>BTHU01000015.1:66214164-67629164 GCA_036184795.1 Tokudaia tokunoshimensis
GCTATAGTGTTTTCTTTTAATCACAATTCGGTGAACTTAAGAAATGGAGTTAACATCAATATCTGCAGGCTTACGTCAGGTTAGTAATGATCTTTTGAGTATTTTGTATTCTATTTAGTATCACGTATTAATTGTATAAAGTTAGAGTTTGCAAGGTGAGTTTTCATATTCACATACAATACAATTTGTCAATATACATTCCTTCTATTCCATGTTAACCACTTTTGTTTGCTCCCATTCTCTCTCTCTTTTTTACCATCCTTAGGAGTCTCTACTTTCATCTTCATGGACACTTTCTTTTAGGTCACATCAGTGATACTTAACTTTGTGTGGCTGCTTTGTTACATTTAAGCTGATGAGTTCCAGTTTGATCCATTTTTTGTGAAGCAAGTAAATTCATTTTTCTTTTAGATAATACATGTCAATATGACTCACTGATGGACACATGGGAAGATTCTTTAGTTTTGTCACTGTGAATAATACAGGCCACTGTCACTAATGTTGGTGCACAACACAACTCATTCACAGGTTCTGGATGAAGATATCACATGCAGGGCATGAAGAAACAGGCTTGGCCTTAGCTTGAAACTGATATTGTTAGGTGGACTTCAGATGATGCAATGCCAACATGCCAGGACAAATTTACCCACCAGTGCAATAGTGACTAGCTCCTTTATTACAGCCAACTGCTTTACAACTGGATTTAAGGCCTGACCCAGAGGAAAGATTATGTTTGGTACTATAAGTCAGGGGAAATACCTGTGGCTATAGAGGTTTTAGGCACAGTGTTGGAGTGATTGTTTTGTTATAGAAGTGTGATACATCTATCAATTTCTATTCTAAACATTTTCCCTCATATAGATTATTACTTTGAAGAATCTCACTCTTGGGGGCCCTTTTGGCAGGAGACTACATTTACTGGACAGACTCAACCACACGCACTGCTCAGAATAAGTGATCATTATAGCACTACTGTGGTGTAATAGACAAACACTCAGCCTCAAATAATAATTGAAAAAACAAGCATCTATTCCATCCCCTCTAAGGCCCAGGAAACTATTAGTACTTAGGAAGATGAAGAATGATAAAAGATTATGTACTATTTCCTCTGAACTGAAAGGCCCTCTCTGTCTTCCTAGAAGTGACACGCAGGTCAGAGTCTCAGGAAGCTCACAAACCTAAGATGCCAGAAAGCTTTGAACATTAACAAAACTCACAAGGGCTTTCATTACAATAGTATTACCAGTAAATAATTGCTGGGAGGAGAGGATTCTTCCTGGAGCGTCCTTCTTGCAAACTGATTAGCAAGTTTCAGCAATGCACAGTTTAGTGAGTCTTCATTCCTGGTAGAGTGAGAGTCTCAGAGGCACAGATTCCTGGCCTGAGTCACCCATTGCACTCCATGCTCCTAACAATGCCCAAGCAAATGCATTGGTTCATGAAATGAGATTTGAGTAAAATTGTTTTCTTACTTTGTATTTGGTGCCTTGTCTTGGATGAACAGATATTTGTTCACATCTCCCCAAGAGAAGTCATAGAACAGTTATTGATAATAATAATTACACTCAATTATGTGAAATATGCACATATACACAGGCTGGAATTGTTTGTTTAGTGTCCTGTGGGATGGGAACAATATCTGACTTCTTCAGTTTATGCATTGAAACCATGAGCTTATATTTAGGAGTAGATGGTGTTCAAGAGTCAGGCACAAGCTAGACAGGTGGCACTTATTTGCCTGAATGCTTAACATGAGTGGACAGATGGAAAGTCATCAGAATGATATTCAGTGTGGGATTATTTGTTCAGGTGTATGTGCATTTGTATATACAATTTCATAACAAATCACAGTGAGAAAATCACTGTGGAAAAATTTATTGTTGTTAAGCAGGCTGTTACATATTATAGATAGAAATTCATCACCTAGCAGACAATATTTTTTCTCTTAAATTCTTAAGTATATCAGAGAAAACTGAGTAGACACTAGGACTAAGAATTTTAGATTCCAAGAGAGATGGACGTAAAGATTTTGTGAATAAAAACAATAGTCCTAAAGTTATATAGGCCAGTATTTACACATGAAACAGTCTGGATTTTCCTTTTTTTTCATAATTTTTTTAATTTTTATTTTCTATATTTTTTATTTACACTCCCAATGATTTCCCCTTTCCCAGTTCTCCCCTCCCCGAAAGTCCCATAAGCCCTCTTCCCTCCCCCTGTTCCCCAGTCAACCCCCTCCCGCTTCTCTGTCCTGATATTCCCCTACACTGCTACATCCAGTCTTTCCAGGACTAGGGGTCTCTCCTTCCTTCTTCTTGGAAATCAATTAATATGTGAATTGTATCTTCGGTATTCCAAGCTTCTGGGTTAGTATCCGCTTATCACTGATAAGTGGATTTTTACTTCAAAATTTACGGAAAGTTGTCAAGTCTGTAAAACACTTTGATGAACATAATCAATATTGTACAATATGAGAGCTTTGTTTCCTAGCAAACTTCCTATGAAATAATATGCCTAAATACATACACACAGCATTCCCATATGTTAGATCAGAAATGCTACTAAAAATTTCACAATAGGCATGTCACCCAGTCCTTGGTGCAACGAAGAGCTGATAAGTCCTTAAAATATGGTGCTTAGTGGAAAGTGTTTAGGAATTTATGGACAAGCTCCTGAAACAAAATTCCTTTTTATTTCTTTTTTTTTTTTAGTCTTCATACTGAAGATACACAATGATAACAACCAACCATAACATCAATCAAACTCTAAGTGAAATAAAACTTTCTATTTATTAAAAAGTTAGTATTTCAAATATGCTCATAGTGCTGGAGGACTGAGCAACACAAATGTTTTTATGCAAAATTAAATTATGCAAATTCAGTTTGGGACTCATATGCATCCCTCTCCCAAATTATCTTAAATTACAAAGGTATGAAGGAAATAGTGTATTTTTTCTATCATTTCAGAAGATACAGTACATGGTTCTCTAAGCCCAACCCTACAGTGACACACTTCCTCCAACAAGGCCACACCTTCTAATAGTGCCACTCCCTGGTCCCCCTAGGCTTGTTCAAACATGAGTCTATGGGGGCCATATCTAAACATAGCATAATGAAAAATACATTTAGTCCAACTTCAAAAGTCCCCCACAGTCTGTCTATAGTATTCTCAACAGTGTTAAAAGTCCAAAGTTCAAAATCTCTTCTGAGATTAATCCAATCACTTAATTGTAATCCCAAAAGCAAGACAGGAAACCAGCTGGGCAGTCTCCAAACTCTGCATCTCCATGTCTGATGGCAAAGCAGTCTTCAGATCTTCAACTCGCTTTCCATCTTTGTTGACTGCAGCAAGGTTCTTTCTCCTTGGCTGGTTCCACTCCCTGTTAGCAGCTTTCCTGGCAGGCATCCTGTGTCTCTGGCATCTTTAACATCTTGGGGTCCCCAAGTCATCTTCAGCTTCACAGCTTCTTGTTCCAATGTCTGAGTTCCACACATGATCTTCTGTGCATCTCCAAAGGGCTGGTGTCACTTCTCCAGCTCTGCCCTCTGTAGCACTCTAAGTTCAAGTTGATCCATTCTGCTGCCACTGCTGTTCTTGGTGGTCATCCCATGGTACTGATATCTCCAATATGCTAGGGTCTTCTACTGCAACTATGCTTCACCAAAGCCTCTCATAGGCTGTCTTCATGGTATCAAGCTTCAACTCCTTTGCATGATCCCTTCAGTCCTTCGCTGTCAACTACAACTGAGGCTGCACTTTCACCAATGGCCTTCCATGGCCTCTCACAGTGCCAAACCTCAGCTGTTCTTTATGCTGCCTTCATGCCTTCAAAACCAGTACCACCTGGGTGACTCTTACACATTACCAAGTACAGCTGCAGCATGAGGTACAACCTTGGTTATCTCTGGAACACAGCTTCTTTGTTCTCTCAGGAAACACTTCCCAGAAAATATCACCTAAGTGATGCTGGTCTTTTCTTAATCACCACTAATTTCTTAGCTCCAGCTAACCAGCATCAATTGTGCCAATAGTCTCCTTCTCCTCTTGAATATAAAGCCAGAGACACATGGCCTAAGCTGCTGAGTTCTGCTGTTTGCAGGAGCTGGAACATTGGCCCCTTGTTCTATTACATTATCACTAGCTTCCTTTATTCCAACTCCTTCACTGCCTAAGCTTGGCTGTCCTGGATCTTGCTTCATAGACTTACTTTGAATTCAGAGATCTGCATGCCTGTCTCCTAAGCACTGGGATTAAAGGTGTGATCCACCAAACCTGGATTTAAGTTTTTCTTCACCTAGAATTTGCTCTGTTCTAGACTGGCCTTGAACTCAGAGATCTGCTTATCTTTGTCTCCTGGGATTAAAGGCTTGAACTACCATGCCTGAACCTAAATTTAGCTCAGTGGAATCTTGCCCCAAGATCACTACTCACTTAATTCAATTTAATATCCTTGAATTCAGATCCATTTCACTTCCTTGAACCCCTTAATACTCAAACTATGTATTTTGTATTTTTTTCTTTTTCAGCTTGCTATATTTGTTCAAAATACTCTTCATCAGACTTAACCAGAGAACAAAGTCTCTGTTGGGCTTTTTTGAGACTTCCTTTGTCAATGCAATTAATATAAATCTCTTTACCTTAGCCTTAGGCAATCTCTTTAGACAATGGCAAAAAGTAGCCATGTTCTTCAATAAAACATCACAAAAACAGTCTCTCAGACACATATGAAAGTTCTTGTCCACTGAAACCTCTTAGGCCATTAGGCCTACACAGTTCAAACAACCCTCAACACTGTTGTCTTCCATATTCCTAATAGACTGGCCCATTAAGCCCCACTTATAGCATTCCATGACTTTCCAAATCCAAAGTCCCAAAATCCACATCCTTCCAAACAAAAGCATGGTCAGGCCTATCACAGCAATACCCCACTCCCAGTACCTACTTCTGTATTAGTTTGGGTTTTGCTGCTGTGAACAGGCACAAATGACCAATGCAAGTTTTATAAAAGACATTTACTTGGGTCTGACTTACAGGTTCAGAGTTTTAGTCCATTGTCATCAAGGCAGAAGCATGGCAACATCCAGGCAGGTATGGTGCAGGAGTAGCTGAGGATTCTACACCTTTATCCAAAGGAAACCAGGAACAGACTGGGCATCTTCAGGCATCTAAGAGGAAGATCTCTAAGCCCAACCCTACAGTGACACACTTCCTCCCACAAGGCCACACCTTCTAATAGTGCCACTCCCTGGGACAAGCATATACAAACCATCACAATGGTCTAGTGATTTTTTTTCTTTTTTTTTATTAAATATATTTTTCATTTACATTTCAAATGTTATACACTTTCCTGTTTTTCCCCCTTCCAGAAAAAATGCCAACCCATCCTTGCTCACCCTGCCTCCAAGAAGATGCCCCTTTGCCCAACCCACTCCCACCTACACCCCCCCCCCCATTTCCCCACACTACAGCAACTATCAATCCTTCATGGGACCAAGATCATCTCCTCCCACCGATGCCCAACAAGGCATTCCTCCACAACTGCAGCTGGAACCATGTGTACTCCTTAGTTGATGGCTTAGTCCCTGGGAGCTCTGGAGGGTCTGATTGGCCAACGTCATCATTCTTCTCATGAGGCTGCAAATCCCTTCAATTCCTCCAGTTCTCCCTCCAGCTCCTCCATTGGGGATCCTGTGCTCAGTCCAATGGTTTGCTGCTAGCATCTGCCTCTGTATTTGTAAGGCTCTGGAAGGGCCCCTCAGGAGTCAGCCATATCAGGCTCCTTTTGGCAAGCAGTACTTGGCATCCACAATAGCGTCAGGGTTTGGTGACTGTTTATAGGATGAATCCCCAGCCAGGACAGTCTCTGGATGGTATTTCTTTAAGTCTCTGCCCCACACTTTGTCTCCATTATGGCTTCTGTGAGTATTTTGTTCCCTTTCTCAGAAAAAAACAAAGCACTGACACTTTGGTCTTCCTTCTTCTTGAGCTTCATGTGACCTGTGAATTATTTCTTGTTTATTCTGAGTTTTGGGGATAATATCCACTTATCAGTGAGTGCATACCTTGTGTGTTATTTTGTGATTGGGTTACCTCACTTAGAATATTTTCTAGTTCCATCCATTTGCCTAAGAATTTCATGAATTCATTGTTTTTAATTGCAGAGTAGTAATCCATTCTATAAATATACCACAACTTCTGTATCCATTCCTTTGTTGAAAGACATCTGGTTTCTTTCCAGCTTCTGGCTGGAAATTAATAAAGCTGCTATGAACGTAGTGGAACATGTGTCCTTATTATTTGTTGGAGAATCTTCTGGGTATATGCCCAGGAGTGGTATAGCTGGGTTCTCAGGCAGTACTAAGTCTAATTTTCTGAGGAACTGCCAAAGTGATTTCCAGAGTGGTTGTACCAGCTTGCAATCCCTCCAGCAAAGGAGGAATGTTCTTCTTTCTCCACATCCTCACCAGCATCTTCTGCCCCCTGTCTTTTTCATCTTAGCCATTCTGACCGGTGTGAGGTGGAATATTAGGATTGTTTCGATTTCCATTTCCCTGATGACTAAGGATGTTAAACATTTCTTTAGGTGTTTCACGGCCATTCGAGTTTCCTCAGTTGAGAATTCTCTGTTTACCCTTCTACTCCATTTTTCAATAGGGTTATTTGGCTCTCAGGCGTCTAACTTCTTGAGTTCTTTGTATACATTGGATATTAGCCCTCTTTTGGCTTTAGGACTGGTAAAGATCTTTCCCAATCTGTTGGTTGCCGTTTTGTCCTATTGACAGTGTCCTTTGCCTTACAGAAGTTTTGCAATTTTATGAGGTCCCATTTGTTGCTACTTGTTCTTAGAGCATAAGTCATTGGTGTTCTGTTCAGGAAATTTTCTCCTGTGCCCATGCATTCAAGTCTCTTCCCCACTTTCTCCTCTATAAGCTTCAGTGTATCTGGTTTTATGTGGAGGTTCTTGAACTACTTGGAGATAAGAATGGGTCAATTTGCATTTTTCTACATGCTAACCTCTAGTTGATCCAGCACCATTTGTTAAAAACACTCTCTTTTTCCCACTGGATGTTTTTAGCTCCTTTCTCAAATATCAAGTGACTGGAGGTATGTGGGTTCATTTCAGAGTCTTCAATTCTATTCCATTGATCTTCCTCCCTGTCTCTTTTACTAATACCATACAGCTTTTTATCACTATTGCTCTGTAGTAGAGCTTGAAGCCAGGGATGGTGATTTCCCCAGAAGTTCTTTTGTTGTGGAGAATAGTTTTCGCTATCTTGGGATTTTTGTTATTCCAAATGAATTTGAGGATTGATCTTTCTAGCTCTATGAAGAGTTGATTTGGAATTTTGATGGGGATTGCATTGAATCTGTAGATTGCTTTTGGCAAGATGGCTATTTTTACTATATTAATCCTGCTAATCCATGAGCATGGGAGATCTTTCCATCTCCTGAGATCTTCTATTTCTTTTGTCAGAGGCTTGAAGTTCTTGTCATAAAGATCTTTCACTTGCTTGGTTGGAGTCACACCAAATTATGTAATATTATTTGTGACTATTGTGAAAGGTGTTATTTCCTTAATTTCATTCTCAGCTTGTTTATCATTTGAGTAGAGGAAGGCTACTGATTTCTTTGAGTTAATTTTATACCCAGCCACTTTGCTGAAGTTTATCAGCTTTAGGAGTTCTCTGGTTTGAATTTTTGGGGTCAATTAAGTATATGATCATATCATCTGCAAATAGTGATATTTTGACTTCATCCTTTCAAATTTTTGTCCATTTGACTTACTTTTGTTGTTTAATTGCTCTAGCTAGAACTTCAAGTACTATACTGAAGAGATCGTGAGAGAGTGGGCAGCCTTGTCTAGTGCCCGATTTTAGTAGGATTGTTTCAAGTTTTTCTCCATTTAGTTTGATGTTGGCTACTGCTTTGCTGAATATTGCTTTTACTAAGTTTAGATATGGGCCTTGAATGCCTGATCTCTCCAAGACATTTAACATGAAGGGATGCTGAATTTTGTCAAATGCTTTTTCAGCATCTAATGAAATGATCATGCGGATTTTTTCTTTGAGTTTGTTTATGTAGTGGATTACATTGGTGGATTTCTTTATATTGACCCATCCTTACATCCCTGGGATGAAGCCTATTTGATCATGGTGACTTATCACTTTGTTGTATTCTTAGATTCAGTTGGCAAGAATTTTATTGAGTATTTTTTCATCAATGTTCATAAGAGAAATTGGTCTGAGGTTCTCTTTCCTTGTTTTGTATTTGTGTGGTTTTGGAATCAGCATTATTGTGGCTTCATAGAATGAATTGGGTAGTGTTCCTTGTGTTTCTATTTTGTGGAATAGCTTGAAGAGTATCAGTATTGGGTGTTTTTTGAAGATCTGATAGAATTCCCCACTAAGCCTATCTGGTCCTTGACATTTTTAGGTTGGGAGACTGTTAATGACTGCTTCTATTTCCTTAGGGCTCATGGGAATATTTAGATGGTTTATTTGATCCTTTTATAACATTGGCACCTGGTATGTTTCTAGAAAATTGTCCATTTTGTCTAGATTTTCCGATTTTTTTGAGTATAAGCTTTTGTCGTAGGATGTGATAAATTTGAATTTCTGTTTCTGTTGTTATTTCTCCCTTTTCATTTCTGATTTTATTAATTTGGGTAGTGCCTCTTTGCACTCTGTTTAGTCTGGCTAAGGGTTTATCTATCTTGTTAATTTTCTCAAAGAACGAGCTCCTGGTTTTGTTGATTCTTTGTATCGTTCTTTTTGTTTCTTTTTTTTTATTTTATTTTTGTTTATATATATATATATATGTTATTGAATATAATCTTCATTTACACTTCAAGTGGTAAAACCTTTCCCAGTTTCCCCCCTTCCCAAAACCCCCAACTCCTCCTCCCACTTCCTGCCTCCAAGTATATGCCCCTCCACCTGATCCACTCCCACCTCCCTCCCCCCCTCAATTTTATTGTCCATTTTCTTCAGGCAAGAAGTTATTGGTAGTGAGATTTGAAAAGACTGAAGCATCAGAATAATGATGTAAGTTCAGCCACATGAACACAGAGGTGTGACTTGTCCCTGCAATGATGTAAGCCCAATTTGCCAGATGTAGTATGTTTTATGTTATACTATTTTTTCAGTGCTATTTGTGTTATTATTTTTGTTAGATTGACCTCTTCTTGGCAGAGAGAAAATGCCTCTATGTGATTTGCCTGGAGGAAAGCTTGCACAGCATTTTTGAAAAATTATTTTCATTGGTTTGAGGACCTAATTCTCTGTGGTGAGTGCCACTTCTACTCAGGTGATCCTGAATTGTATATAAAACCGAATAAGCTATATTCCTCAATGACATGTGCTTCGATTTCTGCCTCCATATTTCTGCCTTAAATACTTTTTCTGACTTTCTTTCATAATGGAATATGAATGTGGTTGATAGTTTAATGTCAACTTGATATAGCTAAAACTATCTGAGGGGAGGAAACTTCAATTCAGAAAATGCCTCCGGGGACTAACACACCCTCAAAATTTCTGACCCAGAACTGTTCTTGTCTAAAAGAACTGCATGGACAAAAATGGAGAAGAGACTGAAGGAACAGTGGTCCAATGACCGACCCACTTGGCATCCATCTTATTGTGGGTACCAAGGTCTGACAATATTACTGATGCTATGATTGTTTGTAGAGAGGAGCCTGGCATGGCTGTTCTCGAAGAGGCCCTACTGTCAGCTGACTAAGACAGATATGGATACTTATACCCAAACATTGGACTAATGTTGTGGCCCCCTATAGGTGAATTAGGGGAAGGGTTGAAGAAGCTGGAGGGGAGGGTAACATCATAGGAAGACAAGCAGTCTCAACTAACCCATACTCAAGAGAGATCCGAGAGACTGACCAACAACCAGGAATATGCATTTCTGGTCTGAAGTTCCTCGCAAATGTATAGCAGAGATCTGCCTGGTCTGGCCTCAGTAAAAGAAGATGTGCTAAATCCCTGAGAGACTTGAGGTCCTAGAGAAGGGGAAAGTCTGGTGGAGGGCTTGGAAGTAAGGGGGGAATGGTATGAGGAATTGTGGAAGGGGGTCAGGAGGTGGAAGCAATGATTGGAATGTAAATAAATAAATAAATAAATAAATAAATAAATAAATTTTTTAGAAATGACTGTCAGGTATTTTCTTATTTAGTGATTGATGGTAGAAACCCTGGTTCATTTTTGGTGGTGCCATCCTCAGACTGGTTTCTTAGAAAAAAAAAGGCAATATAAACAAGACATAAGGAGCAAGTCAGTAAGCAGCACCCTTCCATGACTGTGCATCAGCTCCTGCCTCCAGGTTTTTGCCCTGTTTGAATTACTATTATGACAAGAATGAGCAAGCATAAAAGTGTAAGCCAAATAAACCCTTTCCTCCCCAAATTGTATTGTTCATAGTTTTTTTACAAAGCAACAGTAAGTCAAATTAAGATTTAAAAATATTCTATAAACCAGAAAAAAGGGAAATATGCAAAAGTCTAAAACTGTTGCTGTCCAAATTACTTTTAGTTATGGTGCTTTATCATAGCAATAATCATAAGAAACCACCAAGACACCATATTTATGTTGGTTGATGCTAATTCTTGAAATAAGGTGAAATTATTATGGCTTGGAACAACTGAGGACAGCAGAAATGGAAAGATGAAATATATGTATATTGGGTAGAGTCTATGGTTGTTCATAAAGCACAGATTAAGATTATGAAACGAAACATATAAATTAAAATTAATTTTTGCGATAACTATTTCTATACAGAGTAAATGTAAGTGCTTTTAGCATCAGAGGGAAACAAATTTTTTGGAAAAAAAGTAATATTAGAAGTATAAAATGTAACCAGAGTCATGGATTCAAGACAAATTTTCAACACAGAACCATAAAAATCCATAGAGTACTGTTTACTGAGTCAACCGACTTTTGCTCGAGAAAGATACTTTGCATGCTTACCCAACTTTATAGAGACTACTTTGATTAAAATAATGTGTGTACCATTTAACCACAACTGGGAGTTTTATTCAGTGTTGTTATTCATAAATATATTCTATTCCAAGTGGTTTTTTTCTCCTTTTGATAAATGCACTGGCTTTTAGATTGACCACTGAAATAGTGGGGAAGGCAGTCAATCAAAACGTACATCTGTGCATTCCAGTGAACCTTTTAGAAAAAATGAACAAGATTGAATCTTTAAAAGGCCCTAGCATGTTCACTAAGTGCAGAAGTGATTAATCTTTTTACTCTTACATTGACAGCAGCCATAAAAAGCATGCAATTAAAGTCTATAATGACTTATATTTGTGCAACCCTACTGTGAAGTTGCCCAAGAGTTGATAGGACAGAAAAAATAGCATTGCATATAGCACTCTCCAAGCAAGATTTTCTAATAAATGAGTTCAGCACAATGCACCTGGAAGAATTCACTTGCTAAGGGTTACAAACTGTTTGTAATTGTTATCACATGCTAGAGAACTTTTAGCTTCTATGCTATGGAAGGCACTCTCTCTCTCTCTCTCTCTCTCTCTCTCTCTCTCTCTCTCTCTCTCTCTCTCTCTCTCTCTTCCTCTCTCTCTAACAATCTTACTGCTCCCTGATTTAAGTGTGTGAACATCTTAGATTTTAAATAGAGTGAAAAGTGATAATTAAGGCAATGGCAGTAAGTGAAAATATTTTTGGTTATAAAAAGAAACGATATTATATAGGTATTAACAAGTGTTGAAAATTAGCTAAATTGAACAGTTATTTGGGTAAGCAATAAATATTTTGTCCCTATTCACTTGAAGCCTTTTACCAAGAACACAAATTACAATATAACTCTGATATCATTATTTACATTGAATGATATAAAACTTATATAATTCCCTGTGTTAACAATATTTCTTATTCATTCTTATTTATGACTGTATGAATGTGGGAGGTTAGTTTTGAGGATAATCTGCTTTGAAAAGCAAGAAATTATTGGAAAAAATCTGAAGACTAAAATGAAATGAATAAATATGTTATGCCATATTCTTAGAAGTCAAGATATTGTAAAATTGTCAATATTTGTAATTTATCTTTAGAATCAATGAATAGCAAAGCAACATTGTGTGATTTTTGTGGACAGATACTAAAAATTATTTATTTATTTTTAGTAATGCAGTGTTTATTCTTTTTTTTTAGTATAGAACAGTTTATTCAGGGAGAGGAGCTGAGAGGGTTGTAGAGACAGAGAGAGAGAGAGAGAGAGAGAGAGAGAGAGAGAGAGAGAGAGAGAGAGAGAGAGAGAGAGAGAGAGAGAAGAAGAAGAAGAAGAAGAAGAAGAAGAAGAAGAAGAAGAAGAAGAAGAAGAAGAGGAAGAAGAAGGAGAAGAAGAAGAAGAAGAAGAAGAAGAAGAAGAAGAAGAAGAAGAAGAAGAAGAAGAAGAAGAAGAAGAAGAAGAAGAAGAAGAAAGAGGAGGAGGAGGAGGAGGCTGGCAATGGAGAGAGAGAGTGGGGGAAAACGAATGGGGAGAGAAGGGGAATGCAAGAAGACAAGATAGAACAGAGGAGGTAAGCAGCCCCTTTTATTGTGAGTCAGGTACACCTGGCTGTTGGGTTTATTCATTTTTGATAAAATAAAATATATTAAGTTGAAACATAAACTATCATATTAAATTTGGACAGAACAACCAAGGACAAGACTCCCAAGTGTAGGAACAGGAGTCAGAGACCAACTCATTCTCACAATCACAAATCCCATAAGAATTCTAATCTAAGAGTTATAACATAATGCAGAAATCCTGGTGTAGACCCACACAGGCCCTTTCTTTGCTGCTTCAGTCTCTGTGAACTCATATTCATCTTGCTTAGTTGATTCAGAGGGCTTACATACTGAGTCTTACAATCTTTCCATGTACATTTCTACTAGCTTCCCTGAAGTCTGAAGAGAGAGATTTGATCGAGAATTCTCATTTAGACTTTCTTTCTGTCTGTGAGTATCTACATATATCCCCATTTGCTGAAAAACCCTGATAATGACTGGAGAAAAGGAGTAATCTATGAGTATACCAGAATGTCATTGGGAGGACTTTTCTTGACATCTATTTTTTCTTTAGACCAGTGTGTTTGGATTTGCCCTATTATTTTGGTCTAACTAGCTTCTAGATTTTTGTTACCCAAACAGTGTCAGGTATGGGTTCTTTCTTATGAAATTATTATTGAGTGATTTGATAACTAAGTTACAATATATTTTATTGGAGATTAATAGAATAAGATATTTTATGCTTTAGACAGATACCTAATTTCCATATTTTCCTTAATCATAGAACCAATATAAATATATTAATAATACAAGTACACACACACATACATACATATATATATGCATCTATACATGTACACACATACAACTCTTTCTTCAACTATTATCACCACTTAAAAGTGACATTTAAAATTCTCAAACTTATGATTAATCTGTCAATCTCTTTTAAATAAAAATGACATTCAAAAAATAAAGCATAAGCCTATAATTTCACTCATGAATCATACAAAAAAAGATATAAAGCTAATACTAATTTCTAGTTTTATCTGTGGCATGGATTTTATTTTTGCAAGGCAACTTATGAAATATAATTGATATTATAAAATCCAATGTGTCATGTTGTTAATAGTTTCAGAATGGCTATACTAAGTTTCTAGAAGTTCACTGATATATATATATAATATATATATATAAATATACATAAATATATATACCTATATATTATATATATTTATATTATATATAAATATAGTTTATTTTATTTGAAGTTTCATTTATATAAAAAATGTCAAACTTTACTTTTTCTTAACATGTTTTTATGCGTAAATTTCAGTATGAAAAATTGGCATGCTAACACAAAATATTTCACAGTTAATTACTGTGTTAAATTCCTAGTCTTTCCTGTGACATCCAAATATAACTGTAGAACGTCATGTTTTCTAATCTACATTTTGTTTAAGGGAGCTATAAAAACAAGGACCATGGTGAATCATACTAGGCCTATCACCTATAAATGATTTCTGAATAATGCAATCCATTGTCATTTACCTACAGAAAAATCACAAGCCAAAAGGTTTTAAAAAAAACACACTGCAAAAATCTTAAATATAAAAAGAACGAAGTTCATTACTGGAGTCAACGGAAAGTTTCCTACCACAGAAGAGCCCTGATTTTCTTCTCTTGCTTAATTTTTTGTAAACCACGTATGTGCATGTACACAAGTAAGTGCCTAAGTGTAGAAGGCAGAAGTCAGTGTTCTATGATTTCTTTAGTATTTTTCTTTATTCTTTTACTTATTGTTTTGTGTGAACCATACATGTATATGTATTCATGTATGTTCATGAATGTGGAAGCCAGAGGTCAATGTTCAATATCCTCTTCAATTCTTTCTTTGTTATTTTATTCATTTTTGTGTGAGACAAATATGAATATGCACACATGTGTGCCTGGTTGTGAGAGCCAGAGGTCAATGTTCAATGCTTTCTTCAATCATTTTTTTAAATTTACTATTTGATTTCACTTTTCTTGAGAGCACTATGTTTCCTTCCTACTCCCTTTTTGTATAGCTAAATTCTGTGTTTCTAGAGATTGCAACCTTGTTAGTATTGACTTAACAGTTACTATCCACACATAAGCAAATACATAAGATAGTCATTTTTCTGGGTATCAGACTCAGAATTTTTCCCAGTTCTATCAATTTACCTGTGAATTTCATTTTTTCATTAGTTTAATAGCAGAGTAATACTCTATTCTGTAAGTGTACCACATTTTTCTTTATCTATCTGTTGAGGAACCTTTAGATTGTTGCAGCTTACTTCCATATCTGGCTATTATGAATAAAGCAGCAATGAACATGGTTCAGCAAGTGGTCTGGG
This sequence comes from Tokudaia tokunoshimensis, assembly GCA_036184795.1. Classification (NCBI taxonomy): domain Eukaryota; kingdom Metazoa; phylum Chordata; class Mammalia; order Rodentia; family Muridae; genus Tokudaia; species Tokudaia tokunoshimensis. The sequence goes on from BTHU01000015.1 coordinate 66,229,064, forward strand.
TGCTGTGTTTGATGCTTCACCTGTGTTAGGGTGAAGTATCTTTTGAGTATATGCCTAAGAGTGGTATCACTGAACATTGAAGTAGATCAATTCCCATCTATCTTCCTGGGGAAATACCACACTGATTTCTAGTGACTGTACAAGTTCACACCCCGACCAGTGGGTGTGTTCCAACAAGATTAGATGAGTGTTTCCCTTACTCCATACTCAATAAGTGTGAGCTATCACTTGATAAATAGACCTTAATCATTGTGATGGTTGTAAGATGAAAATTTTGAGCATGAGAAAAACTACTAAAATTTAAAAAGTTAGGTTTATACAGAGCAGTATCTAGTATTTATGCAAATTCCACCAACCACAGAGACATCGAGGAGTATATAGTTGGAGTAAACTACTGTTGCATTTGACCAAGGGTGTACATACTTCATTAACTTTACGACATCATTAGTTTTGATAAATGTAATCTGGTTGAATAAAAAACAACATTGATGGAAGCTGAAGAATGGGTATGTAAAAACCCTTCATCTATATTCCCGTGAAAATTATTTTGTTTGGTGAATTACAATGACTTATTATTTATTTTTTTTATAATATTGACCAGTGATGATGAAATTGGGTTAGTTGCAAAGACTCAAGAGTTAGTTAAAAGGTGTGATACTCAAGGAGCTCATAAGCACGGGCATTATTTCTCTAATGAATATGGAAATGTCATGTAGTTCCATTGTTTATATATGTATTTATGACATGAAAATAAATAATAAAGGCAATCACACAATTTAACAAATGATAAAATCTTTAAAGTGAGGGTTAAGATATGGGGAATAAAGAATTCTTATACAACTTGTAATATACATCATGACTGAATTACCTCAGAAAACTACCCTATGTTTATGAAGTAATGTGAATACTTTTCATACTATCAACTATTAATTCAAGTCCCAGATGAACACACTATATAGATTAGTTTGTATTACTACTTTTATTATTTTTTACAGTAGTGTTTATTGTTCACTATAGTTGGGTTAAATGTGTTCAGGGGTGTTTGTTGAATTTCTACACTATAAAAATGAGTAATATTATTATACCTACCTTTGATGAAGTTTAAAAGACAAAAGAGCTGTATACTGTAAGAGCTGTGGTTATAGGAGGGAAGAGAGAAGTAACAGCCTGAATTGACAAGAAAGTAGCTTCTAGGGACTGGTAACATGAACAATGTGAGGGGTGAGGGAAACTGTCAATTTATCAATTTCAACTCTTTTATTTCTCCATTTATCTCTAAAGACCATAATGGAAAAGATGAAAGCATCCTATAAAAACACAATTTGTATGTATCTATACAAAATCTAGGGGCCTTAACTGAGGAGAAAACATTGTGTATTTGTCTTTCTAAGACTAGCTTAGTTCACTCAACGTGAACTATCCAATTAATAGTTACTGTCATGAAGAGAAAACTTTGTTCTTCATGGCTGTGAAAAATTTCATTTTGTGCCCCTTCCATTCCCTATCCATTCTTCTGCTGTGGTTCATCTTATCTGGTTCACTCTAGCTAATTTGAATAACGCCACAATAAACATTGACATCCGAGTACTTCAGTGATACTTTGTTTGGGCCATTTTACATAAACACCCAGGAGTGGTTCTTCTGGTAAAATGAAAGAACATTATCATTTGTGAACCTGAAGCCCTAACTTCAATACTAGTTTTATATCTGTACCAATGATGCAAAAGGGCTTTCTTTTGGGCTTCCTTTTCGCCATTTGTTCCTTGATATACTAATGACGAAAATTTTTATTGGCATAAGATGGAATTTAGATGTAGTTTTAATTTACATTTATCTGAGGACAAATGAATGTATTTTTATGTATTTATCCACAATTTCATATTTTGGCAACTATTTGCTCATTGCATTGGCCCATTTATAGGTGGAATTTTTTGTTTTGTTGGGGCTAAGATTTTGATTTCTTTTCATGTTCTGGATTTTAATCCTCTGTAAGACATATAAATTCCTGTAGCAATTTTTTTACCAAAAATAAGATGATGTGACTTTGTTGTGTCTCTGCTTGTGAACCAATAATCAAGAAATGAAGTTATACTGACTTTTCTGAATAGGCAATCAGCATTTGCATGGTAAAACACATAAATCAGTGGGATGATCACTTCAGTAGCTACCCAAGAGGAGAGTCACTTATAAGGGAGAAGCAATACAGAACATATATATATATATATATATACACATGTGTGTGTTGCAGAAGATGATATGTAGAGTAATGTGCAAGTGCATGTTCATTGCATGTTCAGTGTAGAAATGAAGGTAAGGAATGCTATAACCTAGATGCTCTAGTGCAATAGGAATAGCATACAATTCAATACTATTCTTAGAGATATTTAACTATTCTCTTCTTAAAGAGATTGTCAGTTACTTAGACAGCTGTTATGACTAAATCAAAGGAAATCTGTACGTGTGTGTGTGTGTGTGTGTGTGTATGTAAAAGAAACAGGAACAAATTCACATAAGAAAATCACTTATGCATATAATATTTTGGAATTTTTACCAAGCCTGATATATATATATATATACAAAGAAACAAAATATTTTCTAATGACTATTCCAAGCATGCAGAAGGTTGAGGATAAGCAGAAGTTTCTCAAAGCAACATTCAAATTAGAAGGTAGTCAAACAAAAATACAATTAATCGGAACAGAAAAAGAACCTGAATCTCAAAGGTTCAGGAAATTCTGCGGAGATAGACAAAGTGTAATGGGTTGTTTTGAACATTTAGGCTCAAAGTCTCTTGCTCTCTATTTTCATCTCTGTTAGTATTACTTAAGAAATAGGTCCAACATAATCAAGTTATGAGTGTATTTGTCTCAGTCAAAAGATTACTAAATTGATAAGAATCCAAAGAGTGAATAAAGACGCTGGTGACATGTCCAAAGTAAAATAGATTAAGCTGTCTTCATGTTAAGACTTTAAATTGATGTGTACAAAATTAAGAAGTGCTGTTGCAAGAGTGTTTCCAACATCCTAGCCAGGCGATGTTTATTCTGGGGTTAAAAACAAGAAGGGTAAATGTAGGCAGATGGATTCAGAAGAAATCAAAAGCTTGTTTAAATGCAAATTTTTCTACAGAGAAGAAGCATTCAGTGAAGAAATGATATCTAAATAAATTTTCTTTCAGCAGAATGTTTTCTTGTTCAGGTTTGAAAAAGGCAAACTCAGGTGTCTAAAACTGGGTACCTTTGCAAAAGGAATTTCAGTGTCTCTAAAGCTGTCTGAAGCACTTTATTTAGCTATGGAACTGAACCTGCAATGAAATTACAATATTTTTCTTTGAATTTTGCATACCAATCTTGACTTCAAGATGTGTTGATACTTCAAGACATAAATGTACAATTTAGTCTCTCTCTTAAGATTCACTTAACTTCTATGATAACAAATAACTACTTAGGAGATGAATTAATGGAAAATTGTATTTTTAATTAGAAATGTAGGATGTATTTTTATGGACAAGGCAGTATTTACTGAATCATAATTTGATATCAATTATTTTCCATCTCATCTGTTAATTTGTCTTGCTAAAAGCACTCAGTTACCTGAAAGATGGGAAAGAAGAGGCCTTTGGAATTTTATAGAGAATTTTATTATTCTTTTGTTTTGTGTGGCATAGAAAGGAGAAATAAGAAATATTCCTTCTTTGAGGATGCATAATTAAATGACCTTTAGATTTTTGTATAAGACATGATCACTGCATGTGACACAAACTTGTTAGATTTTGTATCTCATAGAATCCAGAGTGATAATTCCTTATGAAAAAATCTGATATAATCTTCACACCACTCACTTTTCTGCTGTGGATAAAATGAATGTTTAGCAAAGCAAGTTGGCAGTTTGCAAATGTGCAATTAAAATCTTGGCTCTTCACTAATTATGTAACACTTAAGTTAAATGGTTTTAATAGACATATAATGATAGCTTTATAAACCTACAGTTACTTATAATCAAAGGTAATTTCTATTCCAGTTTTAAAGTACCCATTAAATGTCTATTATGATTTTTAAGTAATTTGGGAGACATTTAATGAATACTTTACAAACCTAAATAGCAATTATTTCAAGAGACAACTGTTAATATATAGGTGTAACACAGCTATTCATTTGAACATGGAGTTTAAAAGAAACATTCACAAAAAGAATAATTGACAAACTATCTCTGCAACACTCAGGGATATAATACACAAAGAAACTCATAATTTCAATGTATAGATATTTTCCATTTGTATGATGGGTTAAAATCTTGGTTAATGTCATGATTAAGGAAATATATCAGAGTATGCTTATAACAAGAAGGATGATTAGGTTCTACTAAGCGATATAGGTCATTGCATATATTGTTTATCTTTGAACAAAACATGCTTTGGTGGTGGATAATGGAAATTTAACTCTCAAAATGGAAAGTACCTCTTCTAATTCTGTTCTAGATCTTGAATGTATAACATGATTCTAACAAAAATAAATTGTAACACTTTTAAGCCAAATAAGAATTTGATGAATTCTGTAGAAGTCTATTTTTCTGTAGGACAGAATAGAACTGAACTTTACACTTTAATGCATTATTTTATTTTGCATACACACTAGGAAGATTGGAAAATAAAAATATTGAAGGAGGCAGCTCCTCATTCTGAGCTGCAAGTTTGCAAGCTGGAAACTGAGCTCCAAATGTCCAACATAATTCTGTTAAGATCATCAGAAGAAAGCTACTTCTCACTGTCAATAAAACAGGTATAGCTTTGCACAATGTTTCACAACTAAAATTCTTTTAATTTTTTAAATTTTTTTACAGTCCAGTCTCTGATTGTTCTACATTCCATACATCCTCTCTACCCCCCTCTCCAAGAGAATGTCCCCCACCCCACCCCACCCTCACCCCCTTGCCAGACAACCCCACTCCCTGGAGTCTCAAGTCTATTGAGGGTTACATGCATCTTCTTTCACTGAGCCAAGACCGGGCAGTTTTCTGCTGTATATGTATTGGGGGCCTGATAGCAGCTAGTGTTTGCTGCCTGTTTTTTGGCTCAATGTCAGAACAATCTCGGGGGTCCAGGTTAGTTGAGACCGCTGGTCTTCCTATGGGGTCTCCCTCCTCCTCAGCTTCTATCAGCTTTTTCCTAATTCAGCCACGTGGCTCAAAACTTCTGTTCATTGGTTGGGTGTAAATATCTGCATCTGAGTCTTTCAGCTGCTTGTTGGGTCTTTATCAGCTTTTTCCTAATTCAGCCACGTGGCTCAAAACTTCTGTTCATTGGTTGGGTGTAAATATCTGCATCTGAGTCTTTCAGCTGCTTGTTGGGTCTTTCGAGGGCAGTCATGATAGGCTCCTGTTTGTAAGCACATGATAGTATCAGTAATAGTGTCAGGCCTTCGGACCTCCCCTTGAACTGGATTCCAATTTGGGCCTATTACTGGGCCTCCATTCCCTCAGGCTTGTCTCCGCTTTTGTCCCTGCAGTTCTTTCAGACAGGAACAATTCTGGGTCAGAGTTTTTGTCTGTGAAATGGCAAGCCTATCCCTCCATTTGATACCCTGTCTTTCTACTGAAGGTGGACTCAAGTTCTCTCTTCCCACTGTAGGCCATTTCATCTAAGGTCCTTCCATTTGAGTTCTGACAGTCTCTCACCTCCCAGGTCTCTGGTACATTCTAGAAGGTCCCCTCACCTGAGATGTACTCTCTAATAGGTGGATATTAGCCAAAACTGTACAGAATACCAAGGATACAATCCACAGAACTCAAGACAGTTAACAAGCTGAAGGCCCAAATGAGGATGCCTCAAACCCACTTGGGTGAAAGAAGAAAGCAATCATTGGTGGGGGTTGCGGAGGGAAAGAGGGACCTAGATGGGAAAGGGGACAGGGAGGGGAAGAGGGGAATATGATCAGATATAAGGGGAGAGAAATGGAACTAAAATTCTTAAGATTCTCTGGTTATATAGAAAAATCTCTCAATTGCATTATAAACATCAAAGTTTCATACAAAACAGAAGTTATTGTTTTTGGCCCATGGGTATCATCCATCAACATTTTACAAGGATTCTTAGGCTTATTTTATAGACAATGTCTTTTAATTTATAAGGAGATCAAATTTAAGTGTGAGATAGATATGTCAATAGTTTAAAGTTGCAATCTTAATGACAATTGCACATAATTATTTGAATATTTGAATATGGGATATAAATTTCAGTGTCAGTGTGCATTAATGAATTTTAGGAATTAATTACCTACATACAGTACTTGAGAAATTACTTCATACTTGAATTAAGTACATGCATTTCAGCATTGTGCTGGAATGGCCATGACTTTCTTTTTCTCTCTCACTCATTTTTAATATTTCAAATTGGAAAAAAGTAATATGACTCCTGTGTTTGCAGAAAATCTTCAAGTGAATAGAACAGTCTCTTGAGGGTGCCAGTCTTTATTTAACTACTTATAGTCATTAGATACAACTCTTGATAAAGATCCCTCCTCCATGCATTGGAATTCTGTGAGAGCGGACACAGTTTATACTGTAAAGTGAAGAGAATTGTGAGGCATCCAAATATAGATGACATCCGTTTTTGGCCATGCTTATTCTTAAGAGTCCCACCAGATTTCTTTTATAAGGCAAAAGGACAAATTCAAAACTATTATGACATCAAGGCAGTGTCAGATCATTAACCAAGAACAGGGACCTTCAAGCGTGAGATCGTGTGTGGCTTCACAGTTTACAACACATAAAGCTTACCTTAGAAGAACAGAGTTACACTTTCTCAGTTTTAGAACAAGGTAATCTGTTCATATTTTATACATTCATGTTCATTTTAACTGTATCATATAATATCACATGCTTTATCAAGAGTAATAAATGAATAAGTCTCACACAAGTTACCAAATATGCCATTAATAATAACATTGAAATACAAACATTTGAATATAGTTGGGATAATTTCTACTACAGGTCTGTTGAACCATTCAAAGATTTACTATCAATAGTAAAAGAAAGCCTAATGAAATTGAAACATGTATCATGAAAATAAATAGAAAGATTACCTAGTGTTAAATGCATAATCCCCACATGATCTATAGATGTATAAAAAATTGATCAAATCCTATCATATTTCATGATACCAATTACCAAAATAATCCAAAGGACTTAGTAAATTCCAGATGATTATTAGAGAAAAGAAGGACATGTGATTAGCCTTTTGATTTCAATATAAATAATAAACTGCTTTCATGCTTGTAATAGGAGAAACAAGGTGTGGGTACAGAGCTAGGCTTTGACTAGTTACTTATGCAGGATTTTGGAAACTGATGCTTCATAACTAAATGAATATTTTTTTACTCTCACTCATTTAATACTGTAGAAAATGTACATATATTCATAGATGCAAAACATAGATGTCCCTTTATATTGCAATACAATTACTTATACATAGGCTAGCTAGAAGTAGATGAAGGGAAGAAAAGTGAAAATGTCCTCAATAGCCTGCAACCTGACTTTATCCGATCGTAAGTAGTGACATACGTCCAGGTGGAATGAATCCTCCAAGTAATGAGTTTCTAATCATTCCGACTTCAGAGATTTTTTTTTCCACACTGTCTTATAGACTCATTTGAAAGGACTGACCTAGTGTACTGTCTATGGGTTTTAGTTTTAAATAACTCACACTAGTTTGGAATTCTCTCATTCTATGTTACATTTCTCCCTGAGAAACTGACCTAAGAACAAAATTCTACTTGTCCTGATTGGTGTCATAGAGACAAATTTTACATTTTGGATCCAGATAATGTTGATAGGATTGTATAGTCCTGTTTTCATAAAAATAGTTCAGGTTCATGATCACATCTATGGTCATTAATGTATAATGATATATTAACCAAGCACTGCCCATTTTCTTTCAAGAATGAAAATAGAAATATATTAGATTCTTTGGGAAAGAAAGCAAATGAGCCTACAGTTTACAAACATTTAAAAATGTTAAAGAAATTTGCTGAATGTTGTCCTCAAGAGCCTTCTCAAGACTATTATTGCAGAATGGACTACAGGTGGATGGAGTAATTGCTCATCTAACCCATAAATAACAGGAAAACAGACTTGACAGAATGGATTGTAAATTGTTCATGTGATGATAATCTGGTAATAATTCATCTAACAAACAGGAGAGCAGATGGCTTGGTTCAGAAGATAAAAAGTAAAATTAGTTTACTGATTACCTCACTGTAGTTCCTCTGAGTCAAAGGAAATTATTTAATGCTAAAAAAATCAAATACAGAGATATCAAGCCTACATGAAGATAGAGATGAATACACGATTCTTCCTAATATTTTCCAGGTATGGTTAGGAATATGAAAGGAAAATATCAGAATTTTAATTTGATGCTGTTTAATACAGGAAGCTAAAGTCTCTCTCTCTCTCTCTCTCTCTCTCTCTCTCTCTGTGTGTGTGTGTGTGTGTGTGTGTGTGACACAGTGACAAACATTCACAGTGAATATTTTTTGGATATTTTATTTATTTACATTTCAAATGTTATCCCTTTCTCAGTTTTGCCCCCGGAAACTCCCTATTCAGCCCATGTCCCCCTGCTTCTATGAGGATGCTCCCCTGCCTACCCACCTACTCCTGTCTCACAGCCCTGGCATTCTTCTACACAGGGGCATCTAGCCTTCACAGGACGAAGGACATCTCCTCCCATGGATGTCTGACAAGGCCATCCTCTGTTGCATATGCAGCTGGAGCCATGGGTCCCTCCATGTAGACAATTGGTTGGTAAACATTTTATAAGTGTTGCCAATCACTTCCTGTGTCAGCTTACTTTGGGCTGGTGGAATCATAAGCCTACTGTTATCTGTAGAAATTAACACTGTTGGTCAGTGCATTTGGAACAAAGCACACCATTCTCTTTAATGTGCCTAGGCATTATCAAGGCTGTTTTGCAGTTTCAAAACAGACCAAGAGAAAGTAAGAAGTATGACAAAAGACTAGAGCTGACAGAAACAGCCATAGAGTGTACATAATAGTAGGCAACAGTTTTTATCAAAAGGATGGGATTAAAACATATATCTTTGTTTTATTAGATATATTCTTTATTTACATTTCAAATGTCCCCTTTCGAGGGAGGTTGCCCCTCCCTCAAAAATACCAAAGGATGCCGGGCGGTGGTGGCACACGACTTTAATCCCAGCATTTGGGAGGCAGAGGCAGGAGGATTTCTGAGTTCGAGGTCAGCCTGATCTACCAAGTGAGTTCCAGGACAGCCAGGGCTACACAGAGAAACCCTGTCTCGAAAAACCAAAAAAAAAAAGAAAAGAAAATCTCAAAGGACAACTTCCCTTCCCCTGTTCCCCAATCAACCTGGAACAGGGGGTTGGAGAGATGGGTTATGAGACTTTTGGAGTGGCAACCAGGAAAGGGGACAACATTTGAAATGTAAATGAAGAATAAATCTAATAAAAAAAAGAAAAAAGAAAGAATAGATTGATTTGCATTCTTCTGCATGCTAGCCACCAGTTGAACCAGCACCATTTGTTGAAAAGGCTATCTTTTTCCACTGGATGTTTTTAGCTCCTATGTCAAAGATCAAGTGACCATAGGTGTGTGGGTTCATTTCTGGGTCTTCAATTCTATTTCATTGATCTTCCTGCCTGTAACTGTACCAATACCATGGAGTTTTTAAACATTATTGCTCGGTAGTACTGCCTAAGGTCCAGGACACTGATTCCCCCAGAAGTTTTTTTCATTGTTGAGAATACTTTTAACTATCCTGTTTTTTTAATTATTCCAGATGAATTTGAAAATTGCTTTTTCTAACTTTATGAAGAATTGAGTTGGGATTTTGATGGGGATTGCATTGAGTCTGTAGATCGCTTTTGGCAAGATGGACATTTTTACTATATTAATCCTGCCAATCCACAAGCATGGGAGATATTTCCATCTTCAGAGGTCTTCTTCGATTTCTTTCTTCAGAGACTTGAAGTTCTTGCCATACAGATCTTTCACTTGTTTGGTTAGAATCACACCAAGATACTTTATATTGTTTGTGACTATTGTGAAAGGTGTCATTTCCCTAATTCCTTTCTCAGCCTGTTTATTCTTTGAGTATAGGGAGGCTACTGCTTTGTTTGAGTTAATTTTATGTCCAGACACTTTGCTAAAGTTGTTTATCAGCTGTAGGAGTTCTCTTGTGGAGTTTTTTGGGTCGCTTAAGTATACTATCATATCATCTGCAAATAGTGATAATTTGACTTCTTCCTTTCCAATTTGTATCCCTTTGACTTCATTTTGTTGTCTAATTGCTCTAGCTAGAACTTCAAGTACTATATTGAATAAATATGGAGAGAGAGGGCAGCCTTGTATAGCTCCTGATTTTAGTAGGATTGCTTCAAGTTTCTCTCCATTTAGTTTGATGTTGGCTACTGGTTTCCTGTATATTGCTTTTACTATGATTAGGTATGGGCCTTGAATTCCTGATCTTTCCAAGAACTTTAACATGAATGGATGCTGAATTTTGTCAAATGCTTTTTCAGCATCTAATGAAATGACTATGTGGGTTTTTATTTTGAGTTTGTTTATATAGTGGATTACATTGATGGACTTCCAAATATTGAACCATCCCTGCATCCCTGGGATGAAGTGATCGTGGTAAATGATTGTTTAGATATGTTCCTGGATTTGGTTGGCAAGAATTTTATTGAGTATTTTTGCGTTGATATTCATAAGGGAAATTAGTCTGAAGTTCTCTTGCCTTGTTGGATCTTTGTGTGGTTTTAGTATCAGCATAATAGGGGCTTCATAGAATGAGTTGGGTAGTGTTCCTTCTGTTTCTATTTTGTGGACTAGATTGAAGAGGATTGGTGTTAGGTTTTCTTTGAAGGTTTGATATGATAGAATTTTGCACTAAGACCATCTGGTCCTGTGCTTTTTTTTGGTTGGGAGACTTTCAATGACCACTTCTATTTTTTATGGGTCATGGGACTGTATAGATGGTCTATCTGATCCTGATTTAACTTTGTTATTCGGAATCTGTCTAGAAAACTGTCCATTTCATCCAGATTTTCCAGGTGTGTTGAGTATAGGCTTTTTCAGCACCTCAAGGTACCTTCTCCAAAACTGATCATATAATTGGTCACAAAACAGACCTCAACAGATATCAGAAGATCAAACTAATCCCATGCCTCCTATCAGATCACTGTGGAGTAAGGTGGTCTTCAATATATATATATATATATATATATATATATATATATATATATATATAAAACAAAAAATAAAACAACAAAAAACCCACATACACATGGAAGCTGAACAATGCTCTACGCAATGATACCTTGGTCAAGGAAGAAATAAGAAAAGAAAACGAAGACTTTTTAGAATTTAATGAAAATGAAGGCCCAACATACCCAAATTTATGGGACACAATAAAAGCAGTGCTAAGAGGAAAATTCATAGCTCTGAGTGCCTCCAAAAGAAGCTGTATTGAGCATACACTAGCAGCTTAACAGCACACCTGAAAGCTCTAGAACAGAAAGAAGCAAATACACCCAAGAGGAGTAGATGGCAGGGAATAATCAAACTCAGCACTGAAATCAACCATGTAGAAACACAAAGAATTATACTAAGAATCAAAAAATCCAGGAGCTGGTTCTTTGAGAAAATCAACAAGACTGATAAACCCTTAGCCAAACGAATCAGAGGGCAGAGAGACAGTATCCAAATTAACAAAATCAGAAATGAAAAGGGAGATATGACAACAGAAACTGAGGAAATTCAACAAAATCATAAGATCCTACTACAAAACATATTTCATGTAAAAACAAGAAAGTATTCTTCTGGAATGTTAAGATAATGGGAGCTGCATTTTAATACCTTTTTTTTGTTGTAGTTTATGTATGAATAAGATAAAGTCTATATTAAACTATTACGTTCTCAAACATTTCTTCTAATATTTCCAAGCGACAAAGAGTGTTATTTTGGGTTAATTTTAGCCTCTCTCTTAGCAAGAAAATTGATACGACCATTTAATAGGAACTCCACAAAATATCATGCTTTTCCATACATACCAATTATCAATTTCAGCTAGAAAAGAAAGTAGACAACTTCTTCATCCTCTATTTTTCTCAGTTGATTGGGGCTAATAAGTAGAAATTGAGCATCCTGCCTCCTTCACACAGTAAGCAGTGGAGGAGATAATTAAATCAAGCCTCTCAGTTGTTCCTCATCCAGTGTAAGGCATAAGTATGCCTGGATAGAATGTATTATCACATATAAGTGCTGCATTTAAAAATAGCAGAGAACTAAATTCTAGTATCCATGACAGTTTTATAGAAAGCCATGGTATCCATGTTAATCCAGATATATGTAGTTACTTTACATTTTAATAAAATATTAATAAAATTATTATTGATTTCAGAATTTGTGTGACATGGTTTGTAATCATTAATTATTATTTCATTCCCTTATATCTTCTAATTTGCCACTAATATGATTAACTATGAAATAATTATATTTGTTTGCATGTGTTTTCATACAGATTTTATTTCACATTGATCTCATATTTCAATAAACAAATAAATCAATTTATACTTTACATTCACTTCTCAACTGAAGAATTTCATGATGCTTTATTTTTTTTTTGCCAACTTCCAGTATGTGTTCATGTATATTATATACTCTGGTATTTTTTGTTTGTTTTTCTTTTTCTGTCAAGTTTTGTTATTTTTCTATTATTATTATTATTGCTATTATTACTGTTGTTATTATTATCATCACTTCTATTTGCCTAAATCCTGGTATGCCTTCCCACAGTTCCTCATCCCATTCCTCCTCCCCCCTGTCTTCAAGATGATGGCCTGCTAGTAGGCCTCCCCATTCCCTCAGACCTCAAGTCTCTTTAGAGTTAAGGAAACTTCTCACACAGAGGCCAGACCAGGCAGTCCTCTGTTGTATAAGTTGTCAGGGGACTTGGACCAGCTAGTGTATGCTGCCTGGTTGGTGACTCAGTGTCTGAGAGACCTCAGGAGTCTGTTAGTTAGATTGCTGGTCTTCCTATGGGGTCCCCCTCCTCCTCAGCTTCTTCCAATCTTTCCCTAATTCAAACACAGGCATCCCCAACGTCATTCCAATGACTGGGTCAGGAATTATTATATTAATTTAATAATGACAGGAAAGGTGTATTAGCTGCTAGAAATAATCCTGAGATAAAGTCTCTTTGGAACCTTGGCATTGAGCTCATCTATCACAGACCATGCAAAAATGATGGGCCACCTCCAGGAAGGTCAGCTGATAGCCTTAGCCTATCCTAAATGTCTCCTCAAATCATATTGGTTTATATAAAGAGTAAATCTCTGGATTTTTGCTCAATAATCCTGGTTTGCTATGCCTTTAATCACAAGAGTAAAAAAATACGTAAGTATGTATTAATTTATAAATGTATAAAGAACAGAGAACATGTGCACACATCACAGGGATATTATTTAGATTTTCAAATATAAGTGCTGCCTCATGCAACAACATAGAAATTCAGAGCACATTTCACTAGATGAAGTGAAGCAAATAGGACATAACCAGTATGTGAAATAAGTAAAATTAAACACATAGAAACATAATACAAGACTGATTGCAGAGTCTGAGAGATGAAAGATGGGAACACAAGTGTTATATAAAATGTACACTAGTGCTCTTTCAACAGTATGAATGAAAATCAAAAACAAGCATTTCATGAAACATATGTGAAACAGAACACAATTCTATATGTGCAGTGAGAATAAAAAATGAAATTTATCAAATACAGAATATCATATTTTGGTTGAGGAAGGAGTAATAAATAAAAGAATTAGGTGGGAAAATTTCCAGAAGTATATTTATACATCAATCTGGGAATTGCTCACAATAGTGAATACAGTTTCCCAGACTCCTCATCACATTCTACTGGTGGATTCGGTGACTTTGATATATAAGTGTTCATTCAATCAAACCTAGCATACACAAGATACTTGGTTGAGACTGCAGTGAAATTTTGACGATATCCAGCCAGAGAGGCACCTGGAGGTTTCTAGAATGGAGACCAATATTGGAGAAATTGACATCAGTTCCTGTAATATGGTAAACAGATAACATTTCCATTCTAAACTTTGGGAAGCATCAGGAATTCTTAAATGAATGAAAAAAAGAAAGAACTGGTTCTGAAAGATGTCCTTTAAATCAATATAAATTTTATTTACTAGAAAAAATATCTAATGTAATAGCATGAGTAAGACTAGGATTCATGACATTTACATATGAATTTTATTTAAAGTTCCAATGCCTTTTTCTGATTGCTTTCTGATTACTTTCATCTTTTATCTACATCTATATTGTTACTGAATAAATATGTAGTCTTATACAAAATATAGACTTTACTAAAATATGATAATATTTTCATTGAACTTACCCTTTGATTTTTTTAAGTTTTATGAATTATATGCATTCTACTTGAACTGTTTGTATCTAATATGACACTAGAAAAGCAATAACAGTAGCAAGTATCATGTAATATTTCAATATCTGGGACTGAAGAGATGGTTTGACACTGAAAGCATTTGCTGGTCTTTCAGAGGACATGGGTTTGGATCATAGAATCAACATATTGGTTCCTACTCATCTATAACTACAATTCTGGGGGATCCAGTTACACTTTCTGCTCTTTAGAGGCACTGTACACACATTGTATACATATGTACATGTAGGCTAAACCTTTTATACATAAAAGTTTTGAACATATTTTAAATGTTCAGTATTTAAAACAATTTTATTAAACATGTTAAAGCATTTATTTTTTTTAATTTTATTTTATAAGTTTTTTTTATTTACATTCAAAATCATTTCCCCTTTCCCGTTTCCTCCCTCCCCGAAAGTCCCATAAGCCCCCTTCCTTCCCTCTTTTCCCCATTCAACCCCCTCTCGCTTCTCTGTCCTGGCGTTCCCCTACATCCAGTCTTTCTAGGACCAGGGGTCTCTCCTTCCATCTTCTTAGAAATCTATTGATATGCGAATTGTGTCTAGGGTATTCTGAGATTCTGGGTTAATATCCCCTTATCAGTGACTGCATACCATGTGTGTTCTTTTGTGATTGGGTTACCTCACTAAGGATGATATTTTCCAGTTCTGACCATTTGCCTAGTAATTTCGTGAATTCATTGTTTTTAATTGCAGAGTAGTATTCCATTGTGTAAATATACCACATCTTCTGAATCCATTCCTCTGTTGAGGGACATCTGGGTTCTTTCCAGCTTCTGGCTATTATAAATAAGGCTGCTATGAACATAGTGGAGCATGTGTCCTTATTGCATGCAGGTAAAGCCTCTGGGTATATGCCCAGGAGTGGTATAGCCGGATCCTCCGGGAGTGTCATGCCCAGTTTTCTGAGGAACCGCCAGACTGCTTTCCAGAGTGGTTGTACCAGCTTGCAATTCCACCAGCAGTGGAGGAGTGTTCCTCTTTCTCCACATCCTCGCCAACAACTGCTGTCTCCTGTGTTTTTGATCTTAGCCATTCTGACTGGTGTGAGATGGAATCTCAGGGTTGTTTTGATTTGCATTTCCCTAATGACTAAGGATGATGAACATCTCTTTAGGTGCTTCTCAGCCATTAGATATTCTTCAGGTGAGAACTCTTTGTTTAGCTCTGTACCCCATTTTTAATAGGGTTACTTGCCTCTCTGGAGTTTAACATCTTGAGTTCTTTGTATATATTGGATATTAGCCCTCTGTCGGATGTAGGGTTGGTAAAGATCATTTTCCAGTTAGTTGGTTGCCGCTTTGTCTTTTTGACAGTGACTTTTGCCTTGCAAAAACTTTGTAATTTAATGAGGTCCCATTTGTCAATTCTTGATCTTAGAGCATAAGCTATTGGAGTTCTGTTCAGGAAATTCTCCCCTGTGCCCATATGTTCAAGGTTCTTCCCTAGTTTCCTTTCTATTAGTTTCAGTGTGTCTGGTTTTATGTGGAGGTCCTTGATCCACTTGGAATTGAGCTTAGTGCAAGGAGGTAAGAATGGGTCAGTTTGCATTCTTCTGCATGTTGACCTCCAGTTGAGCCAGCACCATTTGTTGAAAAGGCTATCTTTTTTCAATTGAAGAAGACCTCAGAAGATGGAAAAATCTGCCATGCTCATGGATTGGCAGGATTAATATAGTATAAATGACCATCTTACCAAAAGCAATATACAGATTCAATGCAATCCCCATCAAAATCCCAACTCAATTCTTCATAGAGTTAGAAAGAGCAATTCAAAAATTCATCTGGAATAAAAGATAGCTAAAACTATTCTCAAGAGTAAAAGAACCTCTAGGGGAATCAGTATCTCGGACCTCAAGCTGTACTACAGAGCAATAGTGTTAAAAACTGCATGGTATTGGTACAGTGACAGGCATGTAGATCAATGGAACAGAATTGAAGACCCATAAATGAATCCACACTCCTATGGTCACTTGATCTTTGACAAAGGAGCTAAAACCATCCAGTGGAAAAAAGATAGCCTTTTCAACAAATGTTAAAGCATTTAAAAGCTCCACTGAGTCACCAACAAGGAAGCATGCACTAGCTGGTATGAGGTCCCTGATACATCTGCAGCAGACTGCCTGGTCTGGTCTCAGTGAAAGAAGGTGCACTGAACTCTCCAGAGAATTGAGTTCCCAGAGAGTGATGAGGCCTGGTGGGGTTGGGGGGGTGGGGTGGATACAGGGGGAGGAGCAATTGGATGAGGAACTGTTGGAAGGCAGACAGGGAGGGGAATAACGAGTGGACTATAAAAAAATTAAATAATAATAATAATAACAATGAAAGTAATAATAATTATAATAAATAAGCAACCTTTTATTTTTTATATTTTTTATTTTGCTTTCCATTGTTTTGAGGATTTAATACATTCAAGCAATGAATTTTCATGCACAGTCCAAAGACACTTGACCCTTGAACTTTGACTAATTTTGAATCACTGAATCAATTGCTGATATTCTTTATAGATGCTAATATGATGATGACTGAGAACAGCAAGCACTCTTACCTGGTAAGCCATATCAGTAGACTAAATCTTGAGATATTAAAATAGTATAAGTACCCATTGTTGCTACTGTTTTTCTATTGACGCATCAGATGAAAATAATGTGCAACATGCATTACTTTGGCTAATCGATGAGTATTATTTTCCAGAATAGAGCCGAAGAGATGAAGTATCAGGGAATGCTCCTTGTGGTCAAGTCTGGGAAGCTGAGTTTAATTCCAGGAATTTATCAGGGAGAATACAAGGACCAACTCCCGTGGTAGGACATGATCTCCACTCGTCTATTAGGGCACACATTACAACCATATGCACACACATGTACATATGAAATTTAAGTTATAAAATAATTTTATTATATGTAAGTACACTGTAACTGTCTTCAGACACCCCAGAAGAGAGCATCAGATCTCATTAAGTAAGGTTGTGAGCCACCATGTGGTTGCTGGGATTTGAACTCAGGACCTCTGGAAGAGCAGTCACTACTCTTAATCTCTGAGCCATCTCTCCAGTTCCATATAAAATAATTTTAAAGTATCTTTTCAATTACTTTTGATACTACTTTTAGAAAAAAATTTAAATTGTATTTGCTAACTAGTTTTTATTCTTTAACGATTATAATGCTTTTTTAATTTAACAATAAAATTATTTTATTCATTAAGCTATTTGAAAGGGAAAACCAATTAGAAATATCTTCAGGAACTTGAAAATTATTCTGCTTCATAAGGACACAAATGTTTACCTTCTCTGGATATTTAGAAGTGGTCAATAAATCATTTAATCTACTTAAATTATTCTGGACAATAATGACTGAGTAATGTGAGAATAGGTTAAGCTTTCTATTGGCAGGTAGTAAACCCTCTCATTAAACTCAATCCATTGTACTGTAAATGTCACTCCCCCAAGGTCTTCTTCTAATCAATGTCCTCTACTATCGTTCCTTGTCAGAAGAGATACAATCAACCTATGTTATAGAATTGACTCCACTTCTATTAGAAGACATGGAATTTCAACATGCACATTGAACATTTTTCAGCCTGTTTAAAGCAACTTCATTGAGCAGTTATTTTTCTAATCAGAAATCTTTAGGTTTTAGATCTATAAGTTTTTGAAAGGAGACTCCTTACCTTTTAAAAATATTTATCAAGCTATTATCCTGCCTCCCCATGTGAGTGTATATATTTGAACATTTTGTTTTGCTTATAACAGTTTTACCATCAACAAAGAAATTTATAATCTATATATTTAATAATATAAGTCTTAGGAGCTCTTACTTTCAAGACACACACACACATGTGCATGTGCATGTACACACACATACATGCATACAAACATGCACACACATATACACACACACGTGCATGTGCATGTACACACACACACACATACATGCATGCAAACATGCACACACACACACACACACACACACACACTTATACCTGTAACAGAGTAGGTAGTTCATGTAAGCAATAGGGAGAACACAATGCAGAGCTATCCTTTCTCTAGATAATGGAAAAAGAAGTAAGACATGAAATAAACAAGGGCAATAGGACTGTATTTTGGTAACTGCCCTGAAGATTAAAGTGCTCCCTGTGGGTAGACATTCTTTTTCTTTCTTTTTTTTCTTATCTTTCTTTTACAGTCCAGTCGTTATCCCCATCTCAGTCCACCCTCTGACTATTTCTCATCCCATACCTCCTCCCCCATCTCCAAGAGGATATCTCCACCTCCCACCTCTACCCCAACAGGCCTCTCCACTCTCTGGGGTTTCAAGTCTCTTGAGAGTTAGAAGCATCTTCTCCCACTGAGGCCAAACCAGGCAATCCTCTGCTGTGTATGGGGGTCTCATATCAACTGTTGTTTACTGCCTGGTTGGTGGATCATTGTCTGAGAGATCTCGGAGGTTCAGGTTAGTTGAGACTGCTGGTCTTCCTAAGACTGCTGGTCTTCCTATGGGATCACCCTACTCCTCAGCTTCTTCCAGCTTTTCCGTAATTCATCCACTAGTATCCCTGGCTTCTGTCCATTGGTTGGATGTAAGTATCTGCATGTGACTCTTTTAGCTGCTTGTTGGGCCTGTCAGAGGGCAGCCATGCTAGGCTCCTGTTGAAGTTGTAATTTGGTTCTTTCCATCATATCAGACAGTAAGGTGTTAAGTCACTTCCTCAATGACTACACATGAACATCAGCATATACTCTGCTAAGCATGGGTGCAAAATCATCATGGGATGTGAGGGCTCAGAGCATACATAGTAGAGTGATATAAAACTAAGGTGGTACCCAAGAGAAGGAATGTACACATTACATTACAAGAAAGATTTTCTTTTTTCTTTTTCTTTTTTTTACATCTTTATTAGATATTTCCTTATTTACATTTCAAATGCTATCACCTTTCCTCCTTTGCCCTCAGAAAATCCCCTATCGGCTCCCTCCTCCCCCTGCTCACTAACCCACCCACTCCAGCTTCCTTGACCTGGCATTCCCCTTCCCTGGGTCAATGAGTCTTCAGGGGTCCAAGGGCCTCTCCTCTCATTGATGTCCGACCAGGTCATCCTCTGCTACCCATGTGACTGGAGCCTTGGGTCTCCCCATGTGTACTCTTTGGTTGGTGGTTAAGTCCCTGGGAATTCTGGAGGTACTGGTTGGTTCATATTGTTGTACCTTCTATGGGGCTGTAAAGTAATTCAACTCTTTGGGTTCTTTCTCTAGCTTGTCCATCAGGGTCCCTGTGCTCAGTTCAATGGTTGGATGAGAACATCCCCTCTGTTTTTGACAGGCATTGGCAGGGCCTCTCTGGAAACAGTTTTATCTGGCTCCTGTCAGCAAGCACTTGTTGGCATCCACAATAGTATCTGGGTTTGGTAACTGTTTATAGGGTGGCTCCCCAAGAGGGGCAGTTTCTGGATGGTCTTTTCTTCAGTCTCTGCTTCACATTTTGTCTCTGTATTTCCTCCCATGGGTATTTTGTACCCTATCTAAGAAGGACCGAAATATCCACAGTTTGCTGTTCCTTCATAAGTTTCATGTGATCTGTGAATTATATCTTGTTCAACATCCTTAGTCATCAGGGAAATGCAAATCAAAACAACCTTGAGATTCCACCTCACACTAGTCAGCATGGCTTAGTTCAAAAACTCAGTTGACAGTAGATGCTGGTAAAGATGTGGAGAAAGAGGAACACTCCTCCACTTCTGGTGGGATTGCAAGCTGGCAAAACCACTTGGAAATTAGTTTAGTGGTACATCAGAAAACTGGACATAGTATTACCCAGCTATACCACTCCTGGCCATAAACCCAAAAGATGCTCCAACATGTAATAAGGACACATGTTCCACTTTTATGCCTCATTTATAATAGCCAGAAGCTGGAAAGAACCCAAATGTCCCTCAACAGAGGAATGGATACAGAAAATGTGGTACATTTATACAATGGAATACTACTCAGCTATTAAAAACAATGAATTCATAAAATTCTTAGTTAAATGAATGGAAGTAGAAAATTTCATCCTTAGTGAGGTAACCCAATCACAAAAGAACATACATAGTATATACTTTCTGATAAATGGATATTAGCTCAGAAGCTTGGAATAGCCAAGATATAATTCACAAGAAAGATTTTATCATGAGAAATTTCATAAAACCCATAAACCAGTCAACTCCTGTCTTTGTTCTGTCATCTCTAGCTAGAGAATGTCATACTTGCTCACCATGGTGCTTAAACTGCTGTAACTGTATCAGTCAGATCAACTCTCCCCTTAAAAAACACCCATGAAAGAGATGCTTTCATTTGGCAACACCTGCACTGTCAGAAATATTACCAACCTGGACTAAAATTAAAATTATTCAGTATTCCATGAAAATAATTTAGCATCACCCATTCTCTTTGCCCAGCACATTTTAGTAGCATATTGCCTACTGTTTTGAGTGACAAGATTTCTCTACAAATCACTGAGAGATGTCACTTGCAAAGTGGAGAAGAAGCACTTGCATACTGAATAGAATACAGTCTTTGGACAACACTTTCATGGAGATAATGAAGTGCTCTGCTTTAGAGACTTACATACATATATGCATCCTCTGTTCCAAAAAGATAATTTATTGGAACTATTTGTTTGTTTGTTTATTTATTTATTTATTTATTCCACAGCTTGGTGAGACAAAAGAAGTAGATAACCATTCTTCCTTTCATGTATTTATTCATAAAAATTTTTGATGTTGATGCCATAGTTGTACTAAACTTTGGCAATCCTAGAATGGTTTTGATTTGGCATCTAGAAAAATAACTGTGGCCAAAAGAGAGATTGAAATGAATTTACTTATTAAACCCAATGAATTTCTGTGGCATGTATCATTACTATGTCTCTGATGGTCTCCCTTGTAGAGAAGTTACATATATTTTATAATCTCTGAATCCGGACTTTTGACTTTGTTCCGTTTAGGCAAGTGAAGAAAACAGAGCTAGAGATGTGCTAATATAGAGTCACACGTGCTTTCTGCTTTGCTCCTCTCTAGCATTGCTATTAGAAGCATAAAAGAAGGGGACTCCAGTATTTTCAGAGGAGCTTGGAGGATTTTGGACTTTTGGAATGCAGTCATAAAGGTTGTGTTACCATAACAACCACCATCCCATGTGAGCTAGCAGACAGATATGTTACTGAGCAAAGCTATAATGAACAAAATGGTTTCAGGAGAATCAGTATACTCCCACCTCCTATCCACTATTAGCATTAAAACAATCCTTAATTTTTCATTCCAGTTTATTTACTTATTTATTTATTTGCATTCCAAATGTTCTCTCCATCCCCAGTCTCCTCTCCAAGAGTTCTTCAGCCCATCCCCCTCCTTTGCCTCTGAGAGAATATTCTCCCACCCATCCATCTACCTCCCTACCTACCTAACCCCCACCCCAGCATCCCTTTTCCCTGGTACATCATGTCTCTACAGAATTAGGTACATACTTTCCCACTGAGGCCAGACAAGGGAATCCTCTGCTACATATGCTTCAGGGCCACAGACCAACCCATGTATGTTCTTTGGTTGGTGTCTTAGTCTCTAGGAGCCCTGAGGAGTCTGGGTTAGTTGATACTGTTGCAATTCCTATGGGGATACTACCCCTTTCTGCTCCATCAATCCTTCTCCTAACCCTTCCATACAGGTCCCTGACCTCAGTCCAATGGTTGGCTATAAGTATCTGCATCTGTCTCAGTCAGCTGCAGGTAGAGTCTCTCAGAGAACAGCCGTGCTGGGCTCCTGTCAGCAAGCACATGACACCAATAATAGTGTAAGGGTTTAGTGCCTGCCCATGAGATGGATCCCTAGTTGGGCTAGTTACTGGATGGTCTTTCCTTCAATCTCTGCTCCATCTTTGTCCCTGTATTTATTTTAGATAGGAACAATTCTGGGTCAAAACTTTTGAAGGTAGGTTGGTGACCCCCTCTCTCTACTGGGTGTCCTGTCTCCTCTGGAGGTGGTCTCTTTAGATTCCATCTCCCCACTGTTGCGCATTTTGGCTAATGTCATCCCACTGAGTCCTGGGAGCTGCTTACCTCCCAAGTCTTTTGGATTTTCTAGAGGTTCCCACCACCACCTCAATGACCTTTAGTTCATTGAGGTAGCTTCCATATCAGGACTTAAAGGGATTACAGGTGTGTTTGACCACATCACTACATTTTAGACAGCTCTGGGGACCCACCATACGGCCTCTGAGATGCCCAAACTTACTCTCTATACCACTAAGGAATATCCATTCTATATTGTTTTTATCTGTTTATTATGTATTCAAGTGTAAATTTAATTAACACCACAAAGCCAAAAGAGTTTGTATTTCTTCAAAGTGGATTCTACTCCTCAAAACAGGTGATGCTGTTTATCTTTAAGACCAAGAAAAGGGCAAAATTAATTGCCATAAGTTTAAGGTAGAATAAATCAGCAGGTGATTAAAAGAATAAGAAATGCTCCTTTTTGAGTAAGAAACCATTGCTTATTGTCATAGAAAATGTGATTAGATCTAATGCACTATTGATGTCTCACAGTGCTAGGCAGAGTTAATGACCTCCTTAGTTTAGGCCTGCCTTCTTTTTCTCATTTCCCAAGCTACACCATGGCAGTGCCTTAGTCAATACAGTAACTCCTTTCCAAGTGAGCATTAAATTGAACAGATGAATGGCAGAATTTTAAAGCAAATCTGATAACCTAGACATACATGCGAGTTTTAAATAGGCCTCATCAGATAAAAGGAACTACTGGACATTTGAGAGTTGGCATATTCTTCTGAAAAATAAAAGATCTTGAGAAATCTATTGGGCTACAAAAAAAATATTCTCCAAAAGATAAAATAGGGCAAAAAGAATGTTTCTATTTCTCTAAAACAGTTTGTAACATATAGAGGAAATATTCTTTCAGACAGTCAAATGATTCATTCATAACATAGTTTTATGCAAAAAGAGTGGAGCTTAAAAGTTGCAAAAATGACTTTAAAATATCTTACATTTTGTTAACATTCTTAAACATTAAGCCTACAAAACTTAATCTCAAAATACTTTTCATCACAGTAGGTGCCCAAAGGAAAAATATACTTTTCAAATTGTGATTCATAAATCTATTAGAGTTTCAGCAAAGAATGGAATGCATTTTCCATTCTAAAGCATTTTTAGTGTATATGTGTATGTGTGTGTGTGTGTGTGTGTGTGTGTGTGTGTGTTGTGAGAGAGAGAAAGAAAGAGGGAGAGAGAGATGAAAGAAAGGGGGAGGAGAAAAAAGAATTGTTTGAAACTTCTGAGTTACAATATAATATAATTTCCAAAATACTGAAAAATAAACCTTAATGTCATTACATTTATGTTTTATGTGTAGAATTTTATGTGAAAATTCAACATAAGTTAGAAACATGCTTTTCATTTTGTAAATAGCTTAAGATTTCTTAAATTACATCTGTTTCTTAATAAAGGGTATTTTTGTTCCCTTTTATCATTAAAAATCTCAAATTAAATTGAATTACATGCCTTAATATATGAAATTTCTTAAAATATAATAGAAGAGAAATGAAGGAGAGAAAAATGTTAGAGAGAGAGAGAGAGAGAGAGACAGAGAGACAGAGACAGAGAGACAGAGACAGAGAAAGATTGAAGGAACAGAAAGATTCAAAAAATATGAAAGATTATGATTGTCACCTTCCCATTATTATAACAATGCATAAGATAAACTGATTTGCATATGGAGAGTGTTCTGACTCACAGTTTTTGAAGTTCCAGTAAAGGACCAAGTTGCCCCTTTGTCATGGGCCTGGGCAGAAGGCACCATTGCCTCATGACTTTGTGTGAAGATTTAGACTGGGAAATGTCTAAGAATCTATTGCAATTTGAGTGTGAAATGGTCCAGGTAGGTTGATGTGGGAGAAAAAAAGAAAAGGAGGCGCGGAGCCTGGCACGGGCGGGCACAGGGGCACACGCCACGCCAGGCCTGTGGCGCTCAGGCCTCGCTCTAGGGCCAAGGCAGCGTACATATGCAGGCGGACACGGAAGTTCTGCAGAGGGGTTTTGGGGAAGCAGGCAAGATGCATGTGTGCTTCAGCCTAAGGGGGAGCGGGCGGCCACACCGCCGGCCGGTCCTGCACAGGGCGCACGGGGACACAGAGAGATCCCGGATCTCTCTGCGTGTTACCTGTGCTCAGACTGTCTGCTTAGCTGAATCCCAGAGTCTCAGACGGCTCGTACCAGCTAGCTCCGTGTGGCGAGTTTAATAAGAGGCGGCCCATAGCTTTGATGTTTTATTATTAAGAAAATAGAAAGAGAAAAGAGATAGAAAGATAAAGAAAGAAGAGAAAATAGATAAGAAAAGCCATGACCACTTGGAAAGGGGAGAAGACAGAGAGACAGACAAAGAGAGGGCCAGGAGAGAACAGGCGGGGGGGGGGGGAGAGAGAGAGAGAGAGAGAGAGAGAGAGAGAGAGAGAGAGAGAGAGAGAGAGAGAGAGAGAGAGAGAGAAAGCGCAGAGGGGTGTTATTTATAATGAGTTGGGCAGTCAGGTGACCAGGAGGCAGGGACAGTGTGGCTGCAGGCAGGTGACTGCCTAGGCGGAGTCAGGCTAGAACCTGGGGCGTGGCCACATGTCTCATTAAGGTCCCACAGGTTTACATGTTTGAGCATTCATTTTCCAGATGGTGGCTATGTTTTGGAATGTTGTGAGCTGTTAGGAAGAACTTTGGAGGAAGCAGGTCACTAGGGAAAGATTTTGAGGCTTTAAAGCCTGGCTGTACTTCCTGGTTGTTCTCTGCTTCCTGACTCTGGAATTGACATGACCAGCATCCTCATTAGTATACTGTTTTGTGATGTTGACCAAATCCCTTCTTGAACTTTAAGCTAAATATTTTCTCCCTTAAGCGCTTCTTTTCACATGTTTGTTTATAAACAATGAGAAAACTAACAAATACAGAACTCCTCATACCATTGGAGATACTATCAGGTCATGTCCTGAATGACTCAGATCTGCTACTTCTCAAATATTCAACATTTCCCAGTAAGAAGCAAGATAAGAACACACAGGCCTCCAGGGCATTCCAATTTAAACTATGGGAAAGGTTCCTTCCTTTTGCATGTTTAAGTAAGTGTCAAGTTAAAGCAATCTTCAATTTTAAGAAATAAGTGAGTTTTTTTTTCCCCCGCTTTGAATCAGTCACTTACCAAACAGAAATGATTAATCAAAAAGCATGAATAATTAAGCAGTAAACATTTATCCAGATTGGTTTGAGTATAAATTCAACAGGCTATATGTTCTTAGGAGATATAATAAGGAGAGTATATTTAAACATACCGATAATAATGAGATTGGTGAAATGATTTGATTATGTAAGCCAGTAAGACTTCAAAATAAAGATCTACCTATGTGTGGTGATCCATTCCTGTAATCCTGGAACTCAGATTGTGAAGGCCATAGGATCATTACTACAGTAATGGTAGAGCCAATTTTGTGTCAGCCTTTTTGTTTGAGAACACTTCTGCTTAAATCAGAGTGGGACATTACTAGAAAGCCCTGAACTGGGTGCAAAATGGTGGACTCTTTTTACCAGCAAGACTTCTCCTTCTCTGACTTAGTCTGGAGAACTCCAAACCCCCATATATATACCTACAAATTCTCACATAGCCTTGGTTAGATTACAGGCTCAGCTTCCTTTTTCTCAATAAGAGCCCATTCAGCAAGCATCTGAGATTCTTAGAATGTCTTCCCTGTGGTAATGAGTCATCTCAGTACCTTAGCCTCCAGCCAATGACCTTTGCCCAATCTTCTTATTTCTATCCCCTAACACCAAAACCATATAACCCTTGATTCATCCTGAATAAAGTAGATCTGTCTCCCTGAAGCTGATCCCAAATGTCATTTCTGCCTCTACTCATGGGCTGTCTGAAACCCTGTTCCTCAATTCTGCTCCCTTTACCATGTGTGCTGGTTGCCAGCAGCCCAGGGGAGAAGGGAGACCCACATCCTGTAAGAATTTTAATTTTTATTCTTCTCATGTGCAGTAATGTGGAGATTTTCAACTGTAGATAGATTTTTCTTCTGTTTCAATCAGAAACAGACCATAACAATTAGAATACGCTATGTAACTTATATACAACAATAATTTGTTTCTTATATCATTTGAAAATCTTATAAATCTGAAAGGAAGATGAACTAGAAAACAATCCTCAGAATGGTTGCTTCCATTTAGGACTGTGTTCTGGTTTGTAAACATGGCAGGGAAGATGACCATACCCATCATGGAAGCACCTTTATTGACCTAGAACTACCAAAGTCCACTTCTTACTATGACAATCTCCAGGATTATTTCTTCAGCACCTGAATTTGAAGTTGTGAACATTCAGTCTACTGAAATTTTCGGCTAGTCCTCATGAAGTTTTGAGTCATTTTATCCTGCAACTGATTATTTCATCTCTGACATGTGATGCTGAAACTGCTTATTCTCATGTTTCTTTAACTATTTGTTACAACATTTCATAAGTAGACTGATGGTTTGTATATGTTTGCCCCAGGGAGTGGCACTATTTGGAGGTGTGGCTTGTTGAAATAGGTGTGACCTTACTGGATTAGGTGTGCCACTGTGGGCTTGGACTTTAGTATCTGTGTCCTAGCTATGTGGAACCCAGTATTCTCTTAGCAGCCTCTAGATGAAGATGTAGAACTCTCAGCTCTTCCTGTACCATGCTTGCCTAGAGGGTGCCATGCTCTTGCCTTGATGATAATGACTGAACCTCTGAATCTGTAAGCCAGCCCCAATTAAATGTTGTCCTTATAAGAGTTGCCTTGGTCACAGTATCTGTTCACAGCAGTAAAACCCTAAGACATCAGCATTCTCATTTCAAGCTTACTCCAAATAAATCCTTATAACACAGAAAATCTCTGCCATTCGATGACCACTTCTAGGTCATCTTCTCTCATGTTTATATTTTTTTGTCAGGATAATTATTTGGAATTGTTTTTCAGTTTTAAAAAGTTCGATTACATTTGTTATTGTAACTTCTGGGCTAATTTTACAGACTTTTAAATATTATGTGTTGTTCTTGACTTCCAGATTTCATTTCTTACTTTAAGTTATCTGGTTAATGGTACAAACAGCAAAGTGAAATATCAATTATTGCATCCTCTTTGTTCATTTGGGAGTATTCATGCTCTCCCAGCATGCTTGACTGTGTTTAAAAGACAAAGATAAATGAAATAGAATGATATAGAAATCTGTGGATAATGATCATAGAATAAATAGCATGGTAATTAATTGTATTATTACATTCCCATTCCTTCTTGATAGTAAGTACTCCAAAATTTAGCTGAACAATCAGGCGATGCAGCAAGCTATTTATTTTCATGATTATCATAAGAGAAGGAAGAGCCTAGAGAAAAACATTGATGAAAACATTAGGTACATCAAAAAATCACTTTGGTTGTATTGATCTAATTCATTCTTCTCTGCTTGACAGAGAACATTCAATAACCAGCATTAGCCATCCATCATTTTGACATTGCCCTTTGGAGTGTAATTAACAGTATTAATTTATGTAATCCTTTTCGTCCATTAGGAGGTTTCACATTTCATCTGGAGTGCTGATCACCCTTGCATTCTAGCTTTACAACTGCAGATAAACTTATTTTATATTTCAAGCCAATCCAGCACAGCACTTCATGACTTTGTGTTTTTAATACTGGTGAACGGAAAAATTACATGAAAGGATATTCAAAAGAATTTTTTGATTTCAAGTGAAATGATGCGTTTTTGGTCTCTTCTAAGCTAGCAGCTGATTTGATGTCACTTGTAATGAATAGACCCAACTACGTTTGCACGACACTATGTCAAAGAAAAAATAAATAAATGTGTCTGTCTAGGTCAATATCATTCAGCAGAAATGTAATTCACATCTCCAGTTTTAAGTCATCTATAATCCAAGTAAGTTCAGCTTGTACAAACATATTTAAGAAACATATTTAGTTATTGAGTGACTCCTGGTAGGGTGGTTCTTAAACTGTGTTAAATTCCTGCATTCTAAGGGAACACATTCTTTTGAAGGCATCCTGGCTTCTAAATTGCTTAGACAGGGAATTATCATAGCGTAGGAATAGAGGTTTGAAAGTTTTGTAAATTAATAAGCCATTAGGGAATTTATGAAACCTACATGTAGGTGTACCTATGAAAATCTCTGAAGGCAGCAAGAGACTGAATTATTTCACTAATAACCAGTTATAAAGTCAATCATAACTAGATACAAATTCTTCATAAGTAAAGTACTAAATAGCAAAGTTTGGAGTGCTTCCAAGCATAAATGTCCTTCCTGGAATGTAAAAGTTCTGAGGAGGCTTTGGAAGGTCCATATAGAAATCCTCAGCCCTGTTCTTACTGTCTTATCTTACTTCCTGCTTTCATTATACTGTTTCTGAGTTCTTACTGCATAATAGCCAACTGTAGAGTGAATGATAATTTCATGTTTTCAAACATGAATGAGATCAGATTTGTAGGATTTGTAGATCCGCCACACAGAATAAATAACATAGGAGTGGGAAGTCTGAAGCCAGGATGTTCCTTTGAGATTGTATCCTAAAATGTATGGAAGTTTTGATGACTCTTATTAACATAAGCAGAGTTAGTGCCAGAAATAAACTGAGTTACAAGGCACCCATTTGGGACTCCATCATTTTTCTTCCATGTGCTGGGTCTTTCCTTTGCAGCTCTCCAGGGACCAATTGTTCTAATACAGGAGAAAAGATCATCTAGTCTCTTTGTAAATGAAATCCAGAGCATGCCGAAGATGTGCAAAGGAGCACAACCCTTTGTGAATTATTTAATACTTGCTTCCAATATCCCTAACTAAGATGAAACAAGAAATAGTGTATGACACACATAGAATATATGATGTCACATTTGCAGAATGTCAGCCAAGTTCTGCACGTGGCTAAGCATCTTTTGTTCATTATGTTTTTCTGGTTGCTGTGCTGCTGTTAAGTGAATTCTAAGGAGAATAAAACACTGTGGAAGGGGTAAAAAAAAGACTTAATCATTGTGATTTTAATATGCATGTTTTGAAGCAATTCTCAACTGGCTCTGATCACAGATTCATTTCATTACCACTTACTTTTCAAATGTCCATAAAGTTTAGTGAATGCTTTTAAACATAGAAGTGATATGGGGCTTGGCAAGTTAAACAGCACCTTCATTCAATGTCTTATATGTTACTCCAGGGAATTATTTCCTTTCTTCTCTTTCAGGGAATAATGGAATAGTGCCTCCTATGAAGCATTACTTAGAATTAAAGCTACTGAGGTACAGAAACACTGATATACATTATGCAACATACTTTACAATCAAATGCAGTACCCCAGACCATCGTTTATGTAAAACATTTTGAATACATATCTGCTTGTGCTATTTTATATGACAACTACATATTTCTGACTTCATGAAGCATTTATAGTTTATTTTTTCAACACCAAATTTCTCCTTGCTAGATCAGGGTCTAAAGTCTATATGCACAGAGGAAATTTTTAGTTGTTAAATAGCCTCAATATTGTCTATGATAAACTTGAGTTAACTCAAATAATCTTTGTAGAATATGGATATTTATGATTTAATAATTATTCCAATACAATGTGGCTGCACTTAAAATGGCTAAAAACAAAATAAATTGATACTAGAAATATTTCAGAAGACATGTGTACCACCATCTCTCCATCAATACGTCATAAAAACTAGTTTGGTTTAATAAAGATTATAATATGTAGTTTCAATCAATTGAAGTCCAATTCTCTATTTAATTTTAGATGATTTTTTTCTGCTTCTTATCAAAAGAGTTATGTATTGTGAATCTATCAAAGGAAAACTACTCATAATGTTATGAATCCAGGAGATAGGTGTCTACATTCAAAGAAATCAGCTAGAGAATGAGATTTTGAGCACAAAATTTCCATATTTTCTTTCAGTGACCAACAATTTATATGCCTGGAGGACTTGTAATAAAATAAGGTAATGGAAAGATTCAAAGAGCCAGAGGATCAGGGAGTTTGCTGTGAAATGGTGTGTCCTAAAAATGTCAGGAGATACACCCATAAATTCTCACCATTACTGCCTAAACATGAGCTGAACAAGAGCTGAATGTTGACAGGGGAAAGCCAAGAGGTTAGAACCCTACACAGCTCTACAGGCCACAAAGGAATGCTGCAAAAGGTGGTATGGTCTTCCCTCATAAAGAGCACAAACATTAGTTATCCAGAATCAAATCATCAGCTCTGAAAACATATATAACAGTAACATTAGACAGACTGAACAGGTTGTATTTAGCAATACATATGTATACACACATACACACACACACACACACACACACACACATATATGAATGTAATAACAATTCTAACAATTAATAGAAAGATCATGAATATGATTGTGAACAAGAAGAGTTATACAGGAGAGTGACAAGAGAGAAAGTGAAAGCAATGAGGTCAACAATTTTTAAAAATCTCAATATTAATAAGAAAATGTGGTTTGAAGTTAGTGGTACACAAAGTTTTGAAATGTAGCACTGATCTGATTTAAATTAATAAGACAAATTGCTATATTCTTAGATGAAGTATTCTATTGTAACTCAAAAACCCACTTTTGTGAAAGAAAATACTTTGCAAATGTCCTATTATTATGAATTTAAGGTGAACACAAGGATTTATTATTTTTTCTGGGATGATGTAAAGAAATATGCACTTGCCACTGATAGAAAGGGTACACATAAACACAAAGGTTTCTATCCCAGTTATTTATGGAGTCATGTAAAACTCAAAGTTGGCTATCTCATGGGGAAGGTCCCTTGACAACTTAAGGGCAATGACATTACTAATATGTCCTGTTCTGTTCAGCTCTTGCCTCTTAAATGACCTGTAGAAGGTAGGAGATCTCCTGAAGACCTTGTAACCCTTTTGAGGTTCTGTGCTTCCTCCTTTTCTTCTAAGGGGAACCTTAAAACTGTATCATACAGGTTATCACAGTTGCTGATTTTCAAGACAGCAAGAGCTGTGTTCTACCAAGAAGAACCAGATACGATAATGATAAACTGTGTATGCTATAGTGTGTCAATTCCTTAATGAGAGCATCGTTAGAGAATAAAGAATCCATACAATCTTAACAAGCTAAAGGATGATGTTTGGCAATAAGTAACGGCTTCTAAAAACATCCATGTCCTTAACCACAGAACCAGAAAACAGTCTGTTACATCATAAAAACAGCACGTATATAACTAAAGACGCCTGGTGGCGGTCATCTTCTATTATCCAGGTATACAAATGTAGCATGTTTATTTGATAGAGAGTTAAGAGATATTTTACTAGGTACTCAAGGAAATGAAATCACTTTAGAGACTGTGATTAGAATAATGAACTCACAAGGGAAATAATGCCAGTGATTGACAGATACTAAGAAAAGCAGCAGGTGTACTCGTGAGAGTTTAAGAAGGGTCAGGCCTGCTTTCAACCTAGTTTCTGCCTAGTAACACTGATTTGAGACATGATCTTTTAGATACGTGAGAAAATAAAATCTCTGTTACTTTGAGCCACCTATTTCTTATCACTCAATCGAGAACTCATTTTTTTTATTGGATATTTTATGTATTTACATTTCAAGTGCTATCTCCTTTCCCAGTTTCCCCTCCAGAAAACCCCTATTCTTTTCCCTTCCCCTGCTTCTATTTGTATTTTAATGTTCATGGGTAGATTTAGGTTTGTCACTCAAATTAAAATTCACCTTTTAATGCTCATCAGTTGGCTTTCAATTTAGTTTCATATAAAATAATTGTGAATATCAGACATATCATAAAGGTAAAAGAGTTGATTTGAATTGTATAAGAAAATGAGTTATATGTAGGATGTAGTCAATAAGAACATTTTCTTTTTTCTCTTTTTTAAAATTTATTCTTGAAACTTTTATTATTATTATTATTTATTAGATACAACAGAAAACACATGACAGGATCATTTTTCCCTAGACTTTAAGATATGTCTGCAATCCATTTGATGGGGCAGCATCCAGAAACAAAGCCACCTCCATTTTTATGTCAATATTTGATTTTACATAATCATGAGGAAAAGTGATATTTGGTAGTATTTTTCTTCTGATGACTCTTCACTATTCAAGAACAATTTGTAATTTACCAAACAGCCAGAGAATTTTTGACTGGAGGGTGAGTTCTATAAGAACAGGGAACAATTTTTGCTCTTCACAATATTATATATCTTCAGGACCTATAACCAGTCCTCGCTTACACAGATATTAAATAAATAATTATTGAATGGAAAAACACAAATCTACTTAACAATCTAGTCTTTTAGTCATTGACAGAAACCCCAATTTAGCCCACTGATAATTTCTATTAACAGGCCTGTAAGTTGTTTTTCTTATAAAATCACATGCACGCAGCATTAATATTTTGCTTAAATAATTCTCATTTTATTTTAATAATTTAGAGATTCTTCACATCTGTTATTTACAGTGGTTGATGCAGTATGAGCTTTTGACACACAGCAATAGTTTGCCTTGTTCTTTGAACTTTCCTTTAGGAAAAAGGAGACTGAATGTGTTTTCTCCTTCCATGTATCATGTGGAAAAGGTGGCAAATATTTTGAAGACAGACATGTTCTTGAGGCTGTGCAGACCTTCTTTAAATAGCTTTATGGGACTGGAGATCTCTGAACTTTACTTTGTCTTGGTCCTTATGCCTTTCCTGTCTTTCTTCCTGATTGGCACCCAGCCCCAGTGTGGAAGGTTGAAATCTAGAACCATCCTGCTATGCATTTAGAAAAAAGGTAAATCTGTATTGTTTCATACAACTTCACCTTTTTGATTTGGTAATTTTTTTCATTTCTGTTGTTATGACAAAATATCCTGAAAACCAGAAACATAAGAGGGAAAATGTTTGTGCTAAATACCAATTCCTGGTTAGAGGCATCCTTACAGGGAAGTCACACAGGCAGGGGTTTGAAGTTGGTCACAAGAAGTTGATAATAGAAATGTATGCATCATGCCTTCTTTTCCTCATCTTTCTCTCCACATTTTTATTGTCTAGGAGCCCAAGCCCAGGAACTAGTACCACTCACAGTACAGTGAGTGTACCCATATCAGTTAACTTCCAAGTCAGTCTCTCCCAGCCATGAACAGACATTGACCTAAACAATACCTCATTGAAACTCACAGGTGCCCATATGTTCAAGGTTCTTCCCTAGTTTCCCTTCTATTAGTTTCAGTGTGTCTGGTTTTATGTGGAGATCTTTGATCCACTTAGAATTGAGCTTAGTGCAAGGAGATAAGGATGGGTCAATTTGCATTCTTCTGCATGTTGACCTCCAGCTGAGCCAGCACCATTTGTTGAAAAGGCTATCTTTTTTCCACTGGATGGTTTTAGCTCCTTTGTCAAAGATCAAGTGACCATAGGAGTGTGGATTCATTTCTGGGTCTTCAATTCTGTTCCATTGATCTACATGTCTGTTACTGTACCAATACCATGCAGTTTTTACCACTATTGCTCTGTAGTACAGCTTGAGGTCCGGGATACTGATTCCCCCAGAGGTTCTTTTACTCTTGAGAATAGTTTTAGCTATTCTGGGTTTTCTGTTATTCCAGATGAATTTTTGAATTGCTCTTTCTAACTCTATGAAGAATTGAGTTGGGATTTTGATGGGGATTGCATTGAATCTGTGTATTACTTTTGGTAAGATGCTCATTTTTACTATATTAATCCTGCCAATCCATGAGCATGGCAGATTTTTCCATCTTCCGAGGTCTTCTTCAATTTCTTTCTTCAGAGACTTGAAGTTCTTGTCATACAGATCTTTCACTTGTTTGGTTAGCGTCACGCCAAGATACTTAATATGGTTTGTGGCTATCGTAAAGGGTATTATTTCTCTTACTTCTTTCTCAGCCTGCTTATCCTTTGAGTATAGGAAGGCTTCTGACTTGCTTGAGTTGATTTTATATCCGGCCACTTTGCTGAAGTCGTTTATCAGCTGTAGGAGTTCTCTGGTGGAGTTCTTTGGGTCGCTTATGTATACTATCATATCGTCTGCAAATAGTGATAGTTTGACTTCTTCCTTTCCAATTTGTATCCCTTTGACCTCTTTTTCTTGTCTAATTGCTCTAGCTAGAACTTCAAGTACTATATTGAAAAGATATGGAGAGAGAGGGCAGCCTTGTCTAGTCCCTGATTTTAGTGGGATTGCTTCAAGTTTCTCTCCGTTTAGATTGATGCTGGCTACTGGTTTGCTGTAAATTGCTTTTACTATGTTTAGATATGGGCCTTGAATTCCTGATCTTTCCAAGACCTTTAGCATGAAAGGATGCTGAATTTTGTCAAATGCTTTCTCAGCATCTAATGAGATGACCATGTGGTTTTTTTCTTTGAGATTGTTTATGTAGTGGATTACATTGATGGATTTCCTTATATTGAACCATCCCTGCATCCCTGGGATGAAGCCTACTTGATCGTGGTGAATGATCGTTTTGATGTGTTCTTGGATTCGGTTGGCAAGAATTTTATTGAGTATTTTTGCATCGATATTCATAAGAGAGATTGGCCTGAGATTCTCTTTCTTTGTCGGATCTTTGTGTGCTTTTGGTATTAGTGTAATTGTGGCTTCATAGAACGAGTTGGGTAGTGTTCCTTCTGTTTCTATTTTGTGGAACAGTTTGAAGAGTATTGGTGTTAGGTCTTCTTTGAACCTTGAACATATGGGCACAGGGGAGAATTTCCTGAACAGAACTCCAATAGCTTATACTCTAAGATCAAGAATAGACAAATGGGACCTCATTAAATTACAAAGTTTTTGCAAGGCAAAAGACACCGTCAAAAAGACAAAGCGGCAACCAACTAACTGGGAAATGATCTTTACCAACCTTACATCCGACAGAGGGCTAATATCCAAGATATACAAAGAACTCAAGAAGTTAAACTCCAGAGAGGCAAGTAACCCTATTAAAAAATGGGGTACAGAGCTCCACAAAGAGTTCTCACCTGAAGAATATCTAATGGCTGAGAAGCACCTAAAGAGATGTTCATCATCCTTAGTCATTAGGGAAATGCAAATCAAAACAACCCTGAGATTCCATCTCACACCAGTCAGGATGGCTAAGATCAAAAACACAGGAGACAGCAGTTGTTGGCGAGGATGTGGAGAAAGAGGAACACTCCTCCACTGCTGGTGGAATTGCAGGCTGGTACAACCACTCTGGAAAGCAGTCTGGCGGCTCCTCAGAAAACTGGGCATGACACTTCCGGAGGATCCGGCTATACCACTCCTGGGCATATACCCAGAGACTTTACCTGCATGCAATAAGGACATATGCTCCACTATATTCATAGCAGCCTTATTTATAATAGCCAGAAGCTGGAAAGAACCCAGATGTCCCTCAACGGAGGAATGGATTCAGAAGATGTGGTATATTTACACAATGGAATACTACTCTGCAATTAAAAACAATGAATTCACGAAATTCCTAGGCAAATGGTCAGAACTTGAAAATATCATCCTTAGTGAGGTAACCCAATCACAAAAGATCACACATGGTATGAAGTCACTGATAAGGGGATATTGACCCAGAATCTCAGAATACCCTAGACACAATCAGCATATCAATAGATTTCTAAAAAGATGGAAGGAGAGACCCCTGGTCCTGGAAAGACTGGATGTAGGGGAACGCCAGGACAGAGTAATGAGAGGGGGTTGAACGGAGAAAAGAGGGAGGGAAGGGGGCTTATGGGACTTTCGGGGAGGGAGGAAACGGGAAAGGGGAAGTGATTTGGAATGTAAATTAAAAAAATAAAATTAAATTAAATTAAAAAAAAAAAAGAAACTCGCAGGTGATTCTAGATTCTGGGAAGTTTCTATTATCAACTGTGGAACTATTGTCATGAATTGAAACTAATCATCATAATGGCATAGTTATAACACATGGCTGATATTTTTTCTGCCTTACAAAGACATAATGGTCAAAAATACTTTAAGTAATGTATGTAGCATGCATAAGCACAGAAGACACAAGTTAGGGTTTAAAAATCTAAATTAATTTGCCTTCCCAATCTGGCTTTTGTTATGTTGTTTTTATCTTTAAAAGCTCACAGTACCCAAGCTATTACTTCTGATGCTTTTGTTCACTATACAATATTGTTTCAAATTCTTTCAAATAAAATTATGTGAGCAATAATATATAGATGAAGTTTTCAAGTAGGAGAATATATAAAAACAGATTTCAGTGTGGAGTTTTAAGTTTGTATTTTAAAGGGTAACACAGGTTTAGGAAATGAAATAACCTGAGGGTATTTTTAAATGGAGGAGACTATTACCTTTCTTTAATTTATAGTTGTTTTCATTAGCTGACAGCAAGACAATTTTCTGATCTATGGCATCATTGGACCAAGATACACTATGATTCTTTTTCTAGACATAGCAGATATTTATCTGGCCTTTTAAAATATGTTCTTACCTTAAAGAGAAAAAAAAACTTATGATGAAAATCCATGGACAATACTCTATCAAGAACTATGCCAGAGAGAGGGCAATGTATTAAAAAATGTCCTTATGTTTTGCCGTCAACTTCTCTAAGTCATTTGTTTCTGAAGGAAATACTGGGTTTATTGATATGAATTAAACTTTGAAATGTACTTTTTGGCTTCTAGGCTATAATGGTTCCATCATAAAATAAACTCGGGAAAAGAAACTTCTTTGATGAAGCATGAGAGCTGCACTTATCTCTGGAAACAAAGGTAGACATATAGGATACCATTAGAAACTATACTAGTTTAGGAAAGTGTCATATTAAATTCCCCATTATGATCTGTGGCCTTTCCAGTCACGGGTAGCTGGTGAGGTTCACACTTCCAGGCATGATTTCTCTCCTAGTCACTGGTATGTAAGTCCACTACCATGGCTGTTGTTTACAGTTGTAACCTTGAGCACTGAGTCCTGGAACCCTGACTTGGGTGAATGAGACCTGACACATACACATGTGTACATATATTCTGTGGTTAAGTGAGGTATGTGATCTCTGATTGGATGGCAACTACTACTGCCACAACCCAGTACCTTATGGTGTTTATTAGGTATAGGACAAGGAGAGTACGTAGTTAGTTAGAATTGGTGGGAGGAAGGTCTTTGTTAACGGAACAGGTTGTAAACACCTGGGAAGAGTAAGCTGCACTTGTTAGATTTAGTAGATATTGGCCAATCATTCACAGTCAGTCCCTGGAGGGAAGCTGAGCTAATCATATGAGTCTCACCTGGAGAAACCTTTGCCAAAGCCACTCTTCCCCACCACCGAGGGCCTGAGGCGTCAGAATCCTTCCATGGTTGTGCTGTGGCCAGCAATACACAGTCATTCAGGACTTTATTCACTCAGGGCTTCTTCTGCTCCCTTTTTTATCCCTAAGGTGTACGAGTCAATACTGTAGCTTTCAGGGTATCGGCATTCTGGTCATTTGCTAGTTGTAATTGGCATTAAAGCTATTCCTTGCTTTTCCCCCTGGTGAAGAAGTTTATGGGAAAAGAAACTCCAGGGAAGAGAGGAAGTCAATAGAGAAGTTGACCTGGATATTTGTGTGTGTGAATGTGTGTGTGTGTGTGTGTGTGTGTGTGTGTTATGCATATGTCCCAAAGAGTATGTGCAAATGACTGAGTAAGCACATATACACGTACATGCACACACACACACATGCACACACACACACACATACATGTGTGCAAATGTGGCAGTTAGAGATCAGCATCAACTTTTTCCTTCATTACATCAACCATACTCAATACTCAATAATACTCAATAATACTCAATAAACACTGTCTTCCATAACCCTGAGCCCATGCATATGTCTATGCTAGAGGCCATCTGATCCCAGAAGTCCTGTTTCCAACCTTCCAGT
Source organism: Tokudaia tokunoshimensis (assembly GCA_036184795.1). Taxonomy (NCBI): domain Eukaryota; kingdom Metazoa; phylum Chordata; class Mammalia; order Rodentia; family Muridae; genus Tokudaia; species Tokudaia tokunoshimensis. The sequence continues at coordinate 66,267,547 of BTHU01000015.1, forward strand.
GGTGGGTTCTTGACTTCCTTTTGTGAATGCTTAGAATTGAACACAGGTCCTCACACTCCAGACTGAGCCTTCTCTTCAATCTCCTGGATATATAATGCTGACTTCTTGATCAACCTTCACCTAAATTTCATGTTAACATACACCTTGATTACTATAACAAAGAAAGTGTGAACTTGTTTATGTCTTTCTTCCCATTCTATCATGAATTGTACACTTTTCCTTCTGAAGATTGTCCTACATAAGACAATAAATTATTCTATACTTACTGCTAGGACTCTCTCTGGTTAGACTTATGGGGAGTGATGGAGGTAGGGAAAAAAAGTCAGGATTTTGTTTCTGATATAGTCTTTCCTACTTGTAGAATGGCTTAGTTGCTATTTTCCTCAATGTCAGATCCCAGTGTCCATTGATGAAGGGATGAGCAAACAGTGAGATGATTCTTTACCAATCCCTGCTAATTGTCATCTTTAAAATAGGTACTCAATCAAGTCGTTCTTACTTAAAACCTCTGGAATATTATTGCTTTCTTCAGATTACTGTAGTTATACACATAGAACTAAGGCTAAGGCTATGTGATTAAGATAAAAGTCAAGGTGGCATTTGAAGATGTGGATGATATATTGATATAATATGATTATAAGAAGAAAAAAAGATAACATGATCAAAACAGACAGGGGAATTTGATCAAAAATACTGCACATGCATAAACTGTTAAAATCATGAAACTTAATTTTCAGGAGGAAGTAAAAGAAATATATCCATATATAATAAAAATATAGTCATAAAAGATGAAAAACATACTTGCAGTTCTGTCTAATTTATCTCTATAATTATTCATAATTTTAACTTTTTTATTTTAGGCCTTCATGGAGAAATTGGATTTAATCTTAATATTTACCTGAGACCGGATCTGTGTTGTCGTCCCTGTTGATAGAGATGTAGAAGGAATCCAGATGGATCACAGTTTTGTTTGTTTTCCTCTCAGCATATTCTGAACAAATCCATGGGTTTTGTCCAAGTTAGTAAAATATTTGATCAAAGGTATGAAGTGTATGAACACTGAAGTACTAACTTCACATATGGGAGTCAATAAATTGACTGCTTTGTTTTATTTTTATTTTTAATTTTGATTGCAAAGGGTTCCTTTGACATTTCTAAGGCTAAGATGGAAATGTCCAAATTAACATTACTAAAAGTGATTATTGCAAAAAATATTAATAGGTCCAAGAAGCAGAAAACTTGAAGATGCCTTAAAATATGGAGGATTCATGACAGATGATGCTTTGGTTGAAGTTAAACCATAACTTTGGCATCTGAGCAATCTAGAAGCCAGAGTGATTAGACAGAGGAGAATCAAGTTCTGTCACCCTCCCTGTGGGTTCTCATCAATTTTTCAAGGCTGACTTTTTTTAATGTCTGGAGATTGTGATAGCCGAGCCCTGTATTCAATTTATAAAGAACATCCCAAATGCTAGTTGAAGGTGGCAGAGTAGGAATGTATCACTAAGCAATGGAATGCATTTGTTCTGGCCAAAAGCTGCTTAGAGGAAGGCAATTTGTGTGGTATAGAACTGCAGGGAAATCTTCATTGTATTTTCTTTAAATCTCTGAAAAAACCTTTATGCCTTTGAGGGACAGAAATCCTCAGAGTTCTTGGGAATATAAAAACCATTTTTAAAAATGGAGGCATTTGCGGCAATATCTCTAATGTTTCTCTCTATGTTTCACACTTCATATAACAGATACCTAGAATTTTGTAACTCCCCAAATCTGCAGGTTTTCTTTTTTCTTTCTTCCTTTCTTCCTTTCTTTCTTTCTTTCTTTCTTTCTTTCTTTCTTTCTTTCTTTCTTTCTTTCTTTCTTTCTTTCTTTCTTTCTTTCTTTCTTTCTTTCTGTCTCTGTAATTTTGCACAGAATTGAGTAGCTGGTTAAAATTTAGTAGTTATTTTGCTATACAATTCCTGAAAAATACAAAGAATCATGTGCTTTTATTTTCAGTAAGTCAGCATGCTTATTTATTTATTTGCTTGTTTATTTATTATTTATAAGATAACATCCTGCCATTTGATGCTTTAGGATTAACTTAGTCAGTGAATCATGAGACTAAAACGAAAAGAATAGTGTCTGAACAACATGACCCCAGGCAAAAATCAGAGTGTCACTTCTTTTCAAAATGAAATGAATTATTCTTGTGTATTCTGTTTCTCCTTGCAGTCAGCAAAATATTTTGAAAAATATGGCTTTAGTGTAGGAAAATAAACCTCCTCCTTCACAAATAATTTTACTAACTATGAAATTTAATTCTACTGAATTCTTGAGAGAAAACAGTAAGTTATAATTATGTATATGGAGGCATGGCCCTGAAACTTTTCTAAAACGTGGACACAGTTTTGATATGATTTAATTGTGCCTCTCAAGGATTCACATGTTGGAAACATGATTGCCAATATGTCAGTTTTGTGTTGTTTAAGAGATGCAGCCTAATGTAATATGGTTAGGCCATGGGGTGATACCTTGAAAAGATTAGTGGAGCTCTCAGAGTTCACTGTTTATTTCTCAAGCCACTAAGTATTATTACTACACCAGTCCTCTCCTTCTGGCTTCCTATCTTGCCACAGGATGTTTCTTGTCATCACCATGACACTATTACCCATGAGACATGAACTAAAGCAAAATTAACAAGACTGTGTGAATGATCTTGGTCTTTAAGCCTTAAACCTTGAACTAAAGACATTTCTTTGCTGTGTATTACATAGTTCACATAATGAGACAAGGAAAGTTAGAATGTGAGTCAAAGATGAGGAGGGGATGGGAAGGGGATTGGGCAATGGCAGAGAACTTGGGAAGTTTCTTTAGAAGCATCTGATTCATTGACTGAACCTGAAGAGGGTCAGAACAATCAGACTGGCTGAAACGGATTTACAGTTAGTATTGGCTTACATTGCTTTTCAGCATCTAGGCTGACAGGTTTTATAGGATACGTGGGACTAGCAAGGTACAGGCCACAGTTGACTCCTGGATGCTGTCTGCCAGCTGAGTAGAAATATGCTGAGACATATATAGACCAGGAAAAAAAAAGATATTAGAGTGATCACTCTCTGTAGTAAAATCTCTATGAGAGAGAGAGAGAGAGAGAGAGAGAGAGAGAGAGAGAGAGAGAGAGAGAGAGAGAGAGAGAGATCTTGAATACAGATGCATTAGCACAATGAAAAGCACTTTTAAGTCTGAATTTAGAAAACAGCAAATGGAAATTAAAAAATGCTGAGCCTATAAGTAGAATAGAAGAACATGGCCCAGTGAATCAATAAGCAGGTCTCACATAGACTCATAGAGATTGAAGTGGCAAGCACAGGACCTGCATATGTCTGCACCAGGTCCTCTGCATATGTGCTATGGCTGTTAACTTAGTGTTTTTCTTGAACTCCTAACAACAGGAGCATGAGTCAGTGTATCTCTGACTCTATTGTCTACTCTTGAGATTCTTTTCTCCTATTGGGTTGTCTTGTCTTGACCTTGCCTTACTATATTTTGTTGTGTCCTGTTTGGTTGTTGGCTCTTGAAAACCTGCTCTTTTCTGACAAGGAAATGGAAGAAGAACGGATCTGGGGGAGAAGGAAGGATCTATGGGAGGCAGGGAGGGCAACTAGGAAAGGTGGAGGGAGGAAAAATTGGTTGGGTTGTATTAGAGAAGAATCTATTTTCATTTAAACCATTAATAGCCAGTGTTTATAACACTGTTACCAAGACTAGATAAATAGAATAGTTTACCGAAACCTCATTGATTAGCATTAAACTTTAAAGTTTTAACAACATATGTACCACTTTTAAGTTTCATTTCTTACACTTCCCCAGACTTTCACAATTTTCATGAACATGCCTTAAATGAATTTTTAGAGCTTAACACCCTACATGAGTCTTAAACATTTAATTTTTCTTTTTAAATCTGGAAACATCTAATCATTTCCCATGAGACATAGGTGGTTGATTACTGAGAACAATCATTGAAAAGCAAGTACTTTTAAATAATGGAATACTGACAGCAATTTTTTTTCCTGTAGCAATAACCATGGAATTGGATTTCGTCCTCTGTAGAAACCTGTTTTGTCAGTTTATCTTTCTTAGCATGAAGCCTGCCAGCACCGAAACCTGTCTGTGAGTTTGTGTGTTTCAGCAGGAGACCCAGTAGCTTTAGGAAAAGCAAGGCCTAATTTTTACATTTCAATCTAACTGGCAAGGTAATTGTGTCTCAGACTCTAAATCTTATTTTGTTGGAGAGACTTAGATAATTTAAAAGTTTTCTTTTAAAGTTTTCCTTAACTTGTTATTACAGGCAATCAACTTGTTACTGTAAAGCCAGAAATTTCTGTAATTTCTGGCAATGAATGCACTGATCTGGCCGATTCAGCCTTGCAGGAGGGGCTGGCTGAGTTAGACTTGTTGCTGCTAGACTGATAAAGCTCCAGCTCACCATCAATGCCATCATGGAGATCTGAGAAGGATGTATTTGAGCAGGAAGTAAAAAACTAGTAGCCGTAGGATCAGATTAAGTGCGGGAGACTTACCTGCTCTCTTGAAAGCAGGAGAGACTTCTTGATACCTTGAAAAGCTGACTCTTTCCAAGGTTGTCTTGATGACTTTGGGGAACCAGATGTAATTTTTCAACCCTAACACAGCACAGCATTAAGTCTTCTGCCTCTGAAAAGGGTAGCATCAGTCTTCAGTTGCCAGACCCAGAAGATCTGAGGGATTTTCCTACAGAGCAGTAACTTGGTGGACTTGCCTCCTTTGGTGAGGCAGTGGTGGGCAGTCAATATTACAGTGTCCACAGTTTGATCTGGCCCTGGTGGTGGGTATGGAATGCAGCAGTTCTTACCCTAGTAGTTTGTGCTATTATAACACTTGAAGCAAGCTTCAGGTAGAGTCCTTTGCTACTGATCTTCTTTAAATAGAGACTTAGCTGCTACTTCCAGGACCTGTTATTTTTGCCTCTCAGGGGAAGTCTTTTTTATTAAGTATCTTAAATATCTTATTCAGCAGATCACCCAGGGTTTTGAATGTCATCATTTAATTTACTAAGTATTCCTTATTTAAAACAAATTTTACTTATTTTCAGTAACTTGCTTTAATTTTAACTTTGCCAACATATACAGAAAGATAAAGCTTAATCTTGTAAATGAATTATAGTTTTATTTGTATGACTACAAGCTAAGTACTCAGCACATTAAATAATCTGATCATTTACAAGTTGATTGGCTATTGACTCTCATGTCTTAATTATCTTTAGCAGTTTATAACAAGTTAGATAAAAATCCTTTAGCACTTTAGCATCAAAACAAAAGTTTAAACCATGAATGCAGAGAGTGGGTATCTTAGTTTTCTGACCCATGTATAGTATAACTTCATAGACTACCACAGTTTTAGATACGACTTGGTCATTCAAAAATAAGTAAAAACTAACAGGCAAAAAATAAAAATATGATAGGTATACATCTGAATGTCAGTTTTATTTTTAGCCTAAATGGGCCTTGGGAATTTGTAAATGTTAATCATCAAACATATGTTCTTACTGAGTCTTATTTTAGACTCTGAAGGGGATTTTGTTTGTTGTGTTTGGCACGATTTAGTCAAATAATTAAATTTAACAAGGTAAAAGAGGCTAGATATTTATTTGTTAGTTTTGATAGCCTATGGATGTTAAGACTTTACAAATCTTAATCATCAAACAAATGTCATTAATGGGTCTTATTTTCCATAAACAAGGATTGAATATGAGGTACATATACAATATCATATTTGTTCTTTTTGACACAATTCACATATCAATTGATTTCCAAGAAGAAGGAATGAGAGACCCCTGGTCCTGGACAGACTGGATGTAGGGGAATACCAGGACAGAGAAGCGGGAGAGGGTTGAATGGGGAACAGGGGGAGGGAAGAGGACTTATGGGACTTTCTGGGAGGGAGGAACCGGGAAAGACGAAATCACTGGGAATGTAAACAAAAAAAAATATAGAAAAGAAAAAAATAAGATTTGAATTCAAGTATCTAACAAGCATGCTGTAGCTAAACAAGAATACCTAGGTATAGATTTTATAACTATTAACAGTTTTGTTACACATTTTAGGATTTTTAATTACTGATCTAAAATTTTCAACTACACCCAATAAACTTATAAATACAGAGCATTTACACATGATGGGTGTCCAGACAAGTATACCAGGCTAAAAACACAAGCAATGGACTTAAAAGATATTTTTGAGAGAAGAGAGTAATGAAAGCTTAGAAAACATTAAGAGTAGGGAATAAGAAAACTTAAGAGATAAGAGATTGTTGAGAGTGGAGTGCAGGGAAAGCTTAGAAATAAGGGAACTTGGGGATCATTTGTGTGGTAGCAGAAGCATTAAAATATGAGAGAATTTGGAAATTGAGCATGTCACATTTTGGAATTGAGAATGTTTATTTAGTTTGTTATGAGGTCAGACCTTTTGGAGCAAGAGTGTGAAGTTTTAATGAAGTCTCTGACTATGAGGAAGAATGAAATTTGAAGAGAAAAGAGATAGAAGGAGAGACAATGAGTCTAATTCTGAATGGGAACAGTACATGATGAGAGACAGAGCAAGCTGCAGGAGAAAGCTGAGGGATAGAGTAAGCAGGAAAAAGATATTCTTCAGAATTAGAGTGCAGAGGAGTTTGGAGAGACTTTGGGAAAAGACTCTCAAATACTAATGCCACCAGAGGGAGGATTCCAATTCAGGGAGGGGATTTTGTTTTTGTTATTATTATTATTATTATTATTATTATTATTTTCTATGTTCTTTATTTACATTCCAGATGATTTCCCCTTTCCCAGTTCTCCCCTCCCCGAAAGTCCCATAAACCCTCTTCCTTCCCCCTGTTCCCCATTTGCCTAAGAATTTCAGGAATTCATTGTTTTTAATTACTGAGTAGTATTCCATTGTGTAAATACACATGGAAAATATCTCTGATAAAATTGAAGAAATATGTAGAAAAACATGTTAAGATTGACTATTTCATCGAAAAATTATACAGATAAAATGGGAGGCATAAAAATATTCCTAAGTTGATTAAAAGTGGAATTATAAATATTTTCTGATAAAATTGAAAATCTACAAGGAAAATATTTCTGATAAAACGCAAGAAATATATAGAAAAACACATTACCTACCATTTTATCTGTATAATTTTCCATGAAATAGTCAGTTTTATCAAGGAGGAGATTAATTGCCTAATCAGAGAGTTGCTTGAATTACAGTGGTGAAAAGTGCAGCAGGCTTCAGAGAGTCAAGAAGAGACAGAAAATCTCCACATAATGGATGCCCAGAAGGCCAGAGGATGCCAAAGGAGTGAGAGAGATCAAGAGGATATTTGAGTATGGGAGGAGGCATAAATAGTTAGGGAAGGTAGAGGAGAAATAGTTGAAGATGCAGACTCTGAAATGTAGAGTGGTTGACAGAAGCCAGCATAAACAAATGATCCATACATACCTTCTCAGACACAAATTAACAGCTTGGCTTGATAAAAATAAATGCTGGGCCCCTTGAAAGGGGATCCATTTTTGCCATTCTTCATTTCTCAGCACTGAATGTATATGAGGGGTGAAGTAAAGAAAACTCCATATTGGCCACTCCATTAGGAGGCAGGTTTTTATTGTGGATAAGAGAAAGAAAATATTTAGAGGCATATGGAAGAGTTCTAATAGACTGTCCACACAGAGCACAAACAGTTGACTATATAATGATAAGGAAAAACTTCGAAAGTTTTACACACACACACACACACACACACACACACACATGCTTACATTCATTAAAGTCTTATTAGTGTTTTTACTTCTGTGTTTCTATGTAAATAAGAAATTGAACATAGATTGTCTTGACTCATTCTATGCTATATTGGGAAAGATCTGTTAACACTGATCTGAGGAATTCCAAGAGTGCCATGAGGAATTCTACAGGCTATTTCTTTATGTTCAAAGCTTGACAGAGCAATGTTTGCTACTCATTACAGATTTCAAGAATGAATTTAGGATTGGAAACATTACTGAAGTGAAAATCAGCCTCATTTACTCCCAGTTATTTCTGCAAATATCCACATATATATGTCATGAACTCATTTTTTTCTCATCTCAAAACATTAAAATATCTGTAGTCTGCTGGAAATACTACTCATGTCAGCACACTTCCTAAATCCTCAGCTAACTCAGTAATTATACTGAGATGTCAACATGACTCAAACCTATAGTCACCAGGGAAGAGAGACTCTCAACTGAAAATTGTCTCCATCACATTGACCTGCAGTCAGATCAGTGAGGCTTTGTCATAATTGTTAATTAATGCAAGATATTCCAGTCTACTGAGGATACTGTCATCCTTGGGCTGCGAAGTCTAAGCTGTATTATAGAGATAACCAACATGCCAGGGGAACAATCCAGTCTCTTCCATGGCCTCTGCTTTAAGATCCTACCTTGAGTTTCTGCCTTAGCTTCCTCAATCGTGTACTATGAAATTTTCTTAGTTACAGTGTTATTTATAAAGAAAAAATAATTGATTTGTACCTGGCTTGAAGTTTCAGAAGTTTAGCTAATGTTGCCATAGTGGGGAACATGGCAGCATGCAGACTGACATGGTCCTGGAGAATTGTTCTGCATCTTGATCCACAGGTAGTAGAAAATAACTGTGCCACAGTGGCCAAACCCTGTGCATACATCTACTGTGATACACTTCCTTCAACAAGGCCATACCCATTCCAGTGGGGCCACACCTCCTAATAGTGCCACTCTCTGTGGGCCAAGCATTTAAACACATGAGTCTATAGGGGACCATTCCTATTCAAAGTACCACTTAAATATAAGATGAAATAAACCCCTTTTCTCCAAAGTTGCTTTAGTTGGAAGCATTTTATCACGGTAACAGAAAGCAATCTAGATATTACCTTAATCTTGTCCTATAATATATGCATGAATTTACATATAATTTTGTCACATAAAATAACAGCAGATTTTCATACTCTAGCTAGTATGTAATGTAAAAATAATTTATTATTATTATTACATGTATGTAATGTGTGTGTAGGGTACCCATGTGTGGAGTTGAAAGGACAAACTTGTGGAATCGATTCTCTTCATCCATGTGACTTCTAGAGTTGACTTCAGCTTTATCGTCTTGCTCAGCAAGTGCCTTTATTCATTGTGCCATTTAGCTTGTCCGAGTTATGACATTTGTCCCTCTGTATGAGTCATTACAACTTACATATACACATATAACTTTAAGAAGGATGCTAAATTGGAAAAAGAATTACATATATTTTTGTGTCTTCCCAATGAGATAACAGTTGTTTTTAGCATGACCTCAGTAATATAGATATTAATTTTCTTTTTCTTCTTGTAAAACATTTTCTTAATAGTCAGTAAACTAATATTTGTAATAACAGAGGCATTGTGAAACAATTAATATTTAAAAGTCTTTTTCTTCCTATTATCGACATCAATTGCCTAAGGCTCAAACACATAAGACTCTACTGGATATATGTGTTTAGAAAACCCAAACTGTGAAAGCAGCTTGGTGATGAATTGGCACTGAAAGCAATAATTTGTTCCTAATAAGCTATGTACAAGCCACTTCTTGACTGAAGAATAGGAAAATTGCACTTTGTATGCTATTGCTATTTATAAAGTGAATACATTTAAAGCTTTTCCCAGGGTCCCTCTCTGTGTTACTGATGGTTTCCACTATTCATTGGAATACACATACACGCTGAGCTAAAATATACCTGGGGATGAATCTTTCACTTTTAAAATGGAAGTAGATTTGTTCAAGGAACATTGCCCTCAAGCCTCTATTCTGAGAAATTAATCTTTACAAATATAGAGAAATCCCTGCCATTTCAACGAATTCTGAGGGCACTAGTCATGGCAAAGAACTTGGACATCATTGTCCCTACTCAGATATTACCCCATGTTTATCTATTGAGAATAGTACGTCTAATGGAACACTTTCTATCTCTATGAAATACTATGTAATTTTAAATGAAGGCACATTTGCTGTGATAGATTGCCTCATGGCAAAATGAGACCATAAAATTCCTTGCAAATAGGATTTATGAAATAAATTTATTTAAAAGTGTTCCTCAAAACATATTTCCAAGGGGAAGTCTAAGCACACATAAATCTTGTAATATAATCAGAATTATTATTGCAGAGTCCTATTAGACATTTTACAATTGTGAAATACTCAACAATGCAGTATCCACATGCACAGGCATTTTCATAATTATTATATGTAATCAAATTGTAATTCTCTCTTATGCTTTATGGTGATCATAAATAGAATGACTGAACCATGCTTGTTCCTCTCAAAGTGATTGTTTAGGCGAAAATGAGGTGTAAAACATAGTCGGTTCAGAAATACAGCAGGTTGATTTGCACTCCCTTCAATATCCTTACCCACATGTCTATGCACATCTAGAGAGGACAAAAATTCAGCATTCTAACCTCTGATTGGGCCTTCTTGCTCCATTTACAAGAATTACAAAGTTGGTGATAATTTATTGTTACTTTGAAAGCAAACATTGTGAATAAAGTTTCTTATTTTGTCACTGGAATCACATTCTATTAATTTTTGACAAATTATTTTAATTGTAAAAATGTAGACTACATTTCAATAATTTGATACATATGGGTGATATGTATAGATTCAGCCAGTATCTTTAAAAAATTCTGTTTTCGAGTGTTTTGGTTATGTTTTATTAACATGCCATTACTGAATAGAATAATATTTCAAACTGTAAATGGAGCAGGTGCCAATCATGCCATAATAATTAATGTGTCTGTCTTGGCATTGCCTTATTTATAGAAATCTCGGAGCTCTTCTGGTTATTCATAAAATACAAAGTTCATTAAGTTCCAGTTCCCCCTTAGAACTCTGAAATTTGTTTCCCCTGTACTGTTTGGAACTGCCTCTTGTCTTGTCACCTTCCTGCTTTCAGACATCCCCAACCTGCTTCCAAGACACTTGTAAGCCATTTTACACCCTACTCATCAACTTTGTAACCTCAATATGGGAGGCAACACTTGGGACATTTGTATCTCTTAGTTGCACTTATTTCACTTGGTCTAATGCCCTTGAGTAGCATCCATTTCGCTTCAGATGACACATGAGTGAGGCTATGTGTCATTTGTAGTCTTATTTTATTCAACACGACATTCTCCCAGTCCTGTCCAATTTGCTGCAAACAGTAATATTTCATTTCTTTATAAAACCAAATGAGGTATTTCCGAGTGTCTGTTTTCTGTTTGTCTGTCTGACTGTCTATCTGTCTATCACACACACACACACACACACACACACACACACACACACACACACACATATATATATATATATATAATTTTCTATCTATCCATCTATGGTGTTGTATATTGTATATGTTACATTTTTTTATTCACCCTTCTGCTGATGGGCTTGTAGCTTGATAGCATATTTTATCTATTGTGAATAGTGAAGAGAAGAACACGGAGACACTGACTATACACTGTGACTTTCTTCAACGTCTGTAGAATAATTCTTTACTGAAAAGGTTCACCAAATTCGCTGCATTTTTCTTTCCTTATGATGAGGCATTTGGACTTCTGAACTCTTCTTATACACTGTTCTGATCATCTTAAATACTGTCAGGATTGTTTACTAGGCTGTTCTCATTTAGGTTTCTCTTGGTGCATTGGGCTTCTCTCATCGCATGTGAAATCTTTGTCTTCTTCATGTTCACTCTGCACATTCTTCCTGACAGTTGCGCCTACATAATGGATTCATCTATGAAGCTTCCTTAGTCAGTACAACACCCTTTTTACTTTGAAGGACTTCTTGATCTTTTGCATATGCCCACAGATCGAATTCATTACCTACCCTGATTTTCACAGATAGAAAGAAATCATTGCTTCATATTCATTCATAGTTAGGTTCAGAAAATGGCATTTTCTAACAAGTTGTTAAAAATAGTAATTTCTGGAAACATCACTTTTCCTAAAAACTGTATTTTCTTCCTCCTGGATAGCTAGGCAATGACAAAATAAACCAATCATTCTAAGTCCAGCTTCAGATGTGCAGATGGCTGTATTAGTTATTTACATAAGCCTATTTGAACACTCACTTATAGGTATTAGTTACACAAATAGAACAAGTCCTCATCCGCATGGGTGAAAACTAATGAAAGTTATATAACATGAGCTTATAACATGAGACAGCTATACCATTCAAGATTTTCCTTTATTGCCACAATTTTTGATTGTTCATGGAACTTCTTGCAGTACACATGGTAACCACTGTGATCTTTCTTGTGAAACTTGCGAGTTTTATGTATCTCAGTAGCCTTCTATCTCCTCCCATGAGAGAATCTTCATCACCCAGAGGAGACAGTCACATGTTGGAACCAGATTATAAAAATTCTGCTTTGCTCTGTTGTCTGCTTTAAAATAGAATCACCACTCCATATCATTTTGATATATTCTTGAACCTTCTCTTTCCAAAGACAATTTACTGAGTTAATTATAACATAAGTTTTGAAATGACTTTTATCATATTTGAGGTTCTCCATTAATTATTTCAAATAAAATGAAATATCCCAAACAACTACAGCCTAAAGAAACTAAAACTTGAGCTATGATAAAAATTTTAAATAGGTAAGATTTGAAAATAAATAAGGTAATGATATAAAAATATAACTCACAAAGTATGATGATATTTTTAGAGTGGGAAATTATATACTCCAATTGAATATCATTTACAATTTTCAAATGTAAAGTGTAATCACATTTTCTAAGTGTTGTATTGCTGGACTTTCTTGGGTCCTCCAGTTTTTGAATAAAAACAGAGACTATTTATTATTTATAAAAGCTTAGGCACTATAGAAAGGCTACTTCCCAACTAGCCCTGACATAATTTACCTGTTTATTCTAGTGCACATCTGCCAGGTGGTCCATTACCTGTCTGTCACTATGACATGACTGACTTCCTCTGTGTCACACTCGCAAATCCTCCAGGGCTTCATCCCTCTCCACAGAACCTAACTCTCTACCAGGCAGTCCTGCCATCTACCTCTTTCTCAGCTATTGGCTATCAGATCCTTATTAAAGCCAGAGAATGCCTTAGGCAGGTGAGGAAACACAGAGAGATACCTTCAAACATTGTACCAAAATGCTACCCCAATAGTGTTAAGTGGGTATGTCTGAAATGTCAGATGGGTAATTTAACATTCTTGTAAAATACACGATTCAATATTTTGGACATGTATATTTTTGGCAGTAAATTATGTATCATTATTGCTCTTAAAAATACGAAACTCATGCAAAACAAATCAAAGACAGCTAAATTTCAAATTCTTGCCATTTTAAAGTAACTCTCAGGAATGTGTATCACATTGTGTTGAAAGTCATTATGTTGAAAGCAATGTAAATTTAGCAGTTAAGCAGGCAGGTTTTTAAAAAATGCTAATCATCCTTACAACTCTGTAGTTAATTAGCCATGCCTTTGTGTGTGAGAATGAAAAAAAAATGCTGCCGCTTTTGCATATCAATGTAGCAAGCTTTTATAACAGTAAAAGGGTATAATGAACAAGTACAGTCATTGATAATTTCAGTCAAAATCTTCAAAACCATCATGTCTTGAACACAGCATTTGAGAAGTGTGGTGCTTTTGTTCAGATAGCAAAAATTGTCTAGTTACTGAAAATATGAGAGGACTGTCTTTAAGTTGGAAATGACACTTCAGTTGAAAAACTTTACATTTATTTTGACCATTCTTGTTCTTGAAATACAAGCATGCTAGGTGTGTGAATTATTCACTTCACAACTGAAATTATGCTTTATTTATACAACAATATTCACTGCATGCTTACCTTACACTCTGTTCTTCACATTCTGTTTTTCTTGACTGTTTTACTTTAGCTCTTCTGCCTTATGCTCTATACCTTAACTCTATGTTTATGTAGCTGTACGGATATTTTCTTTGAAGATCTCAGAAAAGGTGAGAATACAATTATTGCAGTTGTTCCCTTCTTCGCTGGTATTGAAACATGGACCAACGCTGAAACATTCTGTGGAAGAATGTTGATTCTGGATCCTAACATTTAGTAAGCAGTATGATCCAAATCAAATGTAAGAGTGCCATTTTTTTTTCTGCTGGGCCTTCCAATGCAGTAGTTTTAGTGAGAAATGAAGATTGAGGTGTACAGGAGCAGATTATGTTGCTTGCAAATATTATTGATGTTCCCTTGTTTCCATCCGTAATCTCTAGTTTTGTTGTTACTTCTGTTCTTTTTAATGTGAAAAGAAATCTATTGTCTCACAAAGTCTGGATGCTGGCTATTCCAAATTAACGTTATCACCTGGCCAGAACTACATCATCCCATGACTGGAAGTGAATATGAATGTGACAAAAGGATCACACTCCTCTTTCCTGTATATTATAGTCCTAATGACTGAAAGTGGAGTTCTTGGATCTTATTAACTTCGTAGGGTTCTGTCTCTTAATGCTGTTACAATTGTAAGTCAATTTGAACATGACTGTGAGGGTGGAGACATACTGATCTTTCTCTTGCAGGAAGGATTTAATGAATTCAATGTTTCAATTAGAGCATGTAATTATAACTCATTGTAGAAAAGATAAACACAAACTTTTCCAGATGCGGTCCCAAGATTCACCTTTTATAAAGGTAGTTAGTAAAGGTGAAAGGTATCCTGTATGATATGATACTGACTGTCCAAAAGGAATATCTCTCTCTCTCTCTCTCTCTCTGTCTCTCTCTATCTCTCTGTCTGTCTTTCTCTCTGTCTGTCTCTCTCTCTCTCTCTCTCTCTCTCTCTCTCTCTCTCTCTCTCTCTCTCTCTCTCTCTCTCCCTCCCTCCCTCCCTCCCTCCCTCCCTCCCTGCCTCCCTCCCTCTTTCCCTCATCCCTCTCTCTCTTTCCCTCCATTTCCCCTACTCCTCCCTCCATCCCTCCCCATCTTGTTCTCTCTCCCTCCCTTCTTCGCTGCCCCTTCCCCTTTTCTCTCTAGGCCTTTCTCTCCCTCTTCACACCTTCTCTTCCCTCTCCTTCCCTCCACTGTTCCTCTTTTCTTGTCCACTCCTAAAACCTTAACGTCTTTTTACCTAGTCATCTTCTTAGTGTGACCGTCACTTACATTTCATCGCCTCACATTTACAATTTGAGCCAAATGTATCTATTTTTTTTTAATTGATTGATTAATTCATTAATTTTTTTTATTTTATTTTTTTAATTTACATTCCAAATCACTTCCCCTTTCCCGTTTCCTCCCTCCCCGAAAGTCCCATAAGCCCCCTTCCCTCCCTCTTTTCTCCATTCAACCCCCTCTCTTTACTCTGTCCTGGCGTTCCCCTACATCCAGT
This sequence comes from Tokudaia tokunoshimensis, assembly GCA_036184795.1. Classification (NCBI taxonomy): domain Eukaryota; kingdom Metazoa; phylum Chordata; class Mammalia; order Rodentia; family Muridae; genus Tokudaia; species Tokudaia tokunoshimensis. The sequence continues at coordinate 66,282,965 of BTHU01000015.1, forward strand.
CTTTCCAGGACCAGGGGTCTCTCCTTCCATCTTTTTGACTTTAGAATGCCACAATGCTCCTGGTAACCCTTTGGTATACAAATAAGAATGTCCTGAAGTGTATGCCCCAGAATCCTGCAGAAGAAATGATTTAACATGAATTCCAGCACTACTTATCCGATCTCTTAGGCAGTCTTTTAATTATTCAGAGGAACCTAAATTTTAAAAAACAAATCTGTCCACCAAGTAATGTGTCTGTTACCTTGCTCAACCTCCTGCTGTGTGCTCCCCATGTCTGTGGACCTATGGTCTCCATCTCTATCACTCCATTCTTTACTCCCACAGACTGCTTGCTGTTCCCAAGGCCTTTGCAATTATTGTTACCTCCCCGGTCTTCAGCTTGAATGTTATTTCTATAGGAATATTTCCCAAAGGTCTCTTTTATCCAGACTTCACCTTTTTGTGACTCATAATGGGAGTGATAATTAGATATTTGGGGATGAAAATAGAAAGTATAGATTCAGTCTTTCTAAAATATTTATAATCTCCACAAAGTTTTTAAACATGCCAGTTTTATTCAATTTTATAGCTTCCAATAAATTTTTAGGTAAGGAGGTCAGTAATTTTAGACATTTTTAAAATGTGCTATAAAATTTGCTTTGTATTAATATATGAGCTCTTACTGTGTCCCTAACATATCCTTCTATAATTCATTTACCTTAGGGTACTTTGGGATCCTTTTAGTAAGAATGCATTAAGAAATAAAGTCTGATATTCAAATCTTTATATCCGCATTAAGACTTTTTTTCTTATTTCACAACAGGGAACATATCCTCAAAGCTAAGTCTTTCAAGGGTGAAAGGTTATTTAAAAATAAATTTTGTTCCCTCTCACAAGGATGAAACCAAAGAGACAGACTTATAAATTTTTATTATAAATCTCAAGGCAAAATAGATGCAGAAATTGTCATGAAAGTGTGTCAGGGATGCACATAGAATGGTAAGTTTTACTTTCTGTTTATGGAAGGAACAGCAGCTCTCACCCCAGTCCAAGGAATAGTGTTTTTAATGGATCCAGTGTCATTTTAATTTTCAGTGACAAGGAAGTTACAGTACTTTTATTTCACAGTTACTAGTTTGTTCTTTAAACAGGACAGACTTGATATTTAGGATTCAGAGCTTTGATGCGAAGACCTAGAAATCCATGGAAGATTGGAACTGCAATTTGTTCATCGACCCCTTGACCTGTCTCAGTCACAAATGCTGTTAGGTGCTCTTCTTCAGCAGATGCTACTTAGAGACAAATCACAGTGGAGCCAGACTGAGTCTACCTGACATGTACAAATGAATAGATATCATTTTTATCCTGTGCAGAAGCCTGGAAGCTGTGGTTTTTGACCTCTGGATGACACCTCTTGTCTGACAGTCTTTTTTTTTTTTTTATCTTCACCTCACTAGGATGCTTTAGAAGTGCAGTTATTAGAGTGCCACAGGCAGAGTAAATGGACCTCTGTGTGTGTGTGTGTGTTTGTGTGTGTGTGTGTGTGAGAGAGAGAGAAAGAGAGAGAGAGAGAGAGAGAGACAGATAGAGACACAGAGAGAGAGAGACAGATAGAGACAGAGAGAGAGAGAGAGAGAGAGAGAGAGAGAGACAGAGAGAGAGGTGTTGAACTGGAAATTGGAAGGGAAGAGATGTGGCAAAAAAAAAATAATTGTTCATAGTTACTCAAAGTTGTATTGCTCCCATGTTGACTATATCCACTATTGCTGAAATCCCCGTGATTTTGAATTTCCAAGAGAACCATTAAATAGCTCCTCTCAAGGAGATAGACATCAGCCTTATGCCATTAGCCCTGAGAGTATTGCATGATATATCCCCCTGCCTCCCTCAATTCTGAAAACTCTGTTTAAACAAAGATTAAATTTCAGTTAAATAAGGCATGTAGGAACACAGAAAAATCAAGCATGGGTATTGAGCTGGATAGGTATGTCACAGCAACAGATGCAGAGAGAGAAGTCAGTATTGAGTGTTACTGATGTAAACACACAGAGGCGTTTCTCCAGATTTCTCCATCTAGACCACTTCTCTTCCTCCACCATTGTCATGCAAGCTGTGCTCTTGTCTCCTTCCTTAATCTCCCTCTTCTTCCTCCTTCCTTTCCTCATATTCAGATTGCTGTAGTTCGTCTTTTCTTATAACTATTGAAAAATAAAGGTTTTTGACAATGACTCAGACTTTCTAATCTTTGCCTGTATGGAGATTTTTTTTTCAGGTAAAGTATGTAAGTAAGTATACATGATTCTAAGTATGTTTCCATTTCTATTTGTCTATTCAATTAACAATGCAAAATGGAAATATAGAATAAATGCTATTGATTAATTGAAAATGTATTTTCATTAACTGTATTAATTTTTAAAACAGGTAAACAGGTCAAAGAACATGCAAATAGATCCCAAATCCATTTTGCCCATGTATATGTTATAGTGTCTCTTAGGATACATGGGTTGAACTAATTTGTATTTCAGGCAAGTGCATGCATATTTTGATAATTAATGATTTAACTGCACTATCAGTACCATATTTATTCAATTCTAAAAGTGATAAATGGCAGTACATTCTGTGCATGTTAAATTACATTTTGTAACATATAGATAAATTATTGAAATAGTGAAGAATTTTTCATACAATCAGACACACATACAAAAATCACTCATACCCTCTATTCCTGCTGGTAATAAACCTGACATTGAACATTTGCTGACATTTCAGTGTATTTAATCCCTTGCTTCAGATTTAGGTTTTCATCCACTTGAATAAATTAGTACCTTCTACCCTTCTGTTAGAAAATATCTGGACTATACTCTAGCCCCTTGCTGTCTACCTATTTCTCGATTTGTTCAATAAGTCATCCCCATTTCATGAAATGAACAAACTTTAGGACCTGCTCAGCGTTGTCCCTACCACTTGCCTCTCATTTATATCATTTACGTGAGCATTCTACATTTCAAAGTGCTGAAGAATTTTGTCTTTTGACATCCATGAATCTTAAGTAATGTGTAAAAATTAAATGTCCATTTATATTCAGCAGTGCTTCTTAAATTATTCACTGCTCTTATCCTTATGGCATGTTTAAATATCAGATGTTTTATTTTAAAGATCAAAATCACTGTGTCTCTATTTTTATGGCTTATTGTTATTACATGAGTTCATTGTGTCTTGTCTTTGTATTGCCTTGCAATTGGCATTCCTTTAAGTAAGCTTAGACTAAATAGCTTAAACAAATATTGCTATACTGGTGCTTATATTCCTTATGATAATAATGACTGACTTTTACTTATTTAATATAAGCATAAAAAGACATGGCAAACAGTGATATTATATTCATCTGCTGGTAGTTGTAAACTCATAGTAAACGGTGGTGTTCTGGTAGTTTAATTACTTAAAATTGCAATAATAATTAGTAAAAATATTACATAAAAATAGATAATAGAAACAAGCATATTGAATTTCTTACTTAATATTGCTTTGAATTATTATTCTAAAAATAAAATATTTAAGATGACAGTTTTATTGAATAATAATGTTAAAGCTAATAGTATTCCTAAGAAGAACTATTAAGGTAGTTTATTTAATTATTTATATTTAGAATGATAGTCACCTACTTTTTTCCTGATTTTCATTTCAAGCATGAATCAAGGTGATGCTATTAATAAATACATGAAGAAATCAGATTTTAAAAAAGCATTATACTCATATATATTATACATTAAGAAAAACAACCTTTCTGAACTTTGTAGAGTCTCATGCCTTCTAAATGCATGTGCATCTTAAGGAATTATTTGGTTGACTGATTATTTCTAACCACTGATAACACATACAATATTCATATGTATCATTTATTAATTTTAAGCAAGATTTTAAAGTATCTTATAATACTACATATAAAAATATTTTTCCTCAAATTTATAAATGCCTTTTTTATAAAGACTTATCATAACCAATGATATTTTATAATTCTTAGATAAATAACATACAACCATGCAACCACAAAGGTTAGGTATAAAGGCACTGAAGTAGAGGTTGGCATGCTCTAGAAAAGGGAAATAGAATAGATATTTAAGAGTGGAGGCAGGGAGGAGTTCATGGCACAGTACAGGAGGATCCACTGGGGGGGGAGTAGGGTACTGGGGGTGAGAGTAGAAATACAATGAACTATTCTCAAGAGTAAAAGAACCTCTGGGGGAATCAGTATCCCGGACCTCAAGCTGTACTACAGAGCAATAGTGTTAAAAACTGCATGGTATTGGTACAGTAACAGACATGTAGATCAATGGAACAGAATTGAAGACCCAGAAATGAATCCACACTCCTATGGTCACTTGATCTTTGACAAAGGAGCTAAAACCATCCAGTGGAAAAAAGATAGCCTTTTCAACAAATGGTGCTGGCTCAGCTGGAGGTCAACATGCAGAAGAATGCAAATTGACCCATCCTTATCTCCTTGCACTAAGCTCAATTCTAAGTGGATCAAAGATCTCCACATAAAACCAGACACACTGAAACTAATAGAAGGGAAACTAGGGAAGAACCTTGAACATATGGGCACAGGGGAGAATTTCCTGAACAGAACTCCAATAGCTTATACTCTAAGATCAAGAATAGACAAATGGGACCTCATTAAATTACAAAGTTTTTGCAAGGCAAAAGACACCGTCAAAAAGACAAAGCGGCAACCAACTAACTGGGAAATGATCTTTACCAACCTTACATCCGACAGAGGGCTAATATCCAAGATATACAAAGAACTCAAGAAGTTAAACTCCAGAGAGGCAAGTAACCCTATTAAAAAATGGGGTACAGAGCTACACAAAGAGTTCTCACCTGAAGAATATCTAATGGCTGAGAAGCACCTAAAGAGATGTTCATCATCCTTAGTCATTAGGGAAATGCAAATCAAAACAACCCTGAGATTCCATCTCACACCAGTCAGGATGGCTAAGATCAAAAACACAGGAGACAGCAGTTGTTGGTGAGGATGTGGAGAAAGAGGAACACTCCTCCACTGCTGGTGGAATTGCAGGCTGGTACAACCACTCTGGAAAGCAGTCTGGCGGCTCCTCAGAAAACTGGGCATGACACTTCCGGAGGATCCGGCTATACCACTCCTGGGCATATACCCAGAGACTTTACCTGCATGCAATAAGGACACATGCTCCACTATATTCATAGCAGCCTTATTTATAATAGCCAGAAGCTGGAAAGAACCCAGATGTCCCTCAACGGAGGAATGGATTCAGAAGATGTGGTATATTTACACAATGGAATACTACTCTGCAATTAAAAACAATGAATTCACGAAATTCCTAGGCAAATGGTCAGAACTTGAAAATATCATCCTTAGTGAGGTAACCCAATCACAAAAGATCACACATGGTATGAAGTCACTGATAAGGGGATATTGACCCAGAATCTCAGAATACCCTAGACACAATCAGCATATCAATAGATTTCTAAAAAGATGGAAGGAGAGACCCCTGGTCCTGGAAAGACTGGATGTAGGGGAACGCCAGGACAGAGTAATGAGAGGGGGTTGAACAGAGAAAAGAGGGAGGGAAGGGGGCTTATGGGACTTTCGGGGAGGGAGGAAACGGGAAAGGGGAAGTGATTTGGAATGTAAATTAAAAAAATAAAATTAAATTAAATTAAAAAAAAAAAAGAAATACAATGAAAAACACCAAGAACTCAGCATATTTCAGGGTTATCTGGAAACCTAATGCCATAGAGGCTTCCTAGCACAAATACATGTATGAAGGCAATCTAAATGAAATGACCAAATAGCAGGGAGATTGCTAGTCACCCAATAAAGTTTCCAGTCCCTGGAATTTGTTACATCCAATTGTGTTGTTGGTCAAAGAGGTCCTAGAGAAAACCTGAAAATAACTCAAGCAGATGTTAAGGGTATTGTTGGCTCTGCACAAATTGATGGCAATGTCCTAGTGCTGAAGAAAACACACAGCTCATCAAATAGGGAGAAGTTGAGCCAGGGCCTGTTTTGAATCTTTACCCTACTGACTAGAATTTTAGGTACCAGAACACATTCGGCATGCTACCAAAAAGAAGTGTAAATACCAAGGCAGCTATGAATCTTTCAATCTACAATGTTGACCCTCCTGTAAGATGTGCTTGAGCAATAGATGCCAAAAAGCTTGTGGGGATAATCAACTAACATTGGATTGGGTTTAAGGCATCCTACATGAGATGGAACACATCTGCCACATTGTTTTGGAGACTAAGTACCCAAGATAATATAGACTAGCAACCTAGGGGAAAACTAATAACTCTGTTCTGTTAAAGAAATGTAGCAATAAAAATGATGCCTGATGACATTTTGTTATACAGGTAAAGAATTGCCTTGCCTGAGAAGCATCAGAGAAGCCTCCTCTTGCATTAGATGTTATCAAATACAGAGTTCCAATGCTGGACAATCTGGATTGAGAGAGACCTTGGGACACTCAGTCCTACATAGGAGGTTGCCATCAAGTCCTCTCATCAAGGAGCAGAGTAAGCACCAAAAGTCATAGAGTTGATGAGGTCACCAGGAAAACAAGGCCCTCAGAACACTGCAGGACTCAGACAAATATGAAATAACGAAGACTGCTGCAGCATGCACAAGAGTTGGATGGATCTATGCCAGATGAGGTCTCAGTACTTAGAGGAGAAGTGGATATAAGCTCCATTCTTAACTCAGGAGCTAGCTCCAAATTATTACCACTCACAAATTAAAAAAATAGTTCCTTTTAATGGAATCTCACTGGAGAAACATACCACTCTTAAGGGTAGGCCCTGCGCAGCAGTTGATGGCTGATCCAAAACTAATATAATGGAATCCTTGAAAGTTTTTTTTTGTCATAGCTTTCCATTTGTTTGTTTTTAAGTCTTTGTGTACGTATTATAAATACTCTATTTTGTGTAAAAATTTCTTGAGTGTACAAATGTGTTTGTCTTCTCATCTATATGTATTTCTAGTGCTTGATTTTTTCTTTAACTTGCTTGCTTATTTTGCCCTAATCTGGCTTGCTTTTCTTTTAAATCTAACTGTATCTTATTCTTCTTCTTTAGATTCTTGCTTGATTTCTAAGGAGAAACAGAAATTGTGTGAATTCTGATGGGAGGAGACTGGAGACAAACTGGAAGTAGTGGGGTAGAGAAAATAGTAATCAGAATTTGAATGAAAACATATTTTTAATAAATAAAAAAAGTCTAGGAATAACCACAATTAAAGAGCAGAGAAGGTAGATATCACTTCATCTAAGTTAATATGTATATGCCTAAACATTTTTTTCCCACACCACTGCTCTTCAGGAAAGTCATAATCTGACAAGGTAGTAAAAACTCTTCACTAGCACGTGGCTAGATGTAGTGGAATAGTCATACTCCATCTTGTTGTTTGTTATTGCTGTATAATTTTACATAATTAATTTATGACCCTATTCCTATGGTGAGTATGCACACTACATTTATTCTAGAAGACCTCATATAATCCCTTTATGCTAAAAAATAAATAAATACTAAGAAAATGACAACAAAAGAGAACATAAGGTGATAAAGAGAAATTCTGGAAAATGTATGAAAATTCAGTCAGATTAATAATTTTGCTTCATTTGTAAATATAGATATTGTGGTAATACACAATGAGGATATGTAACATATATATATATATATATATATATATATATATATATATATATATCACATCACAATTACCCTAGTTAAATAATTTTAAATATTTGATAATAGTGACTTTCAATAATTATGTAATTAATTATTCTTCTATTTTTTTCTGAAATGTGTGTCCTTTCCTTTTTGTGTATTTATACTAATGGTGTAACTGTAGAATAATGTAATGAAATGCAGTATTTATAATCTCAAAAATTAAAAGCAATAATTAAAATTACAATGAAATTTCTATAAAAATAATTTAATGCCACCTTTTAAGAATTAGTATCTCTTTGCACAAGATTATTTTTAAAAACTCATTAATAAATATCATTTTGTTTTTATTGAATGAAGAGTCAACAATTATCATCCTCTTATTTCAACCTAAAATGGATTTTTCTAAGTGTGACATGTGAATCTTTAATTTGCTTATATCCTGTTTTTTCATTTACTAAAAATGTATTCTTCTCTGAGACAGAGTACAAGTTCCCTCTTCCCACTGTTAGGCATTTCATCTAAAGTCCCTGTCTTTGAGTCCAGAGAGTCTCCCACCTCCCAAGTCTCTGGTACTTTCTAGACACTCCCTCTGCCCCTTCCACTCCCTGCTCCCTGCTTCTCCTCCATCTACTCCTCCTCCTGTTCCTTCAGAAAAAGGCAGACCTCCCAGGGATAGCAACCAAGTATGACTTGTCAAGTCGCAATGAGACTAGGTACCTCCCCTCATATTAAGGCTGGACATGATGACCCCGAAAAAGAGTCCCAAATTGCTTGCTGTTTTAAATGACTGGATCATACTTGACAGAATTCTGTTTTGTTAACTCTTACATTCTTATATCATGACAAATAAGAAAACATTAGTTTATATAAAATTCAAAATTATATTCAAAATAATAAAGAGATGTGAATCTCATGCAAAGAGATTTCTTATGTAAAGAAAACTAACCATAGGTAAACAATAGCAAAGCTTCCATCTAGTTACTGTGTCTGGAGGTCATTGGAACCTTTCACTCCGTTCAAAGTAAATCATGAACAAATATGATAATATGTATCATGTTCTAGTTCTCCTGATGTCCCAACACTCACATACACACATGTGGTTTGTGAGATACCAGAACTCTAGTCTTTTAACTTGAGTTTACATTTAAAATAGTCAAGGGTTCTTAAACTACATACTCTTTTTAAATGTATTTAAGGAGTGAGAGAGATGACTCAGTAGTTAAGAGCACTAACTGCTCTTCCAGAGGTCCTGAGTTACATTCACAGTGCCAATATGGAGGCTCATAATTTGAAACTCCCATTCTAGGGGATCTCAATCCCTTCTCTGCCCTCTAAAGACACAGAAGACTTGCATTCATTCAAACATCCATTCACATAAAACAAATGCTTCCCAAAAATGTCTTTGGTCCATGTAAAAATATATATTAAAATATTCGTGGTAGCTGAAGATGTGACTCAGTGGTATAGAATGTGCTTATCATATGCAAGACCCTTGGCATAAACCCAAGCAGTGAGCATGTGCATGCACACATATGACACACATACACACACACACACACACACACACACACACACACACCACAGAGAGATACAGACAAAAACAGAGGGAGACAAAGACACAGAGAAACATAGAGTAGAGAGAGACACACAAACGTCACAAAGAGAGACAGAAAGAAACAGAGACATAGAGACTATCTGATGGAGACAGACAGAAGCAGAGGGATAAGAGAGAGACACACACACATCACACACACACAGGCAGACACACACAGGGAGAGGAGAGGAGAGAAGAGGAGAGGAGAAAGAGAGAGAGAGAGAGAGAGAGAGAGAGAGAGCACTTCCATAAAGATACTGGTTTTCCTTTCAAAATATGTATAATATTTTAGGAGATTAAATAATAAAATAGATAAAGTGAATATATGTAATATGGCATCAAAACAACCTTTAATGCATATTAATAAATTTCAAAAAAAGTATTAGTATCTCCATCATGTATATCTTTATGAATCATGTTTAATGACTAACGATTTTCAAAGACAATCTGCAGAAACCACTTCTCAAATTCCTCCTGATTTGATGAATAACCTATCTGTTCATCTGAATCCACAATAAGGATAAAATTTTTCATCCCATAAGTGCTGAAGATTAAAACTTTTAACTCTAAAGAAAATGATCCAATTTGACTATACATTTTCCAAATAGCATAGCTTAAATAACCATTTAAATGTTCATCATTTAAACTTGAAAAAAATCTGGAAATTACTATAACCTAAGATGGTAAAACACACATTCTCATAAACACATACATGGGTATATACACACATACGCATGCACACACACACACACACACACACACACAGACAATCACACATACACACACAGGTACACACATACACAGGCATACACATGCACACTCACTCATACCTCTCTCTCTCTCTCTCTCTCTCTCTCTCTCTCTCTCTCTCTCTCTCTCTCTCTCAACTTCTACGCAGGTTTTTGCATGCATTTCCTTCTTTTTTTTCCCATTTCTTCAGCCCATCTTATGTCCGTGGTGGGGAATTACTATCAAAAGTTCTCTAACTGGAAAAACATCTGTTTTGTTACTTCTGTTCTACACATGCAGAGGAAAGCTATTATATTGGTCTGTCCCTGCTAAAGCTTTCATTCGTAAGTTCTGAATCAGGAAGTTCTTCTCCAGAGGATTATGCATCATTTAACAGACCATTGCTCCTGCAATCACAAACTCACCAAATTGCTCCATTATACTTCCTTCTGGAGTAATCTCTCTTCTCCATTCAGGTTCAACTTTCTCCCTGGAGACTGACTGTTTTACCTCTGCCTCAAGATCTCACAATTAACCCCAAATTGCTTTTCATCATTAGGTTGAGATACTTTCCCCCAACAACCTTCTTATTTGCTCAGAGGTTGGGAAAGTATTTGGGGGGTCTCCTAATATATTTTCATAAAGCACAACATAGGTGATATTAAATCGTTAACTCTGGGTCACATAGTGGCTAATGCCTTTTATCTCCTCTAATTCAAGGTGAAACTTAATTTCATTTCTGGGAACTACAGTATGTGTTTGACATCTGCCTTCATTCCTCCAGAGTTCTGAACCAGAAGGTCAGAACTTACATCAATGATCTGATCATATAAGACTAGCAAAGAATGAAAATTAAGACAAAATATTAGTAGTTATCTTTTGTGTAAAAGAGGACAGTTGGGTCAATGATATTTTTTTTTGAATCATTGGCATCTAGTGTTTGAATTTGTGTGTTAAAACTTCCAGGATAGCAGTGCCAACCTGAACAATCAGGAAATTTCAATACAGATCCTATTGCTGACTTGGAAAAAGTTGGCAATATCTACACAATTTGACTTCTGATGATTTCCCGAGCAGAAACAGTAGATGTGGATAATTCATAAAGGTGAATTTTTTTTCAATTAAATTTGTGTATGTGAAGCCTAAGATAATGATTTAGAACAAATTACTAATGATGCCATTAATGGAGAAGTATAATTAATAATGCAATATTAAGGTGACAGTCACTTTCCCTTTCCTTTGTATGGGAAATCATATGTTTGAAAATATTATAGCTGTAAATATGACAAATAATTGATTCAGAATTGAAAATAATGTATTATTTACAGATTTACTTTCCTTCAGACATATTTAATTTTTCTGCATATTCACTGAATCTACCCTTTTTGCTTTGTTTGTGCTTTTGCTTTTAAAATTGCTATACAACATTTCAATGAACTTATTCCTGTCTGTATAGGCTTGTCTGCACTTATATTGTTTACACAGATAATTATATTAATAGTGTCATTTTATTAAATATTACTACTAAGTGCATGCACATCAATGCTTTCATAAAGTAATTTTTCACCAATTCCTCACCAAGTTACAATTTCAAATGCCATTACTGACGCTAACTTTCCCATAATGTACCTGTGTAGAAATACAAAACTTTCATAACAAAGAAGAGGTTAAAGCCTGTACTGTATTTTCTTTTCTGGAATTTTACCCTGGTTTGACCTACATTATTGGATTGTAATCCCTTTCTGAGAATCAAAAATGGAGATTATGATTGTGTTATTTCCTTCAGAAAAGATACAGAGCTTCTTTCCCTTCATGAAACTCACACAGAACTTATAGCAATTACTTACTGCTATACTTCACAATATACTTGGAGCTACAATTACACTTATATAGATTTAAACATCTTTCTCACTTGACCACAATTGAGGAAATTTTCATTTTGTTTTAATTTTTATTTTAGTGTTAATTGTCTATGATAAATGGAAAGTGATTGACAATGAAAAGATTAATGATATTATCTTTGTTGTAATTACTGGCAGATTTTATTTTATTTTCTCTTATGAGAAAAATGAAGTCCTCTTAAAAAAACAATATCTAAAAATCCATTGGTGTTTATCATTGTCATATTATCCTACCTAAAATGTCTCAGGTGGAGTTGAGTCTTGACAAAAGTGTCCTCAAAATTCATCTTTTCACATATAACTAGGTATTACTCATCTATTTAAAGTGGCAATATTTTTAAAATTAATTACCTTATTTATTTTACACTCTAAATGTTATCCCTCCCAGTTTTCTTCACCCCATCCCCCATCTCTTTCACCTCTGAAAGGGATCCTCTCCCTCCCCTTCTTCCTGACATTCTTGGGGCATCAAGTCTTTACATGATTAGGTATATCCTCTTCCACTGAGACCAGAAAAGGCAATCCTGTGCTACATATGTGCCAGTGGCCTTGAACCAGTCTGGACATCAAACCCTGGCACTGATACTGATGCCACATTGTGTTTGCAGACAGGAGCCTGGCATGGCTGTCCTCTGAGAGACTCTATAAGCACCGGACTGAAACAGATGCAGATACAGTCAACCACTGGACTGAGGTCAGAACTCATACAGAAGAGTTAGGGAAAGAATGGAAGCAGCTGAAGAGGATTGCAACCCCACAGGAAAAACCTACAGTATCAACTAACCTGCACCCTTGGGAGCTACCAGTAAGTAAACCACTAAAGTGGCAATACTTTATATGAAAAAAGGACCATGCAAACCGAGAAACAAAGGGCTTAATGTGGAACTGCAGAGAAAGTCTTCAAGGAACACTTCCCCAGCCACTGGAAGGAAAAAAAATACCTAAATTTATTTATCATGTTTTAGAGAAAGTATACATGAACCATTTTAACATCTTTATTTAGTTGTCACTGTTGACAACATTACTGAAAGTGTGAAACTATTCTCTAGAGCTTCCAATGATGTCAAAGAGATCTTTTGGGAAATGTGTGGTATTCAGTTGAGAGCTTACATCAAAATCAGAAGGCATATGAAAAATTGTCTTTAGTTTATTATGCTAAATATCTCTAGAGTACGCTAAATGATATTACCACTTTTACAGTTCCTACTTGATATTTTCAAATTTACCGAAGCATGTAATTTCCTAAAGGCAAATTTTTCTTCATGAACAGAAAAGCAAAACTATAGGTTTGTTTTGAGAGACAAAACTTCAGAGCCAAGGTACTCATAGCTTCTGAATCAGTTAAGGGACTTCAATGCAAGATCCCTGTGCGTATTGGGAGTAGAAGGTTTCTTCTTCCATGGGCTATCTTATGTATCCATTATCTTCCTGTATTTTATATCATATCAATGTTCACAATTCCTGTAAAAATAGATGAATATTTACCTTGTTTCAATAATGAAAGGACATCATTTCAGAAAACTATATCATGTTGAGTGCAAAGACAGGGAAATGCAGTTCTTGGCAATTTATTAACACCATTTCTTTAACAGTAATACTGAAAATGAAATGCTGTATGATATATGAAGATTGGAAATTCAGACAGAAAGCCCTTAGTATGTTATTCAAAAAAAAAAAAGGAAGAAAAAAATTCGACTTTCTAAAGACCCTTCAAACCAATGTCACCGTTCCCATTAAAGCACTTCACTGTGTTTTCTCTGTCATCTTCCCACTATGAGGCAGAAATATAATTGGAATAAATCTGCAAACATTCTAAGATTGCTGCACTAAGTCTATAGGAATTCACCTCAATTTAAATGAAGTACATGCAATTTATGATGTCCCTGCTATATAAACAAAAAGATATACTCAAGTCTCCCTAAGGTTGGCAATTGCTACTGGATTTTGATTCTATACAAATAGGACCACTTTGTCACCCACAGGAAAATGACTTTCTGTGCTATGAAAGTCACTTACATTTGGATACTTCGATAACATCTAGCGATTACAGATATTTTTCAATTCATACAACTTCTTTAAACATAAACCACCTTCTGTACTCTTTGCCATTCATACTGTGAAACATGTATTCATCTTTACATTGTTTATTATATTTCCCAGAAATGTATTTTAATTAACATATAAAATTATATGACTCTACAGTACAAAATATGTTGCTATGGATAGGAATACCTTAGAAAGAATTACATTAAACTGATGAATATATACATAATTATACATTCTCTTTTTCTTTTGATTAGAACCTTGAAACTCTCATTCATGGACATGTCAAATATATAAATATGGTTTTATTGATAGTAATCATATTGCACAAATAGTTATGCCGAAAATACTTCTCATATCCCTGTCATCTCTATAGTTCCTTCTGAATACTCCCCTCACTTTATTCCACTACCACTTTATTCTGTGATTTTGTGATTCTTTTTCACTAAAGAAAATTTAAATGGTGTCTGAATATGCTTAGAATATGTTTATATTTTGGGCAATGACAATCACTCTAATAAGCTAAAAACTGCTTTAAGGTATTTCAAGCTTCTGGATCATGAACATTTCTACTCTTTTATAGCTGTAAATTTATCATGTGTACTGGCATAAATTTTAATTAGAAAGAGACTTTAAATTAAAACATAGGGCCTATTTATAAAAATAGAAAAACTACACTAGAATCTGGTTTACTGTACTTGACTCAAACTAACTGTTATCTGTTCTTGGGTATTGGTTACATAATCACACATTACTTGACTTGTATGTCAGTTGGAGGTAATAGCAGTACTTATCTTGTATATATGTATGTTTCAATAACACTCATGCAGTAGTAATGCTAACTTTTAGCATACAATGAAACCTAGAATCTTTGGCTCCATATGTGTCTCAGTTTCTTCAACTCTGTTACAAGATTATAAGCTCATGGCTTTGATGATATCCTTGTGGAGTACAAACTATGCTGAATGTCCCTATGATGCTAAATACATTTAATTGAAAATTGATTCTCCTACCATATGAAACAGCACACTACCTAATGAACTCTAGGAGTCCATCAAAAATCAAGTGAGGGTCAGATTGACAGTGGGGAAAGAGTTGCTAGTACTACTTTCTTCCAAATCAAAAATCTTGAACTCATATGTCAATTGATCTCACCTTTCTCCACGTATCAATTGTTGCTAGATAATATTGATCTTGTTTTCAAATGTTAATTTGCACATATTTCTATCATTTTATGTGAACACATCTCTCTATGTAGTGTGTGTATGTGTGTGTGTGTGTGTGTGTGTATGTATATGGTTCCATTTCTGTCTTTTTTTTCTAAGACCAAGTTATTTGTCTATGGGGATACAATTTAATGTTTCTGATCATGGAATTTTACACCATGCCAGTCAATTTTGTCAACAGAACTCACTATTATAATAATCCAATCATTATACTCCCTTAAATTTCTTTATAGATTTTTTTTTTTGCTTTCAAAGTTAACTTGATGCCTGGAATATTTCATAGAGCAGTATTCATATGCTTGTTTATCTATTTAGGCTTAGGAACTGACTTCTTCCAAACCATCATCCCTTTCAAGTAAGTTCTAGCACCTGCTATACTCTCTTCTACTTCCTTCTGTTTGTCTATAATCTTAGCAGTAGCTGTAGTTACTGTTCTCAATCTTCCAGGGCAACATGGTGCTTACATTTTATTGCTGGCTATATAAATATTTGGCTATTCATCCCAGAAGGACTGGAAAGTTTGACTAATTTTTCCACAAGTTTTTATTTACTTTACAAATTGATCAGAGCTTCCCCTTCCTCCTTTCTTCTCAGTCCTTCTGTCTCACCCCTCCATCCACCCCTTCTCCCCTCCTCAGAAAAAGTAAGACTCTTTGGCTATCAATCAGCCTTGGCATACCAAATTGCAGTAAAATTAGATACATCTTCTACTGAAGCTAGACATGGCAGCCCAATTAAGTGAAAGGGATACAAAGGCAGGCAACATATTCAGAGACAGTTCCAACTACTGCTTTAAGAGTCCCACAAGAAGACCCAGTTGTAGAACTGTTGCATATGTGCAGAAGGCCTAGGTCCATCCCAGTCATGCTCTCTGGTTGGCAGTTTAATCTCTGTGAGTCCCTATGGGCCCAGGTTACTTGATTATATAGATTTTGCTGTGGTGTCCTTGACCTCCCTGGCTCCTTTAATTATTCCTCCTTCCCCAGGTTTCATAAAATCCCCTGAGCTCTCTCTATTGCTTGACTGCAGGCCTCTGAATCTGCTTTTATCAATTGCTGGGAGAAGCCTCTCTGATGATATTTAGGCTAGATTCCTGTTTGAAAGTATAACAAAATATCATTATTAGTGTCACAGGTTGGTTCTCTCTTTTGCCATAAGTCTCAATGTGGGCCAGTCAGTGGTTGGCCCTTCCCTCAAAATCTGCTCCATCTTCTAGCCCTTCACATCCTGTAGGCAGGACAAATTGTGCCTCTAATCTTTTGTGTCTTGGCTAGTGTCCCAATCCCTCCATTGCAAGTCTTGCTTGGTTGCAGGAGAATGCCTGTTCAGGCTCCATATCTCTTATTACTAGGAAACATAGGGTCACCTTCATAGATTCCTGGGAGTGTCCATTGTCCTAAGTTACTTGTTTATCCCAGAGATCTCTCCCCTGATCCAGTTTTCTCTCCCAGTACTCCTTCCCTCTGTCCTCCCCCCTACCTCATTCTTGAATGTTGTTTTTTAAGTCATTTATCATATTAGTTTTTATTTTGTGAATAAGGAATGTTAGCTACCATTAAATCTATGCAATATGTGAGGACAAACAGTAAATTTCAATTGGTATGTTCTTGAAAGAATATGCCCATCACTCTAGAAGTTAATAGATAAATGGTAGAGATGTGTCCATTTTACATTACAGGATTTGATATCAACGATGATGCAGCATGTTGTAATAAACCAATTTTCTCTTGGATAAGGTACATAACACTAAGTAAAATTAATTTCTTTGAGTCTTTACTTGCTCAGATTTCACGGCCTGAAACATTTTACATGGTTTAGTTTTCCAACTTAGTGCTTCAGGAATTGAATTTTCAGCCTCGATAAACTGTTTAATTTCTCTCTTCCATGGGTTTCTACAAAACTATATTTTTACCCTTCTGGGCTATTTTTTTTTCAGTCCTTGGGTCATAACCATGAAGGTGTTCTTCAGGTAGCTTCCTTATAGCTAACATCACTAACAAGAAACTGGCAGCCTATGTCTATAGGAATGAAAGTCATTATTATGAGGTTTTGTGTTAGTTAAATTAAAATGCACACATTTCTGAACTGTAAAACAGTGGTGAACATACTGCAAAAATTAGCCAGAGTTGTTTACGATGAGGGAAACTCAAATAAAAAGATTCCCCCACCAGACTGGCCTTGCAGGCAAGTCTGTGGTGTAATTACAGATTAATGATTTTGGGTGAGCCCACTACTGGACTAGTGGTCCTGGGAGCTATAAGAAAACAAATTGAGCAACCCAGGAGGAACAAGCCAGTCAGCAATACTGCTCCTTGGCCTGCCTCGTGGATCTTGCCTCCCATTCCTTTGTGATAGATTTTGCTGAATAATAAGCATTAGCTGAATTAAACACTTTTCTTCCCACACAACCGCACCAAAAATACTCAACATAGCTACTTGACAACCTGCGTGGTGAATTTCTTGGTTGCACATTATTTCTTTAAGCAAACACACACACACACACACACACACACACACACACACACACACACACCCTTTACATTGGTATGAGACTTTAAAAGTTACTGTTTGTTTACACATATTTCTAAAATTTATTTAGATTTTGATTTCCTATGTGTGTGCCTGCTTTTCAGTACTTCCGTCATATGCATACCTGTGCCCATGGAACCCAGAAAAGGATGTTCTATCTATTGGAATTCACTCAAGATTCAAACTGTTGGGAGACACCTGAGATGACTGATGTGGTAAATTGATCTCTGGTCCTCTGTAAGAGAAGCAAGTTACTAACAGTCAAATCATCTCACTAGTCTCTGTAAACGAAAATCTAAAATGCTAATTTTTCCTACCAATTTTAATAGTGTTTTCTTTAGTTATTTGAGAATTTTGTACAATGAATTTTGAACATATTCACCCTAACTACCCCAAACACCTCCTAGATATACCTTCTTTCCCTTCACATCCCAGTGTCTGGCTTATTTGATTGCTTTGTCTCATCCGGGTCAGTTAATACTATACAAACACCCAAACATATATGGCTTTCAACTGAAACAAATGAATTATTAGGGGCTGTATTATTTTTTTTTATTTTTTTTATTTTTATTTACATTCAAAATCATTTCCCCTTTCCCGTTTCCTCCCTCCCCGAAAGTCCCATAAACCCCCTTCCCTCCCTCTTTTCCCCATTCAACCCCCTCTCGTTTCTCTGTCCTGGTATTCCCCTACATCCAGTCTTTCCAGGACCAGGGGTCTCTCCTTCCATCTTCTTGGAAATCTATTGATATGCGTATTGTGTCTAGGGTATTCCGAGATTCTGGGTTAATATCCCCTTATCAGTGGATAAAGAGGAACACTCCTCCACTGCTGATGGGATTGCAAGCTGGTACAAGCACTCCGGAAAGCAGTCTGGCGGTTCCTCAGAAAACTGGGCATGACACTCCCGGAGGATCCGGCTATACCACTCCTGGGCATATACCCAGAGGCTTCCCCTGCATGCAATAAGGACACATGCTCCGCTATGTTCATAGCAGCCTTATTTATAATAGCCAGAAGCTGGGAAGAACCCAGATGTCCCTCAATGGAGGAATGGATTCAGAAGATGTGGTATATTTACACAATGGAATACTACTCTGCAATTAAAAACAATGAATTCATGAAATTCTTAAATAACTCTGATCCTTCCCTTTTCAGAAGCAACTAAGTGCCAGTAGCTCCTTGATTAGGGATAAAACTTGTGGCTCAACTCTTCTCCATAAACAGACATTTGGTTTGCTTTGGGAATGCACACATCTTGTGAATATTGTCATAATTCTTACAAGTTTATATGCATAGCTGCCTCACTGTGCCCAGAAGACTTACCTTGTAGTTATCCATCAATGGTTCTTAGACTTTTTCTGCTCCCTTTTCTGGATTGGTCCCTGAGCCAGTGGAGAAGAGGATGCCTCTAAGTATTCCCTTTATACCCAAACAATCTGAATTCTTTTATTCACCATACCTTGGCCTGATGTGAGACTGTGTTGATCAGAATCTACCTCTAATACAAGTTTCTGTGATGAGTGTTGATATATGCCTTAATCTGAAGGGACAATGATGAGTTACTAGCACTTAAGCTAATATTATTTCTATTTAGTAGACTACTAATAGTAGACCTTTAATTCAGTCACAGAGCCATTTGCTTCAATGATGTCCCTACCACTATTCTTCCAGTAGGCAAGCTCTTCCAGGTAATTCACTAGAATTTGCTTGTTTCTCAGCTAGGTATCATCAGTGCAGGTTTTTCTCCTCTGATAGCATGCATCACACTTTCCAGTGCTATGAAGATTAGACTGTAGGGAAAAGCTCTTGGAGGTTAATGATGCTTTTATCTCTCCACGCTCTATAATTAACGTATGTGGTAACTTCATAAGTGTGGTCTTACTGTTCAATTCTGAAGGGTGATCAGGAACAATGACAATTGTAATAGTTGGGAATCTTTATGATCTTATTCATCAACAACTTGAAAAGCAGACCTCTACCAGCATTGGCCTCTTTACTTCTTAGCCTCTGGTGTTGAGTAGGAGTATATCGTCCCAATATAGGAACTTCATTTTATCTTCTTTATATCTGCATATACATATATTTTATAAATCTACACTATTTTATTTTCCATTTGTCTGTTTTGAAAGGTATTTAGTGTTAATTATTCTTTCCAGTTTCCCTCTTCAACTCTGTTCCTTTCTTCCCAAATTCATCTCATCCTATACAAAATTCTGCTTTAATCTTTAGTAATAGTGATTCCTTTTGCTTCCTCCTTGAAAGCCTCTCCCCATGACCATTAGTAAGTTGCTGAGCTCAGTAGCTATTCCAAATGTGACAAATATTTCTTTTTTATTAGATATTTTCTTTATTTACATTTCAAATATTATCCCTGTTCCTGGTTTCCCCTATGGAAACAGCCTACTCCATCTCCCTCCCCCTGCTTCTATGAGGGTGCTCCCTCACCCCTCACTTACTCCCACCTCCCTGCCCTGGCATTCCCCTTCACAAGACCAAGGACCTCTCTTCCCCCTTGATGCCCTACAAGGCCATCCTCTACTACATATGCAGTTGGGGCCATGGGTCCCTCCATGTGTACTCTTTGGTTGCTGGTTTAGTTCCTGGGAGCTCTGGGGGGTTTGGTTGGTTGATAATATTGCTCTTCCTATGGGGTTACAAGCCCCTTCAGCTCCTTTAGTTCTTTCTCTAACTCCTCCATTGGCGATCCCATGCTGAGTCCAATGGTTGACTGTAAGTATCCTCTTCTGTATTTGTTAGGCTCTGGTAGAACCTCTCAGGAGACAGCTATATCAGGCTCCTGTCAGCAAGCACTTCTTGGCATCTACAATAGTGTCTGAGTTTGGTATATGTATATGGGATTTATCCCTAGGTGTGACAGCCTCTGGATGGCCTTTTCTTTAGTCTCTGCTCCACATTTTGTCTCTGTATTTCCTTCTGTTAGTATTTTGCTGCCTAAGAAGGAATGAAGCATCCACACTTTGGTCTTCCTTTTTCTTTAGCGTCATGTGGTCTGTGAATTGTACCTTGAGTATTCCAAGCTATTGGGCTATTGTCCACTTATCAGTGAGTGCATACCTTGTGTGCTCTTTTGTGACTAGGTTACCTCACTCAGGATGATATTTTCTAGTTCCATCCATTTGCCTAAGAATTTCATGAATTCATTGTTTTTAATAGCTGAGTAGTACTCCATTGTGTAAATGTACCACATTTTCTGTATCCATTCCTCTGTTAAAGGACATCTGTGTTCTTTCAGGCTTCTGTCTATTATAAATAAGGCTTCTATGAACATAGTGGAACATGTTCCCCTGTTATATGTTGGAACATCTTTTGGGTATATGCCCAGGAGTGGTATAGCTGGGTCCTCAGGATGTACTATGTCCAGACTGATTTCCAGAAAGGTTGTACCAGCTTGTGATCCCTCCAGCAATGGAGGAGTGTTCCTCTTTCTCCCTATCCTTGCCAGCAGCTACTGTCACTTGAGTTTTTGATCTTAGCCATTCTGACTGGAGTGAGGTGGAATCTCAGTGTTGTTTAACAATTATTTTTAACATTACAAAGAGTTTAGTATCCTCAAAGGCAAGAAAACCTGTTATATTTGTCTTTCTGGGCCCAAGTTGCCTCATTTAGGATTAATCCTTCTTTAAATGTGCAAATATATCACATTTTCATTATCCAGTCATTATTGGTTGATTGTTTCAGGTTGCTTCCTTTTGCTGAATATTGTGAACAGAGGAGAAATCAACATGAGGGAGCAAGTATCTCTGTGGTAGGAAATTTAAGTAAATTTTGGGGAACGGAGGGTGAATATGTACAAACCCTGTGAAGCAAAAATGATCAAAACCCATTGGTAGAGGTGGATCATTCTTAGTGTTCTTAATCAGGGCACAGCGAAATGTAGAGCACCAATCAAACTATGGATGCTTAATTGCATAAGATGCATACAAAGGGTTAACTAATTGAAGAATATTTTTACATCAAATAATTGATAAATTGTTAATAAATGCATCAAATTATTTTCACATTGGACTAAGTATATTGGTTTTAGAATCATCATGATCTTAAATGTCTTTCAGAAGAAATGTATTAAATCTTTCTGGACCTTAGATAACAAATAAACAAACAAACAAAACAAAAAAAAGAGCTCTTTCTCTCAAATCCGCTTTTCACTTTATCTTCTAACAAATAATATTTGAAGCTTGAAATGTGAGAGATCAATTTCTAACTCCAAATCTATGACAGTTAAGTAGGTGATACATTGGCAAAATTGTGTCCATCCGTCCTAAAACTATTAGTTCCAAGGCCTGCTGATAGAAAAATCAATGCAATACAGAGAATAACAAGTTAATATAAGATTGAGAACCTTTTTATATTTTTATATTATGAGATGAACATAAGTTAATTCTGAAAAATGTATTTTAAAAGAAAATGTGTAAGTGATAATAATATTGAATGTGAACTAGTTAAAACTTGAGGAGATTAGTCATATTAACTTGAAAATGTCTATAATGTGGTAACCATACCACACATGAATACACACACAAATACACACACACACACACACACACACACATACTTGCACATGCACACTACCATATAAAGTTAAGGAAATATTAAAAGTTCTAAAACTGTACACAAAAGAATGTTTCTATCATATTATGCAGCATATCCTACAATATAACTTATCTCGTATTAAAAAAGCCATTTTATCTTGATGAATATCTTTGCCTATAGCATGTTGTCAATTTTCCAACAATATTAGAAGAACACAACACACACACAGATACACACACACACACACACATACACGGAAAAATCAACCTTATACGTTTAGTGTTTCAATTTTTTTGTTTGCTTATTTTTAGTTTCACAAAAGCAATGCTTTCTGCTAGTGTACACTGTCATTCTGGGTATTTCCTGGATTCAAATTGAACAAAATTATGAATTTTTGATTCCTCTGCTGTTTATATTTTTCAGTCCTGCGTATAGCCCTGTTGATTAGTGTATAGCTTTTATATTAGTCTAAGTCAATATTGGCATACTTCTAGTTTCTTTTCATACAATCATTTGAACTGTGAGCATGCCTTAGAATACACATTTGTAAAATATATCAAGTTACACATTAGATGAGATTTTTTGCTTAAGGTAAAGAGAAATCTTTTTCTCCTCATTATTTTAATTTTATTTTATATTAATATGTTTATTTGATAAAATAATGAAAATAAAAAGAAATATGTATCTTTCACACTGAAATGAAAGAAATAAGATGGATTTTAGTTAAGTCAAACATCTACTAAAATATATCAATAGTAATGAAAAACAATTAAAATTAGCTAATTATACATATAAATTGTTGAGACTAACTGAAAATGTTTTTCAATTATTTACAAAGAACAAGAAACCATGGACTACTTAGAAATTTCAGACAGTGAGCAAGACGTGATTATTACAAACTGAAAATCAGCTGACAGTAAATGAAGTCCATTTAAGTATATTTAGAAATTTGGATTAGCTTATTGACAATATTATTAAAATAATTTAAGAAATCAATTCCTCCTTTTTAAAGAAATTTCCAAGTTCTCTCTCTAGATTTCAAAGGTCTACTTGAATTGCTATACCACTGTTAAATACATGTATGCTCTAAACAATAGAGAATGGTATAAATCATCAGAATTGGGCAACACATATTCAAGGAATTTAAACGCCTTTTTGAAGATTCATTCACAAATATATGTTATTTTCAGAAAGATGGAATGACAAGGAAAGGATAGAGTCAGGAAAGAGACATATACATCGAAGAATACATAGATGCAGACAGTCAAGCACACACACAGATATGCACATGAACACAAAGAATCATTGCTTTAATTATGACAGAGTAAATCATAATGAAATAAACAGGCTTTAAAAATAAACTTTAGTAACTACTTGTCTACATATTTTTGGAGGGGAAAATGAAACTTAAACGTTCTTTAATATGTTAACATATTCAAAAGTACCTTTGGCCAGTTATAAAATGTAAATATATTTTAAAAGCAAGAACAAGAGTTGAGCCTATATTGTGTGTCTTGAAATAGTCAACTGATGAATTTCCAAGTAAGATGCATAAGGTATGATTTTTCAAAATGAATAAAGAAATATCATTGACATAAAAAATTTCCCTTGTGCCCATGTGCTCAAGGCTCTTCCCCAGTTTCTTTTCTATTAGTTTCAGTATGTCTGGTTTTATGTGGAGGTCCTTGATCCACTTGGACTTGAGCTTAGTACAAGGAGATAAGAATGGATCAATTTGCATTTTTTTGCATGCAAGCTGCCAGTTGAACGAGGACCATTTGTTGAAAAGGTTATCTCTATTCCTATGAATGGTTTTAGCTCCTTTGTCAAAGATCAAGTGGCCATAGGTGTGTGGGTTCAATTCTGGGTATTCAATTCTATTCAACTGATCTACTTGCCTATCACTGTACCAATACCATGCAGTTTTTAACACTATTGCTCTGTAGTACTGCTTGAGATATGGGATACTGATTTCCCCAGTTCTTTTATAGTTGAGAAAAGTTTTAGCTATCCTGGGTTTCTTGTTATTTCAGATGAATTTGAGAATTGCTCTTTTAAACTCTATGAAGAATTGAGTTGGGATTTTGATGGGGATTGCATTAAATCTGTGTATTGCTTTTGGCAAGATGGCCATTTTTACTATACTAATCCTGCCCAATCACAAAAGAACACACATGGTATGCAATCACTGATAAGTTGGTATTAGCCCAGAAGCTCGGAAAGCCTAAGAGACAATTCACATATCAAATGATGCCCAAGAAGAAGGAAAGAGAGGCCCCTGGTCCTGGAAAGGCTTGATGCAGCAGTGTGGGGACCAGGACAGGGAAGCCGGAGAGGGTTGATTGGGAAGCAGGGGGAGGGGAGAGGGCTTATCAGACTTTCAGGGAGGGGGAATCAGGAAAGGGGAAATCAATTGAAATGTAAATAAATAATATATCCAATAAAAAAGAAATATCATTGGCACTTTCAAAATATCCTAACCAGGTAAGAGATAGTTGGACTTAAATTCATGTTTAAATAGTATAATATTCCTTTGGGGGAGGGCAGTTTTTATTTTTGATGTACACCAAGATTCCTCCAAGATCTTGGTAAGGTTCAGACAAAAGACATTGAATACTTTGTGTGGAAATACGTATGCTAGAGCCAGAAGTTTGTAATGTTTGTTCCTTCGTGTTAATGCTGATGTGGGTTCTTTGGTTTTACTCCATCTTTTTTCTTCACATAGCAGCTTTATATGCCCTTTCTCTTGTATTTGACTGTAAGTAGCTTTTCCTAAGTAGCCACTTAGGGGGCTCTTTGACATCTTATAACCTGAAGATTTAATCTTTTTAGAAGAAAAAGCAAAGGAAGATTTGTGTTGAATTTCAATCAATTGGAGCTTATCAGACTCCCACAGGGAACTGTGTGGAATCAGAGAACATGGACACCTTCACATCTTATAGATTCAGAGGTTATGGAAAAAAATTGTTGATTCAATGAGGCCACCAAAAAGACAACAGCAGAAGGGAAAGTGGAAAGTGGAGATTTTCTACTGTGGGAAACTGTAGGCTACAAATCATACTTCAGAGATGTGCAGCCTGTTTATGAAAAGGAGTTTCAGTATGGATTATGTGGGTGGGCCTTAAACCATTGAAATGACCATGGCCTTTAAGTTTAGAAATGAAACTCTTCTCCAGACAGAAACTGCAAGTGGTTACAACACAAATCAAATCTGTGCACTACTTGAGAGGCTTGCAAGCATGCAGGGATGCTGACTTGTTTAAACCTCTTAGAGTCTTTGATTTTATCTATATGTAGGACTTCATTCCACCCAGAAAACCAGAACTCAAATGCAAGACAGTAAGTAACCACACTATAGGTTCTGCCTATGTCATGTAGCCGGAGTTCCTGAGTTATAGGCAAGAGCATAACATTGTCCTAAATGCATGCAGTACGTTGTGGACCTTGGTGAATGTATCATCACCAATGTTATAGGATTCACTTCTAAATTCAGTGGAGAAAGAATTACAGTGCCTAAGAGTCTCACGTTGTTTAGGATTTGAAATTTAACAGGGTGTCTGTTATTCCCTAAAAGCTACATTTCTGTAAGGATCAAAGAACTTGCCAAGACCTTTTGCTGTTTTTTCTCTCACTGAAAAATAAGTAAGAATTAAACCCCAAATAGCAATATCAACTTTAATGAACTGTTCGTGTGAACTGATCTTCACAGATGTCCATTTTACAGTGAATACTGACGGATTTCTCTCTTGCATGTGTCAAGACCTCAGACTGTGAAAGTATAACGGGTGCATAAATGAAAGGGGTTTTATTTCCTCAGATGAAGTCATCATATGCAAAATCCTGTGCTTAATGCTTGTGTAGAGCGACTGCCTTGACTATGTTGTAGAAAACAAACCTATTTAAACAGTTTTTTTAATAAGTTATCTGGTAATATTTTTAATCAATGTCTACTAAGTTTCTAGATGAAAATATTAATCTTTTGAACATCCTTAAAAGAAAGGGTTTGATAGATTGTTCAGGGGTTAAATACTTGCTATGCAAATGTGTAGAACTCCAGAACCCACATAAATACTGTCTGAACATTGTGGTTATATATGATTCCAGTCTCATGTACCAGGACATGGGATCCACAAAGCAAGTCATGGCACTGAGCATCAGGTATGATTGAGAGACTTACTTTGCAACTCCAGCTCTAGTGATTAAAAATCTCATCTCTGTTCAAATGGTACAAATGTACATATAGACAATACACTCATATATTTAAAATTGTGCATATATATGTATACATATATAAAGTCATGACAGCCACATTTTGGAGATTGATCATTTAATAGTTTGTGCATGGAAGAATTTACTGCTGGAACACTTAGTTGAGATACTTGACGGTATGTGATAGAGTCATATACAAACATGAGGCAACCAAAGAAACAGGTATTTTTTTTTCCTCATATAAACTAACAATAAAGTTATTTGGTCAAAGCAGTGGCCATTTCGATTTTTAAAGCATTTATTGTATTTTTGAAACTAAAATTGTATCACTTCCCCCATTTCATTTCTCCCTCCGAACATGCCCATATAACCCTGTTTGCTCTCTTCCATCATTTCTTTTCTCATTAATTGCTGTTGCATGCATATATGCATTCTAATATCATTTACTGATGCTTAAGTGCAACTAGCTCTGTCTGTATAATGCATTTGCTTATATGCTTTCAAGGCTGACCATAAATACAGTCCTTAATTCACATAAGGCAAACTTCTCTTTGAAACAGATGTAGAGCATTACAGTCAACCACAACTCCAAAAGGTAATGCAATCCTGTCCTAATGGATAAATTTACAATGCTACTGTCACCCATAAGAATCAGAGACAATTGTGGAAGTGGGGCAGAAAGACTATAAGAGCCAGTGAGATTATGTCTCCTATCTATAGAATAAGGCTTAAGAAATGGCCACCTCAATGGAGCTGAGTGAAGACATCAACAATAGATAAGCTAATATGGATAGGGAAATACGAAGAGAGCTCAGTCTCTTATGAAGAACTACAGGGAACTCAGGAAAGGTGAGAATGATGGAGGTGATCTTTCCCAAATGAATGCACACCAACTGGTTATCATTGGATAATAATCCCATGCCTATAATCACAGTATTTTTTAAGCAAATATATGTGGATCCCTAGCTTAAAAGAAAAAAGTGAAACAATGAAATAAAATAGAAAAAGAGTTTGTTTAGTGAAGAAGGAAAACACTGAAAAGTCTGAGGAAAAATCTAAGGAAAAAATGAAGGAGGTTATAATTTTAGTTTCAAGTAAATCATGGGTATTTTTTACTGATTGCAGATTATACACTATAATATGGGAGATAAATTAAATAGTGGTATGAAAGATTTTTCAGACAAGTGGTTAGGATTTCCTGGAGAGAAGTTGAAGTTAGCAATGGGTCCTGAGACACAGATACTTATGGCAAGAGCCTTGCAGCTTATTTGGGTATTCTGCAAGACAAATGTACAAAGAGAAGAATAGACAGGAGTGCTCTATTACATTAATTTACATTATTATGTATAAGGTAATTATGGCCCTGAGTGAGGGGTGTAAATTAGGGTTCAAGATGAAAATTGAAAATTGGAATGGGACATACAATTAGATATTTGAAGAGTTTTACCATTAAGAAAGGAAGCCATCAGGTTGTGATGGTTACATCTGGGTTCTTTTATGATACTTGGAAGTACTTATAAATTATCAATCCCTTACCATGTGTTTATTTGACTTAGCTTTTGTTACAGATATACTATTCCTCTGTGATTGAAGGGTCTGCTGCGATACTTGCTTCTGACTATCTCTGGCTTCTAGTGTGTGGCTATATGATGTATATGTAGTCCCGATTGCTTTTACAGAAATGCTTATTTTATTTGTGCTCCCCTTTCTGCACATGTGTTTGTGTATCTGTGTGTGGGATCCACCTCCAGTTGGAGTCAAGCAGATGAAAATGTTCATAATGCTCAACTTTAAATTCTTCTAAAATCTATTTCACAGAGAAGATTAATCATATGTTGGGAATCAGTATTTTTATTATTATCATGATTATTATTTTTTTATGCCTCTGGCCTAAGGACTTGAGCTCTAAAACAATCATCAATCATTCTAAAAATTATATAGAATACAAAAGACAAGAGGAAGGAATGAGCTACAGATCTTTTTTTTTTTTTCTTTGCTTTAGTCATCATTGCCTCCATTTTCTAGAGAGGAAGGAAATGATTGGAAGATGTGGCAAAATCTACAAGGTCCCAACCTTCCTTCGTCCACAACTATTTGAACTGACCAAGACATCCAGAAATAGGTGAAAATATAAACCACTATTCATTATTGATGCTATACCATCCCATGAAGGACACAGGATATTTTTCCTTCTCTGAATAGCAGAATTCTCAAATATTCATACTTTTGAGGAAGAAGATAATGTTGGATGTGGTTTTTAATTGAAAATAAATGTTTTAATACAATATATTCTGATCATAGTTACTATTCCTTGGCTCTTCACAGATCCTTCTCATCTCCCAACCTACTCTCTGGGATGCCTTGAAAGTTCAGTTTTTTTACCCAGATCTTCATAAAGAAGTGAAGAAAATGACTCTGTTTATTAGAAGCCAAATCACGTGGAGAGTTCATGAAGGCATGTGTTGAAATTAGACAAAGACATAAATCTATTGCTGAAATTACCAGAAAAATGCCTGCACTATTAAGAGATCCACACAGTAACCATACAAATCAGCTAGAAAATCATTTGCCTATAAATCTTAATCTACTATGATTTTATTTTCTTCTCATCTATTTGCTGTGTGGCACGGCTAGATTTAGGTGCTAACTCTATTACTTGGAAATAGGCTTTCTCTAATAAACCTGACATTTCTTAAGGGCCGCTTTTGTAGAATCATGCTCCTGCATCTGAGAACCCTAATTCAATACCCTTCACAGAGACTCAGTTCCTTTCAGAGTACAATGCAATACAAAAGAAAAAGAAAAACACAAGCACCCAAAGAGATTAGATCAGGGATAAGTTCATAAAGCTTTTTATTTCTTCTAATTCAAAATGCTAAAATATTATTTAGCATGCCTCTCTCTATTTTCCCTTTACCTTTGCTTCTCAGTCAGCAACAGGCAAAACTCAGGTTTTTAATTATTTTGGAATGCTTTTTTATTTTCATCTGGTGTTGATAAGGTTTCAGTTTTCAACTCTTTCAACTCCAGGTTTTTATCTCAAATAACGGATAGATTAAACATTACACATATTCAGTTTTCAAGTAAAGAGTGAAACCGGTTTTCAAGTTGACATTTTCATTTTAAGAAAATAACTTGAAATAACATGACTAATTGGAAAACAGAGTGAGATACCATGTTTGCCTCTCACAGAAGTCCTGCCAGCCAAGGAATTTTTCCAATTATATAAAGTCAACATTACTTATGGAAGTGTGAATTTTAACCAAAATTACATGACAGACTATATTCTTGAAATTGTGTGTGTGTGCATTTGTGTGTGTGTGTGTGTGTGTGTGTGTGTGTGTATGTGTGTAACACTAGGACTAAAATCATGACCCTATGCCTACTAGTCAAATGTGCTACCATTGAGCTACAATCCCAGCCCCAACACTCTGTCTCTTTAAATATCACACATACCTCCTTCTTTTTGTATCACACACACACACATACACACACACATCATCTTTTCAATTATCACAGGCAAATAAGACTTAAAATGGTTTCATCTGTTGATTTAAAAATCCGTCTCTGTATTTCTCTCAGGAAATATAGATTTGTTTATGGAAAAAGGTGCCATGCACCAATTACCATTCTAAATATCCTATGAGAATCATGAATTTACTTTATCAATAAATACTAATTGCGAACAAAATGAGATAAAACCTTGCACTTAAATATTTTAGAATATTGTTTGTATAACATCAATAAGTAATATAGCATTTTGTTTCAAATAAAGTTGTATATCATTGGGTTAAACACTAATTATTGACTTTAATATAGAAGTTATGATTGTGAAGACTTCAAACAAATTTGCAGTCTTCAAAAGTTCCCATTGAAGGATTTTGAAAAAAGAATAAAGTGCTTCACTGAGAAAAAAAATTGTTGTCAATATTTATGTATTCTCTTTTTTTAAAATATTTTCACATATAATGACAAGCATTATTAGGCCTAACAATATCATTTTTCTCATTGACTATTATTTGTACTCTTTTTAGCTTTTCACTTAAAAATTTGAAATTTCTAGTAACCACAATTGTGTATTTTTAAACAGAGTGGCTTTGTCTGTGTTTATCTGTTCATTATTTTACATTCTTCTAGAAAGACAGAAGAGTACCTTTTTATGTTTTATCAACATCTTCACAGATAGAGAAATAAAATTATGCAAAATATTCATTTTCTCTTTGATATTGATACTACTTTTGTCTTTTATTAGGTGCCCAATGAATCAGAAATTTCATATTTTTACAGACTGTGAAGCATGGAGGTTTTTATCAAATGTGTTATTTTATATTTTCAGTTATTACGTCAATAAATACTACCGGCACAGAAGTGAAAAAAAAAATTTAAGAGGTAATTAAATCAATAGGTAACGTAAGTCTGCCTCAAGGAAAGGGAAGAATTGGTGCTGTTGATTTCTTTCACCTTTATTCAGAATTTCATGATCTGAAAATTATTCTGGTTATATAGTTATTGACATTGTCTTGCTTTATTTACTTAAAATGTATTCATCTTAAAGTAAATATATCTGTCTTAACTTAGCAAAGATTTTTCTAAAACGTCAAGTCCTTCCCTTAGGTCTTTGACTATAACCCGTCCAAGTTCTAACTCAGAGGGCGACTGGGTGGAGCATCCTCTCAGAGGTGGGGAAGGGGATGTGGGTCAGTGGGCCAGGCCAGGAAACCTGGTAAATAGAGCGTGTCTGAGACCCTGGCATTAGGGCACACATGTGAGATGGCAGGTGCCTCTCTGCTCCTTGCTAGATTCTTGGCCTGGAACACCTGTAGCTCAAAACAGAATTCTCCTTGCTAATGAGATACCTAGATGCTCTGAGGGTTTAGTCAATAAAATAAACGCCCATTCCCAGGCATTCCTCCCTGAAAAATGTATTTATCTTTAGTTTACCCTGAGAAGTTTGTATACATCCATTTTCCACAATGAATGACCAATAAACATTCTGGAATCAAGGACTGTCTCTTCCTTGTAAACATCTTTCATATAAAGCCTCTCTTCACTTCCAGACAACCACCACGTTTGCTGATGAGCTAAGTCAGACTTCCCCATTTCTCTGGCCACACTTCCCCACTTCCCTGGCCAGAGTTCATTGTTGACCTCAGCCGACCAGACCCTGAAGGTCCAGCCTTGTCACAGCCCATGAACCCTTGTTCTGGCTCCAACTGCATGATTCCAGATATCCATGATTCAGGGAATTTTGGCCTCCCCCATCTTAGTCTGCATCTTCCCATGCCCTGAGCAGTGTCATGGAGCTTCCCTAAAACCCAGCACCAGACAGCAGCACCCACATTTCGCCAACAGAAGGCTGGAAGGGAAAGTTAATGACAAATTGGTTTTTCAAACATCACAGAAATTTGCATAATTAAACTGGTTGTGACTCAATAAAATATCAATTGAAAATGTACTAATAATATGATAATTAAAAATCAAAGATATTCAAAAATGACACTTTAAGAATTTGGAATGTTATATATATTGGAAATATCCAACGGGATGAACACAGGTGTGGCTGGTAAGGATAATGAAGGGGCAGTATCCATGCATACAAACTCATATACACATAAAGCCTATATGAGGCTTTGCTACTTCTTTTAACATAATGGCATTACATAAGAGAATGGATGGGAAGTATATGATAGAAAGGCAACCACTAGTGTTGCAAGAAAAATGTCTGGAGAGTATACCTAGAAAACATTTGTGATTCAGAAAAAAAAAGTTTGAATAATAAATTCTTAAAGATAACTTATGATAAATCAATACTAAGTTTTTATGCATATATATGTTAAATTGAAGAATGATCCATACAGAATTTATAAGATCACATTTTGCATAAATTACTGGATCTAATAATGAAGCTATATTGACTCTTATTCTAATACTGCAGTGAGACAAAAATAAAAGTATTTTACCAAAATTTATATAAGGAAGGGCTAAGATATGATTCTATAGTTAACACCACTTTTTTTGTCTTGAAGATGCCTGGAATTCCGTTACCAGTATCCATAGAAAGAAGAACACAGTTTCCTGTAACATCAGTTCCAGGGTAACTGGCATCATTATTTTGACTTCAAGAGCATCTACACATATGTACACATCATACACAACCACCCAGACATGTTTGCAGAAACAAAAAAACCAATAATTTTTTAAAACAGCATATAAGAATGAAATAGAGTATAATAGTTTTATACTGTATGCTAAAATCTTATAAGTTAGAAATAATAAGAGTATAAAATGTACAAATTCTAACTTAGATCCAACAGGGATCAAATTCTGTGTTGTTCAAAATGAAGGTAAACTTCTTATATGATATTATCCCAGTGTTGGCCAATGTCAGAGAATTAGCCAAAAAAGAATTCCAGTAGGGAACACTAACAGGAAGGTCAATGCAAAATCTACAGTTATTGCCTAGGATTACCTGCTCCAAGCTGCCTCCTCAAGAGAGTTTCTTTTACCCACTATTCATCAGGAAATCTAGCATGCTCCAGGAAGTACTCATGAGTACATTACATATTTTTGTTTTTCTAAGTCCTTCAAATCACTATATAGTGATTTTAAATCTAGACAGTTATATCAGAAAAAAGTAACATGATACATATAGAAGTCTATTAAACACAAGGGAAGATAAGAATGTAAACATTTGCTGTTTTTTAACATATGCAATGACATGTTTATTGAATGTTTATTCTCCAAGTCTATTTGGTTGGTAAGCATTCAAACAGAAGGCATGATGTCAAGAACTTCAACTACTAAAAAACTAAATGTGATGGAGTTCACCTGTTTGTCCTCCCACTAACCCTTAAATAATTCATAGATGCAAGCACATGCAAATCTCATTCAACGTTTTCTCAAAGAAGAAATGTTATCTCAAAACACAGAACAATTAAATCCCATTCAATCTCTTGTTAGAGCTTATCAGTGCGTACTTTATTTTGATTTCTATATTCCATAAGGAATAGGTTAAATTTCAATTTATCCTTTGTCAAGACACCCTAGTGAAACTTTATTATATAGAAAAGAAAAGCTGTATCACAGCAATACATTTGTACCTGAGTATTTCATAGAACATTATGCAAAAATAAATGATAGTAAATATGTTACTTCTGTAATTGTTCACAACTCTGTTGCTGCAGTCTACCAAGAAGACTCTTTGTTTACACATATGACCCTACTGTACTTCTAATATAAAATGTAACCTATATTATTAATTACGGAAATGTCCTTATCACATTTCATAAGACATTAAGAACTAATTCTCTCACATCTTAGGGCCTTAGGTATACAGTATGTACAATTGGGCTCTTAGTTATTTATTATTATATTATATTACATTTATTATATTATATTATAATTATATTATATTATATATTATTATATTATTTTATTTTATTATATTATATATTATATTATTTTATTTTATTATATTATTATATTATATTATTATATATTTTATATATTATATATTATATTATATTATTATATTATATTATTATTAATTACTGAAATGTCCTTATCACATTTCATAAGACATTAAGAACTAATTCTCTCACATCTTAGGGCCTTAGGTATACAGTATGTACAATTGGGCCCTTAGTTATTTAAATCTATGACAACTAATAAATACATCTTCAGAAAATATCACATGTACTTGAAAATCTAAATCTAAAATCTATGAACTCTGTGCATAATATAATTTGTGATTATAATAGATATTTAATAAAACATTAAGCATACAGTAACCATTAGTGTAACTAACAGTAGGATAAGTAACTAGGTAAAAACATATAACCATTTCATTTGTAAGTACATATATCTAAAAAATTATATTAACTAATTATCTTCATTCATGAATAATTTAGATCTTAGTAAATCTGGAAATAGAAAAAGAAAAAATAAGAGTAGTGAGAAAATGTGAGGAGATTATACAATTAAATGTTCAAGAAATTCGAAATATGTAAGTAAACAGCCATCAGTCAGGATAATTTATCACCTCACAAATCAACCATGTTTGCTTTGGAAACATTTACAACCTTTTTCTCCAGAAGTCTTAAAATAAAATTGCTTTTTCTCAGGAATCATAACACTCATCTACAATAGAAAGATGGAACTTAATTTTCTTATCTACCTGTAGTTTTGTATACTTTACTTGTTAATTTTCTCTTCTTGCAAATTTTCACTAGTTTTTTTTTATGACAACTGTCAGTCTCTTATTAGGGTGAGATCAGCATCGGTTGTTTCCATGTCTAAATAGGAATATTAGTATTTATATTTCTGTCCATGGATTATCTCATTTAAAATACCTTAAAGCTATTATTTTTGTCAATGACATTTTTTTTGGTTTTGTATAACTGACTATGGTTCAAATACGTACAGCATCATCCTTTCTTTATCAAAATTCCTTCAACTGAGATGAAGGCTAAATTCTTATCTTGGGTATGTGGGCAGTATATGCATAAAGTATAGGAATGTAGAGTTCTCTTAATATAATGAAGTTTTTTTGTTTTGTTTTGTCAGTACCTAGTAGTAATATAACTAGATTATGGTATTTCTGTTTACTTCTTTGAGAAAACTCTACTTTTTCTGTATTTAATATACTAACTCACTTTTCCACTGAAAATTTGTTTATTTCCTTCTTTTCTTTGACATAGGGTAGATTTTGTCATTTTAATAACAAATATTGTAGCTAGGTTGAAATGTATATCGTTGTAGTTTGAATTTATCTGAATTACTGTTATTGTGCCTTATTTATCTATTTCAGGATCATTTCTGTTTTCATTTTGATCAACATTAGTTTTAGTGATTTTTTTGTGTAAACAGATATTTATCAATTTTGTAGATTATACATGGGTTCTTGTAAATGTTAGGCAACTGTTCTAAAACTGAGCTGAACCCTGAACCAATATTAGTAACATTATCAATATCTTAGCTTAAATTTTGAGTTCTTATATATTTGGTTTCCCACTTCCTTGTTGAATGAATAACTTCCAAATATTTTCTATGATCTGTTAGCCATTTTTCCTCTGTTGATTTTCCCTTGGACTGAGTAGAAACATCTTTGCCCTCAATACATACTTATTTATATTTTTTTCTCTCCCATGATTAGATGTTAGACACCTAACAACTTATGAAATAAGTTCTCTGTTATTTCTAGCAGATACAGATTTTTTTTCTAAATTTTTTTATTTACATTCCAAATGATTTCCCCTTTCCAGTTTCCTTCCCCCCCGAAAGTCCCATAAGCCCCCTTCCCTCCCTCTGTTCCCCATTCAACACCCTCTCGCTTCTCTGTCCTGGCATTCCCCTACATCCAATCTTTCCAGGACCAGGGATCTCTCCTTCCATTTTCTTGGAAATCTATTGATATGTGAATTGTGTCTTGGGTATTTCGAGATTCTGGGTTAATATCCCCTTATCAGTAACTGCATACCATGTGTGTTCTTTTGTGATTGGGTTACCTCACTAAGGATGATATTTTCCAGTTCTGTCCATTTGCCTAGGAATTTCATGAATTCACTGTTTTTAATTCCAGAGTAGTATTCCATTGTGTAAATATACCATATCTTCTGAATCCATTCCTCCGTTGAGGGACATCTGGGTTCTTTCCAACTTCTGGCTATTATAAATAAGGCTGCTATGAACATAGTGGAGCATGTGTCCTTATTGCATGCAGGGGAAGCCTCTGGGTATATGCCCAGGAGTGGTATAGCCGGATCCTCCGGGAGTGTCATGCCCAGTTTTCTGAGGAACCGCCAGACTGCTTTCCAGAGTGGTTGTACCAGTTTGCAATCCCACCAGCAGTGGAGGAGTGTTCTTGTTTCTCCACATCCTCGCCGACAGGAAAAGAATTGAAGACCCAGAAATTAATCCACACTCCTATGGTCACTTGATCTTTGACAAAAGAGCTAAAACCATCCAATGGAAAAAAGATAGCCTTTTCAACAAATGGTGCTGGCTCAACTGGAGGTCAACATGCAGAAGAATGCAAATTGATCCATTCTCATCTCCTTGCACTAAGCTCAATTCCAAGTGGATCAAGGACCTCCACATAAAACCAGACTCACTGAAACTAATAGAAAGGAAACTAGGAAAGAACCTTGAACATATGGTCACAGCGGAGAATTTCCTAAACAGAACTCCAATAGCTTATGCTCTAAGATCAAGTATTGACAAATGGGACCTCATAAAATTACAAAATTTCTGTAAGGCAAAGGACACTGTCAAAAGGACAAAGCCGCAACCAACAAACTAGGAAATGATCTTTACCAACCCTACATCCGAGAGAGGGCTAATATCCAATATATATAAAGAACTCAAGAAGTTAGACTCCAGAGAGTCAAGTAACCCTATTAAAAAATGGGGTACAGAGCTAAACAAAGAGTTCTCACCTGAAGAATATCTAATGAAGCACCTAGAGATGTTCATCATCCTTAGTCATTAGGGAAATGCAAATCATAACAACCCTGAGATTCCATCTCACACCAGTCAGAATGGCTAAGATCAAAAACATAGGAGACAGCAGATACAGAGTTTCAAGTCATTTATTTATGTCTTGTTGTATTTTGAGTGTGGTACTCTATGCAGCGAGGACAGTCTGGCTTCTCCCTGTGGATATGCATTTTCTCATTGCCATTTTCTCATTTCTCATTATCAAAATGTTGGATCTTAGACTCTGGCAAAACTCAATTAACAATAAATTGGCTTTTGTATACTTTTCTTGTTAGCATCATCTTAATCTAGTTAAAGAACTTTGTAGTATGTTTTGAAGTTGGAAACCTGATGCCTTTAGGCATAAAAAAGTTTAGCTCAAGGTTTTTTGGTTACTCTGAGTATTCTGTGGTTCCATACAAAGAATGATTTTATTTGTTCGTTTTTTTGAAGTGGTTATTATTTTTTCCTTTGGGGTTTTCTTCAGCATATTTAAAATTATTAAATAGTGGTGAAAATATTGACAGTAGTAAGTGAAAATAACATTAATGATAAATAAGACTTTTCGAAATTAGAATAATCTGTTGTTTCTCATAAGGATTAATAATGTTAAAAATAGGAAAATAATGGAAAAAACAAATATCAGAAAATTTCTATAGTTAATAGGCAGATTGTTTATTACTTTGCAAACTAAGATATAAATTCAAGGCAGAATTAAAATGTCATTGGTTTTGGATTGATATACACAAGACAAATTTATTGAGCATAATCTTGAAATCATCTATACTGCATTAAAACCAAAAGAGAATTAAATGAAATAAGCTGCTCTATGAATAAAATTAATTACTTTATGTACATGTATATCAATCAAGTTCTATTTCAACAATTTTTATAAGAATAACACACAAAAAATATTATAACCCACCAGTAACAATTTTAGGTATATTTGATACTGTGACTCAAAAATCTTTATGTATTTACAGTATTTAGTAGACAAATTACTCCCTACCTGTTAATATTTTAAAACGTCTTAGAAACTGTAGCAAATTATGAAATCAAATGTAACTCTCTAAAGATGAACTTTTGAGTCTTTCAGTGTTGAAAAGTTTTGAAAATGATGATATCAAGGAAAGAAAACATTGAAATGTTGTATCTCAAAATTATCAAGAGATACAAATTCTGTAGAGTTCAAAATATACTTTAAACCATACCTTGAAGTTATTTCTGTTTAACCTTGCCAATTCTTCTTTTTTCTTTCCATAATTTACTTTTTTCACATTGCATCCCGACCACAGACCCCACCCTCATCATCTCTCAGTTCTGCCCTTACAAATCCCTCCCCATTACTTCCACCCCTTCTTATTGGAGAAGGGAAATCCCCATTGGGTACCTACCCACCCTTTGATATCAAGTTGCCACAGGACTAACTGTATCTTCTCCCTGAGACCCTACCAGTGAGTCCAGCTAGAGGAAGGGTATCCAATGGCAGGCAACAGAGTCAGAGTCATGCCCCCACTCTAGCTTCAATTGTTAGGGAACCCTCAGGACCACCAAGTAGCACATCTGCAACAAATGTGTGTGGAGCCTAGGTTCAGGCTCTGTATGCTCTTTGGTTGATGGTCCAGCCTCTGTGAGCTTCCATGGTGATTTCTCTTTAACTAGTGTGTGTGTGTGTGTGTGTGTGTGTGTGTGTGTGTGTGTGATTTTCTGATTTAAGATCTTTATTTTGTTTCCTGTTGAGATAGGAATCTAACTATACATCTCTGGTTTTGTGGGCATATACTATGTAGCTCAGGATAGCCTGAATCTCATAGCTATCTTCTTATCTCTACCTCCTGAGCCTTCAAGTCCTGTGCATAATTCCTACACTCTTCCAAGAACTATTTTCAGTAGGATATATCTATGATCTGTAACAGACTAAATAGGAGAAAACATAAATTTCTCCCATTTAAATTAACAATATTTGAATTGTCAAAATAAAAGTACATCAAGAAAAAAGCCAAATGATACTATTTGTGAAATTATTTAGACATATCTATCTATTTGATTTCAAGAATCTATAAGAAAATATCTACCAGTTAGTAGAATTTTCCCTTTATTTATATATCTCAGTTTCTGAAGAATTAATATTTTCTTGGTTAAAAGAGCAATATATAAGGAAAAGTAATATGCGAATATATCAGCTCTATACCACTTTAAATATTATTCATTTTAATATGGATACAATAAAATATCAAAGAAGGAACTTCAAAATTAATTCTATTGTGATGTGTTATAATTTACAATCAGCAGTATATTGGATGTTATGACAGATAACATGAGTAGATATAAAATATTTTAATGTTTCTATATTTTACATAAATAATGTATTTTTTGTTATCTTACTGAAAGTGTACATTTGGGTGAATGCACCCATACAAAATTATTTTTGATCCAGTATAATTCCATAATCTTACTATACTAAATGTTTCCATTAACAGGTTTTTCTTAAGTGATGTAATGTGAATTGTTTTGGCTCTCCTTGCTTTTGGAGCTGTTCCAGGTTGTAGGATAAATTGCCTCATTTCCCTTCCACGACTCTTCTTGATTTCATCACCTTCAATGAGTATTTAGCAGTGGTTTATCCCAGTGGTAGAGCAAACACTGAGTCCTCTGGAAATAGTGTCATCGATGAGAGAATTTTGATGAACATTCATATAGGTCACAGAATACATTCTCCCTTTGCTTATCCTTGCAAAGGACTGGTCCCAGATCCGATCTGTAAAGGCATTAAGGATATTAAGCCCATAGGGATACAGCTTGCCTAATGCCGATGGGCAAGCCGCTGCAGCTGGTGAGGCAGCTTCCTACTGGTGCTTAGATCAATGTCCTGTAAATCTTTCACTTATTCCTATATCAACACACACTCTCACTCTCTCTCACACACACATAACACTTTCTCTGTCTGTGTCTGTATGTCTCTGTCTCTCTCATCTCTCTGTCCCCCCTCCTATTCTGTCTTCCTTAATTGATAACCTAAATTTTATACAGTACTGAAGAAAGATGTGATTTCAACTGATGATAAAACCAGGTAGTCTGACAGACTCAAGTTTTTAGTCTAAGCCTTGTAGCTATGTGGTAATGCTCTCAGAGAATAGCATTCATCCTACTAAGAACCTGAACACTGTCTGAGCTCACCTGAACATAATAGGTGAAGAAAATACCAGACCTCAGGGTAGTTGAATTTCTCCTTGTCCTTGTCCTTGTGAGAATTCTCTAGAAAACAGGTTCTTAAGCAGTGTATTAGAAGTCTGCAGAATGACAGGAAGGGAGTGAGGCATGAAGGAAAGAAGATAAAATATGTCTGGGAGTGTTACTATGCCCACTGAAAATTTATAGCTTATGTAACTGTTATGAGTGGGATGAGTCTTAATAGGGGCGACTGGGCAGCTGTATTTCAGAACAATATTCGGAGACAAAAGAACTCATCCATCTCCTGGCTCATCCAGCCTCCATTTTAGCCAGTCATGTCACTTAGCTTTTCCAGAATCACTAAGAATTCAGAATACCACACAGGTTCATGACCAGGAGAAAAGTGCAGGGTCAGTACCACTAGATGTCATTTTAGGGGACATGCAATCATAGCTCTGAAGGGAATAGAAATAATGACTTGGTTTTGTTGTCATGAAGTGATGCTTGATTCATGAATATTTACGTTGCTTATGTTAAGCAAGAGAGACAGATCTAAAGACCAGATTGACGTACATTCTTTTAAAATATCATTTCAGTTTTTATTTGTGCATGGTTGGGTTGGGACTGGGGGGAGGCATGTGTCTGGTATTTAAAGCATCAGTTCTCTCCTTCCACCATGTATGTAGACCCTTAGGGATTAAACTCAATTTATCATAGGTAGTGTTCATGGTACTCACCCAGTCTCTGAGGAATCTTTATAAGTCACTGCTTTTTAAGAGACCACATGTAATTATTTGATAAATAGCATTACCAAAATAGTCTTTGTATCTTGAAACTTAAAATGAGTAGAATTAAAATGGAAATAAAGTAGCAGAGTGGTGAGGAATTTCGGTGAACATTCACATAGGTTATAGAAATTTAAATTCTAGTTTATCCATGCAAAGAAAACAAACTGATTTCCTGTCAATTCCCAAATTAATGCTTGTCATAACCTGCAAGAACTCTAGTAAGGAATGAATTACAGAAGTTTTCAGAGACAATACTTTTTATTTATTTTCAAAGACAAATATTGTTAAATATAATTTTGATGCCTTGCAAATCAAAATTTTCAGAATCAGTTCCCTATATGTTCTTGTTACAAAATATATTCATACAGTTTTATTAAAATATACATTAAGAGAAATAAAAGGAAAAATCCCTTAAATAAATAGCATATTAAAATATATATTGTATTGTATAATTCAAATAGTTAGGACAATATTTTGGAGCCTGATTTAAAATGGGTCACATAGATTTAAAAGTAAATGACAATCCTTCTTTATTAATCTTTTTCATGACAATTTTGTACATTGCATTTACTGCCTATTCATGTTCTTTGATGAGAAATGCAGACTAAAGCAGTGAGTTTAATGTGTTGACTAAAAATAACCTTCAATTACATTTTAGACAGCTATGAAGACTAGACTGTATTATCTTTTGAAAGATCAGAACAAAGACCCTTTCACTTCAAGAAGAATGGATGATAAATTGCTCTAATTAGTTAATTTTAATCTTTGAGATGAATAAAAGTTGTCTACATATTCTAAACGAGCAGGTTTTTTTTTTATGGATTAGTTTTGTAGGTTTTTTTCCCCCCTAGGCAATGTACCAAACCACCTGGATTAATTCTGACCAAAATTACTTTTGATCATCTTCTTAAAATTAGAACGCACCAAACACTGCTAAAACTCATACAAAAAGACACTAAATTCAAAAGATAACATTAAG
Source organism: Tokudaia tokunoshimensis (assembly GCA_036184795.1). Classification (NCBI taxonomy): domain Eukaryota; kingdom Metazoa; phylum Chordata; class Mammalia; order Rodentia; family Muridae; genus Tokudaia; species Tokudaia tokunoshimensis. Next base: position 66,324,856 of record BTHU01000015.1, read on the forward strand.
CCTACTTTTTTTGTAAGAATTAATGTTTCTTATGAGTCCACCATTTTTCCTTTTTTGATATGATAAATAACTTTCACCTTCATTTGCTCTTCAATTAACCTTATGTCACTGTTTTGATATCTCTCTCTTAATGTAATACTGTGTGTTTTAAGTTTCAGGACTAAGGTGTAATGATGCACATACTCTGCAGAGGCCTCCCAGTTGGACATCCACAAACATATAAATAAGCTCCAAAGGCTGAGACAGATAGTCAAACGTTCTAAGCTGTCCTAGACTAGAGTAAGTTGAAGGCCCATCTGAGTTACTTTATGAGAGAGTGTGTCAACATCCAATTACAACAACACATGTAAGTTGTACTTCAGTAGCAAAGCCTTTCTCTAGTAAACATGCGTCTATAAGTTTAATGTGCAGTAACAAAGAAACAATAAACAAATTAATAGATAAATAAATAAATAAATAATAAATACATGATAACCGCAGCCAGCCTAACACTGTGATTGTCATTTCTTTAAGTTTCTTGAGTGTTGTGCACAATGACTTTTGGTTATACTCACCACATCTCCCCAACTGCTTCCTGATCCATCCCCTCTTCCCTAGACATCAAACTGTGTGTCTCCTATAAGCACTTAGTATTTCAGAGCATGATTTGCAGCTGCTGTTGGCGTTTGAGGCATGTCTAAGATGCATGGCCTTACTGTAAGAAGTGAGTTATCGATGGCACACTTTGGGATTTCAAATCATTTCTAGCATGATGTCTTTCGCTTTGGGAGTATACTTTGACCTGTGAAATCCGAGCTTCTGATCTATCATTCTCGCTCATTGCTGCCATGATGGACAGTTGTTCTCCTTTGTATAAACCCTTACTTCTGTTCTATTTATCTACTTATGTATTATATTTTTACACATTTTAACTTAAAAATATTGTTTTATCTTTTTCCGTTCCCTTTCCACCACCTCATCCCTTCCCTGATTACCTCAGTTTCTTTGGTTATTATTGGTATATATTTTTGTACTGGGTGTGTATATACATGTGGATGCATGGATATAAAAACACAGCATGATGATTACATTTCTGTTGGTGTGGCATATATGGCTTGAAGGCTGATCATTTTGTGTTGGATAGCTAATTTTCTGACATCTCAGGAGTCTTTAGATGCACGTTGTTCTTTGATAAGGGGTAGTCCATGTGCAGTTTTCCCGGTTTTACATTTAGATGTCTTTGATATTGCTGTAACTACAGTCTTATTTATAAAGACATTTCTAGGAGGAAGTGATTTATAATCAAGTTCCTACTATCTTGGCTCTTAGGATCTTACTTCATTGACATCCTCAGTGTTTCCAAAACCATAGATGCTTTAATTGCTTCCCTCTATTGGCAGCCTGAATAAATTTTCTGGTACATTGGAAGCCAGAACAGGAAAGAGGCTTAGACCTGACTCAACAACTTTTGTCCTGTATTCTAATTGTGCAGTGTCTTCAAGAATAGGGGTTTACCTTCAGCTTCTGAGAGGAAACAAGGGCAATAGTAATGGTCTGCATTACTTTTGGAGTTACTTGGGCTATTAACCAAGTTCAATGGTTAATTTGAATTAACCATTGAAAAGGAGGTTTCTCTTTTCTTTTTTTCTTAATCATTTTATTCATTTACATTTCAAATGATATCCCCCTTCCTGCTTTTCCCTCAACAAACTCCACATCCCACTACCTCCCATTTGCCTCTATGAGGTTGTTCCTCCACCAGCTCACCCACTCCTGCCTCATGGCTCTAGCATCCCCCAACTCTGGAACATTAAGCCTCCACAAGCCAAGGGCCTCCTATCCCATTCACATCAGACAAGGCCATCCTCTGCTACATCTGCATGGGGCGCCATACATCCCTCCATGTGTACTCTTTGGTTGGTGGTTTAGTCCCTGGGAGCTCTGGGGAGTCCAGTTAGTTGATATTGTTCTTCCTATGGGGAATTCACTTCAGCTCCAAAAGGAGGCTTCTTCTGTCAGGTACTGAGGTTTCTGTTAATTTATCTTCACACACAAACTTCTCCCATGCTCTAGTTATATTTTCCTGGTTTCTGTATTTTCTCCATTTTTGTATTCACATCTGAAGTCTTGTAGATAAGAAATGCACGTGATAGAGAACATGGGACATCTGTTTTTCTGGGTCTAGGTTATCTCATTTTAAGGTGATATTTTCTATGTCTATCTGTTTACCTGGATATTCAATGATTTCACGACTTTTAGAGTGGAGTAGTATTACATTATCTATATATTCCACATGTTCATGATTCATTAATGTGTTTAAGGACATTTAGGCTGTTTCCATTTCCTACCTATTATGAATAACACAGCAGTGACTGTTGCTGGGCTAGTATCTGTGGAGTAGGACAGCAAGTCCTGTGTGTGAATACCAACACTGGTAAAGCTGCATCACGTGGTAGTTTTATTTTTAGGTTTTTGATTATTCTCCATACTGATTTGCAGAATGTCTGCACAAATTTATGGTTCCATCAACATCTAGTTAAGATTCTTCTTTTCTCACAATGGAGGCAACAACTGCTGTCATTTCTTTGGTTAATATTACCTATTCTGCTTGGTTAAGATGAAATCACATGGTTACTTTAATTTTCATTTCCATGATTGATGAAGGTGATAAACATTTGACCTTTTATGTAACCTGGTTTTTGAAATAAAATATCATGTCCTCTGTTTCTTTGAATTGTTTAATTATTTGAATATTCTATATATTAATGCTCTGTCAGATTATAGCTAAGAAATATTTATAAGATACATAAATGAAAAATTGCCAAAAACTTGGAAAGGGAAGAAAAACATATATCCAAATAACTTATGAATCAGAGATAATGACTCAGGAGTGATAAAAGAAATACTATGAATTGAGTAAGATATAAAAACATACATATGCAGCTAAAGCAGTAATAAGATGAAGATTTATAGCACTAAATTTCAACTGTCCTCACCTGGAGGTTTATTTGGAATATTTTGCCAGCTTCCTGGTAATAGAATTTTAATGTGCAGCTTTTCAAAACTTCACTTTTGTATGTATTTTATATATTCTTAGAATTTATTTAACAATATAGTAAAACAAAGATACTTTATTGTAGAAATTGCCTTTCTCTATTTTCTTATGAATTACCATTAAATCAAACATAATTGTCATGTGGCGCATAGTCAGAGTCAAACATTTTATTAGTGCTCATTTAGTTAAGCAAAAACAGAATCTGAAAGAGAAATGGAATCAGAGAAGAGCCTGATGCAAGGGATCTAAGAGTCCGGTATCACGTGCCATTGATGGCCTGGATTGACACATTGCACTGTTTGTGTTCCAGGTGGCTGCACACTAAAGATGCACCCAGCTGGGAGGTATGGCCTGATTAATGTCCTTCACACATTAGGTGCAGATGGCATGACATTTATTACCTCAATTAATTTATTAGGCCTGCCATATGGGATAAACAGCTTTCCTCTCCACTAGAACCACTTGGGAAGCTGAAAGGACAACCCATTGCCATGGGATCTCATCAAATTACCAAAACTAGCTGATGATGAAAGAAATCAATGACTTGCTTAGACAGGATCAGTGCACACTGGCATCTTCCCATAGTTCGTACTTTGAGAAGCAGATGGAATGCAGTCTGTCATGCAAGGCTATATTTCAAGTTAGAAAATTTTACCAGAATTTGTGTCAAGTACAAATATTCTACACTCAATATACAACACCAGTTGACCAGCGGGAAGCACTAGTTAAAGCCATGTATTACAAAAATATTGAGGAATGCTAAGAGTGGACATATGTACAACTTTAAATGTGTATTTTTATGAATGACTTGCAGAGATTCTATTGGTGCCAACAGGAGAAGTGATTAATTATGTTGCTATTTAGCTGTCACAGGATGAATACGTTTCAAGTACTTGGGTAACACTTTCTTAGGTCATCTTTTGAAACTGAATCTTGATGTTGAAGCTCCACAAAATATCGAAAGAGGTCAAGTAGTAAGCATTTGTTGAATTAAATGATTCTCCCACCATCTGCTTATATCTGTTGTATTCTCCAGTATGATGTGAGTATTTTTCTTAAAAACTTAATGTTCTAGGTAATATACTAATATTTATAACAACAATCTTTATTATTTTTAAACGATTAAATGAAATTTAACATCAGTATATCTAAGGCAGGTCTTAAGTCAGAGATTAAGGAAAAAATTATATAGATATAGAGATAGATACATACATGCATTTTTATTGACTTGACTATTTTTTGAATACATTTCTATTTATGGACACAAAATACACCCCAATCTATTATATTATCCACCCTTCTATCCCACAGTCTAAATGTTTTCTTTGGGATTTTTCTCAGGAAGATAAATTTATCATGGTGTCTAAGTAAAACAAGCAAGTCGTATTTCACCTACCATCTCAGCATATAGAGTTTAGGCAACTCATGAACTGGATTTTGAGTGAACTGACCTTATGGGATCCTTGACAGCAGGAAAGAAGAAAGTGCCAGGGAAAATGAAAACATGCCAGTATACCAGATTTGTCACAGTAGTACCAACTGAAATAAAATATAGTACTTGTAAGTTAAAGGTAAATATATAAATTAATAGGAAATTATCTCATATTCACTTTATTTATTATATGCCAATATTGACTTCCCCTTTTTAACATTTCATATTAAATATTATTCAGAAATTCAAGGCATTTATGATGTTGGTTATTGTATAAACTATAAAATATATCAAAAGCAAAAACATAAGTAAAAAATTAAGGTGCTATTCTATTGCACTACACATAAAGGTACAATGAAAACCAGTCAGGGACTAGCAATACTGAAAAAGAAGCTGGGCATTGAAACATTTTTTACCCATGAAATGTTATGTTTACAATAATGCCAGGACATGCTATATTGTAATCGAAATAGTTCTCAAAAAGTGAGAAAAAAAGTAAAAGAAGCCAAAGGAGAGAGAAAGGTAAACTACTCCTAGATCTGAGACTGTGTGGAAGGAAACTTTACATGGTAAAGAAATAAGAGAAGCAATCAGGTAAATGGTGATAACTGATCACTTAGTTGAAATATAATGTGAACACGTGCATGAGAGCCACCCACATTGCATGTGTGCTTCACACACACACACACACACACACACACACACACAAATTTACTTTAGCTATGTGCTTCGAAAAATGTAATATTTCTAGTTTGAAAAGACATTTGCTATTAATTAAGCATTCAATTAAGAGCACAGGGCATGGGGCTGCACAACTGAATTCTCAGCACTCTGGCTGCTTATGTAAGACAATCAAGATTTTGAAGGCAGCCCAGGCTACACAGCAAAACACTGTCTTGACATTTTTAAAATATTGGTTAAAACTTTGAAGAATTTGGCAATAATATCAATAGATTTCTAAAAAGATGGAAGGAGAGACCCCTGGTCCTGGAAAGACTGGATGTAGGGGAACGCCAGGACAGAGAAGCGAGAGGGGGTTGAATGGGGAAAAGAGGGAGGGAAGGGGGCTTATGGGACTTTCAGGGAGGGAGGAAACGGGAAAGGGGAAATGATTTTGAATGTAAATAAAAAATAAACTTAGAAAATAAAATTTTAAAAAAAGAATTTGGCAATATATTAAATAAATATTTTTAAAAGTTGTGCATTTTTTTCTAATAATGTATAAAAGAGGTTGACCTCTTTTTTTTTTTAAATGTTGCCACTTTTAGTGTTCTTTATAAATGACAGGAAAGGCACAACAGCAGGGGAGGGGCATGGTTGGTAACATCACATCTATAGACACAAAACAGATGAATACTGGTACTCAGCCTGATAGCAGTCCTCCTCCCTCCTCCCACTCACTCCCTCACACTTCCTCCCTATTACCCCATCCCCTGTTCTGCAGAGAAGTGTAGCCCCCACCTCCATGAGTACCAACCTGCTCTTGTTCGTAGTGTCGCAGCAAGACTAAGTGCATCCTTTCCTACTGAAGCCAGGAAAGGCAATCCAAGCTATGGGAAAGGATTCCAAAGTCAGGAAGCAAAGTCAGAGAAGTTTCTGTTCTAATTATTAGGAGACCCACATAAAGAACAATCTGTACATCTGCTTCCTCTTTGTCAGGTGCCTAGATCCAGCCTACGCATGCTCAAGGGCTTTGGTTGGTGGTTCAGTATCTGTGAACCCCAATGAACCTAGCTTAGTTGGCTCTGTAGGTAGTCTTGTGACCCTCAATCTTTCCATCCACACTTCCACAACACTCCTTTAATTCTGCCTGATATGTGGATGTAGTCTCTACATCTGTTTCCAGCTGCTGCTGAATGAAGTCTCTAAGAAGACAGTTATGTTAGGTTATTGTCTGTAAGCATTAGCTGAGTATTATTAATACTGTCAGGGGTTGGCTCTCTCCCATGGGGTGGGTCTCAATTTGGGCCACTCATTGGTTGGCTATTCCCTCAGTCACTGCTCTATGTTTATCCATGAACTTCTTGTAGGCAGAACAATGGGTCAAAGATTTTGTGGGTGGATTAGTGTCCCACTCCCTCTTTTGGAAGTCCCACATGGACTTAAAACTTACAAGTGGTGGCCTCATGAAGCAACATAGCCCCCACTGTAAGAGGTCTCAGCTAGGGTCAACCCATAGAGTCCAGGAAGCCTCTCCTCTCCCGGAGACTCCACCATGATTTCAATTCTCTTTTGAAGCCTTCTTCCCCATTTCCACTCCAGATCTCCATCCCTGTTTCTATCATTATCCCTATCCCACCCAGTTTTCTCCATCCATCAACTTGAGATGTCTATTTTATTTCTTTTTTTCCTGAGTGAAATACAAGCATCTTCCATTGGGCCCTTCTTGTTATTTAGCATTTGGGTCTGTGGACTGTAGTTTGGTTATTCTGTACATTATGCATAATATCCACTTATAAGTGAGTACACACCACACTTGTCTTTCTGAGGCTGGTCAACCTCAATCAGGAGATTTCCTAATTCATCCATTTGCTTACAAATTTCATGATGTCCTTGTTTTTAGTTGTTGAATAACATTTTATAAAGGTGCCACATTTTTTTTTTATCCATTCTTCAGTTGAGAGACATTTAGGTTGCCTCTAGTTTCTGGAAATTATGAATGAAACTGCTATGAACATAGTTAAACAAGTGTCTTTGTGGTATGGTGGACATCTTTTGCTTTATGCCCAAGAGTGGATTAGCACATAATGGGTGCTTAAATTGTGATTTAAAGTTCTATACATTCTAAATATTTTATAAGAAATAACCAAGTAATAAATACAAAAGGATTTCATGTTCAAATAAGAAACAAATTCATGTCAGAAATCTGGGTATGGCATCAAACAATGATAATACCATTACATGGGAGACTGATTCAATAACAAGTTAGGGACCAGTCTGGACTACAAAGCAAAAGCCAGTCAGAGATGCAGAAATCACAAACACCCCAAGCTTATATCATTTGCTCAATCTGTTTTGAAGTCTCCAAATTTGGGGTTAACTTCATGAATGCCAAGATCTTTCTTCAACTGACACTGTCTCTGAGATCCAGAAAATACTAGGTGCAGACAAACGTACAAATAGACACACACAGAGGAAAGGAAGAAAAAAGATGATTGTAGATTCTGATATATAACTCAGTAGTAGATTAAAAGCTTTGCAAAAGCAGGAAGTGCTTAAGTCCAATAGATATATGTGAAATTATTTATTGGCAGAAGATAGCATTATTATTAAACATAGATGGAAAGCACAGATACATTTTCAAGTAGGCCTGTTCATGATCCAGTTCCATGTCTCTGAGGGGAAAATAAAGATGTTTCCTTTTTTTTTTATTTTTTTTATTTTTATTTTCTAAGTTTTTTTATTTACATTCCAAATCATTTCCCCTTTCTCATTTCCTCCCTCCCCAAAAGTCCCATAAGCCCCCTTCCCTCCCTCTTTTCCCCATTCAACCCCCTCTCGCTTCTCTGTCCTGGCATTCCCCTACATCCAGTCTTTCCAGGACCAGGGATCTCTCCTTCCATCTTCTTGGAAATCTATTGATATGCGAATTGTGTCTAGGGTATTCCGAGATTCTGGGTTAATATTCCTTTATCAGTGACTGCATACCATGTGTGTTCTTTTGTGATTGGGTTACCTCACTAAGGATGATATTTTCAAGTTCTGACCATTTGCCTAGGAATTTCATGAATTCATTGGAGGAATGGATTCAGAAGATGTGGTATATTCACACAATGGAATACTACTCTGCAATTAAGATGTTTCCTTCTAATGGCATGATCTTCCTAGGTCAATAACACTTATGAGAGAAGATATGTTTGTAAGTAAATGCAATGAAAGAAGATAGACATGGAGAGAGAAAGATATGGGGGATGAAAGGTGGGATGAAGAAAGAAGGAGAAAGGAAAGAAAAAGGTAGCAAACAGTCTACGATAGGTGTGCAAAGAATTTTGAGTAGCCTAAATTAACTATCTAAGGATTGTTTACAAGATTTTTTTCAAATTTTTTTCCAGAAGAAGGCTATGATTTGCATATAATGATTAGGAATTAGATTCAAACTTCACATATGACTTTAGCTCAACATTCACAATGAGTTAAATCATAAAGCAGCACTGCAAACTCTATCTTAATCTAAGATCTGATGCTCATACATAAAGGGACTCTAATATAATTCTTGTAAAATATAATTTCAAATATCAGTTTTGAAATACAAGCTCTATCTCTCCTGAACATCTGCCCTCTATGTATGGAAAGCTTACCAACAGTGTCTTTTCAGATATAAAAAGTAGAACAAAAAGCATTTAGAATAATTATTCAGTCATGCAATTGGTATAATTCCACTGGGCTTCTGTAGAAGAAAATCATTTTTGGTTGTATACAGTTTTGTTAAAATTCATGGTCCCTTCACATACAGCAGAACCTTAGCTCCTGTGAGGAGTGATCTGCTCTGGCCACAGTTTGGTTGCCATAATTGTACCATTTGTGAGACAGACTTATCATAATTCTTTCTTCAGCTAAAAAGAATTACTTAAACATTAAATTAATAGACAAAGTGAATATTGCTTGCATATCATAACAATATATATTTCCATTGCTGTCTCATTAACAATTGTAAAGGACCATGGTCTTTAATGCAACAGTGTGCAGGGATGCTCTGAAGTCATGGTCACTTTGCATTCCTGAAAAGTAGCTCAACCACTGGCAAATAATAAATACCTTTTGCATAATTTACATTTATCCATTAATTCTAAAAACAGTTCATCTTTCTTACATAGTGGTAGCCAAATTTGTCATGCTATTAACTAAATTGATTATTATATTGATTTATCATAAAATAAAATGCAAGGCATTAAAATCTATTTAAAATAAGTATCTAGAAATATCATGTATATCAATTGGCACTGTCATTGAAATTAAGACAAACAACCTGTTCTCTTTTGGTTTTCTTCTTCTGGCAAACATCACTGGGTCTCACTAGGCAGCCATTACTGAATTTCCCTGACACTCCTCTCTTTTCTTTAGTCTGAATAAAATTCATTTTGACTGAAGCATAAAACCATGTGTATTGTGTATATTTGTGTCACTCTATATAGCATTCTTTTGGAAATATGCAATGTACTGGATTCTTCAAATCAAGCTGTTGTCAGCTTCTCAATGTTTTATCATCGTTGTTTGGCAATATTAATGAAAATATTTTCTTCTAACTTTGATATATAGATAGAGATATGGAAATAAATACAGATAGATAGATAGATAGATAGATAGATAGATAGATAGATAGATAGATAGATAGATAGATGTATAGATGGAGGGTGGATGGTTGGATGGATGGATGGATGGTAGATAGATAGAGCATTAGTAAGCATCATCATCCCCATGGCCCCATCACACCGGAACCTCTTACTGTTGTAGAACTATCAACTATGGTCCTTAATAAAGCCCTTTATAATGAAATCTCCTTTAGTGTTAGTAGTCACCATTTTACTCTAAAGCTGCAAGATGAACATCTGATGTTAAATTTGAGTGTGATCCTACACAATTTGATTTCTTATGCCTGTTTTATTTCACTTCCAATAATAGATGGTCTCTGGGTTCATCCATATTGTTCAAGTGACAGAGTTGCTCCTCTCTCCTGTCTTTTTTCTACTCCTGCTCCTCCCCCTCTCTTCATTACTTTCTTTTACTCCTTCTTCTACTGTCCAGCCTGTGGAATAGAACCAGATACTTTTATATAATAGGCAAACTCTGTGTCATTTAGTTACATCTCATCTCCAAGATGTCTTCCTTTGCATCATGGAATAATTTTCTGTAGTGTGTAAATATTCCTTCCATCTATCCATCAGAGAGTAGATATGGAAATTGTTTTTATTTCTCATTTGTTATGAATGTTATAGTAGGTCTGAGAGCTCAGATAATCCTTAAACATATATATTTCATTTTTTGTATATATGCTTAGTAGTGCAATTGTGAAATCACATGATAGCTGCATGTTTTATTTAGGGGGAGCTCTATTGTTTTGTAGGGTAACCACACTAATTTGTTAATGTATTATTACTTGTTCACACAAAGATTTGTTTTTCTTTATACCTTATCCAGTACTTGCTATTGGTATCTTTTGGTTACAAGATTTTTTTTTATTTTTCTGGAGTGAAGCAATACCTCAATTGTAATCTGATCTGTACTCCTGTGTATAATGTTGATGACTGTTTCATGGGTCTATTGATGACTCCATGAATTGCTCTCAGATACCTAAGTTTAGATTTATTTCCAATTATTTAGTAGGATTATTTTGCTATTGATTTTTTTTGAGTTTAAAAATATATTCTATTTAATAACCTTCCATGAGATAAATAACTTGTAAATAATTCCACTTGTTTTACCAGTGTTTCTTGATCTGTTTATTGCTTGCCTTGCTATACTATAATACTTTAGTTTGATATACCATCTCCCCATTTCTGCTTACTTTCTTGTGCTTCTCTTGAGTAAAGAACATAACTAAATACATAGTCATTTAAAAATGAGTGAACACCTAGTTCAAAGGAGAACTTGAATCCATTGTCAAACAAATGATTGGGGTAGGCGAATATGTTAATTCACCCTTCATTCCAATAGAAAGATGTTCATACATTGTGTTTTTTTTTTTTTTTAATTTTTATTAGGTATATTCTTTATTTACATTTCAAATGATTTCCCTCTTACTGGTTTCCCCCTCCCCAAAAGTCCCATATACCCTCTTCCCTCCCCCTGCTCCCCAGCGGACCCACTCCGGCCTCCCCTTCCTGGTATTCCCCTACACTGCCAGAGGACCCATCTATACCACTACTGGGCATATACCCAGAGGACTCTCCAACATGCAATAAGGACACATGCTCCACTATGTTCATAGCAACCTTATTTATAATAGCCAGAAGCTGGAAAGAACCCAGATGTCCCTCAACAGAGGAATGGATACAGAAAATGTGGTATATTTACACTATGGGGTACTACTCAGCTATTACAAACAATGAATTCATGAAATTCTTAGGCAAGTGGGTGGAACTGGAGAATGTCATCCTGAGTGAGATGACCTGTTCACAAAAAATCACACATGATATGCACTCACTGATAAGTGGATATTAGCCCATACATTGTGTTTTAAGTGTGTGGTTCATATTGTGAATGGGCTCAAATGTGTCAATGGAAATAATTAAAGTTTATATCACGGCAAAGCACTCCTACATTCTTTATTTAGGAGAGTCAAAGAGGCACATTGATAAGGGAAATGAAAGAATTGAAATGCTCTAAATAGCTGGGCTTGTAAAGAAAAAAAATGCATAAATAAAGGCAAGACAGTTGCTTGTGAATGTCATTATTTTAACAATTTGAAGTATATTATTTTTGGAAGAACAAACAAATGGTTTTCTAAAAAAAAAAAAAAAATTAGCCCATGTCATAGGATTTGAAAAATACAAAGACAAAATATTAACTTCTAAGCATTCACTAAGTTGTTAAAACTTCTGATAATACTCTGTTTCTGATCAAAACAGTTCATAAACTTTCCCACTCTTTACTTTTACTGGACCTTTCTGTTCTCCTGCTCATCATTATCAATGTGATGATTGTCATTGTTGTAACTTCCTCACCAAATATTCCTTAGAATTTGCAGCAAAACTCAGTTAGAAATTTGTCATAGCGTGTCATAAAATTTTGCCCTGACTCTGTATTAATATATTTGACTTCCCTCCGTCTCTTTTTGATGTGTAGTAATGGCTGCACCTTGTTTCTTTAAAGTTTGTCTTCACTTTCCTTTTGGGGGCTTTGTAAATAGATACTTTACATGCTCATTAAATCATCACACAAGATGATTCTTTGAATTCAAGACACTAGTAGAGTACCATTACCTTCTGCCACTGAGAGGCCATCTCACCATGCAGAAACTCACAATTGAGAAGGCACAGTCTAATTTCAAATAAAAACCTGCAAAGATTCCATGATGTTTTACATTAGTTTATGACCATATGTTGGGTTACATAGCCAGTTTTGGAAACGTGGGTTTGATACACTTGCCACTCGCTCTCATTTTTCCAATTATTACCTGTTCTTATTATTACCTGCTCCTTCTGCTATCTTTCATTTGAGTCTTACTCAAATATCTAAATATAGGAATAGTAATGATCGTCTTATGGTTGAGGCTAAGGTTTATATTCTATCCTTTTAGTTAGTCGTAGTTTCTTTATATGAATTATTTATTTATTTTCTGGTATATTAACAGAGCTTTTGGTATATTAACAGAGTAACAGTGTACACTCTTTCTATCTCTACCTCTATCATCTATGTATGTATATTCCATAATGTTCCATAAATATGAATATATATACAAATATGTTTATCTGTGTATATACCTATACACATAAGCATATGCATACATATATAGAAGGGAAGTTTTAGCTTTCACTTCTGAAAGTTCAATGGCCTTTAGCTGGCAGTGACTCAGCTGTGATAACGATGTTATGTCAGTTGTCATCACACAAGAGGCAAATATCGGAGAAAGCAAGGATGTGAGGAGAGGAGAGGCTGTGGCCAGCTTTCCCATGGACTTTACCTTCTTAGGTTTCATAGATATATACTGACTCACAAGGAAAAATAATTTTCAATGTATAAAATTCTGTTTAAATTTTCACATTGATTGCATGTGTGTGAACATGTTTATTTGTGTAGGTGAGCATTCATGTGTGTGAATGTGCATATGAAGGCCAGGGATTAGCTTCAGGATCTATAAACCTAGAGTTTTAAGGCATAAGCTCTTGTTGGAACATGGATCCTGCAGAATTACCACTAGCTAAATTTACTGGTCAGCAAGCCCTAGAGATTTCTCCATTTTTGGTTACCAAGATTGAGATTACAATGGCACACAGCCTTGGCCAGCTTTTTAAATGAATAGTAAGGACTGAAGTCCTCTTACTATTCATTTAAAAAGCTGGCTATGCATAAAGTCCTTATGCTTGTATAAGAAACATTTTACTGCCTGAGCTGTACTGTTTACTTCCCAATATATGAACTCTTAAGGGACAAACATATCCCAAACTACAGCATTATCTTTTAATCACATTATTACAATTGTTTTAAAAGAAAACTGGCCTCATTTCTCTTCAGTTGTAATGTTTATTATTTAAAATGTGAGGTCCATGGGAGATGGCATGTTGTTTAAAGTGCTTACCTCACAAGGTAGGAGTTCAGGTCTATAGAACCCATATTAATGCTTGATGGAATAGACAACTCTCCTTCAGTTCTAGCCTTGGGGTAAAAATAATAAAACAAACATTTGCCAGAAAAGATGATAAATTCATTATGAATAAAAATATTATATATAAGATATAACACAAGTTTGAAAAGCTGTGGCAAATTTTGGGGACTTTATTAACTTTATTAACAATAATAACAATAGAGGTTTTGCAAATATGGGTAACAGATGGAAGCCATGTTACACTTAAAAAAAAGAAGAGGGTGAAATTAGTATAAACAATCATTCCTGTGCCAAAAGGCTTTATGAATGAGAAAGAGCTTGCCATTATCTGCAAAGAAGTTCATACACCTGTAAACCACAGATATAGATGGAAGCCTGGGGGTTACTTAAGAGAGCCTGGAACAAAGACATATTTAAAGCACAGAAGTAAGTAACAGTTATCAGATTACACATGCTGGGAAACAGTGAAAGTGATGTGTTTTTGTAGGTTGGAGACTAAGCTCTCCCTTCTTAACAACTGAAATTGAAAACCACTGATCCACTGAAAAGACCTGAATCTTCTTGTTTACAATTGCAAGTGAGTGACAAAACCTAAAATGTTCTTTGTTTGACAATCTCAAATTAACTTATTACCTGTTCTGGGATTTTTTTAAAAGCCCAATTAAGCTGTTTCTTTCCAGCATGCAACCAAACTGTTAGCTAAAGACTTGTATTTTCTCAGTAGGTCTCTCATGCAAATGCTCCTCAACACAACAAGCTCCCCAACAGTCCCAGGTGCTTTCAGTGCTGAGTCTTGAAGGCAAAGTAGTTTCAGTAACATAATTCATCCAGCTCCTGCTTCTTTAGCTTATAGCAAATACTTCCAACAAACTCCTAGAGAAACATGATTTTATTTAAATAGTTCTTGCCAATCCATTGAGGTATACTTGTTTCATTTGTTTACCTTTAACCTATTAAATTAACTCTTGAAGTTACAGACTCCTATTTTATGACTCAGAGGAACATGTGCACCCAGGATGTAATGAAATAGCCTTTGACAACCACTATGTTAGATGTTTTAGTCTGTTTCTAGAGTGATGTTGAAAGCCTTCATTTCTGAGTCTTTTCAAAGACTAAGTTTCTAATTCCAAAGGCTTCAAACACACAATCGTGTCAAGATACTCTGAGAATTTCTATGTAGTAAATAACTCAGCAGAAACTGACTCACAAGTGGTAATTAGGAAATGTTAATCTCTACTCTCTCCATCTTCAATGTTTACAATAACATATTGATAAACTGAAGTTTATTATACCATAAGAAACAAGATTTGGGGAAAATAGTTATATGTCCCTCTTTTCAGGGGAGTGTGAAGAGATCTTAATCAATGTTTAGGCAAACACTCTATAAAAAGAAAAATGAAGCATATTCCTTTCTAAATGTACCCATCATCATGGAATGAGTGATACAATTCTTAGACATTGCTATGAATGGTTTTCCAAAGAAGACTCAGTTCTTAAACTGATAAAGTAAGCCAGGAATACTGATGATTTGAAAACAAAATAAAACCCCAAAGTCCCACTAGTTCCAGGTAAACATATTTGATTCTTATTTGAACTAATGCTTGTGCTGAGTTAACACACTGTATTTATTTTGCTTATGGAGAAAGAACACGGGCTTACTACACTTTGTATCAACAACAGTGGCTCTCAAAATTCAGAAGCTGCCTCCTTATGAGAAAGGTGAATACCAGTCCAGCTACGACTTTTGACCTACGAGTGTGAGCAGTCTGCAAAATATGCTGGTACAATAGTGACATACATCATGTGGGATTAACCAATCAATATTTGCTTTGACTTAAGCCCATTCCATGAAGTGAAACCCATAACCAATGCTGCTTGGGTGGCCAATAATCTGAGATTAAATAGAGCAGGCACTTAACAAAATACTTCTGTTTTGCTTGAGGAACATATCTAAAAAAATAAAATGACCCTGAATGACATTGTGCTATACTTATAGGTCAATGTCTTTGTCAGCCAATATCAAAGAAGTTTCATCCTGAAGAAGGTGGAAACAAATGCAGAAACATATCCAGACGATATGAAGAGAGTTAGAGAATTTGAAGCACTTAGGCCTAAATATGATGCCTCCATCAAAATGCTATTTTTTCAAAGCTCAGGGAAGAGACTGCAAGATTGGAAGAGCCAATGAGGAGGAAGACACAAACCAAAGTAGGTTTTCTAGGCACAATAGGGCTGGTACACATGTGAACAAACAAAGGCTAAGGCAGTACACATAGGAACTGAATAAGCTTGTACCAGACAGAGTCTTACAGATAAAAGGAATATTGAACACTTCCCCCATTCTAACCCAGAAGGGAGCTCCAATTGATAGCCTCTTGAAAATGAAAAATTAGTATCCTCTGAAGGTGTCTCAATGGGAAAGGAAACAAACCACTCCTAACATGAGGTTCCATACCCAGCAGGATTTGTCCTGGAAAAAAATGAACTCAATGACATCTTTGGAGGGTCCTTAGCTCATGAAATTAAGTCAGTTGGAGTTTTTGTTGTTTCTTTGCTTGCTCATTTTCTTCCCCTCCTCCTCCTCCTCCTCTTCCTTTCCTTTTCCTTTATAGCTTATAGGTCCTTTGCACATATATAATAGCTGGTTTGGGGATGTTATGGGATTTTTTTTTTTGAGTGTACAAATGTCTGTGTTTCTACGTCTGTATATTTCTTGTGTTTTTTTCGCTTTTTTTTCTTGCTTGGTTGTTTTGTCATATTCTGATTTCTTGGTTTTGTTTCACCTTATTTTATTATTATTATCCCTTAGAGGCTTGTTTGTTTTCCAAGGAGAAACAGAAAGGATGTGAATCTGAATGGGAAGGAGATGGGGAGGAACTTAGAGGAATAGAGAGAGAGGGAGGTGTAATTAGAATGTATATTGTATGAAAAAAGTTCTATTTCAATCAATGAAAAAAAATCTCTCAAGAAAAAAATTTAAAAATAAAATCACAGAGGCTGGAATAAAGAAAGAGGGATTTTCTACACTTACTGAGAAAGCTTGTCTGAGTCATTTGTGATAATACGTCATTGATCTTGCAAAGGTCAGTTACTTATTTGTAATGTAAGATGTAATATAATATGGAACCATGGTTACAGGTTTAGAAGTTAATAATTATAAATTGCCCACATTTGTGATAATAACCAAGATTTTAATTCCTATATGAAAAGAATTTAAAGAACTTCAAAGTGTCATAAGCAATTTTTAAATTTTTTATGCCAGAAAAACAGAAACGACATGTCACAAATTATATAATCAATGAATCTTAGAATTTTTACATAACTTAGAGTCTTATTTTATCAGTAATATGAGTTTATATAAAATATTAGATTATAGGGAAATCAGTTTTCAAGTTTATTATAAATTCCATCTTGCAAAGTGAAGTTTGCATCAGCTACACTGTGATTGTTATGTTTTTGAGAAATGAGTGGTTTTCAGCAAATAATTTAGTGTTTTGTTTTTCCCCCAAAAGCTCCAAAGTTCTCTTTATAAAGGCGATGTGGTCTTTTTTCCATGTTTTTTCAGAAATTTCATCAAGCTAGTCTTGACATTCTTTTTATTTCCAACCAATCTTTTCCTGTCTAAAGAAGGCTTAACTCTGGCTATGCTCAAAGGAGCAGATGGTACTTCAGGAGAGGCTAGGATGCACACACTAATCATGAGGAAAGGGATGGATTTAGATATTTCATTTTCTTCCCCATTGCATTTTATTTTAATAGAAAAGCATGATTTCATGTAGCCTACTTTGGATTGTATTTTGTAAACACACCTGTCACAATTAGCCATACGCGCAATTTCCTTGTTTTATAATGATCAGGGAGGGTTAGAATATAATTAATTCTGTCCTAGTTTTTAAAAGATGGATGGAAATTCTATTTTTAAATTGCTTAGAAGTGAACTAAAATAGATGTAATATACGTGACAGTCTCGGCTGTAAAATTAGTTTTAATATATAAAGCATGGCTTTTATTCTGAAATTTGAAAAATATATTATTGAATCTGATTGCTGTTAGACACTGCTTATTATTATTGAGGAGCATCAATATAGATAAATGCAAATCTCATACATACATGTTGTTTAGAAGCAGAAAAATTGAGATGGTCATACTTTCTAATCATAATTGAAACTGAGTTTAGAAGACAAACCGTAGTAAATATACGTATGTATACTTCATATATATGTACATGTTCATATATTATTCTTCATAAAAGAATTAAGTGGCATATTACATGGTGTACTAAAATAAGATACACACATTTGATTATGTGCACAATGTACATTTGATTATGTACATGCATAGGACTTATAGATATGTATTTTTCATAAGAGAGAGGAACAAAGAAATCGTGACAAGTTGTTCTGGGTTGTTGCTCAGTCTTACTGATAAAATCGCCAAGAATAGAAGATGCCAACCAACCCTCCCCCCCCCTTTAAAAAAGAACCCTGGAGGCTCTTTGCTTTAATTTTTCTAGCCATGGTACTTCAGACAAGGAATTGAGATATCCATAATCACTCTTTTAAGGATGAAAAAATGCTGTGTTATACTTACAACATGTCAAAAAAAAAAAAAAAGAGATGAGAACACTGAATGGTATTTTTCATTAACGGTAGCAATTACAAAAAGCTTGGAGGATTTCTAGCACTTTACATAATATATAAAAATTATTGGAGAATTAAGAACAGCAATAGATAATGTGAAGATGACTTCACTGTTTGGTTTCATTATAATTTGACATAATATTTTATTTACATCAAAGAAACAAAATTCCCCATGTAGATCTAAGTTATATGAAAAATATGAGGTATTAATTAAAGTGCCCAAATCAACTCTTTTGAAAAAATTTCATATGAGTTTCCATTAAATTTGTACAATTCTAGCTGTTTAGAGGGTAATAGATAAGAATAAGACTTAATCACACTTTATCGAAATATAATCAGCAATGGGAATAAAATACACTTGTATCTAAAAGACTAACAAAGAAATAACGTCATGATGTTTATTGTTTAGATAAAAATATAAGGTTCTATTTATTACTACTTTTGTTATTGTTACTTTATAAAAGAATGACAGAGTTTCAAACAGTCCCTGGTCCTCAACCTTTTCAGGGTGAAAGTCACTCATATTATTCAATAAAAGTGCAGAGCTACATTTCTTGTTTTTGTTACAACACATAAAGAACTTGGAAGTCGTCACCCTTGTCCTCACCAAATGCAAACAATGCCAAAAGGACTAAAAAAAAAATCGATGTTTATTTCTTAGATCTGTCAGAGATTTGAGGTCACCTGGCTTATTGCTGCCCTGAGTGGTAGAGGCACAGTTAAGTATAAGAATCACACTCAAGAAGAGATTTGTGGGAATGGTGACACAGGAGGCAGGAATTGGTCGGGACAATTAATGGAAATTTTGACAAGTAGAGCAACAATGAACTGGAATATCATGAGACACTGGAATAGTCACAGGTACTAGCCTTGCCAGGAGAAGAGTGGTATGTGTGTTTTAATGTTCCACCTTAGGAACTCCACTAGGTTGATCCGCTTGGTGAACATTAGATTGTCAACTTTTATGGGAAAGGAGGAAACCAAGAGGAAAGTAATCATATTACCTTTTATTGAAAGGTGAAACTGCTTGACACACTTTACTATAAAACGTATATTTAATTTTTCTACAGCCATGATCAAAGGAGTTAACATATAATTCTCAAAGTTCTCAGGTCACTAGTCATTCCATGGAGGTAGTCATTAGAAGGCACAGATGATGGAGATTCATCCCATCACGTAAAGCAGGATGCAGAGTGCCCAAGGAGAACTGTTAAGTGCTGCCCTGGTGATACATTTCTGTGTGCTATGTGCTATGCTTTCTGTGCTATGTATAATCTTAAAGGCTCAATACCTTGCTCACCCCCATGAAACAGCTGGGGAACAGCCCTCCAATCATGAAGCAGTGGAGACATTCTAGATTCAAAATTGCCAGAACAACACTTAGATAATTGTCTATGACCCTTTGTCTCTGGTGAGAATAAAGGAGAAAGCTAAAAACTACAAAAGAAAACATAAACAAACCTCGTCTATGATTTTAACTACTAAAATCTACAAGTTTGATGGTAAATAAAGAGTATTTCCCATTCACCAAATTTTCAGACAATGTCCGTAAGTTCCCAATATGATAAATGTGGAGTTTACAGATTAAAAGGAAAAAAAAAAGTGGTCAAAGTACAATGACAAAAGGAATGATTGAAAAGAAAAACCTAAGAAGACTGTCCTCTAACACCATAATGAAAAATCATCCTATAATGAGAGCTTATTTCTTATCTATATAGGTATAAACTACCATACTAAGTATCTACCTACCATAGCCCCTTGATCTGATAAAGAAATAAAAAAAAAAAAAATCCCTGTCAACTAATTGGTATTGACAACCAATGAAAGGCTCATCTCAGGGAAAAATTCTTGTGTTCTCAACATTTGTTAGTATTTGCAGCTCTTTGTTTAGAGTTGGGTTCTCCTGATACTTTACCACATTAGCATTTTCTTGGTGCTTCTCTTGTCCATGTCTTATTTTGACAGCCATAGTGTTGATATTTCATAGCGGAGCTTCCTTGTCCTTTCTTGGAGACACAATCTCACAGAAGATTTCTTGATCCTCTGACAAAAATAGAAAGGGCAGGGCTTCTTGGATGTTCCTGAGCCTTAGGTAAAGGAGCTTTTTGATAGATGCATCCATTGGATCTGGTACTCAGTGATGAGTTGTTGCCTACATGTTCTGGTTTTCTGAAATGTTCTCCATCTGTTGCAAAGAAACATTTCTTTTAGGAGAGCTGAGAGCTATACTTATCTGTGGGTATAATGATAAGTGTTTAGAATACAATTATGTACTATGCTGGTATAGATAAATTAATGGCAATTCCTCCACTTCATTGGCATGCTTTAAAAAATATCCTTGTCTTAATTTGTTTCTGTTTTACTTCTATTAAAATAAAGGTTGATTAATATACAAAATAATATTTAATCCTCATCAAGAAACAGTGTCTGTATACCTTAAACATTCCTCCACAATTTTTAGTCCTCTAACATTATATTAAAAATGTTTTAGTACGGCACTCAAAAGTTTTCTACAATATCTCACCATTCAATCTTCACTTCTTTCTTATCATCCTAAAATCACTGGTTATACTTTCCTTACTTTTAGTTCACATTAATAGTCAGAGCTATTATCATGCTGCTATGTCAATAATTTCCACATTTCAAGCTATGGGGTAGGAGGAACATGCAGACTATTTAGTTATATGCATTTAATATCTATCTGCTTTTATAAAAATTATTAATACTTTAAGTTTATATCACAAATTTTCCCAGTTCTATCCTCAAAGTGTACATTATCTCCCCCACTTGATTTGAATAAATGAAAAGTATCATTTCTTTGTGGTGAAATGCTTGAAGTCTAGCTGGATTGTTGCTTGGTAGCCAAATGGGCAGTTGTCAACCTGAGCGTCCTTTTTACTGCTCTGGGGCTATACTAGCTTCCTATATTTCTCCTTGGGTAATAAACAATGTTTTCTGAATCCCACATACTACTCTTGTGTTCTTCTCCCTCTTCCTCTGATTCTCTCGTTTGCATCCCTGACTGCCTATATCATAGTTTAAAACCATATTTATTCTTCATCCTTTTCTCGGGACCACTGTTTTTATTCATGGTTCTTTTATTTTCTTCAGAAGGTATCTGAATATATCTTTGCATTTTCCTAAGTGTTTAATAGATCTAAATATTATGCCAATAATTGTTACTTTCAGAAATTTAAAGTCCATGAATTTATACCTCTCTATTTTTCTTGTAGTCAACACTGATTTTTATTATAAATCTCACTTCTGGTATTTTGACAGTTCCTTTGTTTTTATTTATTTGTTTATTTGTTTGTTTTTGCTTGTTTTTTTTCTTTCCAAAGTACTTGGTTGTTGGACAAAGCTTTTCATTGCAGATGCTAATAATTCTCATAAAAATGCAGTTCCTCTGATATTATGCACTTACCATCTCTGTGCAGAAGAGGACTGAAATCCATTAGCTTATAGATGTTTTGTTCATCCTCAGTTATATTTTTTCCATTATTCTCCTTGTGCATAATTTCATGTTTTTTATCAGTTTGATTAATTCACAAATTACTAAAAAGCAATTATCTTTCCTAATCCACTCTCATCTCTTTGTTGTTTCACTCCATTTCCCTGGAAATTTCCTTTCTATTTAAGCTTTTATTCATTCTATCACATTTTAAAATTTCAAGGCAATTTTTCTGTAACCTTAATGTTTCCTTGTATAGTATGCTGTCCTTGTAGTCACAGTATTAGAAGCTTATTCATTATTAAACATAGCTTTCCTAGTTTTATTCTTTTGGATTTTATTCAATTGGTTTTGTTCTTTTATTCCCACCAAGTTTTTTCTTTCAAATGATAGAAATATAAGCATTCATTTTTTTTCACTTCCTTGAAGCATATTCCTGACTTTTCAAAGAAATGTAATTATTTTAATGATGGCAGCTGGAGTTTTTACTTGCTGTGGATTTCTAGGTAGTTGATTGACTTCCCACGTATGGAAGGATTCCTGTAACATAATCTTCCACAGTGAGAACCAAGACTGTGTAGGCTGATATTGGCTAGTCTAAGCTAACTATATCATTGAGTTTCACTTGTACAATTGTTTTTATCAGATACATAAGATTTCAATCTCTCAAAATTTGGGGGGCATAGTTATGCCATCTAGAGATTTCCAACAAATTTATAAAAAGATTTCTCGCTCTGAAAAGTCTAGATTTAACTCAAACACACACAGAGAATAAAGTTTCCCAGACAATTGAAATTTCAGTCATTTGTTTATGAACTCTCTTTCTAATGCCCATAATAGATGCTCTACTATGTCTTAGAAGTAATTCTATGCAACTAGGAAGGAAGCAACAAAGAATATCAAGATGTCTACAAGGAAATGACAGTCTAGTCAAAACCCAAATTCCAAAGAATAATGACACTAGTAATAATACAGCTAAAATCTGTGAAAATTATGTAGGATTTTCACTGTGAACATTCATCAGGGAACACAATCTGAGACAGAGCAATATCTTAGGCAAGGTGATATTTGAGCAGAGGACCAAATAATGAGCTAGAAATAACTGGCAGAGACTGAAGGGATAAAACATTCTGTGCCCAGCAAACAAACTGTGAAAAAGCAAACAGAGAGAATAGAGAGAGAAATGAGTTCCATTGATCTAAAAATCTACAGGATTTACTTTAAAAACAATAAATGTGATATTTGTATTACATGTCTCAAAAAATGCAGTCTGGTTTACACGTCAGATTTGTTTGGGAGCATCTGAAATCTGTCATAAAGTCTACACATTTTATCTACAATATCATATTTTATTAAATGGGGGTCCATCACATAATACCTTCCTTACTCTTTATTGTCAAGAGAAACTGTAGTCATAAGCTTCATTTTATTTTTGTCTACCATACACGCGTATCTTATTGTTTATGATGAAGATAAATTTTCAATTTGGGATAGATGAGGCTAAATAAATTGACAGAGGTAAGAATTAAGTAAATATACTGTAGGACATGGATAATTTCACTTTATAGTACACTATATAACAGGATGAATGATTTATCCGATGTGTGTTGTTAGGGCCTTTGGGTACTAATAAATGAATGTTTATATTTTCACATCACTTCATTGCAGAGTATTAAAACAAAAGGCTTTTACTTGTCAAGTAAACCTGAGCCCAAGCACATGTGATAATTACGTGACATCAGCATTGTGCGTTAATTTTCTGAGACTCAGGTTTCACAAGTAGAGGTAAACATATATATATATATATATATATATATATATATATATATATATATATGTATACTACCTAGGATAGAAAACAAGATATATAAATGACATAAATTAGGGGCATACTTTATGTTGGTATTAAAATTATAAGACAAATATAATTTATCAGAAATTAATTTAAATAGGTAGATTTTAATAGATTTTATATTTTTTTTAAATTTGTCTGTGTCTATGTACATGACTGTAAATCTGAATTTAGTGCCTTGAAAGGCAGGTCATAGGCTCCTCTGGCGTCTGAACTACCAAATTTGGGGGCTGGAAACCAGATTCATGTCTTCTTCAAAAGAATATCCATTTTGAACCATTATTCTAGCCCCTAGACAGCTGGATATAAATTGAGTATTCAGTTAGATGAAATATTAAAAATGGGGAGTTGTTACAGACACATGTGCATACAGAAAAGTAAATATATATAATGCACATATACATATATGCATATACATATGTATGAGAAATATGCTAATGAATAATCATTAAACCCCACAATTTTAAATGAAAATACCACATAAGTATTTAATAATTAAGTATTACTGCTATACTTAATAATTGATTTTTAATATGTTGAAGGCAGTTCACATCAATAGTTACAAAAGCATTTGTATAGGTAGATATACTTTTTACAATCATTTTCTAAAAGGATCTCTCAGTTTGGGTCAACAAGTAGCCTGAAATTTTATGGTGTCAGTGGTGAGTCTCAATGTTTTTGTACTAAGCGGGTAAGCATACAGAAACAAAGAAATATTTGATAATGTATCTTTTTAACAAATCAGATAACAATAAAATGTTTCTTGAGAACTTTTTTCTAAATTCATTGTTCTTGCATGTCTCCATGAAACATAAAAGTGGCTCATTGAAAGCATAGTATGGAATAGTAGATACATAGAGTCAGTGCATGTAGGAAAGACAATTCCTTTATTCAAGTGTTGGAATTTATAATACAATAAGTAAAAGTGTTCCATTAAGCCAATGATCACATCAGCTCAGATCCTTCTGAAAAACACACAGTCATATTATGCTTATACCATTAAAGACGTGTTAGAACTGAGACAAAAAGGCAATTAAACAAAACATATTTCCTTAAAAACAATTTTGGGGGGCATTTAATTATTTGAATCATTATAGTTTCTCTATAAATGTGTCTGATATTTGTCACTGTAATTTTCTTATGTTTATTGTCAAAATTTGACATAGACAGATGCATTGCCACTAAAACCTACAGTAAGAAAAGAATACTTAGATGTGGCAGAAAATGCATTTCTTGTGGACTTTGTTTCGGAAAACTTTTAGTTGAGGTTGACACAGTATATTCTCATATAGCAGAGGCAGGAGGTGAAGATTCTTACATTTCAGTTCAGACTAAATTTAGATTCCATACTTACTAAAAGTGTAGCTATTTCCTCTGAGGCAATAAACTAACTCCAATTTGCATGAAGGCGCACACACACACACACACACACACACACACACAAACTAACTCCTCTACCAAGTGGCAGAACATTTTGAGCCAATTCCTGTTTACTTAGCATACAGAGGACTGAACTTCCTTATGGAATCTGTATGTCATTATACTCTCCTTTTATTTGGCCCAACTCTACTCTATTCCTGCCCTCATTCTGGATGTTCACTTCGTCCTTTTTAGATAGTCCTTCTTTCTGATTTCTTGTCACATAGGTTTCCTAGTCATCTCTTGTTATTAAAGTGCCTCCTTCATAGTACTTTTGTACTTTCCTCTCATATATGTATACACACACATGCACACATACACATACATGCATACACACAAATATAGAAATATACACACATGCACACACATACATATATGTGTGTGCATATATATAAATATTTATCTGTATAAATATATATTTAGAGAGAGAGAGAGAGAGAGAGAGAGAGAGTCACAAACACAATGTATAAAAATTATCCCAATGTCAGAGGAGGTAATTCTAAAAAGGGACAAGTGGGAATGGTTGAAATTTAAAACCTTCAACAAAAGGAACATCAGAGAGCAGGGAAAAATACACAGGAGAGAAACAGTTACCTCTTGATCAGACAGGAAATTCAACCCTAGAACCTATAAATTCAATCTGTAGACATGGTTTCTTTGATGTAACTTGGGTGTCCCTTTCTACCTGAAAATTTCAGAGAAATTGGTCATCCCTGAAAACACATGTAAGTAACAATTTATGTACTCAACAGATTAAATTTAGAAATTACTGTATATATGCAAATACATACATGCCTACCTTAACAATTAGTAAAACGGGTGCCATGAATTTACAGGAGAGTGTGTGGGTGTGTTTTGGAAGGATAATTAAATTATAATGTCAAAACACTTCTCTTTACATGAAATCTTAAAAACTTTTCAATTAACCAAAGTTTACAATTAATCCCTGGAAAATAATGCCTTTCACCAAGAAAGTATTATTTTGGCAAATTATTTTGATGCTGTTACTGTTGTAAATGAAGCAGTTCCTCAAGCAGCCAGACTGCTCTATGAACTCTGTCAGTAACTGATATGCTGTATTAGCATCTCTGTGCAAAAGGTGTTATGGCCTTACCTTTTATTTATGACTCATTGGCTCTTCTGGAAAACAAACAGCTGCATCAGTTTTTCCAGGATATTAAAGTCACTTTTATTGATGCTTTTGAACTTGATATATGATCTCATAGGGACTCTGCAAACAAAGTCCTAATAAATACACAATTTATTACCAAGGAACCAATTTAATGAAAATGTCTTCTGTACATATGATACGTTACAATGACTGTTTAGTAAACATTCAAATTCTGCTTTCAATTATTTGTTAATGTGAGGTGTCCTTAGTTTTTTTCTTTATATTTCTTCTTTTATCATCTTACTAGCATAACCATTGATTTTTTTTTGTTTAGACCACTAGTTAAAACATAAGAAGACATATGTATTCCAATTAATATAAATATATATGTAAACTTACTTCCAACAAAATAAGTTTTCATATATATGCTCAATTAGCAGAATAAATCTCATAGTTAACATTGTTGCATAAAAGTTGGTAGTTATTTTATTAAATACATCCTCAACAATTAGCATATAAAATGAAACCTCCATATTATGTTATTATTAGTTATTGAAATACAGTGAACATAGTTTAAATTATTACCATGTCTTTCCTAAAATTATAAGAAAATATTCAAGAAAAATCAATTTGCTATAATTATTTTCATGGCATTTAGATTGGGGCAAATGCATATTTATGAAAATAGTCACTGATTAAACTAATATTCTATTTAAACTTGCACAATTATTTTCATTATAAAACAGTTTTCTGATATGGTTCAAGATATGACATGCCTAAAATTTAACCACTGTTTTAAAAACTTGACATTACGAATTGATTTAAAAAATAAAACAAACCATACACATAAATATGAATATGTTGAACTCTAGTATAAACAATGATTTTATGAATTATCACCTTATTTATTCTGGAAAACAAAAGAAACAATCCAATTATAGCAATCAATATCAAAATATGATTAACAACCTTTTTTTTTTACAATCCTGGGAGAAAGCAATATTTTTTTTTTGTACTTCAAATTATGTCCAGAAATACTCAAAGCCATAACTACATCTTCCAATTTATATCATCATGAAAGGACTGAAACAGTGTTTTCCTTTAGAATTCTTCTGGAGAACACTCATACTCTACTGAGGAGCATTGTTTTCAAATGTAAAAACTAAGGGCTTGCTGCTCCCTGTAATCCACTATGGTAAACAGATCATGAGTAGCATGAATCCATAAGGAGTCTCAAGCAGGACCTCACAGACTCCAGAGAAGGGGCTACCCCTGTAACTTAGCCACAGAGAGCTTCTACAGTACTTAATCCAAAACACTGTTTCATTATTGCCAGAAAGACAGTGAAACAAAAATTAACAATTCTGTGGCAAAATACCATGACTAAGGTAAAGTTTCTTGTTTTTTGATTGTTTGCTTGTTTTGTTTTGTTTTTGTTCTCATTTTGTCTTATTTTCTCTGGCTTCCATTTTCCCCTATGGCAGTCCGGAACATTATAATTACTCCTCCTTTAAGAAAGGTTAATGAATTTCCTCAGTTTCTGTTGTTATCTCTCCCTTTTCGTTTCTGATTTTATTAATTTGGATAATATCTCTGTGCCCTCTGGTTAGTCTGGCTAAGGGCTTATCTATCTTGTTGATTTTCTCAAAGAACCAACTCTTCGTTTTGTTGATTCTTTGTATGGTTTTATTTGTTTCTACTTGATTGATTTCAGCCCTGAGTTTGATGATTTCCTGCCTTCTACTCCTCTTTGGTGTATTTGCTTCTTTATGTTCCAGGGCTTTCAGGTGTGCCATTAAGCTGTTAGTGTATGCTGTCTCCCGTTTCTTTTTGGCGGCACTCAGGGCTATGAAAATTCCTCTTAGCACTGCTTTCATTGTGTCCCATAAGTTAGGGTATGTTGTGCCTTCATTTTCATTAACTTTCAAAAAGTCTTTGATTTCTTTCTTTATTTCCACCTTGACCAAGTTATCATCGAGTAGAGCATTGTTCAGCCTCCATGTGTACCTGGGTTTTCTTTTGTTTTTGTTGCCATTGAAGACCACCCTTATTCCATAGTGATCTGATAGGAGGCATGGGATTATTTCTATCTTCTTGTATCTGTTGAGGTCTGATTTGTGACCAATTATCTGGTCAATTTTGGAGAAGGTACCATGAGGAGCTGAGAAGAAGGTGTATTCTTTAGCTCTAGGATAAAATGTTCTATATATATCTGTTAGTTCCATTTGGTCCAAGGCTTCAATTAGATTCACTGTGTCCCTGTTAATTTCTGCTTTCCTGAACGATCCATTTCAGAGAGCAGGGTGTTGAAGTCACCCACTATTATTGTGTGCGGTGAGATGTGTGCTTTGAGTTTTAGTAAAGTTTCTTTTACAAATGAGGGTGCCCTTGCATTTGGAGCATAGAAAATCTTGAGGAAATGGACAATTTCCTTGGCAGATACCAAGTACCAAAATTAAATCAGGATCAAATAGACCATCTAAACCATCCTATAACCCCTGAAGAAATAGAAGTTGTCATTGGAAGTCTTCCAACCAAAAAAAGCAAAGGTCAAGATGGTTTTAGTGCAGAATTCTATCAGACCTTCAAAGAAGACCTAACACCAATACTCTTCAAACTGTTCCACAAAATAGAAACAGAAGGAACACTACCCAACTCGTTCTATGAAGCCACAATTACACTAATACCAAAAGCACACAAAGATCCGACAAAGAAAGAGAATCTCAGGCCAATCTCTCTTATGAATATCAATGCAAAAATACTCAATAAAATTCTTGCCAACCGAATCCAAGAACACATCAAAACGATCATTCACCACGATCAAGTAGGCTTCATCCCAGGGATGCAGGGATGGTTCAATATAAGGAAATCCATCAATGTAATCCACTACATAAACAATCTCAAAGAAAAAAACCACATGGTCATCTCATTAGATGCTGAGAAAGCATTTGACAAAATTCAGCATCCTTTCATGCTAAAGGTCTTGGAAAGATCAGGAATTCAAGGCCCATATCTAAACATAGTAAAAGCAATTTACAGCAAATCAGTAGCCAGCATCAATCTAAATGGAGAGAAACTTGAAGCAATCCCACTAAAATCAGGGACTAGACAAGGCTGTCCTCTCTCTCCATATCTTTTCAATATAGTACTTGAAGTTCTAGGTAGAGCAATTAGACAACAAAAAGAGGTCAAAGGGATACAAATTGGAAAGGAAGAAGTCAAACTATCACTATTTGCAGATGATATGATAGTATACTTAAGCGACCCGAAGAACTCCACCAGAGAACTCCTACAGCTGATAAACGACATCAGCAAAGTGGCCGGATATAAAATCAACTCAAGCAAGTCAGAAGCCTTCCTATACTCAAAGGATAAGCAGGCTGAGAAAGAAGTAAGAGAAATAATACCCTTCACAATAGCCACAAACCATATTAAGTATCTTGGCGTGACTCTAACCAAACAAGTGAAAGATCTGTATGACAAGAACTTCAAGTCTCTGAAGAAAGAAATTGAAGAAGACCTCAGAAGATGGAAAAATCTGCCATGCTCATGGATTGGTAGGATTAATATAGTAAAAATGACCATCTTACCAAAAATAATACACAGATTCAATGCAATCCCCATCAAAATCCCAACTCAATTCTTCATAGAGTTAGAAAGAGCAATTCAAAAATTCATCTGGAATAACAGAAAACCCAGAATAGCTAAAACTATTCTCAAGAGTAAAAGAACCTCTGGGGGAATCAGTATCCCGGACCTCAAGCTGTACTATAGAGCAATAGTGTTAAAAACCGCATGGTATTGGTACAGTGACAGACATATAGATCAATGGAACAGAATTGAAGACCCAGAAATGAATCCACACTCCTATGGTCACTTGATCTTTGACAAAGGAGCTAAAACCATCCAGTGGAAAAAAGATAGCCTTTTCAACAAATGGTGCTGGCTCAGCTGGAGGTCAACATGTAGAAGAATGCAAATTGACCCATTCTTATCTCCTTGCACTAAGCTCAATTCTAAGTGGATCAAAGATCTCCACATAAAACCAGACACACTGAAACTAATAGACGGGAAACTAGGGAAGAACCTTGAACATATGGGCACAGGGGAGAATTTCCTGAACAGAACTTCAATAGCTTATGCTCTAAGATCAAGAATAGACAAATGGGACCTCATTAAATTACAAAGTTTTTGCAAGGCAAAAGACACTGTCAAAAAGACAAAGCGGCAACCAACTAACTGGGAAATGATCTTTACCAACCTTACATCCGACAGAGGGCTAATATCCAATATATACAAAGAACTCAAGAAGTTAAACTCCAGAGAGGCAAGTAACCCCATTAAAAAATGGGGTACAGAGCTAAATAAAGAGTTCTCATCTGAAGAATATCTAATGGCTGAGAAGCACCTAAAGAGATGTTCATCATCCTTAGTCTTTAGGGAAATGCAAATCAAAACAACCCTGAGATTCCATCTCACACCAGTCAGGATGGCTAAGATCAAAAACACAGGAGACAGCAGTTGTTGGCAAGGGTGTGGAGAATGAGGAACACTCCTCCACTGCTGGTGGAATTGCAAGCTGGTACAACCACTCTGGAAAACAGTCTGGCGGTTCCTCAGAAAACTGGGCATGACACTCCCGGAGGATCCGGCTATACCACTCCTGGGCATATACCCAGAGGCTTTACCTGCATGCAATAAGGACACATGCTCCACTATGTTCATAGCAGCCTTATTTATAATAGCCAGAAGCTGGAAAGAACCCAGATGTCCCTCAACCCTCAACGGAGGAATGGATTCAGAAGATGTGGTATATCTACACAATGGAATACTACTCTGCAATTAAAAACAATGAATTCATGAAACTCCTAGGCAAATGGTCAGAACTTGAAAATATCATCCTTAGTGAGGTAACCCAATCACAAAAGAACACACATGGTATGCAGTCACTGATAAGGGGACATTGACCCAGAATCTCGGAATACCCTAGACACAATCCGCATATCAATAGATTTCTAAGAAGATGGAAGGAGAGACCCCTGGTCATGGAAAGACTGGATGTAGGGGAACGCCAGGACAGAGAAAGGAGAGGGGGTTAAATGGAGAAAAGAGGGAGGGAAGGGGGCTTATGGGACTTTCGGGGAGGGAGGATACAGGAAAGGGGAAATGATTTGGAATGTAAATTAAAAAAATAAAAGAAAATAAATAATAAAAATAAAAAAAGAAAGGTTAATGATATCTGAAATATTATTATACCCACCTCTTTGGCCTTTTATTTTTTTAAGAAGAAAGTCATTAGGACATTATCTGGGGCCAAGTTTGTAATAGACTAGAACATTGCTTTCACAGTACTATGACATCATAGGTTAATCTCCAGAGCCTGTAAGAAATGAAGAAGATGAAGGAAGAAGGGAAGGCAGGAAGTGAGTCAGGGAGGCTAGTAGAGAGAGAGGAAGAAAATGGAAAGAAGGAAGGAAGGAAGGAAGGAAGGAGGGAAGGAAGGGATATTCTTGGATTCAATTTAGCTCATGAGACAGGAACATGAGATGTTTACACTGTGGATCCTGCCCTATACTTAAAAAGGCATTATCAAAGAATCACACATGGTCTAGCTATAATTAATGAGACTAGACATCTAGATGCCTTTTTTTGTTGTCCATTGTCACCTTGGTATCAAAATTTTCTCATTTTATTTATAGATAGCTATTCAATTTTATATCAAATATAATATTAATAATAGTTTGGTTCTGGAGTAGAGGGCCTTTATGATAATTTTTTTGTAATGATAGTACTGATTAATGTTTGCTGCTGCCGTTTGACTTATTAGCCTGTATTTTCCTATTGGACTGTGTGTTGCCCATTGATTTATAATGGGAGAAGGAACTTTGACCCATATAATATAAAGCCATTTCTAATACAGATGATTTTTTATTAGATATTACCTTTATTTACATTTCAAATGTTATCCCCTTTCCTGATTTCCCCTCTGAAAAACCCCCTAATCCGTCTGAATTATAATAGATACTCAGTTGCATACAAATATAAGGATTTAGACAAACTAACTGAGATCTCCTGCTAAGGTCTCAATATATTTTTAAAAGAGGTTTAATACAGAAAGTTAATAAGGAACAAATGAGAAGAAAAGAGGAAGTTAGAGTCCATGAGAGAAAGAGATAAAAATGACAGGAGATAAAACCTGTGACTTATCAGTTATTCAGAAAGAAGAGGAAAAAAAACAATCATATGTAAAGACAATGTTAGAATGAACTATGGAAGAAAAACTACTGAGAAGATTAAAAACAATGGACAACATAAATGAAAATAAGTACACATATAATATATTCAATATATTAATACTTATAAGTGTAATATACATGAATCTGCTTTTATTTTTTATACACACTCACGTGTGTGTGTGTGTGCATATATATATAAGGAATATATATATATATATATATATATATATATATATATATATTCCTTAGAAGAAAGCACGAAAAAGGAAGAGAGTAACAGGAATACAGGGAGGGAGGAAGAGGTCACATAAGTTATTGAAGATGATTATACTGTTATCAGAAATTAGATCATAGGAAAAAATTGCTGTGTTTTGCAAAAGCACTTGAGAGCCTTTTATTTCATCAGCACAGCAAACATTGCAATGAACAGAGACAAAGTCAACTGCAACTTTGTAGGGGGCAAGATCAGGAGCAGCAGGAGATCTTTAAAAAATAGAGATCCTATTCTGGTGATGTTACATAAATATCAGGATGGACTTCTCAGCCTCAGACATATCTACATGTTCACAAGTAAGTCAGTGTGGGGATTAACATTCCAGGAATACAAATTATCATTTTCTATGTAGTGGTACAGATAGCACACATGAGATCTACATAAATATAAAAAGTCATTGTGAAAATGCAATAGCTTTTAAATGAATTAGATTGTTATTTCTTAAAACATGTTTTATTTTTTCCTCTCTATATAATTACTTGATTATGCAAGCTCTAACTGAAAATAACAAAGAAATGAATAAACTCACTTATTCTCACTTATTCTATTTTCTAAATCTTAAGCTTACTTATTCTATTTTCTAAATCTTAGTGTTCATAATAATCATAATTTCTGCAATAAATGTCTTAGAAGACATTGATAGAATTTGCTATTCAAATAATAGTAATCATAAAATATATCAACATTATAATATCTTCTACATCTGAATATCTGTTGGTTTTTCATTAATCTCTTGAAAAGATTAGTTTCACTATCTGATATTCCTTTTACTTCAAAGATAAATTTTATGTTTTACACTTTAGTTGTGAACATACTTTCCTAAAAAACACATTATTTCAATCTTTAACTATAAATAATTTTTGATATATTTGAGGGAAGTAGATTGAGAAGAGGTACATGGTAGCAATTGGTTGAAAGGTTTTAAGATGCAAAGTTTACATGGGAGAAATTGGCTATGGACAAACTTCAATGATAAAACAGGTTATAACATAGATATAAAAAAGATATTACAAAGATAACAAAGAGACAGTTTGCTTTTCTCTTTATTTTTTCTAGAAATGCTTTCAGTTTTCCAGTTTGATATTTATCTTTCTTCTTTTTAGGAATAATTTCCTCTGGATGACTGCTTTCTAGTCTATTTTGATATATTGAGCTAGATAAAAACTAAAATTTTTTTTTGGCTAAACTTTTTTCTTTTGATAATATGTTTGATTTCAAAAGATCCTGAATACAGTTTCCTCTCCCAAAACTCGTCTCAGTTCTGCCTACCTCTCTTCCCTCATACAACTCCTCAATGTTCTGTTTTGCATAAAAAGCAACTAGTCTTACTTGACCAACACCATTTCTATTTATGTATCAATAAGTAACTCAATACTTAATATATTTGGACATCAGTAGTTAATCAAAGCTTTTAAAAGAGTTTAAATACCAGCTTGATGTCTGACTAGCAATGGAAGAGTGTTCCTCTTTCTACATACTCATCACCATTTGCTGTCATCTGAGTTTTAGGTCTTAGCCATTCTGATTGGTGTAAGGTAGAGTTTCAGAGTTGTTTTGATTTGCATTTCCCTGATGACTAAGAATGCTGAACATTTCTTTGGAAGTCAATCTGACAGTTCTTCAGAAAATTGGAAATAGTTCTATCTGAAGAACCAGCTATACCACTACTGGGGATACATCAAAAATATGCTCCAACATATAATAAGGACACATGCTCCATCATATTTATAGCAGCTTTATTTGTAATAGCCAGAAGCTGGAAACAACCCAAATGTCCCTCAACAGAAGAATGGATAAAGAAATTGTGGTACATTTACACAATGGAATGCTACTCAGCTATTTAAAACAATAACTTCATGAAATTCGAAGGCAAATCAATGGCATTAGAAAATATCATCCTGATGAGGCAACCCAGACATAAAAGAACACACATGGTATGTACTCACTGATAAATTGATTGTAGCCCAAAAGTTCAGAATACACAAAATACCACCCACAAACCATATGAAGCTTAAGAAGGAAGACCAAAGTGTAGACGCTTCATACCTATGTAAAAGGGGGAACAAAATAATAACAGGAGGTAGAGGGAGGGAGGGACCTGGGAGGGAAAGAGGATGGGGGGAAGGTAGGACAGGGACAGATATTAGAAGGGATGGGAGAGAAGTACAGAGGGTCTGAAAATTGAATAGAAACATGTAGCAGTGGGAGATGAGGAACTGGGGATAGCCACTAGAAAGTCCCAGACTCTAGGAAAGTGAGAGGCTCCCAGAAGCCAATGGCAATGACGTTAGCCTAAATACCGAACAAAGCGGAGATACAACCCATGAAGACCACCTCCAGTAGATAGGCAAGGCTCCCAATTGAGAGATGGGACCACCCACGCATCTGAAAGGCTTTCACCCAGAAGTGTTCCTTTCCAAAAGAAAGACAGGGACAAAAATATTAAACAGAGACTGAAAGAAAGGCAATCCAGAGTCTGCCTCACCAAGAGATCCATCCCATCTGCAGACATCAAACCACCACACTATTGCTAATGTCAATAAGGTCTTGCTGACAGGAGCCTGATATAGCTTTTCCCTGAGAGTTTCTACTAGCATCTGACAAATATAGATGTAGAAACTCACCACCAACCATTGAACTGAGCCTAGGAGCCCCAATGGAAGAGCTAGAGGAAGAACTGAGGGAGCTAAAGGGGATTGCAATCCCATAGGAAGAACAATATCAGCTAAGTAGATCACCCAGAATTCCCAAGGGACTAAACCTCCAACCAAAGAGTACATATGGAAGGAGCCAGGATTCCAGATACATATGTAGCAGAGGGCCTTATTTGACATCAATGGGAAGGGAGGGAAGCTTGATGCTCCAGCACAAGGTGATACTAGAGTGGTAAGTACAGAGGGGTAACTAGGAAGGGGGATGTCATTTGAAGTGTAAATGAATAAAATGATTAATAAAAAATAAAATTAAAAGTGTTTAAATAGATGGAAATGCCAGACTGAGTTATAAATGACCAATGCATATATTCATCCAACTATAAATGTTGGTGTTCACACACATGAAACCAAATTCAACTGCATATTCACAGAACATATGCTTATTAAACTACTAATTAAAAACAAAACCTTGAAGAGATATAATTACATGTACCAAGATATGACATTTGTTCTATAGTAAAATTACTTAAATGGCATGAGAAACACTAACTTATCAGGGTAGACTTGATCAGTTGCCCAGCAACACCCAAGGAAATGCTGGAGAACATAGACGTGGAACACTCACCGGATTTCTCAGCACACAGAAGGCTCAGACAAGAGGAGTCTCCAGTGTAACTAATGGCTTTTAAATATTTGGAAACTGTCAAATCCACTTACAACAATTTCAAGGTAAAAGCTTACCCTGACCTCTAAATTCCAAGATTGACAAATGCTTTATTTATTAGAGAAGGCTGTTAGGCATCTGGCAAGATATCTTGAAGAAACATACGAAGTTTGGAAAAAAAGAATCCTTGATGCAAGTTGTCAAAATTTATCACACACACACACACACACACACACACAAAGAGTCTGCAGTGCCCAGGTGTTTTCTCAGACATCTGGCCATGAACTTCCCATTTTCAATTAGCTAAGCTTAAAGCCACTGTCAGAATTGTTATTTCCAAAAAATGCTTAGATAACTATAGTGAAATTATATTCAGACTGTGCCAAGTAACAACTACTGTTAGAGTGAAGAGAAGTGTAGAGTTCATTTTGTTCTCTTCATTAAGAGCTCCCTGCAATTTGTACTTTCACATCAACCATGCCTGCTCCACAGGAGGTAACTGAGCTACCAGCACAAATCATCTCTGTCAGGACATTAATTCCACTTAGGAGACACATCTGACAACTTAATTACAACTTCTCATGTGCATTTGTCTGTGTATTGACATAAGGAAACATAAATTCCCTTAAAATCTTTTAATTTTTTTCTATGTGTATTAGTGTTGTGATTTTTTCCTTTAGTCTTCAAATAATGTGTGTATGTATAATATATATATATATATATATGAATAAGATAATGAAACATTTGGGTTTAAAAAGAATGCGTGTTGTTAGCATAATGAATTCTTAAAATTAATAGTTGTTTTATGAGTTCCTAGGGAAAAATATTTTAATATGTTGTTGATGAATACATACTTTTGTACACATCTCTCTTAGTGTTCTATTGTTGTGAACAGACCAGCATGGTCCTGGCAATTTTTATTTATTTATTTTTCTTTTATTATTATTATTAATTATTACATTCGTTTACATCTCAAATGATATCCCACTTCCCTGTTATTTCTGCCACCAGCACCCCATACCATGATTTCTCATTTCCTGGTTACCCCTCCACCACAAACCATCCAACATCTGCTCTCCCCCTCCCATTTGCCCATATGAGAATGCTCACCCACCCTCCTATACTCTCCTACCCTGCCCCACAACTACAGCATCCCCCTACTCTGGGGCATCAAACTTCCCCAGGGCCAAGGCCCTCCCCTCCAGTTGCTGTCAGGCAAGGCCATACTCTGCTACATATGTATCTGGAGCCAAAGATCCCTTTAGATACATTCTTTGGTTGGTGGTGTAGACTCTGGGAGACCTGGGTGGTCAGGCCCGCAAATGTTGTTCTTCAGATGAAGTTGCAATCTCCCTCTGCTCCTTCAGCTCCTTTAGTCCTTCTGCCAGCTCCCCCACCAGGTTCCCTGAGTTCAACCTGATGGTTGGCTCCAAGATCCGCCTCTGCATTGGTCAGTTGCTGGCCAGACCTCCCCAGGAAGTGCTACACTTGGTTCCGATCCATAGGCGCCTCTTGACCATGGCAACAGTGTTGGGTTGGGAGTCTGCTAACATGATGTATCTCCAGGTGGGGCAGTTCCAGGTTGGCCTTTCCTTCAGTCTCTGTTCCATTTTTTTTTTTTTTTGTCCCTGTTCTTCCTTTGGACAAGAACGTTTCTGAGTGAGGGTGGGTAACTCCATCCCTTGAACAGGGGCTGTGCCTATCTACTGGAGGTAGTCTCCACAGGTTCCAACTCCCCGTTCTCTGCACATTACAGCTAAAGTCAATCCCATTGGGTTCTGGGAGCCTCACATTCTTGCTCTGGTGTCTGTGATCCTCTAGTGGCTATCCCCAATTCCTCATCCCCCCTGCTACATAATTTTATTCAATTTCCTGACCCTCTGTACCTCTTTCACATCTCCAGATTCTGATACTACCACCCTTATTTCCTCCTTTTCCGTTCTACCTCCCTTGTCCTCCTCACCTATCATCTCACACAATCTTCCCCCATCAATGCAGGACTGAAGCATCCACCCTCTGATGTTCCTTCCTTCTATACTCCATATGGTCTGTAGGTTGTATCATAGGCATTGCGAGTTTTTGCGTTAGTATCCCTTTATTAGTGAGTACATGCCATGTATGTTCTTTTGTATCTGGGTTATCTCACTCACGAAGATAATTTCTAGTTCCATCAATTTGCCTGCGAATTTTACGAGGTCATTGTTTTTAATCGCTGTATAGTACTCTATTGTGTATATGTACCACATTTTCTGTATCCATTCATTCATTGAGGGACATTTGGGTTGTTTCAGTTGGCTACTATAAATAAGGCTGCTACAAACATGGTGGAGCATGTGTCCTTATTATATGTTGCAGCATCTCCTGGGTATGTGCCCAGGAGTGGTATGGCTGGGTCCTCAGGTAATACTATGTCCAATTTTCTGAGGAACCACCAGACTGATTTCCAGAGTGGTTGTACCAGCTTGCAATCCCACCTACAACTGAGGAGTGTTCCTCTTTCTTCACATCCTTGCCAACATGTGATGTCACTTGAGTTTTTGATCTGAGTCATTTTGATTGGTGTGAGGTAGACTCTCAGGGTCATATTGATTTGCATTTCCCTGCTGACTAAGGATGTTGAACATTTCTTTGTTTCTGAGCCATTCAAGATCCCTCCTTGTTTGAGAATTCTATATTTAGCTCTGTGCTCCACTTTTTAATAGGGTTATTTGGTTCTCTCGAGTCTAACTTTTTGAGTTCTTTGTATATTTTGAATATTAGCTCTTTATCAGATGTAGGGTTGGTAAGTATCTTTTCCCAATCTGTGGGTTGTCATTTTGTCCTGTTGAGAGTGTCCTTTGTCTTACAGATGCTTTGCAATTTTATGAGGTCCCATTTTTTGATCATTGGTCTTAAAGCATTGGTGTTCTGTTCAGAAAGTTTTCCCCTGCCTCCAAGTGTTCAAGTCTCTTCCCTACTTCCTCTTCTGATAGATTCAGTGTATCTGGTTTTACGTGGAGGTTCTTGATCCACTTTGACTTGAGTTTTGTGCAAGGATATTGATATGGATCAATTTGCCTTCTTCTACATAGACCACCATTAGAACCAGCATGATATGTTGAAAATTCTGTTCCCACCCCCCGGATGGTTTTAGCTCCTTTGTGAAAGATCAAGTAAGCACAGGTGTGTGGGTTCACTTCTGGGTTTTGATTCTATTCCATTGATCTACCTGCCTGCTACTGTACCAACACCATGCAGTTTTTAAATAACTATTAGTCTGTAGTACAGCTTGAGGTCAGGGATGGTGATTGCACTAGAAGTTCTTTTATTGTTGAGAATAGTTTTTGCTATACTAGGATTTTTGTTATTCCAAATGAATTTGAGAATTGTTCTTTCTAAATCTATAAAGATTTGAGTTGGAATTTTGATGGGAATTGCATTGAATCTGTAGATTGCTTATGGCAAAATGGCCATTTTTACTATATTAATCCTGCCAACTCATGAGCATGAGAGACCTTTCATTCTTCTGAGATTTTCAATTTCTTTCTTCAGAGTCTTGAAGTTCTTGTTATACAAATCTTTCACTTGCTTGGTTAGAGTCACACCAAGATATTTTATATTGTTTGTGACTATTGTTAAGGGTGCTGTTTCCCTAATTTCTTTCTCATCCCTTTTATCCTTGAGTATAGGAATGCTACTGATTAGTTTTAGTTAATTTTATATCCAGCCACTTCGTTGAAGTTGTTTATCAGATGTAGGAGCTCTCTGGTGTAAATTTTGGGAACACTTATATATACTATCATATCTGCAAATAGTGATAACTTGACTTCCTTCTTCACAATTTTTATCCCTTTGATCTCTTTTTGTCATCTAATTGCTCTGGCTAGAACTTTGAGAACTATATTGAATAGGAAGAGAGAGAGAGTTGTCAGCCTTGTCTAGTCTCTAATTTTAATGGGATTGTTTTGAGTTTCTCCCCATTTAGTTTGATGCTAGCTATTGGTTTACTGTATTTTGCTTTTATTATATTTATTTATGCACCTTAAATTCCTAATCTCTCCAATACTTTTAACATGAATGGGTGTTGTATTTTGTCAAAGGATTTTCCTCATCTAATGAGATGGTCATATGTTTTTTTTTTCTTTGAGTTTGTTTATAAATTGTATTACGTTGATGGATTTCCATATATTGAACCATCCCTGCATCCCTGGGATGAAGCCTACTTGATCATGGTGGGCGATCATTTTGATATGTTCTTGTATTCTGTTTGTGAGAATTATATTGAGAATTTTTACATTGATATTCATAAGGGAAAGTGGTCTATGGTTCTCTTTCTATGTTGGGTCTTTTTGCAATTTAGGCATCAGTATGACTGTGGCTTCACAGAAATAATTGTGTAGTGTTCCTTCTGTTTCTATTTTGTGGAATAGTTTGAACAGTATTGGTATTAGATTTTCCTTGAAGATCTGATAGAGTTCTGCACTAAAACCACCTTGGCCCTGGGCATTTTTGGCTTGGAGACTTTTAATGACTGCTTCTATTTCTTTAGGGATTATGTTTAGAGGATTGATCTGATCCTGATTTAACTTTGTTTCCTGGTATCTGTCTAGAAAATCATCCATTTCATCCAGGTTTTCTAGTTTTTGAATATAGACTTTTATAGTATGATCTGATTACTTTTTGAATTTCCTTGGTTTCTGTTGTTATGTCTCCTTTTTAATTGCTGATTTTTTTTTTTAAATTTGGATACTGTCTCTGTGCCCTCTGGTTAGTCTGGCTAAGGGTTTATCTATCTTGTTGATTTTCTCAGAGGGTTTTTTTGATCCTTTATATAATTTTTTGTTGTTGTTGATGTTTCTACTTCATTGATTTTTAGTCCTGAGTTTGATTATTTAATGTCTTCTACTACTCTTGGGTGTATTTGCTTCTTTTTGTTCTTGAGCTTTCAGATGAGCTGTTAAGTTGCTAGTGTGAGCTCTCTCTAGTTTCTTTTTGGAGGGACTCATAGCTATGAGTATTCCTCTTAGTACTGGTTCTATTGTGTCCCATAA
This sequence comes from Tokudaia tokunoshimensis, assembly GCA_036184795.1. NCBI lineage: Eukaryota > Metazoa > Chordata > Mammalia > Rodentia > Muridae > Tokudaia > Tokudaia tokunoshimensis. The sequence goes on from BTHU01000015.1 coordinate 66,365,915, forward strand.
GTTTGGATATGCTGTGCCTTCATTTTCGTTGAATTCTAAAAAGTCTTTAATTTCTTTCTTTATTTCTTCTCTGATCAAGTTATCATTGAGTAGATAGTTGCTCAGTTTCTATGTGTATCTGGGCTTTCTGGTTTTGTTTGTTTGTTTGTTTTGTTTTGTTTTGTTATTGAAGAACAGCCTTTGTCAGTGGTGATCCAATAGAATACATGGGATAAATTCAATGTTCTTTTATCTGTTGCGGTTTGTTTTGTGTCCAAGTATATGGTCAGTTTTGGAAAAGGTGCCGTGAGGTGCTGAGAAGAAGGTATATTCTTTTGTTCTGTGGTGAAATGTTCTATAGATATCTGTTAAATCCAATTGTTTCATAACTTCTTTTAGTTTCACTGTGTCTCTGTTTAGTTTCTGTTTCTATGATATGTCCATTGGTGAGAGTGGGGTATTGAGGTCCCCCACAATTATTGTGTGAGGTTCAATGTGTGTTTGAGCTTTGGTATCATTTCTTTTATAAATGTGGGTACTCTTACATTTGGGGCATAGATGTTCAGAACTGAGAGATCATTAAGGTTAATTTTTTCTTTGATAATTATGTAGTGACATTCCCTATATTTTTGATAACTTTTAGTTGAAAGTCTATTTTTTTGGATATTAGGATGGCTTCTCCAGATTGTAGCTTGGGACCATTTGCTTGGAAAAAAAAAATTCCCATCGTTTTACTTTGAGGTAATGCCTATCTTTGACTCTGAGGTATGTTTCCTATATCCAGCAAAATGCTGGATCCTGTTTATGTATACAGTCTATTAGCCTATATCTTTTTATTGGGGAATTGAGTCCATTGATGTTGAGAGATATTAGGGACATGACAACTCTTTTAATGTAATCATTTAATTGGGACTTGCTTAAAGTTTCAGCACTTTGGTCCATTACCAACATGGCAAAGCACATGTCACCAAGCAAACATGGTACTGGAGAAGGAGCTGAAAGTTCTACATCCTGATTCACAGGCAGTATTATGACAGGACCACTAGTTGTGACTTCTGATTTTGATACCTCAAAGCCCACAATGACACACTTCCTCCCACAGGGACACACCTCCTTATCCTTTAGAATAGTGCCACTCTCTATGCATTCAAAAATATGGACCTTTGTGATCAATTCTTAATCAAACCATCATAAATTCCCCAAACTGGAATAAAATCTGAAGGTATTTTTTTCTTTTATTTTTTTTAATATCTGCAACATATTTGTGGTGGGGATTTTATTTCATAACTGAGAATTTGTTTGAAAGATTTTACAGCATGTATAAAATGAAAATTTTACATACATCTTTATTGTAGTATTTCTTATATCAACTAAAAATAGGAGACAATTGTGAAAAAAACAATTGAGTGTTGTCTAGAAACATTCATATTGTGCAATAAATTTTGATGGAGTTGTAAAATATAATGACAACTCAATTTTGCTTCTGTCACAGAGGTCTCACCATTTTTTTATGGAACTAAATAAACACAAAAGTATAACAAATATGCTTCATACTTTGCAAATAAAGGGGATGACTCAAAATATTTGTTTTTATTATATTGCTCTTAAAATCATAGAAAAAGAATATATAAATCCTAACAGAAATGAAAACTCAAGATTTTTGTTGAAAAGAGTTAAAAATGTTAGAAAAAAATATGTGTTGTAAACTGGGCTGATGTGACCCAGGCCTTTAATCCCAGCACTCTGGAGGCAAAGGCAGGTAGATATTGGTGTTTAGGCCAACCTGGTCAACAGAGAAAGTTTCAGGAAAGTTGGGGCTACAAAGAAAAACTCTGTCTCAGAAACCTGAGAAAGGTGGGAAGTTGGATGCAATAAACAGAAATACCTCTCCAACTTTCTATTGTAAGCTTTTAATTTCAATTGTTTAACAAGTTGGATCCATTCATATGGATATTGAGACAGCTTACATTGACTAAGATTTCTGATTAGATATTCTATCCTGACATTTTGGTATCCTCTGCCCTTTCTCACTGAAAGCTCTGCACATAGCTGTTAAAAGGTAAATCTGAGGAATAACAGATTGAGAGCAAAATCTGAACATTTCCTAATCTTGATTGTTAAACTCATATTGAATAGGGCTGTGTACCATAATCCTTTCAATGTTTTAAAGTCTTTAAAACATCCACATATAAACAGTAAATATATGGGAAAGGATTTACAAACTAGAAAGAAGCCTATCTATGTTGTGTCCTTTTAGAAGGCATCACCAGAATCAAGAGATAAATAAACTGAAACCAAGTTTATATATCCTCTGCTAACATCTCAAAGACTGAAGTTTCCAGTGTGTGTAGCAGAGTTTCTCTTTCATGCTTCCATTAACCCAGAGGCATTCTAGCAGATCATTTGTGATATTTGCATCTTCACTATACTATCCAGCACACGGGCTGCAGTTTCCTTGAAAACTTCAGTGATGCTATAGGAGCTTATAGCTGCAGACAATGGGATGTACAGTTAGTTTTTAATGATTTTCACAGAAAGAATCAGCAATGAAAGTTCCATGTTAGAGGAGCTTCCAAAAGAAATTAATTTGAAAAGTTGTTGGTTATGTAGGGGAGAAATTTGAAGGAGTGATTTTAACAATTGCTCATTTCAAGTCAGATAAATCATTTGGGATGTCTAGATGACAGCAAGTAAAATTCACAGTGCCTAAAAAGTAGGACAGTTACTCAATGCAGGACTTTGAAAAAACTAATGAAGATATATTAATAAACATAGAGAAAACACTATAATTCATGTTTTGACAACTATTAGATATCAGTTAAGGTAGTGTGTTCAAGCATGTCTATTTAATAATATTTTCTGTCTCTTCATAGAGTCATAAAGAAAAACCACTGTAAAATAAGTTTTATTTTCCTATTTGCATTTTCTACTATTCCTTAAATAAAAGGATAAGCAAATTCCATCAACAAAAGGGAAATGAATACTATAAGAGGGAGATAAAATGTACAAAAATTAGACCTCAGTTATCATCCTTTTTGCGATTCAAGTGTTATATTCTATGTTTATTAAAATATTTTATTACCTTACCACTATTAGTTAATTTAGTAAAGAAGGATTTGTCTTTGAACTAGATCCCAATATCATTACTGTTTTCTAAAATCAGAATTCAACTCTTAAGTAACCATAATTATTTTAGAGTTACAAATCAGATCGACATTTTTATTGCAAATAATGTGATACTGTTTAACATTTACTATACTGATATTTTAATGTGGCTCTAATAATCATTCTTACTCTTTCACTGAATATGCTTGGAGCGTGCTAACTTGTTCTATATAATGTACTCAGCTTCTATAATTTTCCTTTCATATTCTATCTAATTTTCTTTTAAAATGTTTTCCTCAAATAAGAAAAATATTTCAAATATTGTTATCAATAACATTGCTTAACATAATTTCAATAGAGCCGTCACTCTGTTAATGGGTTGTCAAATCAATCAATTACAATCTACCTAAAACCTCCGTACTACTGTCTTATCCCAATTATTACCAATATATTGTTTGTAGGTGAATTCTCACCTACTTAAGAATTAAGACTGGACTTTGCATTATATGTTGATATCAAATGAGTTACTCCAAATTTTTCTTATGTCTGTTTTTCAAATGTTAAGTCATAAAATTCAATCATATATATTTTACTACATACAGCAGCAATAAAATTTACTGCAAATTGAATATCTGAACAATTTATCAACAGAACAAAATATTAACTAATAGTCATATTTTGAATGACAAGATATTTACTAGAGCCCAATCAAAAAGTGACAAGTGTCATTTTTACAATTATTTTTCCAACATTTAAAAAATAGTATTAAAATAACATATAGTTCAACCTAATGAAAACATTTAAGAGAAAATTATAATAAACTAGCTTAAGGCTAACTTCTTGGCTTTATAATCTAATTAAAAGTTACAAACTAATAAATCACCATTTGAAATTTGACAATTTAAATTATTTCTTTAATTACTATTGTGCATAGGTAAAATATTTATTCTTTTGCTGATACTTAACATATAATGCATAAAATGTATAATTTCTACAAGCAAAATAATGCACATGATTCACTGATCATTTAAGAAGTATATTCTCTTACTTTATCAGTCTTTATAGCACAATTTGAAAGTATTGTAAACCTCTACTTAAGTTGTAAATTATCACATATAAAACATAAATCATTATTATTCGTTTCATACTACAGTTTGCATTTTCAGCACAACCATACTATATGAAAAGTTTCATGATTTTATTTTCTTTTTTTAAGATTTATTTATTATTATATGTAAATACACTGTAACTGTCTTCAGACACATCAGAAGAGGGTGTCAGAACTCATTACGGATGGTTGTGAGCCACCACATGGTTGCTTGGATTTGAACTCAGGACCTTTTAGAAGAGCAGTCAGTGCTCTTAACTGCTGAGCCAACTCTCCAGCCCTCATTTTCTTGTTTAGTGTTTGTTCCGTGAGCTTTCTCCAGCTAGGTGTCCATAGCTTGATGTAGATTATCCACTCCTTTGAATTACAATGTGGCCATGGTGGCCTGAATAGGATGATTTGAATGAGGAATGCTTTCCACAGCCATGTCCTTCATATACAACCCTTGGTCCTCAGTTGGTGCTGCACTTGGGTAGGATCTTGTAACTTTTACGATTAGCAACTTACTGATGAAAGTGTTGTGGGGAGCAAGCTTTGAGAATTTATTGCTTCATCCCATATCTGCTCTCTTTCCTGCTTCCTATGTGCCCCTGCTGTAATGTTCCTCCTACCTTTACAAAATCTATCCTTCTATATCATAAACAAAAATAAACTCTTCTTTCCTTAAGTTGTTTTTGATCATATTTTTTACCCACAGCAACAGAAAAAGAATATACTCACATATAACTGGTTTCAAACCAAGCACATCAAAAATAATGAACTTAGTGCTTCATAAACATAAAATAAAATAGAAAAATAAAACTATCTACAGATACACCAGTTACTGCTAATTACAGAAATTCTTGGGACAATTTAGTTATTGTTGTTTTTCTTTCTCATTGTTGTTGTTGTTTGCTTTGTTTTGTTTTCTGTTATTGTTGTAGTTGTTGTTTTCTCTCCATACTGTCTTGAGACTCATGCTTGGACTCTCATCTTGATGACTAAAGAATAGAACACTTTAGTACTGGGGAATTGTTTGGAGTTATGAAGATGTTCATTTCAGTTGGGATTCCTTTTCAAAGCATCATCAATGAAATACATGTCTCGTGTCATAGACCACCAACAAGTTTTTGGAAGTTCAAAGTATGTTAGTCAAACCATATGTTTATCTCTGGATGAGACTGAAGCTTCTTTCACACGAGGAATAAGGCATCTTCTTACACAGTTCTCTAGGAGAATGATAGTAGTCATGGGAACAGAGACTTCTGAACTATTTAAAACCATAGTCATCTAGCTCCACCTCCAGAGGTCTACAGCAAACAAATGTCTTTTTCTATTAGGCTCTAGGGACACTAATGTAAATAAATCTCCAGTAAGACTGATGCTACAGTTATTAGATTTTCAACCTCCATAAAGCTATTTATCAGAAACACAGACAGAAAAAATACACAAAATGACATAGTAAAAATAAAACAATTACAGTAATTCAAAGTGAACTATTAGATTAAAAAAGCCTAGTCATCTACAATTTCCCACACATGTCACCAAATTAAGCATTTCCAATGACTACTGAAATTGCAGTGGAAATTTCCTACAAATCATATTAAATTAAACTTGAAAGTGATAAATTATCTTGGGATGTTAATATTCAATATTTACTCCATAAAGTCAGTTTCCAAAGTTAACCAACATGCCTATTCAAGTTTTAAGCAGTGAAGATATTTGCTGGAATTAAAAATTTACTCAAGATAAACCAAAATTACTATTGTGCTGAAGTATGGCGATATCAATTAATTCACAATCTAAAGATTATTGTTGAATCATGCTATGCGGAAATGCAAACAAGGTGAGCACTCAGTCAAACAAAATCTGAACATTTTTGTCATTTAACAGAACAACTTTTCAGCACATTTCATAACCAAGCCTTCAAAATGACAGACATTTCAAATGTACCTGATTTCTCTAAAGAACCCTTGACATATTGTTGTGAAAGCAGACCGGTTAAACATGTTCAGACTATAAGAATGGTGCAGTAACTTTCCAAGTCATAAAAACAAGCAGCCAAAGCATTCTTTTCAAATAAAACTAAGTAAAAGAAATGTTTCATTTATCAAGTCATCCACAAGTATTGTAGAACTCTGACCTGTCTCTAGTATGAAGGAGAAGTTCATGACATAAACACAAATCTAAACAGCTACTAGGATTTCCAAGTATCTTCTCCACAGGAAACTTACTCAGGGCACATTCTTGAGGCCATTTCTCACAAGTGACCATAGGCCGCAGGTGGAAATATAACCAGTGTCAAAAGGGATACTGGGAATTTTGTTCACTACCAGTTTATCAAAATTGTTAATAAACACTTAAATCCATATCTGGGTTTCCTGGTGATCCAAAGAAGTTAGCAAACAAAAATTGATAAAAAAAATAGAAATATTTAAATTTTAATTAAAGGAAAAGTATCTAATTTTCTGGTAAACCATGAAACAAAGACTAATATATATATATATGTGTGTGTGTGTGTGTGTGTGTATGTGTGTGTGTGTGCGTGCATGTGCGTGCATGAATACATACATGCATACAGTTTTATATATATATATACATATGTATACACATACATGTTTTATATATATACAAAATTATATATATACACAAAATTTTATATATGTACACAAAATTTTATATATATAAAAAATTATATATATATATATATGTATACACACACACACACACACACACACACACAAAATTATTGATGGAGCGTCAGTGGTCCTTTCCATAGGAGAAAGTGACTAAGAAACAGGTTGCCCTCATTGCTTCTACTCATTGTTACAGATACATCATTTCTGTCTCTGGAGATGATGATATAGACATCTGATCTTAGATGTTTATTGTTGAAAGAAAAGAAAGTCTCAGGAATTTTATTGCTTGGTAGATATAACATCTCTACATTTCTAGGGCTTTCCAAAGATATTTGTCTGTAAATCAAATTTTTCCTCGATAGGTATAACATGGACTTACTATAGAGGAAAGCTTCAGAACCCAGACGCACGCTTATCTACACATCATGAACAATAAATCTGAAAATGTTTGCTATGGTTTCATGCTATGTATATTTTAATTTATTATGAAATTGAAAGGAAAGATAAAGTACTACATAGTTCCTCTTGTAATTTTCTAAGTCTTTCATGAGGAATTTGCAGAGACAATTTTTTATCATTTTTCTTTAAAATTCACAAGGAACTAACTTAAAATTTCAAATGCATAAGTGGATCATTTTATACATATAAATACTAACAACCTAATCCTTAAGACAGCTAAATTGTACATAGGACTACACAACCAAAGTGCCATTCCTCCTTAGCATTGTCACTAGAAGAAAATGAACAAGAATGTTCTGTTAAAGAGTCAGCTCTCTAATATTTAACATGAATATATTCATACTTGGTCATTAACATAAGTGTATGTGACAATTTTCTACGTACCTGATCACAATAATTTCAATGCTGCTTTCTATCACAATGTCCTAAGAAATTCTTCAATCCCCTCCCACCTCCGTTTTTATGATTGTGAGTCCAGAAATCATATTAAGTCCTGTCATTCTAAATGTAAACACTGGGGATACATAGATACCATTATGGAGATACAAGAAGGAAGAAAAACCAAATCAATTCAAATTTTTCAATAAATTGTAAAATGGCCTCACTGTAATGAGGGTGAACATTATAGCTTAATTATGAAATGAGTATTTAGGAAGCATAATTGGAGACTAATGAAAATATCAGTGACCCAAAACATTTTAAATTAGAGGTTATGAATATGTAACATATAAAGATTATAGAAATCTTCTTATTTTTAATGATGTTTTATTCTTTTGAATTTAGAGTGAGAAATACAAAGAGCAGTAGTATAGATGATGAGACCAGGTTTAGTTCCTCAAGTCATTCATCCAACTGCTACTTACTAAATTTGACCAGCTAGACATTAGGTAAATAAAATAAAATAAAATAAAATGCATTCTGTCCCATTATTGAAAGATGATAGTATAGTCTAGAAAATATCTTCAAATATTTTTATAAGTTATTCATTAATTTTCAATGAAAATACTTTTTTTCATAGAAAAATTCTATTTTAAAAAAAGTACTAGGTTTTAGTGATATGAATTTAAAATGTCAGTTGTTTTTTATTCTATAACGCTTTCTATTGTTGTGCTAAAGAGAATGACCAAAATCATCTTTGGGAGGGAATGGTTTACTTCAACTTAACTTTGGCCATAATAATGGAATATCAGGTCAGTAACTTGAGGCATGAAACTTGATGCAGGACCTGCAAAAACATGTTGCTTACTGGATTACTTCCCATGGATTGGTCAGGCTCTCTCTCTCTCTCTCTCTCTCTCTCTCTCTCTCTCTCTCTCTCTCTCTCTCTCTCTCCCTCTCTCCCTCTCTCCCTCTCTCCCTCTCTCCCTCCCTCCCTCCCTCCCTCTCTCCCTCTCTCCCTCCCTCCCTCCCTCCCTTCTTCCTTCCTTCCTTCTTTCCTTCCTTCCAAATATTTACTTACTTATGTTGTTTATGAGTGCACTCTAGCTGTCTTCAGACACACCAGAAGAGGGCATCAGATCCCATTACAGATGGTTGTGAGCCCCCATGTGGTTGCTGGGAATAAAACTCAGGACCTCTGGAAGAGCAGTCAGTGCTCTTAACCACTGAACCATCTCTCCAGGCCCCAAGTTGCTTTCTTATAGACAACATTTTCTTATAATACAGACATCTTAGTGATGGCATCATCCTCAGTGAACTAGGCTTTCCCATATCAAGAAAATGTACTACAGACTGCCTAGAGACAATCTGATGGAAGGGTTTTCTCAATTGAAGTTCTTTTTCCCGGATGACTCCAAATTTTGTCAAGTTGTTAAAAAATAACTAGAACACTGGTGACATTGTATTATTGCACACATCAATTGGATGTGTATATCCTTTTCTGTTCATGTGTCATTATTGTGTGTCTTCTGGTGAAGATATTGCACAGTAGGAGACTGTGACTGATAGTGAGGTATCTTCACGCAAAACCTGATAAATTACAATAAGAATAAAAGGAGAAAAGGGATGGAAATTCCTCAATAGAGGTTAACCAAAACAAACTCTTGGTAATGGTGAGTGCACAGAGGCATGTCAGCACGTCCTGAATAACCTGTAGCTCAATATCTCACTAAAATACACAGTGTGGGGTAATTGTTTAAGATACTAATGAGACCTTAAGCATACGAAATTATATGTAGAAAGATATTAACACACACATGCAGAAGATAAAAGAAGACTATGCAAATCAGGCAGGCACCTGTTGTGTTGTACAACAGCATCCTTTGTGGAGCAGATCCATGGAGTCCCTAACATTTCTCTTCACTCCGGAGTGCTTCCTTTTTGAACCTTATTTTTTTTCTAGCAATTCTTCTTAAAATTGTTTGTATCTATTCAATGTTTTTCAAGAACAACAAGAAACTAGCACGCTTTCCAGAGGTATACAAATGAGTCAAAATGTTAGTCCATATTGACATAAATTTATGCAGACTCCTAATGACATTCCTAAAATTCTTGCAATTTCCTGAGATAATGGGACGAAAATTATATCCCACTGTACAATCACATACTAAATTCCTTGGATCTTCCTTGGTGAATTGAACAATTTTAGTTCTAATATGTTGACATTTTATGAGCCTTAAGATGGTGTCAGGATGCATGATGGATGCAGGAACGACTGAGTCATGGCTATATATTTTAAAATTAAATGTTTACCTAAGTGCTCCAGTGAGAGGAACAAGGATAGGTTTCAGTTAATAAGAAACTGTGATTATGTAATTATACCTTCCTGAAACTGCTAACCCAATGACAGAAAGTTACCAAGGACCATGTATAGCTCAAGGTCAGGATCACAGCTAGGCCAGAGCTCTCTGTACTCTGCTAGATTACAGACTATTCACCTCTCTGTTCAATTGTTGTATAAAAATTGATGTCTTGTATTAATTCATGGTTACTTGAGTTCTGTCAGCAAATTGTGAAGCAGTGTGGAGATCCTGGACATGGAATCCATCTCTAATAGAAATATACTCTCTGGAGACCCATTGATTTTGACCAACTTCTATTGTGAGTACATCCTGGAGATTAGAGCCATTAAATCTCTAGAGTCTTAAAAGTATCATAATTCATAGCACATCCAAATTGGTGTCTGATTATTGAAAAATTGGCTAGTAGTTTTTGGAGGTAGGGTGAGAGGGAGCTAACAAACTTAGAATTGCAAACATAAATAGAACACTTCTTCAGGAAAATTTATATTTCAGAATTAATTTTTTTTAACACTTGCATAATTAACTTTATTATCTCAGTTGGCAATCAATATACTTTTTTTTAATTATTTATTTTATTTTTTTTAATTTACATTCCAAATCATTTCCCCTTCCCCGTTTCCTCCCTCCCCGAAAGTCCCATAAGCCCCCTTCCCTCCCTCTTTTCTCCATTCAACCCCCTCTCTTTACTCTGTCCTGGCGTTCCCCTACATCCAGTCTTTCCAGGACCAGGGGTCTCTCCTTCCATCTTCTTAGAAATCTATTGATATGCGGATTGTGTCTAGGGTATTCCGAGATTCTGGGTCAATATCCCCTTATCAGTGACTGCATACCATGTGTGTTCTTTTATGATTGGGTTACCTCACTAAGGATGATATTTTCAAGATCTGACCATTTGCCTAGGAATTTCGTGAATTCATTGTTTTTAATTGCAGAGTAGTATTCCATTGTGTAGATATACCACATCTTCTGAATCCATTCCTCCGTTGAGGGACATCTGGGTTCTTTCCAGCTTCTGGCTATTATAAATAAGGCTGCTATGAACATAGTGGAGCATGTGTCCTTATTGCATGCAGGTAAAGTCTCTGGGTATATGCCCAGGAGTGGTATAGCCGGATCCTCCAGGAGTGTCATGCCCAGTTTTCTGAGGAACTGCCAGACTGCTTTCCAGAGTGGTTGTACCAGCTTGCAATTCCACCAGCAGTGGAGGAGTGTTCCTCTTTCTCCACATCCTCGCCAACAACTGCTGTCTCCTGTGTTTTTGATCTTAGCCATCCTGACTGGTGTGAGATGGAATCTCAGGGTTGTTTTGATTTGCATTTTCCTAATGACTAAGGATGATGAACATCTCTTTAGGTGCTTCTCAGCCATTAGATATTCTTCAGATGAGAACACTTTGTTTAGCTCTGTAACCCATTTTTTAATAGGGTTACTTGCCTCTCTGGAGTTTAACTTCTTGAGTTCTTTGTATATATTGGAGTAAAAGAACCTCTGGGGAAATCAGTATCCCGGACCTCAAGCTGTACTACAGAGCAATAGTGTTAAAAACCGCATGGTATTGGTACAGTGACAGACATGTAGATCAATGGAACAGAATTGAAGACCCAGAAATGAGTCCACACTCCTATGGTCACTTGATCTTTGACAAAGGAGCTAAAACCATCCAGTGGAAAAAAGATAGCCTTTTCAACAAATGGTGCTGGCTCAGCTGGAGGTCAACATGCAGAAGAATGCAAATTGACCCATTCTTATCTCCTTGCACTAAGCTCAATTCTAAGTGGATCAAAGATCTCCACATTAAACCAGACACACTGAAACTAATAGAAAGGAAACTAGGGAAGAACCTTGAACATATGGGCACAGGGGAGAATTTCCTGAACAGAACTCCAATAGCTTATGCTCTAAGATCAAGAATAGACAAATGGGACCTCATTAAATTACAAAGTTTTTGCAAGGCAAAAGACACTGTCAAAAAGACAAAGCAGCAACCAACTAACTGGGAAATGATCTTTACCAACCTTACATCCAACAGAGGGCTAATATCCAATATATGCAAAGAATTAAATATTTTTATGAGAAGCCATTGTGATTGAAACAGATATATAGGCCTGAAAATTCTTGCCTCCTTAATTTGCACCTCTGTGTGTACGTCTTTCTGTCACTATCTCTGTCTATCTCTATCTCTGCCTGACTCTGTCTAGCTCTCTGTCTCTGTTTCTATTTCTTCCTCTTTTTCTACATCTTAATACACATTTTCCGTATGTATATTAAGTATAGAGCTGCATTTGTTAGTTGTTCTTTTAGTACAAAGTAGAAATACATTTTTGGTGCATTCTAATCATAACCTATTTCTAATATTATAAGAAAATATTCAAATGTAAAGAATAACTTAAAACATAAATCAACCTGATAAAATATCATTAAAAAAACTGATATCCTGTATTTGCACCTCAAATCCATTAAAAATATGCTCTGAACTTTCAGGGCTGTGTCAGGATACCAGAGAGGCCAATGGCAAATATCTTCTCCATCCTCCACCTCCTCTTTTCAGCCTAGTTCTATCAGAGCAGAGAGGCTGTAGTTGAGTAAGTAAAAATCAGGACAGTTGGATTTGAAGAGAGTGTGTATTATTTTCTGAAATGATTATAGAATCTTTCATTTGTGTGAGAAAGGAGAGAATTGTGAAGTTAAAATTTAGCACCTTTTCTTCTTTTCCTATAGTGCTCAGGATGAAGCTCTGGTCTTTGTCTGGCTGCTGCTACTGCCTATTTTATTTCCTTAGGTATTTAGAAGCTGCTTGCTGTTAATTAAGGGCATCTCTCTAAATATAATTTGCATATTGCAACATTCTGAAAAGTAAAATGTTGGTATTCAGAACACATTATTTGGCAGAGGAAAATAGAGTTTCAACTTATCTATTCCTAGTATTCAAAGATGCAAGATACAGTTAGTCATTCACAGTTCTAATGTTAGTTGGTTCCCTCATTTCTAGTCATTTTATCAACTGCGTGTTTCATTCTCTTTTGCTTTAATAATTGGGAGAGGACTTTCATTTTTTCACCATAGTATGCCTTTTATTTCCTATGGTAATATGCGGTAAATTTTAATTATGTTGTCTTTTTGGTTTCCTTTCCATCTGTCTCAATTACATCTATTCTCATTTTTGTTTTGCATCCATCTGTACAATTATCTTATATTTTTATCAGGGTAGATTATACTTCCTTCTTTAATCTAAGGGAATGTGAAAAATAGCATGTAATTACTCATTACTTTTGATATACGAAGTACTGTCAACCTTTATGCTTGGCTTTTTATAGATTCTAAATTTATTTTATTTAATTGCATATTATATCACCACTAGATAAAGGATACAAACTGAATATGTACCTCATTTTAGGTCTTTACTTTCACTTCTGATCACTAGGCTTCCTGATTCATTATTGTAAATGTCAGTGGTAGGTGCATAGATTCTTCTCTGTCTAAAAATGTAGTTCTACTACATAAAATGAAACCAAAGGGATAAATTTTCCTTTTTTGGTGAAACTTTTGTTTCTAAAGACTTTGATCACAACATGAGTACTCTTTTATGTTTGTAATTAGAACAGCTATAATATTGCAGGCATTGTTGGAGTAACTGACCTTAATTCTATTATATCTACTTTATCCCCTGCATTATATTTAAGCAAATTTCTTAACCTAGTCTTTGTTCATGCCTTCATTGGTACCAAGTTTGCTATTATGAACTGTAGATGATTGTCATTTGCAACTATAATCTTACTTGGATCCTGGAGTTAAGGCAGGAGTTTTAAGTAGAATGTGAGTACATGAAAATTGTAGATATTAATATATAATATAAACAATATTCTCATATCCTTTAAACTATTTATAGCTCAGTTGTATACATTTATGTTGAGAGACATAATATGGTAATTTAACAATGAACGAATATCCCGTGCAGTTGACTTAGTTCTTAACACTCTGCTCCCTCGCCTTTAAATTGAATAGAAGACTGACTTTGAGGATCACCTTAAAATCTGAAAATAATCGGTAGTGAAGCATATACAATTACAAACAGTTCATGGAATATACTATTACTTCTTTCAGCTTTCCCTACTTTATTATTATAATGAGCATACCAATTAATAATGACTTCATCCCCGATGTAAGTAGACCCTACAACATATTACATATACTTCCACCATTCTATTATAGAAAGCACATAATTCTGGGTAAACAGAGAAAAGGTAACAACCTCTTATTGTGAACCTTTCTGACTAATTCATTATATATGCCTACCTAAATAAATTCTATATGATTTTCCAATGATTTCTTAAATATCTCTATTTAGTTGAATAAGAGAAGAAGAGGATGAAAGGAACAGAAATTTTGAGTTTCTGGGAAGTTATCAACTCTGAATCATATTCCTGGATTTTGATGTCAAATGTACCACTAATTTTCTAGTGAACCATGAGCTAGTTACTTGAAAACTGTGTCTCAGTGTTCTTCGTTTAATCAGAAATGTCTGCTCTAACTCCTTAGGAGATTACTGGGAAGTTTAAAAACATAATCACTGACTTGCTGAGCACAATGCCTGGCATGATGGCTCAGTCTAATTTGACTTCTACTCTTTCATTCTGAGTATTCTTAAATATTTTAATTATAGGTAAATCAGAGATTTATGATTATGCAATTAAATTAAGATTTTTTTGGTTAAAAGATAATGAAAACATGACTCCCTCTACATGGCAGCATTTATTTTTAGTTTTCAACCAGAGGTAGATGGATTCCACTATTAAGAAATATTCCATTGCATTATCTTTTTAGTTTCTGACAGTTGCATGGTCAGAAATGTTTGGACTTACTAGATGAATAAAACTAATTCCAAAATCTTCAACATTAAGGAACATTCCAAGAATATTCACATTAAGAGTCATGACACATTTAAAAATAAAATGACCTTGATGAACATCAAAATTATATTTTATTTGCAAGTCTGAATATACATATAATATATGCCATTATATTATATTTTGCATTATATTCATAAGTATGACTTTTCTTACACAAATAGATCACTCTCTAGGCTATACAACAACAACAAAGCAAAAGTTTGAAATTTAGTCGTCAGTATAATTATTTTCTGTTGAAATTTCCCTACTCTGACTTCAGTTGGCCATCTTCATGATTATCCTTTACATTCTAGTCATCAATATTCTAAATTATTTTCCATTAGTGATTAATTTCAGTGCAATATGGCCCACCCTAATGACCTCATTTTAACCTAATTATTATGGTTAATATTCTATATTTAAATAGTCTAGAATATCAAGCAAGATATTAAAATAGAAAATCTTAAAGTTTAACGTTGAAAAATAATAATAAATTTATAGAAGTAACACAAAATGGACACAGAACTCAGACTTTAATTCCTGTTAAAGCAGATTCTGTAACAATATCAAGAGTCACCAGTTTGCATGATAGGTTATCTTGTGAAGAAGAAGAAATGAGCCAGTGACAAAGAAGAAAATGAATGGAGAATTAGTTCACTAATTTTAATTGTCTAAAGTGGATTTATTTGTAGCATGACATTTATGCAGGCTGTATCAGCTACATGAGAACGAATCCTTAAGAAGCTAGGGAGGGGGCATGGAGAGATGACAAAATGCCTAAGAGCATCAATGGTTTCAGCAGAGGACCTGTAACTATTGAAAGCCAAAACTTCACATATAGAAAATATAACTTCTGGGGGCCCTAGCTCAGGTGAGAAAGAGAAATGATGCAGGCTGGGGTGGGGGCTGGGTTCCCAAATGTCAGGGCATCCAGATGCTGCTGGGAACCCAAAGGCAAAAGGAGTTATGAATCAGAACAAGCACTTTCTCCTGTGTGGTCCTTGTGTATCATAGGATTTAGGATATAATTTTGGAATCCAGAGGGCCTTGGTAATCTGACTGCCTCAGTTCTTCTAATTATAGCACATAGATCCACCCCCTACATGCAATTTTCTTTTGAAATTTTGTTTACCAAACAAATCAGTCTATCGCTTCTATATAGCATCTTATTTAGTTGTTAGGGATATGGGCAAAGTGATGACACATTCTTTGCCAAAATGTAACCTGGTTACATTTTGCCTAGCTCAGGATGCAGTCACTGTCCTATTTTGATACTGCATTAAATAGCTCTTTACCTTTCTATTTCACTTGGCTTTTTTTTTTTCATTCAAACTCTCACCAAAATATCTCAATGTATTCTGTTTCATTCTTGGATTACTGTTTGTATGTTTTGTTGTTGTCGATGGGGTTTTCCTAGCACAATGGTGGAAATGCCTCAGATGTCATCTCACCAACCAGTTTCAAATCAGAACAATATAGTCTAAAGTGAAAGACCATAGGCTCCAGTTATGGTCTAAATTTTGGATTAATTAGTTATCTCTATGAGAAACTTCCCAAAATAACCAACTTGACAGTACAAAGGTTAATATTGGTTCACCATGTTCATGTACAGACATTCAAATTGAGGAAAATTCTGGAAGTAGAAGCTTGAGGCAGATGTCATGTGTCTGCCATCAGGATGAAGCTTTTGACAGCCCATAGGGGTAAAGGCTCTAGGTAGGTACAAGCTTGATTCCCACACTTCAGCTGTATAGCTTTTATGTTCAACAATACTGCTTTGCCCCAAGAAAACAGAAAGTAACATGACACAACATGTCCTTGTTGGCAATAGCATGGGTTGTTTTGAAATTCCTGGGACTCATTATTCCAACAATTCAATTAAATATAATCCATTCCTACTACTGGAAGTTTAAATAGGTGATGAAAGATGTCCAGTTAGGGCACAGTCTTTCCATTACTTGGCTATTTCATTGAAATTTCATTCATGAATGTATATATTTTAGGAAAGTTTTACTGTATTAGGTTTCAAATAGTCCCTCAAATAGCTATTTACATAAGCTGTCACTCCCATGGTCCCTCCCTCATCTTCTTCTTCCTCACCATTTGCTCCAGTCCCAAGAAGAAAGAAAATAGTGTTCCACTATATCACATCCTTGTAAGTATGAACTATCATTTGTTTTTATTGAACTTGGCCATTCTGACTGTTGTAAAATGTAGTCTTAAAGCAGTTTTGATTTGTGTTTTCTTGATGACTGAGGATGTTGAACATTTCTTTAAGTGCATCTCAGCCATGTGCTTTCTTCTTTTCAGTAAACTCTGCTTAGATCTGTACACTATTATTAACTAAATTATTTGTTGCCATGATGTGTGCTTCATTTAATTCTTTATATATTTGGGGTATTAATTCTCTATTTGTTGTGTAGCTGGCAAAAATACTTTTCCATTCTGTAGACCTCCTAGAACTGAACCAAAGAAATCAAATTGGGAGGGAGGATAGAATGTGGGTAAGAGGATGGAAGGGTATTAAAAGTAAAGGATGGGTTGTCTGAAAATATAACAGTAGAATTTTCCATATATATATATATATATATATATATATATATATATATATATATATGATTTAAATGAAATAGCCAATCTACATATTCAATACAAACCCCATCAAAATTCTAACATAATTCTTCACAGACCTTGAAAGGACAATTTTCAGGTTCCCATAGAAACACATACACACTTAGGATATACAAATTTTTCAAAAATCATTTGTCTCTAATTTTGCAAGTAATCTTATGAACAATTATGTGATGTTATGAATGATATATCTCAGCTATAGTTTTGGCTTTTTGGATATTTAGTCTACAAACAGCAGAACAGGTTTAGAAGTTTAGAATACATGGTCTTTCTGGAGGAATATATGGCTGAATGCAGGTTTTTAGGAGTTAAATACTCACGTGACTTCTAGTTTTCTTCATCTCCTCATCAAAAAGTTTAATTATAACCACAAGTAATCATAAAGTACCATCTAATATTAAATACTCCTAATGAATCAAACTTTTCCTTTTATAAGTTTTTGATTGTTCTATTTTGTTGCACATACATTCGAATGCCATTTCTCTGTTTGAGCTACCATGTGTTTTCTGGGAATTGAACTCAGGACTTCTGGAAGAGCTGTCAAAGCTCTTAAGACCTGAGTCATCTCTCTAGCCCCCTTCATTTTATTAACCATTTTATTTGTTTATATTTCAAATAATATCCCCCTTCCCGGTTATCCCTCCACAGACCCACCATACCATCTCCCCTCTCTCCCTACTCTCAGCCTTTATGGGGTGCCCCTCCACCCACTCACCCACTCCCACCTTACCACTGTAGCATCCTCCTTCACTGCGGCATCAAGTCTCTACAGGACAAAGGGCCTCCCCTCCCATTGATGTCAAATAAGGCCATTCTCTGCTATAAATGTATTTGGAGTCATGGGTCCCTCCATGCATACTCTTTGATTGATGGTTTAGTCTCTGGGAGCTCTGGGTGGTTCAGTTAGTTGATACTGTTCTTCTTATGGCATTGCAATTCCCTTTGTCTCCTTCAGTCCTTCTCTTAGCTCTTACATTAGGATCCCCAGGCTCAGTCTGAATAGTTGGTTGAGAGAATCTGCATCTGTTTTTGATTTCTCCCTAGTCCAGGGTCATTGTCATGACTGACAGCTTTGAGTATAGTCTTCACTTCCAAGACCGCATGATCTATATTTCATCCAAATCCAGTATTGTAAATAGGTCTGCTAGGAAAATAGATATCTACAACGTGTAAAGTGAAACATGATTCCAACTTATCGCACTGGATTAAACCACAAATGTCTAACTCACATCTCTGTTTGGAAAGTCTGATGCCAGCACTTGACTAAATTCACTTCTGCTTTGAACTTGCATACGTCTCTTTCTTGTGATCACTAGACTTCCTATCTGATCCTGGAAAATAAGAATCATAACACCTAGATGAATCGTGGCCTCCTGAAGCATCCCAACTTTGAATGGGATTTCTCATTCACTGAAGGTAAGTTTCGTTAAATGTGCTGTAACCTGAGATTCCATCCATGCAATTTTCATACTTTCCTTTCTTCTTCTAGTAGGAGCTCAAGGCTCGCCACAACTGTTGTATTTCCAACTCTTTTATTTTTCATAGAAAATTGCTATAGGAAATCTAATGCTTATCTAACTCCATAGTCAAGACAGCTTTGAAAAGTAACCAAATTCACAAACTAGGAGGCTGACCATATTTGCAATTGTATTCACTGACTAACCTTCCCTCTTATCTCATGACTTATTTATATTTTTAATTTAATTTGGTATTTTATTTCATCTAATATATTTAAATTTTATCATATAGTAACAGAATTTTTATTGAAAGGATATTTTTCTCTCACACCATATTCTCTACCACAGTACCCTGCCTCTACTCCTTCCAGCCCCTTGTCCACTCCTCTCTACCATAGATTCACTTCCTGTTTGTTTCCCTTCAGAAAGGAGCTGGTCTCAAAGAGATGTCGGTAAATGAAATGAAACAAGAATTCAACAAGAAAAGGCAAAAAGCCATTATATTAAGGCTGGACAAGGCAACACAATATGAGGGAGTGAGACCCAGAGTTGAAAAATAGTACAAGATAGAGCCATTCCCAATATTAGAATTCCCACAAAACCACCAAACTCATAGGCATTAATATATTAGCAGATGACCTGGTATAGACCCACATAGGCCCTGTGCCACTTGTTATTTCCATCCTACTCTGTGAGCCTTGCTTAGTTGAGTCTGTGGGTGCTTCTAACTCCTATAATCTTTCCTCCTGCTCTTCTGTAATAGTCGCCTAGCTTCTAGGGATCCAGTTAGGGATCCTCTAATTTAGACTCTCTCTCTCTCTCTCTCTCTCTCTCTCTCTCTCTCTCTCTCTCTCTCTCTCCATATAATGTCCAATTGTGGCTTTCTGCACCTCCACCGGTTCACATATGCTTTTGGAGAAAGACTCTCTGATGATGCCTCGGCAAGGCACCAATCTTTGGGTATGGCCAAATGTCATTAGTAGTCATTTCATTTATTATTTGTATTATTTCTATTTTACTGTTTATTGTTTCTTAAGGATTGAAACAATCCTGTTTTATACCTTGTGATAGAATTCAATAAAATACACCTTTGCTTTTTAAGCAACTTATTCTCATTTAAAATTATATATTAAAATCTTACTTTTCTGGATGTCACTTAGATATTAATGTGTTTAACATCAGATCACTTTGAATTGGAACAACTTTTATTCCAATCAGTATGCATAGCCTTGTGAGAAGTAGCTTAATTAAGTAATTAGTGATAAAGATATAGATCTAGATATATTTGACTCAGTGTTCTTGTGTTTTGTCTCAGGTTTTCTGTTTCTTATATATTTTTGTTGTTGTTGTTGAGGAAGAAATTGAACAGGTTATAGAGGAAAAAAATGCTATAGAATCTAAGTAAGAGAATGACCTGAGTGGATATTATTAGAGAGATGTCCAAGCCAAAACAATTCTAGTAAGACAATAAAAAAAATAAAATAAGCAAAGTATTGATGAAGGAATCACGATGATGCAAGGAAAATAAATTGTAAGAAAAAGTTCCTTGCACTTCATTGATTTTCTGAAGTTCTGACCTTAATTTTAGAAATTTGATTTTCTTTGATGTACCCACTCAAGCAGAGAGCTATTATCTTTCTGAGCACATGGCCTCAGAATGTCCAAGTGTTCCAAAAATTATTCCAGAGCAGAGTTTTGTAGAGAAGAAAACAAAAGGCTACATTGACACCTTAAAATCTAAACTTCTAAAAATACCCTAAATACAACTGTACAACACATCTCTCTTGCCTCTTATTCCTCTCCCATCCCTTTCCCTTTCTCTCCCTCTCTCTCTCTCTCTCTCTCTCTCTCTCTCTCTCTCTCTCTCTCTCTCTTTTCTACTATCAAGAACTCAATATTCACAACATATATAGAGAAATCAGGTTGAAGAATTTTAGTAATTTGTCAGGGGAAAATTAGAATAATTAATAAGGGGAAAGCCTTATTAAAACGTCATCCTTTACAGCTTGCTGCATTGTTTTTTCATTAAAATCATTTGTTTCACATTATTCAAAATAACTAATATAATTTCAATATATTATTAATAAATATATTGTATATTTATAAGCTATGTCTATAAATTAATATTATGTTTCTACCAAATGGGATTCACATATTTTCAATGGTCATATTACTCTTGTCAAAGCAAACATTAGTATTTAACACCGTTGATGTGACCTTGGATCCAAGACGAATAAACATATTAATATTTGACCCACTGGGCTACACTGCCCACCTGTATTTTGACCATTTTTCTTAATGATCATTCCTGCTGCTATAAATTGCTTTTTGGAAGGAACTAAGAGGAGTGTTAAAGGGCTTAAAAATTTTGTTTCTCATTTAAACAAAGATGACAAGTGAAATAATATTAGCAAGTCTGATTCTTATAAATTTTTCCAAAAAATTCATCACTTTCAAGTAACAGGAAAGAAATATATATAATTTTATTCAGAGTCATATAGATGAAAGTATCCTAACCAAATTAACATGTCATTATTATAGTTATATTTTAAAATATGTATAGGGTTTTTTCCTGGTGATAATATAAATTGGTTTAACTTAATATCTTAATTTTTTATCATAATCTCACTTTATTACATATTTCCAAATGTAGAACTTCCATGTTTTCCTAATAAAGCATGTAATGTATTCAATCTTCATATATATATGTATATATATATATATATATATATATATATATATATAATTACTTTTTATCAAATCTCCCACCTTTTCTTTGTTTTCAGTTCCTGCTATAATTCCTATCCATTTTCCTTCCTAACTTCTTATGCTTTGGATTTAAAGTCACTGAGTCCCCTTAGTGCTCTCTGTCTGAGCATGAGTATAGGAGCATCTACTTTATCATGTGTGCCTTCTTTATCATGCTCCATACTACAGCGACCCTCAACTGTCAGTAACTTCTTAGGTAGAGTGGGCTTCATAAGCCTTCCCATATCCATGCCAGTGTTAGCTGGTTTGATTCTGATCATGACTTGAATATGTAGTCAAAGCTACTTTGAAATGGTCTAATCATTCCCCACTAAAAATGTTCACAGAGAGATGCCCACCACCTCTAGATTTTAAGCAGCTTTCTTCCTTGTTCTCATTGATTTCTCTTCTCTCTCTCTGCTCTCTGTCTCTCTCTCTTTCTGTCTCTCTCTCTGTCTCTCTGTCTTTCTGTCTCTCTCTCTGTCTCTCTCTGCTCTCTGTCTGTCTCTCTCTCTCTGTCTGTCTCTCTGTCTCTCTGTGTGTGGTGTGTGTCTTTGTCTCTCTCTCTGTCTCTCTGTCTCTGTCTCTCCCTCTCTCTCTCTCTCTCTCTCTCTCTCTCTCTCTCTCTCTCTCTCTATCTCTGTGTGTGTGTGTGTGTGTGTGTGTGTGTGTGTGTATGTATGTATGTAATATAGATAACACATCTAGGACTTAGCATTCCTTGGTTTCTTATTCTTTGCATGTTGAACATCTATGAGTTTCTGTATTAATCTCTGTCTACTACTATGACTACTACTACTACTACTACTACTACTACAAAAATCTCTGCATCAGTCTTAAAAAATGGCCCAAACTATAAGGGGAGGATTTAGGATTTTGTCTATTTTGATTAAGTCTATTGAACAGAATAACAGAATTTAGTTCTTTTGTATGACTTGAAAATACCCATAGAGTTTTGATCTAGTTAATGGTTCAGGCATGAATTCCATCTTGCCTTAAATCCAACTTAGAAAGTTGTTAGTTATTCCATAGCATGCATACCAATATCATATCACTGAGTTTACTTCATCATACCAGTCATTATTGTACTCAATATATTCATATCTGGTAAAGACTGCTGATTAAATTTCTCTAAAAGCAGAATGAAAACAACAGCAACAAATACCACCAGCAGCAGCAGCAACAACAACAACACACCGTAAATGCTAGATAATAGGGCTGTAGCTTTCAAGAATATACCATATTGACTCTTCCGTGTCCAGTGACCAAAGGTATGGTGTCTTCAACCAGTCTAACCATCATTTTCTGGAGGGAACCAGTAACAAAGGGGCTATCCTATGATGTGTAGAATAGAAACTATCGGACCCCATTGAGCAATAATTGATCAGAAGTTATTCATACTTAACTCTGATAACAGTTTTTCTGATAACAAATCCTATTTGGAGAAATATTGTTCTCCTGTTATAGTGTACCTCTATTAGAACTCATTTTATTTATGTTTATGTGTTGATTTTAACAAGATTTTACATTAATTGGCTTCCAAATAGCTTTTTCCAAATAAGTTTACTGTTAGTTATCTGCTTTATACTTTCCACTCTACCTAGCTCTCCCACCCCCATCCCCACTCAACATGTCTTACTCCATCATTCCCTGTCCATGTCACTTGTATTTATCACTCATCTTCTATTGACACACTCCATAACCTTTATCATTATAGTAAAATTTAAGCAAATCTATGTAAACATTCAAAGCTACTAGGTCTGCAATCTTGCTTCATCTCTTTTCCCACACCATTCTCTGAGTAGCTTTTATGAGATCATCTCTTACTACTTCTATGAGATCATCTCTTACTAGCTTCTTTGAGATCATCTTTTACCACCTCTATTACTGTATGTCTTACAACCTCTATGAGATGATCTCTTACTATGTCTATGAGATCATCTCTTACTACCTCTATGAGAACATCACTTACTAGTCTCTATGAGATCATTTCTTACTAGCCTCTATGAGATCATCTCTTACTGGCCTTTATGAGATCATTCCATTTTAACTTCCTCATATAAATGAGAAAATAAGGGGATTACCTCAATTTTCTTACTTATTTCACCAAGACATTCTAAGAAAGGTAAAAAGATGTGGGTTTGAGAGTAGCTGTGTAATATATTTCTGAGTACTTTAAATATTATTTTTCAAATGAACAATAAAATAAAAGAGTACACATTGCTGATGTTTTAAAGTTCAATCATCAAAACTGAAGCGAATTTTACTTGGTAAACATCAAATAGAATTTAAATTAAGTCTAACAAAGCAATTTTGACAATGAATTCTTATCTATCATAGCTCAGGGAAATGTTCCTTTTATAAACCTAGCAGAGTTTCAGCTGGCAAATGTGCCCTTTGGTATTTTCTGGCACAATTCTTTTTCCTGGCAGTTCTTCCAAAAATACTACATTCATAAAGCCTGGAAATTTATAACTAAGTAGAAAAGAACCATACCTACTACCAGCACTGCATTTAAGTAATCATTACAGGACTTCAAAGTAAAGTTTTGGTTACTCGAACCCCAATATAGTCATTTTACTTATATCCCACAGCAAAAACTCAGTTCTACCTATAAATTACTCTGGATTACACTTTGACAAAAGTCGTAAAAGCTGTCACTTCTTTCAATGTAGCTTAAGCATCTGGTCTATGACTAAGATTTAATAAGACAGAGAATTGTAAATTCTTCTTTGCTGGTTTAGATAGAATGAACATTAGGAAATAGGATAAAAATATCCATTTGGGGGGATTTATACATTTAGTTTCTCTGAACATTAATTCACGTTTCAACAACAGTAAAACTAATAAAAACCTAAGCATGCCATAACTATTATTTGATTATTTATTAGAATTCAAAGATCGTATGATTCTAACTCTACAGAGATGAAGCATAGATTCATAGAATATTCATATCCAGCAACTTGACATTTATGTGCAATTTTTGTAGTAAGTCAGTGCACTAAATCAATGGACCTTAAGTGAGTGACATCTAACAGTGTCATTTGCTATGGCAATGACCATAACAAGCATGTTTCCCTCTTCATTTTTAGTAAGATGACTATTTGAAATCTTTGTTACACATAAGACATGTAAAATTTCAGAAAATACAGATTTATAGGACATTGTACTGCATAGATTATTTCACCTTGCTCATTCTACTTATAAAAATATTGATTCATCAAAACAATAGCACAGAAAAAGGTTACAAGATTTCCTGAAGTGATAATCAAAGAAAATCTCTCAACCACAGAATTAGTCTTGAAGAACTTGCAATGAATGCTTTCTACTTTCACCCATTAATAACAGGAATCACTATTTTATTTTGAGCCAGCCTGTTTTTAGTTATCTATAGATATGATATGTGTAATAAGTTGGACGAAAATTGCTGGGTTTTGACGAAAGTTGCTTTCTTAATCAAGAATTGCAATGAAAAATGTTTTTAATTAAGAAAGAAAGAAAGAAAGAAAGATAGCATGCTTTGAAAATAAATGCAAAACAAAAACAGACATTGTTCTCATTGTTCTCATGGTAGTTTACAACATTTTGATATAAGGGATGGAAACAATTTTTTTATGTTTATGGGAATAATACCTATTTGTATCTTATCATAAAGTTTCATTTCTAACTTTAATAAATATTTATATAATAGACATATAAGTGATTCACTGAATAAATCAAAATACTTTAGGTATTTATTTGAGTGTATTTATAAATATAAACACACTTTATTATAAATGTAAGCATAAATCCATTCTTAGGAATAATGAAAATATTTAATATAGTATTTTATACAGCTCATGTTGAAGGCTGAATTCTCATAGCACGTTTGATCATGATAATCAAATATTCTCATTACAAGTGCCACAGAGATGATCAACTTCCATGATATCTTGAACTGCTGTAATTATCATGAGAGGTAAAAGGAGTGCAAAACACCTTAGTATGATAACATGTCCTTAGGAATATGACATGAAGATAATTTAGTAAGGTTACATTTCAATAGCTCATGTTTATTTATTTTAGATAACTCCTTGTTTATTTAATTTTATGTGTATATTTTGTCTACTGTACATATACATGTCTCTGATAGTAGAGATCAGAAAAGCCCTTGCACTTAGTTAGGACTGGAATTTTGGAGGGCTGACAGCAAACGTGTTAAGGCTAGGAAATTAGCCTAAGTTCTTTGTAAGAGAAATCAGTGCTCTTAGAAACTGAGCCATCTTTCCAGCCCTTTTAAAAATGTTTAAATAAAATATATTATAACAGTATTGATATTATATCAATTTATAGTATCAAATGTTGAAAATAGTAACAGAACAAATGATAGAGGCACTGAATTTAGTAACAAATAAAGTCGAGAGATTATTTTTTTTTATTTTTATTTTTATTTATTTATTTATTTATTTATTTTTTGAGACAGGGTTTCTCTGTGTAACCCTGGCTGTCCTGGAGCTCACTTTGTAGACCAGGCTGGCCTTGAACTCAGAAATCCACCTGCCTCTGCCTCCCAAGTGCTGGGATTAAAGGCATGTGCCACCACTGCCTGGCCAGAATAGGACACTCTTGAACCATCTCGTGTGATGTGCCTGTCACATCTCTCTTCCCTTACATTTTGTCTAAGTATTTTCAAGGATTGTATTGGTTTTTCTCTCCAAACTCACTTTGAAATATGAGAGTCACTCAATCTCCATATTCTCCTTTGGGGGTTACATGTTTTCTCCTGACTGATTTTAACTTGGATGCTAATGATTTGCATATTTGTGTCTTCAGTTCAGAGTGACATTTCTTGAATATGACATTTCTTGAATATGTTAAGTACCATTTGAAAATAACATCTCCTAGTATTTCATCAACCACTAACTCATGTTGATTCTTATCTCCTAAATGTCACAACCTTCTTTCCACTTTGGTATAAAACTTGATTGCTATTATGCTAAACAAACTACATTTTAAACATTCATAACAAATGTTGATTAGAATTGCAGAAAGCATACTGCGTATTTTCAATTCGTTCTACATAGTCCAAACAGGTGGCATTGTTAGAAGTACAAATCTCTTCAAGAAGATATATTGCTTGCATATTTAAATCTTCTACTTTTCTCTAAAGAGAAATGTCAAACCACAAATTTTATTTTCTTATAGTATCGATTTCCTGTCTGTCTTATTGCTTGCTTGCGCCTCATTTCTGCCTGTCATTTATGACCCAACCAATGCTATATGACCTTTATATCTTTAGAGAAATTTTTCTACTTCCAACACTACCTAATCTACCTAATTTTGAAGGTTTCTTCTGACAGCCGGTTAATTAACCAGAACTTAGATGAGTGGATGGGAACTGTATTAAACATTATCTTGTAGCAATGTATCCCACAATTTTGGTTTTGTTTTGTTTTGTTTGTCTCCAAAATCAGGATAGTTATTTTTGTCGAGAATGGTACAAATATAATTTATCTGTCTGTTTACTTGCATGTCTCCATTGTGTTTTGGGGAAAACATATGATATTTAGAAAGCTAGATTATAGCATGGAATCCACTGTAGTTTTACCTAACTATGCAAAATTTTGCTAGCTATCCACATGAAGTGAAAAGCAGAAAACAGAGAAGATACATGTGACTTTTAAAATATATCAAATGAACCCATGAAATACTGTTGAATTATTTTGCACATTACAAGGTTGCTTAAACTTGTTCTGTAATTAATCATTTAGATTCAGTTAAAATGGCAAAAGAAATACTCGTCTTAAACTCAAAGGTACTCTTTAGACATGTAAATGTAGATTATTTCTCTTAATTTAAAAATGAATGTAGTATTCTATTCCCTACATTAATGTGTGTTTCCCTTCATTTTTTGCACACTTTAGCTACCTCTGATCACTAAATCTTTACCTAGGCTCAAATATTTGCTCCTTGGACCAAACATCTAATTGTCCTTTTTATTCTCTGCTTTATAATAGCTGTCATTGGGTAATGGAAGAATCAATCAAACTTCTTTTATTTTTTGTTCCACATGTGCCTGCAGCAACAGAACTTTATTATTTTTACTTCAGTGACACTGAGAGGCCCAAATCAATATTGACAAAACATCAGATCTCTTTGAAAAACTTTGATATGATGGCACAAAGAGCTTAACTGTTTCACATCCTTTACAGGCATGGAAACACAAAATGTATTTTCTTCCCAAGCACATACATCTTAATCTCTGGGAGGAAACCTTCAGTTGCATTTGCATGGCAGTCACTGTAATTGAATTCCAAAGCACACCACCTGGATTCATCGCCATATCTGAGAACAGAAACTGGCTATACACAAAGGAAACTTTATAATCAGATTTTCAAGATGATTGTATCTCCAGAATGAGAAGCTAGTGTAGAATGCATTCTCATTCTGTTCCCGCTATTGATAGAATACTTAAGTTACTATGTGAAGCAGTAGAAAAAAATGTACTTGTGTATGAATGGAAACTTTAACCCAGGAAACCGTTCTCACTGCAAGATTGTTCTGCACTGATACTGGTCACTTGAAAATGATCTGAACTTGAACAGGAGGACCTCCAACTCTTAGAATTGTCCTAGACCTATTTACTCAGTTTTAATTTCCACAGTAAAATAAATTGTAAAATATACCTCTACTTGAGAAGCCTGCAGACTGTATTACTCTGTCCCCTGAGTTTTCCCAAAAGTATTTTCTCAAAACCCAGCACCTGGTGTCTGAATTTTATGACACTTTTGTAGTTGTCTTATGTTAGTTTCTTTTACTATATCCATGAGAGAAAGCACTGGAATTTCTAACTTTGCCTTATATTATGATTTTCAGAATATAGCAGTTAATAACTACATCCCCTCTCATTAGCTTGAAAGCTAATGAAAGCCAAATAAAAATAGAATTTGTAATGCAGTAAACAGGAAGGCAGTTTAGAGATCAAGAATGCTTAAAAATTTGTTTTTCAGAGTCTGTTTGCATTGTATGTCATCTGCTCCTCAACGAAACTTATGTTTGATGAAATGCAATTTGCTAAACACACAGACTGAGATCTTGGCATCCTGTCTTTGCAAATGTGAATGCAAAGACAAATGTTGTTACTCATTAGTTTAAAGAGGTTTCAGATGTTCAGCTACAACTCAAATGTCCAAACTTAAGATTTTTGATCTTTTGTTATTACATGAGATGTTATTTTCTTCATGAGATTAGTTTTCTGAATCTGCATATCAACTTTCTTACTATTATTTGCAGTCAGTGACATTAATATTGGAGATGACTGAATTTCATATAAAAATTTAGTATTTTAAAAATTTGTGTTTAAGGATTTCCAAACATTTGCCTATTTCAGATAGCACAATTGCTGCCATAACAAAGCAATAGTCTTTTTAAGAGGAGAATGGAGTTAGTGTATTGCTTGTGAAGGAACATTATGATGAGTACTGCTTAAATAGGCAGAGACACATAGTCAAACTACATTCTCAGTAAAATTAATTTTTATGAACTCTGAATCCAGACATAAAATATTGATTTTACATGTACTGTATAATGGTAGTTGGGTTCAAAATAGAGGCTTCTTAAAAAATTAGTATCACAACTTGTAAAGAAAACATAGCTGCATACATGTATATATTATTGGTATGTATTTGCATTTCCTATCTATTGGTATTATTCCATGTATAATACTTATCTGTATGTAATATCAATGAATGACATGTATCAATACACATGTAAATATAAAACTTTTATGCACGTATCAATATTTAAAATTGTTTGTATCACATTTTCATATATATTTTATAGTTTTACCTTAGTTTTATTTACTGCTGTTCACTGATTACAATGAAACATGGTATTTTCATGTGCCCTATGTGTCAAATAAACTTTATTATTACTTGTCTCTTTCCATATTCCCTCCTTTATCCTGCCACCCCATCCTCTTTCCCATTACTCCTTTCTATTCTATTTTGAAAATGTATTAAAACAGAGAAATAATTTCTTCATCTCTTTTATTCCCTCCATGCCCAAAGATTGAAAAAATGTTTCTGAAATTGAGTCATTTTTCTTTATTCTTCTGAGTTCACATTAAAACAGTTGTCAATAATATAATATCAGGCAGGTCTGACAATGAACAGGGAAAAGCTATAATATACAGAGGAGGAACCACTCATGAGAAGAAGCCCTTTAAGATATTCATTTTAGTTTCAACATAATTACTGATGTCATGGACTTTTTCACACTTTTCCAATTTCATACAATATAATTCCCAGTGTAATTATTGGTTTTCCTAAATGGGCTCCTTGGCAACAGCCCGATGCTTTCTGCCTCATTTCTGCACTGCATATAAATCAATCATGAATTTAAATCATCAACTTCATCTGTAATATGATGCATAACATTAATAAAGCAATGCAAATTTGCTTAAAACATCAATTTTCATGGGCATTATGTACTAATAGATAAAGCTTACTATGCAGTGAATTTGTAGTATTAAGCTCAGGGTAATTATGAAAATATCACTATTTTTCCCTTTAAGAGAGTTAAGTTCTCTGTGTTATGATTGACTCTTGGAGCAAAAGTTTCATTTCTTTTCCATTCTTTTTGATAATTTCTTTTCTGAGCTATGTTCTTTTGACACAACAAATATACTGTGCTCATATACATTTAGGGACCCATTGTAGATGTTTCTTAAGATACATAAACCTATAAAACAATTTAAATAGAGTTGCCATATAATAGGGAGACAATACCACAAATAGACATCTAATACCACCAAGTAGGTTCTCTAATACCAAGAATGCGTTCCATCTAGTTGAATCATTGGACAGAGGTTCCTAATTCCCTTTAAGCATCACAGGTTGTTGCCAAGTCTATTAGATATTCTTGACAATATTATACTAGTTTATTATTGTTGAAGATACCACTAACTCATGTCATCAAACACAGAAATTGAGCCAATGCTCAACTTGAAGCTTCATCCCTACTAACTAGTATTCACAGTATTGAAAAGTATTCTGCAAACTACTAGAGGGGAAAAAGTAATCATTAATATCATAAATACAATCCATGACCTACAACAATGATCTGCCTGAGATATATAGTCGGGAAACAGTGATCCAAATGGTGTCCTGGTAAGCAGACTCATTTTGGCTTGACTTAAAGTTCTCTCTATGAAATTAAATTCAAACCTGACAAAGAGAAAATGAAGAAGAAACTAAGATAAAAAGACCCTAGACTTAGATAGAGAAGATTTCTTAATATTATTTTGATAAAGGGACAGCAATAATATCACTCATGATGACAAACTGCTATGACATTATTGCTTAGTCCTCATTAGAAAAACTTACTGCAGCAAACACCAATTAACACAGAGGCCCACAACTGGAAAATGTACAGAGAGTGAGAGACTTTGTATACTCTGTCCTAATGGGATGACTTCATCAAATTCCCCTTATAGCTCAGGAATATGTGTGGATGAGGAGGTGGAAGGATTGTAAGAGCCTGAAGTGGTGGTAGATTCCTATAAGGAAACAATATATTTCAGGAAAATAAATGTTTCAAGTAGGAACTCACAGGGACTGTGAGAGCATGCAGAAGAACTATAAAACACAGAACTAGGTAAAATCCCCTCACTGACAAGTGAAAGCAAAATCCTACTCCTAAACCAAGAAGCTACTTTAAATTGACACCTGCTCTGAAAGGGACAGTCAGTTTTCTCCAATGAGGTTTCTGTGTATATCAACCAGACTTCAAGGCAGAGTCCCTGACAAAGAGTAATTCCTGAATGTAAACAGATTGCATGGGGTTTGTTTGATTGGTTGGGTAAGTCTTTATTTTTTCTTTTTGCTTTTTGTTTGTTTTAATATTTCTGACGATATTTTGGTTGTTTTGTCTTTGTTTCTGTTTTATTTTGTTTTGTTTTCATATTTTGAAAGACACCAAGAGAAACAAGAAATGAGGTACTTAAGTACATGTAGGAGATATAGATTTGTAAGATCTCTCCTACACTATTTTTATATTCACAAAATTTTCAAAGCAAGCTTTATGCAACATTTTCAGTAACATTTATTTTGCCATGAAACTAAAATTTATTTTGGATTATGCATAAATTGTCCCACTTGTTGCCAGTATATTTAACAATTGTAATATTTTTTAAAAATACATTTTCCATTTCAACAATCTGCAGTCAACCTGAGTTTCACATAAAGCCAAGCTATAAATGAAATTATTTGAAACTTACCTTTGCAAATGGATTTCATATGAAATGGATTATGAATATTCATAATCTGACAATCTGAAGACATTTAGTTTTTTACTATAGAGAGGTACACCTTGGAATATAGAGAGAAGCAATACCTTTTATCAATATACTGGACTCTCTATGTTGCAGACATAAATATAAGCAGAAATACCAAAAAATAAGCAAAGATATTTTCATTATTATGGTATTGATAGAAAACTAATAAATATTAAATTTTAAAGTATATATTTACCCAGGTGTGTGTCTGTGTGTGTGTGTGTGTGTGTATGTGTGAACAATGAGGTGTATGTGTGAAAGTCAAAAGGCAACTTACAATGACTTGTTCTTCCTTCCACCATGATGTATTCCACAGCCCAAATACTAATAACTTTTGACACTTGGTAATTTATTTTATATCCAATAAATTTGTAAATCTGAACTATCAAATATTATCTATAAATTTAAGATTAAAATCAAATTTATGGAAATTAATAAAGAATATCTTAGCTTGTGTTTTGAAGTTGAATTTAGAAGTTAAAAACTTATAACTGCGTTTCTTTCCAGCTTCTGGCTATTATAAATAAGGCTGCTATGAACATAATGGAGCATGTGTCCTTATTACATGCAGGTAAAGCCTCTGGGTATATGCCCAGGAGTGGTATAGCCAGATCCTCCTGGAGTGTCATGCCCAGAATGGATTCAGAAGATGTGGTATATTTACACAATGGAATACTACTCTGCAATTAAAAACAATGAACTCACGAAATTCCTAGGCAAATGGTCAGAACTTAAAAATATCATCCTTAGTGAGGTAATCCAATCACAAAAGAACACACATGGTATGCAGTCACTGATAAGGTGATATTAACCCAGAATCTCAGAATACCCTAGACACAATTCGCATATCAACAAATTTCCTAGAAGATGGAAGGAGAGACCCTTGATCCTGGAAAGACTGGATGTAGGGGAATGCCAGGACAGAGAAGGGAGAGGGGGTTGAATGGGAAAAAGAGGGAGGGAAGGGGGCTTATGGAACTTTCAGGTAGGGAGGAAACGGGAAAGGGGAAATGATTTGGAATGTAAATAAAAAAAACCTTAGAAAATAAAAAAAAATTATAACTGTTTTCAGACACACAAGCAGAAGGCATCTGATCTCATTACATATAGTTGTGAGCCATCTTGTGGTTGCTGGAATTTGAAAGCAGGACCTCCGGAAGAGCAGTCAGTTGCTCTTTTTTTTTTTTTCCTATATTCTTTATTTACATTCCAAATCATTTCCCCTTTCCTGGTTCCCCACTCCCCGAAAGTCCCATAAGCCTCCTTCCCTCCCCCTGTTCCCCAGTCGACCCCCTCACACTTCTTTGTCCGAGTATTCCCCTACACTGTTACATCCAGTCTTTCCAGGACCAGGGGCCTCTCCTTCCTTCTTCTTGGAAATCTATTGATATGTGAATTGTGTCTTGGGTATTCCGAGCTTCTAGGCTAATATCCACTTATCAGTGAGGACATACCATGTATAATCTTTTGTGATTGGGTTACCTCACTAAGGATGATATTTTCCAGTTCTGACCATTTGCCTAAAAATTTCGTGAATATTTTGACATTTTACATGGAAAAGTAGAACATCAGATTTAATCTCTGTGTTTCATGACAAGAGTTTGTGTGTTGTCATTGTCATAACGTTTATCGAAAGCCTTCATGCTTGAGGCTGTTTCTTACATATAGCAGTAACAAATGACTGGAGGGTAGGTATTGGTTGAGTAAGTCTGAGAGTGGAGTCAAATATCTGGATTCCCAAGTGCTTAGGAACAATGCGTTTGGGACTGAAATTAGAAGAAAATTCATATAGGAGTGGAGAAGTCCAGAACATTTTCAAGTGTTTCTTACAAAGCTCACTAAAAGTCAGCAAGTTCTGTAGGCAACTGAAGAGCAGGATATGTACTTTTACATGGAGAACTCATATACTGTCTGGCATTACCAAATGAACAGACCTAGAAACTAACTTGCAAGATAAAAAGAGGGATCTATTATGTGAGGACTTACAGTGTAGAAAGAGAAAAGAGACACATTTCAATTAAATTATAATCTCAATTTTTTTCAAAAAAAACTTAATATTCTCTCTATGCAGAAACAAATATTTGCAACCTGACATAAAATTGCTAATTAGGTGTTGGTTTAATAGATTAGAGGAAAGGTAAGATGAGTTTTGTGGTAATCATTGATGTTCCTCTGTTTCAATCGTTTTAGACAATTTATTGATCTTTACCTTGTTAATATACATATATGTATATATATTATGCATATTTATGTGTGTATATATATTACCATGAGTTCAAAAGGTATTGATATGAAATTTTAATATTTACAAGGGAATAATTTACATGCAATTTTCAGATAATATTTCAAGAGCAAGTTGTATTCTTTTTAATCTTATATATACAGTTATCTAGGAGAAATGTTCAGTATGGAATAAAGTCAATTTACAACACACATTTAAGTTAGTTTTTTTTAATGTATATTGTTATAATGCTAGTTTCTATTACAAATTATCAAAAATGTAGTGATGAGTACAGTCTAGGTTGTGAATTTTCAAATATTTAGAATAAAAGGCAGTAGGCTTCTTTCCTCATGATGCTTTTAGCTGCCCCCTCTTTCTTATCTCTCTTCAGAAGCTTAAATGGCTCCTTGAATTTTTTTCCTGCATTTGCAAAACTGCAACTACAGCATCATTAGACTGCAATCTGTCCATAATTTCTTCTCAGTTACTTTAGTATTCTTTTGGATCATTGGCACAATCCAAAATGAAATTTCTATATTAGAGTCATCTATTAAATCACACCTTAGTAGTAGTAGTAGTAGTAGTAGTAGTAGTAGTAGTAGTAGTAGTAGTAGTAAAAGTAATATTATTAGTACAAGTTGTAATAGTGGTAATAATAGTGGAGTTTTTGATTGTAGTTATTTATGAGATGTCCATTAAACTATCTATAAGGAAAAAAAAGCTCAATTTTATCTTCATTTCCTCATTATAATTGATAGAATTCTGTCATATCATGGTAGAATTTCAAAATCACATCTTGGTCTATGAGGCACTTTTTAAAGTAGACCATGACATGTTGCAGGATTTTCCCTGTCCAATCACAGTAGGGCAGTGGAAGGCCTGTGATTAGACAGGGAAAGGGAGGCAGAGCTAGGAGTTGCAGAGACAGGGAGCATCTCGGGGAGGAATAGAAATGGCTGCTGATGTGTACCCACGTGGTGTTTTCAAGCCACAGTAGCTATGATTTCACATATTAGAAATACTGGAAACATTTCAATATTAGAAATATTGGGATAACGCTTTTATCATTATCAATTGACCCAGATATTATTGATTGGTATCTTGTAAATTTTGATTTTATGGATACATATATCTGATTGGTTAAATAAGGTTTAAGAGTCAAGATTCTACCTGGTACCTGGTATTGTGTTATGCAACTAGGATGTGCGCAGTTCCATTTAGTTACTGGAATGTGGGATCACCGATTGCATGGGTTTATGGCTGAGGAAGAACTCGTGACTCCAGGGACAAGTGAGCCAGATGCTGCGTGACTAGCTCCAGAGAGTTGGTGTGGCAGGAGCTCTGAGAGTGTGATCTGACCCTGAGGAGAGTTGGCAGGATCGATTTTAAGTATTTCCTTCAACACAGACATAAGACAAAATATCCTCTATAAATCACATTCAAAGGACTCCTTTATTTCTATTCTTTCAAAATGACATACACATTTACCATTTACTTGTTGTTAGTTGGAACTGCATGCTGAGTATCATCACTGAATGTAAATCGAGTACATAGAACCATTTTAAATGAATAGCTAGTATCTGGGATTGAGAAGCTTAGTTTATACAACTAATGGCTCTGTATTAAGTCACGAGCAGGCAAACACAGACACTATTCATGGATGTATTACAGGGTCATATGAAGAGTGGTATCAAGGAAAAGACAATGATGAAATTATTCTTCTTCACACAGGGAAACAATATTTTGTTAGATAAATTTCTGCAGCAATAGCTACTGATTTTCCTCATGCCTCTAAAGACTGTTCTGCTAAAAAAAAAAATATATATATATAGCCATTAAACATGTGTTTCTAATTTTATTTATCAATACTGAACATTTTCAATAAGCCTCAAAAACAATGAGAGGCAAGTAATTGATCTTCAGTGGTACTTCATAACAAAATTATTGCACAACAAGGGATCTGACAGTAATAGCATGTTTTATGTGTTTCTCCGTGCTGAAAAGTGCACTCACAACTAATGAAGGATGGAAGACCTGTAGAGGGGGAAATCACAGTGACTTTAGTCCACTAGGTGTTATCATTCCACTAGTCTTTTTTGTAGATGTATAATTATCTTCTGATTAAAACAATCCCTCTTGGTGAGGAGGGAGTCACAAGACTCATTAAAGTAACACAAGTCAAATAACTCTTGAGGCTGCTTGGGGTTATACATGGGTAAAGTTGCTGAGAAAGGGTGGGACTCTGCCTTGGAGGTGCCTGCAATTTGTGGAAGTGTCGGGCAGTGCAACTTCTGTAAGTCACCACCCACACGGAGATGGTGCTCCAAAATCATCAGAAACCCCAGCCACAGTGTTGGCACTGCTCAGCTCCCCTGTCAGTTCTTAAGCTTGTAAGCCATGGCCTGTAGGACTCTTCAATTTTTCCACCTCTTTCCAATGATGTGTTTGCCCAATAATGTTGTTTCCAGTTAAAGTCCCAGCAGAAGTAAATATCTTCCAGCTAAAAATAATAGGCTTGTGAACAAAAATGAATACATTAATATATAAAACCAAACATATTTATGCCTTGTGTGGTTCCATTTAGATTTTTATGGAAAAATTCAGTCAAACAAAACAAATTTAAAATAATTCTAAAATTCTTGTTTTACATCAAAATCAATTAGATTCTTTGAACACTTTCCCCACAGTGTGGATCATATTGACTGTTCCTGCTTTACTCTGTATCACTACTTGATTCTTTCATTCAATATCACTCATTACTGAGAGTGATCATCCTGTCTCGTAATTTCCTCACTTTGTTATAAAACCAAGATCAGATTCAGTTATATATGAGATCCTTTCTCAAAAACATATACATAAACAGCTAACAACAAAAGAGGCTTTAAAAACACTGATTATTGATTATTCAGATATCTCATGATTTATTTTCATGTTTAGGCAATTATAAATATTCCTGTGCCAATAAATTACCATTTTTGAGACACACACATACATACTCAGATATGCAGAGATATAGAATATAAACTATAGAGACGTTAGTAATTCTGTAAATAGTAGTATCAACACCACATGCTCAAAGTTTTGCTATTTTTGTACTAGATTTAGACTACTATCAAAAAAAAACTGAAGATGTATTTTTATTTCTACTTTCTCCTCATGTTTTAAAATGTGAATAATTTAACATATTTTAGAATTTTTTACTACTTTATTTTTATCTTATATGAGTGTTTTGCTTGCATGTTTGTCTGTATACCACATGCATGCCAGGAAAACAAGAAAAGTGTGTCAGGATTCCTGCTACTGAAGTTACAGATGGTTTTGAGGCACCATGTGGGTGCTGGGAACTATGTGCAGGGTCTCTGGAAAAGAGACCAATTCAATGCAATGCTAAGCCATCTCTCAAGCTCCTAACTTAATATACTTTTGAGAGGAAAAGATAAAAATTCTGCAGCTTGTTCTAAAGTTTTCATTAAGTATTAAACTATAAAAGGTAGGCCATCCATTGTTAAGCTCATTTGAAAAGGGGATTATTTAAGCTTTCTTTTCTAATGTAGTGATTAAATGATATTTAAATATAGTTATTTGGAGTTCTCTAGTAGGGGTTGTATTCATGCCTATGTGTCAACATTTATTATACACTCTTTTTTTTCCTATTTTTTATTAGATATATTCTTTATTTACATTTCAAATGTTGTCTCATTTCCTGGCCCATGCCCAGAAAATTCCCTAACCCCCTCTACTTCTCCTTGTTCACCAATCCACCCACTCCTGCTTCCCTGTCCTGGCATTCCCCTATACTGGGGCATCTAGCCTTCTCAGGACCAAGGGCTTCACCTCCCTTTGATGTCCAACAAGGCCATTCTCTGCTGCATATGCATCTGGAGCTATGGGTCCCTCCATGTGTTCTCTTCAGTTGGTGATTTAGTCCCTGGGAGCTCTGGGGATACTGTGTAGTTCAAATTGTTGTTCCTTCTATGGCAATGCAAACCCTTTCAGCTCCTTGGGTCCTTTCTCTAGCTCCTCCATTGGGGACCCTCTGCTCAGTTCAGTGGTTGACTGAGAGAGACCACCTCTGTATTTGTCATGCTTTGGACTACTTTTAATAAGGTTCTGATATGCCATTGTGTGAAGCTGGAAACATGAAGACTAAGTTGAAATGGAGGTGCCAGGATATTACTATTCCTAAGACCTAAATAGATTTGCTGAGGGAAGAAGTCAGTATGAACTTATGTTATCCCAATAAATCCTATGTCCTTTAGACAGCAGAACTGAAAAGCAGTAGGGCTCCATTAGACCTATGATTCCAACATGAGCCTCAGATGCAGTTTATAGCATCGCAGTATTTTTGTTTTTGCTGTGCTGGGTTCCTGTCTTACCTTGGACTGTTATTGCTTTGTTATGTTTCCACTACAACCTGCTTGTAGAAACAAGAATGTTTACTCTGCATTATGTAGGTTGGAAGCATATACATTTCACTGAAAAAAAGTAACACTGTAATGATTTCCTGCATCTCAGAAGTAACTTTGGACTTTTAAACATTTTAACTTCCTTTTTCATGTGTGATACATTAAATGCAGTTTGTATTATGATATGAAATTGAAAGTTTAGGATACAGGGTGGAAGAGTGTGATTTCTAATCTTTGTTGTACACTTCATAATATTTATAACCACCATGTATATTGACTGTGTATACAATGGAATCTTTCTAAACTCAACAAACTGTACCTTCCAACTGTGAGATAAAATATACTTTAGTTAAATTACTTTGTCTGATATTTAGCTAATGTAAAGTGAAAATACCAGAGGTACACTGTGTAGGTGGGAAACACACTCAGAGAAGCCATGGATTATTGAGTAGTAATTCCAGGAATGAGTTCTATTTCTACAAGTAGTTGGCAAAGGAAGACTGTAAGACTTCGCACACCATTAACACTATTGACTCCTTTATTTACTACATTCCAGAATTTCTTCACCTCATGTGCCAGGCCACCATAGTCCATATTTTTCTCTGCCTTCTGATTTTCTAAGTTCCCACTTGAACAGTCCATTGAGGTATGCTTGTAGCAGTTGAAGGTTTTTCTAATCTACTCTTTCAAACTCTTCCACATTTCTCCGGCAAACTAGGTCCAAGGGCTCTACAACAAAGTTGTGGAGTTTAGCAAAGGTATAGCCTCACTTCTCAGTACTGGCTTTTTATATTAGTCATTTTTCTCATTGTTGTGATCAAAGTAACTTAAGGAGAAAGAGTGTATTTGGACACATAGTTTGAAAGCTGAGCCCACCCTTTCAGAAAACACGTGGTTGAAATGAGAGGGTGGTTGTTCACATGGCATCTATACTTAGAAAGCAAAGAGTGAACAGATGTTGGAGCTGGACTATGAAGACTCATAGCCCACCCCCATGTCTCTGAAAGCTGCCCCTTTTACCAATACTTCAAATTGTTGGAATCAATCCTCAGTTATCTGGCAAATGTCTTCTGGGTAATTCATGCTTTAAAAGTTTTATTTTTGCCTTAATAGACTATTATACATATCCATAGGCCCTGTGTTTGAAAAGTTATTCCAGTAAAGTAGCTGAGAAAAGCATCTTTTATGTTTTTACTTTTGTCCGAACATTTTGAAAAGAACTTTCAGTGCAACAGTTGAATCATTTAAGTCTTGTTCATCACAAAGCATAATAAAATTTGCCTTGGATTATGCCATTTCCTGTTCTGAACTACAATACTCTTAGATATCAATTTGTGAAATAGAAAACTACAAATACGAATAAATGATAGCTCACTATTAAAAGATCTTGCATTTTTAAATTAAATTGAAGTCGTGCTGAATGAGATGATAATGAAATGTTAAGTAGTTCACTTGTACTTCCAACTCTTACCCACTAATGCATCTAATTGGGGCCAATTACTGAGAATGCAAGAAACAGATTTCCTAGTGTTTTCAGAATGACAATTTGATTCTAAGTAAAAAAATTGCTATATAATTGGTACATTGTCAATGCTAATTTAATAGAAATGTGGCATAATTTACTTTATAACAGTTTATGCTCATAACTTCTGACTGTTAACTCTTCATTCTATTTTTAATTACTCTTTGTTTTGGGGAATATTTTGTGTGTACATGTAAAGATGCTTTTGTTTTCTTAATTATCATTAATAGTGGAGAAGCCCAGATATTCACTTAAAAGGCAACTTTGTTAACATCTGTTATTTACTGTCTATTACCTTTTCTAAAATTTGAGCAATTAATTTTGTCTCCATTGTTTCAGAGTGCATATGTGTGTCTAGTTATTGTTGACAACATTCCTTTTATGTTCTACAAATTTTCACCCACTGAAACTCAGATTTCTCATTGTGGATTCTTTAAATCAGAGATTTTTGAGTATAAAACTAGGAAAGAGAAGCTAGTACAGATTCTGATGGGAAAATACTTAACAAAAATATACACTGATGTTTGTGATTTCCTTCTCTCCAGCCCTCTATTTCTTTCCCCATATGATCATAACATTCATCATAACATTTTAATTGCAAAAATGACCTATATATTTCCTAGATACTATTACTTATCTTACACACACACACGCACACACAGATACACACACACCCACACACAGGGAGAGGGTGGGAGGAAGAAAGGGAGGGAGGAAGAGAGAGAACAATAGTGATAATCTTCAAAACACAACTTCATTTTCACTTACTGTCAC
Organism: Tokudaia tokunoshimensis; assembly: GCA_036184795.1. Classification (NCBI taxonomy): domain Eukaryota; kingdom Metazoa; phylum Chordata; class Mammalia; order Rodentia; family Muridae; genus Tokudaia; species Tokudaia tokunoshimensis. The sequence goes on from BTHU01000015.1 coordinate 66,406,885, forward strand.
CTGATCTTTTATAATAAAGTAAACCCATGCTGCATCCAAACACAGAGTCCAGTGTGAGGACTGCACAAGAGAATGCCCTGCATCCTGTCTAAGATTCTGCAAAACACAGAATCACTTCTTTGATAAATTTGTTATGTGACCTGATCTTTCACAGGACCACTGTCTGGGCAGTGTATCATGTCAGTATTCACAATGAAGAATGACACAAAAGTTGAATCTATCTTCACAGATTCTTACTGACTTTCCTCCACATATATTGCAAGATCTGTTTTTCACCCTTCTACTCAAGACACAATTGTCTAGAATTACACCAGAATGGAAAGTGCTAATGGTTAGGAAGTGAACTGAAATTAAGTGATGTACAGAACTACAGGGCTCTCCTCATATGCTTATGAGGAGAGCACCAACAAGGCATTTTGTGGGTGTGTGAGTGTGTGTGAGTGTGTGTGTGTATGTGTGTGTGTGTGCATGCACACATGCGTGTGTGAGTGTGTGTGTGTGTGTGTGCACACGTGCGTGTGTGAGTGTGTGTGTGTGCGTGTGTGTGTGTGTGTGTGTGTGTGTGCTTTCAATTTCTCAGGTTCCATTTTGATTAGGGCACCCCAGTGGAAAGAGAGACAGTAGGTCAATCCATAGCTCTACCACAGAAAGAGAGAGAAGTCTAAAGCAGGACTTTACCTCTACCACAGGCAGAGAGAGCAGGTCAAGTCAAGGCTCCAGCACAGGCAGTCTGAGATCCCCTGAATGTCTTCTTTGATCCTGACTTTCCTGAGGAAGTGTTTCTCACAAGTTTTACCAATATTACTTCCTGTTTTTCTTCATCCTTTAATTCATTTTGGTATGTGTCGTAAGGAACAGGAATATTAACACCAATATCTGACATAATGTGTCTGTTAAACTAATTAAAATTTTCCTCCATCTAAGTCAATGTTCTGCTCTCTGTAAATCACGAGCAATATACAAAGATAGATAAGACATCGCGAGTATTGTTTATTTCAGGAGCACAGAGCCTGTTCAAGTTACTTCAAGTTGAAGGAATCATTCAAGTGACTCAGTTTTGAAAAGCCCACTGGGAAGGTTGAAATTTGCTTTTCAGTGATGGCTGTGGAAGATTTTGTTTGTTTTCAGGAAGCTAGAATAAATTGTTCAGATGACCCTCCATGACCAGCTACTTGGAAACAAAGTATTTGGTCCCCAAAAAAGGCAGAAGCAATGGCAAATGCTCATGAACTCTTTGACGATTCATGTTAATATCTTCAGAGTACCACGTGTAAGTGGTCATTAGGTTCAAAATAAACAGTTTAATTAAACGCAAAGGAAATGAATTTTTGCCAGCAACTTTATAGCACACTGCTACAACTGTTTACATTCTGATACAGAGCTCTTTCTCAATTTTCTAAGATAAAAATACAAAATAATGTCCAATAACAATAGTTGCTAAACTTTCAAGCCAGATGGCTTGTAATCCAGACATATTTATAAAAATGTGCCTTGATCATTTTTATAAACATTTTTATAAAAATAGAAATGACATATTTACCGTGATGGTAAGAATGTTCAAATTCAATTTCTGTCATTTTGTAGGTGTTATTAGTTTGGTTGTTCACTTCATTGATTTTATGTATTCAATATTTAATCAATGTAATTGTTTTGTGAATATAAAGACAAAAATATATAATATTATTTTCTCAGCAAGGAAGGTTCAAACAGCTTTAAATTCTATTGCTAAGAAAGCTGTGCTAAATGTTCCGGGATCTACTGCACTGAAGAGATAGGTACCCAGGTTCCCCACAATATAACATCGCTTGGGACACGGCCTTTTGGGGCTTCCATTTGCTCCCAAGAACGGGACAGCACTGTGGTCGTCTGGGCGCCAGCTCTGCTGTGGGCCATCACCTCTGCAGGGTGAGCAACACCACCGAGAGAGTGCAGAGTGCACTCCGCCATCTTTGCTCCAGTGTTCAGGTAGTTGGGACAGCCAGGCTCGGAGACAGACAGGCATAATATTGCTTCGGTCTCAGGCAGCTTGTGTGTAACCTGCTCCAAGAATTGGGCAGATCTGCAGTAACCAGCGCGCCAACTCTGCTATGAGACGTCTGCCTTGCAGAGGGACCCCCTCCCCCTGCACTGGGCAGGAGCCTAGCAGCTTTTGTGTAACCAGCTCCAAGAGCTGGGCAGGTCTGCAGTAATTGTCTCTCCAGCCCTGCGGTGGGACTTCTGCCCTGCAGAGGGACGCCCCCTCGCCCCCCACCCCCAGAGAGATCACACACCCCTGCACAGGGCAGGAGCCTACCAGCCTACCTTAGGTGACATCTGCTCCAGGAATCCACTACACTGAGCCTTTGGATGTGCAGGGACTCCCCAATATAACATCACTTGGGGCAAGGCACATCAGGGCTCCAAAGTCACTCAGGAGCAGGGCAGGCTCCAGAAATCTGTGAAAGGGAATTCTGGTAATCCAGAAATAGCTTTGCAGTCTCACAGGAGGTCCAACCAAGAGCCAATGACAGCAAGACCAACTAACACCAGAGGTAACCAGATGGCAAAAGGAAAACGTAGGAACGCTAGTAACAGAAATCAAAGTAATATGGTACCATCCGAACCTAACTCTCCAACAGCAGCAAGTCCTGGATACCCCACCACACCCGAAAGACAAGATCTGGATTTAAAATCACTTCTCATGATGCTATTAGAGGATCACAAGAAGGACACAAATAAATCTAACAAAGAATTACAGGAGACCATGAATCAAGGGTTAGAAGCCCTTACAAAGGAAACATAAAAATTGCTTAGAGAAATGCAGGAGAACATGGATCAACAGATGGAGGCCCACAAGGAGACAACACAAAAATCGCTTAAAGAAATGAATCAACGGTTAGATGCACTTTCAAAGGAATCACAAAAATTGCATAAAGAAATGCAGAAGAATATAGGTCAACAGATGGATGCCCATAGGGAGGCAACACAAAAAGTGCTTAAAGAAATGAATTAATGGATAGATGCCCATACAAAGGAAATACGAGAACTGCTTAAATAAATGCAGGAGGCGGTGGATCAACAGATGGAATCCCATGAGGAGGAAACACAAAAATTGCTTAGAGAACTACAGGAGAACTTGGGTCAACAAGCAGAAATCCTGAAAGAGGAAATGCAAAAATACCTTAAAGAAATACAGGAAAATACAAACAAACAAGTGAAGGATCTCAGCAAATCCATCCAGGATCTAAAAAAGGAAGTAGAAACAACTAAGAAATCACAAAGGGAGACAACTTTGGAGATAGAAAACCTTGGCAAGTAATCAGGAGTCATAGATGCAAATATCAACAGTAGAATACAAGAGATGGAAGAAAGAATCTCAGGTGCTGAAGACACCATAGAAAGCATCGACTCAACAGTCAAAGAAAATGCAAGTTGCAAAAAACGTGTAACCCAAAACATCCAGGAAATCCAGGACACAATGAGAAGACCAAACCTAAGGATTATAGGCATAGATGAGAGTGAAGATTTGCAACTTAATGGGTCAGTAAACATCTTCAACAAAATTATGGAGGAAAACTTCCCTAACGTAAAGAGAGAGATGCTGATGAACGTACAAGAAGCCTACAGAACTCCAAACAGACTGGACCAGAACAGAAATACCTCCCGTCACATAATAATCAAAACGTCAAATGTGTTAAACAAAGAAAGAATATTAAAAGCAGTAAGAGAAAAGAGCCAAGTAACATACAAAGGAAGACCTATCCGAATCACATCAGACTTCTCTCCAGAGACTATGAAAGCTAGAAGATCCTGGGCAGATCTCATCCAGAAGCTAAGAGAGCACAAATGCCAGCCTAGACTACTATACCCAGCAAAACTCTCAATTACCATAGATGAAGAGACCAAGATATTCCATGAAAAAACCAAATTTTCACAATATCTTTCCACAAACCCAGCCCTGCAAAGGATAATAGGTGGAAACTGCCAATACAAGGAGAGAAACAACACCCTGGAAAAAATGAGATAGTAACATTCTTGCATCAAACCTGAAAGTAGATAACCACTCAAACATAAAGATAGCGTCAAGAATGGCAGGTGGCAATAATAACTATGCCTTAATCTCTCTTAATATCAATGGTCTGAATTCCCCAATAAAAAGACATAGACTAACTGACTGGATACTTAAACAGGACCCAGTATTTTGCTGCATGCAGGAAACGCACCTCAGTGTCAAAGACAAACACTACCTCAGAGTAAAAGGCTGGAAAGCAATTTTACAAGCAAATGGTCCCAAGAAACGAGGTGGAGTAGCCATCCTAATATCGGATAAAATTGATTTTCAACCTAAAGTCATCAAAAAAGACAGAGAAGGACACTACAAACTGATCAAGGGAAAAATACACCAAGAAGAACTCTCAATTCTGAATATCTATGCTCCAAATGCAATGGCACCCTCATTCATAAGAGAAACTTTACTAAAGCTCAAATCACACATCACACCTCACACAATAATAGTGGGTGACTTCAACACCCTGCTCTCTGAAATGGATCATTCAGGAAAGCAGAAACTAAACAGGGACACAGTGAATCTAATTGAAGCCTTGGACCAAATGGAACTAACAGATATATATAGAACATTTCATCCTAGAGTTAAAGAATACATCTTCTCAGCACGTCATGGTACCTTCTCCAAAATTGACCATATAATTGGTCACAAATCAGACCTCAACAGATATAAAAAGATCAAACTACTCCCATGCCTATATCAGATCACTATGGAATAAGGGTGGTCTTCAATGGCAATAAAAACAACAGAAAACCCACATACACATGGAGGCTAAACAATGTTCTACTCAATGATAACTTGGTCAAGGAGGAAATAAAGAAAGAAATCAAAGACTTCTTGAAATTTAATGAAAATGAAGGCACAACATACCCTAATTTATGGGACACAATGAAAGTAGTGCTAAGAGGAAAATTCATAGCCCTGAGTGCCACCAAAAGAAAAGGGAGACAGCACACTCTAGCAGATTAATGGCACACCTGAAAGCCCTGGAACAAAAAGAAGCAAATACACCAAAGAGGAGAAGAAGGCAGGAAATCATCAAACTCAGGGCTGAAATCAATCACGTAGAAACAAAGAAAACCATACAAAGAATCAACGAAACAAGGAGTTGGTTCTTTGAGAAAATCAATAAGATAGATAAGCCCTTAGCCAGACTAACCAGAGGACACAGAGACAGTATCCAAATTAATAAAATCAGAAACGAAAAGGGAGAGATAACAACAGAAACTGAGGAAATTCAAAAAATCATCAGATCCTACTACAAAAACCTGTATTCAACACAACTAGAAAATCTCAAGGAAATGGACAATTTCCTTGACAGATATCAAATACCAAAATTAAATCAGGATCAAATAGACCATCTAAACCCTCCTATAACCCCTGAAGAAATAGAAGTCTTCATTGGAAGTCTTCCAACCAAAAAAAGCACAGGTCCAGATGGTTTTAGTGCAGAATTCTATCAGAACTTCAAAGAAGACCTAACACCAATACTCTTGAAACTGTTCCACAAAATAGAAACAGAAGGAACACTACCCAACTCGTTCTATGAAGCCACAATTACACTAATACCAAAGCACACAAAGATCCGACAAAGAAAGAGAATCTCAGGCCAATCTCTCTTATGAATATCGATGCAAAAATACTCAATAAAATTCTTGCCAACCGAATCCAAGAACACATCAAAACGATCATTCACCACGATCAAGTAGGCTTCATCCCAGGGATGCAGGGATGGTTCAATATAAGGAAATCCATCAATGTAATCCACTATATAAACAATCTCAAAGAAAAAAACCACATGGTCATCTCATTAGATGCTGAGAAAGCATTTGACAAAATTCAGCATCCTTTCATGCTAAAGGTCTTGGAAAGATCAGGAATTCAAGGCCCATATCTAAACATAGTAAAAGCAATTTACTGCAAACCGGTAGCCAGCATCAATTTAAATGGAGAGAAACTTGAAGCAATCCCACTAAAATCAGGGACTAGACAAGGCTGCCCTCTCTCTCCATATCTTTTCAATATAGTACTTGTAGTTCTAGCTAGAGCAATTAGACAACAAAAGGCGGTCAAAGGGATATAAATTGGAAAGGAAGAAGTCAAACTATCACTATTTGCAGACTATATGATAGTATACATAAGCGACCCAAAGAACTCCACCAGAGAACTCCTACAGCTGATAAACAACTTCAGCAAAGTGGCCGGATATAAACTCAACTCAAGCAAGTCAGTAGCCTTCCTATACTCAAAAGATAAGCAGGCTGAGAAAGAAGTAAGAGAAATGATACCCTTCACGATAGCCACAAACCATATAAAGTATCTTGGTGTGACTCTACCCAAACAAGTGAAAGATCTGTATGACTAGAACTTCAAGTCTCTGAAGAAAGAAATTGAAGAAGACCTCAGAAGATGGAAAAATCTGCCATGCTCATGGATTGGCAGGATTAATATAGTAAAAATGACCATTTGCCAAAAGCAATATACAGATTCAATGCAATCCCCATCAAAATCCCAACTCAATTCTTCATAGAGTTAGAAAGAGCAATTCAAAAATTCATCTGGAGTAACAGAAAACCCAGAAGAGCTAAAACTATTCTCAAGAGTAAAAGAACCTCTGGGGGAATCAGTATCCTGGACCTCAAGTTATACTACAGAGCAATAGTGTTAAAAACTGCATGGTATTGGTACAGTAACAGACATGTAGATCAATGGAACAGAATTGAAGACCCAGAAATGAATCCACACTCCTATGGTCACTTGATCTTTGACAAAGGAGCTAAAACCATCCAGTGGAAAAAAGATAGCCTTTTCAACAAATGGTGCTGGCTCAGCTGGAGGTCAACATGCAGAAGAATGCAAATTGACCCATTCTTATCTCCTTGCACTAAGCTCAATTCTAAGTGGATCAAAGATCTCCACATAAAACCAGACACACTGAAACTAATAGAAGGGAAACTAGGGAAGAACCTTGAACATATGGGCACAGGGGAGAATTTCCTGAACAGAACTCCAATAGCTTATGCTCTAAGATCAAGAATAGACAAATGGGACCTCATTAAATTACAAAGTTTTTGCAAGGCAAAGACACTGTCAAAAAGACAAAGCGGCAACCACCTAACCGGGAAATGATCTTTACCAACCTTACATCCGACAGAGGGCTAATATCCAATATATACAAAGAACTCAAGAAGTTAAACTCCAGAGAGGCAAGTAACCCTATTAAAAAATGGGGTACAGAGCTAAACAAAGAGTTCTCACCTGAAGAATATCTAATGGCTGAGAAGCACCTAAAGAGAAGTTCATCATCCTTAGTCATTAGGGAAATGCAAATCAAAACAACCCTGAGATTCCATCTCACACCAGTCAGGATGGCTAAGATCAAAAACACAGGAGACAGCAGTTGTTGGCGAGGATGTGGAGAAAGAGGAACACTCCTCCACTGCTGGTGGAATTGCAAGCTGGTACAACCACTCTGGAAAGCAGTCTGGCGGTTCCTCAGAAAACTGGGCATGACACTCCCGGAGGATCCGGCTATACTACTCCTGGGCATATACCCAGAGGCTTTACCTGCATGCAATAAGGACACATGCTCCACTATGTTCATAACAGCCTTATTTATAATAGCCAGAAGCTGGAAAGAACCCAGATGTCCCTCAACGGAGGAATGGATTCAGAAGATGTGGTATATCTACACAATGGAATACTACTCTGCAATTAAAAACAGTGAATTCACGAAACTCCTAGGCAAATGGTCAGATCTTGAAAATATCATCCTTAGTGAGGTAACCCAATCACAAAAGAACACACATGGTATGCAGTCACTGATAAGGGGATATTGACCCAGAATCTCGGAATACCCTAGACACAATCCGCATATCAATAGATTTCTAAGAAGATGGAAGGAGAGACCCCTGGTCCTGGAAAGACTGGATGTAGGGGAACGCCAGTACAGAGAAACGAGAGGGGGTTGAATGGAGAAAAGAGGGAGGGAAGGGGGCTTATGGGACTTTCGGGGAGGGAGGAAACGGGAAAGGGGAAATGATTTTGAGTGTAAATTAAAAAAAAATCGTTACTGATACGCAAAAAAAAATAAATAAATAAATAAAATAAAAAGGAAGTTGTGCTAAATTGAAACCTCTTGGTTCAGAGCCACTTCTGAGAAAAGACCAGACAGAAACTGTAATGGAGGTTATAAAAATGCATATGAAGCCAAGTAATTCACCAGTGATTAATGATGACGATGATATAGATAAGACCTCTGGTGATAAACACACAACTGAGTTTGGAAAACATAACAAGGAGTAATTAGACTAAACAGAGTTATAAACAATGATCATGTAAAAAGATAGCAAAAATAACAGATTTTGATATTATGCTTGTACCCCTGAAAGCATAATTTTTTCATAAATGGAGGAACTACATTGATTTAAGTACTTTTGAAGCAGAAAACTCATTTAGCTATTTTATGAGATAAAGACTCTTATTGTAAATCATTCCTACGTTTGTATGAGGGCAAAATAAATTGCCCTGATAAAATCAAACTGATTTAAGGTACACTTCTTTAATAGCACTGGATGAATTTTAAGTATCCCATATCTTGGATCAAGGATAAAGCAAATTTCTTATTCACTCAGGAGCAGATATAGAGACACAATAAATTCAGAGTATCACAAAACTTAACCTGATGATTTACTCTTACAGGTAAATTCACACCTAGTTTCCCAATTTCATTTCCTCCTTAGGGAGGAAGAAACTGCATCTAAATTTTAGTTTTTCATTGTAGTAAATATGACTCATCGTCATCTCAGAAACAATAGGATCATTGAATTTAAACAATGATCAAATACCAGTTGTATATGTATATAAATATGTATATATTTGGTAATCATTGAATCCCATTAAAAGTTTCTCATTAGATAGTTTTGAAGTTTCTAAATTAAACACCAAACCATTCTGCAGCCTCAATACTTTTGTAGCATAAGGAGTGATAGTTATTCTTATAAGCCTTAACATCTGTCTGGGACTATGGACGAAGACATCAGAACCTCCTGAATCTTTCATATACTGTATAACCAGTACCATGTGGTTAACTCTGCCAAATTCCGATGCCAACTGAGTGTGGATCCTAGACCCCTGGAACAAACTTTCAGCAGGCTCTATGTGCATACCCTGAGACCACACCTCCTAGGTAATTTCTTTTTCAGGAACAGGAAACCCCTTCATCTACACTCTCAGTATGCACTCTTTCCAATCAAAGACATTGCTTTTTCATGGTTTGGAGCTTGAAGGATGGGGTCTTGCTTTGGGGGTATCCTTCCTGGTACCCAAATTCAAAGTGGATTTCTTTTTTAAAAAATAGAACCATTTTTATATCACCTAGATGGGTTATAACCTGTCAGGCTGTATGTCTGTCTCACTGCTGGGGTGCTGAAGCCCTGTGACAAGTTTCTCAATTTCTTGTGTATCCTGACACTTCTGGTGATCTCCAGGAGTTGAGAAAAGTGGCTCACGGGTCCACCATCCCCTATGCACTAGGCAGGAAGGTGATGGCTGAGCCCTGGACTATGCAGAATTTGGTTTGGTTTCAAGAGATTTTCAAGAAAAAGGAGGACCTGAAAGAGAGAAGACCTTCTCCCAGAGATTTAGGTGAGGCTCTTTACAACTAAGGTAGATGGGAATCTATAGCTCTTACTCAGGGTGAAACAGGGATTAAATACCTTTTGCAGGAAAAAATGCCCAGGAAGAGCAGCTCATTGGCTGGGCATATGTAGATACCTAGCAAGCATGGAGAAATCCAGGTTTTTATGTTAAGTGACCAGTTGTCATGGTCTTGTCAGTGGAGTGTCATGGTTCCAGGATAGATAGAGCTTAGATGAGACCTGCCTTCTCAATTATAATATTTTCTGAAGTTTTTGAACTCGCTTCAATCTTATCATTCTTCTCTCTGGTGGTATGGTCCACTTTGCTGCCTGTGCCATGAACTACTTGCTGCCCAACCCTACCTGCCCTTGGTGGTTGAGGATGAGGTGGCATGGAGTCAACAACACAGACTCCAGGAGCAGGTGAGAAACACTGTAGCAAGCTCATTTGAACACTGTTTCAAGCTCCTTTAACGCCTTCCTCTTGCGCCCCATTGGTCTTAAGAAAGTGTCTCTTTTTATTATTATTATTATTATTATTATTATTTTCTATATTCTTTATTTACATTTCAAATGATTTCCCCTTTCCCGGTTCCCCCCTCCACGAAAGTCCCATAAGCCCTCTTCCCTCCCCTTGTTCCCCATTTACCTAAGAATTTCATGAATTCATTGCTTTTAATTGCTAAGTAGTATTCCACTTTGTAAAAATACATGGAAAATAGCTCTGATAAAATTGAAGACATATATAGAAAAACACGTTAAGATTGACTATTTCATGGAAAAATTATACAGATAAAATGGTAGGCATAAAAATATTCCTAAATTGATTGAAAGTGGAATTATAAGCATTTTCTGATAAAATTGAAAATCTACAAGGAAAATATTTCTGATAAAACTCAAGAAATATATAGAAAAACACGTTAAAACTGACTATTTCATGAAAAATTATACAGATAAGATGGTAGGCATAAAAATATTCCTAAATTGATTGAAAGTAGAAGTAAAAATATTTTGCAGCTCCTGATTGGCTGGCATTGTCTGCATCAGCAATCCTTTATCTCTCAGGCAGTCCTTAATTAGGTTCTTCTGAAAGAGATGACTTTGAGGCTGTACAGTCCCTGGTGTCTATGCAGATGTGACTTCATCATTCCTCCTACATTTACACCCTTTTGTTTTTAGATTTTGACAGCCTAGTGGGAGTTAGAGGGTCATTGCCTAGACATTGTTGACCCCACCTTGGAGGATTCCCAGTACACTGGACTGTCCCTGACTTAGGTTATCCTGTCTTCCAGGGTCTTACGGGTCATTGACTACCAGCCTTCAAAGAGATATCACTCAGGAGGCATGCCACAAAAGGGTGAGATGACGAACAGTCTACCTTGTGGTCTCATGTATCTCTGGCATCCAGGCTTTGATCACTTCCTTGGGGCAGGGGGGTTGCAATCAGGATTTTTGAGAGACATCAGCACCTAGAGGATTGCCTTATTTATGGAGCACTGCCTGAAGATAGGCTGTTTGAGATACTTAAACAAAATATTTACTAGTATGAGCATTCTGCCCATCATAGCGTAAGTGGATATCCATGAGTAGTCAAACAGCCTCTTAATACTTTCCCACATTTTTCTCAAGAATCCAGCATCCAGGGACAGCACAGATACCCTGGTCACATTAAGGTTGGCTATGCTCTCCCTTAGCAACACAGGTTAAGGAATTTGTCTGACCAGGTACCTTCAAGATATTGAGCCAACTGTTGTCTGACTTCCGTGGTGTTATGTACCTGGTAGGGGTTAGGCAGATTGAGTGAAACCTGTGGTCACTAATAGATTCACATCCCTAAAAAGGGTCAGTTCTTCTGCCAGTAAGTAAATCTGTTGTTGTAAAATGTGAATGGCTTTATTTAGTACTTCCTGTGCATGAAGTGCCTCAGCTGACTTAGAGATGACAGCGTTGGTAGTCTCCACTGTAGTGGCTGTCTGGGTCAAGGCAACAGCAGCTGCTGTCACCCCAGCAATGCCTGCAATGATGGCCACAATGATGGCAGCTTTAATCCCCAAATCCCTCTTTCTCTGGTATAAGAGTTGTAAGTAAGTCTGGGCCATCAGAGTGACAGCTTGAAAGTGAGTGGTATTTACCACAGATATACAAATGGCAGCTGGCTCTCTCATCAGGAGAGCCTCGTTGAATACCCCATCTATCAGGAGTTCAGGAGACATTTCTCATTAATTAAGGCTATCTCTGACAATGGAGCTATTGGTGACTAGAAAGAAAAAGGGAGGTCAGACACAAACTGGGGTGGCTTTCCCAGCCAACCTGGCTGCCAATGATCACATTCACAGGGTTTGCCCCCGTCTACATTTTCAATGATCGGTTTATATGAAAATATGTCCCATTACAGAAATGGTTACCTTTAGGAGAGTAAAGGGGTATAAATCAAAACAATTAGATGGGCCACATAAATCCTAATTACTCATAATGGGGTCATATAGGCATATAATATGATCTCTGTTAACATAGGGAGTAATATTGGAAGCATCATGTGAGGTAATCCTCCATATGCCAAGTGTGAGGTTAGATGACAATATGAGGTAGTCCCCAGTAAATTTTATACCTAGTGCAGACTGGCAGTGTTACCAAGAGATAGGAAGTACTATGAAAGTAGACATTTTAGGGACTCTTGAACATCGAGTTTAGTAACTTCCTCAAGCCTTTTATGTTTTCTTCACAAAATACATTCATCTTCTTTTTTTAATCAGTTTATTTTGGCTCAGTTCTTGTCCTTTTCCACTAGAGCCCTAGATAAAAATGACAAATAATTACTGCCATAGCTTGAATATTTTACTGCATTGAGATTCCTTCCGCCAAAAAGACAAGTCCAATAATTCAAATTTCAGACTTAGCTAGGAACATTGGTAGAATACACCTACTTTATTTGCCAGAATATAAGCATTTGGCCTTTAGTCCCTTCCCTGGTAGATTCCTTATCACTCCTTTAAATGTCATAACCTGCACATCCTTCCTCATTTCACTCAGCCTTCTGGTCTTCCAAACTCCCAGCAGAGTGGCTCATGAAACTTTGCCTCTGACAGTTATAAGACTCCCATCCATTCCCCATCACCACCAAACCTGTTCCAAAGGCCCAAGTTCATAGGTTCAGGTTAATCAAAACCACATCCCTACCTGTTGGTACCAATTAACTTCTTACAGGTATGACAAATGACTAACAAGTTATTTGGCTTCCAATTCAAGGAGATTCTGATCATCATGACAGGGAAAGCATGGAGGGAGGGGGGAAGAGGCTGTCTGGTCACAGCTCATGAGTCCTCAGGTAGGACACAGAGACTGATCAGGAATTCAGGTCCCACTACAACATTGCAAACATTGCCCCCAATGATTCACTTCCTCCACAAAGTTTCTACCACCAAAATGTCTCACAACTTTCCAAAGAAGTAGCACTAGCTAGAGACAAATTTTTCAAACCCAGGAGTCTATGGGGCAAATTTCTGATGAAATCACATTATCAAATGTGACAGTTTAGAGCTTGACAGGGATGTTACCTGTGGCGAGCACCTGCCAGAACTTTACTTGTCTAAACGTATGAAGATGTGGTACTTCTGTTTGTATTTGTGTTTTATTGTTGTCTAAAAATCAAATTCAGGACCTCAAATTTGTCTGGACATTACTTTACAAAACATTTCTCCCAGCCGAATATTAAGTTACATTTTAAAACATCACTACTTCCACAAATTTCTTTAGTGGAATTAAACATACTACAGTCTTCAATTTTGTATCTGGCATATTATTATGTTACACATATACATGAAGATAATTAATGCCATGATATGAATTTTCGGAACAAAATATCCCCTCTAGTCAACACTATTTCTTTTTATCGTAACGTTAATGAAAATGATCTTCATACTGTGCATTTCTGTTCTCTTGTTTAGCTGTAGTTTGGAAGAATCTGCAAAGCTAAAAAATGAACACATATGTGAAGCACAGAAAACAAATACATGCTCTGAAGTTGATTTTGCTTCACTAGGGATACACTGCATTCCACTTCTACTATATTTGGATGGATGCAGCTCTTTATTTATACCCAATGGGGAAATAAAAGACCTCTGCTTCTATACAATGAGGTAATGAACGGCACAAATAGTTCATATAATTTCTGTTTGTGCATCATCTACCCAATAACAATCCACATAACATATGAAAATGTGATACTACTGTTTTTTGAAATAAATGTTTATGGAGAGGTGATTATCTTCTCCTTTCATGCATTGTGTGAGGCTTTAATGCCTTCATATCTCAAATTTGCTTATTTTAATATTCAGAAATAATACCCCACTTTGATTTCTGCTTACACAATGTGTGCTCTGAATATCTTTTATTCCTCTTGCCTACTTCTGGTCTTTTTCTCACTGCAGTACATTTTAATATTTTATTCTATGCTTATGTAGAAGCATTACATCATTCAAACCCTATTTTATTTTTTAACATTAATTTTTTAACATTAGAACGTATGCTCATACTGTTACATTCCAATCAGACTTGTGCGGAGATTTCTAGTTTTATGGTGGGGATACAGTTTTTAAAATTAATTTAGGAAAAAAAAAACTCTTTGACGCTATTTATTTCTTTCCTAAAGTAGTGAAAAGTAAACTATATTTCCTCCAACAGAGATTTACTGTCCACTTTGTTATCCTTCTTATTTATCACAATCCAAAGCTCAGCACCACCCTTTGCTATCAAGGGTGACCACAAATGGCACTAACCCATGGGATCATAATCTATTAAGAAGTTATTTTCATTGCTAGGACACAACTGCTTACACCATTTTCTGTTCATCACACTCACATTTGCAAGAATATTTGCAAGAAATAATGCATGGGTTTCTTGCACCTTCCAACAGTTACTACCAGGTCTTTGAATGATGATTATTTTTTTTTTAAGTAAGAATGGGGAAGTGATTTGGAATGTAAATTAAAAAAATAAAAAAAAATGGCAGTCATCAAGCAAAAAAAAAAAGAATAAGATTTGCTTTCATAAACTTTATTTTCTATTTTTTCAGTGAGTAGTAATATATCCATATTTGTAGTTTTAATTTATTGTCAATATAAATTAATTTTAAAATTATATAATTATGTACATATATGTATATAATTACTTTTCTAAATGTCCTAATTTCCACACCCTTAAATAAGATGAATTAATTATCACATAATTTCTTTCTCAAGAATAAATGTGAGGATTGTGTATCTAATAATATCTTCAGATCACTGAGATCTCAGGGAGAGATCAAGGAATGAACGAACAAATGATTAAGAGGAGAAGGGTGATAAACATCGAGGTACTAACTTGTTAGAAAAAAGTTATTTTCTATTAACACCCATTCAAGGGAAGAGTATGCAAAATCACCTACTTGGGGAGTAAACAATGCAGAACAGTTTCTTCATGGATTGTTGCTTATGCAAAAGCACCTTTCTTGCAGGGAACCCTTGTGTAGAAGTATCTTTCCCAGGCAGCACACATGTACAGAATGATATAACAGTGTTAGCTCATTATGAATGTGAATAGCAAACTGCAGTTGCCGGGATCTTGTTCATAATGCCCTCCCCTTGTATATAACTTCAATTCAGCTCTCTAAATGTTGAACAGATATTTAAAGAACTATAAAAGCTAAAAATAACAAATTGTTAAGAAAGCAAAAACTGTTCAAAGGGAGGTCCTTTTCAGATGAGTTTAAAGACTTCAGAACAATTATTTTATGTAATAGTAACTTGAAAATTGTGAAAGTTACAATTCAAATTTACAATAGTGTATTTTTTACTGGAAATTTGGAAGATAATATATATTAAAAGGTATGAGTATGAATACATGCATACAATGTGGGTGCTAGTGGATATTTAAGTTTCCTGAATGTTATAATCATCCAAATATATACATATATATATGTGTATGTATATATAGTATATCAGTAATGAAAAGCAATTTACACACACATATATAATACATATGTATATTTATGTACATATATACATATTTACACACAAACACACACAGCTGTTCTGCTTCAAGAGTCAATGAAATAACAAGGCCCTATTTTTAGGGTTACTGAGCTCATAAATGCAAAGTAAACTTTAATTTTTCCAAGCATACTCTCAATGTTCCTTGAAATAATATTCCATACTGCATTTTATGATCTAAGTATACTACAAGGGCAAGGATAATGCTGCTCAGTTTGTTACAAGGTTCATTTTGTTCAATGGAATTATTAACTCTGCTTTAGTTATGAGTTCTTTCCCCTGCAAGTCTACTGCTTCATCAAAATTCACTAAAATATACAAATAGATGATATGCATTGTCTGTGCCATAGGTAGGATTTAATCTAAGCATAGGAATGATATGCTTTCACTTCATAAATGTGCCTTTATTATATCTCTTGATAACTCAAGATGTGTAGAAAAACAGCCTAGAAATAGTAAATTATAAGGTTAGTATACACACTCACATAATCCAGAAACTGCTGAAGTACAGACTTTAGAGATATCATTAGGAAGTCTGCATACTTTCTGGCTCTCCCCCACAATCCTGAGATGAAAGAAATAATTGACAATTTATGTCAAGTACACAGATTTCTCCTTTGAAAGAACAGACCTGTTTATGAGGCCACTTCTCATCAGGAGGTGGCCATTCTTGTCTACAGGACAGATGCAGTAAAGGGATAAATGTTCCCTTGGTAGAATGAAAGAAGTATTGTATTTCTTCATTACTTGACCAAAGCACACCAGATAAAGTCAGCGAGAGGATAAAATTGATCCTGGACTGCACTTTCCTTGTGGAATGAGAGGTTGAGTAATTCTATGTCTTATTTTCCAACTATTACTAAAATCACTCTGGTTTAGCTTTCCAATTAAGTTTCAGCCTTGGGTGTTTTTTGTCTTCTAAAGTGTAGATTTTCTGGATACATCTGTAGAAACTATTCTACATCAAAATAGATTGTTATAATTTTGGCAAAACCCAGATATCTTTTAAAATATGGGTGGTGTTTTCTGTGTAAAGACAAAGTTAGTCACGTTTGATTTGTTTTAATAATGAATACCAATAGTGAGAAAACATGAGTGGATTTGGTCTGACATATTTAAATACATGATTAAATGCACTGATTGAAATGCATTTTTTCAATCAGTTCATAGCAGCTAGATTAATGCACGAATTGCCACATAAATCACCCCTGTCCTGTCTCTGATACATCTCCTATTCCACTATGAAACTGCATGATCTGGGTTTCCATGGTACATGTTTCTCTCAATATTACTGTCTTTGAAGCACCCACATGAATGGACTATTAATCAGTGCTTCCTTAATGTTAGGATCTTTTTAGCTCAAAGTTCTAAACTATTCCACATTCTTCCCAGAAACCAGTTCTAAAAGTTTATGAGTATGCTGCCTTATGTTCCATAATTGACTTCCCAGGGAAGCCAATCCCCTATTTAGGCAGGAGCACTGCACAGGCAATATAATATTTTAATACTGATTTTTAGCAACATTGTGACATCACTTCAGTCTATGGTGCCTCACATAAGTTCAGGGGGTATCACTAGGAAATTATGACATGCTGCAACATTCTGGAAGAGTGTAGAAAAAGAAGCAAAATAACAGGAGCAGCTAAAGCAAATAACACAGTTCTTCCTTTTTTTAAATTTTATTTTCTAAGTTTTTTTAATTTACATTCAAAATCATTTCCCCTTTCCCTTTTCCTCCCTCCCTGAAAGTCCCATAAGCCCCCTTCCCTCTCTCTTTTCCCCATTCAACCCCCTCTCGCTTCTCTGTCTTGGCATTCTCCTACATCCAGTCTTTCCAGGACCAGGGGTCTCTCCTTCCATCTTCTTGGAAATCTATTGATATGCGAATTGTAAGCCAGAAGCTGGAAAGAACCCAGATGTCCCTCAACGGAGGAATGGATTCAGAAGATGTGGTATATTTACACAATGGAATACTACTCTGCAATTAAAAACAATGAATTCACGAAATTCCTAGGCAAATGGTCAGAACTTGAAAATATCATCCTTAGTGAGGTAACCCAATCACAAAAGAACACACATGGTATGCAGTCATTGATAAGGGGATATTAACCCAGAATCTCGGAATACCCTAAACACAGTTCTTCCTATTTGGGGCAAACATTTTCAAGAACTCCATTATGACTTCCTACAAAGATCTCTTTGTAAAGAATCATTGAGTGAGTTAGGTTAGAGAGTAAAGTGTTTATAAGCAGCTCACAATAAAGAGACTAGATAGGTCATTGTACTAGGGAGAATCTATTATTTTATGCTAAAGGAATATAGTTTTTTAAAAGTGAATACATAAATCAGATAAGTGCTCAAACCTCATCAGAGAAGCAACTTTTCCAGTAGATTGTAATGATCATAAAGAGCTACAACTGAAAAGTATGCAAAGAGTGAAATACTTTGGAGCACTAAGTCCTGATGGTGATGTCCATCAAACCCCTGTCTTCAAGGTTCAAAGATCCATTGTGAAGACAAGATGAGAGACATAAGTTCAAAAGGTGTGATGGAGCTGAAGCGGATGGCAGTCCCATAGGAGGAACAACAATATGAACCAGTCAGTACCCGAAAGCTCCCAGGGACTCAACCATCATCCAAGGAGTACACATGGAGGGACCCATGGCTCCAGCCTCATATGTAGCAGAGGATGGCCTTATTGGACATCAATGAGAGGAGAGGCCCTTGGTCCTGAGAAGGCTCGATGCCCCAGTATAGGGTAAATGCCAGGACAGGGAATCTGGAGTGGGTGGTTTGGTGAGCAGTGGGCAGGGGGGATGGGATAGGAGGTTTTCAGAGGGGAAATGAGGAAAGGGGATAACATTTGAAATGGAAATAAAGAAAATATCTAATAAAAAAGGAACAAGAAAGAACTGAGAAAAATTAAAAAAAAAATAAAAGAGTTAGTGGATGACTTCATGGAAACAGTATGATTCAAACACAGTAAGACTGATATAGTTATGAACTCAGATTTAGGCAGCATGCACAAACCCCACAGTTTCAAACCAAATAGAATCGCAGCACTGAGAAGGGGAAGTATGCATAAAGACACATTTCGAACCAAGAATTGTTCCTTCTGGGAAACAAGAAATATTCAACAGGCTCCAAGCTAGGCAACATGTCCAGGAGTGGTGGACTAACACAAAACACACTCCATGGCTTTGTTGTTGTTATTGTTATTATTGATTGATTTTTTTTGTATTGGTATTTTTATATTTCTGTGCTTTTATTATCATTTGTGTCTTTGTTTTTATTTTTATTTTATTTTTTTACAGGCAGGAAGAGAAGTAACATGAACTTGTATAGAAACAGAGATGAAGAAGACCACATGAATTTTAGGGGATGCTAGGATAGTTGAAAAAATATGACAAGGTATGTTGGCTGAAAATACTTAATGAAAAAAGAATTAATTTTAAAATTAAAATTAACATAAAAATAAGAAAATATATAATAGGCAGATTCAAAAATGTGTTCCATTATGTGTATATATGTGTTTAGTATCCATTTATAATTTATGGATTTATTAGAGAAATAAGGAGATATATAACCAAATATATTTTACACATCAAGAGAAATATTGAAAATACTTAATTTTATAAATTCAATGGTTAACATTATAGCTCAATTTTCCAAAAACATTAAGCAGCACACAATAAAAATAAATACCAGGATGCTTATTTTAATAATATAAGTATAGCTCAAAATATAGAAATAATTTGGTAAAATTAGATATCTTTTTCAGTTACATACTCATAAACTTTTAGAACTGGTTTCTGGGAAGAATGTGGAATAGTTTAGAACTTTGAGCTAAAAAGGTCCTGACATTAAGGAAGCACTGATTAACAGTCCATTCATGTGGGTGCTTCAAAGACAGTAATATTGAGAGAAACATGTACCATGGAAACCCAGATCATGCAGTTTCATAGTGGAATAGGAGATGTATCAGAGACAGGACAGGGGTGATTTATGTGACAATTCGTGCATTAATCTAGCTTCATCCTGTCTGGCACCTGAGCACCAGAGTAAAATTGAATTTAAAGATAATGGATCAATTTGCTTGATGGAGAACCTCAAGGCAGAAGAAGAGCATTCAGTCTGGTGCTGAGAAACAGCTGTGATTGTCACAATGATCAGAACCAGTAAAGAGAAAATTTCATACTGTACTAGGATAATAGGAAAAGTGTCCTGAGGGCACAACTTCATACTATAGTAGGCAAGCAGAAAATGTTTTTGTATCCTAGGATACCACTTGGCTTGCACTATCCCCAAACTCTTCTCCATCAACAGTAATGTCCTTGAGACTTGCCAGCAATATTGTGCTCATGAACTCCACCCCAAACACATCCTGTAACTACCTGCTAGCAAGAAAAGACACCCATCAGAATCTAGCTGAATGCACATTCTCCTCTGAATAATGACTAACTTTCTGCACTCCAATAACCAGCAAATGGGAATAACTCAAACATATTCTCAGTATAACCAGGTATAACATAAGGAGAGTCAAAATAAACTTGAATAATTTTGATGCTTGTGAATTAAATAAAAACTGTGTCGTTGACTATACACATAGGGATTATTATTTTCTATTTATCATGCCATGCTTATGTATAATTGGACAAGTGATTGAAGTCAGTGAATCCCATTCCCCTAACTGGGCTACCTTCTTTAGCTTCAGTGGGAGAGTATATACCTAGTCCTGCAGTGACCTGATGTGCCAGAGTAGGGTGATATCCAGGGAGGGTCTTTCTCTTCTCAGAGGAGAGGGAGATATGGAGATATAGAGTATTTGAGGGGCGACTGTGAGGAGAAGTAGACTGATATTAGAATATTAAGTGAATAAATAAATAAATTAACAGAAAAACTTTACAAAATAGTCAGATGCATTATGGAAAGAGACATGCACAGGGTCCAACATTTATGCAATTCATATCCATGGTGTGTCAAAACAGAGGCCAGTTAATACAGAATCTAGCTTTCGATGATTAGATTTTGCTTGGTCTTACCTCATTTTGTCTTGGATCCAGTTATTACTTCTACATTAGCCTAACTACATATTCTTTCTCTCTCTCTTTTATTAATCATTCCATTCATTTACATCTCAAATTATATTCTACTTTCCGATTACCCTTCCACAAACCCAAACTCCCAATCCCACGTATCTCCTCTCCTCCTTCCCCTTTTCCTCTATGAGGGTACTCCCCCACCCACCCTCTCCCACTTTATTGCTCCATCATCCCCCTATGGGGCATAAAACCTCCATAGGACCAAGGGCCTTCCATCCCATTGATGTCAGACAAGGCCATCCTTTGCCACGTATGAATCTGGATCCATAGATCCCTTCAGGTACACTCCTTGGTTGTGATCTAGTCCCTGGAAGCACTGGTTGATTGGGCCAGCTGATGTTGTTCTACCTATGGGAGAACAACAATTCCCCTCAGCTCCTGCAGTCCTTCTACTAGCTCCCTCACCCGGTTCCCTGAGCTCAGTATAATGGTTGGCTTCAAGCATCTATATCTGTAGTTGCTGGCAGAACCTCCCAAGGAACAACCACACCAGGTTCCTGTTAGCAAGCGCCTATTGGCAACAGCAACAGTGTTGGAGTTTGCTGTCTGGATCTATCCCCAGATGGGGCAGTCCACGGATGGCCCTTCCTTCAGTCTCTGCTCCATTTTTTGTCCCTGTCTTTCCTTTGGAAAGGAACATTTCTAGGTTAAAAACATTGAGATGGGTGAGTGGGCCCATCCCTCGACCAGGGTCCATGCCTATATATTGGAGGTTGTCTCTACAAGTTCTAGCTCTCCTTTGCTCGCAAAAGTCATCCCTGATGGGTCCCGAGAGCCTCTTCCTTCCCTGGTGTCTGGGACCCTCCAGTGGCTTTCCCCAGTTCCTCATCCCCCCAATGTTACATATTTTATTTGATTTCCTGACCTTCTGTAACTCTGTCCAGTCCCCTCCATTAGCTGATTCTCCCCCTCTTCTTTTCTCCCCCTCCTCTCTCCCTCCCTCCCAGGATCTCCCATCCCTCCACCTCCTGTGATCATCCTTTTCCCACCTCAATGCAGGACTAAAGCATCTACACCATGGTCTTCCTTCCTCATAAACTCCATATGGTATGTGGGTTGTATGGTGGATATGGTGATCTTTTTGGGCTAATATCCACTTACCAGTGTGTATATACCATTTATGTTCTTTTGTTTCTGGGTTACCTCACTCAGGATGATATTTTCTATTTCCATCCATTTACCTGCAAATTTCATTAAGCCATTGGGTAAACATTTAATTGGGGCTGGCTTACAGTTTCATATGTTTAGTCCATTAGCCTCATGGCAGGAAGCATGGAGGTTGCTGGCAGAAGTGGTGCAGAAGGAGCTGAGAATTCTAAATCTTGATCTATAGGCAGCAGAAAAACCATAGCACACTAGGATTAGCTTGAGCTTGTCAGAGTTCAAAGTCCACCTGCCAGTGATATACCTCACTCATCAAAGCCATATCTACTATAACAAGATCACAGGACTTAATAGTGCCACTCCCTAAGGACCTAGCATTCAAATCCATGAATCTGTGAGGTATTTCCTATTCAAACTACCATAGACAAGAATCTTGCCAATATATGCTCAGGTTTATGTAGACACTGAGAGTGCTCATCATAAAAAATATGTATGCATTGTTTCAGAAGGGTTTCAAAGGAATCAGGTTAAATGAACAAGCAGAGAAAGTATGCTATAAGGTATATGTTATTGTTAATATAATGTTTTACAAATATAAATAAGATTGTAGAGATACAGAATGTGTCAGCAGCCTCCTAATTTGTAAGATATGAAGGAATCACTAGAAAACACAGCAACAAAGATGTTACTTTGTGGTGAGGAAATATTTTGTACATTGACCTTAGTGACATTTAAAACATTAATACAAGATAACTAAAATGTCATGCCTGTACACATGTATATATACTACATATGTAAACAAAAGTAAGCTCATTTCAAACCTATTAGAGTCTTATTTAAGGCATATAATCTAGTTAATTTTATAATATTATGCACTGATTACAATTTCCTGCTTTAGATAATGAATCAAAGATGGATAGATTCATGAGTGAATAAAAAGATGGATGGATAGATGGATAGAGTATAGGTAGGTAAGTAGATAGATAGATAGATAGATGATAGATAGACATGTAGATAGATAGATAGATAGATAGATAGATAGACATGTAGATAGATAGATAGATGATAGATAGATAGACATGTAGATAGATAGATAGATAGATAGATAGATAGATAGATAGATAGATAGATAGATAGATAGATAGATAGACATGAAGATAGATAGAGATGTAGATAGATAGATAGATAGATAGATAGATAGATAGATAGATAGATAGATAGATAGATGATAGATAGATAGACATGCAGATAGATAGATAGATAGATAGATAGATAGATAGATAGATAGATAGATAGATAGATAGATAGAGATAGATAGGCAGACAGACAGATATGACAGATAGATGATAGGTTATAGATGAATACATAATATGAGAAATTTGCAACAATAAGTAACTTAATTATTTGAAAATGTGTTAAAACATACAGCACACATTTACATAATGCTGCCCTCTTGGTCCATGTGATTGTTCTGGCAGTGGTGTGGTAGCAGGTTAAAGTGCATTTTCATGAGATTCACTGTTTTCTTCTTACTAAAGTAGATACCTTAAGACACAAAATCTCTTTGAAAAATGACATCTTAATGAATAAAATTTTACCAAATACAATCATTTGGCATCCCATTATTCTATAGGAACTTCTACTCCTGGTTGTGTCCCTATGTTTAAGCCACCGCTGATGCTCACGACTGCAGTTACTGCCATAAGATGCCGTAAGTCTTTCAGAACCCCAACAATCTTTATTTTGCCCTAGAAGACAACTAACACACCTTTTTATTAGTACATTCTTTTTCAGAGAGGAAGAACATTCAAAATGCAAATCGTGAATTGCTTTTGGAAAAGAACAAATTTTACATTTTTCTGCTTTCCTGCTTGAAGAATTCTTTCACATTTTTACATATGAAACAGTAGCTAGTCTTTTTTTTAAAGTTTTCATATTTTTTGTTTTTTAATTTAATCTTATTTATTATTTATTTATGTTACACTCTAGAATTTTTACACTCCAGATTTTATTCCCCTTTCAGTCCACCCTCCAACTATTCCACATCCTCCTTCTCCACGAGGATGTCCCCACCACCCACTCCCGACCCCACCAGAGCTCCCCACTCCCTGGAGCCTCCAGTTTTTTTGAGGGTTAGGTTCATCTTCTATGATTGAACCCAGACCTGGCAGTCCTTTGCTGTGTGTGTGTTGGGGGCCTCATATTGGCTGGTGTGTGGTGCCTGGTTGGTGGTCTAGTATCTGAGAGAACTCTGGACTCTGGGTTAATTGAGAATGCTGGATCTCCTATAAGGTTGCCCTCCTCCTCAGCTTCTTACAGCTTTGCCCTAATTCAACCACAGGGGTCAGCAGCTTCTGTCCATTGGTTGGGTAGAAATATCTGCGTCTGACTCAGCTGCTTGTCGGGTCTTCCAGAGGGCATTAGCTAATCTTATGGTTTGATTTTTCATAGATTGGGGTTTCCTTTCAGTTTGAGGTTTCTATCTTCTTCTAGAAAAATTATCTTTGAATGATTGTAGTTGTACTGGCAACATTGTAATTTTTCAAACAGTAGTAATCAGGAATTTCTTTGATTATATAGCAACACTCTACAAATTACTTCTCTGATTATGTTATGTATTTAAAAGGTTCTGGGAATTTGTTCCCCAAGAGTCACTAATGATTCAATCCATTGTGTTGCAGTGATTCAGATTTCAATTGTATCTATATAATGTAATTTCATATGGTAAATTTTCTGTTCTTGCATGAGGTGCTGAATCACAATGTACTTGAGCTGATCTAGGGATCCAGAATATGTTCATTTCTTCTGTGTACAAGTCTCTCTACTGGTGGTTTCTATAATCATCACCATGCAGGCATACATTTTTTATGTTCTTGTTATATATATAATTTATAGAGCACATTATTATCATGTTTTTCCTTCCCCCCAAATCCTAGAAGATCTTCTACACATGCACACAGACACACACATACATATATGTAGATACATATATGTAGATATTTGGATTATCACATATGCACACATATATGTAGGAATGTATATGTCTACATATGCATATGTAGATACATATCGTTAGACATATGTATCTGTAGATGTATGTATATGTATGTGTGTGTGTGTATATATATATATATGTGTGTGTGTGTGTAGGTAAATATAAATGTATGTATGTGTATTATGACATTCCATATATCTACATATATGTATGTACACATTTACAGATATCTGTAGCAGGTATCATATATACATATCTGTATATATATATATACACATATCTATGCACATTCATGTATGTGTACCTATGTACATGAACATATATGTAGAGCTATATGTACCTACACACATATACATATATATGTATCTACATGTATGTGCACATATGTACAGAGATTCCATTTGAGAAAACTGAATTTCCTTTGCAGTGGAAATCAATTGCAATAGCTTCCTGTTTAGAGGTAGGGCCCTGTTGTCTACTTCTCACTACAGGATCATGTCTGGCTTAACGTTATGCAGGTCTTGTCTATTTTGGCACATTCTCTTGAGTTTACATGTACACTCATCCTGCTGTGTCTGGAATACTTTGTTTATTTGGAGTCAGTCACTGCATAGGGCTCTTTCAGTCTTTCTGCCCCTTCTTGGGTATAGATCCCTGATCCTTGAAGGGAAGCATTTAATGAAAATAGCATTTATTATTGAATGCCCTGAATTCTTGCATTCTCTATACATTGTCTAGTTGTGTGTCCTTGTTTTAATTCTTATTTACTGTGATAAGATGCATCTTTGATGAGGCTGAGTGGTGCTCTGATCAATGGGAGTAGCACTATGCCATTAGCAATAACTTTTTGCTATGTATTTTCCTTTAGCAGAATAATAGCACAAGGTTTTCCCCTAGTTCCCTGACCTAGCCTCTCTCAGTTTCTTGGCTGTCTTAGCTTCTCAAGTATTGGGTCTATCTCATGCAGTAAGCATTGAATTGAATATAATAAAATAATTGGTTATTTTTATAACATTTATGTCACTATTACACCAATATAGTTCATATAAAACAGTCACATTGCTGGTTTAAATTGCAGGATTTATAACTGTGTGAGATTTATGATTATCTTTCTCTTCAGGTGGCCTGCAGAGTAGCCTTAGCAACCATAAATATTAGCCAGTACATTTCCTGACAGATGAAAAGAAGTAACCATATTGGCTTAACCAAGTTTCTAGGGATCTTGAGAAATATAAATGACTAGGGAGCATTCTGTGAACAAGACCATAGCTGTTTGAATGCTTAATTTGATGTGCCAGCAAGATTGTCACAAAGAATTTTGACATGTGTGGTAAAGATACAGAACTTCGATTTTTATTTTATTTTATTTTATTTTTTTAATTTACATTCCAAATCACTTCCCCTTTCCCGTTTCCTCCTTCCCCGAAAGTCCCATAAGCCCCCTTCCCTCCCTCTTTTCTCCGTTCAACCCCCTCTCATTACTCTGTCCTGGCGTTCCCCTACATCCAGTCTTTCCAGGACCAGGGGTCTCTCCTTCCATCTTTTTAGAAATCTATTGATATGCTGATTGTGTCTAGGGTATTCTGAGATTCTGGGTCAATATCCCCTTATCAGTGACTGCATACCATGTGTGATCTTTTGTGATTGGGTTACCTCACTAAGGATGATATTTTCAAGTTCTGACCATTTGCCTAGGAATTTCGTGAATTCATTGTTTTTAATTGCAGAGTAGTATTCCATTGTGTAAATATACCACATCTTCTGAATCCATTCCTCCGTTGAGGGACATCTGGGTTCTTTCCAGCTTCTGGCTATTATAAATAAGGCTGCTATGAATATAGTGGAGCATGTGTCCTTATTGCATGCAGGTAAAGTCTCTGGGTATATGCCCAGGAGTGGTATAGCCAGATCCTCCGGAAGTGTCATGCCCAGTTTTCTGAGGAGCCGCCAGACTGCTTTCCAGAGTGGTTGTACCAGCCTGCAATTCCACCAGCAGTGGAGGAGTGTTCCTCTTTCTCCACATCCTCGCCAACAACTGCTGTCTCCTGTGTTTTTGATCTTAGCCATCCTGACTGGTGTGAGATGGAATCTCAGGGTTGTTTTGATTTGCATTTCCCTAATGACTAAGGATGATGAACATCTCTTTAGGTGCTTCTCAGCCATTAGATATTCTTCAGGTGAGAACTCTTTGTGTAGCTCTGTACCCCATTTTTTAATAGGGTTACTTGCCTCTCTGGAGTTTAACTTCTTGAGTTCTTTGTATATCTTGGATATTAGCCCTCTGTCGGATGTAAGGTTGGTAAAGATCATTTCCCAGTTAGTTGGTTGCCGCTTTGTCTTTTTGACAGTGTCTTTGCCTTGCAAAAACTTTGTAATTTAATGAGGTCCCATTTGTCTATTCTTGATCTTAGAGTATAAGCTATTGGAGTTCTGTTCAGGAAATTCTCCCCTGTGCCCATATGTTCAAGGTTCTTCCCTAGTTTCCCTTCTATTAGTTTCAGTGTGTCTGGTTTTATGTGGAGATCTTTGATCCACTTAGAATTGAGCTTAGTGCAAGGAGATAAGGATGGGTCAATTTGCATTCTTCTGCATGTTGACCTCCAGCTGAGCCAGCACCATTTGTTGAAAAGGCTATCTTTTTTCCACTGGATGGTTTTAGCTCCTTTGTCAAAGATCAAGTGACCATAGGAGTGTGGATTCATTTCTGGGTCTTCAATTCTGTTCCATTGATCTACATGTCTGTTACTGTACCAATACCATGCAGTTTTTAACACTATTGCTCTGTAGTACAGCTTGAGGTCCGGGATACTGATTCCCCCAGAGGTTCTTTTACTCTTGAGAATAGTTTTAGCTATTCTGGGTTTTCTGTTATTCCAGATGAATTTTTGAATTGCTCTTTCTAACTCTATGAAGAATTGAGTTGGGATTTTGATGGGGATTGCATTGAATCTGTGTATTACTTTTGGTAAGATGCTCATTTTTACTATATTAATCCTGCCAATCCATGAGCATGGCAGATTTTTCCATCTTCTGAGGTCTTCTTCAATTTCTTTCTTCAGAGACTTGAAGTTCTTGTCATACAGATCTTTCACTTGTTTGGTTAGCGTCACGCCAAGATACTTAATATGGTTTGTGGCTATCGTAAAGGGTATTATTTCTCTTACTTCTTTCTCAGCCTGCTTATCCTTTGAGTATAGGAAGGCTTCTGACTTGCTTGAGTTGATTTTATATCCGGCCACTTTGCTGAAGTCGTTTATCAGCTGTAGGAGTTCTCTGGTGGAGTTCTTTGGGTCGCTTATGTATACTATCATATCGTCTGCAAATAGTGATAGTTTGACTTCTTCCTTTCCAATTTGTATCCCTTTGACCTCTTTTTCTTGTCTAATTGCTCTAGCTAGAACTTCAAGTACTATATTGAAAAGATATGGAGAGAGAGGGCAGCCTTGTCTAGTCCCTGATTTTAGTGGGATTGCTTCAAGTTTCTCTCCGTTTAGATTGATGCTGGCTACTGGTTTGCTGTAAATTGCTTTTACTATGTTTAGATATGGGCCTTGAATTCCTGATCTTTCCAAGACCTTTAGCATGAAAGGATGCTGAATTTTGTCAAATGCTTTCTCAGCATCTAATGAGATGACCATGTGGTTTTTTTCTTTGAGATTGTTTATGTAGTGGATTACATTGATGGATTTCCTTATATTGAACCATCCCTGCATCCCTGGGATGAAGCCTACTTGATCGTGGTGAATGATCGTTTTGATGTGTTCTTGGATTCGGTTGGCAAGAATTTTATTGAGTATTTTTGCATCGATATTCATAAGAGAGATTGGCCTGAGATTCTCTTTCTTTGTCGGATCTTTGTGTGCTTTTGGTATTAGTGTAATTGTGGCTTCATAGAACGAGTTGGGTAGTGTTCCTTCTGTTTCTATTTTGTGGAACAGTTTGAAGAGTATTGGTGTTAGGTCTTCTTTGAAGGTCTGATAGAATTCTGCACTAAAACCATCTGGACCTGTGCTTTTTTTGGTTGGAAGACTTCCAAAGACAACTTCTATTTCTTCAGGGGTTATAGGACGGTTTAGATGGTCTATTTGATCCTGATTTAATTTTGGTACTTGGTATCTGTCAAGGAAATTGTCCATTTCCTCAAGATTTTCTAGTTGTGTTGAATACAGGTTTTTGTAGTAGGATCTGATGATTTTTTGAATTTCCTCAGTTTCTGTTGTTATCTCTCCCTTTTCGTTTCTGATTTTATTAATTTGGATACTATCTCTGTGCCCTCTGGTTAGTCTGGCTAAGGGCTTATCTATCTTGTTGATTTTCTCAAAGAACCAACTCCTCCTTTTGTTGATTCTTTGTATGGTTTAATTTGTTTCTACTTGATTGATTTCAGCCCTGAGTTTGATGATTTCCTGCCTTCTACTCCTCTTTGGTGTATTTGCTTCTTTATGTTCCAGGGCTTTCAGGTGTGCCATTAAGCTGTTAGTGTATGCTGTCTCCCGTTTCATTTTGGCGGCACTCAGGGCTATGAATTTTCCTCTTAGCACTGCTTTCATTGTGTCCCATAAGTTAGGGTATGTTGTGCCTTCATTTTCATTAACTTTCAAAAAGTCTTTGATTTCTTTCTTTATTTCCACCTTGACCAAGTTATCATTGAGTAGAGCATTGTTCAGCCTCCATGTGTACGTGGGTTTTCTTTTGTTTTTGTTGCCATTGAAGACCACCCTTATTCCATAGTGATCTGATAGGAGGCATGGGATTATTTCTATCTTCTTGTATCTGTTGAGGTCTGATTTGTGACCAATTATATGGTCAATTTTGGAGAAGGTACCATGAGAAGCTGAGAAGAAGGTGTATTCTTTAGCTCTAGGATGAAATGTTCTATATATATCAGTTAGTTCCATTTGGTCCAAGGCTTCAATTAGATTCACTGTGTCCCTGTTTAGTTTCTGCTTTCCTGAACGATCCATTTCAGAGAGCGGGGTGTTGAAGTCACCCACTATTATTGTGTGCGGTGCGATGTGTGCTTTGAGTTTTAGTAAAATTTCTTTTACGAATGAGGGTGCCCTTGCATTTGGAGCATAGATATTCAGGATTGAGAGTTCTTGATGGTGGATTTTTCCCTTGATCAGTATGTAGTGTCCTTCTGTGTCTTTTTTGATGACTTTAGGTTGAAAATCAATTTTATCCGATATTAGGATGGCTACTCCACCTCGTTTCTTGGGGCCATTTGCTTGTAAAATTGTTTTCCAGCCTTTTACTCTGAGGTAGTGTTTGTCTTTGACACTGAGGTGCGTTTCCTGCATGCAGCAAAATGCTGGGTCCTGTTTTCGTATCCAGTCTGCTAGTCTATGTCTTTTAATTGGGGAATTGAGACCATTGATATTAAGAGAGATTAAGGCATAGTGATTATTGCCGTCTGCCATTCTTGACGCTATCTTTATGTTTGAGTGGTTATCTACTTTTGGGTTTGATTCAAGAAGGTTATTATCTCATTTTTTCCAGGGTGTTGTTTCTCTCCCTGTATTGGAGGTTTCCACCTCTTATCCGTTGCAGGGCTGGATTTGTGGAAAGATATTGTGAAAATTTGGTTTTATCATGGAATATCTTGGTCTCTCCATCTATGGTGATTGAGAGTTTTGCTGGGTAGAGTAGTCTAGGCTGGCATTTGTGCTGTCTTAGTGTCTGCATGAGATCTGCCCACGATCTTCTGGCTTTCATAGTCTCTGGTGAGAAGTCTGATGTGATTCGGATAGGTCTTTCTTTGTATGTTACTTGGCCCTTTTCTCTTACTGCATTTAGTATTCTTTCTTTGTTTAGAACATTCGGTGTTTTGATTATTATGTGACGGGAGGTATTTCTGTTCTGGTCCAGTCTGTTTGGAGTTCTGTAGGCTTCTTGTACGTTCATCGGCATCTCTCTCTTTAAGTTAGGGAAGTTTTCCTCCATAATTTTGTTGAAGATGTTTACTGGCCCTTTAAGTTGCAAATCTTCACTCTCATCTATACCTATAATCCTTAGGTTTGGTCTTCTCATTGTGTCCTGGATTTCCTGGATGTTTTGGGTTACGCGTTTTTTGCATTTTGCATTTTCTTTGACTGTTGAGTCGATGCTTTCTATGGAATCTTCAGCACCTGAGATTCTTTCTTCCATCTCTTGTATTCTATTGTTGATGTTTGCATCTATGACTCCTGATTTCTTCCCAAGGTTTTCTATCTCCAAAGTTGTCTCCCTTTGTGATTTCTTAGTTGTTTCTACTTCCTTTTTTAGTTCCTGCATGGATTTGCTGAGATCCTTCACTTGTTTGTTTGTATTTTCCTGTATTTCTTTAAGGTATTTTTGCATTACCTCTTTCAGGATTTCTTCCTGATGACCCACGTTCTCCTGCATTTCTCTGAGCGATTTTTGTGTTTCCTCCTCATGGGATTCCATCTGTTGATCCATCGTCTCCTGCATTTCTTTAAGCAGTTCTCGTGTTTCCTTTGTACGGGCATCTAACCGTTGATTCATTTCTTTAAGCAATTTTTGTGTTGCTTCCTTATGGGCATCCGTCTGTTGACCCATATTCTTCTGCATTTCTTTATGCAAATTTCGTGATTCCTTTGTGAGTGCATCTACCCGTTGATTCATCTCATTAAGCGATTTTTGTGTTGTCTCCTTGTGCGCCTCCATCTTTTGATCCATGTTCTCCCGCATTTCTCTAAGCGATTTTTGTGTTTCCTTTGTAAGGGCTTCTAACCGTTGATTCATGGTCTCCTGTAACTCTTTATGAGATTTATTTGTGTCCTTCTTGTGATCCTCTAATAGCATCATGAGAAGTGATTTTAAATCCAGATCTTGTCTTTCGGGTGTGGTGGGGTATCCAGGACTTGCTGCTGTTGGAGAGTTGGGTTCGGATGGTCCCACATTACTTTGATTACTGTTAGTAACATTCCTACGTTTGCCTTTTGCCATCTGGATACCTCTGGTGTTAGTTGGTCCTGCTGCCACTGGCTGTTGGTTGGACCTCCTGTGAGCCTGCAAAGCTATTTCTGCCCCCCCTGGATTACCAGGATTTCCCTGGCACCGATTTCTGGGGCCTGCCTGCTCCTGAGTGACTTTGGAGCCCAAATGTGCTTTGCCCCAAGTGATCTTATATTGGGGAGGCCTTGCACATCTAAAGGCTCAGCCTAGTGGATTCCTGGAGCAGAGGTCGCCAAAGGGAGGCTGGCAGGCTCCTGCCCTGTGCAGGGGTGTGTGATCTCTCCTGGGGGGGGAGGGGGCGTCCCTCTGCCAGGCAGAAGTCCCACAGCAGATCTGGCGTGCTGGTCACTGCAGATCAGCCCAGCACCTGGGAGCAGGTTACACACAAGCTGCCTGAACCCGAAGCGATATTATGCCTGTCTGTCTCTGAGCCTGGTGGTCCCAACTACCTGGTCACTGGAGCAAAGATGGCGGAGGGCACTCTCCGTGGCGCCGCTCACCCTGTGGTAACGATGGCCCGCCAATCTGGCACCCAGACGACCACAGCGCCAACCCGCCCTCGGGCACAGAAGGAAGCCCCAACAGGCCGTGTCCCAAGTGATGTTATATTGGGGGGAGAGCCTGGGTACCAGTCTCTCCAGCGCAGTCCGTGGGAACAGAGGTCACGGAAGGAAAGCTGGCAGGCTCCCTCCCAGCGCGGGGTCCCTCCACCAGGCAGAAGGTCCCACCGCAGAGCTGGCGCGCTGGTTACTGCAGGATCAGCCCAGCACCTGGGAGCAGGTTACACACAAGCTGCCTGAAACCGAAGCGATATTATGCCTGTCTGTCTCTGAGCCTGGCGGTCCCAACCACCTGGTCACTGGAGCAAAGATGGCGGAGCAGAACTTCGATTTATTAACAATCTGGCTATCTAAGGGATTAAAATAAATTAACTTTGTTTTAAAATTGTTACAAAAACTGAACCCAGAATGAATGTGTGCCTACTATAGAATAAAAATGGAAAGGACATAAAATGTGCTAAAAGCATATTTGTTAATTATGAATTAATAATTCATCAAAAAGTGCTACAAATGTATTTTAAAGCCACACAGCAACAATTTGAAATTCCTTTGACATCTAAGATAAAATACATGGTAGATATGAGGACAGCACTATTTAGATATCACTAACTAGTGGATAGAAAACTGAATGTGGCTGATCATAAGGACAAAGGATAAATGTCACAAAGTTCTCATATTTTTTTGGTAAATAATGAGACTTACAGATATACACATGAAACTCAGAGAGGTGTTCATTTATTCTACCAAAACAGCAATCAGTTAAGTGGGAGGAGAGAAGCGTAACTATTTTTGTTTTTCAGTTTATGATGCTTGTTAAAATAGAAGTAAATGAATAATAAGTAAATATATGTATTCTTAGAAAAGCAGTGTCATGGGTAAAAGTCCAAATATAGGTAGCTCTATAATAATTAACTGAATAAAGTAATTGTGTTACTAAGACTAAGTATTCTTATAGATAGTGATAATTTTAAGTTTAAAATAATGCACCATTACTATGCACAATGTAGTTGAGATAAGTTGCTTTGAAATGTATGCTCAAGCCTATGTTGTATTTCTGTTCAAGCCTATGTTGTTATTTTTGTTCCAGAATGTAACCCAAGAATTAAAAAGCAAAATATTGTTAAAAACCTTTCTGTAAAGTTACAAGTGAGTGATATAACAAATACATCACAAAATCATGAATAAGTTTGGAATAAATAGAAGACAACAGACTCACAATAATAATATCATTATAATAATATTATCTTTCTTTCATAGAGAAGTTAACAGAAAATATACTAAAAAGGATGAAACATATTATTATGTAATTAATAATTAATTAGTAATTGTAGTATATGGGACTAACATTCTGTTCATTGCTTAAGAGGAGGAAGGAAGTTTGATCTCAATTATACGATTATTCTGAATTGAAATAACTGGAAAGGCAACATCTTTAACTCTAAGGAACCATGCTTCTTCCCAAGTAGCTTTGACATAGGGGATGTGACTCTTGGGCAAAATACACAATTTAGTTTGGCCCTGCCCCTGTGTGGGTTGGGAACATTTTCAACTTAATTTTTAAGTTTAAAATTCACATCTTGTAATATGACAACAACACTATGAGCACCCTAAATTTTGTTAATAATTTGAGGTGCCATTTATTAATTCATTATTAATATAGCAAATGAATGATTATACATTTTTTTGTACTCACGTACATATATTTATATGAAAGCTACCAGTCACTTTGTAGAATAATAAAGGAAGAAATAGAGTGATACCCTGACCTGTGTTTACCTGTGGTCTACTCTTCTCTGAGATCTTTTAATTAACCCTCCAGGTAAATGCAACAACACTATGTCTCCCAAGTGGATAGGTGGTTTCGTGCAAGGTAATATAAGATAATTAAAAGTGATGACCACAGCCCATTGTGTCTGCAAGCCATTGCTTTTTAAAAACACCTGTATGTCTTGATGCCATTCACTTTCAATTTAGTCTAATGTCATGAAGGAAGAAAAACATGAATCGTAAGTCTAAGGATAAAATGCGTCTTCAATGGGAACAACCTAAATGAGTTTGCATTCTTATCTTTCCAATAACTATTTTAATATCCATGTTCTTTCTGAGTAAAATGTGTTTTCTTAATCACTATGTTTTTCTATGTAAACAAAACCAAATACCAAATGTCTGCTTATAAAGTTCTGTAGGAAAATGTGTATTATTTTACACATACAGGTTTAAATTAAATGATAAATGTATATTAAACTCTATAAAATAAAGTTTTAAATGTAATAATATTGCATTAAAAGACGAGCTGAGTGAAGATGGCTGAATGGTTAGGTAAATGTAATCAACCAAAAAAAATATTTATGAAAAACTCATATGAATCGTTTTACTCCATAAGTTAAATTTAAAATTTAAGAAGGCATGCCAAAGTGGACAACAGATGTTGGATATATTACCTAGTAATTTCTTTTCATAAAAGAAGTCTTAGATATTTTGTACCCCCAATTTTCATTTAATTATATTTTGACCTAATTCTATATGTTACAGAATCATATTGCAACATTTCTCTTTTCAGAAATTATAGAATAGAAAAAGGACAAAAATAAAGAAAACACTGACTCTCAACAGATTTTTTACATAGAAAATCCACTTACAAATTAGAAATTATATTTGCGCCCACACCAGAGACCATAAAAATAGTACCATTTGTGTTAAGAATATGAAATAAGCTTGAGATGCAAAGATATTCAGTGTATAAAACATATTTTATTACCCCAATGGTTAAATTTATTGTTTTTTCTCAAAAATATTATGTAAAGTATTAAAAAATATTCCAAACGCACAATAGAAGGTGGATTCAATGTAAATATTTCATAAGGATCCTTTCTAATTTGTAGTTACTATTCATATTTTAAGTTTTGCTCTACATGTAGGTAGAGATGGATACTAGAGGGGTATATATGATCACTGTACTGGCTGCCTTTATGTGTCAATTTGACACAAGTTGGAGTTATCAGAAAGAAAGGAGCCTCCTTTGAGGAAATGCCTCTATGAGATCCATCTGTAAGGCATTTTCTCAATTATTGATCAAGGAGGGAGGACCCAGCTCTTCGTGGGTAGTGCCATCCCTGGGCTGGTAGTCCTGGATTCTGGAAGAAAGCAAGCTGAGCAAGCCATGGGAAGCATTCTAGTGAGTGATGAATAGCAATGTGGAAGTGTAAGCTGAATAAATCCTTTCCTCCCAAACTTGCTTCTTGGTCATGATGTTTTGTGCAGGAATACAACAATCACATTTTATTGTATACATGTAGGACATTTTTAAGAATAAATGAAAGGGTCAAAAATAGCAAATAAGGGGCCCAGAGAGATGTCTCACCAGTTACGAACACCGGCTGCTCTTCCAGAGGTTCTGAGTTCACTTCCCAGCCATCACATAGTGGTTCACAGCCATTTGCAATGGGATTTGATGCCCTCTTCTGATATGTCTGATAATACATACAGTGTACTTATATACATAAAATAAATGAATAAATAATAAATCTTTAAAAATAGCAAATAAGAAGATATAAAATTCTTTCATTTTGAAATTATAAAAATACATATAAAACTAAACTATCAATTATGTTTTTACAAATTTATTTCCCTAAATAATTCAGTCTCAGAAACATTATGCTTTTCTTATTCTTCACCCATCATTTTACAGCATGAAAACTAAAAGTATATTCTAGGAGACAGATGCAATTAGTAATAAAAATACACATGAGGAGTGAGAAAAGTATCAGTTGTAATAACTGTTTATTAACTGGTAAGTATTCTTGATATTAACCCGGAGATTTGCTAACTTTTAAAATCAATCTTGAATAATTCAAACTTTCTTCAGTTCTTATCTATCTTGAATTTTTTGGCCTTTTTCTTAACTATATCTCTTAGCCATATATCATTCTTCTTTTATTCATTCTTCTCAAAAACACTTGTTTTAGACATAGGTTACTAAATCATTCTTCCTTAACAGTAAATAACTAATCACTCCAATAATTTCAGATGACAATCAACATATTGATGTAGTATCTGCTTTGCTTATATGCCTTATGGTCCTACAAAAGCACCATTTGTTTTATAGAAGATGTTTCAATTTCCATTAAATCTTTCTTCTAATGACCACAGATTCTACCTTTTATATGAGAACATCAAAATGCCTAAATAAAACAACATAGAAATATCTTCAGAAAGCCAAGCCATTACTTCATCTGCATTACGGGAAGGGGTTTATTTTTCTCTTTCTTTGATAGAATATTCTGTCTTTGGGAGCAATGATTAATTCACTATTTTGTGTTGTTTGACCAGAATGATAATGTCAAGAATAATTTTCATTGTCACAAATCCTGGATCTTTTTTTTGTTAAAACAGATAATAGTAACTACAAATTAGAAAGGATCCTTATGAAATATTTACATTGAATCCACCTTCTATTGTGCGTTTGGAATATTTTTTAATACTTTACATAATATTTTTGAGAAAAAACAATAAATTTAACCATTGGGGTAATAAAATATATATACACACATATACATATATATACATATATATATATACACATATATACATATATATGTGTATATGTATATATATGTAAATAAGTAAAATATCATATAAAACACACAGACATTTCTTTCCTTTCTGCTCACTGGCTTCCACCATATTTTATTATAGAATTTTATGCCTTAGAATGCAAGGATAATACTTAGAAGAAAACACATATTTGATCTGTACTATCCCCTATATCATGTTCACCATTAATGTCAAATTTTATGCATTTAATAATATGATATGAAGACAAATGTGCCTGAAAAAAATACTTTGGAAAAGTTTTCTTGCGCTATAAGTTTATTCTTATGATAGGGTTAACCATGCTTCCCCAAGGAATGACATACTTTAAATCTTTGCTAATTAGTATACTAAGATCTAAGTGAAAAAGCAAATGTTTGTGTGGTAAAAGTTTTGAAATCTTCTCATCCTCTTTATGAATTTGCAACATATCTTGCTATATGATGTATTAACTTGGATTCTTCAACCAAACTGTTGACTCATGGTCTTCTGTTTTCTGCTTTGATATTTCCAATACTAATGCGGAATATGGAATATATATATATATGTATTTGTGTATATATGTATATAAATATACATACATATATGTATATATACATATATATTTGTATATATATGTATATAAATATATGTACATATATATTTGTATATATATGTATATATTTGTATATATACATATATATGTGTGTGTATGTATATGCATATATGTACATACATATACAAATAGACACA
The DNA here is from genome assembly GCA_036184795.1 of Tokudaia tokunoshimensis. Taxonomy (NCBI): domain Eukaryota; kingdom Metazoa; phylum Chordata; class Mammalia; order Rodentia; family Muridae; genus Tokudaia; species Tokudaia tokunoshimensis. The sequence goes on from BTHU01000015.1 coordinate 66,444,635, forward strand.
CAAATGCACAAATACATACACACACACACACACAAACACACAAACACACACACACACTTACCCATAACATGATAGAAGAAAGAAGCATACTGTGAGACTATTTGATCAGAATCATGAGGAAGTCCATTCATACTGTTCTACTTCATGATAATGTATCAGAATGACTGCATGGATGAATGAGAACATGGTTTTCACTAATCAGTGACACTTTTGACAGTATGATTTTAGGTTCCCAATTTTCAAGATTTTGGAAATGAAAAGGTTAACTTTAAGTGAAAACTTGAGGTTCAAATTAACTTGTTACGCATCTCCTCTTTTATTTAATACAAGTCTCAGTTGGTCCAAAATATTTATTGTTTATTGCTGAAGACACACAGCCTTAGGACACAGAATATAGATGATTCAAGGTAGATCTAACCTGAAACCACCTTTGGTTTAGCTTCTATTATAACAGAAAATACATGCATGCTGCCAAGGGAGAAGTACTAACCACCTATGATGCCTGTGAACCAACAATAACAAACATGGAAAGCTCACATAAAGGTGAAAATCATATTTATCAGTAAGCAACAACTCTCTACATCAGCTTAAGGCCCAGTCAATGGTCGGTGAACAGGATCATGTCTGATAACTAGAAAACATGACAATCTTTGCTAGTGGAGCTATGGATCTTAGGAGGATATCTGACAACACAAATTATAGATCAGCCTAATTACTAACTATATTTAAAACATCTTTTTACCCACAGATAAAAGTACACACTCCTCAAAGAAGACTGTCTTTACAGCAAATGGAAATCATTATAGAAAACTATTAACTGGAAACACAGTAGAGACCAGTGGATTGTCGTCAGCTGTATTCACAAGATACATCTACTCACTGCTACTCATAAGGCTCCAGGAACATCGTAGCAGAAAGAAAGGAAAGATTGTAAAAGTGAGAGGACCAGCATGTCTGCTGCATGGTTGTATCTCTAAAAAATGACAGCTTATGCAAGTCACTGTCAATGATAATAAGTACATTGGTGCAAAAAAAGGAAAATCACTGGAAATGTCAACTCTAGACAAATAAATATAAGAAACTGAAGACTGCTTTGAGATATGTATTCCTCTTCTCCCAGGGACAAACCTTATTTGTTACCTAATACAAAGTGGTCAGACCTGATATCATATGAACACAAACAAAAACACAAACTCAGCAGTTTATATTGTACTTACTGTACAGCCTGCCTATCTGCTATCTACCTTTCTCTCTCTCTCTCTCTCTCTCTCTCTCTCGCTCTCTATCTATCTATCTATCTACCATCTATATGTTTATAATCTATATCTCTGACATCTAACATGTATCACACAGACAGACAGACAGATAGACAGATACATAATAAAAGAAAGAAAATCAAAACAGTAATAATCAAAGAAGAAGAGGCCACCAATGTGAGAAGAGGGAGGTGGGGCATAGAGGCATAGAAAGAGTTGAAGTCATATTGCCAGGCCAAGATCATCAGAGGAATACCTGCACCACTCCAGACTGATGCAGGTTAGCAGTCCACACAAACATACAAGTAAAAGAAGCTTAATACATTTTGAAAGTTTCAGAGATCCTATTTGCATGCAGTATCAAAACCTACTGTTATCAACCATTTCAAGAGATAAAAAGGCAAGTATTCAATTAGTTAAGTTGTGTGTTATAGCCACTTGGAGGGGAGTGATACTTGGGCATATACTTAGTGAAAGCTCATAGAGTCAATATGGTCTATCATTGGTGTAAAATCCTTCCGTATTAAATGCACACATTCAGTGCCTTTTTAAGGATTAATATTCGAGTCCAAAGTCCAATTTTCATGGTCTTCTTTCCAGCTCCTCTAATTTTAATTGCTTATTGGCGTTTTCTTATCTTCTTTTTTCTCTTCTTTGTTTTGTGAACGATGTTATTTTGACACAAAGCCTTGTTGTTGCTGTTGTTTTATTTCAAATAAAAGTTAATTGAAAATGAAAACAAGAAACAGATTAAGAAAAGCCGATTCTGTCATGCTCTTCTGCGGCAGGTAGCTGTTTATGTTTTCTTTCTGTTAAGCCAGAAATCATCAAGTGATTGTGAAGCAACCTTGAGTAGATGAAAACAATTAATTTATTTTGCATTTTAAATACTTTTACCTAAAGTAGATGAAAAAACAATTAATTTCTTTCAGCATTTTTTTTAACTTTAAAAAGTAAAACCCATGAATTATGTTGCCAAAGGAGAATAGATTGTATCTGTAGTTACAGAATGCTGCTTCTCCCCTCATTTATACTCTTGTAGAACCAGTTTCATTACCATTTGATATTCATGGCATATTCTTTACAAGCTTTTCAGAAACATACCTCAAAACAGTTTAGATAACATCATTTACAGTGACATTTCAACCTTTTGCATTTTTCTAATCCATTCCAGTAACATGTTATTTCAGAGAAAAAAATAATAATTATAGGATAAAAACAAAGTAAAATTTTTGCATACCATATATATATATGGTATACATACCATATATATATATATATATATATATATATATATATATATATATATATATGGATAGTTTCCAAACTTTTTCTAATGAGATAAGTAACAGCAAACATGATTTATAAATCCGTGCAAAAAAGTTAGCTACATTAATCTTTAGGTTGAACTTTGACTTTACTCATTTCTCTGTAACTCTCCCTCCGATGAAAAAAGGTTTAAGTCCTATGACGACACCCTAAGTGAGAGCAGAGTTGATGTAGTTTGAACATGCATAGTGGGTGGCAGAATGTAGTCACTGGTTCATTCATAATTTAAGATATATGGCCCACTATTAAACAAGATAAATATAGGGACGTTCTCACTGGGATTAAAATTAGAAGAATTTTTACAAAATTTTATGTTTTCTGTGATCAGAGTTCATCATTGTTGTTTACCATCCAATTACTTCCATTAAAACAAAAATGAACTCTGTGTAATTTTCACTAATATGCTGGATTCTTCAGAGTGATCCTCTACTTTTTTGTAAATAAAACACATAGGTTAAAATTTATAACTTAAATGGAAATTGAAAATATACAAAATAACATTGAAAGCAGAGTTTGGTGTCTTGATCATTTAATTTATTATTATAAAACTACAAAATATCAATGATGAATTACAGAAATAATTAATTTTTCTATCCCACCTGTTAATGTAAGTTTTCCAAATTTGTATGTCTGAATTATGTGACTACGTGAGTTAGCTCTGGTAGTATCAGGTTGTTGAAATGTTATGATGACTTCCACCAGAAGAGTAAAAGAGAAGATTCTGAGCATGCCTGGACTAAAGATAATCCTTTAAATATTTAAAAATTCCATTTATTTAGTGTGTGTGTTTGTGTGTGTGTATATGTATGTGTGTGTTTATATGTGTGTGTATGTCTGTGTGTGTGTGTTTGTGCATGTGTGTGTGTTCATGTAGCCTTTCATTCAATCATGTGGGTCTTAGGATCAACTCTGGTTAATAGACATGACAGCCAGCTCCTTTGTCAAGAGTCATCTTGATAACACACATCAGGCCTTTAATGGAACTCTTCCAGAAAACCTCCAAGTCTGAAAGTTGAGATCTTAAGAAGTGCTTCTGTAGTCTACATTTTAGAGCTGAAATCGTTTAGCAAGTAGAACATAGTTCTTCAGTCCAATAATGACCTTGCAATGCTACTCAGTAAGCCAATGGAAGCATTTATTATGGTAATACTAAACATTGCAGATATCTGTGAACTTGGAGGGCAGAAACAATCCTTTTCTTACCATTATTAAGATGGAAACACTGAATATCTGGCCTTGCTGAATGTCTATTAAGAACATGCATCACTTTTGCATACTCCATCCCATAAATACACATAAGTATACATTTCAGATAAAGTATGTATTTAATGTAGAAGGGGTGCATATTAGGTATACATGTTTATTTTTTTGAAAAACTTGTGCCATTGTCAAGCAAGTTTGTGCTAATGTATAACACAACACAACAATAATTATCCCTCAAAACTCAAATATTTAGGGTGATATTAGAAGTGACCAGCCTATAAAGAAGAAACATAGGATGACAAGATGGAAAAACAGAAGAGAGATGAGTAGGGAAGGAGGGGAGGGGGAGGGAGAACAGAGGAAATAGAGGAGAAGCATGATGAGCATGAGGATGAGAATGAGGAAGAGGCTAGAGGCATGCAGCACCAGTAACAGCTGTAATAGCAGCCTAATGAGACTGCCCCACCTAGAAATCCATCTCATATACAGTTACAAACCCAAACACTATTGTGGATGCCAAAAAGTGCTTGCTGACAGGAGCCTAATATAGTTGTCACCTGGGAGGCTCTGCCAGTGCATGACAAATACAGAGGGGGACACTCTCAGCCAACCATTGAAAAGAGCACAGGGTCCCCAATGGAGGAGCTAGAGAAAGGACCAAGGAGCTGAAGGGGTTTGCAACACCATAGGAGGAATAACAATATGAACCACCCAGTACCCCTAGAGCTCCCAGGGACTAAACCACCAACCAAAGAGTACACATGGAGGGACCCATAGCTCCAGATACATATGCAGTAGAGAATGGCCTTGTTGGACATCAAAGGGAGGTGAAGCCCTTGGTTCTGAGAAGGCTCAGTGGCCCAGTATAGGGAAATTCCAGGACAGGGAAGCAGGAGTGGGTGGATTGGTGAGCATGGGGATGGGCATGGGTTAGAGGATTTTCAGGGACAAAACAAGGAAGGGGACAACATTTGAAATGTACATAAAGAATATATGCTATAAAAAAGTACAAATAATAATAATAATAATAATAATAATAATAATAATAATTTTGAGTCCAATTCTGTTTTGTAGGACTTCAAGCTAAGACTCCAGTGGTGCTTGAGGCCACAATTCTGACTTACCAAAATGTCTCCTAATAAAAGAAAATGGAATTTTAAGCAATTAATTTTATGAACATGTTTTAAATAATAGATAATTATATACCATTTGGTTTCACATCTCTCCCCAATATAATTGCGCTTTCCTATCATGAGTTGTGAAGTGTATTACTTCTGACAAACATGACTTATCTGACCAGTTTGTGAAATGTACTATGTATTTTGTCATTATTGTGAATATACTATTTCTTCTAAAACTTTAAAAATTCATGAAGTACATATATATATATATATATATACATATATGTATAACATCATCTGCAATGAATATTTTAACTGATTTTAAGTATAATGTCAAATTATGGACATTATTCTTGATATTATGAATTCTTATTATGAACATGGTGGTCTTTGTTAGATGTACTACATACAACTTGACAATATTTGTAGTTTCTTAGTCATTGCTTAGAGTCGATTTTAAATTGTTTTGTATCTTATGAATTTTTTTTGTTAAGACTAAAATCATTCCAATCAACATGTATCATGCTTCCTTGTTTCATTTGGCCATATTTTAAAACCAATGTAAAAATTATTGAGAATTTTGTAAAGAAAATTATAAAACGTCTGCTGCATCAGCCAATAGTGAATAGTATGTATGGATTTTGAATCTATATATAAAACCATGACATTTTATGTAAGACTGGACATCTTTGGGAAAGAGAAATGGCCTAGAGAAGTTGTTGCTGAGTTTGACAGTATTAAGTCAAAATCCTGGTAACCCAAATAAAGTTCATATTCCAGATAACCAAATCCCTAAAGTAGTTATCTGATGCTCACAAGAGCACTGTGGCATGCAAGTGCAAAAATGCATGCGTTATTTAAACTAATAATAAATATTTTTAATTTAAAGGCTAAGTGCTTATCTTAAAATCATGAAGGTTGAATATATTTTTTTGTTTCCTTCCCTTCCTTCCTCCCTCCTTCTCTCTCTTTCCCTCTGTCTTTCTTTTCTTCTTTCTTTCCTGTAGGCACAGTGGCAAGTGTTTTTAATCCCAGTATGGGGGAGAAATAGAAAAATGAGCATCCTGGATCTTATTCTCCAACCAACCTAGACTTCTGGCCCAGCCACTGGTCAATGAGAGAGATCCTGTCTCCAATAGCAATGTGGAGAGCTCCTGAGGTGATCCTCTCAGCTTCTCAAGCACTTTCATCATCACTCACCAATTGGACACCTTATATTTTGATACTGAATGTAAAACATTTATCATTAGATATAGTTGTAGCATAAGTCTTGAAAAGAAAAGGTAGACAGTGAAAACAGTTTTGCATCTACTTATAAAGCAGAGTAAAGAAGTGAATACATTTTTGTAGACTCACATAAGTTTACTAGCAAGCTCAAAATGTAATTCAGTAGCAGAGGAGGGAAGTGCCATGGCCAATAACCTGCGTTCAATACAAAGCACAGCAGTATTTTTAAAGAGCATATTCAGAAACTGATTTTTTTCACAGTGTCCTTAGTCACATATTTGTCAGGTACAGATAGAATATAGCAATAATATGTACATGCTCAATATATACATGAATATTTTATGAACAGCAATCATTTTATTATAGAACAGTGTTTAAGGATATCCTAAATGCTTTTTTCTTGAAAACAAAAACAATCACTATAGTCATTGTAAACTACAATTATGTTTTCATACAGATCTTTCATGAAGCATCTTAGTTAGGTCTAATTAATGCTTTGTTCTTTTAAACGTCTACTGTAATTTAAACTACTATGGGGTTCAAGTTTCTTAGGGCCTCTTTATAAAAAGAGAACTTGGGAGGCATTTATTTGAATAAACAGCCATTTGAAATCGTGGCTTTTCAAAGAGTGTGCACAAGATCACTTTTTTAAAACTCCGGAAAAAATGGAAAATCGACATTGAAAGTTTACAGCCTACATAAAAACTAAATAATTATTGAATTGCATGCCTACATAATCACTGTGCTCTATTCTTTTAATTTGTGAAAAAAGAAAGCACAAAGTCATAATTTTCCCTTTGAAGATAGCAGTCAATAAATCATTCCTGTGAATATCTCTACCAGATATCCAAAACCTAAGATCATGCAAATAATTGAAAAAATAGCACTTAGTAAGTATGTAATTTAGTCAAATTATATTTTTGTTTTCATACTTACAATTCAAACTATGTAGGCTAGTTTGACCTACACTTTAGTTTTGATTAATATCATTTGAAAATAATTTTATTTCCACCCATACTTATAAAACATATTATGCCTTATTTTCAGATGTTATTAATAAATAGACAAATATTAGAATACAAATTCAGGAAATATTGTGCCATTTTATGATTATTGTTAAAAATAAAATTTTATAAATACATCCCATGCAGATACATGCTTTTAATACTGCAGGGTTTCATTTTCCAAACAAAAAGAAACTTAATGACATTCATTTCATCCACAGTATGAATGAGAGATTAACTAATGTCTGCAAAGTATAGCAGTTTAGCGTTTGTAGAATGCCAGTAAAAAAGCCTTAATTCCCCCATCACAGGGAATGAAGTGACTTACCATCAGATAACTAAGAAAACACACACCTAAAATTACACACAGCTTAAGTAATAAATAATGTAATTCCTATTATGTTTCATGTATCTTATTTAAGAGAAAGAAGAAAAATGGGTTTATATTATATGAAATTTATAAGATATATACAAATATTTAGACATACTAGTATTCTGAATTCTGACCTTCTACCTTACATGTATAGAAATTGGAAGTCTTTAAGAATTGGTAAATTAACATGGCAATAATATTTATCAAATAAATGACATCTTATAGCTAAATTCTATCTTCTAAATTGAGGTAAATAGAGATTGTTTCAGTTCATTGTAATAAAAACACAAATTGCCAAAGCATAAAATTATAAACAGGATCCTGCTTAGAGAGTACCGCCAGGTAATTAGTAGATTGTGGAAAGTTCCAAACAGACAGGAGATGTGTGTGTGTGTGTGTGTGTGTGTGTGTGTGTGTGTGTGTGTCCATATATATATGTATATATAAGTATATCTCCATCTCTTTCTCTATCTCTCCCTCTCTACACACACACACATACACACACACACACAATCTGACAGCACACTTGTGTGTTAGCACTAGAGTTTCTGCTATGTCTCATTGCAAATATTATAGAAAAATATTCCCTTAACGTCCCACAACAGGAGAAAATAATTCAGTCCTTTCTGAATGACCTTGAACTATTTTGACTTACCCTAAGTAACTGCTTTTGTTTCAGAACCTTATTATCCTATAAGAAGTGAAATATAAACTCTACCCTTCTTGTTCCTTCTATTTTTAACCAAACAATAGTTGAAAAGCACTTGTGAATGCCATGGTCCACAGGTATTATATGTAAGTTTACAAAGTGATTAAGACTTGATAAAGTGAACATGGAGCATGCTTCCTAACTCTAAGTATGGCCTCCATGCAATAAGAATTATATTTAGAACATTTACTTCATTTAATACAGAATGCCTGTTTATCAAGTAAACAAATTATAAGTCATTGTAGCAATGCAAAAACGGAGCTTGAAAATCTTGAACAACTTTCAAAATCAAACTCATATAGGAAATTATGTCAGAATGATCATAACAGGAATTAGAATGCCTTTATGATTACTGTGCAAAAGTCTTTAAGATCAGGACTCTAAAACCAATTGCAAGACAACAGGCATGACCACACAATTTTGTGTGGTAGTGTTGTTCATTGTGGTGCAAGGCTTGTCTAGAACAGCCATAGAAACTGGCGAGTCCTTAACAGCATGGACATACACAAATACAAACACATTCAAAGTGAAGAAACATCACACACATCCTCAAAATGATAAACAATGTGAAAAGAGAGAGCACAAAATTATGCTTTGATGCAGATATTTGTTCATTGGAATCTATGAGTTTGAGATGTAAAAAGAAATTTTTGACAAATAGAGAGGAAAGATTATGAGGGGGAGGAACATATCCATGAACTTTGACAAAATCACAAATAGGGTTATATGTATAATAAAAGATTATCAAAGAAAACACAACAGAAATAACATTTTAAACAAAATTGAATTGAAAATAGGACTGTTATTTAATTTATTCTTAGACGTCATACAGAAAGAAGGAAAGTTGTTCTTGGCTTTGATCAAAAAGCTTCTCTTGGCATCAAACAGGTCCTATTAGACATGAACTTAGAGTGTATCCGCCCTCTGATATATATCCCCTTTGATATTTTCAACATATCTTGGCTGTTTGTATCATTTGAAAATTGTATGTTTTCTGTTAGATTTTTGTCTAAATGTATGACTACAAATAACCCAAGAATGCCATCATACACTTTTCTCCTAGAGAATTCTACACTAAAATACAAACTCTCTTTATGCTTTCAAGGAAACAGAAATGCTTTCTGCAAAATAAATAGTGCAATAGAAAAAGCCAGCATAACATTATGTCAAAATAGATAGGACCAGAGATTGACTCAAATTATTGGAAAGGTGTGAATGGACTAAGGTCAAATATGTTTTATGACAATAAATTATTATATTATATCAGGTCCACAAACACATTTAGTTATACACTGTCCAGGTACATTAAACATAAAGTGTCAAGATTCAGAATGTAAACTTCAGATTTGGAACAAATAAAATGATATATCAATCTAGGTCTTTACTAAGGTGGTGGAAGTTTTCCATTCACCACTATGAGATTTTGCATTAAAAAAAAAAAAAACTTACAAGCAATCCCAAGTTTGTAGCTTTAAATGAAACCCTCTTGTCATTTATTTCAGTGTAGAACAATATGAAAATTTCCAAAGTGCATATTAAAGTTTAATTATCTGACAACTTTCAAACAGCTATATTGTGTACATCTTCATCACCTTCTCTTTTATTTCACAACTCTCTAGCAATAGAGAGATGGCGAAGATACGGTGTTGCCCTAAGTCTCACATTATAATGTTTATTCATTTGTCATAAGGAACAAACATGAGTTTGTTCCAAACTTTGCACAAAATTGGAAATAATGTTCCTTTTTTGTCTTTCATCATGAAGAGATATTATGTTAAGTTTTATTAATTAAAAAGTAAATAATTATTGAGAAAATCACTTGTAAATTGACATGGGTCAGAAGAGAGAAATGGAAATTTTCTGGTTTAAGAAAATACTTCAAGGCCACAGTGCACCATCTCCAAGTGGAGCAGGAAACCAGCTATCTACCCAGCAGTGCAGAGGAGTCAGTCAGCACAGGTGAGACCTGCATTGCAGAGCAGAGGATCTCATTGGAATCCTCTGGCAGGAGCCTTCTGGTTGCAGTCTTTGGTTTGGGACCATCCTCTGCCACAGCATGCCACTTTCAAGTGACACAAGAAACCAGCTATCTACCCAGTGACCTGGAGGAGACAGACAGCACAGTTGAGACCTGCATTGCAGTGCAGAGGATCCCATCTGGAACCATCTGGCAGGAGCCTTCTTGTTTCTATGTCCAGCTTGAGGCCATCCTCTGCCACTGGGTACAATATCTAAGTGGCTAATGGAGGTAGCTAACCACTCAGGAATGGAGAAAGGCCTGATAGTACAGTAGGACCACCCCTGCTGCTCAGAGGAAACAGCCTGAAACCTTGAAGACACAAGAGCCTAGGAACAGCCTGGGACAGGTGTCTTCCGATTACCGCCTACACCCAGAGTTGATCGGGGCCGCAGACTTACATACTCAAATACAACTATAAGAGAGCAGGTCTCACAGAAGTACTTACATATCAGTGTACACAGAGAGAACAGGTTTCCCAGGAGCACAGAGAAACCACAGTCAGAGACAGCAACACCAGCTAACACCAGAGATAACCAGATGGCAAAAGGCAAACGCAAGAACATCACCACCAGAAACCAAGGCAACATGGTTCCATTGGAAGCAAGTTCTCCAACAACAGCAAGTCCTGGATACCCCAACACACCAGAAAAGTCAGAACTGGATTTAAAATCACAGCTCATGATGCTGATGGAGGGCTTCAAGAAGGACATAAATAATTCCCTTAAAGAAATACAGAAGAAGAGAAGTAAACGAAGAAGCCCTTAAAGAACTACAGGAAAACAAAACAAAACAGGTGAAGGAATTGAAAAAAGCCATACAGGATCTAAAGATAGAGGTAGAAACAATAAAAAAATTACAAATGGAAACAACTTAGGACATAGAAAATCTAGGAAAGAAGTCAGGAGTCATGGATTCCAAGCAACAACAACAGAATACAAGAGATAGAAGAGAGAATCACAGAAGCAGAAGATACCATTGAAAGCATTGATACAACAGTCAAAGAAAATGAAAAATGCAAAAAGCTCCTGACCCCAAAGATCCAGGAAATCCAGGACAAAATGAGAAGATCAAACCTAAGGATAATAGGTATAGAAGAGAGTGAAGATTTATAACTTAAAGAGCCAGTATACGTCAATAAAATTATAGAAGAAAACTTCCCTAACCTAAAGAAAGAGATGCCCATGAACATACAAGAAGTCTACAGAACTCCAAACAGATTTGACCAGAAAATAAATTCCTTCTGTCACATAATAATTAAAACACCAAATGTACTAAACAAAGAAAGAATATTAAAAGCAATAAGGGAAAAATGTCAAGTAACATATAAAAGTAGACCTATCAAAATTACACCAGACTTCTCACCAGAAACTATGAAAGTCAGAAGAGCCTGGGCAGTTGTCATACAGACCCTAAGGGAACACAAATGCCAACCTAGACTGCTGTATCCAGCAAATCTCTCAATTACCTCAGATATTTCATGAAAAAAAACAATAAACAAATTTACACAGTATCTTTCCACAAAGCCAGCTCTTCAAAGGATAATGAATGGAAAACATCAACAAAAGGAGAGAAACTACACACTAGAAAAGCAAGAAATTAATCTTCTTCCAACAAATCCAAAAGAAGATAACCACACAAACATAAAAATTACATCAAAAATAGCAGGAAGCAACCATCATTTATCCTTAATATTTCTTAACATCATGGACTCATTCCCCAATAAAAAGACATAGACTAATGGACTGGCTATGTAAACAGGACACAACATTTTGCTGCATACAGGAAATGTATGTCAGTGCCAAAGACAAACACTACCTCAGAGTAAAGGGCTGAAAAACAGTTTTTCAAGCAAATGGCCCCAGGAAACAAGCTGGAGTAGCCATTTTAATATCCAATAAAATGAACTTTCAACCAAAAGTCATCAAAATGACATGGTAGGACACTTTATACTCATCAACGAAAAAACTGTCAGGAAGAACTCTCAATTCTGAACATCAATGCTCCAAATACAATGGCACCCTCATTTGTAAAAGAAACCTTACTAAAGCTTAAAGCATAAATCACACCCCACACAATAATTGTGGGTGACTTCAACACCCTTCTCTCCTTAATGGATAGATCAGGGAAACACAAACTAAAGAGAGACAGGGTGAAACTAAGAGAAGTTTTAGAGCAAATGGTTTTAATAGATATTTATAGAACATTTCATCCTAAATCAAAAGAATATACCTTCTTCTCAGCACCTCATGGTACCTTCTCCAAAATCAACCATATAATTGGTCACAAAACAGACCTCAACTGATATAAGAAGATCGACCTAATTTCATGCCTCCTATCAGATCACTATGGAGAAAGGGTGGTCTTCAATAGCAACAAAAACAATGGAAAGCCCACATACTCATGGAAGCTGAACAATGATCTACTCAATGATACCTTGGTCAAGGAAGAAATAAGGAAAGAAATCAAAACCTTTTTAGAATTTAATGAAAATGAAGTCATGACATACCCAAATTTATGTGATACAATGAATGCAGTGCTAAGAGGAAAACTCATAGTTCTGAGTACCTCCAAAAAGAAGCTGGAGAGAGCATACAATAGCAACTTAACAGCACACCTGATAACTTTAGGACAGAAAGAAGCTATTACACCCAAGAGGAGTAGAAGGCAGGAAATCATCAAACTCAGGGATGAAATCAACCAAGAAGAAACAAAAAGAACTATTCAAAGAATCAACAAAACCAGGAGCTGGTTCTTTGAAAAAAATCAACAGGGTAGATAAATCTTTAGCCAGACTAACCAGAGGGCACAGAGATAGTATCCAAATTGACAAAATCAGAAATGAAAAAGGAGAAATAACAACAGAAACTGAGGAAATTCAAAATATCATCAGATCCTACTACAAAAATCTATACTCAACACAACTGGAAAATCTGTATGAAATGGACAATTTCCTAGACAGCTACCAACTATCAAAGTTTAATCAGGATGAGATAGACCATCTAAATGGTCCCATAACCACTATAGAAATATAAATGGTCATTGACAGTCTTCCATGCTCATGGATTGGAAGCCTTAATATAATAAAAATGGCTAGCCTGCCAAAAGCAATATACAGATTCAATGCAATCCCCATCAAAATTCTAACTCAATTCTTCATATAGTTAGGAAGAACAATTCTCAAATTCATCTGGAATAACAAAAAAACCCAGGATAGCTAAAACTATTCTCATCAGTAAAAGAACTTCTGGGGGAATCAGTATCCCTGACTTCAAGCAGTACTACAGAGCAATAGTGTTGAAACCTTCATGGTATTGGTACAGTGGAAGGCAGGTAGATTTTGGAACAGAATTGAAGACCCAGATTTGAACCCACACTATGGTCACTTGACCATCCAGTGGAAAAAAGATAACCTTTTCAACAAATGGTGTTGGTTCAACTGGAGGTCAGGATGCAGAAGAATGCAAATTGATCCATTCTTATCTCCTTGTGCTAAGCTCAAGTCCAAGTGCATCAAGGACCTTCACATAAAACCAGAAACACTGAAACTAATAGAAAAGAAACTGGGGATGAGCCTTGAGCACATGGGCACAGGGGAAAATTTCCTGAACAGAACACCAATATCTTATGCTCTAAGATCAAGAATTGACAAATGGGACCTCATAAAATTAGTTTCTGTAAGGCAAAGTACACTGTCAAAAGGACATAAAGGAAACCAACAAATTGGGAAAAGATCTTTACCAATCCTACATCTGACAGAGGGCTAATATCCAATACATACAAAGAACTCAAGAAGGTAGACTCCAGGGATCCAAATAACCCTATTAAAATGGGGTACAGAGATAAACAAAGAATTTTCACCTGAGGAATATCGAATGGCTGATAAGCACATAAAGACATGTTTAACATCTGTAGGAATGCAAATCAAAACAGGGAAACAGGGAAATGTAAATCAAAACAACCCTGAGATTTCATCTCACACCAGTCAGAATGGCTAAGATCAAATCTCAGGAGACAGCAGGTGCTGGCAAGGATGTGGAGAAAGAACAACCCTCCTCCACTGCTGGTGGGATTGCATGCTGGTACAACCACTCTGGAAATCAGTCTGGTGTTTCCTCAGAAAACTCAGCATAATACTACTGGAGGACCCTGCTACTACTCCTGAGAATATACCTAGAGGATCTCCAGCATGCAATAAGGACACATTCCCCACTAAGTTCATAGCAGTCCTTTTTATAATAGCCAGAAGCTGGAAAGAACCCAGATGTTCCTCAACGGAGGAATGGATACATAAATGTGGTATATTTACACTATAGAATTCTACTCAGCTATTAAAAACAATGAAATCATGAAATTCTTATGCAAGAGGGTGGAACTGGATAATATTATCCTGAGTGAGGTGACCCAGTCACAAAAGAACACACATGTTATGTACTCACTGATAAGCAGATATTAGCCCAGAACCTTGGAATACCCAAGAAACAATTCTCATATCAAATGATGCCCAAGAAGAAGGAAGGAGAGGCCCCTGGTCCTGCAAAGGCTCAATGCAGCAGTGTAGGGGACTACCAGGACAGGGAGCAGGAAGCAGTTGATTGGGGAACAGGCAGAGGGAAGAGGTCTTATGGGACTTTCAGGGAGGGTGGATCCAGGAAAGGGGAGATCATTTGAAATGTAAATAAAGAATATATCTAATAAAAAATAGAAAATACTTCAAAAAGAATGCCAAGCAGCATCCACTATAAAGGTCACCTATCTCCCACAAGTGGGCAGCTTGGCTGACAATCAAACACAAGACATTATGAACTTTTGTATAAATTTTGACATCATTCATTTTAATTTTCATTCATGAAACTTATGAGCTCCTTTACGCTGATGAACTTTCTTTATGCAAAGCATAGTTGGGAATTTTAATGATCCGAGGCACACATATACATGTCAGCATTGTCAGACTACATATGCAAAGCATTTTGTACTCTGACATCACAGAACTGAGATGCATTGTTTCATGAATGGAAACTTCCAACTATTTTGGGAGCATATGGTTCTTACCCCTACATTACATGATAATGTAATGACCACGGTAATGTAATGAACATGGATATCCATTTCATTTACTTCTTCACTCCCACCTAATGAGATGAAGTAAACTTAAATTACTCCAGAAAAGGGAATATTTTTATTATTACAAAGCAGAACATCAGAGGACTGAAGCTGGAAAGAACATATCATCTCTATGTATCTTAATCATAGGAATCTTACATTCTGGAATCTTTCAGTATACACAAAATGAATCGACAGACTGAATGTATTAAAATGCAACATACCGAGTTAAATTAGAGTTGACTACTAAAATCTACATAAAACAGTCAATTTAGAATGAGTTTGCCCTACCTCTGCAATAAGTTGAGCACAAATACAAACACATTTTTTTCCTTCCTCCAAGTTCAGTTCTTATGAGGCAGTTTGATTCATATTACTCTTCTCTTTCATGCTGTGTTAATTCTTGCAAAAACCTACCTGTGTCCCCTCATGATAGTTGACTAAAGATGCAGCTTAAGTATCTATATAATTTTTTCCTTTTCAATAAGTAGCCAAGATCTGAAAAGAGATACCACATATTGAAACTCTTACTTGGAAATATGAAGATTATTTGACATTTAAAGAACCATATCATATTGGCTTAGAATAATGTTTGTTTATCTTTTATATATTGTAGACAATTAAGTCAATTTTGAGGCTATCATACATGAGAATTTGGAATTTGTATTATTTTTCACTTCTCTTGCCCATGTTCTATCTCCTCTCTCTTTTTCCACTTTCTTTTATATTTCTGATATCTTCTATGACTATTATTGTTTATACATATATATATAACAATATATATAATATACTGATTACTTATAATGGTATAAACTTTCAGGAGGCTCATGTGTGGAGTAAAATGATTCTCACTTATTGAATACCCACTCTTATCCTGTAGCTTTTCCTTTATGGTGAAGCCTTTTGAAAACTTTACATACATCAGCATGTGGATTGACACAGTCATCATTCAGGTCTTGTTTAGATACTCATATTGAAGATATTTGATTTGTACAGTTTCTCTGTCATGTTTAAGATACCCTATCTTAAACAGAGTACCCACAATGTTTCCCAAGCCCAAGGTGGAGGGAATTCATTGTATATGAACGGATTGAAGCAGAACATCCCATGGTTCTATCTCTCTACTTTTTGACCAGTTTTAGATCTCTGTAATAGCTTGTACCTGCTGCAAAAAGCATTTTCTTTAATGACAAGTAATAGTTACACTTATCTCTGATTCTAAAGATAAATGTGGAGAATACATTTAGAAGCCATATCGACTTAGGAAGATAATAGTAGGAGATTCTTCTTTACACTCCATGAATACTCAAGCCATTGATGATTGACTCAATTTAGAATAGAGAAAAATTTCCTCTATTGATAGGTCTATGAGTATAATTACACAATTCTTGCTTTGTTTTTTTGGCTTTTTTCTTTATTTTTCTAAAGATGTAAGTGACACTATTTTACCACTTTGGGTATCCTTTTAAACTTGGTATTGTTGTGGGATCCAGGTTTAATAATGGGGTAAAATTACTTATTACTTTTTCTCTTTGTTTCCTTGTATAGTACCTACTACATATTAGTTTTATCTCTATGCATGAAAAACTATTAAGTATAAGCTAAAGAATTGTTTTCTGACTGAATATTTGCATCTGTGGCTGGAGAGATGCTCAGTCTTTAAGAGGACATATTGCTTATCAGGAGATCCAAAGTTCATTTGCCAGAATGCATAGCACATTGCTATATGGATGTAATTACAGATCCAGTGCAAATGGCAGCTCTGGATTGTTTGAACTTATGCACATACAGTGTCCGAATATACATCAGAATATAGTGTCTGAATATACATTCAGACATATTGCATAATTAAAATGCAGTAATATATTTTAAAAGAATCATTATCTGTATTCACTAACATATAGACAATCACTTGATTTAAATTTTAAGTATGATCTTAGAACTCTCAAACCACTTATTACATTTTGCTAATGCTATTTAAGTGTTAGCAAATTTTCATAAGTGTTATAATGGTGCTGTTTATCTTGCTTGTCTTCCTGTTAACTACCCAGTTAACAACAATTGCACTGAGGTACAAGTCCTATGTTTAAACATTACCTATTTGCATACATCTCCAATGACGTCTTTCAGCTAAAGTGAACCAGAAGTTACTGCACAGGCCTAAGATCAGATGAAGTTTTCCATCCACTCTTTCTCCGTTGATCTGAAAACAGCTGTTCCCAACATCTACATGAAAGGATACAGAGATCAGTATCTGAGAGCCCTCAGGCAGGGCTCTGTGTAAGTGTGGATGGTCTGGTGCCTTTTATGTTTCTCTGTAAGTATGAAGATGCCAGAAGCTTTTTCTTTTAGAATAATAATTAGAAGATGTGGTGGCAGGCATTGTCCTTTAATATTCATATTTCCAGTGACTCAACAAATATGATTCTGCTTGAAGTGAAATTCAGTGTATTCTTCCAGAAATTGTTCTCTCTGATTACTAGACTACTGGCGAAAGGACACATCTGTTGAAGTGAGGTTGTAAAGATAACAGCAAAATTTTTTTCATAAAGTGTTGAGAATGCAATGCACCTCATACCAGAGACTTGTAATTATATTAGTCAGGGACTCTCCAAGGTAAAACTAGTTCAGGACAAGGAATCCTTAACCTATTTCCTTGTTCTTTTCCTGCTACTGTCCAAGTCATGGCATCAATATGTCAAATAAGGATTTTATGTTTTCTAGGCTTGGTTCATTGACTATTATAATGGGATCAAGTCAGAAGTTTGTTTCAAGCATTAGGTGATACAAAATCATTTGTGGGTATTTTAAAGTTGATGAAATAGGGGTTAAGGATATGGCTCAGAGGTTAAAGTGCTTGGAATGCAAACATGAGGACTTGAGTTCAAGACCCATCACTCAAATAAAATTGGAACACAGTGATACACACAGCTAACATCACAGCACTGAAAGAGGAGATAGGGCGATACCTAAGACTTGCTTCTTAGAAAGAATAATCAGATTATCAAGCTCTGTCCATTTCAGTGAGAAACCGTGTTTAAAAAAGATAATAAAATTTTACAATTTTATTAAAGCAATACATTCATAAAAAATACTTTTTTAAAAAGAGACTGCAGCCACCACCAGTACTTTCAACCAGGGCAGACTCTTGCTGTGTCTGCTACAGTGAAGACACCATCTCCTGATCCATCCTAGAGAACCTGTTGCACTCAAAGCAGTCATTAAGAACACCCTCCCACATCTGGAATCCCGGAGCTGCTGCTGGGGGCCCAGCAGGACTCACTACCCAGAAACCACCAAAACCCCTGCCCACCTGAAAACCACTCCCTTTTTATCCCTGTCAACCCCTTCTGCCACCTATCCCTCCAAAGGAGAGCAGAGAGGCCTGAGAGCACAGGTAGTACCACCCCTGCTGCTCAGAGGAACCTGTCCAGAACCCTCAGGCAGGAGCCTTCTGGTTTCTGTCTCCAGCTGTGAAACATCCTCTGCCACTGTATGCCATATCCAGGTGGTACAGGGAGATGGTTAACCTCCCAGGACTGTGCAGAGGCCTGAGAGATCAGAACTGAACCTGGACCACAGAGATACATACCCAAAAACTACCATAAGAGAGTTGGTCTCCCTGTGTGCAGAGAGAGAACGGGAACCCCAAGAGTACAGATACACAGGCTTACAGGAGAGATAAGCCACAGTCAGAGCAGCAAGACCAGCTAACACCAGAGACAAACAGATGGCAAAAGGCAAACAGAAGAATATTACCAACAGAAACCAAGGCAAAGTGGCACTATCCGAACCCAGTTCTCCCACAGCAAATCTGGGATGCCCCAACACACCAGAAAAGCAAGAGCTGGATTCAAAATCACATCTCATGATGCTGATAGAGGTCTTTAAGAAGGACATATATAACTCCCTTAAAGAAATACAGGAGACCATGGGACAACAGGTAGAAGTCCTTAAAGAGGAAGCACAAAAATCCCTTAAAGAATTACAGGAAAACACAAACAAGTAAAGGAACTGAACAAAACCATCCAGGATCTAAAAATGATAGTAGAAACAATAAAGAAATCAAAAATGGAGGCAACTCTGGAGATAGAAAATCTTGGAAAGAAATCAGGAGTCATAGATCATCAACAACAGAATATAAGAGATAGAAGAAAGAATCTCAGGTGCTGAAGATACCATAGAAAATACTGACTCAACAGTCAAAGAAAATGAAAAATGAAAAAAGCTTATAACCCAAAACATCCAGGAAATTCAAGACACAATGAGAAGACCAAGCCTAACACCAGATTAACACTAAGGATTATAGGTATAGAAGAGAACAAAGATTTGCAACTTAAAGGACCAGTAAATATCTTCAGCAAAATTATGGAAGAAAACTTGCCTAACCTAAAGAAAGTGATGCCCATGAACATACAAGAAACCTACAGAACTTCAAACAGACTGGACCAGAAAAGAAATTCCTCCTGTCACATAATAACCAAAACACCAAAATGCACTAAAAAAAGAAAGAATATTAAAAGCAGTAAAAGAAAAAGGCCAAGTAACATATAAAGACAGACAATCAGAATTGTACCAGAATTCTCACCAGAAACTATGAAAGCTAGAAGATCCTGGGCAGATGCCATACAGACCCTAAGAGAACATAAATGTCAGCCCAGGCTACTATACCCAGCCAAACTCTCAATAACCATAGATGGAGAAAACAAGACATTCCATGACAAAACCAAACTTACACAATATCTTTCCTTGAACCCAGATCTACAAAGTATAATGGGTGGAAAATACCAACACAAGGCAGGAAACTATACCCTGGAAAAAGTAATAAAGTAATCTTTCAACAAATGCAAAAGAAGATAGTCACACAAACAGAATTCCACCTTTAACCACAAAAAAAAAAAAAAACAGTAAGGACCCAACCTTTTGCTGCATACAAGAAACCCACATAAGTGACAAAGACAGTCACTACCTCAGAGTCAAAGGTTGGAAAACAATTTTCCAAGCAAATCATCCCAAGAAACAAGCTGGAGTGGCCATTCATAATATCAGATAAAATCAATTTTCAATCAAAAGTTGTTAAAAATGATAACGAAGGACACTTCATACTCGTCAAAGGAAAAATCTACCAAGATGAAATCTCAATTCTGAATATCTATGCTCCAAATGCAAGGACACCCACATTCATAAAAGAAACTTTACTAAAGCTCAAAGCACACATTGCACCCCTACAATAACAGTGGGACACTTCAATTCCCCACTTTCAGCAGTGGACAAATCATGGTAACAGAAACTAAACAGAGACACATTGAAACTAACAGAAGTTATGAACCAAATGGATCTGACAGATATTTATAGAACATTCCATCTCCTCAATCCACTTGGACTTGAGTTTTGTGCAGGGTGATAAATATGGATCTGTTTCTATTCTTCTATAAGCAGACATGTAGAAGACTTACACCGTTTGTTGAATATGCTTTCTTTTCTTAATTGTATGGTTTTTCCATATAAAGTTGAGAATTGCTCTTTCAAGGTCTATAAAAATTGTGTTGAAATTTTTATGAGGATTGCATTAAATATGTAGATGTCTTCTGGTAAAATGACCATTCTCACTATGTTAATCCTACCAACCCCTGAGCATGGTAGATCTTTTATCTTCTGATATCTCCTTCAATTTCCTTCTTCAGGGTCTTAAAAATCTTGCCATGCAGATCATTTACTTGACTAGTTACAGTTACACCTAGATATTGTGAAGGGTATTGTTTCCTTAATTTCTTGGTTAGCCTGTTTATCATTTGTGTAAAGGATGGATAAGGATATCTTTGAGTTAATTTTATATCCAGACATTTTTAAACAGATGAAGTTGTTTCTAGCTGTAGGTGTTCTTTAGTAGAATTTTGAGGATCATTTATATATACTATCATTTTGACTATGCATAGCTTGACTTCCTCCTTTCCAATTTGTATTCCCTTGATCTCATTTTGTTGTCTTATTGCTCTGGCTAGAACTTCAAGAACTACATTGAATAAACAGGGAGAGCAATATAGTCAAACATAAAAATCTCTCCTTTCAATTGTAACATTGTCTTAAAATTCTTCCTTGTTATGCAAAAACGAGACAAAACAAAACAAAACTATTTTGTCTGTACTGGTTTATGATTGTGTTTCTACCATACACATGTAAATATATATTTTACAACTATTTCCAAGCACTACAAACAGACTTGTATAGTTATATCATCACTATCCTGTGCTCTATCCTGAGCTTGAACTATGAAACTATATGGTGGAGGCAGACCTTGAACTCTTAATTAGAGGAAAGGTAGGTATGTATTAGCACTCTCTAATCTCAAAGTGTAATTCACTACACAAACACTACATCACACCACACACACACACACACACATACACACATACACATACAAATATATATATATATATATATATATATATATATATATATATATATATATATTGGTTTTCCAATATATATATATCCACACATGTATATCATATATACATACTATTCATATATACTATATATGTGTGTATGTATGAGTAGTATACATATATGTGTGTATATATGTGTGTTTATAAATAGTGTATACATATATATTAAAGGCATATATGATATTCATATATATGTGTGTATACACACACACACACACACGTATATATACAAGCACTTATTGGTACTTATGAGAACTTGAGAGATCAGGGATCTGCAGTGGTCTAACCTAAGTTATTTACACATAGATTAAGGCTGAGAAGCTTTGTGTTCTTATAAAAGTGGGAGCAGGGACTCGTCCTGACTCTTTTGTCTACTTGTGGGACCTCTTTTCCCCTACTGGATTGCCTTGTGCAGCTTTGATGTGATGGTGTATGACTGGTCTTGAGTTCATTATGTATTATTTGTTGATGACCCTGAGAGTCTTGTTCTTTTCTGTGGGAAGGCAGGGGTAACTGGAGTCTGGAAAACAGGGAAAGTACAGATGGAGGAAGTCCAAGGGAGAAGAGGAAGAGACTTAGGGGAGGGGAAGGAGTTTAAACTTTGGAAGAAAAACCTGCCATAGGGATATAATATATGAGGATAGATAGATGGATATATTGATATAGATATAGATATAGATATATAGATAGATAGATATAGATATAGATATTGATATAGACATAGACATAGACATAGTCATAGACATAGACATAGACATAGACATAGACATAGACATAGACATAGATATAGACATAGACATAGACATAGACATATGTGAAGTTTCTCCCAAACTCTCATAGTTTGATTCACTCATGTCCAGTGAGTATTACTGTTTGGATAGGTTATAGAAATATAGGATGTGAAGACTTGCTGGACAAGGTGAATCAGTGAGAGTCTGCTTTAAGCATTTATACACTCACATCACTTTCAGTTTGTATTCCTCTTCCTGTGTGATGAGGTTAATCAGCAATCTAGTTGCTCTCCATAATGCAGTATACTTATTCAGTCCAACAAATCAAAAAGCAAAAAAACAGAAAAACCCAAAAAACAAAAAACTCCCTCTATCTTTCAGAAGCAGTTTTTGGTCAAGCATTTTTTTTTCAAACACATCAAGAGAAAAGTAATTGAAACATTTCCTGTGACAACTAAATGCGAGAAGCTCATGTCATATTGTTACTCCTGACGACCACATCATGAACAAAGTATGTGTTTCTTAGTCAGTTCAACTACATGTAGAAGTCCTTGGTGACACCATTAATGTCCTTTTGGTTTTCAGCAAACAATAAATGTCCATTTTATAGCATTTCATCGGTCACAAAAAATTAAGTGGCCTATTCTTCTATAAATCACATGATTTAAATAGTAAGTTTAATTTTGTACATCCTCTACTTACTTCTGTGAACTTAAAAAACAAAACAAACAAACCTAAAATAGATAAGGCATCCTCCTCTCTTAGTACACTAGAGTTAGATTTTAAAAAAAAGAAAGAAAAACATTAAGCCAAATGGCCCATTTTGTAGAATGCATAAGAATATAAAAACTCATACTTATGTTACCAAAGGCCAAAGAAGAATGTTAGATATCTTGTCCTGTAACTTTCTGCCTTATTTGTTTGAAACAGTCAATCTCTAAGCCCATATCTAGGCTAGCTAGCCAAAAAGTTCCAATAAAAGGTCTGTCTCTACCCAACACAGCACTGTGGTATCAAGTGTGCATGGCTTCTTACAGTTTTTTATGTGAATGCTGAGGATTTGAACTCAGGACCTTATCCACATATCCCAATCCCTTTTACCCAGTGAGCCATATAACCAATCCCATTTCTTAACTTTGTTTGCTCATCTTACATGTAAAAATAAAATTGCCATTGTTGTAACACTAATCAATAACCTTGCTAAAAGTAATTGCCATTTCAATATGTTTGTAGAATTTAGATTTGTTCCACATCCAATTCTGAGCCTTGCAGAGACTCCCATTAAACTATATTAGTATATTTTTATTGCTTTACTTTGCTCCAAGGGAGGAGGGACTGATGTTCATTTAATGAATTAATACTCCTACTTATCTACAAGGCAATGGGAAGACCTGTGTCCTGGTGGAATCTTCAGTCGTAGCCCAAGACAGCTCAAGAAAATCACAAAGTCACTTTATCTTCTTACTCTTCAAATAATAGGAAAAAAAGTTTAATGACTTTATTATTATTTAATTTATATCACAAATCTACTTAAATGTATAAACCAATGCTTTCTAAGTTACTTAGAAAATGTCTATTTATCAACATCAGTTTTAAAATATTTTCTTTATAAAGACAGAATATATAACAGTTAATATTGTCTGTCTTCTAACTCCCACACTCTGTCACACTTCCAAACACCAAAGTGAAAAGTAGCAAAGACCATGATGCTTCTCTTCATTTTTGTCTGTAATAGGATGAATTGTCAGTTTTTCTCAAACATGAATTTTATCCTATTCATCTGTGGCTTGTTTTCAAGTGATTTAAGTTCTCTTTAATAGTTTGACAATTATGTCCCCACTCATGAGTATATTTTGATCAAGGTCTGGATTTCAGCTGATTTGATTTTGTGCTGGCCATGAGCAGGGAGTCACAGTTTAAGTAAGCTTTCACTGTATACATTTACTCCCTCTGAATCTTAGAGTCTCTCCTTAATGATGCCTGAGCCTTAGAAAAGTGATGTGAATGGACATGTCATTCAGAGCTTAGGACTCTGTAGTCTCTTATTCTGTGGACATTGATGAGTCCCTGTGTTATTCACCATCTACTATAAATGGAAACTTCTCTCTCTGGTGTTAAGTGATGTACTGATCTACGGTTATAAAGATCAGACCTTAAGAAGAATTTAATACCATGCCCACTTACAGAAAAATACTGTTAGATGAGCTGAGAAGTCCTGTGACCTTTCAAGCCTTGTATTCTGGGCTCATTTAATTGTAGAAGAAATGAGTTCCTTCATGAGGAGGACCTGACCTGAAATCCAGTCAGAATATGGTTTGCTTTTCCCCTAAGCTTTGTGCCCTTATTGCATCAGAGAGAATATATCTCCAGATCAGTTATGATTGTAGTTTGCAGGTTCAGAGCTGGGTTAGACTATACATTATTTATACATTATTTTTATTCTCAAGTAGCAGAATAGAACCTTGCAGCACTATGAGTGCTCACTAGTAGAAATGAAGATTCTGTTTCATTTATCTATGTTCAGTCACACACACACACACACACACACACACATATACACACACACATACACACACACAAACACATACACACACACACACACACTAGAGAATTTCTTCAGCAATCGGGTCTTATCAAGTTCTGCTCAGTAACTAGGAGCAACTACAAGACCTTATAATGTTTGAGGGAGTTCTGTGGGAACGCACTGACAAAAAATTTGATAAAACTAACATGCAGTTGACAATTACTTTGTATTTTGATATCTTATGAAGCCTCTAAGAGGTACTGTCACCCTGAATCATAGAGTCACTTCATTTAAACTCTTATGATGATATTTCTATTCATAGATTTCTATGTCTTTGTAAAAGGCATTATTTATAACTCCTTTATCTCTGTCCACAGTGGCCTTTCATATACAACACAATTTAACACTTCATGTTTCATTTTCCATTTTCTTCTTCCTACCATTTTGTGTTTTGTCACTCTTCCATTGAATGCCCTCCCTGAAGACCCATATTATTTTCTGATGTCTATGGGTACTCCAATTCAAACACAGATAAATTAGATTCAGTAACTGACCACAATTCAATGACAGTGTCTTCCTAGTTAGTAGTATTTCAGTCTTTGATCTCATGGGCAAGTGCCAGTCCCTAATATTATTGAAGATACTTTGTTATGCCTGCAGAAAGGAGCTTACCATAATGGTCTTCTGAGAGGATCAGACACCCACAGTCAAACATGGTATGGAGTTTGTAGAGTCTTGAGGAAGAGTTAGGGGAAAGCTTGAGGCACCCAGAGGGGAGGAGATAGGAACTAAATAGGAAGTCCAACAGAGGCAATTAACCTGGACTCTTAGGGATTCCCATAGATTGAACCATCACTCAAAGAGCACACATGCGCTGGACCTAGCCCTCCTCCCATCACCCCTGTACTTATGTAGCAGATATGAAGTTTGTTCTTCACATAGTTTTCCCAGGAACTAGAGTTGGGGCTGTCTCTGAATCTGTTGCCTGCCTATGGATCCAGTTTCCTGAACTGTACTGCCTTCTCTGGTGTGTGTGGATATATCCAGTCCTTTGGTGGCTGGATGGGGAAGAGTGGCTTGGATCCTAGGGGTGGCTTCCCATTTTTCTGAGGAAAATTGAAGGGAGTTGGGGAGAGGGGCTGTGTGAGGGAGGGGCTGGAGAGAAGAAGGATGTAAAGTGAATAAAGAAATTAATTAATGGAGAAAATATAAACAAACAAAAAAAACCCCAAAAAAATATATTCCTCTCCAGTTTGGTTCAGACAAGGTTTTGGAAATAGTTGATTACAGTCTTTTGTATGTTTTTGTCGTCTGTTGTAGCATCTGCTAATTGACATCTGACTTTTATTTGAGATTTCTTTTACTATCAGTTAATTTGTATATTTTGCTAGTCTTTCCAAAACAAACCTCTTAATTTCTTTAATACTTTGTATTGATTTTCATTTCTATTTTATTAAATTCAAGTCTCAGTTCATTATCTCTTTTTTTCTACTTACTTCAGGGTCATTTCCTCATGTTGTTCCAAGGTTGTCTGGTATATCATTTAGTTGTTAAGTTGAGATATCTCAAAACTCTTGGAATAGGTACTTAGTAATATAAACTATTCTCTCAGGACTGCATTCATTGTTCCCCACAGATTTTTGATGTGTGCTGCCTTTATTTTCATTTGGTTCTAGGAATTTCTAAATTTCTTGA
This sequence comes from Tokudaia tokunoshimensis, assembly GCA_036184795.1. Classification (NCBI taxonomy): domain Eukaryota; kingdom Metazoa; phylum Chordata; class Mammalia; order Rodentia; family Muridae; genus Tokudaia; species Tokudaia tokunoshimensis. The sequence continues at coordinate 66,471,373 of BTHU01000015.1, forward strand.
TTCATCCCTGGCTGAAATTATCCTTAGCTTATATGTTGTTTAGTTCCCATGCATTTGTGATTTTCTTATGGCCTCTAAAGCCTGGTATTTCCATGTTTATTGAATTGTGGTCAGATAGTCTTGAAATGTCATTTCAACATTCCTACACTTGCTCATACTGCTTTGTGTTCTCGTAGAGATCTAGTTTAGGAAAAGTTCTATTGGTTGCTGAGAAGGATGTTTTTATTTAGGTTCACTGTACAAAACACTGTGATTCAAAATTAAATTTTATGACATACCTTAATGTCTTATTACAGAAAAATAAGCAATAAACTTAAATTAGAAAGAACCCAAAGATCATTAGGTAAAAATGAAAATAAATATTTAAGTAAAATCATCAGAAAAAAATGTATTCTCACTTTTGGTAAACTCCTACACCTGTCATGCAAATTCTTTTCACAATAAATATGTTTAAGTGATGATTTTTCATATTGTTGATTATATACAACTCTTTCATGAGTTGTGTGTGTGTGTGTGTGTGTGTGCATGTGTGATATTTTGCCTCCATGGAGACCTGCTCTCCAAGCCAGTTAAATTTTCTTGAAATACTGAAAACTAAATGGACAGCACTTACTGAAAGTAAGACTGACATCACCAACCCGTTCCACACACCATATGTCACTGAATAGCCTCTACTCCCTGCCAAAATGTAATTTAAAGCAGTGACCTAGAAATAAAAGACTACACATACCATTACCAATCAATCCCCAGAGTCATTCAGTCTCCACTCAGCAATATTTTAATAAATCATTTCCGTTTATATTGATGAGCTGTTAATGCAAATTGTAAGTAAAAGGACAGTTGACTTTTATTAGCAAAGACATGAATATATAATAGTATACTAAAAATAAAACCACATAGTTACTATGTTCACTATGAGACTATATAACTCTTTCACAAAAGGAAAGGATAAAATACTAGTATTTTTATGAACTAATTTGTAAACATTTCATATGCTCTTTATATACATTTATGTAGGTTATTATGTAAACTTACATTCTTTATACATATTTATGTAACTGCTCTTTTTAAAAACTCACCTGAAATAGTCGATGCTTCTCATATGATCTTGGGTGGGTGCCCTGACACTGAATTATGGGCAGTGCACCAGGATCCATTCTAAAACAAACAAACAAGCAAACAAATGGACAAAGAACTCTTATCATTGAATCAGCTATTGTCAATCGATCCCCAGCTAGGGTAGTATTTATCCCATTACTACCCTGCAGGCTAGGATTGTCAGGTTTGAGCCTGCATGGGTCTTGTGCATATTCTCTCAATTGGTGTGAATTAATATTAGCAACTGTTTATCTTTGCCTAGAAAATAGTTCCTTTGTAACTACATAAAGACCCTGAATCTGAGATATATGTATATATATATAATTTTATTGGTTATTTTATTATTTACCGTTCAAGTATTATCCTCCTTCCCAGTTAAAACCCCTATCCCCTCTTCCAGTCTCCCTGCTTCTATGAGGCTGCTCCCCCACATATCCACTCACTCCTGCCTCACTCCCCTTCTATTCCCCTATACTGGGTCATCAAGCCTCCACAGGACCAAGGGGTTCATAAGGTAACCCTCTGCTACATATTCATTGGGGGTCCCTCTATGTATATTCTTTGGTTGGTGTTTTAGTCCCTGGAAGCTTTGGGCTGTCTGGTTGGTTGATATTGTTGTTCTTCCTGTGGGATTGCAAACCCCTTCAGCTCCTTCAGTCCTTCCCCTAATTCCTCTATTGGGGACCCTACACTTAGTCCAATAGTTGTTTGCGTGCATCCATATCTGTATTGGTCAAACCCTGGCACAGCCTCTATAGCTATTCTCTGAGAGGCTGTGCCAGAGAAATTATATATTTTTGAACACATGTTTTCAGATCCTAGTCACAGCATTTACCAGTTTTGCTAACCATATGGACACATTCATGCCTCCTGGGCTCATGCTGTCTCTGCTTAGCGTGGAGTCACTAACCTTGTCAGAAAGGACATTCCCTAATAACCTTGGAAGCAAGAATATTTTCTAATACACAAACAAGACTCCTGCCCAGGAACTGTCGTCACTGGAGGAGGCCCATGCTCTGATGGCTCTGATCCAGGGGCAGGAATAATGTCACTCTGTCCTTTGAATGATCATGGAGGACTTGACATTCCTTCCCCTCAATGATCCCTGAGCTTTGTGAGAAGGTGTAGTATAGTTGTCTCAGGTAGGCATGAACCTATAGTCTCTTGTGATCTGTGCCTAAACTTGTGTTAGCTACCATTTACTAGAAAAGGGATGTGTGATGAGAGAGAATGATGCACTAACCTATGACTGTAAAGGTAAGTCAATAGGAGTAGGTTAAATACACCCATTTAGCAGAGTAATCTTAGTAGGTTTTCTTAGGTCTCTTGCCCTGTCTAACCATAGGTTCCTGTCTCTTATATAGGTTCCATATATTGTGTTTTATAAAATGATAAGGAGAGAACAAATGTTTGATGGATGTGTAGTCAGGTGTAGGGGAAGGGATTCTCTGTGGGTCCATGCTGAGGCATCCCTTTCTCCCTGAGGGATCAGCCACAGGACAGTATAGTATAGAATAGAGTTTATTCAGGGAGTGGGGAGGGGAGTTGAGGGACTAAAGACACAGAGAGAAAGGCAGAAAGAGGGAGTAGAGGAAACTGGTCTTCAGCACTTGGAGAGAGACAGGGAGGGTAATGGAGAGAGAGAGAGGGTAAGGAGCAAGAGTAAGAGAGCAAGAGAGAGATGGGGGGCAAGCAACCCCTTTTATAGTGAGTCAGGCACACCTGGCTGTTGTCAGGTAACTGTGGAGCAGAGAGCCTAGACTAAAGGCCAACACCTGGTATGGATTTCAACTTGAGTGGAGGATCTTAAATTCAATCTGAGAGTTTTTGGATACTCCCTGACAAATATACCATTGTTGTCTCAATCCCCATGTCTTGCCAGGCTATTTGTTGCTGTGGCTCACAAGACTCAAATCTGGCTAATACTCTTCTATTCTCCTAGCTATGTCAGTACCTTTAAAAGTACCCACTATAAATGAAGCTTTCAGGTTAATACCAGCTTGATTTCTGTTTTCCATAAGTGACCCATGTGATGCCTTTAGCAGAGAGTGTGGAATGTACCTGAGAAGCTGAGAACATTTTTAACATCCAATAATATTTTGGGAACTATAGGGCCACCCTGCCAAAAGAGGTAATACTTCCCAGACTAGTGCATGTCATTATTCCTTGGGAGATGTAAGCAAATATCTTCTCACTGTAGATATGGTCCTGATAAACAAAAGTGTATTACAATTTGATGAAGTAATGATTTTTATGGAGTTACTTACAAAAATATTCATGAGGGGTTACTTATAGGAGCAGAAATGACACAAAGACAGCTGCGTACAACTCTAAAGGTGGCAAGGTGTCCTCTCCCAGGAGCTCAGTTGGTCTGTGATACTTGTCAGAAGCTCACTTGGTCTCTGTTTCTTCTAGACATCTTGATTTGAACTTCTTCTGAACAGCTCAAGTTTAGATTGACACCCAATAGTCTTTACAGTCTAAAGTTACTTTGAACTACTTACTTCCTTTTTTAAGGAGCGTCCCATCCCTGTGAGATAAAATGTATTAGCTTTCTCTAGAATACCCTATTGTTTTTCCTCTTTAGGCATCCTGCATCTTGAAGGGCTTCCCCCCAGGATGGAAGGTATAAACAGCAATGGTACTGTCCTGTTTATATGTTAAGTCAGTGTTGTCTAGTAGGTGCATGGTTGTCCTACTATAGGTAGCTCCATTTCAGTTCTTTTTATAGATAAGCCCCTCTCTTTTTAAAAAGAAAAATTAGTAACAGGGTATGGAGGCTACAATCCATGTTGATCTAGTCAATTGTCAATAGACAAACTTTATCAACAAAGATTTTGTACAAAAATATAACTGCTTTCTTTCCTTACTGACAATCATATATGTCCTAATTCTACTCTTCTTTCCATTCCTTAGCTTTTCACTCTGTGGCAGGATAGCCAACTCTGTATATTTGTATATTCATGCTTTGCACATACCTTGTTATCTGAAATGGTGCATCACTAAAACCTTCAAGGTGACATAAAGCAACATCACTATAACAAAACTCTTCTGCTTTCAAAGCTCTCTAGTATACTTGCATAAGGTGTCTGAGGTACAGATGTATATGTGAGTCCCAGGAGATACTCATTTTAAACATTCAAATGAGTTTGTTTTAATTTTCTGAAAATTATTCAGGCCACTCTGAGTATGGTAACATACAGGCACATGCTTCCAGCTTTTATCTGTTTTCTAATCCTGAGTGAGATATGTGTGCTGACTGAAGAACTAATTTAACTCTTTGCTGAATCTGAAAAACAGTTTTGACAGTTCTTTCACAACTAAGTAAATATGCTACTAAGAAATGTGGAAATCTGATGCATGATGATGAAAAGAATCCACAGAATCTATTGTCAAGTATCCAGGCTTATTCCTGAGTCCAGTGATGGTAAGGAAGGCTGTTTTGTTTTTTCTTTTGTTGTTTTCTTGTTTGTTAGTTAGTTTTTTGTTTCTTTGTTATAATTCCTTATAACATTATAGAATTTTAAAACAAATTATTAATCATTCCATTATTTTATATCTCAAATTATATCCCACTTCCCAGTTCCACAAGTCCCCCCATTCCACATTTGCCCTCTCCTCCCCGCTTTGCCTCTATTGAGGGTACTCCCCTACCCACCTACCCTCTCCACCTAACCCTTTCAGAATTCCCCTATGCTGGGCCAACACACCTCCACAGGACCAAGGGCCTGCCCTCCTACTGATGTCAGTGAAGGCCATCTTCTGCTACATATGTATCCATGGACACTCCTTGGTTGGTGGTCTAGTACTTGGGAGCATTGGGTGGTCTTCCTATGGGGTTGCAATCCCCCTCTGCTCCTCCAGTCCTTCTGCCAGCTCTCCCACTGGGGTCCCTGAGCTCAGCCTGATGGTTGGCTCCAAGCATCCACATCAGTCTGCTCATCTCCCCATGCCCTCATATTCACCCTTTGCTCTTGTAACTCTCCAGATCAAATAAACACACACACACACACACACACACACACACACACACACACACACACACACACACATCCACTCACACAAACACACACAAGCATAGAAAAATGCCTCATCATGGAAGCTGAAATATGTCACAGTATATCCCATAGTATATCCCTCTGTCCACACATCCACACATTTTTTTTTTTTGGATTGTTACATTGTTCTCTTAAAAGAAAGTTAAACAAAAAATTTACATACCTGTTGCTTACACTTCTACATATATATTAACAAAATGCCATTGATTAACATAAAGATGATAATGTTGACAGTCTCCAAGCATATCTAATGATTGATCCACAGTTGGTATATTAATATGCATTATAGATATGCTGAAACCCTACTAAAAAGTCATCAACTACATCTGTATTATTCAAACCATATTTCACTTAGGGCTAATGACATTCATGAAGAAATCCTTCACTTATAAACATTGAGAATCCAAATGGTCTCTCATATAGAAGATGCTGTTTTTAAGCCTTAAAGCTGTAGTGACAGCGACCATATATCAACACTTGAAGGGAAAAAGTATAACAATCACTTATTTGTTGGGTTTCTTATCAACACATTCAAAATTTGTCTTACTGCTGTTACTGACATGTCCAGTTATTCCAGCACCACCATCCTACTTTGAAATATCCCTCATTCAAACTAATTTTTACATTAAAAAAACATGATCTTCATGTTTTTCCATAATTCAACATCATTTTAGACTGTACCCTGTCCTCACACCCAAGTAATGGTATGCTGTGTGCTCAGTGCTGTGGCTGTTGCACCCGTTTAGATCCACACTATCCTTACTTTTTTTTCTATCATAATAAGTAAACACCTAAGGCAATTAGCTTATGGAAAAGAAAGGTTTACTTTGGCTTTCATGTCAAGTGACTCTACTGCTTTGGGCCATTGGAAGGCAGGCAGCACATCTTGTCTGGAGTGTATAATGGAGGAAACCACTCATATCATGAATCAGAAAACAACAGATGATATAGGGGTCAATGTTCTATGCACAACATTCTAAGCCATATCCCAAGTGAGCCAGGGTCTACCGATGCAGTTTCCACAAGTTTCCAATGCCAATACCATGAGGACATTTTTAAAACAGACTGGGGATATTCAATATATAAACTATAGTCATCTCTTACACAAGTTATTGCAACAATGGCTTCTGAATGCTTTTTTGTCCCTCCTCTACAATATTTGTAGAGATTTGTAATTCAATTTATCTTCATAGACCACAAGTCAGATAATATCTGCTCCTTTTTAAAAGATGTGTTTTCTATAGAATAAAGCTTAAACACTCTAGTAACGATTGAATTATTATACTTTGTATTTTAAGCCTATGTAGTTTCAATAGGTTCATATTCTTCTTCTCCCTCCCTATTACATACAAAACAAAAAACTAAACTAAACTAAACAGACTTTCAACTTTCAAGTATCTTTTTGTGTACTCCTTTTATATAAAATTACTGACAATAAATGCAGACAATAGAGTCCCTGCACTGTAAGATGATACTGATCCTAGAGCTATGGAATAAGAAATTTATTTTTTATGTGATGGAAAGTCGAGCTTTATTCTCTGCAAGTGGAATTTAAATTTCAGTAGTATTTGCAACAAAACAAAACAAAAATAATCAACAGCAACAGAATTCTTCTTCTTTCCCATACATCTTTACTTGCAATTGTTCCTTCCGATGAGTCATTGGTGTCCTTTGAGATCTTGATTTCTCAGACAGCATCAATATTCAGACTCTGTTCCTCCTGGTAATCTTCCTGTTGGTCAGTGTCACAGAGACCCTGCAACTTTGGATGAGCATGACTGGCCCTTTCAGAAGTCCCAACCCTTTGCAGATGATATAGGTTTTGAGGGTGGGCCAACTAAGAGCAAGCTCTCCAGCATTGCTCTATCTAGGCCAACCAATGAGCCCAATACCACCATTGGCAGGAGGCAGGGTCAGCTCTAGCTCTCTCATTCTTGGGGGCTGGCTCACCCATGCTTTTTGCATGAGTGTCAGGAGCCATAATGGGACAAGCTAATAATTAGCAGGTAATCATCCTGAGATGACCTGCTTTGAATAATTATATAATCTGTGACAGGTTTTCCCTTATTAAACAAGGATGTAAAAGATTCATTTTAGGAAATATTCCTGCTATTGTTATGCTTTTCCTGTTATTATTACATATATATAACAATCACTAAGTAATAGCACACCCATTTGGAACAGATCTCTGCAGATTCACGAAGTTATACTATCTTGTAGTAATGCTATATAGACTAATAGGTGATGTACGTCTTAATGATGATCCTATAAAAATTCCTAAAATCATATCTGTGATTATTAAGCTCTTTTATAGTGGGACTGCTACTAGGTCCTTTTCTGATAGTCAAAACTGCAATGAGAACTCTGCCCAACTCCAAAGTGTCACCAGCTAATTTCTATTAGATGGTAACCAGACTTTCTCCTACTCAGAGCACATTTTAAGAGGTTGTAAAACAATTAACCAAAGGTCATAAAAAGGGAACTAAGAATTTATTATAGGAGCTAGTACAAAAGCTAAAATATTGACTGGGTTTATCTATACAAAACTTCACTAATAACTTATTTAAGGGTTTAAACCTTCAGTGAACCTGTGGAGCTCAGACAGGTGATGGATGTTTAGTAAAATAATTACTCCTAATGAATATGCATGTAAACATTCTCTGTTGTAAACTTCTATTTCGATTTATGACTTGATTTTTGTGTGAACTTGTGATGAACTTTGTAACATGTGATCATGTATTCTGAAAGATGTATAAGTACTGAAGTCAAAGAGAAAAAAAAAAGATTTTTTTTTTCCTTTTCCCTTCCTGGAAGAATCTTTTCCCTTGTTAAAATTTTTGCCCCCTTTCCCCACTTAGAGAATTTTTCCCTTTCCTCACTTATGATCTTTTCGTTTTTCCCCTTAAATAGCTTTCATAGGAAACTTTTTACAACTTAGTAATAAATTCTATAATCACCAATCTAAGTATCTTTTTTGTCCTGAGACTTCTTACTAGCAGGTTGAAAGTTAGAGCCTAGCAGTTCATGTTGAGATATAATACAGGCAATTTACTTAATCCTTTGCAGTTTGAGGAAGATGTGCTAAGTGCCAGAAACTGCAGTTTCTGACCAAAGGGGATCACAGAAGGCAGGTCAGCTACAGCAGCACAGTAACTTAGATAAGTAAACTTTTTATTATTATATTGCAACACTAAGTATCTCATAAGACTAAGTCTTGCCCGTGAATCTTAAGACAAATTCTTACCCTCCACAGCAGCTCTTCCCCCTTGGCTGCCACAAGAAGAACTGACAAGAAAGAAGACCTCATACTGGGGCTCAGGGCACAAGATGGCCAGTTCCATTCTGTTACTCAGGGAAGGTGCAGGGTCCTGAGTTCTAAAGCCACGGAAGGGGCAGGACTAGTTCTCCTGCTTTGATGCACTTAGTGCCAGCTGTTCTGATCACCACAACTGGCTGCAGTGAGGTGTGGGGCAGTTCATTCCAATGTTGAAGGAGAGAGTTCCTTGCGATCTGGCAGACAAGTGCTATGTGTTCAATCTAGTTTTGTTTAAACACTGGGTCTCAATGAAAGTTCTCAGAGTGAAACAATTGAAAATCTTAAAGCATGTCTAGAAAACTAGGAAGGTAATCCTAAGTCATTGGGGTGCCACTGTGGTCCAAGACTTGAATTATTCCTAAATAAAAATTTTCTTTATTATCACATTTAATTTAATCTACTAAAAACACTCAACAGTATGTTAAGTGACAGTCTAATATAACATTTATTAACTATGGTTGTTTACTTAGCTCACTTTCTTTTCGCTGCTGGTTGACAAGGCTTAAACCTTCAACTACTCTGTAATTCAATCCTTTCCTACATCACATTTCAGTCAGCTTTTAACACACACTATAAAATTACTCATATTTCAAGTATTTCTAATGGAGTTATCCTAAGTAGAGCAATTTCTCTCTTGAGGATTATAACACTACTTGATTTAATTAAACCTATCAAATTAAAGCAAATGGTGGTGTAAGCCCTAGAGTAATGTATATTGCAGTTATAGAAAACTGCCAGTGCAGTGATTGTATACCACATTTGATATATTTTCAGAACCTACTTCATAGTAGGATATTCAATTACATGAATAAAAGCCACACTTGGATTCTAAGACATTCAGTTAATTTAAAATGCATTTATTTAAAACTAAAGAAAATTATTTACAATAACTATTTCCTATCTTGACTATACTTTATAGGTAAATATATAAAATATGGAATATATATTAATTAAAATAAATTTTAATTATTTATTGTAATTTTAAACTCTAATGTGAGTTCACATTTCAGCATGAGAATTAATAGATCATTATCATAATAGAAGATATAAAGTAGACTTTGCTACATAGCATTAGATGATGATAAACTCATAAGCTTAAATATAGGGAACTAACCAATAATCTATTATTTTCTCCTCATGATCTTAAACTCAAGTATACATAGTGATCATTATTATTGTATTAAAGTTGAATAGATACTTTTCAGAGAACTATCCAATATATACATTTGTGAAATTATTCCCTCCTATATATTAGGTATATATGTAAATTATATCAACTTATCCATAAGTATTAATGAATGGTAATATACTACCTGATCATTTTGAATGTTTTTCTCTGTGTAAGGTGAGAACTAGTGTGTGTGTGTGTGTGTGTGTGTGTGTGTGTGTGTAGTTCAGAAGGAAAACTTCTAAATTTTCATACAGACGCTGTTTCCCCCACTCACTGGCAAAGGGGATAGTTTGTTTCCATAATTAAGACAATTAAGTTTGCCTAATTTACCTGTCAGAAGGGTGTCATTTTAGACTCTTGAGGAATGAATTTGTGAAGTAAACACCTAGAACACAGGTAAAGTCATGGCTGCTGATGCATCCAAGTAGCTGTCACTTTTACCCTTTGTAACAGAACTATTTGAAGTGATGGGCTGTGTATTAGGCTAGATAGAAAAGAAATTGACATCAAGAAGTTGTAAAAAGACCAAAAGTTAAGGGACAGATTGAGAGCTTGGAAATCCCAATAAGACTATGAAGTAGTTATAGTGAAAATTGTAAAAAAGACATGATTGCTCACAAATAATGGGATATTGATCTTTAAGGCTCAAAAATGATCACAGCATCTTTTCGGTCCCACCCATTCTACATGATGTGGTGATCAACTTGACTCCGGCTATGAGAAAAATTGCAATTAGCCTCTCTCTCTCTCTCTCTCTCTCTCTCTCTCTCTCTCTCTCTCTCTCTCTCTCTCTCTCTGTCTCTGTCTTTCACTCAGTCTGTCTTTCAGTCTGTCTCTCTGTATCTCTGTGTCTGTTTTCTGTCTCTGTCTTTATCTGTGTGTCTCTCTGTGGATCTGTCTCTGTTTCTGTCTCTGTATCTCTGTCTCTCTGACTCTGTCTTTTTCTGTCTCTCTTTTTCTCTCTGTCTCTTTCTGTTTCTACCTCTGGTGTATTTTAAATTATTGGTTAAAAAAAGTCATGTGAATATACACATGAAGTCTGTAAACAAATGTAATATGTGAGAGAGGTTGGTAGATAATTGAAACTCATATTTCCCAGTATGTTCGCAATACTTTCTTCTACTCAGTAAGCCAACATAGAAAATAAAACTATCTACTTTATGGACCCCTCTCTGGATTCTGATTTGTAAATAGACACAAATATGTTCATTTTTTCTCAATTTCAAAGCAAATTATTATTGACTAACTTCCTTCCATTTACCTGCATCTAATTTGTCTCAACTCATCAAATCTGGGAGTTAACACTTTGCTGTCTTAAATCTGCTCATTGACCCTTTCTCTTTAGTGTAAATCCACAGGTTCTTTTGCTCGGATTTACGTGGTTCTCTGTTTCATCCTTCTTTATGATTACTCCACTAATATTACTGCTGCATTTTGTGGTGAATAAAACATTGGTGTTTCTCACTCCTACCAGTCTCTCATCTTCCTTCTCTGTAGGTTACATGTTGTTCCCTGTTCAGGAACAATGCTGCTATGATATACTTTCCAAGGTTGAGATCATCACAGAGTTCTTTGAGTAACTGGACTGCTTATTAAACTTTTGAATTCTTTCATGTAATATTGACTTTCCCTTTTCATAAAGTCAATATGAATTTTTACACCAGGAAATATTACATATCAGAATTCAACTTGATTTTGGCTAATTTAGCTAGACTAGATTTTTCTTATTCCAGTGAATTATGTGAGTTTTTTTGTTTTATTTTGTTTTGCTTTGCTTTGTTTGTAACATAGATTTTACCTTGAAACCTATCACAGCAAATTATACTTAATAAATCTAATACAATTTCAGTATTTTATTAGCATAAAACTTATGTGAATGCAATTGAACACCTTGGAAAAATCCTCATAGTATCATGCATTCATATTACAAGTAGTGAATTTATATTTACTATTGTATTTTATTCATCTATGTGGGATTTTCATTATTTTAGGACTTGGTTTCACCATTGCTAATTAAAAATGTTTTCTAGGCACTCCGCCATCTTTGCTCCAGTGGCTGGGAAGTTGGGACAGCCAGGTTCTGAGACAGACAGGCATAATATCGCTTGGGTCTCCAGCGGCTTGTGTGTATGCTGCTCCCAAGTGCTGGGCTGATCTGCAGTAACCAGCACACCAGCTCTGCTGTGGGACTTCTGCCTGGCAGAGGGACCCCGCACTGGGCGGGAGCCTACCAGCTTTCCTTCCGCGACCTCTGTTCCCGCAGACTGCACTGAAGAGACAGGTACACAGGCTCTCCCCCCAATATAACATCACTTGGGACACGGCCTGTTGGGGCTTCCGTCTGCGCCCAAGAATGGGTCAGCGCTGTGGTCCTCTAGGTGCCAGATCTGCAGGCCATCGCGTCTGCAGGGTGAGCAGCGCCACGGAGAGTGTGCAGAGTGCACTCCGCCATCTTTGCTCCAGTGGCCGGGAAGTTGGGACAGCCAGGCTCTGAGACAGACAGGCATAATATCACTTGGGTCTTGGGCGGATTGTGTGCACGTGGCTCCCAAGAGCTGGGTGGATCTGCAGTAACCAGCATGCTAGCTCTGCTGTGGGACTTCTGCATGGCAGAGGGACGCCCCCTCCCCCCCCCTTGGAGAGATCACATACCCCTGCACAGGGCAGGAGCCTACCAGCCTCCCTTTGGCGACCTCTGCTCCAGGAATCCACTAGGCTGAGCCTTTGGATGTGCAAGGACTCCCCAATATAAGATCACTTGGGGCAAGGCACATCAGGACTCCAAAGTCACTCAGGAGCAGGCAGGCCCCAGAAATCGGTACCAGGGGAATCCTGGCAATCCGGGGGGGGGGCAGAAATAGCTTTGCATGCTCACAGGAGGTCCAACCAATAGCCAGTGGCAGCAGGACCAACTAACACCAGATGTATCCAGATGGCAAAAGGCAAACGTAGGAATGTTACTAACAGAAATCAAAGTAATATGGGACCATCCGAACCCAACTCTCCAACAGCAGCAAGTCCTGGATACCCCACCACACCTGAAAGACAAGATCTGGATTTAAAATCACTTCTCATGATGCTATTAGAGGATCACAAGAAGGACACAAATAAATCTCATAAAGAATTACAGGAGACCATGAATCAACGGTTAGAAGCCCTTACAAAGGAAACACAAAAATCGCTTAGAGAAATGCGGGAGAACATGGATCAAAAGATGGAGGCGCACAAGGAGACAACACAAAAATCGCTTAACGAGATGAATCAACGGGTAGATGCACTCACAAAGGAATCACAAAAATTGCATAAAGAAATGCAGAAGAATATGGGTCAACAGACAGATGCCCATAAGGAGGCAACACAAAAATTGCTTAAAGAAATGAATCAACGGTTAGATGCCCTTACAAAGGAAACACGAGAACTGCTTAAAGAAATGCAGGAGACAATGGATCAACAGATGGATTCCCATGAGGAGGAAACACAAAAATCGCTCAGAGAAATGCAGGAGAACGTGGGTCATCAGGAAGAAATCCTGAAAGAGGTAATGCAAAAATACCTTAAAGAAATACAGGAAAATACAAACAAACAAGTGAAGGATCTCAGCAAATCCATCCAGGAACTAAAAAAGGAAGTAGAAACAACTAAGAAATCACAAAGGGAGACAACTTTGGAGATAGAAAACCTTGGGAAGAAATCAGGAATCATAGATGCAAACATCAACAATAGAATACAAGAGATGGAAGAAAGAATCTCAGGTGCTGAAGATTCCATAGAAAGCATCTACTCAACAGTCAAAGAAAATGCAAAATGCAAAAAACGTGTAACCCAAAACATCCAGGAAATCCAGGACACAATGAGAAGACCAAACCTAAGGATTATAGGTATAGATGAGAGTGAAGATTTGCAACTTAAAGGGCCAGTAAACATCTTCAACAAAATTATGGAGGAAAACTTCCCTAAACTAAAGAGAGAGATGCCGATGAACATACAAGAAGCCTACAGAACTCCAAACAGACTGGACCAGAACAGAAATACCTCCTGTCACATAATAATCAAAACATCGAATGTTCTAAACAAAGAAAGAATACTAAAAGCAGTAAGAGAAAAGGGCCAAGTAACATACAAAGGAAGACCTATCCGAATCACATCAGACTTCTCACCAGATACTATAAAAGCCAGAAGATCCTGGGCAGATCTCATGCAGACACTAAGACAGCACAAATGCCAGCCTAGACTAATATACCCAGCAAAACTCTCAATCACCATAGATGGAGAGACCAAGATATTCCATGATAAAACCAAATTTTCACAATATCTTTCCACAAATCCAGCCCTGCAACGGATAAGAGGTGGAAACTTCCAAAATAGGGAGAGAAACAACACCCTGGAAAAAATGAGATAATAACCTTCTTGAATCAAACCCAAAAGTAGATAACCACTCAAACATAAAGATAGCGTCAAGAATGGCAGATGGCAATAATCACTATGTCTTAATCTCTCTTAATATCAATGGTCTCAATTCCCCAATTAAAAGACATAGACTAGCAGACTGGATACATAAAAAGGACCCAGCATTTTGCTGCATGCAGGAAACGCACCTCAGTGTCAAAGACGAACACTACCTCAGAATAAAAGGCTGGAAAACAATTTTACAAGCAAATGGCCCCAAGAAACGAGGTGGAGTAGCCATCCTAATATCAGATAAAATTGATTTTCAACCTAAAGTCATCAAAAAAGACACAGAAGGACACTACATACTGATCAAGGGAAAAATCCACCATCAAGAACTCTCAATTCTGAATATCTATGCTCCAAATGCAAGGGCACCCTCATTCGTAAAAGAAACTTTACTAAAACTCAAAGCACACATCGCACCTCACACAGTAATAGTGGGTGACTTCAACACCCCGCTCTCTGAAATGGATCGTTGAGGAAAGCAGAAACTAAACAGGGACACAGTGAATCTAATTGAAGCCTTGGACCAAATGGAACTAACTGATATATATATAGAACATTTCATCCTAGAGCTAAAGAATACACCTTCTTCTCATCTACTCATTGTACCTTCTCCAAAATTGACCATATAATTGGTCACAAATCAGACCTCAACAGATATAAGAAGATAGAACTAATCCCATGCCTCCTATCAGATCACTATGGAATGAGGGTGGTCTTCAATGGCAACAAAACCAAAAGAAAACCCACGTACACATGGAGGCTGAACAATGCTCTACTCAATGATAACTTGGTCAAGGTGGAAATAAAGAAAGAAATCAAAGACTTTTTGAAAGTTAATGAAAATGAAGGCACAACATACCCTAATTTATGGGACACAATGAAAGCAGTGCTAAGAGGAAAATTCATAGCCCTGAGTGCCGCCAAAAAGAAACGGGAGACAGCATACAATAACAGCTTAATGGCACACCTGAAAGCCCTGGAACAAAAAGAAGCAAATACACCAAAGAGGAGTAGAAGGCAGGAAATCATCAAACTCAGGGCTGAAATCATTCAAGTAGAAACAAATAAAACCATACAAAGAATCAACAAAACGAGGAGTTGGTTCTTTGAGAAAATCAACAAGATAGATAAGCCCTTAGCCAGACTAACCAGAGGGCACAGAGATAGTATCCAAATTAATAAAATCAGAAACGAAAAGGGAGAGATAACAACAGAAACTGAGGAAATTCAAAAAATCATCAGATCCTACTACAAAAACCTGTATTCAACACAACTAGAAAATCTTGAGGAAATGGACAGTTTCCTTGACAGTTACCAAGTACCAAAATTAAATCAGGATCAAATAGACCATCTAAACCGTCCTATAACCCCTGAAGAAATAGAAGTTGTCATTGGAAGTCTTCCAACCAAAAAAGCACAGGTCCAGATGGTTTTAGTGCAGAATTCTATCAGACCTTCAAAGGAGACCTAACACCAATACTCTTCAAACTGTTCCACAAAATAGAAACAGAAGGAACACTACCCAACTCGTTCTATGAAGCCACAATTACACTAATACCAAAAGCACACAAAGATCCGACAAAGAAAGAGAATCTCAGGCCAATCTCTCTTATGAATATCGATGCAAAAATACTCAATAAAATTCTTGCCAACCGAATCCAAGAACACATCAAAACGATCATTCACCACGATCAAGTAGGCTTCATCCCAGGGATGCAGGGATGGTTCAATATAAGGAAATCCATCAATGTAATCCACTACATAAACAATCTCAAAGCAAAAAACCACATGGTCATCTCATTAGATGCTGAGAAAGCATTTGACAAAATTCAGCATCCTTTCATGCTAAAGGTCTTGGAAAGATCAGGAATTCAAGGCCCATATCTAAACATAGTAAAAGCAATTTACAGCAAACCGGTAGCCAGCATCAATCTAAATGGAGAGAAACTTGAAGCAATCCCACTAAAATCAGGGACTAGACAAGGCTGCCCTCTCTCTCCATATCTTTTCAATATAGTACTTGAAGTTCTAGCTAGAGCAATTAGACAACAAAAAGAGGTCAAAGGGATACAAATTGGAAAGGAAGAAGTCAAACTATCACTATTTGCAGATGATATGATAGTATACTTAAGCGACCCAAAGAACTCCACCAGAGAACTCCTACAGCTGATAAACGACTTCAGCAAAGTGGCCGGATATAAAATCAACTCAAGCAAGTCAGAAGCCTTCCTATACTCAAAGGATAAGCAGGCTGAGAAAGAAGTAAGAGAAATAATACCCTTCACAATAGCCACAAACCATATTAAGTATTTTGGAGTGACTCTAACCAAACAAGTGAAAGATCTGTATGACAAGAACTTCAAGTCTCTGAAGAAAGAAATTGAAGAAGACCTCAAAAGATGGAAAAATCTGCCATGCTCATGGATTGGCAGGATTAATATAGTAAAAATGAGCATCTTACCAAAAGTAATACACAGATTCAATGCAATCCCCATCAAAATCCCAACTCAATTCTTCGTAGAGTTAGAAAGAGCAATTCAAATATTCATCTGGAATAACAGAAAACCCAGAATAGCTAAAACTATTCTCAAGAGTAAAAGAACCTCTGGGAGAATCAGTATCCCGGACCTCAAGCTGTACTACAGAGCAATAGTGTTAAAAACCGCATGGTATTGGTACAGTAACAGACATGTAGATCAATGGAACAGAATTGAAGACCCAGAAATGAATCCACACTCCTATGGTCACTTGACCTTTGACAAAGGAGCTAAAACCATCCAGTGGAAAAAAGATAGCCTTTTCAACAAATGGTGCTGGCTCAGCTGGAGGTCAACATGCAGAAGAATGCAAATTGACCCATTCTTATCTCCTTGCACTAAGCTCAATTCTAAGTGGATCAAAGATCTCCACATAAAACCAGACACACTGAAACTAATAGAAGGGAAACTAGGGAAGAACCTTGAACATATGGGCACAGGGGAGAATTTCCTGAACAGAACTCCAATAGCTTATGCTCTAAGATCAAGAATAGACAAATGGGACCTCATTAAATTACAAAGTTTTTGCAAGGCAAAGACACTGTCAAAAAGACAAGGCGGCAACCAACTAACTGGGAAATGATCTTTACCAACCTTACATCCGACAGAGGGCTAATATCCAATATATACAAAGAACTCAAGAAGTTAAACTCCAGAGAGGCAAGTAACCCTATTAAAAATGGGGTACAGAGCTAAACAAAGAGTTCTCACCTGAAAAATATCTAATGGCTGAGAAGCACCTAAAGAGATGTTCATCATCCTTAGTCATTAGGGAAATGCAAATCAAAACAACCCTGAGATTCCATCT
This sequence comes from Tokudaia tokunoshimensis, assembly GCA_036184795.1. Lineage (NCBI taxonomy): Eukaryota > Metazoa > Chordata > Mammalia > Rodentia > Muridae > Tokudaia > Tokudaia tokunoshimensis. The sequence goes on from BTHU01000015.1 coordinate 66,488,816, forward strand.
CACACCAGTCAGGATGGCTAAGGTCAAAAACACAGGAGACAGCAGTTGTTGGTGAGGATGTGGAGAAAGAGGAACACTCCTCCACTGCTGGTGGAATTGCAAGCTGGTACAGCCACTCTGGAAAGCAGTCTGGTGGTTCCTCAGAAAACTGGGCATGACACTCCCGGAGGATCCGGCTATACCACTCCTGGGCATATACCCAGAGGCTTTACCTGCATGCAATAAGGACACATGCTCCACTATGTTCATAGCAGCCTTATTTATAATAGCCAGAAGCTGGAAAGAACCCAGATGTCCCTCAACGGAGGAATGGATTCAGAAGACGTGGTATATTTACACAATGGAATACTACTCTGCAATTAAAAACAATGAATTCACGAAATTCCTAGGCAAATGGTCAGATCTTGAAAATATCATCCTTAGTGAGGTAACTCAATCACCAAAGAACACACATGGTATGCAGTCACCGATAAGGTGATATTGACCCAGAATCTCGGAATACCCTAGACACAATTTGCATATCAATAGATTTCTAAGAAGATGGAAGGAGAGACCCCTGGTCCTGGAAAGACTGGATGTAGGGGAATGCCAGGACAGAGAAGCGAGAGGGGTTTGAATGGAGAAAAGAGGGAGGGAAGGGGGCTTATGGGACTTTCGGGGAGGGAGGAAATGGGAAAGGGGAAATGATTTGGAATGTAAAATAAAATAAAATAAATAATAAAAAAAATGTTTTCTAAAATAGTCATTGTTTTATACAGGTCTGAATTGAGCTTTACGAAATGCATTTTTAAGTATATAAAATTTAATTATTGCATGTAGAACATGTTATAAATGTCTTTGTAGTCACTGTATAAAAACAATTATCTTAATAAATATTAATTTTATTTGTTAGATAACATACATAACTACTTTCTAACAGTATAAAATGTGCATCTCATTGCATACTTATATGATTAAAAATGTTTGGCTTTTTCACATTTTCTTTTTATTTTATGTGAAATAAGGTTTTGCTTCCATATAGGTATGTGCACCATCTTTATTCCTGGTCCCCTCAGAATAGGCCAGGAGAGAGCTTCAGATTATCTGGAATTGGAATTTCTGAAGATTGTTGGTCAACATGTGGGTGATAAGAACTGAACTTGGATCTTCCACAAGAACGACAGTCATCCTTCATCACTGAACTATCTCCCCAGCCCTAATTGTTTAGTTTAAATTAAAATTTTATGTAAATAAATTAAAATAAATTGTCTAAATATAAATGTCTTTGACTGAACTCTGACTGTTATTTTTATTTTCATATATTTTACCATTAAAACATTTTTATATGCTTAGAAGTCTAGGATAGATATTGGTTTTTTAATAATTAGTGTAGTCAGGTCTACTTTGTCTTCTGTTGAACTAGTCACACTGCTCATTATGCTCTTTCTCACTGCTTTCTGAGATTAAAATAAGGTTCTTATAACTGACGTTGAAATGATCTTGATGATTTATCCTTCAACACTATCTATTAAAGTATGTCCCTCCTTATGCATATTTAAGACAACATTTCTATATTTTCATTGTGTTTATTACCTCATGATCAGACTGACTTTATTCAATGAATTTTAATTTTTAAACTCAAAACAAAGCACAAACATTTTTAATACAAATATCACTAAACTCACTTAACACTAGGAAATTATGGATCTAAATGGAGCTTTTATATTTTTCACAACTACTTTTCTATGATATAGCAAACTGTTTTCTAAATTATTTATTTAGGGAAAGTGAAAAAGAAGATTAGAACAAGATTTGTCACCAAGTACTTTTGAATCAATCAAACCTAGTTTTTGTGAAATATGTCCAGTGTTTCTTAGGTTCTTCTGGTGAAGATACATCTACATTCAATCAAATATACAATCACTTACCTTCCAACTTTTGTCATCATTCTATGATTGCTGTTCGTAAAATCGGTTTTTCAGATGTTTTACAAAAGAGAATGTTCTTTGGAAAAGACTTGAAGGACAGTGTAATTAGTGAAATCTAATGACTTAAGTTTTTTAGAAGTGTACTTTCCTGTGACATCTTATTGAAGCATCCAATTAAAAGATAATTAGGATAAATCATACTGAGAAAGGAGATAACCCCACGAACAGACCGTCCCATTTCAGATGAAACTTTCAAGGTGATTCTGCAAAGATGTTTGAAATCATAGAAATAAAATACAAGGTGAGGTTCATTTTAACACTAGCAGATTTAAATACTAAAAACTAATGAATATACTTTTCATGATAATATGTACGACGAAGTTTTCAAAAATTAAAAAGAAAATAGTCATCCATTGGTGGGTTTACTTTTATTCAGGTTCATAACTCATTTGCTTGTCATTTAGCATTTCCTTTACATACTTATAATGAATGTCATCAGGGAATCAAGGACTAAGTGATAGGCTTCAATCTTGCTTTCAAGTCTCTCTCTCTCTCTCTTTTTTTTTTAACAACTCAGATTTATATATCAATAAATTCTCAATTCACAAGTCTTAAAAAACATGTCTTAGAGATTTAGTTTTGACATTTTAAAGTTCAGCAGTGAGAAAAAATTACCTAAAATAATTGCTATTTGAATGAAAAATCACATAGAATAGTGGTAAGTGTATATTAAAGTAAAATTTGCCTTAAATTTCTAAACAAAAGTGAAAGTCACTTGCTGTTATTCTGAATGCAGCTCTAAATCAGTACAAGTATGAAAGGAATTTTGTCTTCAGTTGATATTTATGAGTGCTGAGACATCTAGGATACATATTATGTTATTTTGTAAATAATTTACACCATTAAAGAAAATCAGTGAGCAAATTAACATAACCATTTGTTAATTAATAGTCCCACCTGATAATTGGAAAAGATATAGAGATTGCTTTCTCTCTGAAATTCTGGAGTCTTTATTTGCATAATTAATAGAAAATCATCTCAAGGTACAATCTGAATTTTTACCTTATTATTGATTGATGATCACGATCAGTTGTCCTTGATAGTATTTTGTCCAAAGTGAATTATCTTCCAAATCACATTTAATGGAAGTGATTATAATTTTATAAAACAGGTTTTGAAACTGCTTGGAGATGAGACTAGGAGACAGTGTACTATAATGACTACTACTGTTTTCTAATCTCCTCCCCAGTCTGAATCCTATAATCTTCCATTAATTATTTTATATAAAGTTCTTAGGGCTGGAAATTCTGTTTGCCTTCAAATAGCAAACATCTTTGCAGAGTCACCTTGAAAGTTTCATCTGAAATGGGATGGTCTGTTTTATTTCACTGTAACAGGAGACTTCACTATGCGTAGAGATATACATAGTGTTTTCAAAGCCTCTCTTGAATTCAACAGTCTCTGTTGGACTGGAATCAGACTGATGGTGTGTAATTGGTCATCTGGCACTTGGCCACCTGGCTGCCTTTGAAAGATGCTCTAATGAGCTGGGTGATGTGCCCTTCTCACAAGCTTCCTCCTTCTTGCTTCCAGAAATACAGATATAAGTGCTGTCAACATGGAGTCATGGGTGAGAGTCACAAAATAATTAATTGTGAGTTGTATGTCATTGGCGTAGTTATGTGACACACAGTTATGCAGAAAAACACACTCACACAAACATACATGTATGCAGAAAAACATATCAATATATTTATAAAATCTGGAAAGTTATTTTGGCTTAAAAAACAAGACTTATCAGCACAAAGAAGTGTTGAGTGTGTTTTTTTATTTTTTATTTATTTATTTTTTTTTCCCGAGACAGGGTTTCTCTGTGTAGCCCTGGCTGTCCTGGAACTCACTTTGTAGACCAGGCTGGCCTCGAACTCAGAAATCCTCTTGCCTCTGCCTCACAAGTGCTGGGATTAAAGGCATGCACCACCACCGCCCGGCATTGAGTGTGTTAAGAATACCTTCTGTGCATATATTCCATGGCTAACTCTCACTAATATGATGATACATAAAATTCTATCTTCTAGCTTTATACTCACAATTCTTCTAATTAATCTTGTAATTCCAACAAGAGGGATATGCTCTAATAAATCATATGAATTTTATAATTCATATGTTATTATATTTTAAGTTATAATATATAATATATATTTATCTATCTATCTATATCTATATCTATATCTACATCTATATATATATATGCCAGTTACTTTGTAGTCTTCATGAATAGCATAGGATACAAGACAGATGTGTCAATTACTATATTCAAAAGCAGGTAGAAAAATAAAATAAGGAAGAGATCAAAAATTACATTCTACAATAACAAATATGTTGTGATAGGAAGAAGAATCAGAAAAAAATATGATGAACTGAACTGAAGCTTGAGTATTTGATCTGATCTCTCTCTCTCTTTCTCTCTCTCTCTCTCTCTCTTTCTCTCTCGCTCTCCCTCTCTCTCTCTCACACACACACAGAAAGAAAGAAAGAAAGAAAGAAAGAAAGAAAGAAAGAAAGAAAGAAAGAAAGAAGGAAAGGAAGAAAGAAAGAAAGAAGAAAGAAACAAAGAAACAAAGAAAGAAAGAAAAAAAGAAAACAGAAAAGGTTCAGCTCCTAGGCCTTGTAATTTCAAGGTTTTAAGTATCATTAGAGGTAATGTGAGAGTGTTTAAAATTGGAAGAATAGTATTTAATTGATATGTGGTGAGATAATTCCTTAAATACTGAGTTCAAAAACAGAGCAAATGTGTCTAAGAAGGGTGCACTGGCTGGTTTTGTTTGTCAACTTGACACAGGCTGCAGTTACCACAGAGAAAGGAGCTTCAGTTGAGGAAAGGCCTCCATGAGATCCAGCTGTAAGGCATTTTCTCAATTAGTGATCAAGGGTGGGAGGGTTCATTGTAGGTCGTACCATCCCTGGGATAGGAGTCTTGGGTTCTATAAGAGAGCAGACTGAGCAAGCCAAGGGAAGCAAGCCAGTAAGATACATCCCTCCATGGCCTCTGCATCAGCTCCTGCTTCCTGACCTGCTTGAGTTCCAGGCCTGACTTCCTTTAGTGATGAACAGCAGCATGGAAGTGTAAGCTGAATAAACCCTTTCCTCCCCAACTTGTTTCTTGATCATGTTTGTGCAGGAATAGAAGCCCTGACTAAGACAAAGGACAACCTTTATTCAAATGGCTTACCCTGTATTCCTGTCATGGAAGGAAGCTGTTAAGGGAGAAGTAGAGATTATGTAGGACTGGGATATCTGAAATATTCATTTCATCATCTGCTTTAAAGTGATTGTAATGTCTAGGATGCAACTCTGAAGTGAGTCAGTGGGAGTAGAGGAAGTGGAGAGGACAAAATGTCAATGAAAAAGCAGCAGCATCTGAAAATAGAAAGTCATATTTGTAGGATGGATTCTAGACATGTAAGTGGAACAAGTGCTTACTAGAGAAAATCCCAAAAAGTACTAGAAACAAGGACACAATCATTTAAATCAATGAAAAATGTATTTAAATCCTAAATGCAATAGAAAAAAAACACACGTAAGTAGTCTTTAAAAGAGATATTGCAGAAGAAAAATGGTAATAAAGATTGAACTTCTAATAACCATTTGATATTTTGATGAAACTTATGAATTCTGATGAAGTTTATAGGATGTTATCATGCTAAAGTTGTGTTTTTTGAAAGGACCATGTAGGTTAACGCTACAACAATATTAATTTTAAAATAGGAAGAATCATTGGTGTTAAAAACACTTGATCACATGAAAATGAAGAAAAATAGATTCATATTTTTGAATGACTATCATTATCATGAAGAAATAATTCAAGTACCAGGTAAGAAAAGCAATACATGCCAGATCGAATAGCAAATAGGTCGCAGATACAATTTCTCACTGAAAAAATATCATTCTTCTTGAATTCAGTGTAAATAGTTATATGCTTTACTACAGATGCAAATAGCTTGCATTCAAAATTCATCCTTCATTAGTGACTTTCTCTGGAGACCACAGCTAGAACAAACTTTAAATATGTCATGCACTTACATACAGAGTGACTCACATAACATCTAGCAAAAATGAGTTATCCATGCCATACATTCATTACTTCTATAATAAATCTATGAAAACTACATAATTTCCAGCAAACTCAGTTCATTTATAAATGAGGGGACAAAGCCACCTTGAGAAAAGATGGTAAAAGTAGGGTTGATAAGAATTTAGAACATGCATAAGAAAGAACATAGCCCAGCAAGCTAAAACTCCCTGGTGAGATCAAAATTTTCTACTGTTGAATGTGCACTTTTCGTTAGAAGAATATTTCAGGATCATTCACGCCGATAGCTTACATCTCACTATTCAGCTGCAAAACCAAAGTCTAAACCTTGAATGTAGTATTTCCTCAGCTACAGGATGTGTCCAGTGCTTTCACTCAATTTAATTAGGTTCCCCCAATACAGTTTCATGGCACATTTAGCAGCTCCATTATCGTAGAATTGCAAATTGAAGTAGTGCTCAATTAAAAGTAACTAGTCTTTCTTACTCTTTCATGAAGGTTTTAAATCTCTCCTTTTCTCTGCCTAGATTTTTTTTTTTACAAAGCAACTCAACCATAAGTTTGAACTGAAACATTCTAGGCATTGTCTTGTACTGCAAAGTATCTATTTGTAATTTGTGAGTTATGTACTTGTGAATGACCACAGAACACACTTGGGTGTAATGTGTTGTCTATGCATTGTTTTGGATAGATTCAGTCTGAGTATGCAATGTCACTGTGACATTGACAGCATTCAGTTATCTGTCACTCTTGATATGTCCATCTAGATATGGACCCTTCTTAGAGAGATGACATTATACTGAAAATTACAGGTTATTGTGAGTCATAGAGTACTGCAAATAAACTTCAAGTCATCTGGAAATCATCCTGTGTGTGATGTTAGGCAGTGGGCTGCCTCCCCAGGTCTTAATTCTCTATGAACTATGAAACAAACATATTCTTAGGAGAAATTTAAATTTGGGTTTACAAAAGAAAAACTCCAAGATTATGCAATAATCTGCGGGCAATATGAATTTGCCATCAAAAGACACATTGGCCAAGGAGAGATGAGTTAGAATACTAGTCCTTTCTTTTTGAGAAAGTGTAAATATGATAAAAAAATATTGCTAAAATAAATTAAAACATTAGGTTGAAATATAAATTACTTTGTAGCTATCAAAAGTTTAAGTTTCTATTATCACCTTATCTCAAAGACTCATGGTAAATGTGATTACCTCTGTGTAGATTTTTGTCATTCACAAAAGGATGAAATAATCTGCATTTTCAATCACCCTCAAAAACTAGCAATATAATCACACTTGTAACTACAATCAAATCAAATTCACCTGCTCATTTTATAGCCACCTGACAGAGTTTAATCTCCAGGATGTGAAATTGAGAATAGAATCTTGACATACTAAATGGAATAAAGTATCTTAGATCTCAATGTCCCTGAGCAATAAAAAAAGGAAATGCTTTACAATGACAACAACCATTATTTTGTGAAACTACTCTCTACCGAGAAACATTAAGTGATATTTCCATAGGAAAATGGAGATTTCTGTACTATCATTCTGTATGGTTGAAAAATTTAAGAAAAATAATAACACAGAGAAAAGTAATGAGACATACATAAGTTGAGTTTGATATAAAACACAGATTTAAGTAAATAACAGGAAATATTTTTGAAACTAAAACATTATATTGAGAAAAATATCCTGCAGTAAAGTTAGCCAGAACATTAATTCTAGTTTAACAAGTACTTAAGAAAAGGAAGGTGCAGATTACTTCAAAACAAGACAGTGGCAAAGGTTGATGAGGGACTATTTGAAATAGGTTAGGGTTCTACAGTCACAGTTAGAAATTTCTGTGTCCTTAACAAATATCCAAATAGATTTTAGGTAGAGTTTGTACCATTGTGAAATGGTCACAGATGGCAGAGTAAGATAACAGTGTAACACTGAGGACTCTTATCTATAGGCTCAGAGATCTTAAGAAGCTTTGCAACTGATATCTGAGATTGTTCTCTAGAAAATCCACCATAATCATCTATGAGTGGGATTTATGATTCATATCCCCAGAGCTCAAGGATCCTTGACTTAGACCTCAGCTACCAGCAGAAATCCATAGAGGTTAAATGCATGTTAAGAGTAGGTAAGAAGACTCCTTCTACACTGAGTCTTTTTAAAAGTGTTGTCTCACTGCAAAGGTAGGTCATGATTTATTTCTGTCTTTCCTCCTTCCCTCCCTCCTTCCTCCCTCCCTCCCTCCCTCCCTCCTTTCCTTCCTTCCTTCCTTTTTCTCCTCCTCTCCTTCCCTTCTTCCTCCTCCTCTCCTTCCCTTCCTCCTCCTCTCCTTCTCTTCCTCCTTCTTCTTCCCCTCCTACCTAAAGTAAAACATTTAATTGGAGCTAGCTTACATTTCTGAGGTTTCATTCTTTATAAGCATTATGGGAAGCATGGCAGCACACAGGTAGACATGGTGCTAGAAAAGAAACTGACAATTCTACATCTGGGCCCCAGACAGCAGCAAGGAAAAGCTACTGGGATAAATTTGAGCATTTGAAATCCCAAAGCCCACCCCCAGTAATACTCTTCCTCCAACAAGGTCACACCTACTCCAACAAGGCCATATCTTCTAATTTCTCTCAAGTAGTGCTACTCTCTGATGACCAAACATTCAAATATATAAGCCTATGGGGCTCTGTATTTAAACTCTAAAAGATAAGTGCTGGTTATTATTTTAAGCTACTATGAGATATTGTTTATATAGAGAAACATTAATATCCCTCTGAATTTATTGCTGATTTGCAGGAATTCTCTATATAAAGGTAAACCAGACATCTGTTTTGCGTTTTACAAATATCTTCTCTCAAACCATTTATCAGCAAGATCTATCTAGAGTGGTTTATTTAATTTATTTATTTTTTCAGTTTACATCTTGATTGAGGACTCCCTCCCAGTCCCCCACTCACACAGCCCCTCCCACCTCTTTTTCTCTGAGAAGGGAGATGTCCCCACTGGGTATCACCCCACCGTGGCATATCAAGTCATGCAGGACGAGGTGCATCCTCTCCCACTGAGACCACAAAAGTTCGCCCAATTAGAGGAATGGAATCCGCAGACTGGCAACAGAGTGAGGGACAGCCCTGACTCCAGGTTTTGGGAGACCTCAATGAAGACCAAGCTGCACATCTGCTACTTATATCCTGTGGGCCAAAGTCCAGTCCACGATCACACTTTGGTTGGTGTTTTGGTCTCTGAGAGCCCACAAGTGTCCAAGTTAGTTGACTCTATTGTTCTACTTGTGGATTCCCTATCCCCCCTAGGTCCCACATCCTTTGCCCAATTCTTCCACAAAGCTTCCCAGGCTCTATCTAATGTGTGGCTGTTGCTCTCTGCATCTATTTCCATGAGCTGTTGAGTGTAATCCTTCAGAGGACAGTTAGGCAGGACTCTTGTCTGCATTCATGCCAAAACATCATTTAATAGTGTCAGAGATTGGTTCTTGCCCATGGGATGTGTCTCAAGTTGGGCCAGCTATTGGTTGGCCGTTCCCTCAGTCTCTGCTACATCTTTGTCCCTGCACATCTCGTAGGAAGGACACATTTGTCTTTTGATCGAAGGTTTTGTAGGTGGATTGCTGTTCTTATCCCTCTACTGGCAGTCTTGCCTAGTTATAGGTGGTGGCCACTTTAGGCCCCATATCTCCTACTGCTAGGAGTCAGACTCGTCACCCACATAGACTTCCTGGGGGGGGTTCCCCTTCTGAGATCTCTGTCATGTTCAGGAGATTCCTTGCCCAACCTGCTGCCAATTTCCACTCTCTCTCCCCTACCCTCCCTACTCTGGATGCCCTGCCAGTTCCCATCTGTATACCCTCTCCCACCTAGACCCCTCTCTCCTACCTCTGAGGTCTATTTTATTTCCCCTTCTGAGTAAGATTGAAGCAACTTACCTTGGGCCCTCTTTGTTAGTTGGCTATTTTTGAGTGGCATGATTATCCTGTATTTAATGGTCAGTATCCAGTTATAAGTTAGTACATACCATGCATATCCTTTTGGGTCTCTGTTACTTCACTCAAGATGATATGATCTTGATTTCTTGTCTACATAGTTCCTGCTTTTAGCACACTACATCCTCGTATCTGGAAGGCTGATTTGCGGAAGTTATTTTTTTTTAATTTAATTTTATTTTATTTTTTTTATTTTACATTCCAAATCACTTCCCCTTTCCCGTTTCCTCCCTCCCCGAAAGTCCCATAAGCCCCCTTCCCTCCCTCTTTTCTCCGTTCAACCCCCTCTCATTACTCTGTCCTGGCGTTCCCCTACATCCAGTCTTTCCAGGACCAGGGGTCTCTCCTTCCATCTTTTTAGAAATCTATTGATATGCTGATTGTGTCTAGGGTATTCTGAGATTCTGGGTCAATATCCCCTTATCAGTGACTTCATACCATGTGTGATCTTTTGTGATTGGGTTACCTCACTAAGGATGATATTTTCAAGTTCTGACCATTTGCCTAGGAATTTCGTGAATTCATTGTTTTTAATTGCAGAGTAGTATTCCATTGTGTAAATATACCACATCTTCTGAATCCATTCCTCCGTTGAGGGACATCTGGGTTCTTTCCAGCTTCTGGCTATTATAAATAAGGCTGCTATGAATATAGTGGAGCATGTGTCCTTATTGCATGCAGGTAAAGTCTCTGGGTATATGCCCAGGAGTGGTATAGCCGGATCCTCCGGAAGTGTCATGCCCAGTTTTCTGAGGAGCCGCCAGACTGCTTTCCAGAGTGGTTGTACCAGCCTGCAATTCCACCAGCAGTGGAGGAGTGTTCCTCTTTCTCCACATCCTCGCCAACAACTGCTGTCTCCTGTGTTTTTGATCTTAGCCATCCTGACTGGTGTGAGATGGAATCTCAGGGTTGTTTTGATTTGCATTTCCCTAATGACTAAGGATGATGAACATCTCTTTAGGTACTTCTCAGCCATTAGATATTCTTCAGGTGAGAACTCTTTGTGGAGCTCTGTACCTCATTTTTTAATAGGGTTACTTGCCTCTCTGGAGTTTAACTTCTTGAGTTCTTTGTATATCTTGGATATTAGCCCTCTGTCGGATGTAAGGTTGGTAAAGATCATTTCCCAGTTAGTTGGTTGCCGCTTTGTCTTTTTGACGGTGTCTTTTGCCTTGCAAAAACTTTGTAATTTAATGAGGTCCCATTTGTCTATTCTTGATCTTAGAGTATAAGCTATTGGAGTTCTGTTCAGGAAATTCTCCCCTGTGCCCATATGTTCAAGGTTCTTCCCTAGTTTCCCTTCTATTAGTTTCAGTGTGTCTGGTTTTATGTGGAGATCTTTGATCCACTTAGAATTGAGCTTAGTGCAAGGAGATAAGGATGGGTCAATTTGTATTCTTCTGCATGTTGACCTCCAGCTGAGCCAGCACCATTTGTTGAAAAGGCTATCTTTTTTCCACTGGATGGTTTTAGCTCCTTTGTCAAAGATCAAGTGACCATAGGAGTGTGGATTCATTTCTGGGTCTTCAATTCTGTTCCATTGATCTACATGTCTGTTACTGTACCAATACCATGCAGTTTTTAACACTATTGCTCTGTAGTACAGCTTGAGGTCCGGGATACTGATTCCCCCAGAGGTTCTTTTACTCTTGAGAATAGTTTTAGCTATTCTGGGTTTTCTGTTATTCCAGATGAATTTTTGAATTGCTCTTTCTAACTCTATGAAGAATTGAGTTGGGATTTTGATGGGGATTGCATTGAATCTGTGTATTACTTTTGGTAAGATGCTCATTTTTACTATATTAATCCTGCCAATCCATGAGCATGGCAGATTTTTCCATCTTCCGAGGTCTTCTTCAATTTCTTTCTTCAGAGACTTGAAGTTCTTGTCATACAGATCTTTCACTTGTTTGGTTAGCGTCACGCCAAGATACTTAATATGGTTTGTGGCTATCGTAAAGGGTATTATTTCTCTTACTTCTTTCTCAGCCTGCTTATCCTTTGAGTATAGGAAGGCTTCTGACTTGCTTGAGTTGATTTTATATCCGGCCACTTTGCTGAAGTCGTTTATCAGCTGTAGGAGTTCTCTGGTGGAGTTCTTTGGGTCGCTTATGTATACTATCATATCGTCTGCAAATAGTGATAGTTTGACTTCTTCCTTTCCAATTTGTATCCCTTTGACCTCTTTTTCTTGTCTAATTGCTCTAGCTAGAACTTCAAGTACTATATTGAAAAGATATGGAGAGAGAGGGCAGCCTTGTCTAGTCCCTGATTTTAGTGGGATTGCTTCAAGTTTCTCTCCGTTTAGATTGATGCTGGCTACTGGTTTGCTGTAAATTGCTTTTACTATGTTTAGATATGGGCCTTGAATTCCTGATCTTTCCAAGACCTTTAGCATGAAAGGATGCTGAATTTTGTCAAATGCTTTCTCAGCATCTAATGAGATGACCATGTGGTTTTTTTCTTTGAGATTGTTTATGTAGTGGATTACATTGATGGATTTCCTTATATTGAACCATCCCTGCATCCCTGGGATGAAGCCTACTTGATCGTGGTGAATGATCGTTTTGATGTGTTCTTGGATTCGGTTGGCAAGAATTTTATTGAGTATTTTTGCATCGATATTCATAAGAGAGATTGGCCTGAGATTCTCTTTCTTTGTCGGATCTTTGTGTGCTTTTGGTATTAGTGTAATTGTGGCTTCATAGAACGAGTTGGGTAGTGTTCCTTCTGTTTCTATTTTGTGGAACAGTTTGAAGAGTATTGGTGTTAGGTCTTCTTTGAAGGTCTGATAGAATTCTGCACTAAAACCATCTGGACCTGTGCTTTTTTTGGTTGGAAGACTTCCAATGACAACTTCTATTTCTTCAGGGGTTATAGGACGGTTTAGATGGTCTATTTGATCCTGATTTAATTTTGGTACTTGGTATCTGTCAAGAAAATTGTCCATTTCCTCAAGATTTTCTAGTTGTGTTGAATACAGGTTTTTGTAGTAGGATCTGATGATTTTTTGAATTTCCTCAGTTTCTGTTGTTATCTCTCCCTTTTCGTTTCTGATTTTATTAATTTGGATACTATCTCTGTGCCCTCTGGTTAGTCTGGCTAAGGGCTTATCTATCTTGTTGATTTTCTCAAAGAACCAACTCCTCGTTTTGTTGATTCTTTGTATGGTTTTATTTGTTTCTACTTGATTGATTTCAGCCCTGAGTTTGATGATTTCCTGCCTTCTACTCCTCTTTGGTGTATTTGCTTCTTTTTGTTCCAGGGCTTTCAGGTGTGCCATTAAGCTGTTAGTGTATGCTGTCTCCCGTTTCTTTTTGGCGGCACTCAGGGCTATGAATTTTCCTCTTAGCACTGCTTTCATTGTGTCCCATAAGTTAGGGTATGTTGTGCCTTCATTTTCATTAACTTTCAAAAAGTCTTTGATTTCTTTCTTTATTTCCACCTTGACCAAGTTATCATTGAGTAGAGCATTGTTCAGCCTCCATGTGTACGTGGGTTTTCTTTTGTTTTTGTTGCCATTGAAGACCACCCTTATTCCATAGTGATCTGATAGGAGGCATGGGATTATTTCTATCTTCTTGTATCTGTTGAGGTCTGATTTGTGACCAATTATATGGTCAATTTTGGAGAAGGTACCATGAGGAGCTGAGAAGAAGGTGTATTCTTTAGCTCTAGGATGAAATGTTCTATATATATATCAGTTAGTTCCATTTGGTCCAAGGCTTCAATTAGATTCACTGTGTCCCTGTTTAGTTTCTGCTTTCCTGAACGATCCATTTCAGAGAGCGGGGTGTTGAAGTCACCCACTATTATTGTGTGCGGTGCGATGTGTGCTTTGAGTTTTAGTAAAGTTTCTTTTACGAATGAGGGTGCCCTTGCATTTGGAGCATAGATATTCAGGATTGAGAGTTCTTGATGGTGGATTTTTCCCTTGATCAGTATGTAGTGTCCTTCTGTGTCTTTTTTGATGACTTTGGGTTGAAAATCAATTTTATCCGATATTAGGATGGCTACTCCACCTCGTTTCTTGGGGCCATTTGCTTGTAAAATTGTTTTCCAGCCTTTTACTCTGAGGTAGTGTTTGTCTTTGACACTGAGGTGCGTTTCCTGCATGCAGCAAAATGCTGGGTCCTGTTTACGTATCCAGTCTGCTAGTCTATGTCTTTTAATTGGGGAATTGAGACCATTGATATTAAGAGAGATTAAGGCATAGTGATTATTGCCATCTGCCATTCTTGACGCTATCTTTATGTTTGAGTGGTTATCTACTTTTGGGTTTGATTCAAGAAGGTTATTATCTCATTTTTTCCAGGGTGTTGTTTCTCTCCCTGTATTGGAGGTTTCCACCTATTATCCTTTGCAGGGCTGGGTTTGTGGAAAGATATTGTGAAAATTTGGTTTTATCATGGAATATCTTGGTCTCTCCATCTATGGTGATTGAGAGTTTTGCTGGGTATATTAGTCTAGGCTGGCATTTGTGCTGTCTTAGTGTCTGCATGAGATCTGCCCATGATCTTCTGGCTTTCATAGTCTCTGGTGAGAAGTCTGATGTGATTCGGATAGGTCTTCCTTTGTATGTTACTTGGCCCTTTTCTCTTACTGCATTTAGTATTCTTTCTTTGTTTAGAACATTCGGTGTTTTGATTATTATGTGACGGGAGGTATTTCTGTTCTGGTCCAGTCTGTTTGGAGTTCTGTAGGCTTCTTGTATGTTCATCGGCATCTCTCTCTTTAAGTTAGGGAAGTTTTCCTCCATAATTTTGTTGAAGATGTTTACTGGCCCTTTAAGTTGCAAATCTTCACTCTCATCTATACCTATAATCCTTAGGTTTGGTCTTCTCATTGTGTCCTGGATTTCCTGGATGTTTTGGGTTACGCGTTTTTTGCATTTTGCATTTTCTTTGACTGTTGAGTCGATGCTTTCTATGGAATCTTCAGCACCTGAGATTCTTTCTTCCATCTCTTGTATTCTATTGTTGATGTTTGCATCTATGACTCCTGATTTCTTCCCAAGGTTTTCTATCTCCAAAGTTGTCTCCCTTTGTGATTTCTTAGTTGTTTCTACTTCCTTTTTTAGTTCCTGGATGGATTTGCTGAGATCCTTCACTTGTTTGTTTGTATTTTCCTGTATTTCTTTAAGGTATTTTTGCATTACCTCTTTCAGGATTTCTTCCTGATGACCCACATTCTCCTGCATTTCTCTGAGCGATTTTTGTGTTTCCTCCTCATGGGATTCCATCTGTTGATCCATCGTCTCCTGCATTTCTTTAAGCAGTTCTCGTGTTTCCTTTGTAAGGGCATCTAACCGTTGATTCATTTCTTTAAGCAATTTTTGTGTTGCCTCCTTATGGGCATCCGTCTGTTGACCCATATTCTTCTGCATTTCTTTATGCAAATTTTGTGATTCCTTTGTGAGTGCATCTACCCGTTGATTCATCTCGTTAAGCGATTTTTGTGTTGTCTCCTTGTGCGCCTCCATCTTTTGATCCATGTTCTCCCGCATTTCTCTAAGCGATTTTTGTGTTTCCTTTGTAAGGGCTTCTAACCGTTGATTCATGGTCTCCTGTAACTCTTTATGAGATTTATTTGTGTCCTTCTTGTGATCCTCTAATAGCATCATGAGAAGTGATTTTAAATCCAGATCTTGTCTTTCGGGTGTGGTGGGGTATCCAGGACTTGCTGCTGTTGGAGAGTTGGGTTCGGATGGTCCCACATTACTTTGATTACTGTTAGTAACATTCCTACGTTTGCCTTTTGCCATCTGGATACCTCTGGTGTTAGTTGGTCCTGCTGCCACTGGCTGTTGGTTGGACCTCCTGTGAGCCTGCAAAGCTATTTCTGCCCCCCCTGGATTACCAGGATTCCCCTGGCACCGATTTCTGGGGCCTGCCTGCTCCTGAGTGACTTTGGAGCCCTAATGTGCTTTGCCCCAAGTGATCTTATATTGGGGAGGCCTTGCACATCTAAAGGCTCAGCCTAGTGGATTCCTGGAGCAGAGGTCGCCAAAGGGAGGCTGGCAGGCTCCTGCCCTGTGCAGGGGTGTGTGATCTCTCCTGGGGGGGGAGGGGGCGTCCCTCTGCCAGGCAGAAGTCCCACAGCAGATCTGGCGCGCTGGTCACTGCAGATCAGCCCAGCACCTGGGAGCAGGTTACACACAAGTGGCCTGAGACCGAAGCGATATTATGCCTGTCTGTCTCTGAGCCTGGTGGTCCCAACTACCTGGTCACTGGAGCAAAGATGGCGGAGGGCACTCTACGTGGTGCCGCTCACACCGCTCTCCCTGTGGTCACGATGGCCCGCCGATCTGGCACCCAGACGACCACAGCGCCAACCCGCCCTCGGGCACAGACGGAAGCCCCAACAGGCCGTGTCCCAAGTGATGTTATATCGGGGGGAGAGCCTGGGTACCGGTCTCTCCAGCGCAGTCCGCGGGAACAGAGGTCGAGGAAGGGAAGCTGGCAGGCTCCCTCCCAGCGCGGGGTCCCTCCACCAGGCAGAAGGTCCCACCGCGGAACTGGCGCGCTGGTTACTGCAGATCAGCCCAGCACCTGGGAGCAGGTTACACACAAGCTGCCTGAAACCGAAGCGATATTATGCCTGTCTGTCTCTGAGCCTGGCGGTCCCAACTACCTGGTCACTGGAGCAAAGATGGCGGAGGGCAGTCTCCGTGGCGCCGCTCACCCTGTGGTCACGATGGCCCGCCGATCTGGCACCCAGACGACCACAGCGCCAACCCGCCCTCGGGCACAGACGGAAGCCCCAACAGGCCGTGTCCCAAGTGACGTTATATCGGGGGGAGAGCCTGGGTACCGGTCTCTCCAGCGCAGTCCGCGGGAACAGAGGTCGCGGAAGGGAAGCTGGCAGGCTCCCTCCCTGCGCGGGGTCCCTCCCGTTATTTTTAATGAAAATGCATATGTTTTAGCTTAAAAATACTAATTCAAATCTTATAAATTTGCATTTATTCAGAATCAATTAGTATTCATGTTTTCATAAAAATTTTTAAGATTATTACTTATCTTTAATTTTTTTCTATCATATATTTTAAGCAAAAGTGACAGAACTCAAATCCATCAGAACACAGGCAGCAAAACCATACTAATATTTGACGCTCATCTTATACTCCATGTATTTCCTAGACTTTTTTGTGTCAAAGCACTCTGTTGTTACAAAATAGTCTATGACTTAAATCTACTGAATGCTTCTTTGACTAGGTAACGAGGCTGCATCCCAACAGTATGCTAAAAAAGGCATATCTCTTCCAAGGCAGCCACTGTGTCAAACCAAATATTTCTCCAAGAGATCAAAGGCTACATGAGATTCAGCTAACAAGCTGACTGATAACTTTCTCTCTCTCTCTCTCTCTCTCTCTCTCTCTCTCTCTCTCTCCCCCCCCCCCCGTGTGTGTGTGTGTGTGTGTGTGTGTGTGTGTGCGCATAACAAAGAAGAGAGAGATTTCCATTTAAATAAAAAGTAGGGAAATTTCCAGATGTTTTGACTAACTTTGGCCTATTCCAGTCATTGTACATGTGCATTAGGTCTGGCACAAAATGTTGTAAATATTGTCTGCAGTATTGCAGCAGAGGGATGCATAGGTAGCAGTAGTTATCCTCCTCATTTTATTTTTCCTACCGCCTACAAAGGAGAACCTTCTCTTAGTGGTAGGTAGTCTATTAGTACTGTTCATCTAATGGGTTTCTCTTCCTGTCATATTTTTCAACTCTAACTAATGTCTCTGCTCAAGGTTATTTCCTTTCCCTTCCTTTTCTTTTCTTTTCTTTACTTTTCATTTCATTTTTGGATATTTTCTTTAAATAAAGAAATATTTAAATAAATTCTCTTTAAATAAAGAAAACATCAAATGTTTCCCCCTAAGATGGAATGGAAACTCCCTATTCCATTCCTCCCTCCCCCTGTCTCTATGAAGGTGCTCCCCCATCCACCTACCCACTCCTGTCTTCCTGTCCTGGCATTCTCCTAAACTGGGGCATTGAACACCCTCAGCGCCAAGGGCCTCTCCTCCCATGGACGTCCAACAAGGTCAGTGCCATTGGTCCCTCCATGTGTACTCTTTGGTTGGTGGTCCAGTCCCCGGGAACTCCGGGGGTCTGACCTGTTGACACTGTTTTTCCCTCCATGGGGCTGCAAACCCCCTCAGCTCCTTCAGTCCCTTCTCCAACTCCTCCGTCGGGAACCCCTACACTCAGTAAAATGGTTGACTCCGAGCATCTGCCTCTATATTTGTCAGGTTCTGGCAGAGCCTCTCAGGAGACATCTATATCAGGCTTTCATCAGCAAAAACTTTCTGGCATGCTCTAATCTAGGTTGTGATACTGTGACACATGATCCTTTGTGTAGTTATTAAGTTATACTCAATACATTCGGGACTGAACCTGAATTATACAAAGGACTGCGTTACTGCATCTTCCATAAGTGTTTTGAAACATAGCACACTAAAATTGCAGTAACAAGTAGGTACTGAGTCCAAGAGAAGATGTTGCCAAAAGATGTGTTTTTAGATTCACGACTTTAAAACTAAACCTACAAATGTAACTGATCTGGGGAACGAAAGATATTCGTTTCATATTCTCTCTGTAAATTATGTGATATTACATTTGTGAGCATTATTGAAGTTTATTGGACTTAGGTGAAGTCATTATTAAGTGCTGGAACAAGTGCTAACGTATGATGACTCATGAATGAAATGAACAAGGACAGGAAAGTCCATATTGTCTAATAAAATCTGTTTAACATGTGTAGAATTAATAAAGCACATATATCATAATTGAGAGGAAACCTTTAAATATGGAAGGTAATGAGTTGCAACAGATCAGAGGTGTGATATCTTAGACATAAGAAGTAACATCACTTCACTAAGTTATGAAAGAAAGAAAACAACTCAGAATTATGTGATATTTCATTGAAGGAAGCTAGAGAATTTTTTAGAGCCTTAGGTTTGTGTTTGTTTCCTAAGATGTACATAAATATATATTCTTCTGTTGGTGGAACATATTAAGTTTACAGATAGGTAATCTCCAAGGAAAAGGCCTAGTATCAAGCATTGCTTTATGACTTAAGTATTATTTAATTTACTTACTTAATTGAATAGATTAACTAGAAAATTTGGCTTTCAGGGAATATGAATTGTTCAAGAGAATAAACAACCCAAGAAAATAAACATTAGGGAGCAGCTAGGACAGGAGTCTTCCCTTCCAGACGCCATTTGCAGCAGGGAGCCAGACAGTTCCAAGGCCTTCTGTGCTTAGCTCCCCAGGAGAGAGAGATCTCACAGCAGTGATTTAGCTTCCTAGAGCTTGGAGGTGAGATCTCCACCTTCTCTCTGGAGGGGTACAGCTGGGAGCGCACAGGGCATGCAATCAGTGGAGCAGCTGGGACAGGAGTCTTCCCTTCCAGCCACCATCTGCAGCGGGGAACCAGGCAGTTCCAAGGCCTTCTGTGCTTAGCCCACCAGGAGAGAGTGATCTCCCAGTGGCGATTTCCCTTCTGAGCAAAGAGATGAGATCTCCACCCTCTCTCTGTAGGGGTACAGCTAGGAGCACACAAGGCATATGATCATTGCAGTAGTTGGGACAGGAGTCTTCCCTTTTGGCCGCCATTTGTAGCAGGGAACCAGACAGTTCCACAGCCTTCTGTGCACAGACCCTGCCAGAAGAGAGTTGGTCTCCTAGGAGTACAGACACAGGTTTACAGGTCCATAGGAGGGGCAAGCTCCAGCCAGAGACAACAAGACCAACTAACACCAGAGATAACCAGATGGTGAAAGGCAAGCGCAAGAACCCTATCAACAGAAACCAAGACTACTTGGCAACATCAGAGTCCAGTTCTCCCACCACAGCAAGTCCCAGATGCCCAGCACACCAGAAAAGCAAGAGTTGGATTTAAAGTCTCTTCTCACGATGCTGTTAGAGCACATCAAGAAGGACATAAATAACTCCCTTAAAGAAATACAGGGAAGCATGGGTGAACAGGTAGAGGTCCTGAAAGAGGAAACACAAAAATCCCTGAAAGAATTACAGGAGAACACAAACAAACAAGTGAGGGAACTGAGCAAAACCATCCAGGATCTAAAAATGGAAGTAGAAACAATAAAGAAATCATACAGGGAGATAACTCTGGAGATAGAAAATCTTGGAAAGAATTCAGGAGTAATAGATGCAAGCATCAACAACAGAATACAAGAGATAGAAGAAAGAATCTCAGGTGCTAAAGATACCATAGAAAACATTGACTCAACAGTCAAAGAAAATGCAAAATGCAAAAAGCTCCAGAGTCAAAACATCCAGGAAATCCAGGACACAATGAGAAGACCAAACCTAAGGATTATAGGTATAGAAGAGAGTGTGGATTTCCAACTTAAAGGGCCAGTAAATATCTTCAACAAAATTATAGAAGAAAACTTCCCTAACCTAAAGAAAGAGATGTCCATGAACATACAAGAAGCTTACAGAACTCCAAACACACTGGAGCAGACCAGAAAGTCCTTCCGGCACATAATAATCAAAACACCAAATGCGCTAAACAAAGAAAGAATGTTAAAAGCAGTAAGAGAAAAAGGTCAAGTAACCTATAAAGGCAGGCCTATCAGAATTACATCACACTTCTCACCTGAGAAGATGAAAGCCAGAAGATCCTGGGCAGATCTCATACAGACCCTAAGAGAACACAAATGCCAGCCCAAACTACTACATCCAGCAAAACTCTTAATTACCATAGATGGAGAAACCAAGATATTCCATGATAAAATCAAATTTACACAATATCTTTCCACAAATCCAGCCCTACAAAGGATAATAGATGGAAAACGCCAACATAAGGAGGGAAACTACACCCTAGAAAAAGCAAGAAAGTAATCTTTTTCCAACAAATCCAAAAGAAAGTAACCACACAAACATAAAAAGAACATCAAAAATAACAAGAAGCAACAATCACTATTCCTTAATATCTTATAATGTCGATAGACTCAATTCCCCAACAAAAAACATAGTCTAACAGAGATGTTTTTCATGTGGATCTTCGATTTTACCAGAAAATGTTTCTGACTCCTCTTTCAATTCAGTAATGCTTTTTGTGTCTACCATTTGACTGTATTATTTTCCATGATAATCTTTAATTTTAACATTTTTTCTGTATATTTCTTCGATTTTGTCGGAGGTGTCTTTCATGTAGATCTTTGGTTTCGTCGGTGGGGGGGGTGTTTGTAGTTCCACTTTCAATCAATTTAGGAATGTTTTTGTGCCTACCATTTTGTCGGTATAATTGTCCATGATAATCTTCAATTTTAATGTTTCTCTGTATTTTTCAATTTTGTCAGAAGTATTTTCCATGTAAATCTTCAGTTTTATCAGACAATGTCTATAATTTTACTTTCAATCAACTTAGGAACGTATTTATACCTTCCATTTTATCTGTATAATTTTCCATGTAATAGTCAGTTTTAACATGTTTCTCTATATATTTCTTGACTTTTTTCAGGAATATTTTCCTTGTAGATCTTCAATTTTATCAGGAAGTGTTTATAATTCCACTTTCAAAAAACATAGGAATATTTTTATGCCTACCATTTTAACTGTATAATTTTTCTATGAAATACTCAATCTTAATTTGTTTTTTATATATTTCTTCAATTTTATCAGAGATATTTTCCAGGTAAATCTTCAATTTTATCAGAAAATGTTTATAATTTCACTTTCAATCAACTTAGAAATATTTTTATGCCTACCATTTTATCTGTATAATTTTCCATGATAATCTTCAATTTTAATGTTTTTCCATAAATTTTTTCAATTTTATCAGAAATATTTTCCATGTAAATCTTCAATTTTATCAGAAAATGTTATAATTCTACTTTCAATCAATTTAGGAATATTTTAATTCCTACCAATTTATCTGTATAAATTTCTTCCATTTATCAGAGATATTTTCCATGTAAGTCTTCAATTTTATCAGAAAATGTTTTTACTTCTACTTTCAATCAATTTAGGAATATTTTTATGTCTACTATCTTATCTGTATAATTTTTTCATGAAATAGTTTTAACGTGTTTTTCTATATATTTCTTGAGTTTTATCAGAAGTATTTTCCTTGTAGATTTTCAATTTTATCAGAAAATGTTTATAATTCCACTTTCAATCAACTTAGGAATATTTTAATGCCTACCATTTTATCTGTATAATATTTCCATGAAATACTCAATCTTTATGCGTTTTTATATATTTCTTCAATTTTATCAGAGATATTTTCCATGTATATTTACACAATGAAATACTACTTAGCAATTAAAAACAATGAATTGATGAAATTCTTAGGCAAATGGGGAACAGGGGGAGGAAAGAGGACTTATGGGACTTTCGGGAAGGGGGGATCTGGGAAAGGGGAAATCATTTGGAATGTAAATAAAGAATATAGAAAACAAAATAATAATAATAAACATAAAATACTTAAAAAAAGAAAATAAACATTAAAGGTTTTATACTATCTGTGCTAATATTTTCAATAAAATTGCATGTTATTGTTGAAGATTGTACAATATAGATATACTACTGTGAGACAGGAACATTGAAGATATAAAATAGCTATGTCAACAATATTTCTTCACATAGTTTTATCATAATTTAATGCATAATTCTGTTTGTAATAATATGCATAAAGAGATAACTGATTTATTCTTCTAGTGAATGGTTTTGCTTTGAATCTTTGCGAGTTACTAATAATAAGGAAATAGCTTAAAGAAAAAGAGTTGTTCAAGAGTGACTGATGTTTTCTTGTAATATGCCATAAAACATTTTTATTTAACTCATTCCTTTACTGAGATTCCAGTTTATTTTTCAATGCCCTTTCAATCCTCTTGATTAGTGACCTCTCACGTGCTTTCATATAGTTCTAGGCAGGTCTACTTTGAGCTACATGACTGTCTCTTAACTCAGGTAAGAGAAATGTAGGGGCCGATTCAACCACAAGTATGTCAAAATAACAAGTATGTTTTTTAGTTTGTTATACATGGTGTTTCCACAAGAATGTAGAGTGGATTTCAGGGCCTATTGGAACAATCATTTGTCACTATTGTGATAGACTTCCAAATGTTCTATAGACCAATACATTAGATATAAGAAGTCATAAAATCAGCCTAGATTCAAGATTAAATGAGTATAGTGGTTAATATATAGAAGAGCATAGAAAACATTATTTCAGATGGTCTAGATTTCACTAACATTTAGAAAAGTTTGATATTTATTTGATTACTTATTTTATTTTGTAATGTAAAGTAAATCTATAAGCATATAATGTGTAAAACTGTCTTTACAAGTTTTAAAAATTCACATTAACCATATTAGTCATATTTTGTGGTGACTTAGTACATACATAGACAGTGGGTAATGCTCAAATCAGGCTAATGAATGAATGCATCATCATTTTCTTTATGAATAAATCATTCAGAATCATTTCTTCTGTCAGTCAGAAACTATATAATTATTATCTGTCTATGAATTAATCCTTATGATTATGATTAATCCTTTAAGAAACATGTACATAAACTATGATATCAGAAAACTGAAGCTGGAGAGTTGATTAATAATTTTGATCTATAACACTGGCATTCAGGGAAAACATCCTTTCTGTAGCTATTTCATTTCAAATTAGAAAATGCAGAAATCTTGTAAAACAGTGAGCCAAATACATATGCATGTTTATGTACACACACAAACAACTCACAGGCACAAAAGCACAGAGGATCAAAATATATTTTTATGTGAAGATAAAAGGCTTATATTGTTCATGTTTGAGAACTAGGAACTTTTCCGCTCCTATCGGGTTCCTTTGTCTATCCTTGAGATGAAGGCTGTTGCTTTGTCTTGCTGTATCCTGTTTTGTCATGTTTGTCTGTTGTCTATTGGAGACCTGATCTCTTCTGAATAGGAAGTAGAAGTGGAGTGACTCTGGGGGACAGGGGAGGTAGCCTAAGTAGCTGAGAATTGTGGAGAGAGGGAAAAGTGTGCTTGGGATGTATTATATGAGAGAAGGATCTATGTCCAAGTTTTTTTTTTTTAAAAAAACGATATCAAAAACATCAAGAATTTCTTAAAGATAAAAATGTACTTATGTATTCTTATGCTAATATTGTATAAAATCTTATTTGAACAAATACATTTTTCTTTTTAAAAATTATAATATTGAGGACTGAACAATAATTAGGAGGAAAGACCAAAGTATTTTTAACTGATTCCTCCGAGTAAAAAATGTTCTTTAAACGTACAAGCTTAGCAGGATACCAGATAAAAGAAAGAGTCACATGAGTATGATAGAAAACAAAACAAGGGGCGATACCTCTGAGCCAAGAGAAGGCTTTCTAATCCTACAGTTTATCATAAACATGAAAAAGGATGAGTACTTCTAAATGATGTCAACTAAATCACAGTGTGAGGTTGTATTATATATGAATGAAAATAATTTCCACATTGAGGCATTAGATTCACTAGTAAGGAGAAAAGTGTGTCAGATTCAGGTTTGTCTGTTACACAATTGTATAGTCTTGGCTTCAAGGTAAGATAGTAGATGTGAAAAGGGACAACCCACTGAGCTAACACTGAAACAGAAAGTAGAGAGCAGGGCTGGGTTTTATTTTCTTGAGATCTGATAAAGAATGGAGTAGGTATGAAGAGAAATATATGATCACCTTATGCTATCTTGCATATTTAATATATAACTATAATCTGAAATGTGTGACCTACTATTTTATGTAAAAATATGTGGAAAAGACAAACTATTTTATTCTACTTTGAATTTATTTCAATTTTTCATTAATAGTTTATCTCAGTAGATACATAATGATTATGTTATGTAGACCCAATCTTCCTTATTCCTGAAAATCACTTTAAACTTTTCCAGATTAAACTAAAATATGACAATCACAATAGTGTTTATAAATATTTATGGATAGAGTTAAGAATGCCTGATTATGCAGATGGGGAATACTTAAGGAAGAAGGTGGACTTGTCTTTAAATGTTTTAGATATGGAGAAAGTATATATATAGCAAGAAGCAAAACCCCCAGAGATTTTCAAAATTAATGAAACACTGAATTTTCCTATTCAAAATTAAATAACTAGGAGGTTTTCTAATTCATGTAACAATGCAATGTATATAAATTATTTTATATTATCATGCAAAACCATGAAAATTGTCTTCCTATAGGAAAATTTTCTGTTATAAGCCAATAATTTCCTAAGAGCAAGTATCTTTATTTTTATTATTTTTCATCTTTTGAATAGAATATATTAACTTGTCAAAATTATCGGACTTTCCGGGAGGGGGGAACCTGAAAAGGGGAAATTATTTGAAATGTAAATAAAGAATATATTTAATAAAAAAAGGAAAAAATATATAGTTAATAAAAAGTGCATAAATTTGTAAGAAAGGAAAAAAGGGTATATGGTAAAGTTTGGAGGGAGAAACAAAAAGGGAGAAATAATATAATTATATTACAATCTCAAAAGTAAAAGAAAAAAATCAGATATTTCAAAACAAAACAATAAAAGTGTAGTACACTCACTCATGTGAAAGACCGTAATCATACACAATGTAGAATTAACAAGCAGGATTTATTTCACAGAAAAAATTTTTCATTTTATCTGTTTCTTATGCAGACAATTTACAGGTACAGTTTTGTGATTAATGCAAACTCAGAACTTTCCTTTATCATATAAGTGGTTGGCAAAAGAACTCAAAGTTTATTTACTATGTATCTGATAGCAATTCAAGGACTCTTGTGATAAAGCAAATAGAATTCTACCCCAAAGGATAACATGCTAGATTATTAGTTTAGGAGCTAGAAAGTGTTGATATATAGTCTCCTGTATTAAAAAAAGAAAGAACAAAAATCAGTTACTTCAATGTCTAATCATGAGGAAAAGACATTGCAGGTTTCCATAGCAACTAAGTCTGGAGTATTCTTCATTCATCTCTTTTCTACTCGAATTGATCTCATTATGGTGAAAAGAAATTGGGAGTGACATCAATGAAAACTCTAATATTTATAGATCCCACTGTAGTTTTTCTGCCGAGAGTGATGAAATGAAGATGCTGAAATTCAGCACTGGCTTGAACAAGAAAACTTAATTTAAATGTGAGAAGGACCAAGCTGTCGTTTGAATTTTACTTACATATTCAGCATCTATTATTTGAGCATTGAGAGAGATGTTTTTTTCATAGACTTTGACAGGCTCAGCTCTTTCGGGAGTTTATTTTATCTCCTCTTCTTGGAAGCTGATTTCAGTGGCACTTTTGGCTCAAACTTTAAAGTCAAAATACAAAAGAACCAGCACATTTATTCTTGTCTGGCAAAAAGGAAATTTATACTATGCTGTGAAGAAACACCCGACAAGCTATTTACTTGGTACTGAACTTTCAAAATACTTCCAGAGTATATTTTCTAGTGAAAAACAAATGTGTTATCGTAATTGACTATGCACACTGCCTCCTACAATTTTATATTAAAGATGTATAAATTTCTATTAAAGTGATCTAATATAATTGGATAGCACTGCCATTTTTTCCTGGCCCATATACTGATTTGTTGTTTACAAATTTAAATTTCACCATTTTATTTTGTGAGCATGATTTTGAACATTTTGGCTTTGTCATAAACCAAGTATAAAGTTCAAGTGTATGATTTTTCACAAAGGTATCTTACCATCTCAGATTTTTGAGAGTATTATGTTTCAGAAACTTAGTTCCGTAAGATTTTCACCATATTTTTGTATACTCATTGTGGTGGTTTGAATAGGTATGGCCCCATAAACTCATATGTTTGAATGCTTGTCCTAAAGGGAGGGATACTATTAGGAATGTGGCCTTCTTGGAGTAGGTGTAGCCTTGTTGGAGGAAGAATGTCATTGTTGTGGCAGGCTGTGAGTTTCATAAGCTCAAGCTATGACTAGTGTTGACAGTCCCATTTTGTTGTCTGAGGATCACAATGTAAAACTCCTAGCACCATGTTTGCCTGTTTTCTGTCATGCTTTTTGGGACAGTAATAACAGACTAAACCTCAGAAGTGTAAGTTAACCCCAATTAAATATTTTCTTTTATAAAAATTGCTACATCCAATAGAGGGCTAATATCCAATATATACAAAGAACTCAAGAAGTTAGCCTCCAGAGAACCAAATTATCCTATTAAAAGTGGGGAACAGACCCAAGGAGCTGAAGAGGTTTTCAGCTCTGCAGGAAGAACAATAATATGAACCAACCAGTACCCCCAGAGTTCCCAGGGACTAAACCACCAACAAAAGAATACACATGGAGGATCCCACGGCTCCAGCTACATATGTAGCAGAAGATGACCATTTCAGGCTTCAGTGAGAGAAGAGGGCATTGGTCTTGTGAAGCCTCAATTTCTCAGAATAGGGGGATGCAAGTCAGGAATGGGGGGGGTAAGCAGGGGAAGGGGGATGGGATAGGAAGCTTTCAGTGGGGTAATGTGGAAAGGGGTAAACATTCAAAATGTAAATAAAGCAAATATCTAATAAAAAAAAATGGAGAACAGAGTTAAACAAAGAATTGTTAACTAAGGAATAGAGAATGGCTAAGAAGCACCTAAAGAAATGTTTAACATCCTTAGTCATCAGGGAAATGCAAATCAAAACAACACAGAGATTCCACTTCACACCAGTCAGAATGGCTAAGTTCAAAAACTCAGGTGACAGCAGATTCTGGCAAGGATTTGGAGAAAGAGGGACATTTCTCCATTGTTGGTATGATTGCAAACTGGTACAACCACTATGGAAATCAGTCTAGTGGTTTCTCAGAATATTGGACATAGACCGATATTGGACATGGACCTGAGACCCCAGCTATACTACTCCTGAGCATATATCCAGAAGATTCTCCAACATATAGCAGGACACATGCTCCACTATGTTCATTGCAGTATTATTTATAATAACCAAAAGCTGGAAAGAACCCATATGTCCTTCAACAGAGGAATGGATACAGAAAATGCTGTACTTTTATATAATAGTGTATTACTCAGATATTACAAACAATGAATTCATAAAATTCATAGGGAAATGGATGGAATTAGAAAATATAATCCTGAGTGAGGTAACCTAGTCACAAAAGAACACACATGGTATGCACTCACTGATAAGTGGACATTAGTCCAAAAGCTCGGAATAACCAACATACACCTAACAGTCCACATGAAGCTCAAGAAGAAGGAAGACTAAAATGTGGATGCTTCAGTCTTTCTTAAAAGGGGAACAAAATACTCATGGAAGGAAATACAGAGACAAAGTGTGGAGCAGAGACTAAAGGAAAGGCCATCCAGAGACTGCCTTACCTGGGGATGCATCCCATATATAGACACCAAAACCAGACACTATTGTGGATGCCAAGAAATGCTGACAGGAGCCTGATATGTCTCTTGAGATGTTCTGCCATAGCCTAACAAATACAGAGGCAGATGTTCACAGTCAACCATTAACTGAGCTTGGAGTCCCCAATGGAGGAGTTAGAGAAAGGACTGAAGGAACTGAAGGGGTTTGCAACCCCATAGGAAGAAGAAAAATATCAACCACCCAGAACTCCAGACCTCCCAGGGACTAAACAAGCAACAAAAGAGTACACATGGAGGGACCCCTGCCTCCAGCCACATATGTAGCAGAGGATGGCCTTGTTGGACATCAATGGGAGAAAAGTCCCTTGGTTCTGGGAATGCTTGATGTCCCAGTGTGTGGGACTGCCAGGTCAGGGAGGCAGGAGTGGTTGGGTGGGTGGGAGAACACCCTCATAGAGGCATCGGGAGGGGGTATGGGATAGAGGGTTTCTGGGGGTGGTAATCAGGAAAGGGGATAACATTTGTAATGTAAATAAATAAAATATTAAATAAAGTAAAATAAATAATTGTGATCATGGTCCATCTTCCCTGCAATTAAATCCTAAGACACTGATATAAAACAACCCTGAGATTTCATCTCACATCAGTCAGAATGGCTAAGATCAAAAACTCAGGAGATAGCAGGTGTTGGCATGGATGTGGAGAAAGAGGAACACTCCTCCACTGGTGGTGGGATTGCAAACTGGTACAACCACTCTGGAAATCAGTCTGGCAGTTCCTCATAAACCTGGGCATGATACTACCGGAGGACCCCATTATACCACTCCTGGGCATATACCCAGAGGATTCCCCAGCATGTAATAAGGACACATGCTCCACTATGTTCATAGCAGCCCTATTTATAATAGCCAGAAACTGGTAAGAACTCAGATGTCCCTCAACAGAGGAATGGATACAGAAAATGTGGTATATTTACACAATGGAATACTACTCAGCTATTAAAAACAATGTATTCATGAAATTCTTAGGCAAATGGTCAAAACTTGAAAATATCATCCTTAGTGAGGTAACCCAATCACAAAAGAACACACATGGTGTGCAGTCACTGATAAGTGGATATTAGCCCAGAAGCTCAAAATACCCAAGACACAATTCACAGACCACATGATGCCCAAGAGAAAGGAAGGAGAGGCCCCTGGTCCTGGAAAGGCTCGATGCAGCAGTATAGGGGAATACCAGGACAGAGAAGCGGGAGGGGGTTGATTGGGGAACGGGGGGGGAGAAGAGGGCTTATGAGACTTTTGGGAAGGGGGAAGCAGGAAAGGGGAAGTCATTTGAAATGTCAATGTCAATGAAGAACATATCTAATAAACAAAGAGAGAAAAGACACTGATATAAATATATTTAAGCTATTAACATTGATCAAGATCTGGTTTTCATGTAGTATGTTTTTTGTTTCACAGTTATCATGCATTAGGTAAAGGTTTTTTTTTTTAAATGATCATATGTTAAAGGCTCAATGCCCAATGTAGAGAGGGATAAAAATGAGTGAATAAATATTTGACAAATGTAAGAAACAGCGAATGGAAAATAAAAACATACTGCACCCATACACAGTTCACCACATGGCCAGAATTTGATAAGCATTTTGATATTATTGCCTTTAGACAGAATATTAGGAAACATATACTTATATAAACAGTATCATCCTTTTAGATTATAGCTTATTATTAGTTTACATTAAAGTCAGGCAATGTAGTAAGTTTTAGAACAAAGGTTGAGTGTAAGCAATTAGCTAATCAGAAACCATTGGCACACAGTTTGGACCGAAGTGTTCATTCTAAAACACTATTTATATGAGATATACTTTCAAACTTACTTTGTGGCAATAAATATTTCAATATTTTAGCAGGGTTACAGAATGTCCATGATATAACTCTTAGACCATAATAAGAAGGAAAGCCAAAGTTTGAATGCTTCAATATCACTTAGAAGGGGTACAAAATAATAAGGGAGGCAGAGGGAGGAACCTGGGTGGGAGAGGAGAAGGAGAAGGGAAAAGCGGGGACAGGATCAGGTATGGAATGAGACAGGAGATAGGTCCAGAGGGCCAGAAGAATAAATAAAATTATATAGTACTGGGGGCATGGAATGAGAGGAACGACTAGAAAGTCCTAGACTCCAGGGATGTGAGAGGCTTCCAGGACCCAATAGGGATGACATTGGTCTAGATGCCCAACAGTGAGGAGATAGAACCTGAAGAGACCACCTCCAGAAGATAGACATGGCTCCAAGTTGAAGTACGGGGGCACCCATCTATCTCAAAATTTTTTACCTAAGAATTGTTCCTGTCTAAATGAAATACAGGGACAGAAATGGAACAGAGACTGAAGGAAATGCCATCCAGAGAAAGCCTCACCTTGGGATACATTCCATCTGCAGACACCATATCCAGAGACTATTGCTGATGGCATTTTATGCTTGCAGACAGGAACCTGGTATGGCTGTCCTCTGCCAGTACCTGACTAAAACAGAGAAGATACTCATAGCCAACCATTGGCCTGAACTGAAAGACCCCAATGGAAGTGTTAGGGGAAGGTTTGAAGGAGCTGATGTGGAGTGCAACCCCATAGGAAGGACAATAATATCAACAAATTGAACCCCACAGAGCTCCTAGGGACTAAACCACCAACCAAAGAATATACGAGTCGGTCCATTGCTTCTGCTACATATGTAGAAGAGGACTGCCTTATTTGGCATCAATGGGAAGGGAGGTCCTTGTTCCTCTGGAGGCTTGATTGCCCAGAGAGGAGGGATGCTAAAGAAGTGAGGCAGGAGTGGGTAGATGGGTGGAGGAGCACCCTCTTAGAGGCAAAGGGAGTGGCATAGGTAGGGTATTCATGGAGGGGAGACCAAGAAGGGGAGCAACATTTGAAATGTAAATAAATAAAATAATTATAAAAAAGAATAAAATTGCTAGATGAGAAGATGATTGTATAACATGTAAAGGAACTTGTAGCCTTTTAGCTGAATAACTGAACTACTATCATATATATTGCCATTAGCAATAAAAGAGTCATCCAAATTCTCCACATCTTCATCTGAATAGATTTAGTTATTTTAATATTGACACCTTGAGTGATATGAAGCACACCATCACATAAACCCGAAAAGCACTATGTCAAGAGGAAGAAATCAAACATAGAAGGACATAATTTTTCTAATTGTATTTACAAAATTATTTAAAAAATATGAGTCCAGAGAAATAAGTAATGTTTTGGGGTACAGAGATTGGAATTTGAAGTAAACTCAAAAACGTACATATTTCTGTTTACTTCTGTGAGGATGGCAAGAATATTCTGTGTAACTGTATACCTCTGAGAGTTGAGGCAGTTTAGTTTTATAAACTTTATGAAACTTACATAGATTATACCTCAGTGGAAAAAAAATGAAATTAAAATTTAAGAAAAGGAAAAGAAAGTAGGCTGAGAAAAGCAGCCTCCCTCCATGGCCTCTTAATTAGTTCTTGCCTCCATGTTCCTGCCTTGTTTGAGTTCCTCTTCTGACTTCCTTTGATGATGAACAGTTATGTGGAAGTTGAGGCCAAATAATCCCTTCTCCCCACTCCCCAAAAACAGTTATAGGAAGAAGGATTAGAATGATGCAGAATCCTAAAGAAATGTCAACGTTTCAATGATGAGAATTTGTATGAGCAGAGAGATCAGGACGCAAACAGAGACTGGTACACTACAAAGGAAGATTCCAAAGGAAGGAGATAATTTTCTTGTAGTAAACATTCACAAAGGATCATTCTTGGTTTTGTTTTCTTGTTTTGCTTTTCTACATTATAACACTACAATTCTAGAGCAAATCTTATGGAGTAAAATGTGTAGGATATATTGTAAGTATATGCATAAAAATATATCACCATTTTACTTTCAGAATATTCAACTCATTTTTTATATTTATTAGAAACATGAAATTTCTAGGTTCTACACAATATATGTTTATATTTGCTTATACTTCTGTGGTTCCAATTTCTTACCAAAATACCAGTAAATATTTAGTGTACTGATGGCTGTTTTTACTTTAACTTAACAAAGCTTAGGTCATTTGGGAAAAATTAATCTTAATCAAGATTTTTTTTTCATAGGCTTGACTTATCAAAAAGTCTGTAGTATGTTTTCAATTGATGATTGATGTATGCAGATTCAGATCTCTATGGGTAACACCGTCCCTGGCCTGCTTGCCTACTTGGTTGTAATAAGAAATCATGCTGAATAAGTCATGGAGAGCAAGCTGGTAAGCAGCACACACCCATGGACTCTGATCAGCTTTTGCCTTCAAGTTTCTGGTGTGTTTTAGTTCCTGTCCTGACTTCCCTAATTGACAGGAATACAAGCTAAAATAAACCCTTTCTTTCCAGAGTTCTCTTGGTCATGGTATTTTATCATGGCAGTAGAAAGCTAAAACATTTGCACAATGCTCTTAACCAATGGTAAGTTAGCATTTTCTGATTTTTAACAGTAAAGATCTATATGTAAATGTCAACAAGCAAGCAAGGACAGCAGGAACTAAGAGAGACAATGAAGTTCCAGTGGGAATCTACGTTGGTCTGCTATGTAGGGATTTTGTGGAAATGAAGACAGAGAAGAGTCCAAACCTCACTGTTCTCTCATTTGGATCAGCATAGCAATAGGACTTAAAGTAATATAATGTATTAATTTATATCTAACCTTCAATTTGACTTACTTTGTTTATTTGATGTCCTTCTTAGTTCTTTAAATGTTTCAATTTCAATTTTAACAAAAAGGCCTCCTGAGATCTTTGATTAAGATTTCATTATTTAATTGATTGTCTAGAAGAGTTTCTTCATTGCATAATATAGAAACACATTTTGACATGGCTAAACATTGAACATGTACTTCAATGTAAATTGACCTCAACTTTATGGAAACAAATAACAGGCATGTTAATGGTGGATATTAAAAAAAAGGAATGGTTGAAGGACTTATAAGCATATATGGGTCTATATGATACCTTTTGGTTTTGTTTCTTGGTGGATATTCCTTACTTAGAAAAGAAATTTATATGGCAAGAATTCTTTTTACAGCTAGATCAAATCTCTCCACAGTCATTGACTCATATGCCTGTGGAAAGTAGAAGTGGAACCTGGCACGAACATGCTTGGAATATATTGCTCAATTGTAGAAAATGAATATTTCAAGTGGGTAGAGACAAGATATTTTTTACCATAAATTTTCTAACATAAATGCACAAAGAGAAATGGTTTTGGCTTAGGAAACAAGTCAGGTTTGTCAGTTAAGGATTTTCAGGCAAGCATTTTAAGATGGGCCAAGATTTAGTCAAGCAAACAGAAATAATCTGAAAGATTGGTGAGTCCTTTTAAAGATATGAACCAGGGCCAAAAATAAAATTTATCTCACTAAGCCGAGCTATATAATGGACAGTGACAATGTGAAAGTCTTATAGGTCATGTTTTGAGAGAATTAATATCCCTCTTTTAGATTTTCTTGTGTTCAAACAAGGCATATTTCTAGAAACATTCCCTCTTTTCCTTGTATGTATATTTAAAATACAAATTTTAGTTATTAGGTTTATCATGTTTTACTAGTAATTTAATTTATAATAGATTGCTATTAAAATATTAAAATGCAATTATTTTTACTTAGTAGACTGCTGCTCTGAAACATTTTCAAATAATTATTTATTGTCTTTCTTTTATACTTACTTATCACCAAAAGAAACAATCAAACTAACAAATACAACAACAAATTATTCAGTGAGATGGTAACTATTATTTGTCATTTTGATGGTAAAAATGCCTTCCAACATTTTTAATTAATCATTTAAAGTGTGTCTATGTCATTGCTTTTCAAAAATAATGATGTGCATATTAGCAAACTATATAAAGTATATTGCAAACCTCAGGATCTGGGACATAATCTATTCCTTTGAATTGTTGAATAAAGGAAAAGACATAGCAAAATTACCCATCTACCCTCTATTTATTTATACAGCTAAAACATTTCTCATATTATAAAAACTTCAGCTAGTTCCTTAAAGCTGAATTTTCATGTAATTGTGAAATAGGAACTGGGAAAGGAATGGAAATTCAAATAGGAGGGAAAGCACAGTCCATTACAAATTGAAAAGGAAACCTTACCAGACTGCTGTCCTGGCAACTCTTTCTTCTCGCTCAGTAGAAACAATTTGTGTAGGAAGACAGCTTTTATTCTCTAGTTGTTCTCAGCATCTAACTGCTGATATAAATTATTTAAGAATTTACTTGTGTGCATCCTGAGCATGGTCTATAAGTGCCAGTCTGAAACATATACTTGAAGTGTAGCCTATGTATTTCAACTTGCTGTAAAATGAGATTTTTAAAAGATCAACATATATATTAAAAATAAATTAATCCTCCGCTGGGGTTCCTGTCTGGCTACAGGAGGTGACCTCTTCAGGTTCCATATCCCTGATGTAGTAAGCCACAGCGAAGGTCACCCCCACTGATTATTGGGCGGCACCCTAATCCCATGTCACAGTCCCCTCAGAGATGTCCCTCACCTCCTCATCCCTGTCAATTGTAGATTTCTATTAATTTTCAGGGCAAGTAGCCATCTCTCTTTCTTTCCCCATATCTGATCCTAAAACCCTCATTCTTGTGCCCATTCCTGCTCCCTCCCAGTTCCCTGCCTCGATCCCCCTTTTATTTTATTCCTCCCCTCTGCCCTCTTCTAAGTGAGATTCAAGATTCCTCACTTGGGCCTTTCTTCTTGTTTAGCTTACCACATTTTCTTTATCCATTCTTTAATTGAGGAACATCTATATTGTTTCCAGTTTCTGGCTATTACGAATAAAGCTGCTACTAACCAGGATCCTTGCAGCTCTCAGAGTCTGAACCACCAACCAAAGAACATTTACAGACTGGAAATAGGTCATCCTGCCCATATGTAGCCGATGTGTAGCTTGGTCTTCATGTAGGTCATAAACAATTGGAACAAGGGCTATCTCAAAAGCTTTTGCCTCAATTGAAGCTGGAAGCTGTCACTGTGCTTGAGATGGATATTCTTGTTTGTAGAGATGGATTCTGATGTTCAGTGACCTGATGAAAGTCGTTCTGCTAGACAGGTACTCCAAAGTAACAAAACTGTAGTGATAGACTTCTGGCGGCAGCAGAAGGAGGTGTTAGGGGCTTCCCAAAGGGCTTCTTTAATTTAATACCAAGTCTGATATTGATTGGTTAGTTGTATTTTGAACCACTTTTTTTTTTTAGTCCATAGATTCTCATTTGCAAAATGAGAATTACAATGACCCACGGCTTACAGTTTTGTGTGCTGTTAATAATCTTCAGCTTAATAAACATCCACCAGTCTGTTTATATATAATAATAATAATAATAATAATAATAATAATAATAATAATAATAAAATAAGTGTATACATCCATAAGAAATTTTTGAAAATGTTTTTACAAATAAATTATGGGCAGCATATACAGTTATAGCTTTTAATATAAAATAAAATGTAAAATGTTTTCTTTGGATCTCATCCTTCCAACATAAAAGTCAAGTGAAGGGCAGTTGGGAAGACAGCTCAAAAGTTTAGAGCACTTGCTTTTCTTTTAGATAAATGAGGTTTAGGTCCCAGAACCCACATTTGGCAACTCTCTCTCTCTCTCTCTGTCTCTCTGTCTCTGTCTCTGTCTCTCTCTCTCTCTCTCATTTGCAGGTACACACACAAATAAATACATAACTAAAATGAGATATAGTATTATAAAGAAATAAAGGATGAAACATTTCTGCACAGACCCACAGCTAGACAATAGGCAGAGTTTGGGAAAATCTGTGGAAAAGTGGGAGGAGGGATTGTAGGCACCAGAAGGCATCAGGGACACCTGGAGAACACAACACACAGAAACTAAGCAGTACTTGTAGGGTCTCCCAAAAACTGAAGGAATAATCAGACCTGTGTGGTATGAGTTTTGCTCCATGAACATATGCTATGGTTTGGTAGCTTGCGCTTCTTGTGGCATCCCCAACAGTATCAGTGTCTCTGACCCTTCTGCAGGTTTCAGGACCCTTTTCCTCCTACTGGGTTGCCTCATCCAGCCTTGATATGATGGTTCATGCCGAGTCTTATAACTTGTTATGCTGCATTTCATTGATATCTCTGAAAGGCCTGTTCTTTTCTGAAAGGAAATGGAGGAGGAATTATCTAGATGAAAGGAGAATTGTGTGGAGGGAACTGGGAGAGTTTGAGGGAGGAGAAACTATTATCAGTATGCAATGTATGATGGGAGGGAAAAACATGAATGAGTCAAGGAGAGACTAGAACAATTGATTTAACAACAGTAAAGAATGGAAGAGCAGGGTAGAAGAAGGGACAAGGGGAGAGATAACTAATGCTAAGGGCCTTTTGAAATGTCATATGATACCTAATACTGTATATATATACATATATATACACATATATATATCCACACATATATGCATATAATACTGTATATACATAATATTATATATAATATGTATATATATGAAAATGTAGATAGATATTAAAGGAATGTAAATGAAGTAACCATATAATAAAGGGGGAAATATTCCAACTAGTCAGCATATAATAACAATTACAAAAAAAAAGTGCAAGCAATGGGTTACCTTTTTTGAATCTTTGGGAGAAAGGTCTCATCGATTTCCCTAGACACTCCTAGCTAATGCCAATGCTATTGGTTATCTTCCTCAACTTAATTATAAAATGATAAGACCCTATTGATGAAGACACCATATACTCACAGCACATAACACAGATAAATTTAGTTGGTACTCAACTGGAAATTTCATCCAAAATGGTCAGAGATCATAGTGCTGGAATATACTATACATGCTACTAGAGGAGATAAGTAAACATCATTCTCTCAGAGGTATTAATATTTTAATATTCATTCATGGCACAAGTCTGAAGTATATACAGGTATAATAACCTACTTACAAAGTATGTCCATAGGTGCAATAGTGGCATAAATGTGAGAAGAGTAATAAAGAATATTTTTATTATATTTAAAGTCCATGGTAAAAGAGAGAACCCATTTCTAAACTTGGCAATGTGGCTAACAATCTGAAACTAGATAGCTCATGGGCCCAAGGGAAAATCTCTTATTATTCTGCTAAATATACATAGTAATGCAATGACACACAATGACATATTGTTCTACAAACAGATCAGTGTTTTGGTCAAACCTCAGGAAAGCAGCTATTTTTGGAGTAGATAGAAATTAACACAGAGTCTCATACCTGGGCAATATGAAGAGAGTGAATGCAATGTCTTTTTTTTCTATGTTTTTTATTTACATTCAGAATGATTTCCCCTTTCCCAGTTCCTCCCTCCCCGAAAGTCCCATAAGCTCTCTTCCCTACCCCTGTTCCCCATTCAACCCCCTCTCACTTCTCTGTCTTGGCATTCCCCTACATCCAGTCTTTCCAGGACCAGGGGTCTCTCCTTCCATCTTTTTTGTGTCTAGAGCATTCCGAGATTCTGGATTAATATCCCCTTATCAGTGACTGCATACTATGTGTGTTCTTTTGTGATTGGGTTACCTCACTAAGGATAATATTTTCCAGTTCTGACCATTTGCCTAGGAATTTCGTGAATTCATTGTTTTTAATTGCAGAGTAGTATTCCATTGTGTAAATATACCACATCTTCTGTGTCCATTCCTCTGTTGAAGGACATCTGGGTTCTTTCCAGCTTCTGGCTATTATAAATAAGGCTGCTATGAACATAGTGGAGCATGTGTCCTTATTGCATGCAGGTAAAGCCTCTGGGTATATGCCCAGGAGTGGTATAGCTGGATCCTCCCGGAGTGTCATGCCCAGTTTTCTGAGGAACTGCCAGACTGCTTTCCAGAGTGGTTGTACCAGCTTGCAATTCCACCAGCAGTGGAGGAGTGTTCCTCTTTCTCCACATCCTTGCCAACAACTGCTGTCTCCTGTGTTTTTGATCTTAGCCATTCTGACTGGTGTGAGGTGGAATCTCAAGGTTGTTTTGATTTGCATTTCTGTAATGACTAAGGATGTTGAACATTTCTTTAGGTGCTTCTCAGTCATACTACCTCCTGTCAAAATTCAGATCTCTATGCAGAAGAGAAGATTGAAAGACTGTAAAAACCAAAGGTGCTGAACTATTTTAAGGAAGCAGAAAATTTTCAGACACAAATGGCAGACACATGCATGAACTCAGAGTGTCTGTGACAATATGCACAAGACCTTCACAAACTGGATGAAATACACAGCATGAGTGAGTAGAAGTCATCATGAATGAACAGAGATTCCTACTTCGGGTCTTCCTGCTACAGCGGCTGTAGTGAGTAAAATCAGTTGTTTTCAATCAACTACACTTCACAAAGGCTCCCATGCTGGTGGTTGTTGGCTGATACAACTCAGACTCCATGTTCTTTTTGAGTGTTTTCATTTTTAAAAATGAATAGATTTTGATCACAATCCTTCTGTTTCTACACCATTCCCAGATACATTTAAATTCATCTTTCTTTTAAAAATATACAAGA
This sequence comes from Tokudaia tokunoshimensis, assembly GCA_036184795.1. Taxonomy (NCBI): domain Eukaryota; kingdom Metazoa; phylum Chordata; class Mammalia; order Rodentia; family Muridae; genus Tokudaia; species Tokudaia tokunoshimensis. The sequence goes on from BTHU01000015.1 coordinate 66,527,744, forward strand.
GTATATAAAAAAAAACCTATAAAAATATACACATAGTACAGTAAATTTTGTGCAAGTACTCGTGAGCATGAGGCCTATTTGGTAATGTAGTTGATATGAGTTTCACACCATTTAAGTAAGTTAATTTTTCCTATCCTACTGAACAGGAAATATGTTCCTGTCTTAGGGTGGGTCGTTGTGCCCGTTTCCTCTTGATTGTGTTGAGATGTTTTTTGCTGAGCTTGTGCATATTTTCTGTATCTGCCACAGTTTTTGTCTGTTCATATTGGCATCATCTTTCTCTGTCCAGGAAACATTTAATTAGTGTCCTCTACCACCTCTTTCTCTTACAATATTTTATTTTTTTAAGAGAGAGAAAGAACATGAATCTGAGCGTGTAGGGATGGAGCATCTGGGATGAGTCAGAGGAAATCAAAGAATGTGATTAAAATATATTATATAATATCATAATAAAACACTTTCAAATGAAAGAATAAGAATATGCTAATTCTCAGAAAATTAGGAAAGAAAGAAGGAAAAACGGAAGATTTAAGAGCAAGATGAAATATAGAAAATGTATATGCAAGAAACCCTTAAATGTGCCAGATCACACACACGAAAGAACATGAAAAGAGAAGTAGGACTTTTGGGAAGAGGAATGATTACAGAAGGAAATGGGGGGGGGGTATGTGTATAAGAGGAATGTATGCAAGAAAAATTACTAAAATTCATTGCATACACATTTGAAATTGGAAAATGATTAGGAGGAAAATAAATTAGGTAGCTGGAAGAGCAAAATGCTATATAGCTATTCAAAGGACATGCGTTTAGTTTCACGTTATTGTCTAGAGATGGACTGTGAGGAAAAAATGAAAAGTGAAATTTTTTACTGTATTATACTTGTCATTAAAAATGTGACTATGGAATAAACAGAAACACTCCTGTTCAAAAGGAAAGAAAAGATTGAAACATTCTTGCAGTTCATAGAATATACAAAAGAGCATAGAACAAAATAAAAAGGCAAACTAGGACTTTGCATGTCTACCGAATTTCTAAGTTGTGACAAATGTCTGAGTCTGAATTTTTCCTGAGATGGATTGAATAGATTTTAATTTTTACATTCTACTAACCACTTATATGTGTGCTCAAATATTGCATCTACTCAGACTCATCTGTTAAATAAATAAAATCTATTCCATACCCACTTACATTTTTTATAGTGCTTTACTTCAAGTGTATATCATATTCATGATTTTTTTTCCAGTTTGCCTTTTCCCAGTATGATTTCTAGGTATGATTCATTAATATGTATCTTTGCATACACCCATTCACTTAGATAACCTATTATTTAAAAGTCTGCTAGAACAGTGAAATCATGCTGTATATTTAAAAAAATAATAATTAGCTAATAAACTAGAAATAAACAACTCCATTCCACATGTATATAAATATTATAAATTATCCTTTTTACACTTTTAGAAGCAAAATCACATTAACTTAAATCTTGAGAATAAATTCCTGCAATACAAACTTCTGGAGAAACCATAAAAGGACATTTTGGACTGCTATGGCAATGATATATGTGATTTTTAAAATTCATGGCTCCCCTGTGAGTTATATTATTGCTCTAAAGAGTGTGTGGGCAACCATTTTGCTTCGTGGAGCATAGCAAGTGTTAGTTTTGATATGTGGCTTAGTCCTTTACCATCTCTAAGACCATTTTTCTTCACACATGCAGCTATAACCTTTGAGTATTTCTAAAGTGTTTCTAATGCAATATTCCTTGACTTAAAGAGCTGAGGGCTGAATGAAAAAGTATTCAAGGAGAAAGATGCTTAACATAATATGATTCTTAGCTCAAAAATCTGGTCATTCATAGCTATAAAGAGTCCCAAGACAACTAACCTGGAGGTCAGGGTAACAAGTCACATTTTATTGAGAAGGATGTGTTGAAGCTATAAAAGAGTACCCTATAGGTCATCCTTTCTCAAAAAATGTAGTTTTAAGGCATAGTAATCATTGACCCATTTGACACAATTTTTTGGATGGTTTGACTATTACATGTTTTAAAAAGCCCAGAGAGTATGGGAAAGTAGAGAATTCACATCTTCAGTACTTCAGCAAGCTTATATTATATGCTTCTGCTGAAAATGAGCACTATGAGAATCTTCCATTGTTACAATAGATCAGAAATATGGCAAGACTTTTATTTTGTTTCCAGATAACACTTTGTTATCTATAAGGCAAAATAAACCAAGTGGCAAATTTAAAATGTTTTCTTTTAAATTGTGTATGATAACCAAATATTTAGAACCTGAAGGAACATTAAAAATGTGGAGTAGTGTTCAGGGATAGACAGAATTTGCATTTAAAGCTGGGAACACTATTCCAATTTTATTCCTCTATTCCTGTATTAGTTACTATTTTGCCACTGTGACAAATACCTAGAACCTTCTTAAGGAAGTAGCTAAGATTTCTGTTGGGTTATCATTTTAGTCCACAATATTTGGCCTGGAATGGAGGTGGCTCAGTTTGAAGATTCTGAGGTTGTAATGGGTTCCATGGAATAACAGTGTACCAGAAACTATAGAATATAGCAACAAACTGGGGAATAATATAGGCTTCTGAAGTCTTCATCTAGTGTTCTACTTCTGTATATGTACTCCACCTCCTTAAAGTCTTATTTTCTAAAAAATAATTCCACAGGTCTGGAAACAAGTATCATATATGGGACCATACAAGGAGCATTTTAAACATAATTGGAAAATAAAATAAATCTCCAGATGCCACCTTTTGGATAAGTGTAAAAAGAACATTTGTGAAGACTTAAAGTTTTGTATACATGATCTTTCTCTTAGATATAATGAGTCAAACCAAAGATATAGACATTTTCTATAGAAAAGAAACATAGGGCAAAGTTATTTGGTGTGGCTTATCTCATAGAGATTGATAATAACTCTTAGAAACTAGGCAACTAGTTTTCAATTGCATCTACAATGCTATTTCTGCTAGAAACTCAGTGGCATGAGTTCTGGCCTTTAAACTCCATCTCTGAAAGAGTGCTATCTACATTATCAAATCTACTCATCCTTCTCCATTAACAACTCAACTATTGAACAGATCATGGAGCTAGGTCATGTGCCTAGAATAAAGAAAGGCTACAAACTGTTTCTCTGACTTGTAGTTCTGGAAGGCATGACTGGAGTCCTGAATTTTGTAAACACAGAGAGGTCCCATTCCAGAAAGCAGAAAGTACTTTCTATCTACTTTACAAGTAATTATCTGATGTCATGAAAATGCAGTTTTATCAACTATACTGATCAAGTACAGAGTGCTGAGTATTATTTACAAAATATTTGGTTGAATCAATGGGTATTAATGGTCTCATTTATTTTGCTTCTTTAAGCAGAGACAGTATCAAGACATTTAATTGAATCTGAGGTATTTTTTCAGAGAATTTACCTACCATATCTGAGTAATAGAAGAAAAAGCATTGGATAGCCTGGGGAACAAACTATGTAGACCAGACTGGCCTAAAACTTATAGAAATGCATCAGCCTCTGCATTCTGAATACTAAAAATAAACACCTTCACTACCACAACCAGATTACTATATTAATGGTAAAATAAACCTTTAAAGGTAGGTGCCAAACTTTTTGAAAAGACCTCTAACTGCAGAGGTAAATAACTAACTAGTCATCTCTTTTGAGAAGTGGGATATTAAATGATTTACACTTAGTTTTCAATTTTCTATTTGAAAATTTCTATTTAAATTTCTATATGAAATTTCACCAACCTTACATACGACAGAGGGCTAATATCCAATATATACAAAGAACTCAAGAAGTTAAACTCCAGAGAGGCAAGTAACCCTATTAAAAAATGGGGTACAGAGCTAAACAAAGTGTTCTCACCTGAAGAATATCTAATGGCTGAGAAGCACCTAAAGAGATGTTCATCATCCTTAGTCATTAGGGAAATGCAAATCAAAACAACCCTGAGATTCCATCTCACACCAGTCAGGATGGCTAAGATCAAAAACACAGGAGACTGCAGTTGTTGGCGAGGATGTGGAGAAAGAGGAACACTCCTCCACTGCTGGTGGAATTGCAAGCTGGTACAACCACTCTGGAAAGCAGTCTGGCGGTTCCTCAGAAAACTGGGCATGACACTCCCGGAGGATCCGGCTATACCACTCCTGGGCATATATCCAGAGGCTTTACCTGCATGCAATAAGGACACATGCTCCACTATGTTCATAGCAGCCTTATTTATAATAGCCAGAAGCTGGAAAGAACCCAGATGACCCTCAACGGAGGAATGGATTCAGAAGATGTGGTATATCTACACAATGGAATACTACTCTGCAATTAAAAACAATGAATTCACGAAATTCCTAGGCAAATGGTCAGATCTTGAAAATATCATCCTTAGTGAGGTAACCCAATCACAAAAGAACACACATGGTATGCAGTCACTGATAAGGGGATATTGACCCAGAATCTCGGAATACCCTAGACACAATCCGCATATCAACAGATTTCTAAGAAGATGGAAGGAGAGACCCCTGGTCCTGGAAAGACTGGATGTAGGGGAACGCCAGGACAGAGTAACGAGAGGGGGTTGAATGGAGAAAAGAGGGAGGGAAGGGGGCTTATGGGACTTTCGGGGAGGGAGGAAACGGGAAAGGGGAAATGATTTGGAATGTAAATTAAAAAAAATAAAATAAAATAAATAATAAAAAAAAAGAAATCTCACTATGTTTATCCTATTTTTACTGTGAGTGAATGTATACTTACAAAATTATTGAGATGTGCAGTTCAGTGGTTCTCAACCTGTGGGTCATAACCCCTTTGGGAGTTGAACAACCCTTTTACATGTGACACATACCAGATATCTTACATATCAGTATTTATATTAAAATTCATGACAATAGAAAAGTGTAGTTATGAAGTAGCAACAAAATAATTTTATGATTGTAGAACACCAATACCATGTGGAACTATATTAAATGGTCCCAGCATTAGGAAGGCTGAGAACCATTGGGCTAGTTGAAGAAAATAGAATTTTTTGGTCTGTTACATAAATGTGTTTGTACAAAGTGAATTTTAATAAACTTTTTTTTTGCATAGCACCAGCATACTTGCTAGAGCTGTGTCTTACTCAGTTTGTGATCAGTTTCAGCCTTGTGGGTAGCCAGCTCTCCCTCTCTGCTTGTATATCCTGCAGAGCAGATCTGAGAATAGAACTTCTTTGAAACTCACATGAATCTCATGCTAAGACCAATTCAAAGGTGTGTGTACTCCTTTCTACCCTCTCTGGCACATCATTCCAAGACTGCTGGCTTTTTAATTTTAGATTAACTCCCTTAAGTAACCCTAACACAAAAATAAATCTCATAAAGCTTATTCAGCATCTGTATAAAGTCATAGTATGTTTTATATTTAGCTATTAATTTTACACAGTGGATTGATTGGATAAATTTACAAATTAACTATATTTAGTATTTATGTTGTAGGCAATAGAACAATATGTTTATTGGTAATTATACTAAAGTCATGCCATGCCTGATTCTTATTTTAGCCATATGTTGACTATAGTGTCATTAGATGAGCAGCAACTTTCAAACCTCACTGGCTTTCGATATCATATCAATGAGAAAAGAGCATGCAGATGCTCAAGCTGAAAGAAATAAATGGGGGTTGGGAATAGGAATATTTTCTCTATAAGCATGTGGAACCGAGTGTGACAGAGTAGCTCTGAAGTAAAAAGCCAGATATGGTTTTGAGTGCCTATAGCATCAACATTGGGTAGAACAGAGACAAAGACTTCTTTGGACAAGTAACCTAGCTGAAAGAGGTGTCAATATTAATGAAGGGAATTTGTCTTGAGCCAATATGGTAGAAAGATATATAGAAGACACCCAGCACTCTTTTCTGGTCTATGGTTAGAGAAGAAGTAGAAACTCTGCCCTCACATTCACATGCTTACAGCATACTACACACACACACACACACACACATAGAAGAGAAAGCAAGGTATTTTAAAAATGCATAGAACAGATAGTCATTAATCCATGGATATTATTATTTATTTTACTTTTTCACTTTATGTACTGCTCAGGGCCTCCGTCTCTGTCAGCCCCTCCCACAATAATTGTCCCATTACCTTCTTACCTTGTGAGCAGATGGGGCATTCCTGAGTATCTCCCCACTCTGGTATATCAAGTCTCTGAGAGGCTTCCTCTCCCACTGAGAACAGATAAAGCATATCCCACAGATAGGCAAAAGCTTCCCACTCCAGTTGTTCAGGACCTATGAAGACCAAGCTGGACATATTCGACATATGTGCTGGGAGGCCTAGGTCCAGCCTGTGTGTGTTCTTGGTTGGTGGTTCAGACTCTGAGAGCCCCAAGGTTGTTCAGGTTAGTTTATTCTATTGATCTTCCTGTGGAGTTCTCAATCTCTTACAGCCCACAATTCTTCCTCCTGTTCTTCCATAAGAGGCCCCAACTTCCATCCATCTTTGGGTATGGGTAGATGCATCTGTCTGAGTTATCTGCTGGGTGGAGCCTCTCAGAGGACAGTTGAGTAGACTCCTGTCTGCAAGCACAACAGACTATCATTAATAGAATCAGGGATTGGTGCTTGGCCATCGGATGGGTCTTAAGGTGGGCCAAACTCTCAGCATTTGCTCCCTCTCCAATCCCTGCCTTTCCTGTAGACAGAAAAAGTTTTGGGTCAAGAATTTTGTGGGTGGGTTGGCATGCCTGTAGCTCCCTTGGTATTTCTGCCTGGTCATAGGAGGCAGCCTTCCCAGGCTCCATATCCTCAATGCTGTGAGTCACAACTAAGGATACCCCCATTGATTCTTGAGTATTTTCCCTACCCTAGGTCTTCATCTCCCTTGGATTTGTCTACTACCCACCACTAGTCAGAGCAGATTTCCATTAATTCTCATGGCCATATGGCCATCCGTCTTAGTCAGGGTTTCTATTCCTGTACAAACATCATGACAAAGAAGCAAGTTGGGGAGGAAATGGTTTACTGAGCTTACACTTCCGCACAGCTGTTCATCACCAAAGGAAGTCAGGACTGGAACTCAAGCAGGTCAGGAAGCAGGAGCTGATGCAGAGGCCATGGGGGCATGTCATTTACTGGCTTGCTTCCTCTGGCTTGCTCAGCCTAATCCCTTATAGAACCCAAGACTACCAGCCCAGGGATAGTACCACCCACAAGGGGTCTTCCTCCCTTGATCACTAATTGAGAAAATGCCCCACAGTTGGATCTCATGGAGTCACTGCCCCAACTGAAGCTCCTTTCTCTGTGATAACTCCAGCCTGTGTCAAGTTGACACATAAAACCAACCAGTACAATTGACCCCTTGTCAGCTTGACACAGAAACACATCACTATTAAGCCTCAACCCTTACTTTCTTATTCATCCCCAAGATCTAAATAACTTTAAAAGTCCCATACTCTTTTCATATTAAAATTCAATCCCTTTAAAAGGCCCAATATCTTTTAAAATTCAAAGTCTTTTAAAAATTCAGTCTCTTAACTGTGGGATCCACTAAAATACTTTCTTTCAGGGGGAAAATATCAGGGTACAGTCACAATCAAAATCAAAACTCAAACTCCAATGGGTCAATGTCTGGGATCTAATTCATGATCTTCCGGGTTCCTCCAAGGGCTTGGGTCACTTCTCCAGCTCTGCCCTTTGTAGCACACATCTTGTCTTCTAGGCTCCAGCCTGTGACAAGTGGACACACAAAACCAGCCAGTATAGGCTGTTAGATATTTTTAATTGGATATTTCATTTATTTACATTTCAAATGTTATCCCCTTTCCTGGTTTCTCCTCTGCAAACACCCTATCCCATCCCCACTTACCCTACTTCTATGAGGGTGCTCCCCCACTCACCCACCCTCGCACCTCACTACCCTAGCATTCCTCTACACTGGGGCATTGAGTCTTCGTAGGATTAAGGGCCTCCCCTCCCATTGATGCCAGATAAGCCCCTTCAGCTTCTTCAGTTCTTTACCTAACTCCTTCATTGGTGCCCCTGTGCTCAGTCCAATGGTTGACTTCAAGCATCCTCATCTGTATTTTTCAGGCTCTGGCAGAGCCTCTCAGGAGACAGCTGAATCATGTTCCTGTCAGCAAGCATTTCTTGGTATCATTAATAGTGTCTGGGTTTAGTGTCTGCATGTGGGATGTATCCACAGGTGGGGCTGTCTCTGGATGACCTTTCTTTCAGTGTCAGCTCCACTCTATCCCTGTATTTCCTCTAGACAGGAGCAATTCTGGGTTAAAATTTTGGAGATGGGTGGGGGGCCCCATCCCTCAAACTGGGGGACCATGCCTAACCTCTGGATGTGGTCTCAATGGGCTGTTACATTTTTGTCAAGTGAATTTCAGCATCTAATGAGATGATCAGGTGATTTTTTTCCTTTTAGTTTGTTTACATGCTGTGTATTTTTTGATGGATTTTTGTATATCAAATCATCTCTGTGTCCCTGGGATGAACCCTACTTCATCATGGTGGAGATGTTTTCATGTGTTCCTGGCTTCTATTTGTGCATATTTTATTGAGTATTTTTGCATCAGTATTTGTAAGATAATTCTGTCTGAAGTTCTATCTTTCTTTTTTTTTTTTGCTGAGTCTTTGTGTGTTTTAGGTATCAGAGTGATGGTGACTTCATAGAATGATACTGGCAGTGTTCCTTCTGTTTCTATTGCATGGAATAGTTTATTGGTATTAGCTCATCTTTGAAGGTCTGGTAGAAGTCCTCACTAAAACCATCTGTCCCTGGTTTTTGCTGATTGTGTTATCTCTAGGGCCTTTAGCCAGCTGCGTAGCTTTGGTTACAAGATGTTCCTGTTGTACTAGGTGTTGGGAAGGGGGTTAGCCTCAATGATCCAGGGGTGACAGGCCTATGATGGGTGCCCATGGCCTGTGTGGTTCTGGATCAGCAGATCTGAAGAAGGATAGCTGAGAGGTGGTAGGAGAATGGGGGTCCAGAGGGCATAGCAGATTGCTCAGAGCAACTCAGGATGTCCTGGACGACTTAGCTAACAGAAAATATGGGTGCAGGAAGGGTGTCTAACTTGTATGTTTTTGAATCCACATGTCTGATGATGGAGGGTGGAGAGGTGTACAGAAAATGGAGGTCTGCTAGGTATAGCAGGCAGCTTCACATGTTTTGTTTTTAATGTTCAATAATAATGCATAAATTTAATAATAATATTTTATTGTAGTATTTCTCTTTATCAAGAGAGAAATAGATTCCACATTAAAAGTGTTTTTGTAATTTAAATAATTCAAGATTGTTCTTGAATTATTAGAGTATATATGTTGTACATATATATACTCCAGAGTTGTATATGATCATATCATAGCTTTTTACATCTCTACTAAGAATAACACAAAACCATTCAAACATTTTATCAATCTACTTCATTTATAGGTTCATATTGTCTGTTAGATATGGACCACTACAATATAAAATCATAATATATACTGGCTGGTTTTGTGTGTCAACTTGACACAAACTACAGTTATCACAGCGAAAGCAGCTTCATTTGAGGAAATGCTTCCATGAGATCCAGCTGTAAGGCATTTTCTCAATTAGTGATCAAGGAGGAAGGGCCCATTGTGAGTGGTACCATCCCTGGGCTGATACTTCTGGGTTCTATAAGAAAACAAGCTGAGAAAGCCAGTGGAAGCAAGCCAGTAGGTAACATCCCTCCATGGCCTCTGCATCAGCCTATGACCCCTAACCTGATTGAGTTCCAATCCTGACATTTTTTGGTGATGAATAGCCGTGTGTAAGTGTAAGGTGAATAAATCCTTTCATCCCCAACTTGCTTCTTGGATATATATATATATATATATATATATGTATATATGTATTATATATATTATAAATGTGTGTGTATGTGTGTGTGTGTGTGTGTGTGATACATCTAATTTTTTGATTTTCATGTTTTGATGCTAATTTCTTTTTTTGGCAACCTACAGAGTCATCTGTTTCCTTAAGAAACAGGTTATGTTATAAAAACTGGTGTGATTGTATTTCCTCTTGAAAAGAGTATATTCTCTGCTCTATGAAGGCTGCATTCCTTCTTCTTATTAAAAATTAGTACAAAGGAAAAGATAGATATCTGCTTCCTCTGAAATTTTAATAGAACGAATTACAGGAGAGAAAATTAATAGAATATTTCATTCCAAGTAAAGAGTTCACAGAAACAAGATGATCACCTAACCAATACGATTCTAAAACTTATATGTCAATTTTTTCCTGGAAAGATACAGTGAATAATGTCAGGGGAACTGTAAATTAGTGTAGGTGTATTCAGTGGTCTTGGGGAATATATTATGGTGTCAGGTGAAGTGTCAGGCTCACAACACTGACGATGATTTGTAAAATAATCCAAGAAGCAGAGGACAATGGCTTATGACAGTACTATGTCCAGGTAGGTTGACACAGGCCAGTCTTTCTGTTTGCATATAATTTTGCTAATTGAAACATAGATAAGGAAGAAAATAAATTTCTTCCATACAGGCCAGGATTCTAACTACCTAAGGTCACCACAGAATTCCTCTTTCTTAAGCCTAAATAGAGGGGGAACAACCAGGACAGAGGTAAAAAGGTTGTAATACTTCTGGGATTCTCAATTTTCTATTCATTTAAGTGGCTTATCATGCCAATGAGATGGCATGTTTGGGGAGTGCCATTCTCTAAACAGCAATAGTATTAATAACGTGGATTGTGGGTCAGTTTTGGACTATTTTCAAATGACAGTTCTTGGAATAAAATTTTTATATGGAAATAATACATCTGACAATATGCTTCCATTGGTTGAAATTTTGCTCACAATACATCTATCCAAGTTCTAAATTCTAAACTACATGGCACCCAGATCTTTGTGATATTTATATCAACTCACAAGACTGAATCAATTTCTGTGATTACTCAGTGAGTCTCTGTTTTAACACAAATGTATCACATTTTTCTTGAGATACTTATCAATGATTATTCTTTATGGAGAACAAAGCTACAGGAATATCAATACGGTAGATTCTGCTGAGTTTATAAGGTTTTTCTCATGAATTAAAGACATAAAAACAACTATCTAACTAAATGCATAAAATGCTTTCTATCTAGTTTCATTTATGTTTTGGTTCCTTTTAGAGAAATAATGGAAAATAGGATCTATAAGTTTTAAATATTACATTACTTTTTTTCAAATATAACTTCTTTAAAATTAGAATTGACATTTTACATTTGATTAATATTAGATAAACAATTAATATCTACATAAATTTCCTAGTTGTATTTCATATTTCTCTCTAAAAAATGCATCAGGCCCTGTTGTAATATATATATATATATTTTTTGCTGCTCCCAAAGAGTATTCTGCTTTCTTTCAATGAGAAAATATATCAGTACAGAAAATGTTGTGTTTCATTCAGAGAAGGAATATTGAATGTCTAGGTTAATATATCTTTCAAAGATGTCTTATTTTTAAAGGTTAATTTACACTTTTCCTACATTTTACTTTTAAAATATATGACATGTGGGAAAAAAAGCAGACGTTAACTATGGTTACAAAACAAAATAATTTTTTGTATATTGTACTATATTATACATTTTATCAGTGCAGTTTTCTCTATAAAGCCTCCCAAAATTTAGTGGCTTAAAATGATTCCGTTATTTAGGTTTTAAATTATTCAGGCCATCTGGAGAGCATGGTGTCCTATATGTGCTGAGTTATCTTCTGTGATGTTCTTAGACTGTAGGACAGATGTTTACTGAATGATGTAATTAATTGAATAAGCGAATGGAAGCTGACAAAGTACTTGGTCTGAGGAGCACAGCCAAGATGTTTCAATTTTACTCTGTGTCATTACTTACTGAATAGGAGATAAGGTTTATTCTGCCCTAGTTCACTTTATGTGTTATATTGACGTTAGAGTTTGAGGGATTTTCACCTGAAGGATTTTCCAGACCCTACTGGCCTGTGGCCATGTCTTTGAGAGGTTGTGTTGACTAATGACTGATATGGGAAGGCAAGGCCACTGTGGGCTGGGGACTCTTTAAATTTGTAAGCCTATTAGGGCCACTCTCATGTAAACTACCACTTTTATGCATAAAGTAGCCTAGAGGTTCCATGGATTAAGAGTTCTTGTATGCATGTTCTTTTTGACTATCTGCTTTTATTACATTTATTATCATCTGAAGTGAATACTGTTCATTATCAACTTGACTAGATTTAGAATTATGTGTGAGAAATACCTCTGAACATGTCTTTGAGGATGTTGTCAAGGAGATTTAATATAGGAGAGATGACTCACACTGAATGTGGAAGACACTAACATTTGGGATTTAGGACTGAACCTAAAGAATAAAAAGTAGAAAACCTATTTAAGAAACCATTTGTCCTTCCTTGCTTCCTGTTTTATCAGGATATGAACTAGAAAATTATATTATTGTTGTTGTTAGAGTTACAAGCTGCCCTTGATGGCATACCTTTCCATTCAAGAATGATGAAATGCTCAAACCATGAGTCAAACTAAGCCCTTCCTTCTTCAGTGGCATTTTCTCGTCTTCTTGATCACAGCCATGAGAAAAGTAAGTGAAAGATGAGTCTGTTCATTAAACCATTTCATGAAAAAATGTGAACATGAATAAAAGGGAACTGAGGAAAATTCTATCAGAGATAGATATGGAGAGGTAGTAGAATCTACTCTTGTAATGAACTTCTTCTGTGGTTATTGACTTTTAGTATAAAATTAATTCCCCTGGGAACCGATAATACTTATGAGTATTCATTGAAGATTTATCCATGCCTCTAGGATTAGATAGGAGATCATAACATATTTGAGGACAAAATTTAAAAAATAAGAATTGTAGTATTATCTTCACAAAACCCCTATTGTAAGAGGCATGGTATAGTCTAAGAATGCTAACTGTTACATATATCCTGTTAATAGAAATACATGAATTGCCCATTGTCAGCACTTATCTGCTGTAAAATCAAAGACATATCACAAGATATTGGATAATCACAGTAAACTGGCACAAGATGGGAAATCCCTACTAGAAGAACAGGCAAACGAACATGATATTACTCTGAAATAGAGGTGTGTTAGCTAGCAAACGTATCTATCTGTCTGTCTGTCTGTCTAATATATATATATATATATATATATATATATATATATATATATATATATATATATATGTCACAAAGTAGAAATATGGTAACATTATATCAGAGAGAAATTTCCAATAGAAGTCCGCCTTTCTGAAAACATATTCCAAGCTTGCCACATTCCTTACTGGTAATAATATGTTGGGGAGATATGAAAAATGTAATGACCTTTACTTGTTGACAAGAAATTAGTCTTTCTACAAAACAAGAAAATTTCAATTAATTCAAAAATAATATTTTTGAGGAAATAGAATTGCTACATGAATCCATCTCTTGACTTTTATACTGAGTAAATCCTCTGGTTTCTGAGTAATTATCCTATTAATGTCAAAATTAAAGTAAGCACTGCTTATTTTACAGATTTCTCTGTCCCAGCATGAAATTATTTTTATATAGTTATATATGTGATTTACACTTTATGGTTTTCTTGCTTTGTTGTTAATTTTCTCTCCTGAATCTTCCTACAGTTGCATCCGTTATCTCGAATGCAGAAGTCTTCACTGAGGTCATCACATCTCACCATACATTTTTCTCCTGCCTTAATTTCAACTTGATGATACTCTGCACATACAATTTTCTATTATGCTTTTGCTAAAGGCCACCTTTCATTCTGTGTCCTAAAGAGGTTGAGTTTGGCAGCTAATTCAGTTTTCTTGTGTTAGAAAGTCCACGTTCATCTCAGAACTTTAGAAAGAATGTAGGTTTCAGGCATTCATGCATCCACTGCATTTCAGTTCCTCCTCCTCTCTTAGTCATCATGCCTGCCTCATCAAGTCTCTCACTCACTCACTCTCTAGTCACATATCACTACCTCTGATATTCATGCTGTCATTCCAGGTCTACTCAACATCCAACAGAATAGCCCATTTCATTACCTTAAACTGAATTTTCTGACATCTTCTCCTTCAGAAATGTACTATTAGCCATTAGTACAATTTTTACTGTCCTAGTTGCCATCAAAGACTGGTTTTAACTCAACGTTTTGGCTTCTTTTTTTTTTTATGTGATATTGTCTTTATTTACATTGGATATGTTATCCCCTTTCCAGATTCCCCTCACAGAAACCCCCTATCCTATAGCCCCTCCTTCTGCTTCTTTGAGGGTGCACCACTACCAACCCACCCACTCCCACTTCCCCACCCTCGCATTCCCCTAAACTGGGGCACTGAGTATTCACAAGACCAAGGACCTCTTCTCCCATTGATGCCCAACATCCTCTGCTACATTTAAGACTGGAGCCATGGGTCCCTCCATGTGTACTCTGGTTGATGGTTTAGTCCCTGGGAGCTCTGTTTAGTTGATATTGTAGTTCTTCCTATGGGGTTGCAATCTCCTTCTCCTTCATTCCTTTCTCTAACTCCTCCATTGGAGACCCTGTGATCATTCCAATGGTTGGCTACAAGCATCTGTCTCTGTATTTGTCAGGCTCTGGCAGAGCCTCTCAGGAGACAGCTATATCAGGCTCCTGTCAGAATGCACTCCTTGGCATCCACAATAGAGTCTTGGTTTGGTGGTTGTATTTGGGATAGATCCCCAGGTGGGACAGTCTCTGGATGGCCTTTCCTTCAGTCACTGCTCCACACATTTTTCTCCATATTTGCTCTTAAGAGTATTTTGTTACCTCGTCTAAGAAGGACCAGGACACCCACACTTTGGTCTTCCTTCTTCATGAACTTCATGTGGTCTGTGAATTGTATCTTGGGTTTTCTGATCTTTTGGGCTAATATCCACTTATCAGTGAGTGCATACCATGTGTGTTCCTTTGCGATTGGGTTACCTCACTCAGGGTGATATTTTCTAGTTCCATCCATTTGCCTAGGAATTTCATGAATTCATTGTTTTTAATAGCTGAGTAGTTCTCGATTGTGTAACTGTACCACATTTTCTGTATCCATTCCTCTGTTGAAGAACATCTGGATTCTTTCAGCTTCTGGCTATTATAAATAAGGCTGCTATGAACATAGTGGAGCATGTGTCCTTGTTATATGTTGGAGCATCTTTGGCTTCTTAATAAAATAATTTTTACTTTAACCAGCTATCAGATTAACTTTTTAAAATTATCTCAGACTTTCTTGTTGGGCATAAGTTATACATATAGTCTGTATAGCTTCCAAATGTTTATCATGCCCAGTATTCACCATTTTCCTACTACTGTAATCATCATGAACTTATTTTAATATCACTTTACTAGTGTCTCGAAGCCCCATTTCTTCCCTTTTGCTTTTACCCTACAGTGTATTCTCAATATAAGGACAACAGATTTTCTTTAAAGTAAATGTCTAGAGAACTAGATTTCTCTAGAACATATAGAGTAAAACTTATAGAATATATGTTAAAATGTATTTACAATGTTGGCTCATGTGTTTTCCCTTCAATATCCAACCATGCTTGCCCTAATTTACTCTTACATCATTCTGAAGTTCTCTTGTGTTTCCTCTTTCTTCTATAACTATAAGCCACCAACACTGATGAGATATCAGCTTTATAACTGATGAGATATAAGCTTTATATGACAGTATCAGAGGGTTTTATATTTTTGTAAGTTTAAAATGGAAAAAGAATTTTAATTTTTTATTTTGTTAAATTCTAAATTATTATTACTTTTTAAGTTTAGTTATTCTTTGTGAATTTCGTGCAGTGTATTTAAAGAATATCCTTTCTTGCTCTCCAACTCCTACCAGATCCTTCCTCTACTCAATCAGCTTCATGATCTTTTTCTTTCCCAAATGCAGACACACACACACACACACACACACACACACACACACACACACACACAGAAACTCCACACACATATGTAACTGCCTGCAGTTATATATTAACGGGTTATCTGGAAGGGAAGCTGGGGATAGATGGTGGGTGGTGACAAGAGACAGGGACTAAGAACATGGCTGTTCAAAGTCCGTTATTTATTAGGGGACCGACAATTTAAGGTTTTTTGGGCAAGACACTTCCCCCAAGGTTGAGAGTCTGCTCAGCAGGGCGTTGGCTCCACTGCTCAGTGGGTGTAATTTCTATAGCTCTGCAGCTCTGCAAATGGCTGTGGCTGGCTTTGGGTAGCTCTCAGAGGGCTACAGGTGGCTGGTCAGTACCTGTCAGTAAATTGTAGGTCTTTGGAGATCAAAGGGCTTCACCTTGGTGTGAATTCTCCACCCCAGGTGGGAAACAATGGCCAGCCTCCTGAGTTCGGAAACTCCTGCTCAAGGGCTGGGGGAGGGCACACACACACATACACATGCACATATAGGTATACAAAACAAAACAAAAAATAAAACCAATGAAATTTGTTGACAAACATTTTCTAGAAATGGAGCCTGCCCTGGACTGTGTCTGATATTCCATTGAATAAACCTGATATTTCTTTGTCCCATGCTTATTTTTTGTACATTACTTCTTATCTGGGGTTGGATTCTTTTGCCCACTTGTAAGTCTCCATCCTGGGATTTTGTTTGTCTTGAGTTTATGCAAGATCCTATGATACAGACAGAATCTCCATGCATTCATATGCTCCTGCTTTATTATGTAGGAAAATGATGTTTACTTAAAATTGTCTCCCCTCATGGTTTCTTAAAGTCTTTCTGCCTTCTCTTCTACATAGAACCCTGAACCTTGAGAGGATAGAGTATGTGATAAAGGCATCCCCTTCATACATGAGCACTCATATTCCACATGTTATCCAGTTGTGAATCTCTGTGTTATTTACCTTCTGCAAAACAAAGCTCCTCTGATGAAGTTTGAACAATGTATTCATCTATGAGTCCAGCCTATATCACTAGGAATCATTTATTGCTGTGTTCTCTTATCAAAATAATAGTAGTATATTTTCCCCTAAGCCTATGCCCTAACTAGACTCAAGATTCCTGGCTTCTTTTACAGTATTAATGATGGGTTTTATCTTATGGGATGACTCTTAAATCTGATCATAGTATGGTTATTTACCTTTTTACTATTTGTGACACTATTGCACTAAGTACATGCCTTTCAGTCAAGTCATGATTAATAGTCACAAGATTCTTAGCCAGGATAGATTGATAATTACATTTGTCCTAGAGTATTTTGCATAAAACCTTCTAGCACTATGTACGCTAGCCAATAGGCAAAGCCTACTATTCTGGAAGCTTCCTAAAACATAAATTTGTACAAAAGAGATTTAAATGAAGGTGGCATAGAATAGAGGTAATTCCATAACTGAACATCATATTCTATAAAATTAAAAAAAAGAACTAGAACAAACAACAATCTTGTCATCTCAATTATCTTGGATTCTCTCTTACAAGTAAAGATTAACCTACAACAATAGCCCTGATGGACTTTCTGCAGACTATCACCCTAGCATAACAAACTAAATTAGAGATGTACTTCATGATCCCCCATGGATTCAAAACTGGTAGCATGTGTATTGTATCCTGAAGATAGCTTGCCCCCTTGAATTATAGCTGTATTAAATTCTATATACTGACACTTCCGATACATTTTCACTTATTCCTTTGTAGCACCAAACATTCACCTCAGCATAAGCATGAGCAGCACACAGATTATTAGCTGAGACATCACATAGACGACCCATGACCAACTAAAAGACAAAGTCCTTCATTCTCTCTGAAACATGATCTTGGCCTCGATTGCCCAATTTGCTATCAACATGCCCATCTTCCACATTGCTACAAGAATACTCCATGAAGCTTTGAACATTCTATGGATTTTCCATCCCAAATTTCTAAACTCATCGACAATAGTGTCCACGAAATCATACTGAGATTAATCACAGCAATGACTCCTCTTTTTGGTGACAATTTCTATTCTATTCTCATTTCTGCTGCTGTGATAAAACATTGTAACAATAATGTATTTAAAGGCCTATGTATTTCAGATCATTGTATATACTTTGCAGTAAATCAGGACAAGAACTCAAGCAGCTACTTACATTATACCCATATTTGTACACTTGCTCCTCAGACTTTATTCACTCTTATGCAGTTCACACCCTGGGCCTTAAAATGGTGCTTCTCATATTCAGAGAACATCTCCCCATCTCATTTAAAAATACTCACAGGAGACTGAAGGGAAGGTCATCCAAAGACTGCCCCACCTGGGGATCCATCCCATATACAGTTACCAAACCCAGACACTATTGTTGATGTCAACAAGTGCTTGCTGACCGGAGTCTCATATAGCTGTTTCCTGAGAGGCTCTGCCTAGTGACTGACAAATACAGAGACAGATGCTCACAGCCAACCATTGGACTGATCACAGGGTCCCCAAGGCATGAGTTAGAGAAAGGACTGAAGGAGCTGAGGGGTTTGCAACCCCATAGGAAGAACAATATCAACCAACCAGTGCCCCCAGAGCTCTGAGGGACTAAATCACCAACCAAAGAATACAGATGAATGGGCCCATGGCTCCAGCTGCATATGTAGCAGAGGATGGCCTTGTCAGGCATCAATAGGAGGGGAGACCATTGGTTTTGAGAAGGCTTGATGCCCCAGTGTAGGGGAATGCCAGAGAGAGAAGGTGTGTATATGCAGGGGTGTGTGGGGGGAGACACTCTTGTAGAATCAGTAGCAGGGAGGATGAAATAGTGAGTTTCTGGGGGAGGGAAGAACTGGGAAAAGGGATAATATTTGAAATGTAAATGAAAATATCCAATAATAAAAAAAAGACTTTCTCCACATACATTCCCCAAGGTTTACATGATCTAGGTAATTTCTTATCAAGACTCTGTATCCAGTTGATTCTAAGTTGTACAAAGTTGATAGTTAAAATGAATTGAACCTTTGCATTTGAAATCGCAAGTAGACTTCCAGTATTTATTATAAGTAGAATGGTGTGAAAGTTCTGAAATCATGGATTATATCTGAGGTAATTATAACAGGTGGTAAAATTTAAAGTCTGTTAGTAATAGAGGAAGAATAGTACCTTCTATCACTACACCATGTGTCTATTATACAAAGTGATATATTAATAGTTCTCAGTGAATGAGGAAAATTTAGAGTAGAAACAATATACATAAAAAAGCACATTTAATTTGAGACCATTAGTTGGAAGATATCTATATAGAGCTATGATCCTCTTAAAGTTTGCCTTGTAATACATTGGGAATCCTCCCAACAGTACAGAGGTTGAGGAGCCACGTAATGTGCAGAAGAATTTAAAGAAGTCATTTGAAGATGATGGGAAATATTGTGTTTTTCCAAAAACTTACCATTTTTGATGTTATAATTTGGTAGCTAAGCTTGAGTGAGTTTCCATGCCAAAGTCTAGAGTTAAACATGTGTATTTCACTTCATCAGCGTTAAACAAATAATTTTTTTATTATTATTCCCATATGACAGTGTGGAAACTAGTGGTAGAGCATATTACTGTGCTGACAGAAAGGAAGTATGAAAGTGCATTAGACAACTCAGTGGAATGAAATAGTTTGTTTTCTTTTCCTGTAAAGACAAGCACTGCAATATATTACCTCCCTAGTTATTACAAAAGCACATTTCTATATCTATAATAAGAGTTATTGCCAACCTAAGTACATTAGAAGGGATTTAATAAATGATTGTAGCTTATGAATGCTCCTCTGATTAGGAGACCACATAAATACATGAAAGTTATTAACAGCAAAATATTGATGTAAGCATTATAATATCATCAGAGCCATTCACAAGGAACAAATATAATTATGAGACTTCTTCAGTGTTTATGCAGCGGTCTACTGATTCCTTACACTTATTTATTATGTTTATGTTTATTTTACCATTGTATGATTTAAAATGCCACAATAGTGTTGCTGCAATGGCTCTGCCCAGCCATGCTTTTAGAAGCTTCTCCAGTACATCCCATCTATTTTACTTGCCAAGACATAAGCAGTTCATGTTATCCATGGAGGTACCTAACTGTGAACTGATTAGTATTCACTCATTCATTAACTCAGATACAGTAATTAGAAAAGTATCAAGGTCAAAAAAAATACATTAATCCTTTGCCATTTTCACTCTGTAAAATGCTATACAATTTATATCACACATATAACCTTGGAGAGCTGAGTTATCACAACAAGTAACCATTGATCTTCCAAGTAATATCTGCAAATGAACATGTATTAAATGAATTAAGGAACATTTTAAATCTGTGAAATGAGTCTATTGTTAGATTATACTACTTGTTATCTAATATTTTCCTAACCAATTAATTCTAAGCTAAAAGTTCTATACTTTTAGATGTAACCAGAACATATCACTATATTTCACAGTAGTAACAATATTTTTATGCACTAATAATAAAAGGACTTCATTTTAGTAGTTTTCTAGAATCATTTATATTTGTCATGTGACCAAAATAACTTACACCTGTTCTGAATACTAAATAGTGGCCAGACATTTAAGAATATAACAGAGATTAGATTAGATTAGATTAGATTAGATTAGATTAGATTAGATTAGAGAAATACTAATTTAAGTATTCAGTATATCAATAATTTTATCAACTTTTCCAATAATAGTTTAGAAAATGTTTTTCAAATATGTACTTATTAAGTTTATGTGTATGGGTTTTTACATATATATGTATGTATATATACTGCTACATATATATATATATATATACATATATGTACATGATACATAATACAGTGTTGTAGATAATAGAAGAATGCCTCAAATCATCTAGAACTGCTAGAACTGGAGTTACAGACTGCTGTAATCACTGCATTGGTCCTGGGAACCAATCCTGGCCACACTGGAAGAAAAACAAATGTTCTTGTAACTGCTGAGCCATCTTCCCTGCCTCATTAGCCTATGTTATTTAATTAAACTTTGATTTGAAAGGTTCTTAGACTTTAGTGTATTATGGATGTGGTAAAGGATAATTATGTGCAAAAAAATTTACTTTGAGAATATAGGCAGGGTTTATCATATGAACTTAAAAGGCTAAATTTGAGGCCTCTTAAGTAAAAGTCTCAAGTCTAACAACACCTTCTCCTTCCTGGATGGATGACCTGCACTACAGAATTCAGACTGGATTGCCCCTCAAAATTGTATGAGTCCATTACTTAAAGTAAATTGGTTGATATTTTGATCTATGTAACAATTGAATTCTAAATTTTGATGTCTAAATCCATTTCTTATTGGCCCTGCTTCTCTGGAGCACTATAATTAATATTGATTTTGGCACTACTATGTGGTGTTCCAACAATAAATAAATAAAATTGTATAAATGACTTGGAGTTGAACAGTGGGGAAAGGCTGAGGGAATTTTCAGATACATTAAACCAAAAAGGATGTATGTATCTATCCAAGATTGACTTGAAGTGACTATTTTAAGAAATTAGGATGCTAAAGTTGATACCGTTAATGTCACAAGATTTGAATAAAAATTTCTAACAATTTGAGGAACAAATGACAATAGACAGAATACCATTATAAATATAATATTAAATGTATTTTAAGTAAACAATATTTGACACCAAAGACAAAATATTCCTTGTGTACACATGTGCTATTTTGAATGAGAAATGTACCCTATAGACTTATGGGTTTGAGTATTTTGTGGTTCCATTTGTGACGATTGTGGACCTTCAGGAAGTTTTGCCAGAGAAAAAACACCCTTTGCACAAGTCTTGAGTCTTTATCTAATGCAGCCCATTGTTCCCTTTTCTCCTTTCTTTTATGGCACTGATTATACCTGGGAGTCTTAGGTTCTTTTTGCTAAGCCTTCCTCACTGTGGTGGATTTAAAGGTTAAAGAAAAATCTAATCCATAATAGAATATTATTTAGCTATTATAAAACATAAATTATGAAATTTACAGAAACTAGGTGAGGCTGCAATCATCCCAAGTGAGGTAACCCCGTTCAAGAAAGAGAAACTTTGCACACTTTTACATATATATTGTAGTGACTATTCCTGGTTGTCAACTTGACTAAATCTGGAATGAACTAATCAAGAATTGGAAGGCTCACCTATAATACTAATCTGGAGGCTCAGAGATACAAGTTTCTGACCTGGAGATCTTGATGCATAGTGACTATGAATTCCAGAAGATTAAGATTAAGATATCTCTGAGTTCAAGGTCATCTGGGATTAAAGATGAAGTGCCACACGCCTTTAATCTGGGCCACACCCTCTGCTGGAGACCAATATAAGGACATTGGAAGAAGGAAGATTCACTCTGGCTTTTCCTGGCCTGCCTGTGGGACTGAGCAACTGCTAGATCCTTGGACTTCCATCCACAAGTACTGCTGACTATTGTTGGGGAGTTGAACTACAAGCTGTAAGTCATCGACAAATTCCCTAACTATATAGAGACTACTCATTCGTTCTGTGACTCTAGAGAACCCTGACTAATTTATATATATATAAATTTCAATGAAGCCAACATATATTGGGAGAGACAGAACCATAACTAGGTATTATATGCTATCAATCAAAACCTGTAGCCCTAGGAATGGACTTCATCTTTTGAATTCTTGTCCAAAAGGTGTTCATAGGCCTCCCACATTCTGTAGGCTATTGCTAAGCTATTTGTGTCCCTCTACAATTTGATGATAAGACCAGACTGCAAGAGACATAGCATACTAATGTCATATTCTGGGTAGACATAACTGACTTGAACTGAAAGCTTCCACTGGGAGAATTTATAGGGCTAGAAAGTAGTGTACACACGACTTGAGGAGAAACAGAATCATCACTCTTACCTGGATAAGAACCCTATGAGCTATAACTATCTGTGTGTAAGATATGCCTACTGGCACAAAAGTGGAATGCATGTTAGAGAGCTGCCCAACTAGTTTTGGAATGGATTTAAACTTCACTCTATGAAACAGATCCCGTATTTGATATTTTTTTTTTTCATGAGACTAAGAACTTTAGACTTGAGAGACCATGGTATCAGCAGAAAATCTACTATGACTTCTTTTTGTTAAGAGCACATAGTAATAAATGACCTATATTGACTTATTGCTATGTCTACAGGTTGATGAATCGCTTCACCCTCATCAAAGCAGTTTTTCCTTGTCACAAGTCACAATTAACACAGAGACCAACAACTGGAAAACGATGCAGAGTGAGAACCTTTGGCGTACTTAGAATTGAATAATGTATTTTATTATCCACTTCCCCTCAAGGCTCAGGGATCTATTTGAAATAGGAAGCAAAAAGAAATTAAGAGTTGAAGACGGTGGTCAGTTTTAAGGATACATCATTTTCAATACATAAACAAGGAGATGGACATATCTTAACATGCACAAGCTGTGAACAAATTCAAGTCAAAAAACAATTGCAGTAAGAAAGACAGGAAGTAGGCACAGAGTCCCATTGCTGATTGTTAAGAAATGATAGATACTGGTAGCAGAGGGATAAGTGCCCTCCCCCAATGGAATGTCAATGGGTATGTCAGTTACACTGAGGAAGACCCATGCTCAGGAGATGATGGTCAACAAAATTTGGATTCCATGTCTTTTAGTGTCAGCTATTTTGTTTGTTTGTGTTGGCTTCCTTTGTTTATTTTCAAGAAAGAGAAAGACCATGAACTTAGGGAATTAAGGGGTTTTGAAGAAACAGAGGAATATGAAATAGTATGATGAAGATACATGGCATGAAATTTTCAAAGAATAAAATATTTATAAAGAAAAATATGTATATTTATGGAATTAAAGTTCATAATCTGTAAGGGGCACTCATTTCAAAATAAGATACTTTGGGGATGAATTATCCTGAAGAATTTTCATATATTATATAGTGATAAACTGAGTATGACAAATGAACTAATCTTGATTAGAATAGCTATTAATTATACTAATTAATTATACTATATATCAGTTATGTTAATAATTACTGATATACTGATATCAAAATATAAAATACTTAATGGGAATTAAGTTTTTATTAATATCTTGATTGCTAAGATTATAAGAGGCCCATAGTTTCTATTAAAATGAATAAAATATATTCAAAATATGGGGCATCATAATGTATGTTTGTCTCTGTGTTTGAAAAAAAGATATTTCATTATCAAGCTTTCTTTTATCTTTTCCAATTACCCTGCAGCATTAAGAAAACACATTTTCCCACATTTAATTAAAGTTACACATGATCAACTTTAACTGGTAAGCACAAATAAACCTTTATAACGTTCATGCTACTTAGTACATCTACAAATATCAGACACCTCAAGAATATTTTAGTGCTAGTGATAAGCCATTAAAATGAAACAATTCATGATATTCAGTTATCAGTATTGTTGCCTAGGTGACTATTGGTACTGAACCTAGATCACTGTTCTTATGTATAGTGCAACATTTAAGACTTTTGATGCCTCTTTTCAGAAAGCATAAGGGTTATGTTTTATCCACATTTTTATAGTATAATAATTTGTATTTAAAAGCCACATATTACATTTTCATAGACAATACTAAAAATAATTTATCATCACTTATTATGTGTCATGCTTTTATATGCAGATAATTGAAATTAAATCATATCTACAACAAAAGGAAAAATCTTGGCATAATATTTTATTTGAATGTTGGTCTTAAAATTATACCAATGATTTCAAAATGATTACATAGGAAGAAACATTTAAATTCAAGTATTTGTGGTTATTAGCATAGAGATCGTGTAAGGATAACTATTTGCAGTATAAGAAGAAAGCAGTGATGATAACTGATGAGATGAAAACAGTTTTATTTTGAATGTATCAAGTGGAAGCTTATGTATTCCATTATTAACGAAAATTTATTGATCCTCAGAAATACATCACCTTTTTCTTAATTTTGCAGTGCTCTGAAATTAATATGTGTAGAGGGAGCTATGGAATGAACTTTGAACATATTCAGCTTAGAAAACTCAATCATCTAAAAGGAAACAGTGGATATGCAGTGTGTTTACAAGTCAGAATAGAAGGAAGATGCAAATTTAGTAGTTGTCAATCTTTAAATAGTATTTTAGATTATGTGAGTGGGTGAAATCAACAAAGGTGAGATTCCACTCAATGACAATGATGCTGATATAGTGCAGGGTGGATTGGGAGCCTGTTCGTTACATTTAGAGGATACTTAGCAGCCAGCCTAATGTCTGCCTGTATTAGCCAGCTGAACCTCTTTGAAATAAATCATTTCACCAGATATCAATGATTGTTAGTGGAATGACACATAGAGGAAGTAGCTCGAATTGCAATGATATTAAACATTACTCTTCAACCACTAATTAATTTTAGAATATCTCACTATACTATTGAGAGTTGTGATGGTTTGCATATGCTTGGCCCAGGGAGAGGCACTATTAGAAGGTTTGGCCCTGTTGGAGTAGGCATGTCACTGTAGGTGTGTGCTATGAGATCTCACCCTAGCTGCTGGAAGTCAGTCCTCCACTAGCAACCTTCAGATGAAGATGTAGAACTCTCAGCTCTGCCAGCACCATGCCAGCCTGGATGCTGCCATGCTCCTGCCTTGATCATAATGGACTGAACCTCCGAACCTGTAAGCCAGCCCCAATTAAATGTTGTCTATATACGATTTGCTTTGGTCAGTCATAGTGTCTGTTCACGGCAAAAAATTCCTAAGACAAGGGTCTAGTCCTGACTTCTGTTCTATGCTGTGTTTTGATAATTTGACAAGGTTTAATAATAATAGCAGTAATAATAATAATAATAATGTTTATTATATATCTAGATTGCCATGGAACAGACAATTTAATGTATTAAATTACCATCCCACTGTAAAATTAGCCTATGGTAATTAATGATACTGAAATTATAAGTCAGATGTATAAACCCTGAAATATTCAACTCTGAAACATGACTAGACTGTATACTTTAAAATTGTTGTGATATAGATTGTCATATTTGTTCATCTTGGAAACAGTTCACTGAAGCAAAAAGGGAGTGAAAGTTTATAGATCCCACTAAAGAAAAGCTAGTGGAAGAATTATTCCTACTGTGTTCAGAGACAATGTGATCCACATGGTTAAATCAAAGATGCATGAGGAAACAGGCATCAGATTAAGAGAACAGACCATGAGTACCAAACTCATGAGTGTAAATCTTGAGCTTCCATATCATCGAAGCTGTGCTCCAAAGAGAAATGTTCCTATAATTAGATTTAATCTGTAGGATCAGAGCACTGAGTCCCTTTAAATTTAAGAAAGGCATCACTCTTGATTAGTAAGTCAGCATGGGGTGGAGAATTGATTAACTTATGGCTACTTTGAAGGTACCCAGAGGTATTCATGTCAGAAATGTACTATTTACCAGTCACTACCCCTAATGTGTGTATGATCTAATATGGGAATCTGTACTCTGAAAATAAGGATTATTTCATATTAGTTTGCAAAGGATGTAATTGTCTTTAAATTGCCAACACTCCCCTCCCCCCTACTTTTTCCCTCAGATCTGATCTCTGAAGCCTGAAATGAAACTTTAAACGTTTTCAATTAAATTCAAGCCTTCAAGGTTTGGTTGAAACTAAGAAAATGATTTGTAAAACTCTTTCTAAACTACCCCTGAAATAGCCTTCAAGCTAATAAAGTTTAGAATTTCATACAGTTCCCAGAAAGTTCTCCAATATTGAGCTGTGGTCATGTTTCAGTCATAAATATTACTATATATTCAAATAAACTATAAATCTTAATTTTTTAGGTATCTGAAGTTTTCTGAAATAAATAACAGTTTTGTTGCATGTGATGTGTAGAGGTAGAGATCATGAAAATAAATGTAAAATATACAATTATCTTGTCCTGTATGATTTGACATCTAAGAATTAGAACACAATTACAACATACTTTATGCTTTTACTTTTATCCCAAATTTACCAAGCCTTTTTTCATGTATCTAATCCAAATATTTAAATAACTTGACATATTTACTTCTTTGGCTCATTATTATGTGGTGATAGCAAAATATTACTGTGTTCAGGTATGGGTTTTAGATATATATTTTCAAGATATAGGACTGTCATATAGCCACATGTATATCTTTTATCATCTCTCATTTTGAATAAAAAATCAGCCACAAATGTTGATCTTTTTTTATCTTATTATAGCCCATTTTACAACCTAAAGTCTGAAGGCTGCGTCTTATGTTTTAATTCTATTACTGGATGCTTTACCCTATATATTATATATTAGAACTCATACAAACTTATTGGAAAAAAATTTAAACTTCTAAAAAAAAATATTGAGGCTAAGAAGGATGTCATGTTGTTCAGCACAAGCGACTGTGACAGCAATGTCGCGGGGGCGGGGGGAGCTCGAGGGACCACACCAGGCCAAACCGTTCCACGTGGATTTTGTTTCTCACTAACCAGGATTGGTTGATGTAGAAACAGCATTCTTTGTAGAGGACCAAACAAAGACCGCCTTCTTTAGCTGTCAGGACATCTAAGCCCTATCGGTTCTGAAGCACCATGGCTGCCAAAGATTCCATCTGTTTCTGGATAGTAAGCAGAGTTTCAGTCATTCCCTGGAGATCGCTTTTAAACTGGGAAGTGAATGTATTATATTGGGACATAGAAGTCCTTATTCCTGCCACACCAGTACCAACACCTATGACTATTCCTGTAGCGACCAAGAGTGGCACGACCTGAACTGCCCTCTTATGTCGGGCAGCTATCATATCTACAACTGGGATTGCAGGGGCTCATTTCCTTAGATTACTCTCAGTTCAGGGAAAAGGAGTACCAACCTGCAAACTCCTGGCCAGCTGACGGGTAGGCGATGATATACCTGGGTGCCACAAGAATTGATGTGTTCTGGATTGCAGGGCATTGTGGCAGAGATGATATATGACTTATGGTTCTAGTGCAGTCTAGGGAGCTTAATGTTCCTACAGAACGTGTCCCAGAGGTCTTAAAATTTTGTCATACCAAAGAGAGGGACAGAGATAAGGTACAGAGTCATGGCAACATCGGAGTCAGGACAGCTGACAAAAAGTGAGGTAAGGTTACTTGTCAGTATCACCAGAGAGACTGTGACAATTTTGAGTCAATTCCAGGGGTTATGCATAGCCAACAATCTTTAAAACGATCAGGCCTGGTGACATTAAGGGGCTGGTATGCCGAGGTCAAGGTTTGAAGCAACAGGCAAAATGACAAGTTAGTGCCATTTATGAGGGGTGCTGTCAAGGAGGTAAGGACCTCGGAGGAGTGTTTGATTATCTCCCCTACTTTTCTGATATCTAGGGGTTGGGTGATTGAGATATATTTTCTCTGAATATGTATGGTACTTACTGGAGAACTGGGCTGATTTTTACAGCAGATCTTATCAACAACTCCTGTCTCTCACCTGGATCCCACGAATCTTGCATGTAGAAGAAAACTATCTTGCTGTGTTGATAGAAGAAATGATTGATCCGTGATCCTAGCATAGGTATCTGACAAGACCTATATGGGCAGTCCCCATATTCGTCTGGCCATTTTTTGCAGTAATCTTTTGTCTGGACAAGAGAAAGCAAGTATAGAGATCATAATATTTAGATGGGACAACTGATACAGGGATGATGGTGATTTGGATCGGTTCCTGGCATCCGGCTATGGAGCAGTTTCCTGACCCTTTTTGGAAAGACTGTTTATTATCTGTGGGGGTTTCTTGAACCTCAAATCTCCAGATGTAAGGGCTGCCCTGGATGGAAATGAAGAACAGCAGGGGGAGGACAAGAAACCCATGTCTAACCCAGTGAGACTGAGCTCAGCTGCAGGAATGGAGTCTCATTTTCTGGGATTGAGGACAAGGTGGATGGTCTCGATGTCCTCTGGAGCTTAACAGAGCACAGTCCTGTTAGGGTCGATGTGTATGAAGAAGAGTTATTTTTAGGTGGAGGGATGAAAGGTTTAAGGTGAGACAGGTGGACCCAATGAGAGAGTCCTTCGAGTTTAGCAGCTGTAGGAGTCACGAGAATCACCTTAAAAGGGCCCTGCCATTTGGGAGAGAGGGGTGAGGGCTAATGATCTGGAGGGGATAGGAGGACTTGGTCTCCAATGTTGACAGGCAGTGGACAGGAGACAGTGTGTGTCTGCGGTAGGTGGTGGTCAGCAAAGTTCCATAGGAGAGAACGGAGGTGGCAAAGTAATGGGGTGAGTAGGGGGTCTGGGAGGGGAGAGCATTTAGGTGAAAGACCAGGAGTTAAGAACGGACGTCCATACATAAGTTCAAAAAGTGAGATGAGAAGAGGTCGCTTGGGGAGAACTCGTAACCTGAATAGAGCCAGAGGTAGAAGTTATACCCAGTCAAAGTGAAGTTCCTGTGACAGCTTAGCAAGAGTGGTTTATAAGGAGCGATTAGTTCTTCCTACCTTACCTGAAGATTGAGGGTGGTAGGGAATGTGAAAATGCTGAGGGATGTTTAGGGCCTTAGATAGAATTTGAGAAATCTGGGAAGTAAATTCAGGACCATTGTCTGACTGAAGGGAGGCTGGGACACCAAATCGGGGGATGATCTCTTGGAGGAGGAGATCAGAGACTGTCTGAGCCCTTTTTCTAGTTGTGGGAAATGCTTCCACTCACCTGAGAAGGTGTCCACCAAGACCAGGAAGTACTTGACTCATTTGACAGTGGGCATGTGAGTAAAGTCAAGTTGTTAGTCGGTTCCAGGAAGAGAACCTCTAGCCTGATGGGTAGGGAAAGGGATGCTACGATATCTCGAGTTGGAGTCTGACATCTGACAGATTTTACAAGAAGCAGAGATAGATTTTAAGAAACTTAAGTCCTCAGGAAAAGCTGTAGGTGGGTCTTAACAAAAGAAGACAACGCTCGGCTGTTAGGATGAAAGAGTTGGTGAAGATAGGACAGAGTTTGGCGGGTGTCAGGGGTGAAGGTAGAGATGTGGGTTGCAGTGTAAGGATGTCCTGGGGAAGGTAAGATGAGTTTAGGCCCCTAAGGGCCGCAGCTCTAGCTGCCTCATCAGCTAGATTGTTTCCCTTGGAGACAATAGAGTCATCTGGTTGGTGGGATTTGCAATGAACAATCCCAATATCTGTGGGGAGATGGGAGGCCTTTAGAATGGCCAAATGTGGTTTGCATTAGCTACTGATCCTCCTTTTGGGGTAAGTAACCCACGCTCCTTCCAGATAGCAGCATGGGACAGGAGGATGTGGAAAGCATATTTGGAATCTATATAGATGTTGAGGGATTGTCCCTGTGCCAGTTGAAAGGCACGGGTGAGGGCTATTAGCTCAGCCTGTTGATTAGTAGTGTGTGCAGGAAGGACCTGTGCCTCCACCACCTCGGTGTCTGACACTATGGCATAGTCAGCTTTTCTAGCCCCTTCCTATAGAAAGGAGTTACCATCTGTGTACCAGGTATAAATGGCTTGAGGCAATGTGCCCTCCTGTATGTGTGAAGGATGAGGTAATAGTTGCTCTAAAGTCTCAGTGCAGGAATGAGACAGGGAGTGGTTAGTATTAGGTCAGGGAAGATTAGAAATATTAAGAGGGGGACATGATTGGAAGGTGAGTGTGGAATCTTCTATTAGCACTACCTGAAGAGAAAGAACTCTGGAGGGAAGTAGAATCTGCAAGCCTTTGTAAGTTAGGAGCTGTGACAGGTTGTGAGAAGAGAGCACAGTTATGGGTGACCCCAAGGTTAGTTTCTTTGACTCTCGGATAAGGAGTTCAGCGGCTGCTAAGGTACAAATACAAGGTGCCATCCCTGGATGGTTGAATCTAATTGTTTTGACAAATATGCTACAGGTGCAAAAGAAGGTCCCAGTTGGTGACCTAAGACTCCAAGGGCAAATCCCTCTTTCTCAGTTACATAGAGGGAAAAAGGACGAGTCAGGTCAGGGAGATGTAAGGCTGGGGCCTTAAGGAGAGCCTGTTGGAGCCTCTGAAAGGGCTTGGTGAAAGGTTTGAGAAGTGGTTCGTGGGTGGGGCCTAATGCTGCTTTATATAAGGGTCGAGAAAAGAGGGAAAAGGAAGGAACCCAGGAATGTCAAAAGCTAACCATTCCTAGGAATGATAAAATCTCTTCCTTTGTAGAAGAAACAGTTAAAGACTGAATCCGATTCTTTCTATCTTAGGTAATAGCCTTGTAGGTTGGGATAATTGTTAATTCCAAATAGGTAACCTGAGGAGTGAACAGTTCTTGGCTGCAGCAGTGTTCCACAGTGGCCACTGGGTTCTTGGCATAGGTGTCTTCCCAGTCATGCTGGACGGGCACAAGTGACCAGTGGTCGCCTGTGTCCACAGCCACTGGACTGCTCCTGGCTGGCTCGCCAATGTTGTGTTCATAAAAAGAGAAGGAGGTTTTAGAGAATGTGGTATACCAGCAGTGTGGGGAAAGGGGGTGCCCCAGTGGGCCCATGCCGAGGCATCCCTTCCCCCGAGGGACCAGACACACACAGACATAGTATAGAGTAGACTTTATTTAAGTCAGAGGATGGGAGTTAATGGGGTAGTGGAGGCAGAGAAAGGCTTAGAGAGTAGAGAAGTAGAGCCCAGTCATGACCACGTGGAGAGGGGAGGAGAGCCCAAGAGGGGCAGAGAGAGGCTGAGAGGCTCAAGAGAGCAAGAGGTAAGAGGCAAGAAGAGGGGCAAGCAGCCCCTATTATAGTGGGCTATGCCTACCCAGCTGTTGCCAGTTAACTGTGGGGGCAGGGGGGCATACCTGGATGTTGTCAGGTAATCGTGGGGTGGAGCTTAGATAGAACCCTAACATGGCAGACACATGAAAATTCTAGAACTTGGGAAATGAAGTAAAGAACAGCTTTACGTGGAGGAACCCCATCTATAAAGTTCATGTGAAAATGGCTAACTGATTAAACATGTTTGATGGTCTACAATGAGGACATGATTTCAGAATGCAGCAAATAAATCACATATCATACATTACCTTTAATTTCTGTTCTAAAGGATCCAGTGCTGCCTTCTGCCTCTTGAAGACACTTGCAAATATATGTGTGCATTTTCACACACACACACACACACACACACACTTTTAAATAAACAAAAAAATAAATAGGAAAATGTTTTACTCTTTTGGAAATGATTGAAAGTAAATATACTTGTACATTTAAATTTTCAGTAACCATTTGCCTAAAGTCAATTTGATAATGATTTATTAAAAATTTTAATGAATCTCTGTAAATTGAAAACATTGATATATTTTAAAAACTTGTTTATATTCCAATAATTCAGTTATTACAGTTGTAAATACTTTCCTATTAAAATGTGAAAAGATAAATTAAAATAGTTCAAGCTCCTTTAAAAGACAACATCTAACACTGCTCTGTATGCATTCCTGGAGTTCTGTCCTCACTAGGGAAAATATATATATATAAGACCACGCACCCCTAATTCCCTGCCTACCAAGTCCCCCAAAGTAAACCCAAAGGTGATAAAATATGCCCTGAATTCTATTTTCTGCCTAAAAACTCTGCCTTCATTTTCTAAGGCCTACTAGCATCTGGGACAACCAGATGGCTAAACATCAACATAAGGACAAAATCAACAAGAGCCAAGGCCACATGGTACCACCAGAGCCCAACTGTTCTACCACAGAATGTCCTAGATAACCTAACATTTGAAGCACAAGAATTGATCTCAAATCCAATGTTATCAAGATGACAGAGTCCTTTAGAGAGGAAATGAATAATTCCTTAAAGAAATGCATGAATATATAATCAAACAGGTGAGGGAAATGAGTAAAGGGGTTGAGGATGTGAAAACAGAAATAGAAACAATAAAGAAAACATAATATGAGCAAATACTAGAGATGGAAAATCTAGGTAAAAGAACAGAAACCATGGACACAGGTATCACCAACAGAATTCAAGAGATGAAAGAGAATCTCAGGCATTGAAGACATTATAGAATACATTGATATATTCATCAAATACAATATTACATCTAAAATTGATCACAATCATAGGGGAAAATTTCGCTAACCTAAGGAAAAAACTCCCAAATCTTTAAATATAAAAGAAGCTTACAGAACCCCAAACAGATTGAGCCAAACAGAAAATACATCACATAATAACAAAAACAATAAATGTAAAGGACAAAGAAAGAATATTAGAAGCTACCAGAGAGATTGAAACCACAAGAGAGAAAAGCCAAGTAACATGTAAAGGCAGATCTATGAAAATTATACGTGACTTCTCAGCAGGGACTTTAACATCCTGAAAGGCCTGGTAGATGTCTTGCAGTTTCTAAGAGACCACAGATGTCAGCACAGACTACTATACCCAGTGAAACTGTTAATCACGACAGAGGAAGCAAACAAGACATTCTATGATAAAATCAAATTTAAACAGTATCTATTCACAAATTCAGCCATACAGATGATACTAAAAGGGAAACTCCAACTGGAGGATAGGTTATTTCACCCAAGGAAACTGAGGAAATAAATAATTTGACACTAGCAAAAAACTAATGATGGGAAGCTCAACTCCTCTCCACCCCCAACAGAGACACAAATACACATTACCACCACCAACATAACAATAACAACATTTAAGAATCAGGTCTTTAATATCTCTAAACACCAATGGTCTCAATTCCCCAATAAAAAGACACAGATTGTCAGAACTGACACATAAACAGGAACCATCATTTTGTGGCACTCAAAAAATATACTTCCACATCAAAGAAAGCTATAAAAATGTTTTCTAAGGAAAGGGAGCAAAAGAATTATCTGGAATAGACATTCTAATATCTAGTAAAATAGACTTCCAATCAAAATTAATCAAAAGAGATGGAGGACACTTCATAACAAACAAAGGAAAAATATCCCCAAATGAAGTCTTAATTCTGGATATATTTGCCCCATATGCAAGAACACCACCATTCATAAAAAAAACATTGCTAAATTTTAAATCAAACCCCACACTTTAATACTAAAAGGGAGATTTCAGCATCCCACTCTCACCAAGGGACAGGTCATCCAGAGAGAAACTAAAGAAAGAAATTAGTGAGATCTCATACTAGTGACTTAACAGCACATCTGAAAGCTCTAGAACAAAAGGAAGCAAATACATCCAAGAGCTGAAGACTGCAGGAAATAATCAAACTCAGGACTGAAATCATTAAATTAGAAACAAAGGGGGGCTGGAGAGATGGCTCAGTGGTTAAGAGCACTGACTGCTCTTCCAGAGGTCCTGAGTTCAATTCTCAGCAACCACATAGTGGTTCACTACCATCTATAATGAGATCCGATGCCCTCTTCTGGTGTGTCTGAAGACAGCGACAGTGTACTCACATAAATAAAATAAGTAAATCTTAAAAAAAAGATTTGTTTTAGAAACAAAGAGAAAAATTCAAAAAAATCAGGGGAACAAAGAGTTGTTTCTTTTAGAAAGTCAGCAAGATTGGCAAACACTTAACCAATCTAATAGGCAGAAAGAGAATATCCAAATTAACAAAAGCAGAAATGAAAAGTGGGAAATAACCAGAGACACTGAGGAAATTGAAAAAAGTCATCCGGTCTTGCTTCATAAATCCTGCAGTGGTTTAAATAGATTTTGTACCCATAGATTCATGTTTTTGTATGCTTGGCCATAGGGAGTGGCACTATTGGAGGATGTGTGTCCTTGTTGCAGGAATGTGTCACTGTCTAGGTGGGTTTTGAGGCCTCTAAAGCTCAAGTTCCCCAATGTGTAGAAGACTGTCTTCTCCTGGTGGCCTGTGGAGGAGTGTCCCCTTTTGGTGCCAGCAGATCAAGATACAGAACTCTGGGCTCATTCAGCCCCATGTCTGCCTGCAGGCTGCATGATTCCAACCTTAATAATGAACTGAACCTTGGAAACTGTAAACTAGGTCCAATTAAATGTTTTACTTCATAAGAGTTGCCTTGGTCACTGTGTCTTTTCACAGCAATTTCCAATTTGTATCCCTTTGATTTCCTTTTGCAATCTTCTTTCTCCTTCTCCCTCCCCCTCTCCCCTCTCCCCTCTCTTCTCTCCTCTCTCCCCTTTTCCATACCCTCTCTTCCTCCCCCTCCCCTCTCTCTGCACTGCTCTCTAATTTTTCTTTCTTTCCTGTCTGTTCTCCTAGAAGTTGTGTATGTCCTATCTCTGAGTCATTCTGTAAAATGTTTCTCTGTCTTATCCTGATACTTTGTCAATTAAACCTCACTTTCAAAACAGGGTTACTTCCTTCTATTAATCTACTTCACCTTCATTGTATTAGATTAAAGGTGTTTACTAAGGTTGTGTGTCTACATCAGCCAGATGGATTAAAGTTGTACCATTTCTGCTGGATTACACAGACCTAGAAGAACTTTGGATGTGATCACTTGCCAGAGCAGCTATGTTGATGGATAAAAATTCCTTTACCCCTTGGGCAATGGAAACTACCAGGAATCAGTGAAGGTGGACCTTGATAAGATTCCTAGCACTAGAGGACATGGAGTCTTGACCAGACTGTTGGGGTCTGGAAATCATGACAGAAACCATTCAGACACTTATCTCAGTCAAACTGGGCTGGTTTATTGAAAGCACTCCCCATGATTGTTCAAGGATGCATTCCAGACTGTAGAACTGAACTCTGATGACCAGACAGGATCCTACAGAGTGAGCATGGAGTATAGGAATCTATAACAAGTTATTCTACCAATCA
Source organism: Tokudaia tokunoshimensis (assembly GCA_036184795.1). Taxonomy (NCBI): domain Eukaryota; kingdom Metazoa; phylum Chordata; class Mammalia; order Rodentia; family Muridae; genus Tokudaia; species Tokudaia tokunoshimensis. The sequence continues at coordinate 66,563,471 of BTHU01000015.1, forward strand.
GGATTTAGGGATAGAGAATTTCCATAGAAACATGTCTTTGTTGTATATTTATGCTGTGCTCATTGTTTGGGGTATTTAACTGTGGTGGGAGTCTTGCCTAACATTCATGTCTGAACTTGCCAGGAGGATGTACAAGTCTCTTTCTATGAAGTAGTATGTCAATTCCCAGGGAGATCATGGGCACCACAACTTTATTTGAATCCTACTCAAAATGGAAGTTTTATTCCAAATGGCTTTTTATATTGGTGCTGCACTCTCTCTTTTGCTGGGGTCCATCTCAGAGACATCTTTTAAAGGCAAGAAACCATTAGATCACACACATAGGTGTGGGAAGTACTGTTGAGTAGTTGATTCACACCCAATACCAAAGCATAGAACAGAACAGAACAGAACACAATAGGCAATAAACTTAGGCATGACAGAGTTTCTGAGTAACAGGATATAAGAAATGTTCATAACAACACAAAATGGCTGATAGTCAGGCAGAAATTACCTAGGTCTTAATATCTTCTGTAACCAGGCAAAACCTCCAATGGAGAGATTGGAACACTAACTCAGCCACAAAATCTTAAATCCATAATTTCCCCACATACATGATGTTCAGGGGTGGAGGTTGGAGCAGAACTTGAAGGAATGGCTAACTAATAACTAGCCCAGTTGAGACCCATGTCATGAGAGGGAGTCTTCCCATGACATTATTGATGATATTTTGCTATGCTTGTAAGCAGGAACTGTGGTGGTTTGTATGTGCCTTGCCCAGGGAGTTGCAATATTAGGAAGTGTGGCCTTGCTGGAGGAGGTATGTTACTGTGGGTGTGGGCTTTATGACCCTCATACTAGTACCTGGAAACCAGTCTTCTAGCAACCTTCAGATGAAGATGTAGAACTCTCAGCTCTTCCTACACCATGCCTGCCTGGATGCTGCATGCTCCTGCCTTGAGGGTAATGGACTGAAACTCTGAACCTGTAAGCCAGACCAGATTAAATGCCCTTAAAAGGTTGTCATGGTACCTGTTCACAGCAATGGAAACCCTAACTATGACAGGTTCCTACCATAAATGTTGTCAGAGAGAATTTAGCTAGAAATTATTGGAAACTGATGCAGAGACCCACAGTCAAAGATTGTGTGAATCTTGGGGAAATCCTGTGATCAAGGACAATACAAGAAAACCTACAGAGTCAACTAACCTGGGTCCATGGGAACTAATGGAGACTGACCTGCTAACTAGGAAGCATGAATGGAATGGATCCAGGCTTTCTGCATATATGTAACAGTTATGCAGCTGTTTCTTCCTGTGGGACTCCTAAAGCAGGAGCAAGGCTTCCTCTGACAGTATTGCTTGTCTTTGGACCCCGATTCCCTTAATGGCTGCCTTGTCTATGTTCTGTGAAAGAGTATGGACCCAGTCTTGCTGTGACTTCATATGCTGGGGCTCATTGATGTCCATGGGAGGTTTTTCCTTTTGTGGGGAGAAGAGGAGGAGGGGTAGCAGGGGTAAGGGTAACTGAGAGGGAGGGACTGGAAGGACAGGAAAGAGGGGAAGCTGTGATGGAGATGTGAAATGAATAAATAACTTACTCAACAAAAGTAAAAATAATAACAATAAAACACTGACATCTAGGACCAGGGTATGTGGGACCCTGGTGTGAGACAAGGCCAACTCCATAATCCTGTGGCCATCAGTCACGTCGCGTGTAGCCATGCGCCAGGCCCCTAGGTTCTGACTGGACTCCACCTCTGCAGTCACCTGGCTACCTCCAGGTTTTCCCTACCCCTTGGTTACCTGGCAACAGCCCCTTATCCTTACCTCTCTTGTCTCTATTTTTATCCCCTTTCCAGGTGGTCATGGCTTTTCTCATCTCTTTATTTTCTTCTTTCTCTTTATTTTTCTATTTCCTTTTCTCTTTCTATTTTCTTAATAATAAGGCATCAAAGCTATGAGCCGTCTCTTTTTAAATTTGCCGCACAGAGCTAGCCTCAGCATTTCTAGCCGCCAGGAAAGGACCCAAACCATCGCAGTCAAGCCGTTATCAGCCAGCCAAACAGCCCATAGGTACTTGGGAGGTCCACGCCAGAATAGTGCCGCCTTCTGAGCAGGATCTCCCTGCCCACCCGCTAGCCAGGCAGCCTCCTACTCTATACTTTGGCATCATGGCTCGCTATTACGGTGAGGCATTGCATCCTGTCGGTGTCCCCCCTCTCCAGGCGGGCCATGCCCCCAGAATTCTCCTATGCGGGATTTGCCGCTGCCTCTGACGGAGTGAGATCCAAGCACTGCCTCTGCTCTGCGAAATTTCTTTTCTTTTCTTTTCTTTTCCCACAAGGGTATAGTATCCAAACTCTGAATTTTCAACTTAAAACGTTTTTAAAAATTATCTCACTTATCATTGTCATTCTTCCATTTTTTTTTATATTATCTTTCATTCTATGACCATGTTGCAAAGCTGTCTCAACTCTTTCCAATTGTGATTGACACAACAGAGAGAAAGCCCATATTCTGTGTCATGCAAACATACACATATGATCACACACACACACACACACACACACACATGCACATACACAGTACATATATACACACACACACATATACACACATGCACACACACACACACACACACATGCACATACACAGTACATATATACACACACACACATATACACACATGCACACACACACACACACACACACACACACACACACACACACACACACCTTCCAGGTGACTTGTAATATTATTTTTTTAAATTACAAATGTAATTAAGATCAAGAATTGACAAATGGGACCTCACAAAATTACAAAGTTTCTGTAAGGCAAAGGATACTCTCAAAAGGACAAAACGGCAACCAACAAACTGGGAAATGATCTTTACCAACACTACATCCAACAGAGGGCTAATATCCAATATATACAAAGAACTCAAGAAGTTAGACTCCAGAGAGCCAAGTAACCCTATTAAAAATGGGGTACAGAGCTAAACAAAGAGTTCTCACCTGAAGAATATCTAATGGCTGAGAAGCACCTAAAGAGATGTTCATAATCCTTAGTCATTAGGGAAATGCAAATCAAAACAACCCTGAGATTTCACCTCACACCAGTCAGAATGGCTAAGATCAAAAACTCAGGAGACAGCAGGTGCTGGCAAGGATGTGGAGAAAGAGGAACACTTCTCCAGCGCTGCTGGGATTGCAAGCTGGTACAACCACTCTGCAAATCAGTCTGGTGGTTCCTCAGAAAACTGGGCATAACCAGAGGACCCTGCTATTCCACTCCTGGGCATATACCCAGAGGATTCTCCAGCATATAATAAGGACACATGCTCCAGTAAGTTCATAGCAGCCTTACTTATAATAGCCAGAAGCTGGAAAGAACCCAGATGTCACTCAATGGAAGAATTGATACAGAAAATGTGGTATATTTACACTATGGTATACTACTCAGCTATTAAAATCAATGAATTCATGAAAGTCTTAGGCAAGTGGGTAGAGCTGGAGAATGTCATCCTGAGTGAGGTGATCCAGTCACAAAAGGACCCATATGGTATGCACTCACTAATAAATGGATATTATCCCAGAAGCTTGGAATACCCAAGAAACAATTCGCATATCATATGATGCCCAAGGAGAAAGAAGGAGAGGCCCCTGGTCCTGGAAAGGCTCAATGCAGCAGTGTAGGGGAATACCAGGACAGGGAAGCAGGAATGGGTTGATTGGAGAACAGTGGGAGGGAATTGGGCTTATGGGACTTTGGAGGGGGGATCCAGAAATGTGGAAATCATTTGAAATTTAAATAAAGAATATATCTAATAAGAAAGAAATGAACATAATAAAGCTTATATTTGAAGAACAAAAAAAATAGAAGATATAGAAAATGGATCATAAGAAATAAGAGAAAAGCAACACAAGTATTCTCATATTCACTGTAGTATTGAATCTTCTCCTTACTTAATAATTGAAGACTTGAACTAATTCTCTGATCTGGATGGACTTCTGGGGGCTTGGGTAGGGTTCTTGTTCTCTAGAATAGAGACAATACCAGGGTTATACTGCAATCATAGACCCAGTATTCACACTGGTAAAAAATTGCATTTTACTGTGAATGATGAACATCTCCATGTTTAGAGGACTGTTAAACTCTAAATAATAAGAAACTTCCTTATAAAAATGATGCCTATAAGAATCAAACAGAAGTGTATGCGTGGCCAGTGGCTCACTCAACAGACCTCCTTTTTGCATACAGTCCCTTGATGACAAATAAATGCATTAATGGAAAACACGAGGAATCCCAAATTTAGAAAAATATCTTGATAAGATTCAATTGTTAGGAATTTTCTAAATTATTAATCATTAGGAGAGGACCAAGCCTATTGAGTCTGTTGCCATCCTTGGTCTAGTGGTCCTCAGTTCTATAATAAGGCAATCTGAGCAAGCCATGAAGGCCATATGAGTAAGTAACACAACTGCATCAGTTCCTGCCTCCAAGTTCCTGCCCTGCTGAGCCTCTCCCCTCCTTAAATCGAGATAAACTTTATATGAAACTGTGAACTTTCCTTCCCAAGTTGTTTTTGGTCATGGCATGTCATCATATCAAAAGTAACCTTACTGAAACAAATGCCTTCTTCCCACAACATACTCTTAAGCCATAGAGCAAAGCAAATATTTGATCTCTTAAGTTTTTCTCTGTCTGCATCAAATAATAGCAATGGGGAAAGTATCTAATATAAGCAGCTGTGTTTTTTAATAAGCATCCATAATGGTCTAGAATGTGTTACCACATCTACTCTAATATATTTTTCTTTAGGAAAACTGGAAGAATGTTTTTTCCACCTGAAGAATATGGAGATATATGGAGATATTTTATTGTTGTTATAAGTAGGAACGTCGCTACTGGCATCTAGGACACTGAGTCCAGAGATTCTGGTAAATCCATAATAAGTAGAGCAGTTCTTGAAATCCAACGCTTATCTCTTCTGAAATATCACTAGTTCCAGTATTCAGAAGCCTTCTAAAGATATTTACTCTAAAGATATTTAGTTCTGCTATCCATCATTTACATTACTTATAGGCAATATTATGCTGTCTCAATTCAGAACCAATCTGAGTGAATATGCCTGTCTCTTGAATGTCTACTGTCATAAACACATACAATTTTCTAGCCTCTATAATAGCCAAGGTGCTGGTTCAAGTCTCTTCATTACTCTACAATAACACATGGTTCATATGATACGCTATTAAATATTTGCTCAACTTTTCAGATTTTTCCTTCAGAAAGACCAAACACATCAGAATAGACACTCAGAGATCGAATCTGGTTTACTTTCTCAGTAGCATGTCAATGGGGCTAAGATCTCTCTTGCTTCTTCCCTTCAGGAAGTGTCTGACTTATACAACAGCAAAGTGAAAGTTGTAAAATCAAGTTAACCATCTTTATCTAAGCAAGGGACAAAAAATAGCTGTTGATAACTAAAATTAAGAACCCCCAAAATCTTCTTAGGCTTAAAGTGACAATTGCGTTGTTTTTCTGAAAATGGAATTAAGGTCAGTTTCATTTTCAGTTTAAAACTTCAACAAAGGGTTTGTATAAAGGAACAATTCATGTGCAATAACTTACATTAAACTATAAAGTTTGTTAACTCTGAAATTTACAAATAGTTACATACATTTTTAGTTATAGATATTTTAATTTTACTGATAATTAAATTAATTTGATTTAAGAAATAATTTCTCTACCTTTAAATGTTAAAATTTTAGAATTATAAGAAAATAAAAACTTACAAACAGTGCTAGTTATTCATGGCTATAGCATACACAAAATAGAATATAACTAATTGAAAATAACTAAAATCTATGATTTTTTTAAAGTCTTATTTATTTTATTTATATGAATATACTCTAGTTGTCTTCAGCCACACCAGAAGAGGGCATCGGATCTCAATACAGATGGTTGTGAGCCACCATGTGCTTGCTGGGATTTGAACTCAGGACCTCTGGAAGAGCAGGCAGTGCTCTTAACCACTGAGCCACCTCTCCAGCCCAAATCAGTGATTATTAGAGGAAAAACCAAGGGATAAACAAGGCGAGTAGCTACTATTTTCCTCTAATTTAAAAATTTTTGTTACTGGTTATTTTATTTATTTATATTCCAAAATTTGCCCCGCTTCCTGGTCCCCCTCCTCAAGTTCTTTACCCCTTCCACCTCCCCTTTGTTTCTGAGAGGGTGCTCTCCCACCGACCCATGGACCCACAAACTCCCACCTCTACCAGCTAGCATCCTCCTTCCCTTTCTCTGGGGCATCAAGTTTTTACAGGATTAAGGGCATTCCTCCCACTGAGGCCAGAAAAGGCAGTCCTCTGCTACATATGTAGTAGGGGCTATGGACTGGCCCATATATGCCCTCTGGTTGGCAGTTCAGCCTCTGGGAGCTCTGAGGGGTCTGGGTTAGTTGATACTGTTGTTCTTCCTATGGGATTACAGTCCCCTGAGCTCTGTCAGTCCTTCTCCTAACTCTTACATACAATCTCTGATGTTAGACCAATGGTTGGCTGTGAGTATCTTCATCCGTGTCAGTCACCTGCTGGTAGAGATCCTTAGAGGACAGCCATACAGGCTCTTATCTGCAAGCACAACATGGCATCAGTAATAATGTCAGGGTTTGGAGCCTGTACTTGAGACAGATCCCAAGATGGGCCCTTCTCTGAATGGTCTTTCTTTTAGTCACTGCTCTATTTTTGTCCCTGCATATCTTTTAGACAAGAACAATTCTGGGTCAAGAAATTTGAAGGTAGGTGGGTGTCTCCATGTTTCAAATGGGAATGGTCTCTTTAGGTTCTTTCTCCCCACTGTTGGGCATTTCAGCTAAGGTCATCCCCATTGAGTGCTAGGAGCCTCTCATATTCCTGATGTCTGGTATATTCTAAAAGTTCACCTGCCTCCCAGCCAACATTGTTGCATATGTCTATCAGTTCTCTGGCCCTGTGGGCTTCTATCCTTTCTGACCCCTATGCCTGATCCTGTCCTCCCCAACCCCCTGTTTTCCTTTCCTTTCCCTTTTCCCACTCAGGTCCCTCCCTCCATCTGACTCTGGTGATTATTTTGTTCCCCCTTCTAAATGGAATTGAAGTATTCACACTTGGGTCTTCCTTCTGGTTTAGCTTCATAAGGTCTGTGAGTTGTATCATTAGTATTCTGAAAAATTTGGCTAATATCCACATATTAGAGACTTGAACTTTGTTTTTACTTTTGGGCCTGGGTTTCCTAACTCAGGACAATACCTTCTAGTTCCATTGATTTGCATGCAAAATTCATGATATCCTCATTGTTAATAGCTGAATAGTATTCCATTGGGTAAAGGAACCACATTTTTTGTATCCAGTCTTTGGCTGAGGGACATCTAGGTTGTCACCAGCTTCTGGTTGTTACAAATGAGGTTGGTATGAACATATTTGAGCATGTATCCCTGTTGTAAGGTGGAACATCTTTTGGGTATATGCCCAGGAGTGATATAGTTGGGCCTTCAGGTAGAACTACTTCCAGTTTTTTGATGAACAGCCAGATTGGTGTCCAAAGTGGTTGTACCAGTCTGCAATCCCACCAGCAATGGAGGAGTGTTCCTCTTTCTCCACATTCTCAACAACATATGCTGTCACCTGATCTTGACCCTTCTGATTGATGTAAGTTGGAAACTCAGGGTCATTTTGATTTACATATCTCTGATCAATAAAGATGTTATATATTTCTTTAAGTGCTTCACAGTTATTTGAGATTACTCAGTGGAGATTTATTTGTTTAACTTCATACCATATTTTTCATTAGGTTATTTGGTTTTCTGTAGTCTAAATTCTTGAATTCTTTGTATATTCTGTATATTAGTCCTCTATTAGGTGTAGTGTTAGTGAAGATCTTTTCCCAATCTGTAGTTTGCTGTTTCATCTTATTGACAGTGTCCTTTGCCTTACAGAAGCTTGTCAGTTTCAAGAGGTCCGATTTGTCAATTGTTGACCTTAGAGGCTGAGAAATTGATAATCTGTTTCGGAATTTTTCCACCATGCCAATGCATTTAAGGCTATTTTCCACTTTTTCTTTTATTAGATTCAGTGTGCCTAGGTTTATATGGAGGTTCTTGATTCATTTAGATTTGACCTTGGTATAAGGTGATAAATATGGATCAGTTTACATTCTTTTATATGCAGACTGCCAATTAGATCAGAACCATTGATTGAAGATGCTTTCTTTTTTCAACTGCATGGTTTTGGTTTCTTTGCAAAAATCCAGTGACCATAGGTGTGTGGGTTTAATTCTTGGTCTTCAGTTCAATTCCATTGATTGACCTATCTGTCTCTGTACCAATACTAAGCAGTTTTTAATCACTATTACTCTATATGTAGTAGAGATAAGGTTAAGCATGGTGATTACCCAAGAAGTTCTTTTATTGTTGAGAATTGTTTTTGCTATCCTGTGTTTTTTGTTGTTCCATATGAATTGCCCTTTTTAGGTCTGTGAATAGAGTTGGAATTTTGATGGGGATTGCATTAAACCTTTAGACTGCTTTTGGTAAGATGGTCACTTTCACCATTTAATCCTACCTATCCATAAGCATGGAAGATTGTTCCATCTTCTGAGGTCTTTTTCTGTTTCTTTCTTCAGTGACTTGAAGTTCTTATCCTATCAATGTTTTGCTTGCTTGGTTAAAGTTACACCAAGCTACTTTATATTATTTGTGACTATTGTGAAGGATGTTTTTTGTATAATTTCATTTTTGGCTCATTTATACTTTGTATAAAGGAAGGCTACTGATTTGTTCGGGTTAATTTTATATCCAATTTGTATCCCTTTATCTCCTTTTGTTGTCTTATTGGCTAGAACTTAGATTACTATTTTGAATAAATATGGAGAAATTTGGTATCTCAGTCTTGCCCCTGATTTTAGTGGGATTTCTTCATTTTTCTCTCCATTTAGTTTGCTATTGGCTATTGGTTTGGAGCAGATTACTTTTATTATGTTAAGGTATGTGCCATGAATGCCTGATCTCTCCAAGAATTTTAGCATGAAGTGGTGTTGTATTTTGTCAAAAGCTTTTTCAGCATCTAAAATCAATAATTTTCAGCTCAAATTAATGACTCTTAATTAGTGGGAAAACTAAAGGATAATATAGGGATCCTCCCTTTAAAAAGTAAGTACTGACAATTTCCTAGACAGATACCAAACACCAAAGTTAAATCAGGATCAAATAGACCATCTAAACAGTCCCAAAACTCCTAAAGAAATAGAAGTGGTCATTGAAAGTCTTCCAACCAAAAAATACAGGACCAGATGGTTTTAGTGCAGAATTATATCAGATCTTCAAAGAAGACCTAACACCAATACTCTTCAAACTATTCCATAAAATAGAAACAGAAGGAACACTACCCAGCTCATTCTATGAAGCCGCAAGACACATTTCACATATCAAATGATGCCCAAGAAGGAGGAAGAACAAAGTATCGATCCTTGGGTCCTTTATAAAAGGGGAAAAAATAGCCACAGAAGGAGATACAGAGACAAAAGGTGGAGCAGAGTCTGAGGGAAAGACCATGCAAAGACTACCCCACCTAGGGATCCATCCTATATACAGGTTACAAAACCCAGACAGTATTTTGGATGCCCATAAGCGCTGGCTGACCAGAGTCATCTGGGAGGCTCTCCTAGTGCATGACACATACAGAGGGGGACACTCTCAGTCAGCCATTGAACTGAGCACAGGGTCCCCATTGGGGAAGCTAGAGAAAGGACCCAAGGAGCTGAAGGGGTTTGCAGCACCACAGGAGGAACAACAATATGAGTTACCCAGTAGTCCCAGAGCTCCCAGGGACAAAACCATCAACCAAAGAGTAAACATGGAGTTACCCATGGCTCCAGACACATAGGCAGCAGAGGATGGCCTTGTTAGACACCAAAGGGAAGAAAGGCCCTTGATCCTGGAAAGACTTGATGCAGTAGTATAGAGGAATACCAAGACAGGGTAGTGGGGGAGGGTGGATCGGGGAAGGGGAGATGGCTTATTGGATTTTTGGGGGATGGGGGGAACCAGGAAAGGGAATAACATTCGATGTAAATAAAGAATATATCTAATAAATAAAAAAATATTTATCAGCTTATAAAAAATTAGGTTTGACTAAAATGGTTTTTAAATCAAATAATTCTTTGTTCTTTCTCTCCCTTTCTTCTTTCCCACTCCCATGTCACTTTGTACCCACCCACCTCCTGCAACCTCTATTACTTCTTAGTGTCATATATGATGTTTTGCTATGACATCTTTTCAACTTCTCTTATATATTTTCAAAGTCAACACCCAATATAAGATTTAATGTACATTCAAAAGATTAAAGGTAGGTAATAATTAAGATAATGATGTTTTGATTGTCTCATTCCATAATGTATGTGCTCTTCTAAAGTGAGAGTGCTATGAGGACATATATATTTTGCATTAACATGGCCCAAATACATGTAAATAAAATCCAAGGGAAAAAATCTTCCATTTAGTTTGAATGTTTTTACTCAATCTATTGTTGTAGAAAAGATTGATAGGTTTTGAAAGGCATAATTAGAGTTTGAGTTTCCAGCAAACAGAAGAAAATAGTGAAGTAAATGAGGAATAGCAATAGAAATGAGATGATGTTAGCAATCATTAAAGATCTTTTATAGGAGATCTAAATAATTAGTGTAGCAACTCATTAGGAACTATTTTATCACTACTTATTTTTTTTTAAGACCAGTAGTATTTAGTTTTACCCTAGGTCCCTGGCCTATCTAACCTCTTATTCTTGCTCATATGAGAAATGTTGGATATGACTTCCATGTGATGGAGAGGGTCTGAAGTTAAGCCAGACATTCGCTGCTTACTTGCATAAGTATGGTGTCACCCTTACCCTAGCATATTTTGTAGACAAGTCAGATTGTATGCTATCGATTTTATGGCTGGGTTGGTGTTTATATTTCTCTTCTAGTAGCTTACAGACTACCTTCCAATATGAAGGCAATAGAGTAAACAAAAGAAGGCTTCATATGGGAACGTGCTCTCAGTTTGTGGAGAGCAACCTATTGTCTTGGCAACAGTCTGAGTTATTTTGAGATTTTTCAAAAGCTCGATTGGATATAACCTAGTCCTATTGTTGAAAGGGACAAGATGTGCCAAACTGGGATTCCATCTCTCTTATCATTTGAAGACTTTGTTAGGATTACCATCATAAAATGTCAAAAATTTCCACTGCTCTAGATTACCATACCATCCTCAAATGTCCTTAAATTCTAGCTGTTTATCCCATAGTTTTTTCACAATGCCTCTTTCTGTACTCTTATCCTGATTCTACCATTCCAGTCTGTTCTTTCCAGCCCACCCACAAAATCTAAGTTATTTTCCCCTCTCAGGGAGAATCATGTTTCTCTTCTCATCCCTTCTGATATATCTAACCTCTCTGTGTCTAGATATGGTTGCTTAGTTATCATTTATTTACATTTATATATTGTTAGCCAATATACAAATGTAAGAAAATATATATCTTGCTGGTTCTGGGTTACTTCATTCAGGGTTACTTTATTCAGTATAACTTTTTTACTTGTTCTATCCATTTGTCTCCAAAATTTCCTATCCCCCCTCCCACACACACACAATTAGCTGAGCAGTATGGCAAACTTTCATAGCCAGTTCTTCTGTTAAGAGACAATGAGATTATTTTCAATTTCTGACAATTAAGAATAGAGCATCAATTCTACTATATTCATAAATCAGTGGCTTATTTAGCCAGCATCAGAGAAGCTTCCTCTTGCAGTGTATGGGAAATATACAGAGACCCACAACTAGATATTGTACAGAGAAAGAAAGAATGAGCTCAGAACTTCATCTCTAAATGGAAGGTCTCCATCAAGCCTCTCTCCTCAGAGTTCAATTAACTCTCTGGAAGAGAAAGTAGAAAGAGTGTAAGAGCCAGAGGAGATGGAGAACACCAGAAAAACAAGGCCCTCTAAATCAACTGGACCAAGCTCATATGAACTCACAGACACTGAAACAGTAAGCACATGTCTTCTGTGTATATATTATGGCTTCTAGTTTAACAGTTTGAAGAGATCCTGAATGTGTGAATAAACAGATCTATGGTTCTCATGCCGTCTTGAGCTTTTTTTTTTTCTTTTTTTAATTTCTGTTGATTTTATTGGTCAACTTTGTGATGGTCTTGGTATTATCTTATTATATTTTATTTTGTAATGTTTTATCATTATACCTTAGAAGCCTGTTCCCTTCTAACGATACAGCAAGGGAGTACATCCTGTTGGGAGAAGAGGTAGGGAAGAACTGGAACAAGAGCCTGTAGTCAGGATATATTATATGAGAATAAAATCTACTTTCAGTAAAAAGAAAATAGGAGAAAATACAAATCATTTATACTTTTTATATTAAATCTCATTACATTTATGTATATATTTTTAAACAAAACAAATAGCCCAAGATATCCCATGAGACAGGAATAGGCAAGGGCAAGAAAGATCAGTAATACTGACTGAAATGTAGTAGGAGAATCTATATTTCATAAATATTGTTCATGTTTATTCCATTGTATAAGCCTAGTAAAAGAATCTGAAGCTAAATCTTAGAGTTGGCAGGGAGTTGCAGCAAATTCAAAGATCCAATCAAACACTGGGTATCAAATATTACTTGCCAGGTACAAACACTTTGCTCATTTAATAACTGTTCTCACCAGTAAAAAAAAAATCACAAAGATAGGCTTTACATATTTTAGTCAATACAATTGAGTCTTAAGGAACTCACAAACTTCCTTCGTGACAGTAGATTTTCTGCTTTAGAGTCAAACACATCTGATAAACAGCCCGTACTTTCTGGATCAGACTGATTTTTTCCATTTACCTCTTTCTATTTATTTTACAAATACAATTAATTATTTTCAAATCATTGTTGAAACTAGCTGGCTGCTGAGTTTCTAAGTTATAAGAGTGAAAGGCACAGTTGTAGCATTGATCCACGGCCTTGGGCAAGATCTGAGCTTTAGTAAGGCTACTCTGTTAACTGTATTGACCTCTCCAGAATCTAAACAGTAGTTGCTTAAATGAGTTACCATGAGAGAAATCTTTAGCCTTTTCGTTTTGCTTGTGGCAGGTAAGTTTTTTGTTTACTTGGTGTAAAATAGAGCCTCTTCTTTCTTCAATATTGTCATACATTGTCTGGGTGACTGGCATCATCTTCTTTAAATTCTCATGATGCTTATACCTGAAGTTAATTTTTCTTATGCTTTGCTTGTTTTGTGAATATGAACATCATTTTATGATCACCTTCAAGGTGGAATTCAATCTCAGGATAAATGGAAGTTGAGCTTCAGATCTCTCACGAAGCAAGGCATGCCTGGAACACATTGAGGATGCATCCACACACTGGGAAGATCTTTGGAATTAAATGATTCACTTGTTATAACCACCAAGATACATAATAGTATATAATACTATTCATTTTTGTAGAGAAAATAAACTGAGAAAAATAATACCTAACAATGTGAGACCTGTTATCCAGCATTTTGTTGACATAATTTAACAGTGATTACACAATGTTCCATATCAGTGAAGAGAGCTTCTCAGTTCATGGAAAACCATCCTTTGTCACTTAACTTATTAAATGTAATTTTAAGTCTGTTTCATATGAGCGCTAATCCTTTACCAGATCCAAACATTCCACAATACAAACCATGGATCCATAAAAATAAAACACAAATTATTGTTTAAAACACTTTTATAAAATATGATACTGCCAATATTTGCCTTTTCAAATTACCTTCATAACTTTAAGAAGGTTTGCTTTTATATATTTTTATTATTTTATATACACAAAATGTACTATCATTATTGTATAATGTTTTACTATTATTTATTCATTTATTACTTTGATTTCTTTTATTTTTAGGTATGAGTGTTTTTCTTATAGATTTATGTTTGTACTCTGTGTGTGCCTGCTGCCCTCAAAGGCCAGAAAAGGTAGTAGAATCCTAAAACTGGAGTTAAAATGCTGTGAGCCACCATGAAGTTTCTTGGGATGGAATAGATCCTCTGTAAGAGCAACCTGCACTCTTAACTGCTGAGCCATTTCCAAACTCTTAATGTAATTTTACATACATTTTTGCATAAGTGTAACTAATTTATTTTTGCCTTTGTATTATTGTATTTAAGTTAAAATGATACAAGGCTTTGTATGGAGTAAGTGTCAAAATGAGGAGTTGTGGTGCCCAGTGCTTGTGAATACAGATAGGACAGTTTAGGGAGTTTTCCTGGAGGTGGGGATTATAAAAGGGGATAACATTTGAAATGTCAATAGATAAAATATCTAATTAAAAATGACTAAGCATAAAATGATAATAATAAAATAAACCTCCTGCACTTGTGGCTAAGTAACCACAGTGCAGAAGGGATGAAAAGACGATAATCGAAAGGAACAGGGGAGTTTACTATGAAATTATATATCTTAGCTACTCTCATAAAGTCACTCCTACAGGCTGCCTAAGCATGACCTGAACAAGGACAATTACAGGCATGCCAGAGTAGAGAAAAAGAAAGCCTGTGAAGACTTAGCTGAACACTTACAACTACAGGAAGCTAAGGAATGCTGAGAGTGAGAGAAATAATTGTGTGGAAAGAACACACCAATTGGTATTCCACTACCAAATGGTCAGCCTTGATGGTATAATCATATAGTCCTCACAGTATAATCAGTGAGATTATACTGAGCAGTGTTAATATGCAAGTTACACACACAGTATTTTCAAAGTGGATTATGAATATTGTCTTCTATTTTCATACCAAAACATTTTTTTCAGTTTTTTCTACATGTATTTTGATGGCCAGTGAATAGGTTCAACATCATTTATAGTTTTGCATATATGTGCTTCATTGACAGATCATGGAAACAGAAACTAAACAGAAACACTGTTAAACTAACAGAAGTTATGAACCAAATGTATTTAACAGATATGTATAAAACATTTCATCCTAAAACAAAACAATGTAGCTTCTTCTCATGGTACCTTCTCCAAAAGTGACCATATAATCACTCACAAAACAGGCCTCAACAGATACAAGAAGATTGAAATTATCCCATGCATCCTATCAGATCACCAAGGAATAAGGCTGGTCTTCAAAAACAACAGAAAGTCTACATACACATGGAATTTGAACAACGCTCTACTCAATGATAACTTGGTCAGGGAAGAAATAAAGAATGAAATTAAAGACTTTTTAGAATTTAATGAAAATTAAGACACATCATACCAAAACTAATGGGACACAATGAAAGCAGTGCTAAGAGAAAAACTCGTGACTCTTAAGTGCCTCCAAAAAGAAACTGGAGAGCATATATGCTAGCAGATTGACAGAACACCTGAAAGCTCTGGAACAACAAGAAGTAAATACATCCAAGAGGAGTAGACAGCAGGAAATAATCAAACTCAGGGCTGAAATCGACCAATTAGAAACAAACAAACAAAAAAAAATACAAAGAATCAACAAAATGAGGAGCTGGTTCTTTGAGAAAATCAACAAGATAGATAAACCTTTAGCAAGACTAACCAGAGGGCTTAGAGACAGTATCCAAATTAACAAAATCAGAAATTAAAAGGGAGATAAAACAATAGAAACTGAGAAAAATTCAAAAAAATCATCAGGTCCTTCTACAAAAGCCTATACTCAACCAAATTGGAAAATCTGGATGAAATGGGCAATTTTCTAGACAGATACCAGGTACTAAAAATAAATCAGGATCAGATAAACCCTCTAAATAGTCCCTGAACACCTAAAGAAATAGAAGCATTCATTGAAAGTCTCACAACCAAAAGAGGCCCAAGACCAGATGGGTTTAGTACAGAATTCTATCAGACCTTAGAAGACCTAATACCAACACTTTTCAAACTGTTGTGCAAAATAGGAACAGAAGGAACACTACCCAGTATGTTCTATGAAGCTACAATTATACCTAAATCACACAATGACCCAACAAAGAAAGAGAACTTTAGATATCTTTCCCTTATAAACATCGATGCAAAAATACTCAATAAAATTCTTGCAAACTGAATCCAAGAACACATCAGAATGATCATTCACCATGAGCAAATAGGCTTAATTCCAGGGTTGCAGGATGGTTCCATATACTGAGATCCACTACATAAACAAACTCAATGAAAAAAAGCACATGATCATTTCATTAGATGCTGAGAAAACATTTCACAAAATTCAATACCCCTTCAGGGTAAAAGTCTTGGAAAGATCAGGAATTCAAGGCCCATACCTAGATATTTTCAATAATATATGATGTATTTTCTTTTCTTTAAACTTTTTTCCTCAAATTCTTCTTTGTATTATTGCTAATTCTGCCAAGTACTCTTCCTTAGTTATTATTTGAATACCATATGTAAGCTAAACATTCATTGTTTATCTGTCTGTGTCTCAAACGAACCCTTTGTATTTATAGTTGGACATGATTTCCTCTTCTCTCTTTACCAATCTCTATCTTTTGATTGGAAAGTTATTTAATATTTCAAGTGTTTAGTATTCATATATCAATGTCACTAATGTTTTGTTATTTTTTGAATATTTCAAGGTTTTAATATGCCAGTATTTGGGTTTTTTAAATATGTTCAGAAAGATTTGTTTATAATTATCCACATAACTTATTTTGTCTTTTATCACTTCTAGCGAAAATTTAAGATTTTTTTATATTCTTTCACATGCTTTCAATAACTAATCATTTTTTGTGCCATTGAGATTGTTCCCATTTTCCATAGGTAATAATTCTCTAAATTATCACTCTATTAACCAAATTTCAACAACACAAACACTTGTTATTTACAGAACCTCATACCTGCATTGTGTTTGTGGATGTCAAAAATTGTATTATTTTTGTGTATTCTGTCAACACAAAGCATGAAGTAATATGTATTTTGATACATGTGTCTCTAATGTAGACCATAAATTGAAGACTAGTTCTAAGTTTATTATAGACTAATTGAATATTCAAATTTGTACCTTCAGAAAATAAATGATTTATTTAGTAAAATAAATCATATTTATTTAGTAAATGTTTAATAAAGTTGCTATCTTCTTGCTTTATATGAACTTCTTTGCAAATGAAGAGCTGTTCCCTCACTTCTTTGTTGGCAATCTCTATTTCACCCAGATATAACCAAAAATCACTCATCGTGATAAACATGCTGGATATTTGGATTTCAAATATTTCATTTTAGAGTTGAAAGTATTGATTATGGGCAATTACATAAGGAGAAAATGATTGACTATTTTTCTTTCTTTTTTCTTTTTTTTTAATTAGATATATTTTTTTTTACATTTCAAATGATTTCCCCTTTCCTAGTTCCCCCTTCCCTGAAGTCCCATAAGCCCTCTTCCCTCCCCCTGTTACCCAATCAATCCCCTCCCTGTCCTGGTATTCCCCTACACTGCTGTATCAAGCCTTCCCAGGACCAGGGGCCTTTCCTTTCTTCTTCTTGGGCATCTTTTGATATGTGAATTGTGTCTTGGGTATTCTGAGATTCTGAACTAATATCCATTTATCAGTGAGTGCATACCATGTGTGTAATTTTGTGATTGGGTTATGTCACTCAGGATGATATTTTCCGGTTCTACATATTTGCCTAAGATTTCATGAATTAATTGTTTATAATAGCTGAGTAGTATACTATTGTGTAAATATACCACATTTTTCTGTATCCATTCTTCTGTTGAGACATCTGGGTTCTTTGCAGCTTCTGGCTATTATAAATAGGGCTGCTATGAGCATAGTGGAGCATGTGTCCTTATTACATGCTGGGGAATCCTCTGGGTATATGTCCAGGAGTGGTATAACGGGGTTCTGCCAATAGTTTCATGCCCAGTTTTCTGAGGAACCGCCAGACTGATTTCCAGAATGGTTGTACCAGCTGGCAATTCCACCAGCAGTGGAGGAGTGTTCCTGTTTTTCCACATACTCGCCAACACCTGCTGTCTCCTGAGTTTTTGATCTTAGACATTCTGACTGGTGTGAGGTGAAATCTCAGGGTTGTTTTGATTTGCATTTCCCTAATGACTAAGGATGTTGAACATTTCTTTAGGTGCTTCTCAGCCATACAATATTTCTCAGGTGAAAATCCTTTGTTTAGCTCTGTATCCCATTTTTAATAGGGTTATTTGGCTCTCTGGAGTCTTAACTTCTTGAGTTCTTTGTATATATTGGATATTAGCCCTCTGTTGGATTTAGGGTTGGTAAAGATCTTTTTCCAATTTGTTGGTTATCAGTTTGTTCTATTGGCAGTGTCCTCTGCCTTACAGAAACTTTGTAACAGAGAGTCTGTGTGCTGCCACTATTTTAGACATATTCTATTGTTGTTGCTGTGTAGTAGAAAGCAGTCTATACAAAACTGAGCGAGTCTTTTAATTTCATGGAGTCTATGGGCTTTCTGCACTGTTATTGCTATATATTTTTGTGTGTGTCCTGACTGTTGCTTTTCTGTGAAGCAGAATATCCAGGAGCCCTTGCATGGTGGAAGTGTGCCCTCCTAGGGGATGGGATAGTTAAGTATTAGATATTCTGCATATCATATATTTAAATCATGATTTATATTAGTACCAAAATAAATGCTATGAAGTAACAAGTGAATAACTTCATGGCCAGGGGGTCACTACATGAGAAACTGTACCAAAGAGCTGTAGGATTAGGAAGATTGAGAGCTTGACACTGTTCTATTCTCCCCCCACTCCCCTCACCAGCACTATTAAGAGAACTCTATGACATTATCTATTATTATTATTATTATTATTATTATTATTATTATTATTATTATTATTATTATTGTTATTATTATTATTGTTACATCCTGATCAAACTGCCCTCCCTCCTCTCTTCGCAGTCCTACTCTTATTTGTTCTGGGTTTCTAGAGAAAAAGCTAGTAAAATATTGTCCCTACCCACTAACCTGCAGTGTTCATTAGTCATTCTTATGCTGGCCCTCTCGAACCCAACAGCAGGCTGGAGGTATCTTCTGTCTCTGTGATGTGTTTCTTCTCTGTTTTGGCTATGGCATCCATCTGTGAGTACACAGATCTCAACTTTACTACATGATATCCTCATGAGACCAAGATTCTAGGGTAGCAGATTGACATGAAATATGAGATTTCTGTTATTCCAAGCCACACTCTCAGGATTCAGTTTATAGAACCACATTTGTAGTAAGACAAAAGTGATAACATATAATGCTTTTAATATTGCAGTTAAAGTGAGAAGCTCTTTAATAAACACTAATCAACTCTAGGAATTTCCTTGTGTTTCTGGATTTTTGTCCAATAATTGATATACATTTTTTTTTCCTACTGGCAACTTTGGAGTTGTTGAAGAAAATGTTGCACAATTTCAATGATCTAAATCTTGTTCTTGACTTTATCCTTTACAATAAACTACCATGATTCTAATCTCCTAATAGTTAACTAAGAGTTTGCTCAGTTTACATGTGTCAGAAATCTTTCATTAGCAAACCTTGCCATCTAAGATTCTTCATTGGCCCATCAAGTGTGAAATTGCACTTTTGTTATTATTTACTGAAACCACTTAGTAGGACTAATAGGGTATCTGCTTCAGCCACTGTGTCTGGCACCCAGTAACACACATAATATTCAACTACAATAAAATGAATAACCACCACAGACAATAATATTATATCAAAGCTTGATTAAATATATTTGTCAAATAATGAATATTTCCTGTTTATTTTTACATAGAAAAGTACACTTTACTTTTAAAAGTGTCCAATTTAAAAGTTTCCTGGTTTTTCTAATGACAAAGAATGCAATCTTCAAACTGTGACTTTTTAAACAACAAGCCAGAGTAAAGTCCAAGAAATATCTCACCCAATTCTGTCGATTTTTAATGCGGTTCTATTATAGACAGGACAAGGAAATCTCAAAATAGAGTAGCACAGATTGACCATCTACCAATTTATAGACAGGTGCTTTCCTTATATCATTCTGCCTCGGAAACCTCTAAGTAATTTGCTAGTTGTAGACAGACAAATGGTGGCTATGTACTGCTACAGTTCTTAGGTAGGGCAGATTCACCCAGTAATGTTACCAACAACATCCCCCACAGACATATTTATTACCTCGGTTCATTTTGCTCCACATCAGCAGGTCCATCTGGCAGTAAAAGATTGACCAGGTGTTCTGTGGAAAGTTGGCACACAAATGCCTTGCATACAGTGACACTAACAGGAGGGAGAGATTTTTAAAATGCGAGGAAATTAAATTATTCTTGGTATTTGTGAGGTTACAAGACATTTTTAGGTGGTAAAAATTATGGAACATCTTTTTGCCTTATTTGTTGCTGGTTTTTGGCTTGGTCTGAATGATCAGAATAAGGGATAAGTATCCAAAGATAATTGAGTGTATATGCATTTGTGGAGTGAATAAACAAAATAGTGTATAAACCTACTAAGAATTTTGCAGTGAAGCAAATCAAAAGACCAACCCCATAAAGCCATTTGCTAAATCAAAAATATTAACAAAACCTCTTTCTTTTGATTAGCTTTATCTGACTCCGTTTCTCAATCAGATGCCAAGTGTATAGTTTACAAATGACCTTTCCCCTACTAAATTGAATTTTGTGGCCAGAATTATTTAATCCTTTCCCCAGGATGAACAATTTCCTGTGTATTGTAGCTTATCAAAGCAATGCATATATGAGGAGACTAGATCTCATTCTGGTGAGGGAGAACTTTGATCGAATAACAATTGCAGTACATGTTCATGTAGGCTACTCACATTCCCTCCAAAGCTTTGGATAGACAATGAAATGTTGTTTGTGTAGTATGTCTATGTTCCTATGCATATTAATGAAAAGCCTCTAGCGCCAGTATCAGCAATATGTCGGACTATTAATTTCATCACATAAAAATCAATATCAAGTACTATATTGAAAAGATATGGAGAGAGAGGGCAGCCTTGTCTAGTCCCTGATTTTAGTGGGATTGCTTCAAGTTTCTCTCCATTTAGATTGATGTTGGCTACTGGTTTGCTGTAAATTGCTTTTACTATGTTTAGATATGGGCCTTGAATTCCTGATCTTTCCAAGACCTTTAGCATGAAAGGATGCTGAATTTTGTCAAATGCTTTCTCAGCATCTAATGAGATGACCATGTGGTTTTTTTCTTTGAGATTGTTTATGTAGTGGATTACATTGATGTATTTCCTTTTATTGAACAATCCCTGCATCCCTGGGATGAAGCCTACTTGATCGTGGTGAATGATCGTTTTGATGTGTTCTTGGATTCGGTTGGCAAGAATTTTATTGAGTATTTTTGCATCGATATTCATAAGAGAGATTGGCCTGAGATTCTCTTTCTTTGTCGGATCTTTGTGTGCTTTTGGTATTAGTGTAATTGTGGCTTCATAGAACGAGTTGGGTAGTGTTCCTTCTGTTTCTATTTTGTGGAACAGTTTTGAAGCAATCCCACTAAAATCAGGGACTAGACAAGGCTGCCCTCTCTCTCCATATCTTTTCAATATAGTACTTGAAGTTCTAGCTAGAGCAATTAGACAACAAAAAGAGGTCAAAGGGATACAAATTGGAAAGGAAGAAGTCAAACTATCATTATTTGCAGACGATATGATAGTATACATAAGCGACCCAAAGAACTCCACCAGAGAACTCCTACAGCTGATAAACGACTTCAGCAAAGTGGCCGGATATAAAATCAACTCAAGCAAGTCAGAAGCCTTCCTATACTCAAAGGATAAGCAGGCTGAGAAAGAAGTAAGAGAAATAATACCCTTCACGATAGCCACAAACCATATTAAGTATCTTGGCGTGACTCTAACCAAACAAGTGAAAGATCTGTATGACAAGAACTTCAAGTCTCTGAAGAAAGAAATTGAAGAAGACCTCAGAAGATGAAAAAATCTGCCATGCTCATGGATTGGCAGGATTAATATAGTAAAAATGAGCATCTTACCAAAAGTAATACACAGATTCAATGCAATCCCCATCAAAATCCCAACTCAATTCTTCATAGAGTTAGAAAGAGCAATTCAAAAATTCATCTGGAATAACAGAAAACCCAGAATAGCTAAAACTATTCTCAAGAGTAAAAGAACCTCTGGGGGAATCAGTATCCCGGACCTCAAGCTGTACTACAGAGCAATAGTGTTAAAAACTGCATGATATTGGTACAGTAACAGACATGTAGATCAATGGAACAGAATTGAAGACCCAGAAATGAATCCACACTCCTATGGTCACTTGATCTTTGACAAAGGAGCTAAAACCATCCAGTGGAAAAAAGATAGCCTTTTCAACAAATGGTGCTGGCTCAGCTGGAGGTCAACATGCAGAAGAATGCAAATTGACCCATCCTTATCTCCTTGCACTAAGCTCAATTCTAAGTGGATCAAAGATCTCCACATAAAACCAGACACACTGGATTCAGAAGATGTGGTATATTTACACAATGGAATACTACTCTGCAATTAAAAACAATGAATTCACGAAATTCCTAGGCAAATGGTCAGAACTTGAAAATATCATCCTTAGTGAGGTAACCCAATCACAAAAGAACACACATGGTATGAAGTCACTGATAAGGGGATATTGACCCAGAATCTCAGAATACCCTAGACACAATCAGCATATCAATAGATTTCTAAAAAGATGGAAGGAGAGTCCCCTGGTCCTGGAAAGACTGGATGTAGGGGAACGCCAGGACAGAGTAATGAGAGGGGGTTGAACGGAGAAAAGAGGGAGGGAAGGGGGCTTATGGGACTTTCGGGGAGGGAGGAAACGGGAAAGGGGAAGTGATTTGGAATGTAAATTAAAAAAATAAAATAAAAAAAAAATCAATATCAACTTTTCCCCAGTTCAGCCACAGGGATGTCCATTGGTTGAGTAAAAATTTCTGCATCTGACTCTTTCAGCTGCACGTTGGGACTTTCAGAGGGCAGTCATGATAGGCCTCTGTAAGCACAAACAGAGTGTCAGAAATAATGTCAGGCCTTGGGGCTTCCCCATGAGCTGGATCTCAATTTAGACTTGTTGTTGGACCTCCTTTCCCTCAGGCTCTTCTCCAGTTTTGTTCTTGAAGCTTTTTTCAGACAGGAACAATTCTGAGTCAGAGTTTTTGACAGTGGACTGGCCACCCCATTCCTTCACTTGATGCCACATCTTTCTATTGGAGATGGACTCTACAAGTTCCACCTAAGGTCCCTCCCTTTGAGTCCAGAGATTCTCTCACTCCTAGGTCTCTAGCACATTCTAGAGGGTTCCCCTACCTCCTATTTCCAGAGGTTGCCTGTTTCCATTCTTTCTGCTGGCCCTCAGGGCTGGAAGAAGCTGAGGAGGAGGGCAACCCTATAAGAAGACCAGCAGTCTCAACTAACCTGAACCCCCAGGATCTCTCAGGCATTAAGCCACGAACCAGGCATCATACACCAGCTGATATGAGGCTCCCAACACATATTCAACAGAGGACTGCCTGGTGTGGCCTCGGTGAGGGAAGATGCACCTAACTCTCAAGAGACTAGAGGCCCCAGGGAATGGAGGAAGGTCTGGTGGGGTGGGAGTGGGGACATCCTCTTGGAGACAGGGATGGGGGTTAGGGGGAGGACGTATGGGATGCAGAACAGTTTGAAGGTGAAATGGGAGGGGGATTGAGTCTGGACTATAAAAATGAATAAAGAATAATAAAAAAAAGAGTCAGTATCAGACTTAGGCGACTAAAGTGTCTTGAACATGTATCCAACTATACTTATCCGTATATATACATGTGTGTGTATGTGTGTGTATTGTTCTATATATTCATACATTGTTCCATGACAGCCCCATACTAGGAGCCCTACAACTGACTCATCAATTTTAATTAATATGTAGAAAATATTACTAGGATTTTTAAAGATGATATAGTAATGGTTGTTTAATATTTATGACTATTAACATATCACAATATGCTTAATTTGTCTCTTTATACCTAGATATTAAAGATAGAACATTACTAGTTCCCAATGTAATCTAAAATATTCTTTAGCACAGAATAAATATGTAGAAAGCATATTTACTCCCTATGAGTTTGTTTTTGTGTTCTGTTTTGTGTTTGTGTTTGTGTTTCCATTATGTAGCACTGGCTTGTTGGAATTCACTCTGTAGACCAGGATGGTATTGAATTATCTGAGATCTTCTTGCCTCAGGCCCTTGAGATGGGATTAAAATCCTGAGTCACTGTGCCTGGCAACTTTCTAGTTCCATATTGATCTAATGATGGAAATGGAATTAAATGTATTGAGATTTGATAAAGCAAAAAGAGCACACAATTACATCACATTGCTTCCTCGCTTTAATCTCTTGACTTAGGCATTGGGTGATAAAAGGACAAAGCTACAGTACGGAGTTTTGGAAAGGAAGAATTGGTTGCTGGCTGCTAGCGTATCATATACAGCAGGTGGGAGCAAGTGACAGGGACTCTCAGTGATATTTCCCTTCTGAAGATGCAGCAGGAGATTCACTTTAAAGGACTGAAAGTTCTTTTCCATTTTACAATATTCTGAGATATCTCCATTTTAGTAAGGAAAATTGAGGACAAAACTATGTTGCCTTTAAAAAAATTTAATACTGTCTCAGGATTATAATTTATAAGAACATTGTGTTCTTCCAGTGGGGCTTAATAAACCACTTGTATTTATTCATAACAAGACACTGAGGGACTTCTGAAAATTTTAATCATATTATTAGTATTGCATTGCTTTTTTTTTAATAGAGGGAAAAATATCTCTTATAAGGAAAAGTGTTAAAAGTTACCATTTTTGAGTTGAGCTTAACATCATCTTACAAGAAAAAAGCATTTCACTAAGTATAAAATTTTCAATGAAATAGTGAACATACATCTGAGAAACCTACATGGTAAGCCTATATTATCATATTATATTTCTTAATGTAAGTAATGGGATTCTCAGAATAGGAGCGGTCACATTGGAGTAAAAGTTCTAAGGATCATCACTTTTCCTTTTGTCTGTTGTCAATAAGCAACTAGTCATTGGTACTAACTTTAAAAGTTATTTTAGTATACCTTGTCTCTAAGGCAGGTTCTACCTACCATCAACTCCTAGAAACTTTTTTCCTGTTTTTGTTGTTTGTTTGTGTGCTAATTTATACAAGAATAAGTTGAGTATAGAATATTCTTGATCTTCACATATGTCTTTGACAGTCAGATATTAAGAAACTCCAGTGATTCCCACACTTCCATATCACATCCTGTAGGTGGGATAGGATTCTGTTAAAAGGTCATGGTAAATTGGAAAACATCTGAAGTTTTTTTAAAAAAAAATCCTTGCATAAACCTTGAGGTCATTGCCGTGGTCATTTTTCTTAATGGCTCAGATGCAACTGAAAAATTCTTAAAATCCTTTGTTGTGGGGTTTAAGAAGAAAGCTTCTTGTATACTGGGGAGATGGCTCATGGATCTTGAGGGTGGTCTTTGTCCTTTAGAACTTTGATAGGACTGAGAATTGCTGAAAACAGGGATGTTGGAAACAGATTATTCCTTAGTTCACTCTCTTATGATGTCATAAACACAGCCAAACAGCATTTGAATGCACAAATACAGGGGAAAAAAAAGTATAGAGCTGGCTGGTGATCAGATTCTCTCCCGAGAGATATCTTTACTAGTCAATGTGTATTGTCTTAAACCATAGTGAGTGTGTAATTGATTATTGCATTGTTATTAAAACACAAGTCTCTCAGTAGCTGAGGAAGATTGGTTATGGTATGCACGAAGAGTTTCCTGATTCCATGAGTGTCAACATCTCTTACATAAAATGATGTATTATTTACCTATAATAAATATAGGTATTTTAATACACATTAAATTATTTGTAAATACTTTACAATACCCTAAATGTAAGTTCAATGAAAACCTTTGACAAACTGTGTTGTTTAATAGATAATAACAAGAAAATATTTGTGCGTAGGCAATACACACAAAACTTTAGTATGTGAAGTCTGTACTTTGGTGTACTACTATATGTAGATGGAAGTCCAGAGACTAGCAGGACCTATTGCTTTTATCCTGTAATATTTATTTCTCTGACTAACATTCATTATTTTGATTCATGTTACCTTTGAAGATTGTATTTCATTCAAAATTCTGTTAATAAATCTCACAATCAAATTATTCAAACAGAAGAAAATTCACCCTTCACCTTCCTGAAATCCTTACATTTAACAATAAAGGGGCACTGATTATCAAGTCAAGTATACATGCTTTGTGAGGTTTTAATGTAGAAACACTTATGACATATGCTTGATAAATTTGAAGCTGCTCTCCTATATGTGGTGTATTGACAGAAAAACAATGGTTTTGGTAAATATTTATGAAAAATGCTCACCATTTTTTGCAGAATTTCTTGTTTTAATTCTTTCTTTCATATAGTCAGGATAATAAAGAATATTAAGCTAAGTTTATCATTGAAATAAAGTGAGACTTAATGATCCCATGTTCACAAGTGCCAGTATCTGCAAGTTCTGTTTTATGGAATTTCTAGATATCATGTTAGCCATCCCTGACATTTTCTCTGTTATCTTTACAGGCTACCTAAGGCTTCTTCATTTCAAGTCATGATTAAAGCATACATAACTTTATTTTTCAGTCAAAATTATTATACTATAGTATGGAAATAATGTGATATCTATTAATAGAGCTGCAATAAAATTAATCAAGGATTTTAATAGCTAATAAACACATATATGGAAATTTTAAACTAGATTTTGTTTAAAATGACAGCTTCTTCAGAAACCCTTAATGATATAATAAAATACCATAAAATGAATTATTTGGATTCAATTTCCTGTCTGATAGGAACTAATCATTCTATATAGCTGAATAAAAATACATTATAGTTTTTCTTTTACTTTAATTATATTGGGAACTACATTTTAGACTGAAATGAAACAAAGGTCACATTCAGAGAGAATCATTACCTCTTACTAGTCATAGCAGCCAAAATATTCACCAGGATTTACTACAGTTTTATGAGCTTTATTAACATCATTGATAACACTGGAGAAAAAAAGTTACTAATTGAATTACTTTTTTCCATATTAGAAGTTTTTGAACAAAAATGATTGTTCTTGGAGTGTAAGTAATTGTTCACTGGGCTGAGATAAGTAAGATTTGTTCTTCAAATTAATAAGGAAGTCATTATGGACTGTTACAAAAAATGTTTGTAGCTAAAATTTTTGTTTTATGGAACAAAAATTTTGTAATGACATGACAAATAGTGAAATATATCACTTTCATTTCATTTGCTTCATAACATAGATACTATTAACAATTGATATTGGTGTTGCTATATGGAGGAAATTAGCCAAAATGCCCAACAAAGGGGAGACAGAACCTGTAGAGGCCATATCCAGTGCATAGGCATGGCTCCTGTTTGAAGGATGGGGCCACCCACCCACCTCAAAAATATTAATTCAGAATTCCTCCTGTCAAAAGGAAATGCAGGGACAAAGAATGGAACAGAGACTGAAGGAAAAAGCATCTCAAGCATTGAGGTTTTCATCACTGTGAAGTATACTCCAGCAGATGAATGTAATTCCTGTTTTCCTTTTGGAATGGGCCAATTACTTTGAATTCTGCAGTTCATTATGAGAATATTCTACCCTTAAGCTCTGCCATCTAACAATATCTTTGGAAAACCAATCTGGTAAAAAATAAAAAAAATGTGTTTCTTTTCCCCTGTATAATAAGGGATGAATTTCCAAGAACACATCTCTTATTAACTGCACTGAATAGCACTAGAGATGTGCATATGTGGTGTTCACCTAATGAGGAATCCACAGCAGTAACTACTCCCTTCTGCCTTAGAGATGTCTCTGCACAGTCTGATCTACATATTGTTAGTTTCAGGCTACACCCTACCCTGTAAGAGAAGTCCTAGTGTCTGGCAGCAAAATAAAAAGGGAAAGTGAAAAGACATCCTCGTGTTTTCAAAAGGGTACTTTGTGTAAGTACACATGACAGGGTACTCGGGAAGCTGTCGATGGGCTGGGAGGGCTTAAATCTATGAACATCCAAGTGAGCTGAAGGAAGGCATTTGGAAGAGTAGATTCTGTAGCATCCAAGGTAGTTCTCCAAATGAGATGGGTGTCTTCTTTATTAATCTCAGTTCTGTGGCTTCGAAAGATTTTTTAATGTCTTGCAACTAAACTTTATAGATCATGTGAATCTCTGTTTACCATAATTTGAGAAAAAGATCACCTAACCCTCGAGAGATTTGAGGCCCCATGGAATTGGGAGGTCTGGTGGGGTAGGGGTGGGAGTGGGAACATCCTCTTGGAAATGGGGGAGGAAGTATGGGGTAAGGAACACTCAGAGGGAGGACCGGGAGGGGGATAACGAATGGACTTTAAAAATAATTAAAGACTATTTAATTAATTAATTAAATAAATAATTTTAAAGAACGCATTTTTGTTTATAGTTTTGTGCGTGTGTATGTGTGCATGTGTGCATGTGTGTGTGTTTGTGTGTGCAAGCATGCAAGTATGTGCAGGTGCAGAATGAATTTAGAAAAGGATGTTGTAACCCCCTGATGGAGTTATCATTGTTTGTGATCTTCTGAAGCAGATGAACTCAGATCCACTGCAATGAAGTACATGTTTCTAACATCCAAATGGTCCCAGCAACAGTAACAATGTTCTTTCCCTAACATACTTGGCTTTTAATTACCATCATTGACATTTCACATTGACTCTCTGGTGTAAAACATTCATAAAGTTTTGAAATAAAATGCCATTAATGTTAGGAATCTTCTCCAGGTGATCTGGTACATAACTGTTATCCCAGGTTACGGGAAATAGAAGCAGGCTAAGGAGATGGACATTCTAGTCATAAGAAGTTGAAGCCAACCTGGGGGTTAGGAGGCTTAGTCTCAAAAACACACAAAAAATAGTCATCTTAATGAGATTTTACTCAAAAAATATGTTGTGTAAAGGAGACAAAAATTAATGAGATTCTACTAAGAATATGAAAATTCAGTGAGATTGTATAAAATAAAGAACATCTCCATATAATTCATCATTTGAGTTTCAGAGACTTGCTAGATTTCCTGCATCTCATAAGTTTATTGTTTTGTTTTTGATATGAGAAGTGTAATTTTTTCTATCTAATGGATGATTATATTAATAATTGTTTTAAATATTTTTATTGGAAATGAACTCATTTCTTAATCAAATTCCTGAATAAATGAGCTAAGTTTTCATTATGGCTGTGAAATAAATATGATTTATCATAATCTTTGCAAAATTAAAAATTCCTGGAGGAGCTCATCTGTATCTTGTTAATTTTAAATGATTCTGGGCTCAGGACCTTTAAATTTATTCAGTAAGGTTTTTTTTTCTTAAAACTTTGGAGTCTTTCCTATATTGAATAACAACTTTCTTTCCTAAAACTTCATATTTTTAATTCTACTTTATTCCATCTCTGAAACAAATCATTAGTCTTTGCACATTTTCCAGTACGTATCTTATTGGAAGTTTGTATTCTCCTCACGGTTTCCCAAAGTTATAGGGAAAATGGGGCTTTGTGTTTGATTTCATTAGTCTCTCTCCCTTTCTTTTCTTTTCTTTTCTTTTCTTTTCTTTTCTTTTCTTTTCTTTTCTTTTCTTTTCTTTTCTCTTCTCTTCTCCTCTCTCTCTCTCTCTCTCTCTCTCTCTCTCTCTCTCTCTCTCTCTCTCTCTCTCTCTCTCTGTCTTTTGAAATAGGGTTTCTATGTGTAGACCTGGCTGTCCTGGAATTCACTCTGTAGACCAGATAGACCAGGCTGGCCTCGAACTCAGTGGTCTGCCTGCCTCTGCCTCCCAATTGCTGGGTTTAAAGGTGTGACCCACCACTGCCTAACCCACTAATCTCTTCAATAAAAAGAATTTAAGAATGGTCTCAAAATGTTCCTGAAAGATAATTTCATTAAAATTTCAAAAGTAAACCCCAGTACAAGCTAACTATAAATCTCAAGTGGCTAAGAGGAGGAAAAAAAGGCATCTGGTACAGCTAGGGTGGAGGTCAGACACGGCAGATGAACAGAAGTATGGCAGTGAGGAAGGGGATTGAGAAAGAGAAAGGAATCCCAAAATGTTGCCAAAGCGCAAAGCTCAAGGAATTAGGAAAAGCACATTCAGAAAAAATAGTAAAATAATGAGAATTTACACTTTTTTTTCTGTATAACTTAGTAATGTGTGGATTATGAAGCTGCTTGTTTTTATCCTGGAAAACTTAAATGCTCTTTGCTAATTACCAAGGGTGAACATTGTTCATGAAAGAAAAGAAAAATATCTTATTAGAAGCTCACTTGGAAAGGGAGACTGTCTCAAAGTCAAGCAATTGACCTTCTCCAACTGGAATGCTGTGTCCCCACCCAGGCTGGAGATTCTATTCTCTTGGCCATAAGGTAATTTTTCTACTCTAAAATTTAACTATGCCATCTTAGAAATAAGTGCACCTTCTAGACTACGGTGAGCTTGGTCCAATGGTAATGGGAAAATCATCTGAATTCTAGATTCAATATGTTAGTATATATCCAGTAATTCTTCAAATACTCACCAGCCTAACAGGAAAAGCAATGAGCATTGATAATTTTTATCATTTCCAAATTGATGTGGTAAAAATCACTCACTGTTTATGAATTTTGAGAAAACCATTACGACACCTGAAAGAAGTCATTGTCATACTTGTGATTTAGGCTGAGGTACTGTAATTAACAGTCACCATTTCATTGTCATGCTGTTTCAAAATGAAGGTTATATGCATGTGAACAATTAAGAAACAATTATATAGACTGCAATTATGTGAATATAATATGGTCTTAAATCAATTAATATTCTATTTCAGCATATTTTTTAAATTTACATATCTTATCTAAGTGTAACACTCATCATTAGATAGAATTGCCCTAAATTATTAAATATCTTACATAATGTATAAGAATACTATTGGTGACCTTTAATGCTCAGTTACCTTACTGGCTAGGACCACAAAGACTGAATTAATGGCATAGATTAACAATCTGTTTTGACTTACTTTTGTGTAGACAAATAGTGACTTGTTAGAACCTAAGACATGGGTGTACACAAACAATCACTAGTTTTCTCAGAATATTGAGATGTAGATGTTGATGAGCTTTTCTGTTTTGGACAGTATTAAATTAAAAAATATGTAATCAAATATTCTAACTTTTGAATATGTTGTAATTCTCGGGTATGATAACTGACACAGACAAAATTAATTCCATGAGGTCACCAACAGTGAGTGTGATGGAATCCATTAGTATGTCAGAGAGATTAGGGACCCTGTAGTAAGGAACAGAATGAAGGTTGGTGGATGGAAAAATACTAAGAGACCATATCAGGAAAATAAAATTATAAGTTAAGCCTAACTAACTGGATTTTCAGTGAAATAGACCAGGTTGTGATGACTTCACTTGGAAAACAGAAGCAGACAAGTAGTCTGATCAGATACTGAAAGGGATTAAATGTCAATAATGGAGATGCTAGTGGTGATGCTTTTGTTAAAGTGATGTAGTAGATTTGCTCTTGGGGTTTATAATGATGCACACAAATGAGCCTAGGAGACTATTCAATAGCCTGACTAATCTGCAACTGGCAAAAACGTCTAAAGTGTATTTGCAGCTGATGTTACTTGGAAGAAGTGATGGCTGATGTCCCTTTTTTTTTGACAGCATCCTTCTAGGGTAGCAAAACTCAGTGTGTACTTGCTGAATATAATGGTTTGCAAGGTTTCTCTGGCTTTTGATACTGAAGCTTCCTTGAGGAGTAAGCAATCGATTGTGATCACTCTGTGTCTGCTTCTTTCTTGGTAAGAGAAACAAGTTGTTTATCAGTTATTTCAACAGTTGTTCCCTTAAATTTCTGTGTGTAAGCTGAAGCATCCAAAGAAGCTAGATATGTA
This sequence comes from Tokudaia tokunoshimensis, assembly GCA_036184795.1. Taxonomy (NCBI): domain Eukaryota; kingdom Metazoa; phylum Chordata; class Mammalia; order Rodentia; family Muridae; genus Tokudaia; species Tokudaia tokunoshimensis. The sequence continues at coordinate 66,595,480 of BTHU01000015.1, forward strand.
GAAAGAGATCAGAGGGAAATAGTTGTCAGAAAGAACTCTAGAGAAATATACTAGAAGATGGGCTTTATGAAGGAGGTAATAGGAAAATTGAGAGACTTTAACAGGGGAAGAGGAAAGGGAGAAAACATGAAGGGTGTTTATTAAGGCTAGAACTCAACGCTTAATATACTATTTTATAAGCTTACTAATATATATTTGTATATGTATATAACATAATTATATATGATATTATATATAATACATGAGTTAAATATTTAAATATACTTATAAAATATATACAATATAAAATTATATAAAATATAAAGCAATAGTTGCTCAGTGTTAGATGCTCATTGCTCACTTAAAGCGGGCATAGACACAGTATGGTGGGGCTTGCCAATAATTATGGTACCTGAAAGTTTCAGTTTTTGAATTTTCAGTGAATCTGAGTTAGCTTGTGAGAACCTGTCTCAAGTCTATCTCTACAGTATTCAATGTTTACCCAAGTGTCTCCCATGAAATATCATGCTGGGCATAGTACTACCCCACTCACAATCAGGGCAATGAATACATATAGGCTGTTGTTCTATGTGCTTTCTCTGTTTTCCATAACAAGCTATTTAGCCCTGATCCATTACTGTCATTGACTTGTTTCTATTTGGTAGTTTTTTATGGTACTGTGGCAAGTCAGCTGACTTTCAGACTCAGTTATGCCCCTTGTTTTCTTGTGCTTTGATACCCAGGAGTTTCAGTTTCATCCTGTCAATTCTTCTAATTTTTCCCTTTGTATAACAAACATCCTTCCATCTTTTTCTCCTTTTCCTCATTACTCCCTCCCTCCCTCCCTCCCTCTCTCCCTCCCTCCCTCCCTTCCTTGTTCCATTCCTCGATATTCCTTCCACCCTTTCTACTTTCTTTGTCATATTTTAAATTGTTTTGTCCTATTCTTTCATAACAAACTATGATATTTTGATTCTGATTTATTCCATTAAAAGATTAATTTTGCAAAAATATTAATAGCAAGTTGCTGGGGAGATGACTTGCTATATAAAGTTTTTGCTGTGCAAGCAAGACTGTAAGAGTTCAGTTCCTAAGTACCCCTGTGAAGTCTGGTATGTCAGCACAAACCTATGCTCCTAAAATTGTGGAAGGTTAATGAAGAAAGGAAAATTTTTGCACCGAACTAATCAATTAGTTTTAACAAATCAGTTAAAGCTAAATCTCCCCAGTTCATGGATAAACCCCAATTCAAAAAAAAAACGGTAAAAAGCAAGAGAAAAAGAGCCTCAAATTTGACTTCTGGATACAGCATTCATGTATGCATACACATGATAGTATATACATGTCTATATCTGAACATACGCACACACAGTCATAAACACTGACAGGCAATAGTATTAAAATTGATTTTAAACCTCAGTGTTTTGCTGTTGGAGGATTCATAGGGCCTGTGAAATAAATGATAGAGTAAGATCTGAGGACACATTTTAGCGGCTAACTAATCTGTGATTTGTTAATGTCTTCAGTTTCAAGGTTTTGCTTAAAACGTGAAGGATTATATACATTTTAGTAAGTAGCTAGTAGATGGCAGGCACTATATTGCATAGTACACCAAGAACAGTTGAGTAGCACTCAACAAGGGGTCCATGATTTTCATGAACATTTAAAGAAAATTAAAAAAGAAAGTTTGGGAATGAAAAGCTCTTTAAATACTAACATTAACTTTTTTATGCCCTGTTACTTATTGGCACAATGTAATGAGATAGGCATATTTAAGTACTGGAAATATACTTATTAACCATACCAACCTGAGAACTCTTGGTCACAGTTTCTCAGCAAACAAAAGAATATATTTGTAAGGTACATGGCAAAAAACTGCACAGTAATTCCTACAGGGTTAAAGATCAGAATGTTATATGAATTTGTAATGGAAATATCAAAGTGCTTGTGATTTTTCTGTATTAAATGTTTTCTGTGAATAATTTTTATTATGGAAATTGTAATTATATAATTTCTTCCTTCTTTTCCCTTCCTCTACCACATCCAAGAACCTTCTTTGCTTTCTCTCAAACATGTGGCCTCTTTTATTTTAATTGTTAAAAATATAATTATATATTCTGAACTATATAAGCACAACCTCTTCAATATTTATATGATTCAAAGAAGGTTGGTCACTTGGTATTGGAAAAGCAATTCCTGTGCTCTTCCCTGGGAAATACTACTTCTCTGACCCTCTATAATTTTTAGTTCCATGTAATTCTTTGACTAGTGCTAAGGTTTTGTGAGATGTCTTCCTTCTGTGTTTGCTTATCTGTTGGTAGTACCATTGTTCAAGTCTTGTTTTGACAGCTATGTTAGTAAGACTTCATGGATATAACATTTGACATTTGTAAGAGGTAACAATCTCAATGCAAGCTCCTGTTTCTCCAAATTTTGCATGCTTTCTGTCTTGTCTTCTGTAGTTTCTAGACACATGAACATTATTATGTTTCTTTATGATTCACCTTTGGTCAAGAAGAGTTTTCCTCCATATTGTCACAATTCAATAGTTCAGTACAATAAATTGCTTAAAGATTAAATAAAAATTTAGCAAAACAGTTTCTACATTTTGCTTTTTATTTTTAAATTCCTTAGTAGTATCTAAGGCAGGTTACTGTGACATTATTGTCATGAAACTATTATACATGCATCTCCTGAGTTTCTATAACTTGTCAGCAAAGATGCTAAGTGATTCATTGCCATTTGTCTTATTAAGAATGCTCATGTAACAATCAGTCTTGGATGACAGAGACATTGTATCCTTGACAGGAAAAAGTCAGATTTGTAAAACAGCTTTAAATGATAACATTACTTGCATGTATATAATCACTAATGTACTTGTGAAGGGTGGCAAAAACAAATTCCAAAACATTTCAATTAAAAGGTTATTTTTAGCTGGTAATACTTTTTAAAGAATGGCTTAAAAAACTGTATTTTTTATTTAGTTCTTCCATATAATTTACTTTCCAGTTGCCTTTATATGTTAAACTTATAATAAAAATATTCATTTTCATATTCTGAGGTTTCTCTGGGTGATTTCTTTAGTAAAGCTACCATAGCATACCAATATATGCTGGTTTTTTTGCACGTCACTTTTTGTTCAATGCTGTACCAATTTAATTCCAAAGGTAAGTTACAACTCTAAGAAAATAGAAGGAATTTTTCTTCCCTATGCAAATATTAGAGATTTAAAAATTTTAAACCTACATTTCTCCTTCCTATAACAGGGAATGCTATATAGAAAGATGTCAGTTGATTTCTTACTTGTAAAACTCATTGTGAATGGAGTCGTAACCAGTGTGTAAATTGAAACTCTGGGATACTAATACTTTAGTGAATAATAAACCATATTATTTTAACATAGAAATGATGACCTCTTCTCACCATCTGGTAGGCATATTGATTTGAACTTAGGTAAAATGAACTGGACTACCCAAAGCTCCCAGGGAATAAACCATGAAACTAAAGAGTATACATGGAGGTAGCCAGGACTCCAGATACATATATAGCAGACGATGGCCTTATCTGACATCAATGGGAGGGAAGGGAGTCTTGATGCCCCAGCATAGGGAGATGCTAGAGGATTGAGGCTAGAGTGAGTAAATGGGTGAAGGAGCACTCTCATAGAGACAAAGGGGAGGAGGAAGGGGGAGGGCATGAGGGTTTGTGGAGGTGTAATCTGGAAAGGGAATATTATTTGAAATGTAAATGAATAAAATGATTAATAAAAAAGAAATAGAAGATATATATATATCTATATCTCTATAGATATAGATATATAGATATATAGATGGTTTCTTGCATTACCTCTAGACAAATCAGTATTACCTGTCATATTTTCAAGAAAAGATATCAAAATATGTGTGCATAGGAATGACAGTTACATAGTCAAAGTAGATATGAAAGATAAAGATGTACGAAGGTCATAAAGATTTTTAAAAATTATATCTGACTCTTGTTGGTGTGTGTTTGTTTCACGATTAGCTAAAGAAGTTCTCATGAACTTCAGCTCAGACTGAACTTTTAAAATCCTTGGCCTCCTTAATGCTTCACTTATTTGTATATATTGCCATTTCTGGCTTGTAACATAAACATTTGAGAGCATCCTTCTTTACTGTAGTTGAATGAGATGATTATTGGTGGCAATCGAGTAATCTTTAAGTGTTTTGTCTTTATTTGTCTCCTACATTAACTATTGCTTAATTGATTATACTTTTGGCTATTATATATTATAAAGTATATTTTTTATTTATATGCATTTATTTGTATGAGTATATTAATAAAAATTTCTAGTCATTTTGGTAAAATATAATGAATATGAAGGTTTTGAGTTCACTACAATTTAAAAGCTACTGTGTTTTAAAATAAATAAATATGACTTGTATCCAGAGTTCTAGCGATAATGAGAAATTGATCCTTGTTTCATTTATGGCTTCTTAAAGTCTCATAGATTCCCTTTCTGTTGATTATGCAAATAAAAATCAGAATTGAGTATTAGGATAGTAAATGAAACAGGTGTTAACATTTCTAAAGTGAGCACAAATGTCACAAAATGTCTGTGTTTACAGGGTTTTTCATGGGAATTTTACACGCTTGGAAAAAAATCTAGTAAACAAAATTGTGAAATAATGGAGTGCTAGGTTCATAGTGAAGCTGGAGTAAAGACAGAATGAAGATTAAACAAGAGAAATTGCTGTTAACATTATAAATCATAAGTTATTGGATTTTGATTAAGGCCATCTTTAATAATGCTCAGTAAACATGAATTAGGTCCTAAAAATCAATCAAGTATACCAGTGTGGTTGACACAGTCATATAGTTCACTGGCATTTTGTTTCATAAATTAAGCCCAGTGGAATTATTAGCCCTTCAACAAAATAGTTTCTATCCAGTAGAATTATGCTATGGAATCCAAAATATATTGATAGTATGGAAAGAAGACAGCATTTTTGCTGTCCTTTGTGAAGTTAGAGTCCCAAAGAGACTTCCTGTAAAGTAAGAAGACAGACTTCTAAATCAAACTCACATGTCTTTATGTCTTTTGCCTCTCTTTAAGGACTTTGACTCTGTCATGTGATTCCAACAGCTTCACTCCATGACGTCTTCAACGTTGGGACTCTGCTTCAGCCAAAGCTGCCCCTCTACCAATTCTTCGTTTCCGTTATTTTGGAGTACTCTAACACTGCTATGTGGTGTCAAGTCTCGGGTCTCCAAGATGCCTTGATGCTTTCCGACCCAGTACAGTGTGGAGACTCTTAAGCACATCCAAGTTCAGCCTCTAGGTTGAGATGAAGCTTTGCCCTCTCTTGACCACAGCTTTAGCTGACCCTGAAAAATTACTCTCTAAAAGAGTACTTTGACCCAGTAGTCTCTTGTTAATTCCAGCTGTGGTTTCATTTTCAGCTAACTGGTACCCATTGTGCCAGTAAAACAAAGATTTCATTTTTACAGATTTTCTTCTTAAGATTTTTCTCTTTATTTTTTGGGGGGATTATAATGTAAATACATCATTTTACCCTGCTCTTTTCTTCCTCCAAACCTTTCTGTATACCCTTCCTTGCTCTCTTTGACATCATATTCATGTACTTTTTCCTCATTAATTGTTATTATAGGTTTTTGCATATATAGTATACACATATACATTATGTATATAAACCATACTATACATGCATATATCTACATAATTATCATATGTATAAAAACAATTATATATACATGTAATCTAAAATATAACTTGCTCCAATATTTATTAAAGACTGTATCACAAAATGAGGCATGATAGCATTATTGGATACATTATCATTTTTCTGAAACTTCAGAAGGCTGGCCTCTATCACCTGCATTTCTTACCACACTTTTGTGCTCTAGGCTCTGACATGAATCTTGTAAGAGTTACTAACCAAAGCTCTGCTCCATGAGATGGGTGGCCAAAATCTGAGAATAAAAAAGAATAGGGCTGACCCATTTTTTGTTAATATTATAATGTGTGCAGTCTTCCATATCACATGAAACAATTTCTGGTACTAATGTTTCTTCACAGATTCCAAACATCTGTTAAGTTGAGATCAAATAAAACTCACTATTGCTGTATCTTGGTAGCATTGATAGTGGAATAATTGATTGGGATGGTACTATTAATGAAGTAGTTTTCCTTTTTTTGGATAAAGTAGAATCAGAGTCTGTCCTAGATGAATTGTCAACATGACACAACCTATACCTATTTGGCAGAAAAACCTCAGCTGAGAAATTGCTTAAATTAAAGTGACTTTCAGGCATGTCTGGTTGACTGTCTTGAGTATTAATTTATATAAGAGGGCTTAGCTTACCGTGCATAATACCATCCCCTAGACATGTGGTCAACGATCATCTAATGAAGCTAATTGTGAGGTATGGACCAAGTCAAGTGGTGAGTCAGAAAGCAGTCCCCTCTTCTTTGCTGCCTTCAGGTTCCTCTATGAATTCCTGTACTGAACTTCCCCAATGCTGGGTTGTGATCCAAAGTACAAGCCAAATAATCACCTTTATTTCCACGTTGAGTTTGGTTTTGGAGTCTGTTTTATCACAGCAACAAAATAAAACTAGAAAAAAAATTCCTCATTTTCCCTTAGCATAATAGCCATTTCTCTATGGACCAGGGAACTAAAGTGAGCATTCTATGCCTATGATGCATAAAGGTTTCAACTATGAATTCAAAAATGTGGAGAAAATTTCTGACTAACTTTGCAGATTTATCCAGTCTACTTATAAATGGTTTGCGGCCAACATCCACTTTTCAGCTGACCTTTCAAAGCCTATACTCAGAAAAGCATTGCAGTGGCCTTTTGGGTTATTAAGAATTCATGCCACCTGAAAGCTAGCATAATGAGCAGTGTTTAAAAAGTCTGGATATATTCCCTCTTTCCAAACAAGGTTTCCTTGTATACGATCACAAATCCCTTTGAAAACAATCTGGAAAAAGCATTTCTATTATGTAACTACCATAATTTCTATTGCAAATGGTTATATTGAATGCATTGAATTTTGATTATGTCAAGAGTCTACTTTCCATGGTGCACAAACTTTCCTTCCTCCCTGGTTCATACCTTGGAAGCACTATGGAAGCTCTTGGTTGTTCTCAGAGTTTTTTTCCAGTGTGTGTATATCCTGCCTAGGTGTATTTTACTTTCCAACTTCAATGTACATTGCAGACTTATTGCTTGATTTATTTTATTTTCATCAAGGTTATATCAGAGGTGGGTGTGACCTCAGGGCATTTATTATAAGGTACTGCTTTGAGTTGTGGAGATTACAAGTCAGACTTCTCAGGAGTGTTTTACTGTGTAATGTCAGGTAAAAGTCCATAGGCAAACAAGCAGACAGAAAAGATAAAAAGAATGCTGAAATCATGGGAGAATAGACTGATTCATAGGTCCTCTGTTGTCTCTAACAGTAAAGAACAGAGCATCCTATAGAGTTATGAAGCTTATTATTCTTTTCCATTGTACTGGTAGCTAAATATTTGGGGAAAATAAATGAAGATCAAAAGCAAACAATTGACAATTTGTCTGTTTTTGACAATGTCAACTGATTATCTTTCAAAATATTTACTTCTTCCTTCTGTTTACGCAAAGTAGAATACCATAATAAAAAAGGGAATTCTGGCCTGGTATAGGGATGGTGACCCTTGCTACAGTACAATCAGAATAGGAGAATCACAGGTTTATGGCTGCTCAGGGCTACAGAGTAAGTTCAAAGCCAGCATAGACAGCTTAGGTGTGGGGAACAAAAAAAGAAAAAAGAAAAGAAAGGGCACAGAGGGCAGGAGCGGCGCTCGGACAAGAAAGGAGCGCAGATGGCAGCGGAGACATTTGGGTCTCACTCGGGCAGAAGAGGCGGGCACATCCTGCATAGGAGATGGCTGGAACACCCGCGTGGGGAGAGGGAACACTGGCAGGATGCGCATACACCTCATGCGATAGTGAGTGCCAGAGCATCTATGGAGCATGAGGCTGACTGACTAATGGTTGCTGACAGGGAGATCCTGCTCAGAAGGTGGTGCCATTCTGGCGTGGACCTACTGGTACCTGTGGGCCCTTTGGGTGAGACTCTGGTGCTGAGATGAGAGGTGGCCTGGTTGAGACGCAGTATCTTTCTCTGGTGGCTTCAAACGCTGAGGCTAATTTAATAAGAGACGAGTTTAATAAGAGACGGCTCATAGCTTTGATGCTTTATTAATAAGAAAGTAGAAGGAGAAAAGGAGATAGAAAAATAAAGAGAAAGGAGAAAATAGATAAGAAAAAGCCATGACCATGTGGAAAGGAGAGACAGAGAGACGAGAGAGATAAGGAAAAGGAGAGGGAGGGAGGGAGAGAGAGAGAGAGAGAGAGAGAGAGAGAGAGAGAGAGAGAGAGAGGGAGGGAGGGAGGGAGGGAGGGAGGGAGGGAGGGAGGGAGGGAGAGAGAGGAGAGAGAGAGAGAGGGAGGGAGGGAGGGAGGGAGGGAGGGAGAGAGAGAGAGAGAGAGAGAGAGAGAGAGAGAGAGAGAGAGAGAGAGGGAGGGAGGGAGGGAGGGAGGGAGGGGGAGGGAGGGAGGGAGAGAGAGGAGAGAGAGAGAGAGAGAGGGAGGGAGGGAGGGAGGGAGGGGGATGGAGGGAGGGAGAGAGAGGAGAGAGAGAGAGAGAGAGAGAGAGAGAGAGAGAGAGAGAGAGAGAGAATGTGCGCGTGCAGAGGGGCTCTATTTATAGTGAGTCCAGTTACCTGGCAACAGCCAGGTAACCGAGGGGTGGGGAGAGCCTGGCTGGAGCTAGGTGATTGCAGAGGTGGAATCCAGCCAGAACCTAGGGGCCTGGGGTGTGGCTACATGTGACTGATGGCTGCAGGATTATGGAGTTGGCCTTGTCTCACACCAAGGTCCCACACTTATAGAGATCCCAACCAAATATATATCTCAAAATAATAAATAAATAAAGTTCTGGGATATAGTCCAAAAAGAAGAGATTCTATAGAATGATGGTGGCCCATCGTTTAATCCAAGTTATAGGACCTGTAGAAAATGCTGTTAAACTTAGCCAGTTGGCACATACCAAACATATTAGTATATTGTCACTACTGATTGCACCTCAAAGTATGCCAAGGCTTTGTGGGCCTATGTTCAGACAGTACTGCTGAAGAATTGCTCTAGACCTTGAAGATCATAACCATTTCACTTACAAGTTAAGTGTTGCTAGTTTACCTATACATATATTCAACTGTAAACTATGAAAATCAAGGATGTCAAATGGACAGTGACTATATTGCCAGCCTGTGACTTCCAGGCATTCTACCCTAAGCATACCTGTTCTGGCTTTACTTTTTTTGTTTCACAGCTAACATTATAATAAACTTCTCTCCACATCAATACTTGCTCATAAGGAAAATATTCTCCAATCTCTTAAAAATATAGTTTGCTTGGGCCAGAACATAATGTATTGTAGAGCCATTGTAGGTAGTGTCTCCATCTAAACACTTAGCTTTTTTACCTCCTGTAGAAACTAGAATTAAGTTCATTTCTATACTTCTGTGAATTAGGCTTACATTGAAACTGCCAAGCACATCACTGGACCTACTCATCCCTGTCAAGGTATTACTTACATTAGTAATTTAGCATCATATCATGCTATGATTCTCTTTTTTTTCTTAAAATAATGCATTTGTGATTCTTTCTTCATATCTGTGTGGGTTTCTTTTTGATCGTCGTTTGTACAAGAGCTCATGCAGAGAAAGTAACTGAAGGCAGGCACTGAGGCAGAGAGTATGGAGGAAACTATTTATGGCCTTTCTCCACTGCCTGGGGGTGGCATAGCCTATGGTGTACTGGGCCCTTTCATATCAAACTTTAATCGAGAAAATGCCCTGCAGTCTTGCTTATAAGCCAATGTAATGGAGACACTTGCTCAATTGAGGTTCCCTCTTCCTGGATGATGAACTCTTGTGGAACATGACAATAAATAAATAAATAAATAAATATTTAAATAGACAACACATTTCTATTCAAGATGTAGAATTCAAATATCTTGATATCTTTCTCAAATAATTGTGATCATATCTACATTTCTATTCTCAGTTTCTCCCCTGAACCCACTTAAACCAAACTGAATAATTGATTAAAGAAAAGTCTAATCATGTTGTTATCACCACCAAGAACAGTAAAATATAAAGTTTTTCGTGTTTCTGGTCAATGTTTAGAATTTTCAAACCTTTATACAATTCATTTAAAATTTCTTAATAAATTTAACCATCCATACTTTCCTTTCAAACACTACATTAGAATTTAGTACAGGGAAGCATTCCTACTTCTTCTCCAGTAATACTGTGCCATTTCTTGCATAATCATTTACTGTGTGACCTTCTCTTCTGAAATCCCTTGAGCTTTGTATAATTAACTATTCTTCAGTGTTTTAAGATAGGAACATGTACTGCCACTAAGACAAAGCCACATTCCTGTTTTTCTATCTCTCTTGCTTCACAGTAATTATCTATATGTCTATAATTCTTAAAGTAAAAGATGACTTTAGGTTTGATTCCAGGCTAATACACTAATGTGAGAAGACATTAAGTATATATTGATGAAATCAATACAATTCAAACATATTTCTCTTATTTTTCAAACGAAATGAAGTTTCCAATGATCATTTTGATATAGTTTTTTTAAAAAATTGTTACCTTTTCAAAGCTTACTGGACAATCTAAAATGATGTGCTCATAGCAGTACATTCTGTTTCCAACTTTACCAATCTCTTACAGTGTTCTTTTCTTCATTAAGTGGCAATACATTTATTTGTTATTCTATTTCAAAGCCAGAAACAGAAATATCACATCATATTATACTAATTTGCATGTTTTTATGTTCAATAAATGATTATAGTTTTTGTCATCTGTGCCTGAAATTAAAAGTATCTCATGATAGTATGTTCATTAATAAACAAGGACTATTTTTGATGCATTAAAATGCTTAGAATTTAATATGATTTAATGAACAGAATATTTTTATCATCTTTTTGTCAAATGCTGTAAACAATCGTCTCTTCTATATACACGTAAGGGAAATATAATATGTACTGTTTAAGAATCATACATTTGATTCCTAATGTGATTAAAAGTTAAATATAAAGAACAAAGGTCATAGACACATCATGAGAAAAAGAAAATTTTACTCTAAAAATAATAACAAAATTGTGAATAAAACAAAATAGTTTATCGTCAGCATGTTACATATTCTGGTAATATAATATCTAATATCAAGCATTAAATGTTGATGAGATTCAATGCATAGTTTTGAACAGACAGTACTTCTTTTATCCCATTAATAACTCAAAGTATTTACTGTTATTGTGGAATTGTGCAGACAAAGGATGGGGGCTCTGCTAGAAGAAAGGAACAGAATATCTTAAAGTCTTAATAGTCTTAAAGGCAATGAAGGTAGGAGATCTGAGCAGGATTTATCTAGTATTTTAAAAACACTGCCCATTCTCTATATACCTCTAAGAATCATCCAGTTGGAGAAAAACCTTTAATTTTAGTTTTAGAGATGAAACATTTGCCTGATTAAACCTTATTTGCTTTTAAATTTGTAGTTAGTCTTAGTGACATCCTCCATAATATTTTGAATTTGTGTTAGAAGCTAGAAAATACAGGGAAAACTGGAAACCAATGATATAATCAGAACTGACAGTTTCCTAATGTTAATAAAATTTTTATCCTTTGTTCTTTTTATATTTATATCATACTATTGTCTTTAACTGAACCAACCTTCCAAATCTCTTCCAGTGAAATTTAACTTATCTAAATACTGAAATAAAAACAAAAATTTGTAGATTAATACCTCTTGTCTCAAGGATGTCCCATGGGATTTGGAACAACTAAAATAAATTCTCATTTATTGATTATAATTTCAATGACATTTTCCAAGCTCAGATCTCTCCTTTGCTATACAAATATTTCTAAGAAAGCTATTGGTTTTATTTTGCCATCCCATCGATCCTTTCTTTATTAAGTCCTCTGTTGCTATGAATGTTTAGTTCTGGTCTTGTACAATGTATGTATTAATTGACAATTGAAACATGACATGAGACCTCCTTGCCTTTCTATGATTTATGAATGTGCACACAATATTTGTGTGTTGAGAATTTTGCCCATAGGTCTACAGTTCAGTGAAGTGGGATTTTTTTTTAAGATTATGTGGCTATTAACAGATAAATACCACTGAGAATAGGACGTGCATGGTTTTATTGTCTTCTGTCTTTCTTCCATGTATTCGCATAGCATTCTTTGGGTCTGGAGGATATAGCTTCAAGATATCAGAAACACTAGTAATGAAACAAATGCACCATTGTCTTGGATTCCAAGGGTCTAAAACTGAGAAATGAATTTTATTTGTGAAATAGTAAAGAAAGAGGCTGGAAAAAAATTGTGGTTAATAAGATTTTCTAATCTTGAAGAAAACCTGGGTGTACATTCCAGCTTCAACATCAAGGATCAAAGCCATGTACAACTGTAGTTGCAGGAGAGCTAATGCTTTCTTCTGGCATCCTCAAGCATCAGACACACATGCTTTATGCATACATGCATGCAGTCAAAAAACTCACACTCATGAAACAAAACTAAAATAAAACTTAAAAAACAAAGCTAACTAAATCTCAGATTTTTTTTTTCACAGTAGTATTTATACAGAGGTCTCATTGACAGTAATATCTGGATTATTGTAACACAGATTTCAACATCCCTGTTACAGCTACTAAAGGTTACATTTTACAGACTTTGGTAAGAGATTAAATATTTCTATACTACATTATTACATTTATAAAGCAATAAACACTCCTGAGTTCATTAACGCTCCGCATAATTAGCTTCTGAACCTCTCACTTTAATTGTACAGCCTTTGTTGGGTTATTCAAATAAACCTTTGTTCCCTCCTCTCTGATGTCCAACTCATAGAAACATGTATAGAATGTTTCAGTACACTTAAATCTTTTTCTATTGTGTGAGAAAATGCTTGTATTTGTATATACATGTGTATTTTAATGAATAAATAAATGCATGCTTGTTTAAATACAAAGTAACTTTCCTATCAGCAATTTATTTATACAGTTTTATTAGTAGTGCATTTTCATACCTTAAAAAATATGTTATCAAGTCATTGTTTTTAATAGCTACGTAGTATTCCATTGGGTAATATTATACATTTTCTGTATTCATTCCTCTGTTGAGGAACATCTGGGTTCTTTCCAGATTATGGCTATTTTTATTATGGCCTTATTTAAGGTTGCTATGAACATAGTGGAGCATGTGACCTTATTAAATGTTGGAGCATTTTCTGAGTATATGCCCAGGAGTGGTATAGTTGGCTCCTCAGGTATGTCCAATTTTCTGCCAGACTGATTTCCAAAGTGGTTGTACCAGCTTGCAATGCACCAGCAATAGAGGAGTGTTCCTCTTTCTCCACATCCTCACCAGGCATCTGCTGTCACCTGAGTTTTTTATCTCTGCCATTCTGACTTGTGTGAGGTGGAATCTCACAGTTGTTTTGATTTGCATTATTCTGATAACTCAGGATGTTGAGCATTTCTTAAGGTGCTTCTCGGTCATTCAAGTTTTCTCAGTTGAGAATTCTGTTTAGCTCTGTTCTCCATTTTTAAATAGGGTTATTTGGTTCTTTGGAGTCTATCTTCTTGAGTACTTTGTATATATTGGATATTATCCTTCTATTGGATGTAGGAGTAAAGATTTTTTTCCAGTCTGTTGGTTGTCATTTTCTCCTATTGACAGTGTCCTTTGCCTTACAGAAGCTTTGCAATTTTATGAGGTCCCATTTGTCGATTCTTGATCTTAGAGCATAAGCCATTGGTTGTCTGTTCAGGAAATTTTCCCCTGTGCCCATGTGCTCAAGGCTCTTCCCAGTTTCTTTTCTATTAGTTTCAGTGTTTCTGGTTTTATGTTGAAGTCCTCGATCCACTTGGACTTGAGCTTAGGACAAGGAGATAAGAATGCATTGATTTGCATTCTTCTCTATGCTGACCTCCAGTTGAACCAGCACTATTTGTTGAAAAGGCTATCTTTTTTCCACTGGTTGGCTGTAGCTCCTTTGTCAAAGATCAAGTGACCATAGGTGTGTGGGTTCAAATCAGGGTCTTCAATTCTGTTCCATTTATCTACCTGCCTTCCATTGTACCAATACTATGCAGTTTTTAACACTATTGCTCTGTAGTACTGCTTTAAATATTATATACCATAGCATTAAGCATTACAGAATATTGCCAACAATTTCTAATATTTAATTAATTTCAACAGGTGACATAATTTTAGAGGCACATAATAGTGAATGTGCATCTTAAAATCAATGGAGCAATTTACAGTTAATCTCAATTTTGTTAAATGATTTAGAGTTAAGATAATTTTAAAATAGCTGAGCCTGCCCTAAGAGAATTATATTTCAAAGACACCAATTAATAAATATAAATGGTCTATCTCTACAACTGAAATAGTACAGTTTAATATAAAAATTAGCCAATCCTCCCCATTATTTAAAAATAACCATAGGTTTGAACCATGGCATGAACTGTTTGTTTTCTAATGCACAGCCTCCACTCCTGACTTACCAAATGTAATGTTAGCAGTGAGTTTTACAAGCCTTGTTTTCCTTGACTTTCACAGAGAGAGTCCTTTCTTCTACACGTAACATTTCATTCTGTCTTCCTTGTACCAGTCACGGGTCAAATGATTGTTCTTTGGTACTCTAAGTGCAGTCAAATGGCCTTACAAGTAAACATCTTTTACAAGTCAAGCCGCTAGGTAGTCCATAATTCTTCTACCTTGTTGAACTTATGTGACAGAATGAGAAATACTGCTTTGAAGAAATGTAGCCAACAGCACTTTACATTCACTGGCTGACTTCCACTTCGCTCCCTAGAAACACACATTCTTTCAAGAGATAGGTCCTCTCTCTAAGAGTTTTGCTTTCTCTGTTTCAGAAGATAGGATCTGAGAAATTTTTTGTGTGTAATATTCAGAAATAGATGAGTAATGCCACTCAGAATTACTACATAGTAATAACAGTGATCCAAAAGAGACATCTCACTTACCAATATAAGCTTCTAAGAAATCAATATAAGCTTAAATGAAGTCAAATAAGAACAAACTATTTTTTTGTCCCTTCAAGCAAGTGTTTAAATTCTAAAAGCAAAATGTAATATTTCTCCTTTTAATTTGGCTACTGCAATAATTACTTTACTTTGTTGTGTTGCCCAGACATCTGAGAGGAATGGCCTCTAAAGACAGGAGGATTATTTTACCTCACTGTTTGACAGCATGTGGTACATCACAATTGGAGTGCAAGAAGCAACAAATCAAGACTGCTCCTCACCCATATTCATCCCTTGTGTGTGTGTGTGTGTGTGTGTGTGTGTGTGTGTGTGTGTGTGTGTGTGTGTGTATGTGTGTGTGTGTGCATGTGTGTACATGAGTTCATGCATTTGTGGGTACCAGTGGGCTTACTTGTGAGTATATGTATGAAGGAACCCCTCTGCCTTATTTTTGAGATCATGTCTCTAATTTCACATGGAATTCCCCTTTCAAATAGACTGCCTGGTCATTTAACTCCACAGATCCATCTGCCTGCTTTCCCAGACCCAGGTTTACTAATGCATGCCACCATGCCAGGCTTTTTAATAGATGATGGACATGTCCTCATTATGTTTTGTTTTTCACATCAAACACTGACACAGACAGAGGCTTCTCTCTTACCATTTGTTTTTATTCCCTCCTTTCTTTAAAGTAAAGAGAGTTTTAATTTGAGTCACAGTTTGAAAGGATGTGACCTGTCCCCACACTGAAGGTAGAGCTATGTGTGGTGCTGTAGTGGTGGGTGTGGGAGGGAATGGACTTCTCACATCTCATCCTGACATAACAGGAAATTGAGGACCGGAAGCGGGGAAGAGCTATGCACTACAAAAGACAGTCACCCACCATGTCACAGAAATGTCAATTATTAATTTTCTTTACACCTTCTCAAAACAGTATGACCTTATAGTCCCAGGTGTTCAACAACATGAGGTATTTCATACTCAAACCAAGACAGATGGCAGGGATACTTGACATAAACCATAACATTATGTCCTCTTAGAACATTTTTTATTAATACAGCAGTATCTGCATCATTCAGTATTCTTTCTTTTATCCATATCCTGGAGCACAGGCAATGAGATGGTGTTGCCCACATTTCATTTCTGGAATCTACTTCCATCTCCCTGCTTTAATACTCTGCACATTCCCTCATGGACATTTCAAGACATGTGGTTCAATAACACCATAGAATTTTTTTTTGAGAATGATTCTTTTTTATTTTCTTTTTTACTAGATATTTCTTTATTTACATTTCAAATGTTATCCCCTTTCCTCATTTCCCCTCAGTTTTCTACCCCCCTTTTCCCTGCTCACCAACCCACCCACTCCCGCTTCCTTATCCTGACATTCCCCAC
Source organism: Tokudaia tokunoshimensis (assembly GCA_036184795.1). Classification (NCBI taxonomy): domain Eukaryota; kingdom Metazoa; phylum Chordata; class Mammalia; order Rodentia; family Muridae; genus Tokudaia; species Tokudaia tokunoshimensis. The sequence goes on from BTHU01000015.1 coordinate 66,611,986, forward strand.
ACTGGGGCATTGAGCCTTCACAGGACCAAGGGCCTCTCCTCTCGTTGATGTCTGAGAAGCTCATCCTCTGCTACATATGTGGCTGGAGCCATGGGAGTTTTTAATCAAATCGGGTTGACAAACAGAATTAACATGGGCACTTATGTTTGTTTTGAAATATGTTCTGAAAAACTATAAGTATCCAAACATATAATGTGATTACACCAAACAATAAAGACTTCTATGCTGGCTTTGTTGCCCGTCAGTGCTTAGTGGTAAGATCCTATTGCTGAATATATTATATACTTTCATTGCTGTACATGGAGAAATTAAAATAGCACTGGACAGAAAGCTTCCTTGTGGATAGCTAACCATCATAGTGCTAGATGATGCTATGTGAGCTGATGGAAAGTACAAAGTTGTCAGTAATCTTCCTTAGCTGTGGACTGCAATGTGACAAGATATAACCATTGGTGCAATAATATCAAGAATGCCTTGGGAGTCACCAATTGCTTTCTAATTGGACTTAATGCCTGTGCCATAGAATAAATAACATACCTGATACTATAAATCTAGTCATAACCCCATGTATAATATATTCAGCAATAGGGTCTTACCATTAAGCTTGGTGTAGGCTTCTGATGGGTAGTCTAGGCCTGTATGGTTCAGGATTGGCAGGTCTGTGCGACTTAGGCATGTTATGGAATGATAAAAGATATTTGCGAATTAACAAAACAGGACAGGTAGAATATTCACAAGTATCTATAAGTTTGTTTGTGTAAGTCTTGAGTGTGTCTTCATGTAGCAAAAATAAGAGAAAATTATTTCATAGATTAAGACTGAGGACCCTGCTAAATAACTATTAAACACATGATAAATGGTAAGCATTAAAATTCATAAAATATATTTGACAACATTAAATAATAATTTTTCTTTCTTTTTTAATTTTATTTTATTTTCTAATTTTTTTATTTACATTCCAAATCATTTCCCCTTTCCTGTTTCCTCCCTCCCCGAAAGTCCCATAAGCCCCCTTTCCTCCCTCTTTTCCCCATTCAACCCCCTCTCGCTTCTCTGTCCTGGCATTCCCCTACATCCAGTCTTTCCAGGACCAGGGGTCTCTCCTTCCATCTTCTTGGAAATCTATTGATATGTGAATTGTGTCTAGGGTATTCCGAGATTCTGGGTTAATATCCCCTTATCAGTGACTGCATACCATGTGTGTTCTTTTGTGATTGGGTTACCTCACTAAGGAGATATTTTCAAGTTCTGACCATTTGCCTAGGAATTTCGTGAATTCATTGTTTTTAATTGCAGAGTAGTATTCCATTGTGTAGATATACCACATCTTCTGAATCCATTCCTCCTTTGAGGGACATCTGGGTTCTTTCCAGCTTCTGGCTATTATAAATAAGGCTGCTATGAACATAGTGGAGCATGTGTCCTTATTGCATGCAGGTAAAGCCTCTGGGTGTATGCCCAGGAGTATTATGGTTCTCTTAAAGTTTTTCTCCATAAATCTGTAAGTATATTTTGTGATATGCATGTTATTCTGATGAAATTCCATGAATATATATGGAGGTAATGAAATCATGGTAAATTGTTTCTTTCTCCACCAGAAAGGATCTGAATTAATTTTTACTTTTCTTTCTGGTAAGGCATGACATTATGTTTGTTCAGCCACACTGAAAGCTCTTCTTCGTTTAAAGCAATGCTAAACCTAGTAAATTATTAGAGCTAAAATCCTTTCCTTAATAAATAAATTCAACATAAAATGTATGTCCAGTGCTAATTTTGAACATTGCCATAGAACACAGTTGCACACAAGGAAATAGTCCTGGCAATGTAGTGGCTGTTCATTTTTTTCTTACATTTCATCATTTTTAAACAAGGGGCACTGAAAATGATTGGAATATGCTCACAGACTTTAATAATTTCTTTTGCATTGTTTCAGTTTTTATAGTTTTTCCATATCCTTTTAAATGGAGAGGGAAAATGGAACAATTAGCAGACTCAAATCATAATGCACAAAAGGAAATGCTCTGGGGAAACTTCTGACTCTGCTTTCATCCACTTGTTAGAAGGATGAAAAACACCCATCCTTCAAGTCTTCAATGTACTTAGAGCTCTATTCTCTTATTATTCTTCCTGCTCTTGGGAATTAATCACTTGTATTGACTAAGGTTGCTAGGATACATTTTATCAAACAGTAGTAACAATTTAGTTAATTGGGGAAATCTCATTTCAGGGTGGAAAAATCAAAGCAGTGCCACTCCAATTTTTGTGAAATTACTGTTGTTAAGAGGTCAATGTTTTCAAATATGTAACTACTTGCTTGATAGAAATACAACAACGCCTACTTATTCAAAGTTTTACTTTCTTATGTTCAGTTACAAATGTCCAACACAAGGTCTAGAAATATTGAATGGAGAATTCTCAAAATAAATCATTCATTTTTAAAATAGCTTTTATCATAAAGCAGTTATAATTGTCCTGTTGTGCTTTTGTACCTAAATCATCTGGTACTATTGCCAACTTATAAGCTAAATATTATTATAGATCCTATATACATATGATACATATAAAACCTAAACCTGATAAATATTAAAAAAAATAGACCTGAAAGCTTACCCCACTATCTGGTTTCTAGGGAATCTGGAGATTTATAACAGGTTTTAATGGTACATTGCTCTACATAGTTATTTTTCCCATCTTTATTCTTCAGTAAAGAGATTAAAATTTAAGACAAAATTCATTACAGTTTCAGTCATTTAGGCTTTTCAGAAAAATGATTGTGGTTCCCCTCAAAACTAAAGAAGTAATAAATTTGTTCTTTGAAAACTGAAATCTACACAATTAATAAAACGTTCCTTGATTCATCTCATGTATCATCATGTACTCTCTCCAACCTCTCCAACACATGTTAAATTACTACTGAATGGCCTATTCTTGAAAAACAAAATGTATCAAGGTGCTTTTTCAAAACAATACTGTACAGAGTGGGCAGAGATTTTTCCATATTAAAGAAGTTTGAAAGTACTCAAGAGTGGAGCCCAATGTAGACTTAAAATGTTTATACATTTCCAGTTTCTACAACATCTACTTACAGAAGAATAACTTGCCTCAAGGAATAAGGGAGTTATTTGAAGCCTTCCTGTCAAATCTTGATGAGTGATTTGAGATGTGATTTACACTGCAGCTATAAGGTGACCCGACAGTATACATTTCATGTTCTAATTATGCTGGTCTCTGCCTTGCCAGTTAATATGACTGTTGAATTTTAAGAGACCTGTTCAAATACAGTCAAGATTGAGAACATTCAGATGAGAGGGAGATTTACAATATAACTTTGAAAACTTTGAGAATAAAATGAATTCAGTATCTCTGTGAAAAAACGAGAAGTGGAGAAGGTTGAAATTCTAACAAAGAAGAAAAGGAAGTCATAGAATGAAAATAGGCTTACTTTAAACCCATCGTGCCTTATAGAAAGTGTGACATGTACTAGAATTTAATGCATGTTCTTATGATGAGTAAATTCAATACAGTAATTAATAAGCCTGAAGTATTCTCTGGAGAAATTTATCAATTCTCTTCACAGGGATAAGCATGCAAGGCATTAGCATGCTCTGGGTGTCTTTTTGGAGTATGCTACCACCTCATGCATTACTCTTTTTACTCATTTTGAAGAAGCTCTCAGAGTAAAAAGACACAATGTAAGCAGAGAGCAGAGAGAAAAAAGTTACAAACACCAAACACATCTCCTTCACATTCAGTTCAAAGTGTCGCCTGGCTCCTGAGTTACTTTCTTCCCACTGAACATGTCAGCAGTGAAGTAGAAAGAGCTTTAAGTCTTTTCTCCCTTCCTTGCCTTGTTATCTGCTGAGAGTGTCTCCGTTCACCTGTCAGAGAGCGGGCAGAGATCAAATCTGGGGGATCTGAGTTATCGAAAACCCAGGTGATGCCCATCAATATACAAAACATGAGAGAGCCCAGCACTATAATCAAGGGCTATGTCTAAGAGAGGCAGCTACAGATAAACTACTGAGTCATATAAGACACAAAATATTCACTTCACTAAGCTACAGTCTTATGAACAGTGGCCAATGGCATTGCTTCACTTAATTTGGCTTTCCAAGAGGTGAATTCTGACAGAGATGAGTTACAGATCAAACAATTGTTAAATTCATGCACTCAAGTATGAAAGAATAAATGTAGCAGGAAAGGGGAAGAAGATGAGGCTCAAGAGGGATTTCGAAAGGGGACCATGGGCACAAAAGACTATTCCTGAACTAGAAGAGGTAGGTAGAAAATGGAAAGAAAAATCTGTGATTGGAAGACAGCAGCTTTGTAAGGATCACAGGAAGGGACTGAGGATATAGACAATATCAATGGGACTTTAATCATTTGGTAACTTGTCAACTAAGGACTGTGCTCTTTCCCCTTGCTACTAATAAGTCATTAGCCAGGATGATTTCACTCATAATACTTTCCCAGTTCTACAATAGTTGAACTAATTTAAAATTAATGAAATATGCACATTTACCAGTGCATTAGATAGATATTGATTTGTGAAGCATAATTTATGGAGTTCCATTAAATAGTTCATATAAGGAACACAAACCATGAAAGGAATACTTATCCACTTAACCTTAAGTTGGATATTAGTCAAAACCTACAAAGTTAAAGACTTTATGTCTTTTAGAGTCAATGAATTAAAAAACTAATTCTATAAAGATTTTATATCAAAGCAGAGAAAGGCTCACTTGTGTGCCAAAGGTAGTGAGTGATGCCTACCTGTAGTCTCAGTATTTGGAAAACAGGGGGGAGGATCCCAAATATAAGCCCATCTAACATGCATAGGTGACCTGTCTCCAAGCAAAACCATCACAGCAACACATAATTGCTGGTTTGGAAATGAAATGTAAAAGCATATGTTTACAATTATTTCTGTTATACATTGCATTCTATGTAGATACTTTTCTATCTCTAATTAATGTATTTTTATAATAATGCTCTTATTCACAACAGATAGAACTTTGAGATGGAAACTTAAGAGTTCTTTGTAAAGGCAGTTGGATGGTGTTTTGCAGGGCCAAACACATGAGGGAACTTTTTCTTAAACTGGACACATACGTGAAAAGCTAGGGCAGATTAGTGAAGGAGTGTTTTGCTGAAGCAAACACTAGAGCAAGGATCTTTTGCTAGAAAAAAATGTATCTGTATCGCAGTTTCCTCTTCTTCCACTCCTTCTAGTTCCTCCCTCTCTACACCTCTCCCCAAGATTCGTTCTTCCTTTTTTCCCTTTCAAAATGAGCAAATAGCTGTTCCTCCTCCTCAGCAGTCTTAATGAATCTGGACCCCTGAGATCTCTCAGACACTGGGCCACCAACCAGGCAGCATACACTAGTTGATATGAGTACACCAACACATATGCAGCAGAGGACTGCCTGGTCTGGACTCAGTCAGAGAAGATGCACCTAACCCTCAAGAGACTGGAGGCCCCAGGGAGTGGGGAGGTTTGGTGGAGTGGGGTGGGGTTGGGGTGTGGTAACATCTTCATGGAGATGAGGGAAGGTTGTATGGAATGCGGAAAAGTCAGAGGGTGGAATGGGAGGGTGATAAAATCTGAACTGTGAAAGAAGATTAAAAAAAAGAATATTAAATAAAATTAAAAAGAAGAAAAGAAAGAAATGAGCAGATCTCCTGAATTTATCAGACCAACATGGCACAACAATTTAAAATAAGACTAGGCACATACTCTCATACTGTGGCTGTTTAAGGCAATTCACTAGGAGGAAGAAGGTATAAACTCAGGCAAAAGAGTGAGACAATACTTATTCCCACCGTTAGAAACCCCCCAAGAATATGAATCTATGTAAACATAAATTATATGCAGAGGATGTAGCAGAGACCAATGAAGGTTCTGTGATGGCCACTTTTGTCTCTGAGTCCCTGTGAACCCTGCCTAGTTGATTCTGTCAGTTACTTTCTTGTGGTATCCTTGACCTCTGTGCTCCTAAAATCCTTCCCTTTTCCACAGAATTCATTGAGCTCCATATAGTATTTGGCTGTGAGCCTCTGTTATCTGCTCTCATCTGTCTCTGGATGAAAGCTCTCTGATTGGGCTAGGCTCTCTAGTCTATAGGAATAATTTCATCTACTTTCTTTTTCTGTTCAGCTTTCAAATTTATTTCTGATTTGGTTATCTTACTATTATTCTAATAAAGTCCATGATCTAAAGCAATGTGGAAAAAGAAAGGTTACAGTCTATCATCAAGGGAAACCAAAGCAGGAACTCAAGAACAGACCTGAAAGTAGGAAGTAAAGCCAAGACCATGGAAAATCATCTACTTTTTTTCTTTTTTAAATTTTTTATTAGATATTTGCTTATTTACATTTTAAATATTATCCCCTTTCCTCATTTCCTATCTGAAAACCCCTTATCCCCTCCCCCATCCCCCTGCTCACCAACATCCCCAACTCACTTTCCTGACCTGGCATTCCCCTAAACTGGGGCATCAAGCCTTCACAGGACCAATGACCTCTCCTCTCATTGATGTCTGCAAAGATCATCCTCTGCTACATATGTAGCTGGAGCCATGGGTCCCTCCTTGTGTACACTTTTGTTGGTGGTTTAGTCCCTGGAAGCTCTGAGGGTACTGGTTGGTACATTTTATTGTTTCTTCTACAGGGCTGCAAATCTCTTCAGCTCCTTGGGTCCTCTCTCGAACTCCTCAATCAGGGAGCCTATGCTCAGTCCATTGGTTGGCTGTGAGCCATGGGTATTTTGATCCCCCTTCTAAGAAGGACCAAAGTATCCACACTTTAGTCTTCCTTATTTTTGAGCTTCATGTGGTCTGTGAATTTTATCCTGGGTATTTCGAACTTTTGGGCTAATATCTTCTAATCTGTGAGTCCATACTGTGTGTGTTCTTTTCGATTGTGAAATATCATTCAGGATGATATTTCCTAGTTCCATCCATTTGCCAAAGAATTTCATGAATTCATTGTTTTTAATAGCTGAGTAGTATTCCACTGTGTAAATATATCACATTTTCTGTATCCATTCCTATGTTGAGGGACATCTGGGTTTTTTCCAGATTATGACTATTATAAATAAGGCTGCTATGAACATAGTGGAACATGTGTCCTTATTACATGTTGGAACATGTTCTGAGTATATGTCCAGGAGTGGTATTGTTGGGTCCTCAAGTTGTAGTTTGTCCAATTTTCTGAGGAACCACCAAACTGTTTTTCCAGAGTGGTTTTACCAGCTTGCAATCTCACCAGCAATGGAGGAGTGTTCCTCTTTTTCCACATACTTGCCAGCATCTGCTGTAACCTGAGTTTTTGATCTTAGCCATTCTGAATGTTGTGAGGTAGAATCTCAGGGTTGTTTTGGTTTGCATTTCCCTGATGATTAAGGATGTTGACCATTTCTTTAGATGTTTCTCAGTCACCTGGTATTCCTCTTTTGAGAATTCTTTGTTTAGCACTGTTCTCCATTTTTAATAGGGTTATTTGTTTCTCTGTAGTCTAACTACTTGTGTTCTTTGTATATATTGGATATTAGCCCCCTATCAGATGTAGGATTGGTAAAGATCTTTTCCCAATCACTTGGTTGCCATTTTGTCCTGTTGACAGTGTCCTTTGCCTTACAGAAGCATTGTAATTTTAAGTCAAAGTGTCACTATTTGCAGATGATATGATAGTATACTTAAATGACTCCCAAAAATTCCATCAGAGAAGTTTTAAGCCTACTGAACAACTTCAGCAAAGTGGCTGGACATAAAATTAACTCAAGCAATTCAGTAGCCTTCCTATACTCAAAGGATTAACAGGCTGAGCAAGAAATTATGGAAACAACACCCTACACAATAGTCACAAATAATATAAAATACTTTAGTGTGACTCTAACCAAGCAAGTGAAAGATCTGTATGACAAAATCTTCAAGTTTCTGAAGAAAGAAGTTGAAGATCTCAGAAGATGGAAAGATCTCCCATGCTTATGGATTGGCAGGGTTAATATTATAAAAACAGACATCTTGCATAAAGCATCTACAGATTCAGTGCAATCCCCATCAAAATTCCAACTCAATTCTTAATAGATTTAGTAAGAGCAATTTGGAAATTCATTTGGAATAAAACAAAACCCAGGATTTTGAAAATCAACATTAAAAGAACTTCTGTGGGAATCACCATCCCTGATCTCAAGCTTTACTACAAAGGAATCATGGCAAAAACCGGCATAGTATTGGTACAATGACAGGCAGGTAGATCAATGAAATAGAATTGAAGCCCCAGAAATGAACCCACACACCTATGGTCTCTTGATCTTTGACAAAGGAGATAAAACCATCCAGTGGGAAAAAAGACAACATTTTCAACAATTGATGATGGTTCAACTGGCAGTCAACATGTAGAAGAATGAAAATTGATCCATTCTTATCTGCCTGTACAAAGCTCAAGTCCAAGTGGATCAAGGACCTCCACATAAAACCAGACAAACTGAATCAAATAGAAGAGAAAGTGGGGAAGAACCTGGAGCACATGGGCACAGGGGAAAATTTCCTGAACAGAACACCAATAGCTTATGCTCTAAGATCAAGAATTGACAAATGGGACCTCATAAAATTGCAAACCTTCCTCCTCCTCCTCCTCTTCCTCCTCTTCCTCCTCCTCCTCCTCTTCTTCCTTCTTCTTCCTCTTCCTCTTCTTCTTAGTCTTCTTCTTCCTCCTCCTCCTCCTCCTCTTCTTCTTCTTCTTCCTCCTCCTCCTCCTTCTGCTCCTCCTCTTCCTCCTCCTCCTTCTTCTACCAGGCCTATTTGGTTCTAACCTAAATCTCTGGTCTATCCAGTGTCTGGCTCCTGTCCATACAGACTATCAGTCAAGCCTGGGCTATTTCTCCAACTCAGTGATATCCATGCTGGTATTCTTTGAACCCTACTAGTTACTTAGACTCTCTGGGTCTGTATATTGAATCTTGATATCCTTTGCCAGCTTGTTAATGCATTAAGTATTTTCACATCTCCCTCTATTCAAGAGAACTGGATTTATTTTAGCAACAGTATAAAGAGATAAGCATTTAAATTTAAAGTTTTAATTTGAGATATCTCCAAAGAGCAGCAGTCTATGGTAAGATATAGAAACTGTAAGAATGGTGTGTGTGTGTGTGTGTGTGTAATTGTTTAACTGTTTCAAAAATATTTAATATGTATATACCAATAGAATATCTATTGCATGAAATTTAAAGATTAAACAAGCAAAAAAAAAAAAGCTGGTGACAAAGGCACAGAAGAAATGATTCCTATGTGAGTTAACATAAAACTCATTTACATGAAAGCATAAGAACTAAACCAGGCTCTTATTGCTGAAGCAGACAAGGATAATATGGGCTTGACTCTCAGTATTTATTTAATGTTTTTCTTAAATAAAATGAAAATAAATCTTCACTTGACTGTAATGAAATATTTCAGAGAAATTAAATGGTCATATCTGACAAACTATCAGTATACATTTACTTTCATTTCTACTGTCATTTGTGTCATGGATTTCTGTGATGAACTTCCTCAGAGATTTTAGTTTTAATCTCTGAAGTTCCATATTCAGTGGTATACAGGCTCATACTTCCCATTCCATTCCAACTTACAGATGATAAGCCTTGACTAAAAGTCTTTTATATAGAAGTTAATGTTACAGAAGTATATCACACCTCAGTTTTATTTATTTCACCTCTATTTTTAGGTCACTTTCTCTTATACCAGGTTTTTAGAATCTATTTCAGTATTGATTTGGCCTTTCCATAATAATCTTCAGAGATTCAAGTGACTATTTTCTCTCTTACAGTGTCTTATAATGCTTCAAAATTTTGATATATATATTTAATGAAACTTTAATCTTTTTCTGTGTGAAATATAGGTAGAACAGAGTATTAACAAATACCATGCTGGGCCCCTGGAACAGGAAGACATTCAAAGACTGAACTAAAGTCTTTTATGTCACAGAGTAGACAATACCAGGGAGAAGACAGGAAGTACGAAAACCTCTGTAATAATGCTTGTGGCTAACATACATAGTTCAGAACACAGAAGTGTAGTAAGACATTTGGCAAAGTTATATTTAAATTTACCAGCTCGATATTGATTCTTTGTGTTCATCTGATGTGTTTTGTATTCCCTTTTTCTACAATTTAATTTCAGTGGATATTGAATAACTGATAGTTATATTAACAATAACCTGTCTTTTGTTAATGGTTACAATAACATTTATTGTTATTATATTGTTAAAATTTATAGAGAGCACCCTTTGAAATGTTGTAAACAGAAATTCACATGGGGATGCTTCTGTAATTTGATTTAGCATACAAATAATTACATGATCTTAGTGAATTCTTATCTAACATCCTGCAGCCTCAATCGTTGGCCAATCATAGTAGCTGTGCTTGACCCAACCTGAGGCTATCAGTTGATCAGACTAAATCCACATGAAGCAATGAAACTGTAAGAATACTACATTTGTTTTTCAATATGAAAAAAGAAAATAGAACTTTGTGTAGTTTGCAGAGATGAATTCCACCTGAATAACAAACCATTCTTTTCTCCTAATAAATTTCATTTTGTCTAAAACCAGTTTTCTGAGACATGATGCGATATGTCTTTGTGTGTCTGTTTGTGTTCATATGTGTATTTGTATGCGTGTATGTGTGTATGTATATGTATATGTGTGTATATGTATGTGTATATGGTGTGTGTGTTTGTGTGTATGTGTGTGTAAGTGTATGTGTGTATGTATGTGTGTATGTACATGTGTGTATGTGCGTTTATGTGGTGTGTGTGTGAGAGTTTGTGTGTGTGTGTGTTTGTGAGTGTGTGTGTATGTGTGCATATGTGTATGTGTGTGTTTATGTGTGTTTGTGTGTATGTGTGTGTAAGTGTGTATGTGTGTATGTGTGTGTATGTGTGTATGTGTGTATGTATGTGTGTGCATGTGTATGTATGTATGTTTGTATATGGGTGTGTGTGTGTGTAAGTGTATGGGTGTATGTGTGTACGTATGTGTGTATGTATGTATGTATGTATGTGTGTATATGGGTGTGTGTATGTGTGTTTATGTGGTGTGTGTGTGTGAGTTTGTGTGTGTGTATGTGAGTATGTGTGTATATGTGTGTGTATGTGTATGTGTGTGTTTGTGTATATGTGTGTATGTGTGTATGTGTGTGCATGTGTGTGTATGTATGTGCATGTGTGTGTATGTGTGCATGTGTGTGTATGTATATATGTTTGTGTATGGGTATGTGTGTGTATGTATGTGTATGTGTGTGTTTGTGTGTGTGTCTAACCCTATCGGTCAAGGACAAGGTTAATGTTTGCAGTCATGTAAGGATCATATGTCAGCTCATATTTTGAATTATTTGGAATAACATAAATTTTTCTTTTTTTTCTTCCCTAGAATGCTTTATCTAACTTTTCATACTTTTCATCTGACATATTACCTTTTCTTCATCTTTCTCTAAAGCCCCTCTTGCTGCCATGTGAATGTTAGCAGGCCATGCATCTGACCTGCAGAACAGCTCTGGACACATGGCTTCCCCTCCCTCTGTCATTTCCCTCCTCCAGACAGCTGAGGTTCACAGCTTGCTTGTCCTGGGATACTTCTTTTAAAGTTTAATAAAATTGTTCTTGTGCTTCTCTTTAAGCCCATTCTTAATTCATATTTTAATGAGATTAGTAACATTTGAGAAGGTTCTTGAATTTCCTGTTTCACCTCATTATATGAAACCTTAAGGACTACATTCTTCCAGCACTCTTTTCAAAACTGAACCTCTTCTGTTTTATATTTTTATCTCCTTTCTGGCCCATACTTTCTGCTGGGGCAGAACATCAGCTACTCTGCTCCTCTGTAGACCACACCGACCAACAGGCAAGAGACACTCCCAAACAACCTCAGCAACTGGGACCTCCAAGGAGCCCAGCAGACTCAGGACCCTTCCCCCCACCCTGAACTGTGGAGTAGATACTCTGCTGGATATAAGTTGGACTAATTCCAAAAAGTCATTGCATTTGTTTCTTTTCTGTTGGGAATCATTAAACTTTATTCCTTGTTATCCAACATCTTAAAAACCACTATTTCATATATTTTATTTGATTTTGTATTTTTTATGAAATAAATCCAGTTCCAGTAACATCAATTTAAAACTAAAAGATATAGCTTGCATTTTTTCATCTTTTCTCATTAATAGATTCTTTGCAGATTGATGCCATGCAAAAATGTGTCAATATCTTTTATTCCTGTAAAGTAAATAGATATAGTGAGCTTTTAAACCTAAAATACATGGCTTTAATTATGTTTTAAAACAATCCACTTTTATTTTAAAATTGTTAGATTCTTTGGTTAAATGATCCAGATTTTAATACTGCTGCAATAATAACTACCATTACTAATGTGATTATAAGCTTCTTCTGTGTTAATCTTCAATTTCCTACTGGGTGATGGTGCTTTGGCTTACTGTGAAGTGATTTGAGCTTAGCATTTGACATTGCTGTATAATAACTCTGCAGCTTGTTGTATTTTGTTGTGTTTTGTTCCCAGCAAGAACATGACAACAGTTCTATTTTTGCTATGCATTCCTTAACTTAAAAAACACTGAAGAGGTTGTATTTTCGTCTACATAAAATCATTACATTCATAGGACTTTCACCTACAGATTTCTCTTTTAAGTTCATACTTATCCATTGTGTAAATATACCTTCTGAATCCATTCCTCCTTTGAGGAACATCTGGGTTCTTTCCAGCTTCTGGCTATTATAAATAAGGCTGCTATGAACATAGTGGAACATGTGTCCTTATTGCATGCAGGTAAAGTCTCTGGGTATATGCCCAAGAGTGGTATAGCCGGATCCTCCGGGAGTGTCATGCCCAGTTTTCTGAGGAACCGCCAGACTGCTTTCCAGAGTGGTTGTACCAGCTTGCAATCCCACCAGCAGTGGAGGAGAGTTCCTCTTTCTCCACATCCTCGCCAACAACTGCTGTCTCCTGTGTTTTTGATCTTAGCCATTCTGACTGGTGTGTGGTGGAATCTCAGGGTTGTTTTGATTTGCATTTCCCTAATGACTAAGGATGATGAACATCTCTTTAGATGCTTCTCAGCCATTAGATATTCTTCAGGTGAGAACTCTGTTTAGCTCTGTACCCCATTTTTTTTTTTTTTTCTTTTTTTTTTTTTTTATTTGTTTTTTTTTTAATTTAATTTAATTTTATTTTTTTAATTTACATTCCAAATCACTTCCCCTTTCCCGTTTCCTCCCTCCCCGAAAGTCCCATAAGCCCCCTTCCCTCCCTCTTTTCTCCGTTCAACCCCCTCTCATTACTCTGTCCTGGCGTTCCCCTACATCCAGTCTTTCCAGGACCAGGGGTCTCTCCTTCCATCTTTTTAGAAATCTATTGATATGCTGATTGTGTCTAGGGTATTCTGAGATTCTGGGTCAATATCCCCTTATCAGTGACTTCATACCATGTGTGATCTTTTGTGATTGGGTTACCTCACTAAGGATGATATTTTCAAGTTCTGACCATTTGCCTAGGAATTTCGTGAATTCATTGTTTTTAATTGCAGAGTAGTATTCCATTGTGTAAATATACCACATCTTCTGAATCCATTCCTCCGTTGAGGGACATCTGGGTTCTTTCCAGCTTCTGGCTATTATAAATAAGGCTGCTATGAATATAGTGGAGCACCCCCCCATTTTTTAATAGGGTTACTTGGCTCTCTGGAGTCTAACTTCTTGAGTTCTTTGTATATATTGGATATTAGTGCTCTGTTGGATGTAGAGTTGGTAAAGATCATTTCCCAGTTAGTTGGTTGCTGCTTTGTCTTTTTGACAGTGTCTTTTGCCTTACAGAAACTTTGTAATTTTAGGAGGAATGGATTCAGAAGATGTGGTATAGTTACACAATGGAATACTACTCTGCAATTAAAAACAATGAACTCACGAAATTCCTAGGCAAATGGTCAGAACTTGAAAATATCATCCTTAGTGAGGTAACCCAATCACAAAAGAACACACGTGGTATGCAGTCACTCATAAGGGGACATTAACCCGGAATCTCAGAATACCCTAGACACAATTTGCATATCAATAGATTTCCATGAAGATGGAAGGAGAGATCCCTGGTCCTGGAAAGACTGGAAGTAGGGGAATGCCAGGACAGAGAAGCGAGAGGGGATTGAATGGGGAAAAGAGGGAGGGAAGGGGTCTTATGGGACTTTTGGGGAAGGAGGAAACGGGAAAGGGGAAATCATTTGGAATGTAAATAAAAAACTTAGAAAAAAAAAGAATGTCTTTGACATTAAAAAAAAAGTTCATACTTATCTCAGAAAACAGTTTCTTCATGTGGATATATGTGGATATATGTAGTTTTACATGCTCTATAGAAATGTAGATCATTGTCAAAATGACAAGAGATGGTGTCATACCTCCTCAGAAGAATATGCTTAACTTCCTCTGATTTCATTAGAGGAAGAACTTAGATTGAGGTACTTCTGGTAAACATCTCGCTCCTGTTTGATAAGCCATGAGTAACAGTATCCCTATTTATTTTGAAAGTGGCCCATGTGTCTCTTAAATCTTGGGACTGACTAATTTTATTCCTATGTGTAGGTTTAGAAAAAATAGCCATAAATACCTAAGGGAGAGAATAAAAATTTAAACATAAAACTGTGATTCCACCGGAGTCAGTAAGGTATGTTCTGGGACATAATAACATTTTCTTTTGGGAGATTCGCAACCTGTAACCTGTGGAGTCTATAGAGAAATGGAAGTGTCTGCTTTTTAATTATGTTGAGTCAATAGACATTTGTCTACAGAGGAGCTCCGCAACCTGCTACTACATAGCTTTCAAAGATGATACACTCCCGTGAGGGAGGACCTATGCCTATCACCTCAAAACTGTCACAGATGGAAGGCTACTTCCTGTTAATATTGTCACTCATAGAAATGCAATATGGAACTGTATTCACAACAGAGAACGATGTACTCATTCTCCATTTGGGGGATATAGTTTAAAAAAATATTTGTATATCCTTAAATGGCAGACAGCAGAACACAAGCGTGTTTACATTCTGTCTGGGCTCATTTATCCTCTGCCAAAATTCTTGTCTACATAATGTTGACAGATTTTATCACACACCTCAGAGGAATTGTAAGTAGAAAGATGAAGAATGTTGTTTCTATCTTGAAAGCTACTGAAAGATCAACATCAATACCAGAGCATCCCCTCTCTCCTGGCATCTTTTCCATGATCAGATTTATCTTATTAAATTCAAGTGTATACCCTGTCATTTCCTACTTTTGATTCAGGCACAGAAGCAGCAAACATTACACTAAATTCTCTTGTAGAATTTGTCAACATACAATGAGATCATGCTTTCCTCTTTTCTAAGGTGACCTATATGCTGGTATCACTTGTGGTAGTCACCTTGAAATTGTGGAGAACAGCAAGGATCTAAGACGTTGTCTACTTGTGTGGATTTCGTTAGAGTGTGATGGTCTGGCTCAGAGACAAACAACATTGTTTATCACAGGACATCAGCAAAATGATATTTAAGTTGTTTTTAGTTCCCTTTGGCTCATAAATCAAATGCAAATGGTAAAACAATGGGAGGGAACACATTGTGGGTGCAGGCCCTAGCTCCCAAGTTTATAAAGTAAACATGTTTTAATGCACATAGTAGAGTCCTTTGTTTTGATCCAATCAGACATTCTGTTGTTTTTTGTTCCTTAGTCCTGTGAGATGTATTATAAGAATATTTTTGATGATAACAGTCTTGAACAAAACTATCAAGAAACATATTAAAAAATGACAGAAAACTTTCCTCCTGACAATGCTTTCTGAATCCCTGTCCTAGTGAGTACATCAAGAGAAGATTCACACAACTCAGAGAGACCTTTAAGCAGAGTTTAGAGTTTACATTCCTCACTTCAAACAAGAATCCTGATATGCCTACAACAAAACCCTGTTCCTTACCTTTGGGGATCATTACATAAGAGAGAGTAGGAGAGAAGCAGAGGAATAGAAAGTTTTCTGTGAGATTGTGAAGCTATGGCCCTGAAGTCTCACCAACCTTCCTGCCTAGACCTGACCTGAAGAGGTGTGATGCCAGTAAACTTACTAATGATCAGAAATGGGGAATGGGACTGTCACAAAAGAGAGATAAAATACTTAATTTGAAGAGAAAGAGACTAAGGGATTTAGTCTAAAGTTTACTGTATTTGTATCTGTAAATGCCTTGAAATAATTGTGTGAGAAGCAAATATAGAAAAATTGGCAGTATATATATATATGTATATACTTATATATATGTGTGTGTGTATGTGTGTTTATGATATATACATCATCCTAAGTTTTCCTGTATTTGCATGCATATACACATATGTATATATTCCAAATCTTTCCTATACTTCATGTTTATCTTATAATTTGATGTTCTTTCTGTTTGATTTTTATCTGTAATGATTATTGCTAATAATGTAAATGATGAAAATATGAAAAAGACTTGCAAACAAACCCTATCACTAAATAATCATTAATGGAATACTTAAAACTGATAAAATAAAATAGTAATTGGCTTCTCTTTTCTCATGAGAGCATGATCTTGTAGAGTCTCTTTCAAAACTACAAGAGACACAAGCTCTAAGGAAAATTCTACCACCTTTGATGACCAAGATGTGAAGAACAGAAGTCTTTTAACTTTTGGCAACTTCAGTGCCTGCTTTTTTGTAAAATCTCAAAGACTGAAAGTGAGAGACAGAAGTGTACTTGAACTTTGTAGCTGATAAACACTTTATAGAGAAAAAAAATTTTGTGTTCTGCCTGTGAAGTTTGACTCCTTAACATGGTCATGACAAACTCTCTCATTCATACCCTGCATCCAGAATAACTGTCAGCAACTTTGCCTCAGTGCCAAAGATATGTCAAGAAATAGAAGATTTATCATTTCTTTCTCTTCCCACTACATAATTATCTTGCCTGGTTTTGTATTTCCCATCATCCTCAACCCTAACAAAATATGAAAGATATAAGTGCCAGAAATAGCAAGGTGGATATTTTTTCTCCTTCAATAGCTACAGAGGAATAAAAAGATAAGTACAGCTGAAGATTTTATGTACATCTGAATATGGATGTGTATCCTTTGATGTGGCTATTTAAAACTATACAAAACACTTCAAATGTTTCTGAATTTCCAGATAGTAGGATCACAATAATAAATCTTAGGAACAATTAAGCTAAATTCAAATATAAGTTAATGTTGAAAATTTTCAGATAATTACCCAGGATATCCATTTATGCCTCTAGGTGGTTAGAAAAATAATAATGATACTTTGTAAAATGAAACAATCTGTGAATCAATAAGCAAATATTCAGGTAATATGAGTTTAAATTCTTGTCATAGTAGGTAATGTTCTAGAAGTTGGTTATTTGTAATAAATCCTGAATTCTGTCCTAAGGAGTCAATATTTTCATAAATTAAAATGATAATAATATGCATCATGAAATAGGAATTAGGCATATATTATACCATGTAACTAATATAAATTATAATTTAGTAACTATTACATTAAAAATGAAGTAAGTAGAAATTATTTCTTATATATTTTAAAATTTAAATGAACTTTAGAATAAATTGCTCTTTACATTTGAGAACATTTGGGTGATTACTATTTGCTGTAATTATGCATTTTAATATTCATTTTACTTAATATTAACATCCAACCAATATGAAGAGAAATAAGAAACCAACCACATGATAGAAGTTTCACTTCATCTTATTGAAAACATTAACATACAGTGATATAATTACAAATTTCATCAAAGAGTTTCTTTCTTTTTCCACTTCTTTATTTGAATATAATGGTCTTAATTAGGGTTTCTTTTGCTGTGAAGAGACACCATGACCACTGCAATTCTTATGAAAACATCATTTAATTGGTGCTGGTTTACTGATTCAGAGGTTCAGTCCATTATCATTAAGGTGGGAACACGGCAGCATCCAGGTAGGCATGGGGCTGGAGGAACTGAAGTTTTATATCTTCATCTGAAGGCCATTAGGAGAAGACTGACTTCCAGGCAGCTAGGACAAGGGTCTTTTTTTTTTTTTATTTATTTTATTTTATTTTTTAATTTACATTCCAAATCACTTCCCCTTTCCCGTTTCCTCCCTCCCCGAAAGTCCCATAAGCCCCCTTCCCTCCCTCTTTTCCCCATTCAACCCCCTCTCCTTACTCTGTCCTGGCGTTCCCCTACATCCAGTCTTTCCAGGACCAGGGGTCTCTCCTACCATCTTTTTAGAAATCTATTGATATGCGGATTGTGTCTAGGGTATTCCGAGATTCTGGGTCATCTTAATGTCAGTGCCTACAGTGACCCACTTCCTTCAAGAGGACCAAAACTCCAAATAGTGCCATTTTCTGGGCCAAACATATTCAAACTCCCACAATAACTTATGTGCTAAAATTTCATTCTTTTCAAACATATGTGTATTTTCCTACTCACCCCAAAATTCTTTTTTTTAACTTTTTATTAGATATGTGCTTAATTTAAATTTCAAATGGTATCCCCTTTCCTTGTTACCCCTCCGAAAACCCCCTATCCCATGCTTCCTTGCCCTGATTTAGCCCACCCCCCCTCCCCTGACCTGGCATTCCCCTACACTAAGGCAATGAGCCTTCAGGATTGCAAGCTGGTAAAACCACTTTAGAAATAAGCTTGGTGTTTCCTCAGAAAATTGGACCCAGCTATACCACTCATGGACATATACCCAGAAGATGCTCCAACATATAATAAGGACACATGCTCCACTATGTTCATAGCAGCCATATTTATAATAGAGATGGAAGAACTCATCCCCAAATTCTTATGTTAATACCTTGGTTACTGCACCAAGAGATACACGTCTATTCTCTTCATCTGCTGTCACACTCTATGGCACTGGCTCTCAACTGTTCTAATACTGTAACTTTTTAATACAGTTTTCCATAATGTGGTGTCCCACAAACAAAATTATTTCATTACTACTTCATAACTGCAATTTAGCTACAATGTATATATCTGATATGTAGAATATTGGATACACATTCCCTATAAATGAAAGCATTGTTTTGCCTACAGGTTGAGAGCCATTGCCCTATGGAGAAGATGTCTTCCAGTTCATCTTCAATTTTCATTTGTTTGCCTATTCTGTATATTTTATATAATTAAGGTCATGAATATTATATTGTTGCTGCCATAAAATTTCAAACTACATAACTTAAGGAGTGAAGAATAGTTATCTTGGTTAGTGTTCCTAAAAACAGCCCATTGTTGCAGGAAGGGTGTGGACTATGCTTATCCATTTCCACCCACATGGCCAAGAGTCAGGAAGCACAGAGGGCTGTCAATGCTCACACTCACTTTGTTTCTCCTCTGCATACAGTCTGAGACCCCAGCTCAGACTGGTACTATGCACGTTTACAATATCTCTTCTTACATCGTCGGGATAATCTAGAAAATCCTCCATTCACATGCGCAGAGATTTGTTTCCTTCTTAATTCTAAGTCCTGTGAAGTCAATAGTCAAGATCATGTATCAAAGTCATGTACTCTGTTGTGTTTTAATCTTGTTTCTTTTACTTCTAAATAATTCTTTAAATATTAAAAATGACAAATTAAATCACAGTGATGTTATTACCCAGTGAAGGTGCCACTTAGTTCCTGAAAGCAAGGAAGTGAAGCAGGAATAATAATTTGAATTTCCAGATGAGACTGAGAAACAAAGAGAAACTGCCTCAAAACTAAATAAGTAAATAAATATTATGTGTGATATAATTGATATGAAAATGTATTCACAACACATAAATTATATAAGAGTAAATATAAATATATATAGGCATATTATGTAATAAATATATAATTATGTTTGATATGGTGTTAGTTTTAAAATATCGTACTGCACTTGTCTAAAGTTATATGGGTAACTCTCAAGGTGCCAAAGTTTTTAAAAAAATTCCACATTCTCTATAGACACCATGATTTTGCTGTAAATTTCATGTCAAGATAAAGCCAGAATATATTTTAGAATGTGCTGGTGTCTACAGCATTCAGGATGGTTGCTTGAAATCTCTCTATTCTTTGTTATAATTTATCCAACTCTTAAGCCCACATTCCTTGTAGCGCACAAATGTTTATAATATGTAATACAGTATAGAAATCAAAACATGAGCATAATATTAACATTTCCTATAACAGGTTTAGTTAAAGTTTTCATACTTATCCTCTACCATGAAAACCTCAAGTTCACAGTAGCTGGAGAAACACATTTGATTTGAAGTTTATAAACTGAGGATAGACACAACCAATCATAGCTAAACTTAAAAAGAAAGATGTCCTAAAGAATAACTAATATGCTGAATGAATTATCAGGCGAATGAAAATAATCAAGGCTTATTATTTAACCCATAATCATTAGTTGCTATGTAGCAAACAAGTCAGGCTTTGCACTGAAGTTTTGTTTTGTTTCGTTTTATTTATTTGTTTGTTTATTTGGTATTGTTTTGTTTTGTTTTTCAAAATATTCTCGTACAAATATATATTATAAAGGACTTTTTCCAATTTATATAGTTTTTCTGAATGTAGAATCATTATCCTATGTGTACGATGGTATAATAGCTAGAACGACACTTAATATTGGCTGTACTTATTAATTTCTCAAATCTTTAAATTAATGGCTGAAAAAAGGTTAAAAATTAACTTATTTAGAGGTTTGCTCACGAAGGAAAATATTTAGTTGTTCTTATAAGTAGAAAATTTGTTTTTAGGATAAATAAGGTATTTCTGTACATAACTGATAAACAGTTTTCTTTTACATCTAAGATTATAATATAACTTCCACCTTTCTTTCCTCCTTCTAAACTTTCCCATATAACCCTCATTATTCTTTTTCAAATACATGGCCTTTTTTTTTTAACTAATTGTTTCTATATGCATATATGTATATGTATACACACACATACATATTCTTAAATATACATTTAAAGATATGTATATGTGGATGACCACATATATATTTTTGAATACATATGTATATATATATATATATATATATATATAAAATATGTATTTAAGTATAAATATATATATACTTAAATACATATTTTAAATATAATTATGTATTTTTGGGGTTAGTGAATCATTAACAATATACATTTAAATACTAAAATATGAAGTGAAGGAGTTGGAGAGAAGACTTTATCAGATTTTTTTTTTTTTTTTTTTTTTAAATTTAATTTTATTTTATTTTTTTAATTTACAATCCAAATCACTTCCCCTTTCCCGTTTCCTCCCTCCCCGAAGGTCCCATAAGCCCCCTTCCCTCCCTCTTTTCTCCGTTCAACCCCCTCTCATTACTCTGTCCTGGCGTTCCCCTACATCCAGTCTTTCCAGGACCAGGGGTCTCTCCTTCCATCTTTTTAGAAATCTATTGATATGCTGATTGTGTTTAGGGTATTCTGAGATTCTGGGTCAATATCCCCTTATCAGTGACTTCATACCATGTGTGATCTTTTGTGATTGGGTTACCTCACTAAGGATGATATTTTCAAGTTCTGACCATTTGCCTAGGAATTTCGTGAATTCATTGTTTTTAATTGCAGAGTAGTATTCCATTGTGTAAATATACCACATCTTCTGAATCCATTCCTCCATTGAGGGACATCTGGGTTCTTTCCAGCTTCTGGCTATTATAAATAAGGCTGCTATGAATATAGTGGAGCATGTGTCCTTATTGCATGCAGGTAAAGTCTCTGGGTATATGCCCAGGAGTGGTATAGCCGGATCCTCCGGAAGTGTCATGCCCAGTTTTCTGAGGAGCCGCCAGACTGCTTTCCAGAGTGGTTGTACCAGCCTGCAATTCCACCAGCAGTGGAGGAGTGTTCCTCTTTCTCCACATCCTCGCCAACAACTGCTGTCTCCTGTGTTTTTGATCTTAGCCATCCTGACTGGTGTGAGATGGAATCTCAGGGTTGTTTTGATTTGCATTTCCCTAATGACTAAGGATGATGAACATCTCTTTAGGTGCTTCTCAGCCATTAGATATTCTTCAGGTGAGAACTCTTTGTGGAGCTCTGTACCCCATTTTTTAATAGGGTTACTTGCCTCTCTGGAGTTTAACTTCTTGAGTTCTTTGTATATCTTGGATATTAGCCCTCTGTCGGATGTAAGGTTGGTAAAGATCATTTCCCAGTTAGTTGGTTGCCGCTTTGTCTTTTTGACGGTGTCTTTTGCCTTGCAAAAACTTTGTAATTTAATGAGGTCCCATTTGTCTATTCTTGATCTTAGAGTATAAGCTATTGGAGTTCTGTTCAGGAAATTCTCCCCTGTGCCCATATGTTCAAGGTTCTTCCCTAGTTTCCCTTCTATTAGTTTCAGTGTGTCTGGTTTTATGTGGAGATCTTTGATCCACTTAGAATTGAGCTTAGTGCAAGGAGATAAGGATGGGTCAATTTGCATTCTTCTGCATGTTGACCTCCAGCTGAGCCAGCACCATTTGTTGAAAAGGCTATCTTTTTTCCACTGGATGGTTTTAGCTCCTTTGTCAAAGATCAAGTGACCATAAGAGTGTGGATTCATTTCTGGGTCTTCAATTCTGTTCCATTGATCTACATGTCTGTTACTGTACCAATACCATGCAGTTTTTAACACTATTGCTCTGTAGTACAGCTTGAGGTCCGGGATACTGATTCCCCCAGAGGTTCTTTTACTCTTGAGGATAGTTTTAGCTATTCTGGGTTTTCTGTTATTCCAGATGAATTTTTGAATTGCTCTTTCTAACTCTATGAAGAATTGAGTTGGGATTTTGATGGGGATTGCATTGAATCTGTGTATTACTTTTGGTAAGATGCTCATTTTTACTATATTAATCCTGCCAATCCATGAGCATGGCAGATTTTTCCATCTTCCGAGGTCTTCTTCAATTTCTTTCTTCAGAGACTTGAAGTTCTTGTCATACAGATCTTTCACTTGTTTGGTTAGCGTCACGCCAAGATACTTAATATGGTTTGTGGCTATCGTAAAGGGTATTATTTCTCTTACTTCTTTCTCAGCCTGCTTATCCTTTGAGTATAGGAAGGCTTCTGACTTGCTTGAGTTGATTTTATATCCGGCCACTTTGCTGAAGTCGTTTATCAGCTGTAGGAGTTCTCTGGTGGAGTTCTTTGGGTCGCTTCTTTATCAGATTTTTAAGTGTCTATTTAGAAAATAGAAAAGGGTCACCTGCCTGACAGTGTACTTAGCAAAGGAAAGCAGAGCTTAATCTCCTGAGTGAGGAAAGCTAGAAAGAAGGAGCAAGCTGTTCTTTCAAGAACAAAGGAGTCAGGGATGGCAGGAAGAATCCACAAGGGGATGCTGAATGGGATTGGAGCAAGATCGGGCAGAAGGCACTAGAGAAGCAATTGTGTGAGTACAGGAGACTTGGAGTCTCAGCTATTTGTGCTTTGACAAGCTAGCACATACTTCCTACACAAGAAAAAAGGTTTTGGTAACAATCTTCTAATAACCAAGAGTAAGGGACCGGAACACCAGAGCAGTGAGATGGTGTAACAACCCAGCATTTTAATTCAGTAACTTTTCCTTGATAGAAGGATTACAAGTATAATTCTTTTGTATCATTTTCTCTTATTCAGATTCGGCAATTACTACATATCTACCTTTGCACTAATACCAAGAGGTCTTTGAAAATGATGGAAATGTACAATTTATTGCATATGCATGACAGTTGCATTGGCTATGATTTTAAAATAAGGTTTATGGTAACTCAACCATTGAAAAATATGTATATGGTAACAATATTTCAAAATATTAAGTTTAAAATGTGCCCTAAAATACAAACATGTCTGTTTGTTTAATGATCCAGGGTCACATTCATATTAGTTTACTAGAAAGTTGTAATAAAGAGTTACACTTTGGCTAGTTAAAAAAGAAAAGAAAAATATGAAAAAGTCTGGAGTTAAGATGTTCTAGAAAAGTTGAATGCATGCTTTACTATTAGGTAAGAGTTTTCATGGTAGTATCTTGTACACCACAGTGGATAAATGAAAGCATTTGTAGCCATGAATCCTATACATATAGTATCTTATCATCTTCATATCAACCGTGATTAAGTTATGGGGTACATTACACTTCTTGAGAAAATATATTCCACTCTACACTAATATTTTAAAAAATGACATTAGTGCTTATATAGCTGAATAAAAGATATAGAGAAATGACATTTATGAAAATGATTGATTATATACCTAAAATTATATATATATATATATATATATATATGTATGTATTCAAGGCTTTATTACTTACCAAACCATCACAAAGTTCAGTAACAGTCAACAGCTCAGTAATCAAGACTTGTCTTGCAAAGGAGGGATGATGGTAGCTAGCTTTTTAAGTTTACAAATGTACAATGTGTGTCAGAACATTACACCTGAAACAATTTCTCACCAGGAGGTAACTTTTCACTCAGAATTACCATCACAGGTATGTAAGAGGTACCTTCTAGGTTGTCTCTTCTCTTGATGTAGTGTTATAGATAATGCAGTCTCCTGCACAATCCCGAAAATGTATTGTGTGGCCAGTTCCAGTGAGTCATCGTAGGCAGTTGTCCCACACCCATACCCAGCATTCTCAGAAACCTTTCATTTCCTTCCCTCCAAGAGTTTGTATTTATGGCACTCCTTGTGTAATTGATGGCAAACTCTAAGGGCAAGGCTATGCCTATCTGTTTTGAACTACAGCAATCATGATACAGTGGTGTCTTGAGACCGAGCTCATCAGGGTCTATGAAAAGTGCACGGAAAGAGATTTTTTTTTGTCTTTTCTCCTGTCACTTGCTTTAGCTACAGATTTTTCTTTGAAAGGAAACTGCCACAGGAAATTTATCCTGGTATATCTGTTCGTTAGTAGTGGAAGATTTCTTCAATCATTACTTATTTTCTTTCAATAATTCAAAAGAGTTTACATCCTTTGAAGTATTTTATGTCAATTGGTTAATTTCCTTTCATTTTGGCACACATTTAAATTTGATAACATTACTTTAAATCTGAATTATTCATTTTTTCGTAGTCTAGTTTCTTTCAGTGTCATAATTTTTCACTAGCATTTTTCAGGATTATATTATTTTTTGATGTCATAGAATTCACTATACTAATGTTTTTACTCCATTATGATTTTTTTTCAGCATTGGGAAATTTTAATGTTTATACTGTAGAGGGCTGCAAAAATAATCTAAAAGAGAACATGCAGGAAATTAATCAGGCCCCATGTAAGTCCACCTTGATAAAATTCTACACAGTTAGACTAGCAGCTCTGAACTGATGGCCCTTTTTCACATTGACTAGTATACTTTACCTCTCACAGATCATTGCATGTACTTTTATCCAATTAAAAATTAAGAAATCCAAAACAATAGTAAAAGTTGAAAAACAATTTAAATTATGTCCTCTTTTTGAATAAAGCATGTATTACACAAATGCATTTCTCCCTAATCACTTAATATTTACCTTTACTTTTCTTTCATAAATGTGTACCATTGAAGCATATACATGCATTTTATGAAGAACATATTTTCTTTCTGAGATTATATGACTTTGTACACTGTTATGCATTATAAATCTATGTACATTATTGCAAATTTTGTGCTTTCATTTTTTTTCTGTATAGCTGAAAAAATGTTTGAGTAACATAAAAGTAGAAATATTCTAAGTAACCCCCAATACAGGAGTGTATTCATTGTTGTTAATCATTTTTGATGTTCTCTTAATATGATTCCTTCCCATTTGCCTAACACTGAAAGTTATACAGTTTAAAACTTCTAAGAATCATAGATTCTAGATCTAAGAATGTATCATCCTGTTGCTGGCCGGACCTCCCAAGGATCAGGCACACCAGGTCACTGTCAGCAAGTACATCCTGACAAAGAAAACAATGTCAGGTTTGGTGTCTGTAGACAGAATGGATCCCCAGATGGGGCAGTCCCAGGATGGCCCTTCCTTCAGTCTCTTCTCCATTTTTGCCCCTGTTTTTCCTTTGGACAGGAACATTTCTGAGTTAAAATCTTTGAGAAAAATGGGTGGCCCCATCCCTTGACTGGGGACCGTTCTATCTACTGGAGGTGGTCTCTACAGGTTTTATATCTCCATTTCTGCTAAAAAACATCCCCGTTGGGTCTTGGAAGCATCTCATTTCCCTGGCATCTGGGACACTCTAGTAGTTGTCCCCAGTTCCTCATCCCCCCTGCTACATATTTTTATTCAATTTCCTGACCTTCTGTCCTGACCCTCTCTCTCTTGTCCTCTCCAGTACCTGATACTTCCCCAATTATTTTCTTCCCCTTCTTTCTCACTCCCAGTCCCCCCTCCCTCCACCTCCCATGATCAACCTGTTCCTCTCCCAATGTAGGACTGAAATATCCACACCCTGGTCTTCCAATATGGATACTTGTAACCAGTCATCAGACTGAGCTCAAGGACCCCAGTTGGGGAGGTGGCAGAAGGACTGGAGTAGCTGAGGAGGGATTGAAACCCCATAAGAAGACTACCCAGTGCTCTCAGAGACTAGACCACCAACCAAGGAATGTACAGGGAGGGATCCATGGCTTCAGATACATGCATAGCAGAGGATAGCCTTGTCTGACAGCAATGGGAGGGGAGGCCCTTGGTCCTGTGGAGGTTTGATGCCCCAGCATAGGAAGATGCTTGAGCAGTGGGTCGAGAGAGGGTAGGTGAGTTGGGAGAGGGCAGATGTGGGATGTGGGTTTGGGGAAAAGTAACTGGGAAGTAGGATATCATTTGAGATGTAAATGAATGGAATGATTAATAAATTAAAAATAAATAAATAAATAAGTAAGTAAATAATTAAATAAATAAATAAATAGTGTCATCCAAATAGAAGGTTTCCTTAAAGCTTTACTTTCCACATTATACCATTTGCTAAAAAATTCCAAGTATTAAATTGTGAATTAATCCAATATTTCTGAAAAAATATTCTTAAAATTTCACTACTCTTTGCACTAGTAAATATTGATGTATGACTCTGTAGCTAATCTTTGTCAAAGGTTGGCATTTCTTTCAATTCTTAAGTCTATATTAAATTTAGTCCATGGTTTTAAGTAGTAGAATTTTATAGGAGATCAAGTATTCCAGTGCTAAGTTTGAGCATCTGTAAGATCTCTCTCCAAGGTCTCATCACACTGAACAATGTCCAGTTTGGCAAGTTGTAACTTGCCTTTTTGCAAAATTTTAGAACACATGGTGACAAACTGTCATAGCTGAATCCTGTATGTCGTCATGCATGATACAATTTTCAACACAATATGTTTTATTAGGTATTTGGCATGCTTATGTAACTGATACTTTAATTTAGTACTATTTGATGCTCCTATGGTTTCAAGAAATCACAATAATCATTATGTATAAAGTAAACTGGGCTAAAAGATCTAGAGATAACAGATGAAACAATATTTCCTGGTGTTTCTGTCAGATTTTTCTAGTGTTGTAATATTTGAGTTAGTAGATTGAGTAAACTAAACCCAACCTTACAAATATTTTTTATCCAATGCTTTGTGGGCTAGGTTAGAATAAGGAATGAAAAGTCTTTTTTTCTCTCTCCCTCCTTCCCTTCTTCCTTGCCTCCCTCCTTCCATCTTTTGATTTCTCCTTTCTTCCTTTCTTTTTCCTTTCTTCCTTCCTACCATCCTTCCCTCCCTCTCTTAGCCCCTATCTCCTAAAACTGTGTAAACTGGCACACTTTAACCTCTACATTAAAACTCCTTTTCTCTGTCTCATGTTTACTGTGTTTCACTGGAGAATTCTAATGTAGAACATTAAAGTCATAAAATGATGCGATTTATAACTATATATGTTTTCATATAAGCATGAAAACTTTTTATTCTTATCATTTCATTTTTTAACTAATTATTTGAGGTAACTTTCCACATTTAGTTTTGGAAGGACAAGAAGACATCTAAGGCAACTATAAGATAAACTTATTGTTAGCTAGGAGAGATACATGTGTGATAATGAACAATTCACAACAAAATGCTTTATGCCTCAAACAGCTTCCAGGGAACAGATTTTTCCTTTTGCTTGCTAATGATATTTTCCTCTCATTAAACACTGTTATTTCCACATTTTGGTTTCTACTGCCCAGAGCCAAATGAATAATCCTAATTGTCCTACAATCTCCATTTAACTCATGAGTATTTTTGCCAAAGTTCCAGCAATACCAACGACTCATTTTATGGCCTTATACCTAAAGGCACTGTTATAATAAACAGGCAGTCATTTTTATAAGTGTTTCAGGATGCTCATTTAAGAAGCAAGTGTGTGTAATCTAGCTTCTTATGGAATGTTGGAGTGTGTGTGTGTGTAGGAGAGACAGGGAGAGAGAGAGAGAGAGAGAGAGAGAGAGAGAGAGAGAGAGGGAGGGAGGGAGAGAGGGAGGGAGGGAGAGAGAGAGAGATCTGACTGGGTTGGCTTAGTAAGATAGCTTACTGCTAAAGATGCTTTTGACAAGTGTCATATAGGTAGTCAATTAATATTTGCAAAATGAAAGAAGAATAAATCACTGAGGAATTAAAGTATAGAAACAGAGATGACATTTCTTGTATCAAGACTGGAAGAGGCACATTTTAAGATTTGAACTCACATGCTATCATCAGAAAGCTGATGATGTAAAAATTTAAAAACATTTCATCTCCAATGAAAACAGTGAGAAAAGCAAAGCTCTTTTGTAGCAAAGTCTCAGAGACAGCCATCAGAATTTTTGGCAGCATGTGGATTCCTTATGAATGTTGGTAAACATTTGCTATAAATACAGACTTGAGAAGGAGAAGAATTATCAAACATTTTGAGAGTAGGTAGTAAAGTACCCGAAAGAGATACAGAAGGCAAGACTCCACATGGGTGAGGCTACAGCTTCTATGGTGAGGGTGGAATGCAGGGATATTTGAGATATTTACTATGCAACATGGCTTTAGATGCTTCATATTTATTGCAATGTTCAGTTTTCTTTTGTTTTTAATTTTTAAATTAAGATTATTGCAATTACTACTGCACTTCCTTTCCTCCTTCTTCCTTTCTCTTCCAAATTCATCCACATTCCATTGTCTCTTGGACTACTGGTCTTTTCTTCTGATGAGTGCGCGTGCATGTGTGTGTGTGTGTGTGTGTGTGTGTATGTGTTACTGCATGAGCATGCACATGTGTTTGTGCATGTGTGTGTGTTTAGGATGCCATAAATTAGTAAAGTCCTGGGCGAATGGGCATTTTGACATGGGCAAAGTATACCAAGAACCCAGTTCCACAGCTTCATATGAAGTGGCAAAGCCTCAGTTGGGTGGAACTGAGACTCAGAGTGGTAGAAAAGCCTTCCTCAGATCTATGTGTGGTTGATAATATGAACAGAAAATGTCTACCATAACTTTAGCCAGCACCTATAGGATATTTATAGCCTGATGACTGCTCCTACACACATTAATCTTGCTGCCTTATTCTGCTGTATATAATTACTCTACATCCTTGTTTATCTATATCTAATAAGCCCATTTTATTGTTCTGCTATATATAATAACACTGTCCATCTATTTAGCCATTTATAATGAAGAAGTTGAGCTTCCAGAGTGCAGAGGGCTCTATGTAAACTGATAATGTGACTGCTCCAAGGTATGGTTAAGGGTAAGGATTTTATTGTAGTTATGAGAGAGAAAACAGTCAGAGGCATTTGGAAGAGTTTGTAGTAGGAAAGAAAGAAGTAGATTGAACATGGCCAGTAGACTGTGCCCAGCCAGGAGAGAAACAGAAACAGAATATAGTGAAGGGGTAGGGGGGTTGACAGATGAAGACAAAGAGTGAATGAAGAGAGGATCAAGAGAAACATAAAGGAGCATAACCTAAATAGCAGAGTCATATTGAGGGATATGTAGCTTCTAGCATGGGGGAAGTTTACAGTGAGGTGGGAGAAGACCTGAGAAGCCAAGATGCCAACATGGACTCTATAACTGATACTTGTGATATTGATTCAGCCTGGAGGCCAGCAAATGCTTTGGTATGCTAATAGGTACTACAGATAGCCATTTATCCATTCTGCATTGATAAGGAAAATTATTCCTTTGGGAACCAGCTTCACAATTTCCTGAGGAATTCTGGATTTGGTCTAAATGCAAGAATTTGATAAGAAGGACTTTACTTGGGACTAGACATTTTATTCATTAGAGAGTCTAATCCATCTGAAGCCAGCTATACTTTTTGTGTGTGTGTGTGTGTGTGTGTGTGTGTGTGTGTGTGTGTGTGTGTGTGTGTGTTTGTATTTAACCTGACTACATCTGGAATAACCTTAACCCAAGAAGCTTGGTACTTGTATGAGGGACTTTCTGCTATTTCTACAGCACATGGCTTCCACCTAAGATTCAGAGAGGATCATAGAAGACAGGAAAGAAAGACTATGAAAACCAAAGAACAAGTGTTTTTCTGTAAGAAAGTATCATTTAGTAATGACATGCTTTAGAATCAGGATCTGGGCAGTACTTTCACATTTTCAGCAATTGTCCCTACATTCTTTCTATACAGACAAGATTGCTCAATTTTGGTCCAGGTATACATAGAATTTATGTTAAGTAAGAAGTTGTATTATGAACTTAATATTTTCTTAAAAGAGCATTCTTATGAATAATAAACAAAATGTTAATAATGAGAGTTTTACAGATTATATGTTAATGCAGCTGGACATACCAGTGACTATTAAAAATTAGAACACACACATATACACACATACGCATACATATACATCATATATATATATATACACATACATACATACATACATACATACATACATACATACATAAAAATGTGATTGCATTGATTTTCTTCTCTTTCCTGACAGGAGGTCTTCCCATGTTCCGTTCTTTCTAATATCTCCCTAAACCCACTCACTCTCATGTTTCTTTGATTATTTTTTCACACACATTTTAAACTTGTACACACTCAGAAACAAAACAAAATCATTAACTCCTGAGTCCACATTTGTAGTCTGTGTATACATGAGTTTCAGAGTTGAAAACTTTGTATTGTGTAACTAAACAGAAAACTTATCCCTAAGAGAATCTAAGTCTTTCTCTCTCTGCAGCCATTAACTAGCTATAGTATGTGTCCAGGATTAGGACCTTGTTACAGTGTACCCCTTTCATTTTAGCCTGTCTATGGATAATGCCATTGTTCCAGTCTTCTTAAGGCAACCCTTTCTAAGAGAATCATAGCAGACTTCCTGATATTCTGGCTCTTACAGTCATTCTGCCCCATCTTCTATGATGTTCCCTAAATCACAGAACCAGGAACTGTATTACCAATATATCCATTGGGCTTCCCAAATCTATTGATGTATGCAAGGTGTCCAGTTATTGTTTCCTTTAAAGGCCTTCATTCACTCTTGAAAGAAGCTTTTAAATGAAGGGAGTCAGAATATTTAATATGTCAGTATAAAGATACAATTTAAGCATTTAGTTAATAAATTAGGCTGGTCTAAACAAGTAGCTGCATTAGTTTCCCTGTAAATGTATGGTGTCACTCATCCTTGGTAGTTGGCTAGACAGCTTCCGGACCAAGACACTTAGGGGCAGAGATAGGAAGGCACAGGATCAATGACACAGACTCTGGGAGTTAGGCAAGTGGCAAAAGCATACTAGATTATTGCAGGAACTTCACAAACATTTACACCCCCATCCCAGCATCTCATTAGCACTCAAGCAGCCAGATGTGGGACACTGTCTCTTTCTCATTGCTTCGCTCCACCCCCTGATCCAGAGTCAGTGGTCTCTAGCAATGTTGGCAAATTCTAGGTTGGCTTATGGAGGAAGAAGTATCAGCAGCACATGCCCCGCAAGCATTGCAGCTGGACCTGCTTGGCTAAGTTACTCCTACAGGTTACTGTGATGGTTTATATGAAATAGTGCCCCATAGTCTCACAGAGCACTATTTGAAGAAATTAGGACATGTGGCCTTGTTGGACCTCATTAGGTATGGCCTCATTTAAGAAATTATGTCACTGGGACTGGACTCCGGGATATCAGAAGTCTAAGTCAGGCCACTTGTTGCCTTCTTCCTACTCCTTGGCAATCCAGATGTAGAACTCTAAGCTAACTATCCAGCACCCAGTCTGCCTGTATGCTCCCATAGTTGCTGCTGTGATGATAATGGACTAAACTTCTGAAACTAAGCTAGCTCCAATTAAATGTTTTCTTTTGTAGGGGTTACTGTGGTCCTAGTGTTTCTTTGCATTAATAGAAGACTAAGACACTATCAACATGTAAGTGCCGCTATTGCTCCTTTACAGCCATGGTGATTATTATTAAGTTACCTTCAAACTCTGAAATGTATCCAAACACAGTAGCAATAGGCTATGTTGTTTGGAGAGTTAGTTGGATTACCGTGAACAACAGCTTGAGTGGAGGCTTCTCATAACTAATTCTGGGGTTTCTGGGAGTCTGTAGTTCTTGTAGGAGGTACTGTCAGCTCTAATTGCAAATTTTATCTAAGATGTGTGCAAACATACACATATAGGTATATGTGTGTATGTATGACTATTGTATTAATATATTAATATATATACATGTATATATATATATATATATATAGAGAGAGAGAGAGAGAGAGAAATAGATAGATGTATTCCTCATAACTTTATCAATCTACATGTTCTTTGTTCTTCCTTAATGCTTTTCCTTTTATATTAAACTCCCTTTCTCTTGTAGTTAGGATGCCAAACTACATTTTCAAGTTATATTGTAAAGGACTGGCCGAATTTTCTGATTAGAAAATATTTTTGGAGGAAGGTTTTTATTTGTTTTTTTTATTTTTTTTAGTACAGTCTGATTTTGAAGACACTGTGTAGCCTTGATCATCTGATCCTCTTACTTCAACCTCTTAAATACTAGGATTAAAGGGTTGATCCATCATGTTTTATTTATGGAATGTTGGAGATCAAAATCAGCTCCTTGTGCATTCTGGGCAAGCTCTCTACAAATTGAGTTTTATTCCCAACTCCCAAAGATTTGTTTTGTGTTTGTTAAATTATTAGGTTCAATATTGTGGCATATTCTATACATTTTTATTTTCTTTAATCTATTTTCACAAATATATACTTTATTGAAGTATTTGACCCATATCTTAAAATATCTCTTATATGCATAAAGTCTTGGTCCTTACATGAAATCAGACATTGTTCACTTACTGTTTGCTTCTAGGTACTGACTGAAATTTTTAAGTGACTCACTTGAATATGTTTTGGATATCCTTGAAGTATGTAAATTTTTACAGCCCCTCTATAAAGTCTAATTGAAAAAACCCTTGACAATATGATACAGTAAAGCAAATCTCTATATGATAGGATGTCATTTGCTCATTACTAAGATCATTTTCTGAGTATCTCTATTGCAACTCTTCACCTGGGTTAGTATAAAGCTTTTTCACATATTTTCAACTTTCCAAACATACCCCTCTTCTATCTTTCCCTTCTAAATTGGACCATGATCACTTAGGTTCACATCTTAGTATGTGCTATTAGTAAATGTTGGTGTCTGCTTCTTTAAAGTGCAATTGCAAGTGGATTGCACTTTTGTTGTACCTTGGAGCTTTGAGGTTTCAATGGTTCCATTTCGTTAGCAAACAGAAACATGACCTGTCTCACAGACACTCACCTGAAGTACTCAACCTCCTTTTAAAGCATAAAAGCCTTCCCTACAGTTCCTGAAATCCCAGAAAGCAAAATCCACATAGTTAAGTTACATCTCTGCCTTGAAGAGGTTTCTATCATTTCAAACTTCAGATTCAGATTTTTAGGCCAACCACGTTAATATTGGACAAACCATTCATACAAAGAATAACAAGAAATATTGAATAAAAAAATTATTGACTGAAGCATTCAAGTCTTCAGGGTACAGTGGCAAAACATTAGTTTGATAATGATATACACATAATGAAATGAAGAAATTACAGATACAAGGCAGAAAAACACGTGTGCACACATGCTTAAATAACACTTAGGGAAATCATATCTTCCCTGGAGAAGATGCTTAACAATACAGGAAAGTACTGAAAAATAGAGGGGAAATATCAAGAGAAATGCTGTGAACATTGAAATTTGTGAATCACAGCGTCACTTTCAATTAATTTTACTTTTTACAGTTGTATCCTTTGGCTCCTGTAGATAATATGTCTGATAAAAGTTGAAAAAATTGATTTTAAAACAGGAAGAAGGAAACACAATTTGTAAATACTCACACCAAATTGCTTTAAGAATGATAAAATAAAGTTATAAGCCTTCCATTTTAGGATACTCGTTTCAGCCAAGGCAGTGTTTGAAATATCGTGAATCAATATTAAGTTACTTGAATAGTAGTTTTGATCTAATAAAAATAAAACTCTCTGAAATTCAGTCTGAAATTTATGTCTGGAGTAAATGAAAACTTTCATGACCTAATTTTTAATTCTTAAGATATTGACTCTCTGTATAATCATACATCTTTTAAAGCCATACTACTTGGTAACAGAAAATTAAATTTACTTAAAACATATACTGTTTGGGAGAAGCGAGAATCATTGCTATAGTTTGATATCATTAAAGTTTGAATATGATTATTAAAGAAGATTCTAGTGGAAATTTTTTTTATTATATATTTTATTTTATTTTTTTTAATTTACATTCCAAATCATTTCCCCTTTCCCGTTTCCTCCCTCCTCGAAAGTCCCATAAGCCCCCTTCCCTCCCTCTTTTCTCCATTCAACCCGCTCTCCTTACTCTGTCCTGGCGTTCCCCTACATCCAGTCTTTCCAGGACCAGTGGTCTCTCCTTCCATCTTCTTAGAAATCTATTGATATGCGGATTGTGTCTAGGGTATTCCGAGATTCTGGGTCAATATCCCCTTATCAGTGACTGCATACCATGTGTGTTCTTTTGTGATTGGGTTACCACACTAAGGATGATATTTTCAAGATCTGACCATTTGCCTAGGAATTTCGTGAATTCATTGTTTTTAATTGCAGAGTAGTATTCCATTGTGTAGATATACCACATCTTCTGAATCCATTCCTCCGTTGAGGGACATCTGGGTTCTTTCCAGCTTCTGGCTATTATAAATAAGGCTGCTATGAACATAGTGGAGCATGTGTCCTTATTGCATGCAGGGAAAGCCTCTGGGTATATGCCCAGGAGTGGTATAGCCGGATCCTCCAGGAGTGTCATGCCCAGTTTTCTGAGGAACCGCCAGACTGCTTTCCAGAGTGGTTGTACCAGCTTGCAATTCCATCAGCAGTGGAGGAGTGTTCCTCTTTCTCCACATCCTCGCCAACAACTGCTGTCTCCTGTGTTTTTGATCTTAGCCATCCTGACTGGTGTGAGATGGAATCTCAGGGTTGTTTTGATTTGCATTTCCCTAATGACTAAGGATGATGAACATCTCTTTAGGTGCTTCTCAGCCATTAGATATTCTTCAGGTGAGAACACTTTTTTTAGCTCTGTACCCCATTTTTTAATAGGGTTACTTGCCTCTCTGGAGTTTAACTTCTTGAGTTCTTTGTATATATTGGATATTAGCCCTCTGTCGGATGTAAGGTTGGTAAAGATCATTTCCCAGTTAGTTGGTTGCCGCTTTGTCTTTTTGACAGTATCTTTTGCCTTGCAAAAACTTTGTAATTTAATGAGGTCCCATTTGTCTATTCTTGATCTTAGAGAATAAGCTATTGGAGTTCTGTTCAGGAAATTCTCCCCTGTGCCCATATGTTCAAGGTTCTTCCCTAGTTCCCCTTCTATTAGTTTCAGTGTGTCTGGTTTTATGTGGAGATCTTTGATCCACTTAGAATTGAGCTTAGTGCAAGGAGATAAGAATGGGTCAATTTGCATTCTTCTGCATGTTGACCTCCAGCTGAGCCAGCACCATTTGTTGAAAAGGCTATCTTTTTTCCACTGGATGGTTTTAGCTCCTTTGTCAAAGATCAAGTGACCATAGGAGTGTGGATTCATTTCTGGGTCTTCAATTCTGTTCCATTGATCTACATGTCTGTTACTGTACCAATACCATGCGGTTTTTAACACTATTGCTCTGTAGTACAGCTTGAGGTCCGGGATACTGATTCCCCCAGAGGTTCTTTTACTCTTGAGAATAGTTTTAGCTATTCTGGGTTTTCTGTTATTCCAGATGAATTTTTGAATTGCTCTTTCTAACTCTATGAAGAATTGAGTTGGGATTTTGATGGGGATTGCATTGAATCTGTGTATTACTTTTGGTAAGATGCTCATTTTTACTATATTAATCCTGCCAATCCATGAGCATGGCAGATTTTTCCATCTTCTGAGGTCTTCTTCAATTTCTTTCTTCAGAGACTTGAAGTTCTTGTCATACAGATCTTTCACTTGTTTGGTTAGAGTCACGCCAAGATACTTAATATGGTTTGTGGCTATCGTGAAGGGTATCATTTCTCTTACTTCTTTCTCAGCCTGCTTATCCTTTGAGTATAGGAAGGCTTCTGACTTGCTTGAGTTGATTTTATATCCGGCCACTTTGCTGAAGTCGTTTATCAGCTGTAGGAGTTCTCTGGTGGAGTTCTTTGGGTCGCTTAAGTATACTATCATATCATCTGCAAATAGTGATAGTTTGACTTCTTCCTTTCCAATTTGTATCCCTTTGACCTCTTTTTGTTGTCTAATTGCTCTAGCTAGAACTTCAAGTACTATATTGAAAAGATATGGAGAGAGAGGGCAGCCTTTTCTAGTCCCTAATTTTAGTGGGATTGCTTCAAGTTTCTCTCCATTTAAATTGATGCTGGCTACCGGTTTGCTGTAAATTGCTTTTACTGTGTTTAGATATGGGCCTTGAATTCCTGATCTTTCCAAGACCTTTAGCATGAAAGGATGCTGAATTTTGTCAAATGCTTTCTCAGCATCTAATGAGATGACCATGTGGTTTTTTTCTTTGAGATTGTTTATGTAGTGGATTACATTGATGGATTTCCTTATATTGAACCATCCCTGCATCCCTGGGATGAAGCCTACTTGATCGTGGTGAATGATCGTTTTGATGTGTTCTTGTATTCGGTTGGCAAGAATTTTATTGAGTATTTTTGCATCGATATTCATAAGAGAGATTGGCCTGAGATTCTCTTTCTTTGTCGGATCTTTGTGTGCTTTTGGTATTAGTGTAATTGTGACTTCATAGAACGAGTTGGATAGTGTTCCTTCTGTTTCTATTTTGTGGAACAGTTTCAAGAGTATTGGTGTTAGGTCTTCTTTGAAGGTCTGATAGAATTCTGCACTAAAACCATCTGGACCTGTGCTTTATTTGATTGGAAGACTTCCAATGACAACTTCTATTTCTTCAGGGGTTATAGGACGGTTTAGATGGTCTATTTGATCCTGATTTAATTTTGGTACTTGGTATCTGTCAAGGAAATTGTCCATTTCCTCAAGATTTTCTAGTTGTGTTGAATACAGGTTTTTGTAGTAGGATCTGATGATTTTTTGAATTTCCTCAGTTTCTGTTGTTCTCTCTCCCTTTTCGTTTCTGATTTTATTAATTTGGATACTATCTCTGTGCCCTCTGGTTAGTCTGGCTAAGGGCTTATCTAACTTGTTGATTTTCTCAAAGAATCAACTCCTCCTTTTGTTGATTCTTTGTATGGTTTTATTTGTTTCTACTTGATTGATTTCAGCCCTGAGTTTGATGATTTCCTGCCTTCTACTCCTCTTTAGTGTATTTGCTTCTTTTTGTTCCAGGGCTTTCAGGTGTGCCATTAAGCTGTTAGTGTATGCTGTCTCCCGTTTCTTTTTGGTGGCACTCAGGGCTATGATTTTTCCTCTTAGCACTGCTTTCATTGTGTCCCATAAATTAGGGTATGTTGTGCCTTCATTTTCATTAACTTTCAAAAAGTCTTTGATTTCTTTCTTTATTTCCACCTTGACCAAGTTATCATTGAGTAGAGCATTGTTCAGCCTCCATGTGTACGTGGGTTTTCTTTTGTTTTTGTTGCCATTGAAGACCACCCTTATTCCATAGTGATCTGATAGGAGGCATGGGATTATTTCTATCTTTTTATATCTGGTGAGGTCTGATTTGTGACCAATTATATGGTTAATTTTGGAGAAGGTACCATGAGGTGCTGAGAAGAAGGTGTATTCTTTAGCTCTAGGATGAAATGTTCTATATATATCTGTTAGTTCCATTTGGTCCAAGGCTTCAATTAGATTCACTGTGTCCCTGTTTAGTTTCTGCTTTCCTGAACGATCCATTTCAGAGAGCGGGGTGTTGAAGTCACCCACTATTATTGTGTGCGGTGCGATGTGTGCTTTGAGTTTTAGTAAAGTTTCTTTTATGAATGAGGGTGCCCTTGCATTTGGAGCATAGATATTCAGAATTGAGAGTTCTTGATGGTGGATTTTTTCCTTGATCAGTATGTAGTGTCCTTCTGTGTCTTTTTTGATGACTTTAGGTTGAAAATCAATTTTATCTGATATTAGGATGGCTACTCCACCTCGTTTCTTGGGGCCATTTGCTTGTAAAATTGTTTTCCAGCCTTTTACTCTGAGGTAGTGTTCGTCTTTGACACTGAGGTGCGTTTCCTGCATGCAGCAAAATGCTGGGTCCTGTTTACGTATCCAGTCTGCTAGTCTATGTCTTTTAATTGGGGAATTGAGACCATTGATATTAAGAGAGATTAAGGCATAGTGATTATTGCCATCTGCCATTCTTGACGCTATCTTTATGTTTGAGTGGTTATCTACTTTTGGGTTTGATTCAAGAAGGTTATTATCTCATTTTTTCCAGGGTGTTGTTTCTCTCCCTGTATTGGAGGTTTCCACCTATTATCCGTTGCAGGGCTGGATTTGTGGAAAGATATTGTGAAAATTTGGTTTTATCATGGAATATCTTGGTCTCTCCATCTATGGTGATTGAGAGTTTTGCTGGGTAGAGTAGTCTAGGCTGGCATTTGTGCTGTCTTAGTGTCTGCATGAGATCTGCCCACGATCTTCTGGCTTTCATAGTCTCTGGTGAGAAGTCTGATGTGATTTGGATAGGTCTTCCTTTGTACGTTACTTGGCCCTTTTCTCTTACTGCTTTTAGTATTCTTTCTTTGTTTAGAACATTCGGTGTTTTGATTATTATGTGACGGGAGGTATTTATATTCTGGTCCAGTCTGTTTGGAGTTCTATAGGCTTCTTGTACATTCATTGGCATCTCTCTCTTTTGGTTAGGGAAGTTTTCCTCCATAATTTTGTTGAAGATGTTTACTGGCCCTTTAAGTTGCAAATCTTCACTCTCATCTATACCTATAATCCTTAGGTTTGGTCTTCTCATTGTGTCCTGGATTTCCTGGATGTTTTGGGTTACACGTTTTTTGCATTTTGCATTTTCTTTGACTGTTGAGTCGATGCTTTCTATGGAATCTTCAGCACCTGAGATTCTTTCTTCCATCTCTTATATTCTATTGTTGATGTTTGCATCTATGACTCCTGATTTCTTCCCAAGGTTTTCTATCTCCAAAGTTGTCTCCCTTTGTGATTTCTTAGTTGTTTCTACTTCCTTTTTTAGTTCCTGGATGGATTTGCTGAGATCCTTCACTTGTTTGTTTATATTTTCCTGTATTTCTTTAAGGTATTTTTGTATTACCTCTTTCAGGATTTCTTCCTGATGACCCACGTTCTCCTGCATTTCTCTGAGCGATTTTTGTGTTTTCTTCTCATGGGAATCCATCTGTTGATCCATTGTCTCCTGCATTTCTTTAAGCAGTTCTTGTGTTTCCTTTGTAAGGGCATCTAACCGTTGATTCATTTCTTTAAGCAATTGTTGTGTTGCCTCCTTATGGGCATTCGTCCCATATTCGACCCATATTCTTCTGCATTTCTTTATGCAATTTTTCTGATTCCTTTGTGAGTGCATCTACCCATTGATTCATCTAGTTAAGCGATTTTTGTGTTGTCTCCTTGTGCGCCTCCATCTTTTGATCCATATTCTCCCGCATTTCCCTTTGTGTGTCCTTTGTAAGGGCTTCTAACCGTTGATTCATGGTCTCCTGTAATTCTTTATGAGATTTATTTGTGTCCTTCTTGTGATCCTCTAATAGCATCATGAGAAGTGATTTTAAATCCAGATCTTGTCTTTCGGGTGTGGTGGGGTATCCAGGACTTGCTGCTATTGGAGAGTTGGGTTCGGATGGTCCCATATTACTTTGATTTCTGTTAGTAACATTCCTACGTTTGCCTTTTGCCATCTGGATACCTCTGATGTTAGTTGGTCCTGGTGCCACTGGCTGTTGGTTGGACCTCCTGTGAGCCTGCAAAGCTATTTCTGCCCCCCCCCCTGGATTACCAGGATTCCCTTGGCACCGATTTCTGGGGCCTGCCTGTTCCTGAGTGACTTTGGAGCCCTGATGTGCCTTGCCCCAAGTGATCTTATATTGGGGAGTCCTTGCACATCCAAAGGCTCAGCCTAGTGGATTCCTGGAGCAGAGGTCGCCAAAGGGAGGCTGGTAGGCTCCTGCCCTGTGCAGGGGTGTGTGATCTCTCGTGGGGGGGGAGGGGGCGTCCCTCCGCCAGGCAGAAGTCCCACAGCAGAGCTAGCATGCTGGTTACTACAGATCCGCCCAGCTCTTGGGAGCCACGTGCACACAATCCGCCCAAGACCCAAGTGATATTATGCCTGTCTGTCTCAGAGCCTGGCTGTTCCAACTTCCCGGCCACTGGAGCAAAGATGGCGGAGTGCACTCTGCACACTCTCCGTGGTGCTGGTCACCCTGCAGACTCGATGGCCTGCAGATCTGTCACCCAGACGACCACAGCGCTGACCCGTTCTTGGGCGCAGACGGAAGCCCCAACAGGCCGTGTCCCAAGTGATGTTATATTGGGGGGAGAGCCTGGGTACCTGTCTCTTCAGTGCAGTCTGCGTAAACAGAGGACGCAGAAGGAAAGCTGGTCGGAAATATTTTTAAAACCCTAAATCTTTTAGATTTTTCTTTTTAAATTTGAAGACAAGAATTTTGCTATCTTGCCTAGAGTAGCTTAGTCTAGGTAATTCTCAACTTGTAATCCTCCTACCTCGGTATCCTGAGGAGGTATACTTATACCTGTTTCCCAACTACCTTTTAGAACATAAGCTATTTTTTCAAAAACAATTATGAAAGTGATTCATAGTTTTGTTCTTTTTTAAAAAAGTATTGGCTGTAACAAGTCATAATAGTTAATACAATTCTGACATTTCAGACATAATCCATGAGAAAAGGATAAACATTTCACATTTCACTTATCAAATCTTAAATTCTTAATAATACTTTTATTTAGTTTTAAAACCTGAGGAAAATAAGGAATATTTACATGAGAATATGAGACTGTGATGTAAAATACTAGAAACACTTTCTAATGTCACTTGAAAGTCTACATAATAAATGACAGATATATTTTCAGATCTAATTGTCTTTGAACAAAATGTCAAAAATACTGTTGTTTTACTTGTATTTATTTTATTTTATTTTATATTTTATTTGTTATTGTTTGTATTTACATTTCAAATGTTGTCCCCTTTCCTGGGGATAACATTTCCTTTCCCATCCTCCCTCCCCCTGCTTCTTTGAGGGTTCTCCCCCACCCACCCATGCACTCCTGCCTAACCTCCCTAGCATTCCCCTACTCTGGAGCATTGAACCTTCACAGGACCCATTAACCCTAGATACCCAGATGGTCACACAGGGATATCAGCAAGACACATTTCTCATCCTTCATTGCAATGAAATTGGTGAGTGACAATCCCAGCCATTTGTATAAGAGTAACTATTTCTAACCCAACTACAGTTAAATCCACTCCTAGCCTCACATACCTCCATAGAATCATGGCTTCCCTACACTTGCCATGTTTTAAAAAGCTTTAAAAAGCACTTTAGTATTTAAAAAGCTAAAGTGACAGAGGTCACAGGCACAGTCACACAGTAGATGTCATAATTTAGAAAAAAAAAAGAGTCCATTTTGAGAAACTTCTCTGGGATTAAGATCAGAAAAGATATGTTTCTATACAAGAAATAGGGAAGATACTTACACAGTTTAAATATGAGATTATTCATTTTATTACAAGGCAGATAGATATTCCCCTACCAAACAAATGTTTTTCCCAGTATTAAGCAATTGTATGTCCCATGTGGTCTGGTACCAAAGGTCAACACATGAGGCTAACTTATGCATACCCTGCTCTCCAAACATTTTCTGTTCATCAATAACCACTAGGTTTTTGTAAATGATAATTTCATTCTTCCTGGAAGTGTGTACTAAGAAATGATTGATTCTGTGGTCTTTGTTATATAATCAGTTTTTAATCATACTTTTATTGTCAAGGTGAAAGAGGAAGGTTTTTATCTTTCCACTTTTAACTAAATGATTAAATACCATCAGTGTCATAATGTCTCAGAAGTGACAGAGTCATCACAATATGCACTGACAGTACATCCATTTCAGGATCATATTTCTATCACTTTAACAACTGAAAAGCCATGAGAAAATTCACAATGTGCTTCCAACTAATAAGTATGGGAACTTCATAAAGATTTCATTAAGGCAGCTCTTTTCCAAGAAGCACAGAAGATATGAATACATATAATCGTCCAAGAACCTCACCACACAAATATGTTAGATATATTTTAAATATAAACAACTAAATCGAATTCAATTTCAACATGTCCCTTAGCAATAATTGGATATATTTGCAAAGACTGGTAAGTGAGGCATTATCAAAATAAATAACTCAGTTTTGCTAAATCTTTCTAAATAATACACTATGATTTGAAATGCTAGGATAATTCTACTTATTAAACCATCAGCATTAATGTTTCTGTTTGATAATGCTTTAATACATTGCATTGCATTCTTACCATTTTCTTAGCATAAAATGAAATATTTTCCTGACAGTGTTGGCATGTTCTATATTAAGCTGTCTTGCATTTATTGTGATATGAACCAATTAAAGTAAAGGCAGACAATTTATGGAGCCTATAATTTGCAATTTGGAGGATGAAACCAAAGTAGAGGGACACCATTGGTTTGGACCACATTTGAGGGTGACAGATCTTAATGAGAGCATATCAGACTCAAAGGTAAAGTTGTCTTATGTCTGGAAGGTGAGGAAAAAGTAGATGACCCTGATAAAGTTCTTTTACTCTTTTATAGGAAGATACCCAATGATATAAGTTATCTCTTAAAGGCCCCACCCTTGAAATATTTATAGTATTTTCAAACACCAATGCGCTGGAAACTAGTCTCTTACAAGTGGACTTGTGATGACATTAACCCAAGTTATTACTGCCTAAACACACGCACATACACACACACACACACACACACACATACATACATATACACACACATACTTATGTAATATATGTAATGTTATGAATGAATTTTGGGCTTCACAAAAGTTTATCAGGAGGACAAAAGATCTCACAAAATAGTCAGAAAAAAATCAGTTTTTCATCCCAAGACTTCTAAGTATTAAGTACTTCATGACTGGACTAGTTTGTTTTGTCCTAAGATGTAAAACTTGGCCTTCATCTCTACCATCAGAAACCTAAAGTTAATAAGGTTTTACTAAGAGACATATAATAACATATTTATTTTATCATGAGTTCAATGTAGTTAATTTTTTTACATGCTTGTAGTAGTGATATAATATATATTAAATAACTAATTAATTACTGAGAATTTATATTTAAATACTAATTTCTTCACTTTTGTGAGAACCATATATGAAATGTCAATAAAAATGAGTAGGTATATATATATAGTATATAAATACATAAATTGTAGAGAAGACAGATTCTTTATAATTTAATTATTTGAAAGAATATATTATTGATAAATTACTTATTAATATTAATCAATGTATTACTAATTAATTAATTATTAAATTATTCTAGGCTGGCCTGAAACTCACTAAGTAACCGAGGATGACTTTGGGCTACTCCAGCCTTCATCTTCCCAAGACTGAATTACCCATGTATACCACCATGCCAGATTATTTTGGTACTGGGGTTCAAAGCCAAAACTTTGTGCAGGAAAGTACCAGACTGAGTGAGCTTCTCCCTACTCCCCAAGCAGAAACAAATATTTCTAACACACTGCTCTTTCCCTAATACCTGGCCACTCATTGGATCTTAAGAGATCCAACAAAACTCATAGCTAGTACATATTCAAATCTTTATTTAAGATACTGTCCTATAGGCCAGATTGAAACATTACATAATTTGATAGTAGAAATTCTATGATTAATATTATAATGTTCATATCTTACAAATAAATTTAAGTGCTAAACCTAAGGTTATAGATCAAATAACAAAATGAAAGGTTCAAAGGTCACAATCTAGGAAATCAATCTCCAGAATCATGCCTCAATCACTGTCCTATAGTGGCGGTTCTTAAATAAAAC
Organism: Tokudaia tokunoshimensis; assembly: GCA_036184795.1. NCBI lineage: Eukaryota > Metazoa > Chordata > Mammalia > Rodentia > Muridae > Tokudaia > Tokudaia tokunoshimensis. The sequence goes on from BTHU01000015.1 coordinate 66,656,488, forward strand.
TAATTCATTTCTCCACTCTGAACTTGAAGGCAGTTGAAGTAGTTACAGAATAACAGTGGTATCAAAGTGTACAATATAAAAAATATGATTAGTGGAGTCAGTAAGTCACGGATAGCAGAAACACATCCTTGTTCTGAGGTTGGCTCAGTCTCCTTGGTACACTAGTTCTCTAATATGAAGTATATTTAAAGTAAAGAAGTTCAGTGTGTGCTGGATGATTCAAACTATGAGAGAAATGTAAAATTCAGGATAATGGGACTGTTCCTCATGAGTTTCTGCTTGTGAGTATGGTAAATGGAAGGAGGAACCAGGATTAGTTTGTAAGACAGATTCTACCTATAGCTAGCAAAGCATTTACAAAATGAATAAAAAGCACTGACAAAAAATTTGAAGACTCCATACTGATATTCTATGTTTAAACTTACAAAATATTTAAACATAATTTATTGTAATTTATTGTAATTATTAGAAAATTTTAAATAACAATAAACTAGTTTTTCTGAATATTAAAAACACTGAATTAGGAATGCGTAATTAAAGGTGCTTGTTACCAACTTGAGGCCCAGTGTTCCATCTTCAGAAACTCCCAAATAATAGAGAGAACAAACTGCTTTCTATTGTCCTCTGACCTACAGACGTATGAGGATATGCATATGTGTACAAACATGTTTTGCCCTCCACATATTTACACATACACAAGTAATTAAATGAATGTTTAAAACCTTAATAACAATTCAGTTACCAAAATGCAGGCATTATCCCTGCTTTGTGGGACTGAGACGCAGATTGGAACTTGGTTTCCGGAGTGCTTCAATCATGCCTTTTCCCTTCCTCATCTCTATTGTCAATCTGAAATAACTTAATGTTTAAGCAGAAAGTGAAGAAAGGAGCATGTTACAAATTGAAATAAGGAACTGGTAACCAAAACTGAAGATGTATGAATGAGCCTATGAAAACTTATCTGCCATTGGGTTTTTCAAAGTCTAATAGTTTTTGCTTGTGTTAAATATCTTCTTTTTTATTGATTACTATATTTATTTACATTTGAAATGTTGTCCCCCTCTCAGTCTCCCCTCTGAAAACCTACTCTTTTCTCCTCTACCCTTTGTCTCCATGGGGGTGCTCCCCCACCCACCCACCCACTTCTACCTCACTACTTTAGCCTCCCCCTAGGCTGGGACATCAAACTTCCAACGGGGCAAGGACCTCCCCTTCCATTGAAAAAGACTCTGAATCAGGTATTCTGTATAGGCAAACAATGTTGCTTCTAGAAAACTTTGGTTTTAAAGAAAGGTCTCAGTGCCAGGCTTATAATACCTCCTTTTGGGTATGGGTAAGGGATAAGAAACAGAATAATACAAACTATTGCCATACTGTGCATTGCCACCATTAACCCAAGTTTGATCCTGGTGCTAAAGACATCAAACACTTTGTTTACTGTACACAGTCAAATCAATCTCCAGTAGATCAGGAAATACCTAGCTGGCTAGCTTTCACAGTGCTGGTAGGTCAATGTGTGCTATTGGGAAAGAAAAGAGATCAAAGAGCTTACCAGCCCTGGACTTTGCATGCTACAATAGAAGAATGACTTTTTGTGGGGGTGAGCGTTTAATCCCTTGATTGGATTTGAAGTATGATCCACAGGAAAATTTCACATCTAGTACTAAAAACTTGCACAAAATCCTTAGATCAGGGAGAGCATAGGTCCTAGCTAGAACAGTTAAATGAGTTCCAGGACAGCCACACTGAGACACCCTGTTTCAAACAAATAAACATACAAATAAACAAAAAACAAAAACAAAAAACAAAAGAAAAAACAAAAAATAACAAAAAAACCCAAAAAACAAAAAAGAGGGAGTAGTTCTATAACTGTTCTGTTAAATGGTAATGTCGTCAAAATGCGTCCTAAAGGGTTATTTTTATACCCATAGATTTGTGCTTCTTTCAATCCTTCAATGCAGTGGAATACTAGTCAATGCAGATATGGCAGATGATGGACTTGTGGGCATCAGTGGGAGGAGAGGCCCTTGGGCCTGAGGGTGCTCGATGTCCCAATATAGGGGAATGCCAGGGCAGGAAGACCGGAGTGGGTGGGTGAGTGGGAGAATACCCTCATAGAGGAAGGGGGATGGGGGATGGAATAGGGGGTTTCAGAAGGGGAGACTTGGAAAGGGGAAAACATTTGAAATGTAATAAAAGAAAACATCCAAAAAAAAAAAAAGATGACACATGGTAATTAGGTATAGGAGACTGGTATGTACAGACTTGGTGGTTCACTCTTAAGTGATGATAGTAGACAGGAAACAAAGGGACCGTTGTGAGGAAATGTCCATTTTGAGGGGAGTGAGAATGACCAGGGAGTCCATTGATTTGATCTGTTTTTTATGTGTTCTTTGTATTACTTCTGAAGTCTCTGAGCCTGGCAGCTTTCTCTGAGAGCATTATTTTGTTGAGGTTCTTGACAAGCATATTTGGATTATCTACTACAAGAAAGAAAAATGTATGCCCTTAATCTTTATCAGAAAACCTCCAACTAAATTGAGATTTTCTGATATTCAAGGCTAATTTGAATATGATGTCTTCATCTTCTGCTAGTGATTATCAACTTTCCTAATACTGTGACCATTTAATACAGTTCAACAAGTTACAGTTACCCCAACCATAAAATTATTTTGTTGCTGTGTTATAACTGTAATTTTGCTACTGTTATACATCTTAGTTTCATTATCTGATAAGCAGGATATCTAATATTCACATATTCAACCCTAAGGGGTTGCAACCCACAGATTGAGAAACACTATGCTAGAGGGAAGTCTCAGGTAATTTTCTCTGGTCTGGTAATCAGACTCCCATAGTTTCAGTTTCTGGTTTTAGAAACTAGTGTGTGTGTGTGTGTGTGTGTGTGTGTGTGTGTGTGTGTGTGTAGTAGTGAGTTCTTCTATAATAACCTTCCAGATGATTAATATATTCTTAGTAACCTGATACCAAACTTTTGAAATATTTTGATTTGATCTGCATAATAGTTTAGAAAGAGGATAATGATTCTGCCTGCAACCAAAGCCTATAAACTGAGTTCAATCCCTGTGCTTTACATGGTAGAAGAAGAAGACAATGACTCTAAAAAATAATTCTTTGACCTCAAAACTTACACAGTAGAACATGCATCACCCTAAATAAATATATGTACAAAAGACATTCTATATATTTTAAAGTTGGTAATATAATTTTATCTTCACTTAATTATAATTAGCTCTGTGTTTTGATAAAAATTGCCAATATAATCATATTTCATGAATGTTTTTCCTATGCATTTTTTGAGTAAAAATGAAGTTTTATCTAATTGATACAGTAAGTCGCCTTTGCGATATAATCTTGTTCCCTCCTATAATCTTGTTCCCTCCTATGTTAAGGCCTGACTTGGAACATATTAACTATTATAATACCCTCAAAATAATCAGAAACAAATAACTGAGTTCTATTAACAGTTCCATGTGTTTTCCTAGGAATCTCAGCTTGGTCATGCAGCTGCATGTATCTTTAGTCATCTTCTTGTACTAAGGAATTAATTTTGAGTATTTGAACTAAATCCATATGAAGTGGTAAGAATTGTGGTTTCCTTTGATGTGCTCCTTAAGTGAATACAATTTCAGCGGCAGCTGATCTCCCCTACTTTGCTCTAGTAAATGGTCATTACATTTGAACCCTGCAGCCTTTTGAAGCAATTTGTGTTTTGCCTTTGAAACACTCTTCCCTTTGTGGTCTAAATGGAATAGCAATGTTGAATTACTATGTCATTCTCATTTTAAATATTGACAGAACAAGTATGTTTTTCACGGTTTTAAAACTATATATATATATATATATATATATATATATATATATATATATATCACTTAAATGCATGTGTGTAAAATGTATGGAAATGTTAGGAATGATTTTTCTGATTTTCTCCTGTAACTTGCTATCCAGTATTACCTATGTTTCTATGTTGCTTTATACATTCCTTTATTTTTGTTTTATAGCTCTATTTATATAATTATGAATAAAGCCTGAGTAGTCATAAATAAATATACAAGAGAAAAATATACAATCATGATATACCCCTGAATAAATATGTAGACTTGCTGTGGGTACTGAACAACTCACATCAGATCTATTACATGCAAAGGTCTGCACAAAATCAAGCCTGACATTATGAATAAGGGAAGAGCTCATGATACCCTATACTTAAGTTAGGACTATTAGTGGTTCATAGCTGCCAGAAGACAGAATCATTCCTTTTTAAGCATTTGTCATTTGTCACTGGTAGACTGCCCATGTTCCAGTGGGTGGTCCCACATCAATGGGCAGCACTAACATAAGCTTAGTAGGTTATTGAGAGAGAGAGAGAGAGAGAGAGAGAGAGAGAGAGAGAGAGAGAGAGAGAAAGGAGAGAGATCACATTAATTTGTGAGAGTACAGAGGTAGATGAGTATGAATGGTTATTCCATGTTGTGTGTGAAAGTCTCAAATTAAAAATATTAAAACATAAATATTTGTTAACAGTTACTATTCTTGTGTTACGTAAATGAAGAAAAATAGTATTTTTATTCCTTTTTAAAAAACTTCTGGAGAGACCAATGTAAGGTTTGATTTAACTGGAAGATAAAATGTGTCATTTTTCACTCATCAGACATAAGCCAACTTGTAGACATATTTTCAGTCAAAGCAATCCTTTTACTGAAACATTGAATATTTTTAACATTTCTCAAACACTAACTACTATTTTATTGAAGCTGAAACATTCATATTTAAAAGAAAAATAAATATATTATTCGAGAAGCTTCAGGTCAGCCTAGAGTATAAAACCTTTCCCCTTAAACTTATCCTGTAATTTTGTTTAATCACCTGGACTAAAGAAAAAGATCGTTAATTCCATTATTTCTCTAAGATAATAGAATTTCAAGTAGAGAAACATGGTGATAAAAACGTAATATTAAGAACACTATAGAAATCACGAAAATAATAGCTATGAGAACACTTTATAGTAATAAACTTTTGTGCATATTTTCATGCATTTGATATGGTGTTTTATAATCACATTTGTGGACGAGATAATACAAATATCTCATCTGTTAAAAATGATATTATTAGGAGGCAGATGCATAAGTGAATATTTTGGTGGGCTGTGGAATTTGAATATTGAAGATAAAAACTAAAGGTAAATGAAAGTGATGGCCAGTAAAGTAGACCCACTGAATGAAGTCCTATAGGAACAGTAAAGCAAGAAGTAAACAAGATTACAATCCAAATGAGTGAACAGTAAATGATACACTATTTTGATTACAAAATGAGTAAAAACAAATTTCACGGCACTGAGAGTTTTACTGACTACCAGTGTGTCACAATAATGGTAGACATGATGCAATGCATGAGGTAAAAGGTAAGGGGTTCTTATTCCTACATGAATAACTGCAGCAAACCTGAAATTCTGAGAGTGGAAGAAGCCGACTTCAAAGAGAAGAGCACATCACTTGGTTATCAAATACTAAATGGTCATCCCTGAAAACAAATATACAAACAACACTAGGCAGACTGAACCCATTGTACTTATGTATTTTGTGTGTGTGTGTGTGTGTGTGTGTGTGTGTGTGTGTGTATGTGTGTGTGTGTCATGCAACAAGACATTTGCTAGCTTCACTGCTTGGTTGCCTACTTAACTATCAATTTACTTCCTGTCTTTGTTAGAGTTTCTCTTGCTATGATGAAACACCTTGAAGCTTAAGCTTCCAGATCACAAACCATTATTGGAGAAAGTTAGGACAGGAACTCGAACAAGCATGAAACCTGTAGTCAGGAGCTGATGCAGAGACCATGGAGGGTACTGCTTACTAGTTTGCTTCCCCTGGCTTACTCAGCCTGCCTTCTTATGGAGCCCAGACCTACTAGGCAAGGCATTGCACCATCCACAATTGGTGCTCCCTCATAAATCACTAAATGAGAAAACATAGTATAGCTAGATCGTCTAGAGGCAAATCTTCAACTAATGCTGCTTTCTCTGTGATGACTCTAGCATCTATCAAGTTGAAACATACATCCAGACAGTACAACCAGTTTTTAATGATCCATACTATGATAAGCATATGATTAACATATCCTATTCTGACCTATAGACATAAAGACTGTGCTACTCCATATCCTCAGTCTTACATTCCCGATTTTAAGAACACAGCTTCCACCACTCACCGTTCATGTAACTATTAAATTCTGTAAATTTTGAGAGCTATCACACATTTTACCAGCGCACTCTTGAGAACAGCGTTAGTGACTGCAATACAGTCAGTGCTTATAAGAAAGATCTTGCATTTATAGCTTTAAAAACTTCACTCATTCCTTGAAGTTAGTGAGTTTGTTTTCTACAGTTATTTTCATGTACTTCCTTCTACTCTTGTGATTCCCTAAATAATTTTTTGTAAAACAAAAAAATATTATTTGGAAGGCTGTTTATTCAGTTAAATGATAAAGTAGGTACAAAGTTCTTGGTTTGATCTTAATTATCAATTACATGATGGTTCATTATTTGTACTATGAAGTTCTGTGCAGCTTGTTTATTATCTAGAACTATATTTTTAAAATTATACATTATTCTTTTCTCTAGAATGTCATGTAAGGAAAAGTGAGTGTATAGCCATGTGAGATTGGCTTCTTTACTTATACATTTAAGATTGATCCACCAACTAATTTTTCTTGTTTCAGTTATCCTTTTCCTTTCATTACAGAATAACAACAGGTATAGATATATTTCAGCTTGTTAAGTTTACTGAAGCCATTGTAGCTGTCTCCAATTTTGCTAAGAATAAATAAGTAGTTATAAACCTTCATTTATGAATGAGAATATGGCTTAAATTTTACTAATGGAACACAGCTGAGCAATATTATTGTCAAGTTATAAATATAAGTTTGAAAATAAAGAGAAATAGCTCCCAACAAGTGTCTGAGCATCCTAGAACAGATTCTTTTCCAATGTAGGAGATAAGAGACTAATTTAATAGTAGAGACCAGTTCAATAAGGCAGGTTTAGTGAATAATGACTATAAATCATGTTCATTGTATGTTGATATATGTCAATAATATATATCATATCAATGATCTCATTGCTCTGTAGCTATTATTCAATGAAATTAATATAAGTCAATCATGAGAAAATCAGATGGAAAATACCAACTGAGAATATTTAAAAATAACTGCATGAAAGGGCCAACTCTCACTCTGCCTTTGGGACCCCTTCCTGTTTTGGTACCAATAAAAGAAGATGCACCTATTCTAACGGCAACTTGATATGACAAGACTGCTTTATATCCATGGGAGACCTTCCCATTTCTGGAAGAGTGGAAAGGGGCTGTAAGAGGAAAGGACTGCAAGGGGAAGAGGGAGGGGAAATAAATAACTAAAATTATTAATTAATTAGTTAAAATAAAATATATGCTTGATGCTGTCAACACTTTTATATAATAAACAGTAAAAGAGTCTAGACAAAAGTCATAGCTAATAGGAGCCTAAGATCAAATGGTAATTTTAAAAAAGGTAATATTCTAGATATGCAATAAAAAAATGGGCATAGTATAAAGGACCTCAAAGAGATTCTATACTTTAAATACTTATGCATCAAATTTTGGTTCATTAATTTTAGCATTTCATAGTATTAGTAACGCATTAATAATAAGGTTTACTGTATGAGGAGTTTACAGTAATTCTATATACCATCATCAATTAACATATTTAAAACATGGCATTTTAAAATGTCTCTAATAAAAATTGATGAGATACAGAAAAATGATGGGAAGAAAAACCGAGGGCCTCAAGTAAGACAAAGCTACATTTCTCTTGCGCTTCTGATTTATGCTATGAGTAAGAGCATATCTGCTGAAGCTGAGATTTGCCATTTACCAAGTCATGTCTGGCTGTGAAATAGGTATGATCAAGTGCAAAATGGAGTACAGAGGATACAACTAAATAGAACCCAGTAGAATCTCAGAGCTAAAATAGTAATATGCTCCTACTAAATAGTTTTACTGTAAACTTGATTGGGATTACACGAATAAATAAAATAACTATTAACATCTGCCAAATTTTTTACCTTGGGTGACTTAGTTAGGGTTTCTATTTCTGTGATGAAACCTCGTGAACAAAAACAACTTGGGAAGGAAATGATTTATTTTCTCTTAAAATTCCATGTAACACTCTATAAATGCTTGAACACAGTACACAAATTCAATCAGTTACAGAACCTGAAAATAGGAACTGAACTGATGCAGAGACCATGGAGGAGTGCTGCGCTCCACATCTCCTCCACAGCCCTCTGTACTTCCCTTCCCACCAATCCCTCCTCCATGGCCCTTCAGAAAAGAGCAGACCTCCCAAGGAGGTCAAACAAACCTGAGTTATTAAGTTGCAGTGATATTAGGCACCTCCCATGATATTATGGCTAGATGAAACAACTCAATAGGAGGACAAGGTTCCCCAAAGCAGGAAGAAGAATCATTTAGAATGTAAATAAAAAAAAATAGAAAATTAAAAAAGAATTATATATATATTAAAAAAAAGAAATAGCCCCTGATGCCTCTGTTAAGAGTCCTAAAAAAACACCAAACTATGAAACATTGACAAATAGACAGATAGCCTAAGTTAGACCTATGCAGGCTTCCTGATTGGTGGTCCAAACTCAGTGAGCCCCTATGAACCCAAGTTTGTTGATTCTTTGGGTTTTCTTGCAGTGTCCTTGATCCCTCCATCTCCTACAATTCTTTCCTCTTTTCAACAGGATTCCCCAAACTACTACTAATGTTTGTCTTGGGGCCTCTGCATTTGTTTCCATCAGCTGAGCGGTAAAGCCTCTCTATTATCAGTTGAGTTAGGCACTGATCTATTAGTATAGCAGAATATCATTAGGCATAATTTCATTGACATTTTTTGTTGTTTGGCCAGTTGTGTTTCATTCTATCCTAGGGCTCCAAGCTATCCAGCCTCAGGCTTTTGGTCTACGGGGTAGGGTAGGACTTCCTTTCTTGGCATGGGGCTCAAACTGGAGTAGTCATTGGTTAGCCACTCCCACAATCTCTGAACCTTTACTACAGCACATCTTGCTAGCATAAAACATTTTAGGTTGAAGGTTTTGTGGCTGGGTGGGTGTCCCAAACCCTTTACTGGAAGTCTTGATAGGATATATGATATGGCAGCTTCAGGTTCTGTATTCTACATTACATTGTGCCTTAGCTAGGGTCATCTTAATATATTGCTGATAGTTTGTATATACTCATTTATAAGTAGATATTAACTACAAAGTAAAGGATAATCATGATGCAATCTACAGATCCATGGAGGTTAAGTAACAGGGAGGGTGTAGTAAGAACATTGGGACAACTCTGTGTAAATGCGAGAGGCCAGCAGCTTCAAAAGCATCTTCTGCAGAAGGGCCTAACTGAGGACTTCCTGAGAGACCAAGGATTGCTGGTGCAGACAATGTGAACTAAATAGGAACTGCTATTTAGAATAGATGCTATCTTGGGACCAATGGGGGTGCATGTGGAGGATATTAAAGGAGTTGGCAACAGTGTTCAGATGAGCTTGCTGCAGCATTTGTTACCTGTGTCATTGACTGTTCCACCTCACCTCCAACCCCCAAGGGCAGATAGGGTCAGACAGCAAGCAGTCCAGGGCATAGGCAACAGGAAGGCTCAAGGGGGAACACATGAATCTCCTTGGGAAGGGGAATTGAATAGATATTATGGATGGACTAGGATTGGGGACAGGCTGAAGGACAGGAACAGTAGGGATCAGATGGTGATAGGATGAATGAAGAGAGTACTGGGAGAAACAAATAGAGTTGGGGGCATTCAGGGACAAGGTAGAAACATAGTTTATTCTCTAATATATCCCTAGATCACCAGCCCTTACTGAGCTGAGTCAATCCTGATTTAGAAATTGCACTACAGAATTGTCTACAGGAAAATATTTTATGGAACGATTTTCTAAACTGTGTTCTTTTTCCCACATGACCCTACTTTGTATCTAGTTGACATAAAACTAGCCAGGATAGTAGTAGTGAACTAAATACGGTTAATCTACTTTCTCCAAAAGAATGTTTTTTTTCTTTTTTTAAAATATATAATTATTTGTTTCTATTATAATCTATTCGGTAACATACATTCTGCACATTTAAAAGTTTGCTTATTATTTTTTAATGATATATATGTTGAGGTTGCATTGCACATGAGTACAAGTGTTAACAGAGTCCAAAGTTATATTAGATTCCCTGGGATTTGAGTAACATTGACTTAGGGAACCACCTCACATAGGTGCTGGGAACTGAACTCATTTTTTTCTGCAAGAGAAGCGAGTGGTGCTACTTACTGGGATACACTTTTCATTTTATAAATATTTCTCTAGGGCAAGAAGAAGGTGCACTATCCATATGTGCCAGTTTCCCTCTAAAATATATATTTTGAAACACTTAATACCAACTCTTTGTTCTTTAATCACTACCATTCACTTTCTCCAGTGGAAGGTGTACTATCTCAGTGTCCATGAGTTTTTCTCACTTGAGAATAAATTTATGGGAGCAATGTTCCCAGAATCTTCAGTAACAATATACAAGAATTAAATTTTAATTTGCTAAAAGATCTTAAATTATTACATGATTTTAATTGCTTAAACAAATTATTATGAAAACACTTCTAAATATTATTATTCAAAACTAAATACCTAGAATAATCAGTTATGGTGTTAATGACAGGGCTTTACAATTAGGGTTAAGCTGTTAGTATTTTTTCAATTGTACAATCAAAATAATGCAAACCCCAGATCTAACCAACATTAGAACTAAGAAGATCTGTAACAGTTGATCCATGGACTCTTCCCACAAGAATGGAAAGGAAGCCCATTGTGTGGAAATGAACACACTACTCAATGTAAATAGAACACAGAAATGCACAATGTATCTGGGAATCCCATTTAATATCACCTTCTATTTTTCTCTGTATTCAGTGTATTTCAATCTGAATGATGAAAAAGGATGGATTAAAAGATTATTTCAGTTACAAATACAAAAGCATTTTATTTAAACAGTAATTGCAGTAGTTTAATACATAATCAATTCTAATACCATCATAAGGTCAAGTTGAATGGAGATTGTCTAACTTCATTAACATCAGCATAATTACTGCCAGATTCCCCTCATTCCTGTTGAGACCATTTCTTATTGATTGACCAGGAAATGGAGCAGGTGGAGGCTTTCCTCTAATTATGCAAACCCATCTTCACTTACCTCATAAAATATTGACAATTTTTTAAATTAATTATGTTCATTATATTATTATAAATGTTTCTATGTAAGATTAAGCTCTAAAGAAAATTACAGAAATGTGTTTAAATTATTAAATAATAAAAGGATATTCAGCTATTAAAAACAAGGACTTCACAAATTTTGCAGGCAAAATGAATGGAACTAGAAAATATCATCCTCGGCGAGGTAACCAGGACCCAAACCCAGTGGTATGTATTCACTGCTAAGTGGATATTAACCTAAAAGTTCAGAATACACAAAATACATCTATCAGACCATATGAAGCTTAAGAAGAAGGAATGGCAAAGTATGGATGATTCAATTCCACTTAGAAGGGAGAACAAAATAATCTCTTGAGGCAGACGGAGGGATCTTGGTGGGAGAGCGTGCGGGGAAGGTGGTGCACTTTCAGGTATGGGAAGAGACAGGAGAGAAGTTCAGAGCGCCAGGAAAAGGAGTAGAACTATGTAGCAGTGGGGGCTGGGGAACAAAGGAGCCACTAGAAAGTCCCAGAAGCCAGTGATGCAAGAGGCACTCAGGACTCAGTGGGGATAACATTTGCCAAAATACTCAGCAGAGGGGAGATAGAACCTGAAGAGAGACCACCTCCAATAGACATACATAGCTCCCAGTTGAGGGAAGTGGCCATTCACTCATCTCAACACTTTAAACTCAGAATTGTTCATGTCTAAAGGAAACGCCGGGACAAAAATTGGAGCAGAGACTGAAGAAAAGGCCATCCAGAGACCACTCCACCTTGGGATCCCGCACATCTGCAGACAACAAACCCCAAGACTATTGTTAATGGCAAGAACTGCTTGCAGACAGGAGCTTGGTATGGCCTCTGAAAAACTCTGCCAGCACCTGACTAAAACAGATACAATTGCTCACAGCCAAACATTGGACTGAGCCAGTGGACTCCAATGGAAGAGAGGGAAGAAATGCAGGAGCTGAAGGGATTGCAACCCATAGAAAGGACATTATCTACTAACCAGACTCCTCAGAGCTCCTGGGTTCTAAACCACCAACCAAAGAGTATGCATGGGTGAGTCCATGGCTCCAGCTACATATGTAGCAGATGACTGCCTTGTCTGGCATCAATGGGAGGGGAGGTGCTTGGTCTTGTGGAGGCTTGTTGCTCCAGCCAAGGGGGATGCTAGAGGGGTGAGGTGGGAATGGGGGGGGTGGGAAAGTACCATTTTAGAAGCAAAGTGGGTGGGGATTTGCAGAAAGGAGAATGGAAAGGGAAACAAAATTTGAAATGTAAATAAATAAAATAATCAATAAAAGTAAATACACTGACTTGCAAATTAGTATACTAGCAGAGTTTAATGTATGAGTAATTCTAAGTTTAAAATAGAAGTGTAGAATAGGATATACATTAGAGCTCAGATTTCTACAAGCATTTTATAATATGGTATTTTTGGGAAAAGGCATCATTCATACTACATGAAATGAAGATTTTTTTCTTATGGAAATTAAAAATTTTAGATTATTATTATTATTATTATCATTATTATAGTGTTTGTAATTGTAATCCTTATGTTGTCACATTTATACTTATATTGGTAATTTTATGATTTGTTTTAATATAAGACTTGGTGAATTTTTAAGATGTTTTGTAAATAAAATATAATGTATACTATAAAATTAAAACTACAGAAAAAATGAGATATTCTTTAATAAATGAGTTCAGTGTAAAGGAATCAGTGCAGGCAGCTGCTATAATTTGGGGAGAATTAAAGTTCTTTATGAAAGGTAATTTTAAATGAATTATTGATTTTGCCTATGTAAACATAAATAAATTCATTCTGCTTAATTGAAAAACATCATAATACCATTTTTAAAGAAACATTAAGATCAAGTCCAATTATGTATAAATAAGAATTTTTGTTAAATTATATATGTATTCATATATACAACACATATATATCATATATACATATATACATAAGTATATACTCACAAACATATATATCCATATAGCCATATATACATATGTATATCCATATATCCATATATCTATATATCCATGCATCCATACATACACATATATATCATATATACATATATACATAAGTATATACTCACAAACATATATATCCATATAGCCATATATACATATGTATATCCATATATCCATATATCTATATATCCATGCATCCATACATACACATATATATCATATATACATATATACATAAGTATATACTCACAAACATATATATCCATATAGCCATATATACATATGTATATCCATATATCCATATATCTATATATCCATGCATCCATACATACACATATATATCCATATATCCATATATCTGCATATCCATACATACATATATACATACTTATATATACATATATACATATACGTCAGTACTGAAAATTTATGCAGATAGCAGTATATGAACTGAACAATTATATTTAGAAATATATGTGTATATAAACTATCTGATTGCAACCACAGTTAGTAAAATAACAAAAAGCCATGAATTTGCATGAGTGGTGAGGAATACATGGGTGTTTGTGGAAAGAAGAATGGAGGGATACATATTTTAATATAATCTCAAAAATAAAATCAATATCAAAAAATCTAATTACACATAAATAAGAATTTTACTCAAACCAAACTATAAATAGTTGGGATGGATAGATAGATAGATAGATAGATAGATAGATAGATAGATAGATAGATAGATAGATAGATAGACAGACAGACAGACAGATAGATATAGATATATGAGACATTTCCTTTGTTCAACACAAAGATTTCAGTTTATATAAAGTTAATGTTAAAGTTAAGTTAATGTTTTCAACCTGAATTTGCTATTGGTTAATTTTAATGAATTATTAATTTTAATAGGCACTTTTTCTCCCTTGTAACTGTATGATTAACTATTCTTCTAAAATTATTAGAAAGGAAGGTTCTTGGTCAAAAATGTAACTTCTATGATTGTTAGGTTAATTTTTGTTTTATGACAGTTTTTATTTAATATGACTGTATCTAATGAAATATTCATAAAATTACTGATTTGGAGAGAACCTTGGAAATGCGATTAGTCATTCTTTTCCCTGAAAGCTTTAAAACACTATTATTTTTCTTCATCCTGAGAACTCCAGAAAAGACAATGCTATAATTTCTTCCAGTGCAAAAGCTTTCATGATTTTTTTTTTAAAGCAACATGATGATTCTCTTTCAGAACATGTGTGGTTTCAATGTGTATTTTTTTTAAAGCAATTTAGGGAGATAATTGTATCTACTTAAGTGACATTTCACAGTTTGTCATGTTTATTTACCTCTTACTTTCCCTTTTTGTGATTAAAATATTCATTCTGAATTTTCCCATCTTGATAATTAAGTTCTTTTAATCAAGACAGAAAGACAGAGACAGAGACAGAGACAGAGATCTGTTCATTTAAAAAGAAAGAGCAAAAGAAAGAATCCAAAACATACCAAAATGATGACTATACCAAAGTCCAGTTTAGTGAGGCAATGATACTTTATCAGGGTTACTAACAGTATAGGCAACAGGAGCTGAAAGGAGGGGTTTCTCTCAGGACTAGTTGCAACAATAGCTTCATCTCTTCATCACCCAACACTGAGGATGACAAAAGAATGCATCTCTGCAGCTGACATCAGAATTTGCAGGATGCTCAACATGTCCCAGAATCTTCTCTCTGCAGCTCCACTGGTAAGAATATGACCCTGCAAGTGTTTTCTCCTTCTATGACTCTACAAAAGAGCCATTTGGACTCTTGAGGGTACCAACTTTCCCATGTGACATTGGTTTAGATGTTGAATCTCACTCTGAACCTCTGCCTGTCTCCTGGAATGAATATTTCAGTTCAGAGTTACTTTCCATGCAATAATATTAAACAGCCTGTAAATTCAGAGAAGTTAGTGTTTTCTAATGATCTGGAGGTAATCTCTAATTATTAATGCTAGCAGTCAGATTTTAACATAAAGCATATTCAGAGTAAGGTCACAGATTTAACTGAGTTGCCCATGCAAATTAAAATAATACTGTAATTATGGGGATGCCCTCATTTTTATAAGGCTAAAGAGAAAAACACAAAACAAAAATTCACCCATGTATACCTCTCAAATGCTGAAGACTAGACTTTTATGACCAAGAGATCAACATAATGTATTGAGATACCAGGTTCGAGATTATCCTCACTTAGAGAATTGCCTGTATAAGATTATCCATGGGCATGTCTTTAGGGTATTTTGTTGATTAACAAGTGATGTGGAGGGCCCCCACACACTGGATACTGTTTTTCCTCAGCACTTGGTCCTAGGAAAAATAAGACAATTGCTTGAGCAAGCGATTTAATACAAAGCAAAATATACTTTTCTACTATGGTCTCTTGTTCTGTTCCTGCCTCTAAGATACTGCCTGAACTCCTGTTTTGACTTCTTTCAGTGATAGACATTGACTTGGAAATAAAATCAAAATTAACATTCTTTGCTCCTAAGTCACTTTTAATTATGGTGATCTATCATAACAATAGAGAAGCCAACTGGAGCATGATATATAATAGTTGAGAGTTAATCAAGGTAATATCATTTATTAACTTCAACTTACTATTGTAATATTTAGTAACAAGATAGATGGTTTCTTTTTGATCAAATGAAAATGAATCAAGGCATTGGGAAGGAGGAAGAAGAGTAGAAAAAATAAGAGAGGGATGGCTAACAGTAAAAGTCTTTCAAAAATAAATCCATATGGGAATCTGCTACGGTAGATGCTTCCTAATATATATAAAAGGAACAATATATATTAGGAGCAATCTCTAATATTTGTGTGAATGAGACATTTACACAAATAAAAATTCCAGTACCAGAAATATGTTTATTAAACATTAATTGTTGGCCAAGGAGTCTCATAATCTATATCTTAAACACTTCAGGCTATTGATATCCCTTATGTTTACCGAAGGTAATTTTATGGCAGGTTCCTCTTAGTAAAGACACAACATACTTAAATCAGAAATATGGATAAATCAAGTGGTCAGTAGTCTAGGAGCCATATCCCAATTAGATAGTTTTCACATCATTGGAAGTAGTAGATTAGGAAGGCAAATGAAACAAGGGTGATGGTGTCTGCACCGCCCTGGTACCGAGTATTGGGCATAGGCCTGGGGAATTAAGAGAAAACACAGACTCAGGTCATTCTGGTGAGGAGAATGCCAAAGCTTTACTGAGGGACCAGAAATTTATACTAGGGGCCAGGTGAAAAACAACAGGAAAAAACAACCATAGTCATAGGTCAGGCACCTGGCAAGTCCCTACCACACTGTGTGGGAAGACAGAAATCAAGCTAAGCCACAGGATGTTCTGCTCTCAGGAAACCTGTGCAAACAGCTTAGTTGGGGGCATTGAACTAAGCTCACCGATGCCCAACAGGTCCCCCTTTTTGATTTTTAAAGAATAGCGTCTGTCTTAGGACACCTTCCATCCAACTCCCATTATCCATCTCTGGGAATCTCTGCCAGTCCCAGAGTCCGTGTCTTAGGTTGGTGTGGACTAAAAAGGAGTTGCCTGTCATAGACTTACTATTCATGATATAGGCTGAGCCAAATTTGAGCAGATGGATTATCCTGTGCCAAAGACATAAGTACTTGTCTAGTTACTGCTCTGGACTGGTTTTGTTGTTTGCACATACAGTTTAGAAGGAACAATCCCAATGCGGCAGCTCCACAAGCCAAAAGCCCTAGTGCCATGGACCCAGACTTTTTTAATCAGAGGTGGCATTAATGTCAAAATCTCTTATGGTGATACAAGGTGATAGAGAGTCTTCCTTCATCATTTAGAGGCATAGGCACAATTCTAGGAATTCTTACAACCACAGTAGCATCTTCATGCTCTCAGCAGTTTGTCAATACAAACAATCTGCTAGAACAATTCAATTTCTTGTCTTCTTCCTGTTCATTAGAGACTTTCCACTCTACAAAAAAGAACGGGGTTAAAACACGTAGTTTAGTATTCAAAGAAAATTTTTTCCTATAAGTAGAGAACACAACTGGCCACACAGTACTATTTATCCTCACTGGCATCAGGACTGGTGGATTTTCCACTGTCTGTACTGGTGTCCATAATGACAGGATGCACACAGCGCTCAGGAACCCAAATAGGGCTTTCTGTCTTGTTCTTTCTTGATCATTCTGTCTTTGCCAGTGTCTGTCTTTGTAAAACTGCACAGATAAAACTGTCCCCCTCTCAAATCAAAAACAATCTTATGAAGAGTCTTAACCTTATGTTAGAGTCAAGCAACTTTTAATACATCTTGTGAAAATAAAACTAATTTTTTTGGCAGATGAGAGGTTTGTAATCGCTTCTCTCCTACTAACAGGGTAAAATAAATTGTCATTAAAATATAAAATATATTACACTAAAAATAGAATCAAAGGGAAGTCTTATTTGGGAAAATTTTTTCTATTTTAAATTAAACCAACAGAAGTATTATCAATTTTAAGTGTTTAAATTTGACACTATTTGGTACTTGTCTTCTTTTGTCTTTCTGAAATGAATCTATATGTCATATTACATCACATGTACTTAGCCTTTACTTCCTCTTATCTCATCTACTTTGTGTTTATAAATTAAAGTAATACCAGGACATATTAATTATCTCTTTTATGGTTTTATTTGACATTTGGTGGTTACTCTACACTTAAACCTGTTGATGATTTGTCGCTGTTAGTGATATTGATATAATCATCCTTAGAAAAAAAGTATTCCATTATTTTAAAATAATTGTTCATGTTTCAAAGGGAAATATAAATAACTATATTACTTGTTACTTCATTTTCTTTTGAGGCAGGGTCTTGTGTAAACAATGATGGAATTCTACCCACTATGTTGCTGAAGATAGCCTTGATCTTTCATGCTCCTGTCTCTACCTCTGGAGTGTTGGTGAATACCACTAAGCCTGGGTTGTATGGGGTGATAGATAAGGCACAGGACTTCCTTCATTCATGATAAGAAATACTCTACCAATCAAGTCATATCATCAGTCTTTGAAATTAGATCTTTAGTATTGTTTCCAAAGTATACAGAAACACAGTATTCTGATTTATTACTTTCTTTTTCATTAATAGATAAAATAGAATTTGGTTTTTATTTGGTAGTTCATAGATTTTAATCTTTCATTATATGGTTTTTGACAATCATAGCAATAAACGTATCTTCACAAATAATTATTGTCACCTTGGATTAAATAATGTTTTTATAAAAAATAATTTCTTGCAATATACACTGATCAAAATTTCTTTGCCTCCAATTCCTGCCAGATTCTCCAAACATTCCTCCTCACCCAACTTTATATTCTTTTTCTCAGTGTCTCTTTCAAACAAATGATCAACAACAAAATCTAAATAAATAAACAAAAGAAGAAACACAAGCAAAAAATATGCCAAAGTCAAATGAGACAGTTTACCAAAATGCCACTGAGTTTGTTTTCGGTTATCCATCTACTGGACATGGGGCCTACCTTGGATTATGCTAATATACTCAGTGATGGTCCACTGGATTAAATTTATTTATCTTTTGAGAGTAGGTGTCATGATTAGGTGTAAGGTCTTATTTCATCTTCAACCTCAACTTTCTAGAACTGTATCTGGCTCAATCCTTTTCAAGTCTTGTACATGCTGCCACTGTGTCTGTAGGTTCAAATGTGTGTCAGTCCTGATGTGTCAGAAGATACTGTTCCCCAGGGATTATGCACTACCTCTGCTCTTATAATCATTCTGCCTACTTTTAAGCATTGACCCTTAATCACTGGGGCAGGCGGGGTGGGGGTGTGTGGCTTGAGGAAAATACCTCATTTAAGACTGAGTCTTCCAAAATATCTCATCCTCTTATACTGTCTAGTGTGGGTATCTGATTTAGTTGCCATATACTGTGAAGAAGCTTCTCAGTTGAAGGCCAAGTAAAGGATTCATCTGTGGATATAGCAGTATGTCTTTGTGAGTCATTTTATTGCTATGTTCCTTTAGCCAAACAGCAGTATTAGGTTTTAAATTATTCTATAATTTATCTAATCTGAGATTCTTAATCAATTAGGCAATGGCTTATATGTGTTTCATCTCAAATGGACCTTAAGTTCCATTTTAAAAGGTACATGGTTTTAAGTTCCATTTTAAAAGGTACCTGAAAATATGCATGCAAATATTTTTGCAGGTAATCTACTACTGTAGGTCAGAGTGTTTGAAGCCAAGTGATGAATACCTTATAGCATCTTGAACATTAGTAGAGGTCAGACTTCTAGTTAGTCACCAGTTTTATTTCCCATGTTTGATGACAGAAACTAAGTATTGTCTTCAGCACAGAGAATTGTTGTGAGATTATGTAGCATAATTGATAATCTTGGCAATAGCCCAAAATGTTTGAAGGTTTCTATGATCCCCCTTTGCCTAACAATTCAACAAGATACAGCCCATTCCAGTCATAGAGGGCCATTACCTGGTGTCCTAAGATTCCTAAGATGTCTAGTTGGGTCATGATTTTTTCTTTTATTTAGTGACTCCATTTTGATTCCTTTCATATATTGTAATATTGCTTTTTTGGTATTATTCTTTTGTATTAAGTATTCTTTTCTTTTTTATTGAATATAATCTTCATTTACATTTCAAATGTTAAAACCTTTCCGGGTTTTCCCCTTCCCCGAAAACCCCCAACTCCTCCTCCCACTCTCTGCCTCCAAGTATATGTCCCTCCACCTGATCCCTCAATTTCCCTTTGTTGGGGCTTCTATTGAGACTTCACTGAACCAAGGACCTCTCCTCCCACTGATGCCCAACAAGGCATTCCTCTGCCACATTTTTGGCTGGAACCATGTGTACCCCTTGGAGTCCCTGGGAGTCCTGGGGCATCTGAGAGGCCTACGTCGTTATTCTTTTATTTTTTTCATTGCTATTCTTCCCATGGTGCTATAAACCCCTTCAGCTGTTCTGGGCCACCCTCCAACTCCTTCGTTGGGGACCCCACGCCCAGTCCAATTGTTGGCTGCTAGCATCTGCCTCTATGTGTATAAGGCTCTGGCAGGGTCGCTCTGGAGAGAACAATGACATGCTCCTTTTGATATGCACTTAGTAAAAGTTGCTTTTATTGACCAGATGCAATGGTTTTCTTAGAGGTTTATTGCTGAATAAACTCACCATTTCTAGCTATTTCTGAAATTTCGTTGGTTGGATCAATTCTGCTGTTCTGGCTCAAACTCCTCTTTAAGCTGACTGATTCAAATTGGTTTCTCTTGACTTCTGACTGAATTACTCTTCTTATCCTCATACTGTCTCTTGTAATCTGTTCCAATCTTCCTCTTCATTTCATGGCTCATTCTGTCTTTACCTGTGCCTTGCTTATTTTCTCTGCAACATATCTCTGTAAAATTGCTGTGATAAAACACATATTCTCTCTCTTTCTCTCTCTCTCTCTCTCTCTCTCTCTCTCTCTCTCTCTCTCTCTCTCTCTCTCTCTCTCTCTCTCTCTCTTTCTGTCTCCACTTCATCTTAAGTCCTCTTTTCCTACCTGCTGTTACAAGTGTTGGGCATATCCTACCTCTGACACATTCTGTCAAACTTTCCTCTGATTCACCACTTTGTCAACCCAGCAATTATAAGTCACTGTCAAACATGACTACTTTATTCTATAACCTAACAACTTTACTTTGATTGTTTGAGATAATATGGTCTGTACTATAATCTTGGGTATCTCTATGTTCAAGCCAGATCACATAGACATAGGATATCTTTGGATGTGATCCCCTGCAAGATTATCCATGTTACTGAATTAATATTCCTGTATAATACATGAATATTTTAGAAGCTTCTACAGTAACAGGCATTTCAAATTAGTATTTTAAATTTTAGAATGTAGTATCCATATTGATTCCATAATGGTGTAAAAATATACATTTGAAGCATCACTATGCATGGCTCTCTTTCTTTAGAGCATCAATAGCTCTAGGTTTTCCATGTAATTTTAATAATTACTACATTATTTTATGATGATTCATGATGTTTAATATGCTTTTATATTATTCTATAATATCTATTCAAGGTTTTTGTCTCCTTTAAGTTGTGTATCAAAAGAGAGAGTTCATCACTAGATAGATAAGATGATGGATATGATGTGTCTTGGAGTTTTTCTATTTCATTGCTTGTTTGTTTTGTTTTTTCATTAGAAGCTTTTTAATCTAGTTTAGTTTCACATGATTTTGCTTTTGTTCTTGAGTTTTTTATGTTATTACAAACTTTCATTATCAAGATCAATTCCAAGGAAACTTTATCTAAGAGTTTTATGATCAACCCTTCTAAGTATGTATTTCATGCAATTGAAATGAACCCTGTATATGTGAAAGAAAGATCACTTTTGCATTTCTGCAAGTGGGTATTTTAGTTTCTTAATACTATTTAACTAAAAACTATTCCAAACACCAAAGGAGTATTGAGGGTTTAAAAACATATTAGGAAATGGGTGAATTTCTAAATTATCATTTTCTATCAAGTACAACCAACTATATTTCCCCTAAACAAAAATTCTCTATTTCACAAATTCTCTTATAGGGATATGTTAAAAGGAATATTTTGAAAGACAAATGTTAGAAAGATGCCAAACAGTGAATGGGGACAAAAGATATACAAAATCATGAATTATCAAATAAGGTCATATGCTTTTAAGTCTACTTCTGGTCTACTACAATTTTCCCTAACAGTCAGAATGAGATAACTATCCTATAAATCCTATGAAAATTATAAAGTGATATTTATAGATTTCTTTAAGATATTTGTACATGTACTTACAATATTTCTGTTTTATGAAACACTAAATATAAAGTTAATTTAGTTACTTTAGCATAAAATTCAAAAGTTCTAGGCTCTGATATGATAAAATCATTATTTGATATGCCTAGGTATTGATATACATTCCATGATAATATCTAGGTTGACTTTAGGCTAATGAGCTGAATATCTTTCAATATGTCCTACTTATAACATATTCTATTTTCAGTAACAATACTTTTTAACTATGCAAATATGAAATGTTCTCAAGTATTAATGCAAGTTATTCATTTGCATTAAAAAGTATCCCTTAAGTGAATTTATAGCTTTGGGAAATGTTTATTTTTGAATGAAGCAATTTGCAACATGAAAGCTGAATGTATTAACCTGCAATAACAAAGTGCTAATTTTCATGAAATTTAATGACTTTCTCTTATAATGAACTAGAAGTTCAAATTCTGTCTGTTCTAAGCATATTTGTTTTACTTCTCTATGCCATTTTAACCTAATTAATACTCAAAATGATCCCAGACACATTAAGTTCACAGCATAGCATTCACAAACAATTTTTTTTGTAATCAAAAAGTAATTCCAGAGCATGGATACTTACCAAAGTTAGATAAATTCACTATCTTATTTGAAAGACATTCCACTAACTTGGTCATTCTCCAAGTGGTGCCCCATATGTTGTAGGTCCCTAATAGATAATAGTTAAATTAAATATAGCCAGTAGAAAAAAAAAAAGAGAAGTTGTAAGCAATTCCTGATAGTACAAGAAATTGTCCACCACCAAAAATCTGAATATAATATGTAGAAGAAATTTCATCCAGCAACCTGTCTGCTTCCTCAAAGGTCTTTGGAGTCTGGTTAGAATTCACCCTTAGCATATGCTTTTAATCTCTCTATCTGAAGTCCTTTAAACGTTCCTTTATTGTAATTAATGGTGTCTTAATGCAGGGCAAACTAAATGGTCAATAAGAAAAAGATTTGCCAGAATGAGTCAATGGCAGGGCATGTCCAGCTCTCCAGAAAAAATAGCTATTTGAAAGGAAGAGAGAGTTGAGTTCAGTCAGTGCAATGAGTGCAGTACAGTGTAGTTGCATTCCTTCATGAGTTCATGGAGCTCCGAGCTCCGTGCAGGTCAGCAGAGACAGTTGAAGCCAGAGAACATGAAAGAGCCAGAAGATTAGAACAAATTTCCAGTGTTAGTTTGAGGCCAAACAGAGCAATTCAGTGAGGAATTGAAAGAAACCAGATTGAATCAGTCGTGTTAGTGAGGAGTTTGAACAGAACTGTTGAGTTGAACCAGCCAGCCAGAGTTGAGAAAGAACTAGAAAGGGTGAGCTTATTCAGCAGTAAGGCTCCAAGAAAACAATTACATCAGATGAAAGTTACTTTTACGTCTGCTGAAAATGAAATCTGAGGAAGAAAGTTTACATTTACAATAATGAAAGTATATTTTGTTAAACATTAAATTAAAGTAGTAATTTTGAAGGAACAAATTGGCTAACAAATAATACCCTAAAATTATTCTTGTTAGAAATCTTTCCAACTTCCATCACAGCTCAGAAACACACTTACCTTTACATATAAGGCATCTTTTACAATTAAATCATCCATACATGATTCATTCTAAACCTTTTTCTGAAGCAACTATTTTTACATTTATTGTTATTATCAGATATTGTTGTTTAAGCAAATTAATATCAATGAGCATATCAGCAATTTCATATTTTGCCCAATGATTCTAATTTTTACATGGGGATATTAGCTTCCATTTTAAATTAAATTGCCTCAGTCTTTTGTTCTCTTATTGTCATCTTTAATAAAGCTTTTTGTTCTCCTATACTCTTAAAAATCACTTCCAAAGGCTCAATCTTCCTCGCGGCCAGGGAAAAGCTGCCTGTCTTTGTGTTTTAGGACCTGAAGAAAAAAACTTGAGGACACTTCTTCAATGTGACATAGAAACAGAGGTGTGGATGAAAAATTTGTCTTCTCTTCTTCTCTGCTGTGATTATTGGTGTTAGAGTTCTTGATGCTAACTCCTGCTATCAACTTTTTAGAAAAGACCAATGGATTCAGGGAGACAATAATGTTGTTTAGGGACGAATAAAAAAATCACTATCACACAACTTATTAAACAATAAATACTCCATTTCTTTAGTCTATGTAGGTCTTTTCAGCCTCTCAGTCTCCTACTAGTATCATTCCTATGACAGGACTTAAAATTTTAGTCAATATTCAGTATTCTAAATACTTTCACATAGGACTTTTCACATGCCAACATCTTTGTGTTCTACATGCCATGCTTAGTATTTCCTTATTTTCATCAGTTTTTCCTGCCCCAAGAACATTATCTCAATATGGACAATAATAATATTTTCCTTAAATTATAACTCTTTTAATTCTTATACTCTATCTTATCATTTCAAGATCAGAGCAATACAAGCCACAAAATAACTGGGACTAGGAGCAAGCTCACCAGGTTACAACTCATCCAAAGAAGTCTAAATATCTAACAGGTGCTAGTATACAGACTTTTCCTTCATATGGCTTCTCATAGATTGTCCACACTCCTCTACATAACTGCTCATCGACACTCCTGTAACTTCTAATTTAATCTCTTTGATTCACCTAACTGAACTTGAATAGAATTGTATCATTGTTTATAATTTTGGTTACTTATCTGTTATGTGAAGATATTTGTTCATTTCTTCTCAGTTCACATAACACAGCATGTCATGTTCATGGACCCATTTCAGAACAAGATCAAAGCAAAATCCTTCTGTCCCTACCTTCTGTTTAACTTTCCTTTTCCCTGTGTGGATTCATATGATGGGTGGATCTCCAGTAGCAACTATTAGGCAGTAAAAACAGAAAGAAAGGACAAGACTATTGCAACTAGACTGTCTTGACTTTGCAGAGTTCCTAAAAAACATGAACAGTGACATACTTCAGGTTTGTAAGAAACCAAACACAAGTTCAAGTCTTGATAGATAATGCATTATTAATTTTATATTGAAAATATTTCAGCATTAGGAAATGAAGATCTGTGGGCTAGAAAGAAAAAATTTATCACTATGCATCAAGAGTGCCTGAAGACACTATTACCTGTAAAACAGAGCTAAATGAAAACGAACCCATTCTTTGCAATGGGCATAATCTATGGCTGGTGCTATGTACCTAGGTGAGATTTTCTGCCCTCCTCCAATATTTGCACCTTTCCTTCTCAGTTCTTTCTCATTCAGATCTCCACTAATTATCTCTACCTCTCAAGCAACATTTATCCAAAGAATGCTTACTAAATGTGAATGAGGGTATTCTATGCTAAACAGATTGATTCCCACCATGAGAAGTAAAAAATAAAAGCACATTTCTATGTCACAGTATTAGTCAAAGCAAATGTAGTGACAATTTTGAAATTTTGTTTTCTTTTAAAAAGCACAGAAATATTATAAAAATGTGCATTCATTTTAAACCCAGTTGAGGGGAAATGGGGCTGCTTTGGGCTGTCCACCACAGCTGACTATGATTGGCCTCCTACACTGACAGAGGCACAGTTTTGTCAGCTGCAGATAGTTTCTGTGATTGTGCGATGTTTGTAATTCTGGGAAATCTTTGGAGGATATATAAATGTTAGGGCCTCAAGAGGCAGGGTTGATGATTGGTAGTTGTCCAGGGGCATTGCTATGGTTTGTTAGTTGTCATGCTCAACGAAAAAATGAAAAGAAATTAGATTTAGGCCCGTCTCTGTCTGTCTGTCTGTCTGTCTGTCTGTCTCTTCTTCTTTCTCTCCTATCTAGAAATGGAGGAAGCTGATACCTGGAGGGGGTGGATAAAGGGTGGGAAAAATAAGGGTCCACAAAGTAGCCAAGACCAGCTTGAAGCAAAGAAGAAACAAACTGAATGAAATTAGATTCAGGATTCTCTATCCCACAAGGGTTTTTTTGCCTCCTACCTAATAATAGGGGGTGAACCAGGGGAGGGACCATAAAGGGTGGGGAAAAAGATAGGCACATAAAGTAACAAAGTCAAGCTACAAGTAACTAAAAACACAGGCCTTACATTAGAGCACAGAATATCAGAGACCCAAAGAACAATGTCTTCTTGATCACTCTAAACTAATGATGTAGCACAGTGACATTGAATTGACAAAACAAATTTGAAAAAAGTAAAAAAAAATATGTCACTTACGTTTTGCTGTCTACAATGCTGTCTCTGTCTCTCAAGGATCATCTGGTTTCTTCAATAGTTGGTAGGACTCACTTGAAAACCCACTGAATCAATATTTTCTGATGTATTTGTCAGAATTTCATAAGCCTTGATTTGCTTTCATGCTCTTCTGCCTTTCTTTGAGTCAAGTTTTCTAGCAAGCTTATTTAGAAAATGAGTTGTTTTATCTAAACTTTCTAAAGTACTTGGGGAAGTAGGTAAAAGCATTTGTTTTGATTTGTAAGGTCTGGGTGTATAGTTCAGTGATAGAGTGCTTTATGGATCTCCTAATAGTTATTCTTACTCACACAAATTCAAAACTAACACAGCTTTAAATGAAAAGCATATGATGATCAATATATTTGAAGTACTTTAATATTTTCCTTCTTATAATCTCTTAATGACATTTACTAGATTATTTTAAAGTAAATTTTAAGCAACTTTTCATTTTGCCCATATCTGATTCAGTAATTATATTACATGAATATATTATTCTTATATTTTTACTCCCATGAATACCAGATCTAGGCAGTCCAGCCTAAGCCTCATGTGCCCTCATGGTTCAAAATATTGTTTTTAATCAAGGTCTGGCTATGTAGATCATGTTGACCTTGACCTGAATGATACCCTTTTGTCTCTTTTTCCTGAGTACTGGGTTTGGAGGTATTCATTATCATGCATAACTCAAAGTTTCTTTTATTTAAATTACGATGCAAAATGTGCACACTGTGTGTATTGGTTTCTTTTTTACAGAAATACAATCATAATTTTCTGGTGTGCATTATAAAGTTCAGGAAGCACAACTGGGTTGCTGATTTTCTATTTAGATGAATAGTTTAATGACTGTGTTCCTTAATTACATGACATCATGGTTGTACCTAAAAAAGTATGTTAATCCAGTGTCAGCTGCTCTAGAACTGGGTATCTTTAATACCATATTTAGTCCCAAATTTATTTACTTCTTCATCCAAGTCACAAAAATTTTCTAACTTCCAAAGCAGTCATTCTTTAATACTTTAAATCATTAAAATATTTGTTCTCATTCTGTTTAGAAATATTTCCATGTAAGATGCACTTTCAGCACAGAATGTATGTAGAATATAAACCATTGATTTTATTTAAAATATTGAATGTGGAGGAATTTTAATACAGAAATATGGCTGCCCTGGGAAGTTATCACATCAAAAGACCATCTAGGTCTGTGTGATCCTACTGGAATGCCACACCTTTAATCTCTCTGGCTAGAATATAGACATGCCCATAGTACAAACAATCACAAAAATGTCAATATAGGTCAATATAGTCATATTTGAAAGTGGTTTCTAATTTACAGGCAAAACAAAACAAAACAAAACAAAAAGCAATAAGAGAAAGATTTGACAAAGTGAGCCAGAGATAGGGTATTCCCAACTCTTATTAGAAGAGCACAGGGAAGAGAGGATACTTATGAGCAATGCAGAGAAAGACCAAAGAGTTGAATGAGTTCCGTCAGAGCAGTTTGTGCAGGGCGGTTGAGTTCATAGGCAGTTTTTAACAGGGCAGTTTTAGAGAGATCTGTTACAGAAAGAACACGCTAGACACACATGAAGACAGAATAAGCCAGGTAATAAGAAGGAGCCAGAAGATTAGAACAGTTTTCCAGAATTTGAGACCAATTATGGCAATTCAGTCAGAACCTAAGAGAAGCCAGTTTGAATCACTCAGTTTGGGCTAGAGCAGCTCAGTTGAGCCAACCAGCTAGAGTTCAGAAAGATAAGTGATGTTTATTCCTCAGTAAGCCTCTAAGATGACAATTATATCTGACGAATATACATCAAAATGATATAGAAAAAATGATTTACAATTATATTGTTCACTATATTAATAGCTCTTAGCTCATAACTCAGATTAAAGAAAATAGAGTAAAAGGGCAGAACATCTGCCTGGATCACTTATTCCCCTCGCTCCACTAGTACTAGTCCAGGGTATTTTCTGAAATTAAGGAGATAATATTGGTGCCTTGTATTAAAGGTTCCTAGATTTATTAGGGTCAATTATTTTTGTTTATTTATTTTAGTATGGTTTTAATTAAAACAGAATTGAAATTATTTTCCTCCTATAAAAACTTCTTTCCTCTCTCCCCTCACTATTACTTTCCTTCAAGCCAGTACAATGCCCCCTACTCTCAAATTGGAAGCCTTTTTTTCTTTTATTATTATACACACACACACATACACACACATACACACAAACATAAACACATACACATACACACACACACACACATAAACCACACAAATATATAAATATAACCATTTGAGTGTGTTTTTGTTATTTGTGTCTATCATTTTAGGATGATTACTATTCAGTGAACAATCATCAGCTTGTTTCCTGAAAAGGTGAATTAATTCTTCTCATCCAAGCAGTCATTAGTTTCCTGTAATTCTTTGTTTAGTGCTGGTACCCTACACAAATTTTCCATTCCACATTAAAGTGTTCATTAATATTCCATTTGTCCTGGTTTCTTTTTGCAGCCATTTCTAGGAGATATTCTTCACAGTACACATCCCTGTATTTTGGGTCTTACAATTATTTTACCTCTTCTTCTGTGATGTTCTTTGTTTAATAAATGCAGAAACTATGAAGTGGATGTGTCTGCTGGGTCTTCTGACATTTCCACAATTTTATGATCTATGCTTTGTGTCTAGTTGTGATTTTTGGATGATAACTAATTTATATAAATGGTGTCTTCATAGATGAAAGGTGGTAGACACACTTATTGTTGGTATAAGAATAAAATTTAAAATGTACTAAGGATTTTTCGTATTCTAGAAACGTCATTTAGTTGGGGGCATTTGTTTATTTGTTTGTTTGTTTCATTTGTTTTGTTCTTCCCTAAGGCTCAGGAACTCATACACTAAAAAATACTTACTAAGTTCCAAGTCCAAGAATTATCCTTTGTAATGGCTGGTCAAGATATTTCAAGTTCTCAAAACAACATAGATTATCATTGTAGGCTTTGCTTGGTTTCCCTGTTTGGTGTGGGTTTCTATTGCTGCAACCACTGCACAATTATGACACTTGATTCAGACAATTTAAGATTTAAGTTGCATCTCCCCCTTTAAGATTTAAGTTGTATCTGTCCTGAAAGGGGAGAGAAGAAATTCAACCATCTTGATCATTGACAAAACCCATGAACCACAATTAACAGTATGGTAAGATATGCATAAGTTGAAAAAGTATCACTTTCAGCACTGAAAAGTATCACTTGTTTTTGGCATTCAACAACTGTCTAATAGGGCTTAATTCCCACTCAACCAGAAAAAATCATACCTCTTACTGAAACCCAGCCTACTCTTTATTTGTATGTTCTTTTTTGACAAATGTATAGTGGTGTATAGACTGGGCTTCATTATCAGACATAGCATATTTACTGCCTTAAAATACACATTAGTGCTTAAGAGAGGTTAAGTGATTAAGAATACCTCCTTCTGCTCCAAAGTACCTGAATTTGGTTCTCCACACTCAAATTGGGTGACTCACAACCACCTGTCACATTGGGCCACAGGAAATCCAGTCCCTTCCACCTTCTATGAACACCTGCAGATCCATGCCATATACTCACAGAGACATATAGATGTAAAAATAAATAAATAAATAAATTACAAGAATGTACCAGGGTGTCACCTGTTCAGATATTCTTTTTCAGCTTATCCCTATGCCAACCACTGTATTTTTCTTCTCTTTCTAGTTTACCTTTCTAAAAACATTGTATTATTTTATTCTGGTTTCAATCTTAATTCCTATTCAAATTAGCACCTTTGGTTACAGCAATGGCATCTTACTGTCTTCTTGTGCATTAATAGTTCTCTCTATTATGATATATGTCTTTAGTTAGATTTAGCACAGATTATTCAATTTTGTGGAGTTAAGAACAAAGTAGCTACGAACATTTGTGTTCAGTTTTGGAGGTATTATAGGTTTTCTACATAGGTAAATAGTATTCTATCATAGAATATGTAATGGAGACTCTCCTTCAAAAGATTAGTCACTTCATATGTCCACGACCCAAAGTGATGATGTTTCCTTAGCTTTTATCTTCATCAATATTTCCTGTTGTCATTACTTCACAATTTATCCACTCTAACCTGTATAATGGTATTTCAACATTATTAGTATTTGAGACAGTAGTTGAGATAACATTTTTAGTTCAACTTGAATTTCTTTGATGGCATATAGCAAAGAAAATGTTCTGTAATTGCTAATATAACTTCTTGAATTGAGTGACAGTTTGGCTATTTTTATCTTATTTTTATTTAGGTTATTATTTAGTTGTGCTGTGATATTGTTGCTTTACAATTCAAGAAGTTATATAAAAACAAATATGTTAGGTAAATAATAATATTATTTGTGTTTGAGCAGAAAATATGAAAAAAGCCAAATATTAAACTCTAATTGTATTGCATTCAAGTTCCTCATTAGACACACCTATATTTTATAGCTACATGGAGGTTAAATTTTGAACTATGTTGAAAGACAGGCAAAATTGAATTTGTAGTAATACTAAATCAGGCATGAACATCATCTTCAATAGAGAAAAATATCCCAGATGAATAAAGATTCAATATAACTCAGTTGATTAATTTTATTAATTCATTTCTATTAACTTGAATCCAGAATAATGCTACCGAGACTGTAGATGAGTTAATTACCAGTGCACCTAGGGAGCAGTGTCTTCCTTAATTGCTTGAAATCAGCCTTAGGATGTTATTTTAATTGTCACTTTGTACCAGATATCATTGATCTATATTAAAATATGGTTGTCAATTCTATATAAATTAATGATAATTAAATCACTTTTTTGCAATACCTTAGAATTAAATGTAAATCTCTCTAAGCAGAGAGAAAAGGAGTACAGCCTGATCATATCTAACAATTGCTTTGCTTCGTTGTCTATATTGTTCTCATGTGATTTCTCTCTTTAGTAACAAGCTTTCATCACACATACATGAAACACTCAGCCCCCTCCATGACTTCATAATAGATACTTATTCTCTCTGCTTTTCTATGGCTACTCACATTATTTTAAAACAAAGCTATGCACATTGTACTTGTAGGTCAGTATGGTTTTTTGGGTTTGTTGTTGTTGTTGTTGTTGTTGCTGTTGTTTGTTTCTTTTTTTTTTTTTGTGGTATTTGAGTGAATTGGTTTGGAAATCTGATCAGAGCTGTCCAGTAAAGTTGAACATGTTTATACTTAGAGAATCGGTACCTAAAGAGTTGTGCAGGCCTCCTAGGGATTCACAGAGAATTAAGCTGCAATCCTGGAACCTCTCTGGGTCTGTGCTAGGTCCTCTGCAACTGTATTATGGTTGTGTAATTTGATACAGTTGTCAGACTCCTAGCAGAGGGAATAGAGGTGCTTTTCTCTGCTCTTAGAACCTTTTCCTCCTATTAGGTGGCCTTGCCCAGCTTTCATATGAGAGATTGTGCATAGTGTTATTGTAACTTGTTATGATGTATTCGGTTGACACCCTTGGGAAGCCTGCTCTTTTCTGAAAGGAAATGGAGGAGCGGATCTGGGGGAGAGTGGAGTTGGGGGACATGGGACTGAGTGGAGAGTGAAGGGACAGGAAACTACAGTCAGGGTGTAGTGTATGGAAGAAGAATAAATAAATATTAAAAAAGAGTTTTATACTCGTGTGTAGAAGCTTCTTAAATTCATGTAAGAGCATTTATAAAAACACAGGGTTAGTATTATGCTTATCGAATTATTTTGAAAAGTTCTTTGCCTATCCAAATATCTTAAAACATTTTATGTATATTTTCTCTAGAAATTTGGTATCTTATAATGTTGTGTAAATAAGCAAGGGAAAAACTATAATCAATTTACGATGTGAATTATAAGGTACTAACTTGATTTCTCTTGAAAGATAAAACATAGTTTATCTTATAATAAGAATTGAGACTATTCATGAAATCTTAATTTTTCATTTTTATTGGTTATTTTATTTATTTATATTTCAAATGCTATCTCCCTTCCCAGTTTCCCTTTCACAAGTCCCCTATCCCCTCATCCCTCTCCCCAGCCTCCATGAGGGTGCTCCTCCACCTGCCTACCTACTCCTGCATCAGATGACTCTATCCTAGGTCATCAAGCCTCCACAGGACCAAGGGGCTCCCCTCCCAGTAGATAAGGTTATCCTCTGCTACATATTCAGCTGGAGCTATGGGTACTCTCTGTGTACTCTTTGGTTGGTGGTTTAGTCCCTGAGAGCTTTGGGGGTTCTGGTTGGTTGATGTTGTTGTTCTTCCGATGAGGTTGCAAACACCTTCAGATCCTACAGTCCTTGCCCTAACTTCTTCATTGGGGTCCCCACGCTCAGCCCAATGTTTGGCTGTGTACATCCGTATCTGTATTGGTCCAGCTCTGGCAGAGCCTCTCAGGGGACAGCTATACTATGCTCGTGTCAGTAAACACTTCTTGGCATCAGCAATACTATTTGGGTTTGGTGTCAGCAGATGGGATGGATTCCTAAGTAGGGCAGTCTCCGGATGGCCTTTCCTTTAGTTTCTGCTCCACTCTTTATCCCTGCATTTCCTCTTGATAGGAAGAATTCTGGATTAATATTTTTGAGGTGGGTAGGTGACCCCATCCCTCACCTGGGGGCCATGCCTATCCACTGTGTACAGTCTCTACAGGTTCTATCTCCCCTTTGTCGGGTATTTCGCCTAAAGTCCTTCTTGTTGGGTCCTAGGAACCTCTTGGGTTCCTGGCGTCTGAGATTTTCTAGTGGCTATATCCAGTTCCCCCTCCCCCACGGCTACAGACCACTTTAAAATTCCTGACCCTCTGTACTTCTCTCCCATCTCCTCCCATATATGAACTGACTGCCATTTTTCCCTCCTCCTCCTCCTCCTCCTCCTCCTCCTCCTCTCTCCCTCCAGATCTCTCTCTCCTTCTACTTCCCAGAGAGTATTCTCTTCTCTCTACTGAGTAGTACTATAGAATTCACACTTTGGTGTGATCTTCTTTCTTCTTGGGTTTCATAAGGAATGTGAGTTGTATCGTGGATATTCCAGGCTTCTTTTTGGCTAATATGCACTTATCAGTGAGTACATGCCATGTGTGTTCTTTTGTGATGGGATTATCTCATTCAGGATGATATTTTGAGTTCCATCCATTTGCCTGCAAATTTCATGAAATCATTTTTCATCAGAGCTGAGTAGAACTCGATTGAGTAAATGTACCACATTTTTTCTGTATCCATTCCTCTGTTTGGGACATCTGGGTGGTTGCTAGTTTCTGAATAAAGGATAAATGGGCTGAATAAGAAATTACAGAAATGACACCCTTTACAATAGTCACAAATAATATGAAATATCTTGGTGAGATGCTAAACATGCAAGTGAAAGATCTGTATGATGAAAACTTCAAGTCTCTCTGAAGAAAGAAATTGAATACCTCAGAAGATGGAAAGATTTCCCATGCTCATGGTTTGGCAGAATTAACATAGTAAAAATGGCCATCATACCTAAAGAAATCTACAGATTCAATGCAATCCCCATCTAAATCCCAACTCAGTTCTTCACAGAGATAGAAAGAGCAATTCTCAAATTCGTCTGGAATAATAAAAACCCAGTATATCAAAAACCATTCTCAACAGTAAAAGAACTTCTCGAGAATCATCAACCCTCACCTCAAGTTATACTACAGAGCAATAGTGATAAAAACCACATGGTATTGGTAGAGTGACAGACAGGTAGATAAATGGAATAGAATTGAAGTCCCAGAAATGAACCCACACACCTATGGCCATATGATCTTTGACAAAGGAGCAATAACCATCCAGTGGAAAAAAAGACAGCATTTTCAGCAAATGGTGCTGGTTCAACCAGCAGTCAGTATGTAGAAGACTGCAAATCAATCAGTTCTTATCTCATTATACTAAGCTCAAGTCCAAGTGGATTGAAGACCTCCACATAAAATCATATAAGATGAATCTAATAGAAGAGAAAGTGGAAAAGAACCTTGAACACATTGAAACTGAGGAAAATTTCCTGAACAGTACACCAATGGTTATGCTTTAAGACCAAGAATTGACAAATGGGACCTTATAAAATTGAAAATCTTCTATAAGGCAAAGAACACTGTCAACAAATTGGGAAAAGATCTTTACCAACCCTATATCTAACAGAGGGTTAATATCAAAAATATACAAAGAACTCAAGAAGTTAGACTCCAAAGAACCAAATAACCCTATTTAAAAATGGGTTACAGAGCTAAACAGAGGAATCTCAAATGGCTGAGAAGGACTTAAAGAAATGTTCAACATTCTTTGTCATCAGGGAAATGCAAATCAGAACAACCTTGAGATTCCACCCACACCAGTCAGAATGGCTAAGATCAAAAACTCAGGTGACAGCAGAGGCTGGCGAGGATGTAAAGAAATGGGACACTCCTCCATTGTTGGTGGGATTGCAAGCTTGTACAACTTCTCTGGAAATCAGTCTGGTGGTTCCTCAGAAATGTGGACATAATACTACCTGAGGACTCAGCTATACCACTCCTGGGCATATACCCCAAAATGCTCCAACATATAGCAAACACACCTGCTCCACTATCTTCATAGTGAAATCTTAAATCAGAACTGCCAATTTGTGTCCAAAATGTTCTCCAAATGCACATGTGTTAAGTGAGCTCACCTGGTGGGGTGGACGTTTTACAAGGTGAGACCTAGCTAGCGAGTAGGGTAGCTAGGGGCTGTGCCCTTGAAGGGGATATTTGAGCCTTCCATTTTCATTTTCTCTCTCCTGATCATCATTAGGGTAGCAGCAGCCTCACTTTGACCATGTGCTTCTTGTATGAATTCAATTACAGTCCCAACAAAAGGGCCAAGCAACTACTGCTTGAAGCTATGAGTGAACATAAAAGCCTTTCTCTCTAAATTCATTCATCTTGGATATTTTGCCATTAAAAGAGAAAACTAACCCAGCCAATTTGTAGTCACTATTCAAATAAAATGCCCGAATTCTATTATTGTTACCCTTTATTGACCATTGATCTGAATGTAAAATTATTTAGGTTAATTCTACCATCTGCTTCATAGT
The DNA here is from genome assembly GCA_036184795.1 of Tokudaia tokunoshimensis. NCBI lineage: Eukaryota > Metazoa > Chordata > Mammalia > Rodentia > Muridae > Tokudaia > Tokudaia tokunoshimensis. Next base: position 66,691,900 of record BTHU01000015.1, read on the forward strand.
TGGCTGATAATTTGCTGGATAAACACCAAGAAACAATCTCTTTTTCCAATTGAAAAGTTAAATATTTCAAATAAAATATTTTTGTTATGTAAGAAGTAAGTGTCAAAATTTTGGTACTTGTTTATAGAAAGTCAATTCTCATTCTTCTGAGCCCCTGTTGACTAAGATATTAACTAGGTGAATGAATGTAGATCCTAAGGCAAAATGCAGCCAGTAGCATTGCAAGCAGCAATGAAAATCTCTGTAAAAAACCAATAAAATTTCTATAGAGTACTCCAATGCTTTTCCTTTTTGTGTGGAAAAGTAAAACTTTCTACTGTTCCATAAAATACACACACACACACACACACACACACACACACACATTTATATGTATATATATACATATATATGTATATATATATATTTGTGTATACTCATGTGTGTATATATGTGTGTATATACTCATTATCTATCTATATATATATGCATATTAATTAGATACAGAATTTAAAGAAATTTTCATTATTGAAGTTTTATATAAATAAAAATAAACCATTTTATGAAATACACAAATATATTTAATTTTAAATATGACACTATCACATGTTTCCTAAGTTTCTGGGCTCTTTACTGTACTTTATTATTTTAAAAGTACTGTACTGTACTTTTGTTATTTTTTCCATTATCTTTCTAATTTTAGAAAATACTGTCAATTGACAGATTTAGTTTTTCACTTAAAAAGTCATAACCATTTTCATAATATGTACTTGTCTATATCATTCCTTCCAATAAAAATACAGATAATTAGAAAATTTAATTAAACTATCATGAATTATAAATACAAGTAAGGAAAATTTCAATTACAAATCATACTCAGAGGCTGGTCTGAGACTTATAGTTTGACAGACATTGTGGTAGAGGTAGCATGGGATAGGTTCAGCTAGCCAATGGGATTCTTGTACAAGGTCTAAAGACCATACTTATTGTTTTAGTGCTAAAAAGATAGTGGTCAGATTGAGAAGAGAGAGTTTATGGACAAAGACTGGAGACTTTGTCCATGTTTCAAAAATAAATCTCTTGGGTTGGTATTTGCCAGTTACCAAATTATTTTCTTTTATGTAAAAGCCAGTGATCTAAATCTGACTTGTTTTATACTCTTCCCCACTCCCCCCACCCCTGTTTTTACTTTATTTATTTTCTTGTAGTGCTGGTATTTGAACTCCTGCCCCAGTAAACGGTAGATGATTGACAGCTTAATCACCCACCTCCAGATGCACTTTCAGCATGTAACTCTTAATTTCAGGAACAGGATATTTTCAAGGTATATTTCTCCTTTTGACTGGTGCCATGCAAGTGTATGCAAACAACAACAGGAGAAGAATGAAAATCCAGAGGAGGAACACAAATTCATTCTTCCCAGTGTGTAGGCCATTCTTCTTACTGACCTCCCCAAGGGAAAGTGGGCCACAGGATTTGAATTTTAGCACATGTTTACTTTGGCACCTTTTAGACCAGCCAACTATACAATTTTGTGAGTGTGAATACCTCCTTCTTGCTCTAAATGTTATGTTCTAGTAAACTACATAGGTAGCTAGCTAGATTATTCCTAAAACAATGAAGAAAAGCAAATTAAAAAGTCAAGACTCTAGAATGAAAATGTAGAGGAAACAATGACCTATTTATCTTACATAACTCTATGTGACCAGGGTTTTATGAGAGAGATTAATGTATCATTAATAGTCCTATCTTTCTCTTTAAAACTGACAAATTATACAAAGGAGTTAAAAAGTAAAGTCAAGTTTTAAGGTAAAAGTAAAATTATACATGATGACAAAAGTCATAAACTGGCTAGTCCTCATTACCAATAATTTCTCCAAGTATTAAATCATAGAAAAATAAATTGATGGGCAATCATTCTAGTTGCTCGATGGTTTGTGTTTCTCATTACAATTCTTTGAGACATGGATATGGCAGAGAAAAATATGAGCTTTTACACACAGGGGCACCAATCCAATTCCATAACAAACGTAGCATAACATATCATATAAAAATATAATAATTTAGCAGCACAATCGTGAGAACAGTAGCCACTCAAACTGATGAAGCCAATCGAGTTAAGGGCATGAAGAACTGATGAGACTGGAAGTATTAAAAACAGCAACAAGCAAACAAAAAGAAGATGAGGCAGAAGCTCCTATTTAAAAGAAAAAAAGAACACAACATCAAAAGCTTTCAAGTAGAACTAGGCAGCAATTCCTTGATTAATGGGGTGTGTAATGAAAGAAATGCTTGAACGTGACCTTTGTCAATGTATTCAATCTATATAACATGAACAGTAGTCATTTAGATGCCCAGTGGAAGTGTATCCAGGGCAACGTATATTCAGAAGAAAAAGTATCTTTTATAAAACATCTAAACTGTTGGTGGTTTTTCTTTCTACTAGAGAGACATGGTTTTTATAAAAACAACAAAAATGAGTGCTAAAAATGGACATAAATAATATATATTCATTTACTGCCCAAAAAATAAAAAAGAGGGAATTATAAGATGAGGATGAAATTTTTTCATTGTAGATTGGTTTTCTTTTTGGTAGGAAACAGGAAACACAATTAAGTTTCAAATTTCTGAAGTGGTATAATGTATATGGTCATATAAATCATGATATTAGTACAACTAAACATTCTTACAGGGGTGAGGAATTGGGCAATACAAAATCATACAATAAATTTTCCAGAAGAACACCATGGTGAGAGTATCTTTATGAATACAAATAATGTTTTTCAATCTGTCTCTGTCTCTATCTGTCTCTCTGTTCATCTGTCTCTCTGTCTCTCTCCTTCCCCATTTCTACCCCATCCCCAACACACACACATATCAACTTTGTGTATGAATATGTAACAGTACACATGAGGAGGTCAGAAGACATTCTGAGGTTTGGGTCTTATTTCACCTTGTGGCAGGATCTCTTTTTGTGTACTGCTGAGTAGACCAAGCTAAAGTTACCTTCTGGGACTTTGTGAGATACTTCTGTCTCTGCCTTCTGCCATAAGAAATCAGAAAATCAAAGGTCTTGTGATATGCACAATCATGTTGCTTCTAAGTTTTGTGGAAGTATTTGCATGTTTAGACTTGAAATTCATTGAGTGGTCAGAGATTAATGAGCTGATGTTGGCACTTGAAAGATAATTCTGAGAACAACAGAGATTCTGGAAGTCAGATTTGTGATATTCCAGAGGAATGTTTGAGAGTCTCAAATGCTGTATTAGGACCATGCATCGAACTAAGAATTTCAAGTTTCTGGTCTTGGGTTGAAGAATTATTTGTGATAAATTGGAGACAAGCACCACAGAAGTAAAATATTTATTTTAATCAGAAAACTGAAGGTAATTTGCTGCTGCTGAGAAATCAGCTCTTGTTAAGAAGATACCAGCTTCACTGATGTAAAATAGTCTGGGAATACTTACTCAGGGTCGGTACACAACGGCTATGATCCAGAGGGCATCCGAGGCTACATCTCAGGCTCATAGCTGAGCTTACAAATGTGTAAGAGTCCCTCATATGCTGCTGATTTTGAAGACATGAAAGCTGTATACTAACAGAGTCATGGAAAGCAGTGTGAAGCTAAGGATTGACTTCTGGTGGAAATGCACTTTGGTTGCACTGGAAACATTGGGATTTAAGAGACTGTAGAAAGAAGCTGAGACTTGATACCGTTGGTAAGGTTGGAGATAGTGTAGAGTCACCAAGAGGCCATCAGTGAAAGTGCAGTCTTAGTTGCAGAGGGTAGTGTATTGCAGACACTAAGAGCATAGTCTGACTACCAAAACCAGCAGCAGGTATAGAGTGAGACTACCTGATCTTGGGAAACAATATAAAAAGTCAGGATGGCGGAGCAAGAGAGGATGAGCTGCCTAAGTCCTCTGACTATTAAGTGAATCACAGAGATTGGACTCGGAACTCTTTATGGTTTGATTTGGGTTTCAAAGTGATTTGATCACCCTGGTTCATCACTCTTATTATTTGAAAGCAATTTTAATTAATTTTTACTTTCAAGAAGCCCACTGTTAGGAGACTTTTGACTTTTAAAATGTTATTAGATATTTAAAAAGAACTCGGACATTTTAAACTTTGAATTTTTTAAAATATTGTACAACATTTAATATTTATTTTGTTTTATGATGCAATATTAAAATTAACATTTTGGAAACTAAAAAGCAAGGAAAAATTAGGATTTAATAGTGACATGCTTGAGTATAAAGCTGTCAATGGATGATTTCTTATGGTTAATTGTTTCCTTGGAGGAATTATTTTGCATTTTTTGTCTTTTCCATTTGTTTATTTTACAAGCCACAAGCTGGAATAATTTGGAGAGAGGGGACATCAATTGATAAAAGCCTTGTATCAGATTGAGCTGCAGCCAACTAGGTAGGATATTTTCTTGATTAATTATTGAAAACATTTTTGTGATAATTTCAACCTGGCACCTCACCTTTTAAAAAACATATATATGTGTCTGTGTAAGGACACTTTCATTTGTTTGTGGGTACATGAAGAACTCAAAGGAATTAGATCACTTGCACCTGCAGAAACAGATGGGTTTAAGTCATCTAACAGCAATAGAGAAAGCTAAATGAAGCATGTCCTCTGAGAAGAGCATAAGAGTTCTTTCTTTTTTTTTAATTAATTTTATCTATTCACTTCATAACCCAATATCAGCCCTTCCTCTCCTCCTAGTACTCCCTCAGTCAAGTCCTACCCATATTCTCCTTAGAAGGGGAAGCCCCTTCTGGGTGTCAACCCCCTATGCACCTACCCCTCTACCACTACAGCTAGACAAACTGTCCATTTAGGGGTGCAGGATCCACAGGAAGGCAGGGAGGCAATAGGTTCAGGGGTACCCCTGAATGGTTGTTTGGAGGACCCCCATTGTCTTAGTCAGGGTTTCTCTTCCTGCACAAAACATCATGACCAACCAAGAAGCAAGTTGGGGAGGAAAGGTTTTATTCAGCTTATATTTACATATTGCTGTTCATCACCAAAGGAAGTCAGGACTGGAACTCAAGCAGGTCAGGACTCAGGAGTTAATGCAGAGGCTATAGAGGGTTGTTTCTTACTGGCTTGCTTCCCTTGGCTTGCTCAGCTTGCTTTATTATATATTTATTATATAATATATAAACATATATATTATATAATATTTTTATATTATAGGACTACCAGCCCAGGGATAGCACCACCCACAATGGGCTAGGCTCTCCCCCCTATTGATCACTAATTGAGAAAATGCCTTACAGCTGGATCTCATGGAGGCACTTCCTCAAGGGAGGCTCCTTTCTCTGTGATAACTCCAGCTTGGATCAAGTTGACATTCAAAACCGGTCAATACATCCATGAAGATCGTGTTTCTTATCTCCTACATATGTGCAGTGGTACTCTTTGGTTGGTGATTCAGTCTCTGGGAAACCTCAAGAGTCCCGGCAGGTTGATTCTGTTGGTCTTCCTGTGGAGTTCCTGTCCTCTTTGTGTCCTGCAATCTTTTCCTCAATTCTTCTATATAACTCCCGAGTATTGAATTCCATCTACTGTTCAGGTGAGAGTCTCTGCATCTCTTTCTATTGGCTTTTGTGTGGAGCCTTTCAGAGGAGAGTTATACTAGTTTCTTGTCTGAAAGCAAAATAGAGTATCCTTAATAGTGGCAGGGATTGGTTCTTGCCCATAGAATGTGTCTCAATTTGGGGCAGTCATTGGTTGACCATTCCCTTAGTCTCTGCTCTATCTTTGTCCCTGCACATCTTGTAGGAAGGACACATTTTGGGTGGAAAGCTTTGTGGTAGGTTGCTGTCTTTATCCTGCCACTGGAAGTTCTGTCTATTACAGAGGTGACCACTTCAAGACCCATATACTCAACTTCTAGGAATCTCAACTGGAGTCCCTCTTAGACCCTCCAGGGCTCTCCCCATCCCAGGTATCTGAGAAGTCCGAGAGATTGCCCATGTCCCCCTGCCAATCTTCTTCTCTCTCCCCTGCTCTCCTTACATATGGTCTCTCCCTCCCATCCCCTCTTCCAACCAATCCCCTCCTTATCTATTGATCCATTTCTACCTCAAAGGATACCTCATCTTAAACTAAATCTCTTCCAGTAAAGTTCCTACCAGATACTAAGATCCATATATGGATTTAAAATTCCATTGTAATTTTATTTTAAAAATTATACTTTATTTCATTTATTTATTTTGTCAGAGCTGAGTTCAGGAGCCAACTAACTGGACAAGCCTGCTTTCTCCTTCCATCTTTGCTCATGTTCTGTGAATTGAGCTCAAGTCTCAAATCAACATCGTGTCTTCATCCATTGAGCCATCTTAATGGCTCCTACAATGAGATTTTTAATTACTCTTAAAAATATATGTTTTGCAAAAATTATGCTTTAAATTAACATAGTGTATTAGTTCTTAAAGATGACCTAAAAGTCATCAACAAATATTAGGAACAGTTTACTGTTAGGTCTTTATTTTATTTTATTTATTAGATATTTGCTTTATTTACATTTCAAATGTTATCCCCTTTCCTCCTTACCCCTCTGAAAACTCCCTATCACATCCCCCCTCCCCTGCTTACCAAACCCCCTTCCCACTCTCCTGACCTGGCATTCCCTACACTGGGGCATTGAGCCTTCACAGGACCAAAGATCTCTCCTCCCATTGAAGCTGGACAAGGACATCCTCTACTACATATGTAGCTTGAGCCGTGGGTCCCTCCATGTGTACTCTTTGGTTGGTAGTTTAGTCCCTGGGAGCTCTGGGATTATTGGTTGGTTCATATTATTTTTCCTCTTATGGGACTTAGTTGGCAAGTGGCTGACTAAGGTGTCTATTAGCATAACAAAGTGGATGCTGACTAGCTCTCTCAGCATCCCTTAGTACCTGTGTTTCCTCTCAGCCCTTCTCACCCAGCACTCTACCCTAAACCTCTCACTTTTAGGATTTTCCCCAGCCTAATCCATAAATAACCCAGCCATTTTGTCTACACTGATGTCTTAGCCCCTTGGCCCTGGATGCTTCTAGGTCAGCCGGTCCTCTCTTGATCTCCCTCCCTTTCCCTTGTCTCATGTTCCTATTTAGTCTGTTGGCCATGTCACGCTGGACTCTTTCCTATGACTGCTTTGTGCTCTATATCTACAATAAAAATCTCCATACTTTAGGATTAGTCATGTCCTCCTTCTTTGCATATTTCTTTTTTTTTTCATTCATTTACTTGTTTGCAGTACATTCCTCAGGCAGACATTGCACCGTATGAAATTAAAGTGTTGGCCAGCCATCTGTACTCTGTGTTACTGTGCCATTAAGAGTAGACAGCCTCTACAATATTCTCTGGAAGGAAAAGTGCTGCAGGGCACATAGGGATTTTCAGTCCATGAGTTAATTAAAGTTGCCATTTTAGAGCACAGTTATGAATGAGATTTACATATTCTATCACTTCTCATCAATATTAATAGGATGGAATATTACTAAAATTATAATTTTCTTACATTAAAATAGAACAACCATGAGAGCAATAACAGATACTTAAGAAAAGCATAAAATCTGTATTATCTACATTGATTGATTTTATTCTTGGGAATCTGTAATGGTAATTCTTTTCTCTTTTATTGCAAGTATGTTTTTTAATCATAAAATATACTCAGTTCAAGGTTTCCCCTTTCCCGCTCCTCCCAGTTCCTCCAGACCCTTTTTTCTAACCACATTCAAAACCTTTCTGGGTCTCTTTAGAAAACCAGCATCTAAGAGAGAATAATGATAAGATAACACGATGAAACAAATCAGAAAAACTAAATGAGTAAAAAGAGCAGAAGTAAAAGCCCCAGTTGGAGAGACATACTCATTCTCACACACAAGAGTTCTACAACAAAGCTGGAACCATGCACACAGAGGAACTATAAGGGAAAAGAACAGAAGGAAAACACCCATAAGTAACAGTTTGAGACAACGAGCTTCCTAAGAAGTTTTGAGTTCCTTTTGTGTTAAACATCTATTTCTGGGCATTGAGCTTACCCTTAAGAGTGCTGTGTTTCTACAGCCAGGCTTCCTTGGAGAAACTTAATCTTTCATTTCCAAGTTGTTATTGAGTAGAGGTAGCTTCTCGGTTAGGGATGGGTTCTTGTGTCTCCATCTCTTCTCAACTCTAGGACTGCCTCTAGTGTAGGTCTTGAGCATACTGCCACATTCTCTCTGAGTTTAGATATGTATTTCCTGCTGTGGTGAGGACTGTTCTCCTTGATATTCTTACCCTCTGCTGGCTGTTACAATCTTTCAACCCTCTCTTCTGATGAGTTTCCTAATCTATAAGGAAAGGGATTTGAGTGAGGTATTTCATTCATAGCTGAATATTACAATGTATCTTACTCTCTGTACATTGCATGGCTGTGGGTCTCAATATTTGGTCCATCCTACTGAAAGAGGAAGCTTTTTGGGTGACGGGTAAGCAACACATTTATCTATTAGTATAGCAGAATGGCATTAAGCATCATTTTATTTAAAGGTTCTTTAACATATCAGTATGATTTGGTTTTTCCCTATATCTATGATCTATACAGTCTCATGTTGATCAATGTCTATAATAATTCTATAATTTTTTATAGACCCATCTTTCATTCAGTACTCATTTGGTAAATATCCATGAGTTTGTAAACATTCTGTTGTTTCTGTTATTACTTATAGGCAGATTCAATTTGTAGGAGTCAAATAGGAGACATGATGTTGTTTTAATTTTCTTGTATCTGGTGAGGCTTCCTTGTGTCCAAGCATGTGTTCAATTTTGGAGAAAGTTCCATAAGGTGCTGTGAAAAAGATATATTCTTTTGGTTTATGTGAAATGTTTCCTAAATATCTGTTAGATTCATTTGATTTATGACCTCAAGAGTTCAACATTTTTCTCTTAAGTTTTTGTCTGAATGACCTATCTATTTATGAGAGTAGAATATTGAAGTCATCCACTATTATTGTATGAGAATTAATATACGATTTAAGCAACTCCAGTGTTTGTTTTATGAACTTGGGGTGCCCTGGTATTTTGGTGTGTACATGCTAAGAATAACAAAATCTTCTTGGTGGATTTTTTATTAGATAATTATGTACTGTTCATGTACTGTGATTTATTATCTCCTCTGATTAGTTTTGAGTTGATGTCTATATGGTCAGATATTAAAATGGCTACAACTTCTTACTTCTTTATTTTCATTATACTTTATTGATTGTTTTGGAATTTTACATGTTGAACCCCAATCACATTCACTTACCAGTTCTTCCAGCTCTGTTCTCTTCTGTTCCTTTGTGTCTTCCCACTTGAAAGAAGAAGACAAGAAGGAGGGGTAGGAAGAAGAGGAGAAGAAGAAGGAGGAGTACAAGGAGAAGGAGGAAAAGAAGGAGGAGGAGGAGGAGGTCCAACTTGTGATATTTGTGTTGTTCACATACTGACTAGAGCATGATCAAACTCTGTGTCCAGCCCCTTAAAGATAACTGAGTCCTTAGTTTCCCTGACCTTTATAGTCAGTGGGAACAGATTATGGACTTCTACATGATTTCTGTCTACAGCGTGGACCACAGACATTCTCACTCTGTCTTGTGTCAGCATGCGCCATGGACTTCAGCAAGCTCTCTGGTAGCAGAACAGATCACACACATGAACATATTGCTCTGACACAGCATGGATTATGGACACTATCACTGCCTTTGTCCCTTGTTTGTAGCGTTGCTCAGGGACAGCCACATGACCCTCAGTTGCATCATGGTCATGAACATTAACACAGCTGCTAGATGCAGTAGGACCATGAACCTAGGCAGTGCTCTTGTCAGCAGTATAGACCACAGAAATTAACATGTCCACAGGTGGCAAGCCCAGGCCACTCACATTAACATAGCCCTCAGTATTGGTGTTTACTCACTTCTTAGACCCTGTATCTTGCAATTGCTTTGTCCATCTTTTGTCAACCTGAGGTGATATCTGTCCTGGATATTGACCTGTGTTTTTGGATCCAGCAGAAAGATAGATCCTATTTTCGAATCCATTCTGTTAATCTCTGCCCTTTTATTGGGGGAATTGAAACTGTTTGTCTTAGTCAGGGTTTCTATTCTTGCACAAACATCAGGACCAAGAAACAAGTTGGGGAGGAAAGGGTTTATTAAGCTTACACTTCCACATTGCTGGTCATCACCAAAGGAAGTCAGTACTGGAACTCAAGCAGATCAGGAAGCAGGAGCTGATACAGAGGATATGGAGGGATGTTACTTACTGACTTGCTTCCCCTGGCTTGCTCAGCCTGCTCTCTTATAGAACCCAAGACTACCAGCCCAGGGATGGCACCACACAAAATTGGCTCTCCCCTCTTGATTAGTAATTGAGAAAATGCCTTACAGCTGGATCTAATGGAGACATTTCCTCAGCTGAAGCTCCTTTCTCTGTGACAACTCCAGCCTATGTTCAGTTGACACATAAAACCAGCCAGTACACTGTTGATGTTGAGAATTATCAATGAGCAATATTTGTTGGTTTCCACTCTTTGGTTTGGGTATTTCTTTATTTTCCCCTCTTCTTATATGCTAGTGTAATATTTCTCTCTCTCTCTCTCTCTCTCTCTCTCTGTGTGTGTGTGTGTGTGTGTGTGTGTGTGTGTGTGTGTGTGTGTATGTGGTGTTTAGGGGGGAGGGGTATCTTCACGAATTAACCTCAATGGGTTGAAGTTTTTTGTTCTATCAGTTTCCTGCAGAAGTAAGGCTGAACTTGTAGGTAGATGCTACTTGATTTTTGTTGTTTTGTCTTGTTTTCAATCACAAATGCCTTTCTTTATCCACCTGTTGTGACTGAAAATTTTTCTGGTTATAGTTATCTGTTCTGGCATTTGTGGTTTCTTAGAATACATAGAACATTTTTTCAGACCCTTTTGGCTTTTAGATTCTCCTTTGAAGTATCAGGTGCTATTCTAGTGGATCTACCTTTTTTCCTAGAAGCCTTTAATAGCCTTTCTCTTTTCTATTATGTTTAGTGTTTTGATTACTATATGCTACAGAGACTTCTTCTGATCCAGTCTATTTGAAGTTCTTTATGATTCTTGTACCTTGATATGCTCTTCTTCTTTAAACTTGGGAAATTTTCTTTTATTATTTTGTTAGTCTCTCTGTTCTCTGTCATAATTCATACTTTATTCATTCTTCCCCATATTATAAGGCAACAAATATTTATAGAAGTAGGAAGAAAATAAACTTAACTACATTAATATGATAAATAAATATTTGATATATTATTTTTTTCTCAAGCTGATTCTGGAACCCTGGAAATTAAGTATGACAAGCAGAGCTTACTACTGTATCACATTCACTTCACTATGCTCAGTTTTAATAGGAGACTGAGGAATGACATGCTTATTGCATTAGATTTACTGGATTGCTTTCATTTTTACTGGAGAGGTTTTAATTAATCTATAGTTACACCTTGTTTTATTTGACATTTAAAGTCTTAGGTTATTTTCTTTATGTTAGGTCAAACATATATAACTTAAGGCCATTCCAAATGCTTGGAAGTAAATCTGGACTACTGTCAGATTTGTGTTCACATCTGTACATTAGTAAATCTTCATTCACTTGAGGAACAGATGAAATGCATTTGAAGAATAGATAAACATACTTCTCCTAGGTGTAGTGTATATTTATAATCTCAGCTCTCAGTAACTGAGCCAGGAGAGACCTGAATTGGAGGTTAACATGGGGGCACTGTGAACATGGGGGCTCTGAAAATATCTGTACTAGTGATATGGTTTTATATTTCCTTTACATGGTTAAATGATTTGGACAGGAGTGCACTTTTACCACAGAATAATACTTATCTGTTTATTATACCACAATTTAATTATCCACAAAGTTACTAGAAGTTAGGATAATTGCAATTGTGAATAAAATCTTCTCTAACCATGTTTATGCAGTCTGTGTATAAAAATACACCTTCAACTCTTTGGGGTAAATGCCAGGGAATAAAATTACTGGAAAGTATAGTCAGGTTTTATTTTGTTAAATATCTTTGTCAAGTTCTCTTCCAAATTGTGGTGCCATTTTGCATCCTACAAGCAAATAATGAGTTTTCTTGTTCCACATGATCATAAGCATTTGGTGTTGTCAGTTGGATTTTAACCATACTAATAGGTGTGTGGTGATAACTTGTTATTGCCTTACTGTGCTTTTTCCATGATGGTATTAAACAGGGTGTATCTTTTCCTATATTTATTCACCATCTGTGTGTCTTCTGTGGTGAAGAATGTTCTTTAGCGAAGAACTATAATTGTGTTTACTTAACCTAATCCAAAAAGCAATTTGTTAAAGGTTATTGGGCAGTTTACGGAGTTTCCAGCAAACAAAAGCACTAGCTTTACAGAATTGACCATGTTTCTCTCTATACTACTGTGGTCACAGAAAATTGGACAATGTATTCAAGGTTCCTGTTACTATCATTCATAGGTCTCTCTCTTACTCTCTGCAAAAATAAAGACAAGTGAAATCTTCAGGCATGAGGAGCCCTCCTTTGAGTTGTAGGTCAGAGTTGTCTAAGAGACTTGCAAAACTTTACAGGCTAATGTTATTGTCCTTGGTTACCCTGTAGAGGTGAAAAGTGTGTCCCATTTGCTGAAGACAGTTTGCATGTCAAACACAAGGCCTAGAGTTTCCTAAATGTCATGAATACCTCATTAAAGAGGACCAGCTTTTACGATACCAGAAGACACGTTGCAAGCATTCAAGGGAGATAAGGAACCCACATCAGGTTCATCAAGTAAAAGAAGGATCTGTGTGGTTTAATCTCCCCAGTGATGCAGTGGTGACACACATATTCTAATCAACACCTATCTAATTGGACTTAAGACCCACTATAAAAGATTAAAATCAAGCCTAGTTGTAGATACCTATCCAGCTACCTAAGGTTAGTGCAGTCAAGGTTCTTAGAGGAGAAAGAACAACTACCACATGAGTAAAAAAGCATAATCCCTAATAATAATCTGAACATGTATTCTTATAGACATATATCAGAGTAATCTTCACCCTCATCAAGAAAACTCCTTGCAATATATGGAAACCATACAGAAAATCACAACTAATAAAAATTGAAGAATCGTTGCGCTCATTCCCACTTGACACATTTAAAATGAACAAACAAACAAACAAAAAACCCTTCCCATATCTAAGGTTTCAGAATCATTGCAGAAGAAAGCACAAAGAGGGCTCCAGCATCAGGGCAGTTGGGAGCCCCAGGCTCAGAGACAGACAGGCATAATATCACTTGGGTCTCAGGCAGCTTGTGTGTACCCTGCTCCTCGGCAACTCTGCTGTGGGACTTCTGCCTTGCAGAGGGATCCCCCCCACCCCCCGCACTGGGCGGGAGCCTACCAGCTTCCCTTTGGCGACCTCTGTTCCTGGATAGACTGCACTGAGGAGACAGGTACCCAGGTTCACCCCAATATAACATTGCTTGGGACACTGCCTGTTGGGGTTTCCATCTGCGCCCAAGAGCAGGACAGTGCTGCGGTCCTCTGGGCAACAGCTCTGCTGTGGGCCATCTCCCCTGCAGAGTGACCTGAGCTGCCGAGAGAGTGCAGAGTGCACTCCACCGTATTTGCTCCAGCATCAGGGCAGTTGGGATCTCCAGGCTCAGAGACAGACAGGCATAATATCGCTTGGGTCTCAGGCAGTTTGTGTGTACCCTGCTCCCAAGAGCTGAGCAGGTTTGCAGTAACCAACGCGCCAGCTCTGCTGTGGGACTTCTGCTCTGCAGAGGGACCCACTCTCCCCCCCCCCCCGCGGAGAGATCACACACCCCTGCACAGGGCTGGAGACTACAAGCCTCCCTTTGACAACCTATGCTCAGGGAATCCACTACGCTGAGCCTTTGGATGTGCAGGGATTCCCCAATATAACATCACTTGAGGCAAGGCACATCAGGGCTCCAAAGTCACTCAGGAGCAGGGCAGGCCCCAGAAATCTGTGCAAGGGGAATCCCGGTAATCCAGGGGGGTCAGAAATAGCTTGGCAGGCTCACAGGAGGTCCAACCAACAGCCAGTGACAGCAGGACCAACTAACACCAGAGGTAACCAGATGGCAAAAGGCAAACGTAGGAACGTTACTAACAGAAATCAAAGTAATATGGCACCATCCGAACCCAACTCTCCAACAGCAGCAAGTCCTGGATACCCCACCACACCCTAAAGACAAGATCTGGATTTAAAATCACTTCTCATGATGCTATTATCGGACTTCAAGAAGGACACAAATAAATCTAATAAAGAATTACAGGAGATCATGAATCAATGGTTAGAAGCCCTTACAAAGGAAACACAAAAATCACTTAGAGAAATGCAGGAGAACATGGATCAACAGATGGAGGCCCACAAGGAGGCAACACAAAAATCGCTTAAAGAAATGAATCAACGGGTAGATGCACTTTCAAAAGAATCACAAAAATTGCATAAAGAAATGCAGAAGAATATGGGTCAACAGATGGATGCCCATAGGGAGGCAACACAAAAATTGCTTAAAGAAATGAATCAACGGATAGATGCCCGTACAAAGGCAACACGAAAATTGCTTAAAGAAATGCAGGAGACGATGTATCAACAGATGGAAGCCCATGGGGAGGAAACACAAAAATCGCTTAGAGAAATACAGGAGAACTTGGGTCAACAGGCAGAAATCCTGCAAGAGGAAATGCAAAAATCCCTTAAAGAAATACAGGAAAATACAAACAAACAAGTGAAGGATCTCAGCAAATCCATCCAGGAACTAAAAAAGGAAGTAGAAACAACTAAGAAATCACAAAGGGAGACAACTTTGGAGATAGAAAACCTTGGGAAGAAATCAGGAGTCATAGATGCAAATATCAACAATAGAATACAAGAGATGGAAGAAAAAATCTCAGGTGCTGAAGATACCATAGAAAGCATCTACTCAACAGTCAAAGAAAACGCAAAATGCAAAAAACGTGTAACCAAAAACATCCAGGAAATCCAGGACACAATGAGAAGACCAAACCTAAGGATTATAGGTATAGATGAGAGTGAAGATTTGCAACTTAAAGGGCCAGTGAACATCTTCAACAAAATTATGGAGGAAAACTTCCCTAACCTAAAGAGAGAGATGCCGATGAACTTACAAGAAGCCAACAGAACTCCAAACAGACTGGACCAGAACAGAAATACCTCCCGTCACATAATAATCAAAACATCAAATGTACTAAACAAAGAAAGAATATTAAAAGCAGTAAGAGAAAAGGGCCAAGTAACATGCAAAGGAAGACCTATCCGAATCACATCAGGTTTATCACCAGAGACCATGAAAGCCAGAAGATCCTTGGCAGATCTCATGCAGACACTAAGAGAACACAAATGCCAGCCTAGACTACTATACCCAGCAAAACTCTCAATCACCATAGATGGAGAGACCAAGATATTCCATGATAAAACCAAATTTTCACAATATCTTTCCACAAACCCAGCCCTACAAAGGATAATAGGTGGAAACCGCCAATACCAGGAGAGAAACTACACCCTGGAAAAAAGATAGTAACCTTCTTTCATCAAACCCAAAAGTAGATAACCACTCAAACATAAAGATAGTGTTAAGAATAGAAGGCGGCAATAATCACTATTCCTTAATATCTCTTAATATCAATGGTCTCAATTCCCCAATAAAAAGACATAGACTAACTGACTGGATACGTAAACAGGACCAAGGATTTTGCTGCGTGCAGGAAATGCACCTCAGTGTCAAAGACAAACACTACCTCAGACTAAAAGGCTGGAAAACAATTTTACAGGCAAATGGTCCCAGGAAACGAGCCAGAGTAGCCATCCTAATATCGGATAAAATTGACTTTCAACCTAAAGTCATCAAAAAAGACACAGAAGGACACTACATACTGATCAAAGGAAAAATCCACCAAGAAGAACTCTCAATTCTGAATATCTATGCTCCAAATGCAAGGGCAACCTCATTCATAAAAGAAACTTTACTAAAGCTCAAAGCACACATCGAACCTCAAACAATAGTAGTGGGTGACTACAGCACCCCGCTCTCTGAAATGGATCGTTCAGGAAAGCAGAAACTAAACAGGGACACAGTGAATCTAATTGAAGCCTTGGACCAAATGAAACTAACAGATATATATAGAACATTTCATCCTAGAGCTAAAGAATACACCTTCTTCTCAGCACCTCAAAAATCGACCATATAATTGGTCACAAAACAGACCTCAACAGATATAAGAAGATTGAACTAATCCCATGCCTCCTATGAGATCACTATGGAATAAGGGTGGTCTTCAATGGCAACAAAAACAACAGAAAACCCAAATACACATGGAGGCTGAACAATGCCCTACTCAATGATAACTTGGTCAAGGAGGAAATAAAGAAAGAAATCAAAGACTTTTTAAAATTTAATGAAAATGAAGGCATAACATACCCTAATTTATGCGACACAATGAAAGCAGTGCTAAGAGGAAAATTCATAGCCCTGAGTGCCGCCAAAAAGAAATGGGAGAAAACATACACTAGCAGCTTAATGGCACATCTGAAAGCCCTGGAATAAAAAGAAGCAAATACACAAAAGAGGAGTAGAAGGCAGGAAATCATCAAACTCAGGGCTGAAATCAATCAAGTAGAAACAAATAAAACCATATAAAGAATCAACAAAACGAGGAGTTGGTTCTTTGAGAAAATCAACAAGATAGATAAGCCCTTAGCCAGACTAGTCACAGGGCACAGAGACAGTATCCAAATTAATAAAATCAGAAACGAAAAGGGAGAGATAAAAACAGAAACTGAGGAAATTAAAAAAAAATCATCAGATCCTACTACAAAAGCCTATATTCAATACAACTTGAAAATCTTGAGGAAATGGACAATTTCCTTGACATATACCAAATACACAAATTAAATCAGGATCAAATAGACCATCTAAACCATCCTATAACCCCTGAAGAAATAGAAGTCGTCATTGGAAGTCTTCCAACCAAAAAAAGCACAGGTCCAGATGGTTTTAGTGCAGAATTCTATCAGACCTTCAAAGAAAACCTAACACCAATACTCTTCAAACTATTCCACATAATAGAAACAGAAGGAACACTACCCAACGTGTTCTATGAAGTCACAATTAAGCTAAGACCAAAAGCACACAAAGATCTGACAAAGAAAGAGAAACTCAGGCCAATCCCGCTTATGAATATAGATGCAAAAATACTCAATAAAATTCTTGCCAACCGAATACAAGAACACATCAAAAGGATCATTCACCACGATCAAGTAGGCTTCATCCAAGGGATGCAGGGATGGTTCAATATAAGGAAATCCATCAATGTAATCCACTATATAAACAATCTCAAAGAAAAAAAAACCACATGGTCTTCTCATTAGATGCTGAGAAAGCATTTGACAAAATTCAGCATCCTTTCATGCTAAAGGTCTTGGAAAGACCATGAATTTGAGGCCCATATCTAAACATAGTAAAACCAATTTACAGCAAACCAGTAGCCAACATCAATCTAAATGGAGAGAAACTTGAAGCAATCCCACTAAAATCAGGGACTAGACAAGGCTGCCCCCTCTCTCCATATTTCAATATAGTACTTGAAGTTCTAGCTGGAGCAATTAGACAATAAAAAGAGGTC
The DNA here is from genome assembly GCA_036184795.1 of Tokudaia tokunoshimensis. Taxonomy (NCBI): domain Eukaryota; kingdom Metazoa; phylum Chordata; class Mammalia; order Rodentia; family Muridae; genus Tokudaia; species Tokudaia tokunoshimensis. The sequence goes on from BTHU01000015.1 coordinate 66,709,571, forward strand.
AAAGGGATACAAATTGGAAAGGAAGAAGTCAAACTATCACTATTTGCAGACAATATGATAGTATACTTAAGCGACCCAAAGAACTCCACCAGAGAACTCCTACAGCTGATAAACAACTTCAGCAAAGTGACTGGATATAAAATCAACTCAAGCAAGTCAGTAGCCTTCCTATACTCAAAGGATAAGCAGGCTGAGAAAGTAGTAAGAGAAATGATACCCTTCACGATAGCCACAAACCATATAAAGTATCTTGGTGTGACTCTAACCAAACAAGTGAAAAATCTGTATGACAAGAACTTCAAGTCTCTGAAGAAAGAAATCGAAGAAGACCTCAGAAGATGGAAAAATCTGCCATGCTCATGGATCGGCAGGATTACTATAGTAAAAATGGCCATCTTGCCAAAAGCAATATACAGATTCAATGCAATCTCCATCAAAATCCCAACGCAATTCTTCATAGAGTTTGAAAGAGCAATTCAAAAATTCATCTGGATTAACAGAAAACCCAGGAGAGCTAAAACTATTCTCAAGAGTAAAAGAACCCCTGGGGGAATCAGTATCCCGGACCTCAAGCTGTACTACAGAGCAATAGTGTTAAAAACTGCATGGTATTGGTACAGTGACAGGCATGTAGATCAATGAAACAGAATTGAAGACCCAGAAATGAATCCACACTCCTATGGTCACTTGATCTTTGACAAAGGAGTTAAAACCATCCAGTGGAAAAATGATAGCCTTTTCAACAAATGGTGTTGGCTCAACTGGAGGTCAACATGCAGAAGAATGCAAATTGACCCATTCTTATCTCCTTGACTAAGCTCAATTCCAAGTGGATCAAGGATCTCCACATAAAAGCAGACACACTGAAACTAATAGAAAGGAAACTAGAGAAGAACCTTGAACATATGGGCACAGGGGAGAATTTCCTGAATAGAACTCCAATAGCTTATGCTCTAAGATCAAGAATTGACAAATGGGACCTCATTAAATTACAAAGTTTTTGCAAGGTAAAAGACACTGTCAAAAAGACAGTGGCAACCAACTAACTGGGAAATGATCTTTACCAACCCTACATCCAACAGAGCACTAATATCCAATATATACAAAGAACTCAAGAAGTTAAACTCCAGAGACCCAAGTAACCCTATTAAAAAATGTGGTACAGAGCTAAACAAAGTGTTCTCACCTGAAGAATATCTAATGGCTGAGAAGCACCTAAAGAGATGTTCATCATCCTTAGTCATTAGGGAAATGCAAATCAAAACAACTCTGAGATTCCATCTCACAACAGTCAGAATGGCCAAGATCAAAAACACAGGAGACAGCAGTTGTTGGCAAGGATGTGGAGAAAGAGGAACACTCCTCCACTGCTGGTGGGATTGCAAGCTGGTACAACCACTCTGGAAAGCAGTCTGGCGGTTCCTCAGAAAACTGGGCATGACACTCCGGGAGGATCCGGCTATACTACTCCTGGGCATATACCCAGAGGCTTTACCTGTATGCAATAAGGACACATGCTCCACTATGTTAATAGCAGCCTTATTTATAATAGCCAGAAGCTGGAAAGAACCCAGATGTCCCTCAACGGAGGAACGGATTCAGAAGATGTGGTATATTTACACAATGGAATACTACTCTGCAATTAAAAACAATGAATTCACGATATTCCTAGGCAAATGGTCAGAACTGGAAAATATCATCCTTAGTGAGGTAACCCAATCACAAAAGAACACACATGGTATGCAGTCACTGATAAGGTGATATTAACCCAGAATCTCGGAATGCCCTAGACACAATTCGCATATCAATAGATTTCCAAGAAGATGGAAGGAGAGACCCTGGTCCTGGAAAGACTGGATGTAGGAAAATGCCAAAACAGAGAATTGAGAGTAGTTTGAATGGGGAAAAGAGGGAGGGAAGGGGGCTTATGGGACTTTAGGGGAGGGAGAAAATGGGAAAGGGGAAATGATTTGAAATCTTAATAAAAAAAACTTAGGAAATAAAAAAAAAAAAAGAAAGCACAAAGAGGTAGTAAAATCCAGAGGATTTTAGGGTTGTCATTAGAATGTGTCTCCTAGTTGTTTTGGAATCTATACCCATATTGCATCATTAACAGAACTTCATAAACATAAGCTATGAATGTACAACAGCAACATATATGGACAGTAGAAAGCCCAAGAAGCCTCAACCTTACTCTTCAAGCAACTAGGAACTTTGGGCAACTAAGGATTGCTATAGGGTAAGAAATAGTCTTCTATAAAAAGAGTACCCCTATGTTCTCTAGTATCCTATGGACATCTCTGAAAACTTACATACAAATAATATTATACAGACTGAGCAAGCTGTCTTATGTATTTAGAAAAGTATGTGTGTGTTAACTGTATATCTTAAATATATGTGTAATGATGATTATTTAAAGAGAGACCATGAATTTGAGAAGGTACAAGGAGAGATTTATTGGTGGGATTTATACAGGGGAAGAAGGAAAAATGATATAATTATATTTTAATCTCAAAAATAAAAGTGATAGTAACAATAGAATAAATATTTTTTAGACTTCCTTGTGCTGAACTACAATTTTGATTATGGGCCTTGTAATAAAAGTTTCTAAATGATGCATGCTTTCAACCTGGATGCAGAGGGAACTACCAAGGCTACTTCTCAATATACCGAGAGGAGTAAGAATACATGGAGGGACCTTTGTTCAAATATGAAAATGGTGTTCAAAATCAAGTTAAATTCTACAGCATTGCCACACAGGTCATTCTTTTATTGGTTATTATTTATAACACCTTATTTTATACTGCCAAAGTTTCTTCTTTGTTATGTTGTTATCTGAATGCATTCTGACATCTGGCTTCTTGTATATGAGTCTCCTGTTCATTGTTGTACATGTCTTGTGAAATGATAGTGAGGGTTTATATTAACCAGTTCCCACCAATTTAGACAATTCAAGTTCTAGTGAATTTCCAATGACTGTAACTTCGAATGAATAGTTCACACACATAAACCCATATTCACACACACATACAAACACACACACACACACACAATTCTGAGAACTAGAGTAATTAACCATGTATGCATTACTTCATAAGATTGCAGAATGCAAATTTCATCCAGTATACAGTAGAATAAGATTGGGCTGATAATATTTGTAAGAAAAATTGTCAACAGACAGGTAATTTTGGCTACCAGGTAAAACTTTTTTAAATTTCTTATTTTTTATCATTTAGTTTTTATAGTATGTTTTTTTACTGATTGTAATAAATGGTTTACAGTTAATGATCTTTTAGGTAACATAATTTGATCATCCTTTTCTTTTTCTTCTTGAGCAGAAACTACCAGGATCAATGGACCTTCATCTACATATACTTTTAGCACAGGTGTTCAGTGAGCAAATTGTTCTCCACAGAGTTATTTACTACAGTGTTATTTGTCTGTGGTAAATTCTTGTCTGAAAATATTTTGGTGTTGCTCAGCCCTTAGCACATAACTTTAATTTCTCTGACTGAAATACAAACACACCCTTAGTACATACATTAGTCCCAAACAATGAAAGTAAACTTAGTTGGTAGAAGGAAGAACCCACGTTTGAAAGTGTTGTCTAATTGAGTGACAGACAAAGTGATTAATTAGAGGAAGTTTTGACAGAATTGGATATGCCCAGCTATCAATAGAAGAGAGAGGAAAGGGAACCTACTTAAAAGAGGAGGCAGTTTGACCTGGACAGTGGTACAGAGATAGGTTGTAGAGGAAGAACAAGCTAGAGAATGAGAAGAAGCCAGAAGACTGGAACAGATTGCTAGGGTTAGTTTGAGTTCAAGCAGATTAGTTCAGGAGAGAGAGAGAGAGAGAGAGAGAGAGAGAGAGAGAGAGAGAGAGAGAGAGAGAGAGAGAGAGAGAGAGAGAGAGAGAGAGAGACAGAGACAGACAGAGAGAGAGAGACAGACAGAGACAGGGAGAGAGAGAGAGAGAGAGAGAGAGAGAGAGAGAGAGAGAGAGAGAGAGAGAACAACTGAGTTGAATCACCCAGCCAGAGATCAGAAAGGAGTAGGAAGGGTTGAGTTTATTCAGCAGCAAGTCTCAGAGACTGAAAACATTCAAGGCCTAGGTTAGATGAGAGGCTAGAAGCTTCCAGTACTAGCCCTAGGTTAGCAGACTGAGACAATAAGCCTTGGAGAAGACAATTCCATCAGGCAAATAAAAACAGAAATTTTCAAATAATCATAAATTTTATTGTGCATGCCATTCTGTGTACTATAATGAAATCTTAATATATTGTTTGCACCTACTCCATAAATAATCCCTTTGTTCAGTGCATCCAGAGTACCTACACAACCTTGTCATTTGTCACTAGCTAGCTTTCTCTTATATCACTTCTACTATTGCATTTCAGCAAGGAGTTTAAGAAATACCTAATATATCTAAGAATGGTGCCTTGATGAAGTGAGGAGAATAATGGTACAAAGGAGGTACAAGTTCTAAAAGAGGAAAACTGATGAGCTCAAATTTTATATGTCAATATTTCAGGCAAACAAGCCCTAAAACCCAACATAAATACAACTTTTGCTATGTGTGATGTTCAATATTCACTATGCGTCTGGGATCACATGTCCTTCCAGGAAGTAATATCAGGGTAGATTCAAAATTCCTTAGTCCAACATTAGTAGTTAATAAACAATGCAGGTCTTTACTGCTAGTGCATATCATATGCTGCTAATTTCCAATACTAAGCATTTTCATTGTATAAAACTAACTTAAGCAACCAAATTGCTAGACCTTATTATTTCTGTAATGGTATGGTATTGTGTTAAATATTTTAGGAAAGTATTACTTCTTATCACTCATAGTAGGCAAATGTTTTAGTATATGTGCTGCCAAAGCGAGCACGAGGCAAATGTTTTAAATAGCAGTAAGAATGGTCTATTCTTTCAGTCCTTACTTCAACTGCATAACTAAGAAATACTAATATTGATTATAAAAAGCAATCCACTATTGTTAATGTAGAAGAACATTAGTTCCAGGATTCAGTTTTTGTGTGTGTGTGTGTGTTGACGCCTACAGAGTTTATAACGTGCTGATTTGAAAATCAAAGTTCTATTTCAGAGTCATTGCTCTCTAAGGAATGTTTGACTTTGAATAGCAATACATTTATAAGTGATCATGGAGTAGGGAAAGTCTTTCATAATTCCTTGTGTTTCTTTACTGACTTGTAGCCAAAAAAAAAAAAAAAAAAAAGAAAGAAAGAAAGAACTCACTGGTACTTAGATAAACTTGTAACAGCTTTCTATACATAAAATTATAGTGAATTCTTCCAAGAAAACATAGCTGACCATAAACTTTAGTTGTTTTGAATGGATGATCATTGATTAAATAAATGTCTTCTTTCAATGCTCATCAAGACTATAGAAATGATATAAATATGAAGAATTGAGACTAGGGAATATTGAAATTCCATTCCACATCAACTTAAGCATCAATAAAAAACTCCATGCATGCAGCTTAAAATAGATTAATAGTTCGTACTTTCAGTAAACGCACACACCCCCACACACATATATTATTACCATCACCTTAAATGACAACTATGTTTCAATTAATCTCATCAGTCATAGTTAAATACACTTAACAGTTCAGAATTAGTTTTAATTGGAAAACCTATCCTTTAATTGTTTGGAGTTAATTTTGCTGGAAGAATAGGAGTATTCAGTTATTCACTAATAAATATCATAACAAATGTGTATGTGTATGTGAACTGCCCAATAGTTTCATGGAGTCATGCCAAACATCTGCTCATTTTGCATGAATAATGATTTGCAATACAGAAGTAAAAAATAGTTTTCATTCAATATGCACAATAGTTATTATGCATATTAAATACTTTAGACATGTATTACTGTAATTTGTGTCAATTTGGTGTAAGTATGTGACAGATAGCTGTGGCCTGTTTGAACAGGACAGGAATTTGCATAAATAACTGCATGTTTTATACCTTCATTTTTATACCATTAACAAGATCTCTCCATTGGCAAACCTAGAAGCATTGTGATAATTGTAATAAAGATAGATTGCCATTTCAAAGAGAGATGATAATCAGAAAATATTTAACTAATAATAGAACTTATCTTCCAAAATTCTCCTATGAAGAAGTCTTATCTGTAGATTATAAGGCAGTCATATGAACAAAAGAAATGATATATTCTCACAATCACAATAAAATTAGGCTAAAATAATCAGGTGCATTCCAAGGTGTATCATTGAGAAAATAGCCATCATACAACATGGTGGTCTAGTAAAGTGTGATTTTGTATTTTTTCATTCATTATTACATAATAAAAATACTGCAATTTGCATAAATATTCTGTACTTTTTAGAAGAATATGTCTGTTCATTTATTGTCATTGATTTGGAAAATATTTCTCTTTGACTTATGAAGGTGAGTTCCATTCAAAATACTGTGCCACACAGCTTCATTTGAATGTTTTGTATTCTGTCTATCTTGCCACTGGAAGGAATTTTCCAATTATATGCCTCAAAGATACAGGTTTTACAAGAGGCTTGCTGATAAACTGGTTTAATAACCTGTCACTTAAGTCAGAGCCAGTCACTTGGTCCACACTGAAACTTGAGGACGTTGAGGAGCAGGAAAGCACCAGTCTGGCTTGATTGACACTTTGTTCCTCGCTGTCATTAAGTAACTACTCTTCTTTCTGCATCCCTTCATTACTCAACTCCATATGTCCTCATCTGCCTTTCCAGTACTTGGATTACAAGAAACATGAGGTGAGAATTGCAAGCATTGTTCTCAGCATAAATATTATATTCAAGACTGGACGATAGTATGTTTTGAAGATGCATGAGTTGTAATAAATCATGACTTCTCTCAATGACACTTTCAAATGAAAATGTTTATTGGGCCAGACAACTGAATCACTGAGCGTTATTTACCTCAGGTGCTGACAAATCATGCCAGATGTTGGATTTAAACTCTGACTCAGTGACTGCAGCAGAAAACTACCTTGGCATTTTACAAAGCATCTGTTATAGGCACCAATCCCCATAAAACATGAGCTACAGAGTCTTGATGTAAGCAATACCAAACAAGAGCTTAAAGCTTAAACCTTGCCAAATCCAGAGAGCATGAAGCCAGAAGCCAGTAAGAATAGAACTTGTTATATTAAAGGCAAACAATTCCAGAATGTTTGATTAACATTTGAGTGGATAAGTATGTGATGTATGTGAATTCAACTAACATGACACAGCATAAATATCCTGACTTTGTAATATTTATATATGCATCATCTTAATATATATTAAAATATAAAATATATTATGATATTTTATTATATTAATTTATATGTTACATAATATATGCAAATGTATAACATATTTTATATATTAAAATGACATATTTGAGTGTTCCTGTTGGTTTTTATGAAGTGTATTTATAAATTACTAAAATATTTATGAAGTATCACAACTTCTAGTAAGGTATAATTTCAGTATGGCAAAGTATCTATTACTCAAAATTCCATATATAGTTCTAAAATAACCCCTAAATCTTGAGATTGTTTCAATTAGAAACCAGATATAAATGACATTTTAAAATAGTGTGTGGATTCTTTTTCCTGAGAAGACACATAAAATAAAGTTGACTTTAAAATTATTGTAAAATAAAACAGATATTTTGAAAAAGTATTTAATCTTTTCCAATAAAAGACAGTAGAGAGAGGGAACTTATAGAGCCCACCTCCAGCAGGAAGATAGGGCATCAAGTGAGAGAGGGGATTGCCATCCCACAGTCAAAACTCTGACCCATAATTGTTCCTGTCTGAAAGAACTGCAGGGATGGAAATGGAGAGGAGCCTGGGGAAAAGAAAGTCCAGGTGCAGGCCCAAAGTGGGATGGAGCTCAAGGGGAGTTCCTAAGGCTTAACACTATTACTGAGGCTATGGAGCGCTCACCAAAAGGGACCTATCATGACTGCCCTCTGGAAGACTCAATAAGCAGCTGAAAGTGTCAGATGCAGATATTTGCACTCAACCAATGGACAGAAGCTGATGATGCCTGTTGTTGAAGTAGGGAAGGCTGAAAGAAGCTGAGGATTAGGACAATCCTGTAGGAGGACCAGCAGTCTTAATTAACCTGGACTCCTGAGATCTCTCACACACTGGACCACCAACCACGCAGCATACTCCAGCTGATATGAGGCCCCCAACACACACAGTGTAGAGGACTGCCAGATCTGGGTTTAGTCAGAGAAGATGCACCTAATCCTCAAAAGACTGGAGGTCCCAGGGAGTTTAGTGGTCTCATTGGGTAGGGGTAAGGGTGGGGACATACTCTTAAAGACAGGGGGGTGGGGAAGAGATATTGGATGTGGAACAGTTGGCGGGTGGACTTGGGGGGTAATAAAATCTGGAGTGTAAAAATTAAATAAATAAATAAATAAATGATTAAAAAAGGCAATCCAAACAAATTTGTTAGTTTAAAAATAATGTAATCACTCATGTTATTATTTGATTGTTCAGAGAGTAGAACAGCTTCATCTCTATAAATTAAATGTAAGAAAGTTTGCTAATTTAATTAACATAAAATATTCATTTTTCTATTATTGAAATAATGGTTTTGAGAGAATGTAGCAGAATAGAGAATCTTGATTGCTGTTTTTCTTTAGCTTAACCCAATGTTATTGTTGGTGCTGTTCCTTTTGTGAAACTCATCTGTGTTGTTATATATGTCTTTATTTCTTTGCTTCCCAATCTCATAGAACTAGGTAGTTATTCAACAGGTTATTTTTGTACATGCTATTGTCAGGCTTATCAGGATTATTACAGAATTTCTGCTCTGTTCCAGTTTCTTTATCACACTCTTTTTCTCTGTGACTCATACTGACATAGTCATTCCATGTGTCACTGTGTCTCTGTGTGTTTCCATATTTATCTCTCTCTCTCTCTCTCTCTCTCTCTCTCTCTCTCTCTCTCTCTCTCTCTCTCTCTCTCTCTCTCTGTCCACTTGCTAAGGACTGTGTACAACACAGTGACCAAGGCAACTTGGGGAGCAAGTCAGGACAGGAACCTAAACAAGGCAGGAATCTGGAGGCAGGAGCTGATACAGAGCTCATGAAGGGATGCTGCTTCCTGACTTTTTCACATGGCTTGCTCAACCTCCTTGTTTTTGTAGAACCCAGGACAACTAGCCAAATGGTGGCTCCACTCACAATGGCTTGGGCCCTTCCACATCAATTAAGGAAGCACCCTTCATAATTACCTGCAGCCCAGTTTTATAGAGGAATTTTCTCAATTTAGGCCCACTCCTCTTCAATGACATAAAATCAGCCATCACAGGCTTTATCTGAGAAAAAATAGCATGATTAGATCCTGAAACATTGGACATTTTGTTTTTAAAGCTTATATTTGGGGCATGAAGAGATGACTCTGTGGTCGAGAGTACTTAGCTATTTTTCCAGAAGACATGGTTTAGGCTTGCAATACCATGCGGTGACTTAATTATTTCATTCATTAAAAAAATATTTATTATTCCGTTCTTTATTTAATAGGGTGTCACTATCATGTTAGTTTAACTTTTTGAAAGTAGTAATAAACAGATAAAATGTAAATTACATGTTTACCCAATAAGTACTGTGATCAGTGAATTAATTTCAGAGAAAAATCAATACCAAAGAAAATTACTAAAATAATTTAATTGGAACTAAAATTAAGAGGAAAGGAGTTAAGTCTCTGGGCTAACCATCAAATTGTCCTGCAGGTTTATACATTATCAGCTGTGTAACATCTAGAGGTAAACGATATTGCAAGAAGAGTAAAGACCACCACGCTCTGATATTGAAGTAACGGTTAGATATTTGAAGAAAGGATTGATTGCCAACTTTGGTGAGAACTGTAGGCAGGGTGAGAGATGAGAGGACAATATTGTAAAATTTAAATAACTCCGATTTTTTCCCCTTTGGTGACAAGTTCTGTGATGCCAATGGATCATTCACACTGGAGGAAATGAAGAGGGGGAGGGTGTGTGTTTTTAATGGACCTGCATCAGAGTATAAGCAAGGAAAAGCACTGTTTAGCAGTTAGGGGCATGTGTCTTACTGAAGCACATGTGCGCTTTCTCGGACCTAGATAAACTACACAGAAAAGGTAGAAGCTTACATTATTTTATTATATGCTTTGTCTTCTGGTCTAGTTTTTTAAAAATACCATAAAGTAAGTGTTTCAGTTGTGCAGCTCGGTCTTCCTTTGGGGCTCCTATCAGCCGGACAAGGGGCTGTCTCTGACTCTGTTAGTCTCCTTTGGATCCCTTTCCCCTTACCTGGCTTCCTTGTCTAGTCACAATAGGAAAAGATGCACCTAGTCATACTGCAAGTTGATGCTGACAAGGCAGGTTGAAATCCATGGGAGTCCTCCCCCTTTCTGAGGAGAAACGGAGGACAGGAGAATGGGCAGCAGAGTTGGGGATAGATGAGAAGGAGGGATGAGGAGGGGAGGAGGGAGCAGAAGCTGAAATGAAAATGCAAAGTAAATATATTAATATTTTGTTTTTAAAAAAAAGTGCTTCAACATGAGTTTGACCTAGGTACTCCTACACATATGTATCAGATATGCAGCTTGATCTTCATGTGGTTCCCGCAACAATTGGAATAGGGGCTGTCTCTGACTGTTGCCTGCCTATCGATTCCCATAATTGGCCCACCTTGTCTGTCGTCAGTGGGAGAGAATGCACCTAGTCTCACAATGACTTGATGTTCCAGGGTGAGTTGATACCCAAGGGAGGTCTCCCCTTTCTCAGAGAAGAAGGGGAAGCAGTGATGGAAGGAAGGGCAGTGAGAGATGGGCACTGAGAGGAGAGGGGGAGAGGTCAGGATATAAAGTGAATAGAAAGAAAGAAAAAAGAAAGAAAGAAAGAAAGAAGAGAGAGACAGAGACAGAGAGACTGAGAGAGACAGAGACTGAGAGAGACAGAGACAGAGTGACAGAGAGATAGAGAGACAGACACAGAGAGAGACAGAGAGACAGAGAGAGACAGAGAGAGACAGAGAGAGACAGAGAGAGACAGACAGAGAGAGAGAGAAGAAAGAAAAAAGAACAAAGAACAAATGAACTACATAAGAAGTAGACACACGGGACTGGAGAGATGGCTCAGCGGTTAAGAGCACTGACTGCTCTTCTGAAGGTCCTGAGTTCAAATCCCAGCAACCACACAGTGGCTTACAACCATCTGTAATGAGATCTGATGCCCTCTTCTGGAGTGTCTGAAGACAGTTACAGTGTACTTACATATAATAAATAAATCTTAAAAAAAAAAAAAAGAAGTAGACACACTATTTATCATACTACTTCAGGCTGGAATCTCAAAGATCTAGTATTACCAGATATCATCTAGTGAAGAATAATTACATGTTCTATAGATAACATCTTTGAGATGTAGCCTCATCTGGTGGAAAAGACTCATAGTCCTTTGTGGCATTTTACAAAGGCACTACTATTCTGAGTGTGAGCTTGGCCCTTATGACTTTGTAAACCCCCACAGAGATCTCACTTAGGACCACAGTGACACTCAAGGTTTGATTTCAGCATGTGATGTTCGGAGCAGTGGGCTAAGTAGCCAGAGCATAGAAGTACCCAGGGAATAGAAGGACCCAGCACCATTACCACTGGATGAGGGAAATAAATGACATAAACCCTTCAATTGTAAACTTCCTTTCCTCCCTAAGACAGTGTCACATGACATTCTCTCAAGCTCTCACGGGGCAGGTTAAATACAAGAGACCCACTGACATGACTAGGAAGGAGGTCACTGAATGTGTCACTAGTGCCGATCAAGCAGTTCTGAACTGATGGCTGAGGTAAAGAAGCTACAAAATCGCTATGGTTTTAACTTAATGTGGTTTTAGTTGCTTCTCACATCTGATAGGTGGAGGCTCATGGCCAAGCTGTCATTTTAGTCTTTGGAATTTCTCACATTTGGTCACAGTTTTCAACACCGTTATTTTAAGACCCCCCCCCCCACCTTGAAATAAATGGAACCTGTCAGGACGTTTGGAGGTTGGAGATTTTCTCAGACTAGGCTTTGAGATGGCATGTGTTACCTCACAGAAGGTTGTAAATCTGTATTGTATTATTGAGAAACAGTGGGAATGTGGCATGCCTCTTCTTCTAGAAGGAAGAGATGGTGGGCTTGGGGAGTGACCACATTGTCCTGGACCACCTTCTGCTTAGGTGTTGTGATTTGAAACACACTTCATAGCTGCATGTTTTTAACACTTGATTCTTAGTGAGAATCAGCCACAAGTGTCTATGATTTGGGAAATTGAGAACCATCAAGAGGTGTGGTTTCCCTGGAAAAAGTGGACGCTGGGGGGTGGGCCTTGAAGCTTTACAGCTGGGATCTACTTCCTGGTTCCTCTCTGCTTTTGACTGCAGATGCAGTATGACCAGGTCTACACTTTCTCTAACAGCCACCAAGACTTTTTCCATGATGGGTTAGATCTCTCTGGAACTGTAAGCCAAGATGAACCCCTTTCCCTTCCGTGGCTCTAGTCAAACTATTCTAACACAGTAATAGGAAAATAACTAAGAAATTAGGCAGTTATAATAGAGACTGAAGGACTTAAAATTTTTCTGCCAGCTTTAACCATTATGACTCTTTTTATACTCGTTTTTCCATTTTAATATTTTTAATCTATTTTTTACAGTCCAGTTGGTATCCCCATCTCTTTTGGCCCTCTGACCACTGATTCATTGACTCTTATTTGCTGGTATTTTATCCTTTACTATATTTAATAAAAATTATTTTCCTCACAACTACTACAATTTTGAACACTGATAAACTATCAAAGTAAAGTAAACTGAATTTCACTGGCCAGTATCACACAGAAACTTTTTAACCTACTTCCCTACTGCAACATCATTTTGGACTCTCCTCACATTGAGTTGTAAATAAATGGCATGATTTAGGAGATGATGTTTCATATTGTATTTTGTTCCCATTTAGTAACGTTTGAAAGCATCACTATTCTTCCAAGACTTCAAAGGATATTTCTGTTGAAGTTAAAGTCTGGGACTTGAACATACACAAAGCTTGAGTAGTACAAATCTGATATCTCTTTTCTTTTTTTTTTTTCTTCAGTTTTCTTTTCTTTATTTACATTTTGAATGTTGTCCCCCTTCCTGGTTTCCCCTCTGAAAACTCTCTATCCTATCCCCTCTCCTCGTGCTCACCAAACCACCCACTCCTGCTTCCCTGTCCTGGCATTCCCCTATACTGGGCATTAAGCCTTAGTGATGGTGGGGGGTGGTGAGGGCCCCTTGTGGGTGGTGCCATCCCTGGGATGGTATTCTTGGGTTCTATAAGAGAGCAGCCTGGGCAAGCCAGAAGAAGCAAGCTAGTAAGAAACATCCCTCCATGGGCTCTGCATCAGCTCCTGCTTCCTGACCTGCTTGAGATCCAGTCCTGACTTGCTTTGGTAAGAACACTGTTGAAGTGTAAGATGAATAAACCTTTTCCTCCCCAACTTGCTTCTTGGTCATGGTGTTTGTGCAGGAATAGAAACACTGACTAACACAAATTGGTACCAGTATAGTGTGGTATTCCTGTGACAACCTGACTATGTTTTGGGGAGGATTGTGGAAGGACTTTGGAACTTTGGGCTAGACAATCCATTCGGTGTTAAGAGCTCTGTGGGATGATGTGTGGGATGCTTGGAAGATAATGTTGAGAACAGTGTAGAAGATGGAGGCCCGACTTGTGAAATTTCAGAGGGAAGATTAAAACTCTTATCAGGGCCATGTTTTTTTTTTCTACTTTTTTTATTTACATTCCAAATCATTTCCCCTTTCCTGTTTCCTCCCTCCCTGAAAGTGCCATAAGCCCCCTTCCCTCCCCCTGTTCCCCATTCAACCCCCTCTTACTTCTCTGTCCTGGAATTTCCCTACATCCAGACTTTCCAGGACCAGGGGTCTCTCCTTCCTTTTTCTTGAAAATCAATTGATATGTGAATTGTGTCTAGGGTATTCCGAGCTTCTGGGTTAATATCCCCTTATCATTTACTGCATACCATGTGTGTTCTTTTGTGATTGGGTTACCTCACTAAGGATGATATTTTCCAGTTCTGACCATTTGCCTAGGAATTTCATGAATTCATTGTTTTTAATTGCAGAGTAGTATTCCATTGTGTAAATATACCACATCTTCTGAATCCATTCCTCCATTGAGGGATATCTGGGCTCTTTCAAGCTTCTGGCTATAATAAATAAGGCTGCTATGAACATAGTGGAGCATGTGTCTTTATTGCATGCAGGGGAAGCCTCTGGTTTTATGCCCAGGAGTGGTATAACAGGATCCTCTAGGAGTGTCATGCCCAGTTTTCTGAGGAACCTCCAGACTGCTTTCCAGAGTGGTTGTACCAGCTTGCAATCCCACCAGCAGTGGAGGAGTGTTCCTCTTTCTCCGCATCCTCGCCAACAACTGCTGTCTCCTGTGTTTATGATCTTAGCCATCCTGACTGGTGTGAGATGGAATCTCAGGGATGTTTTCATTTGCATTTCCCTAATGACTAAGGATGTTGAACATCCCTTTAGGTCCTTCTCAGCCATTAGATATTCTTCAGGTGAGAACTCTTTGTTTAGTTCTGTACCCCATTTTTTAATAGGATTACATGGCTCTCTGGAGTCTAACTTCTTGAGGTCTTTGTATAAATTGGATATTAGCCCTCTGTCAGATGTAGGGTTGGTAAAGATCATTTCCCAGTTAGTTGGTTGCCGCTTTGTCTTTTTGACAGTGTCTTTTGCCCTGCAAAATCTTTGTAATTTAATGAGGTCCCATTTGTCACTTCTTGATCTTGGAGCATAAGCTATTGGAGTTCTGTTCAGGAAATTCTCCCCTGTGCCCATATGTTCAAGGTTCTTCCCTAGTTTCCTTTCAATTAGTTTCAGTGTGTCTGGTTTTATGTGGAGGTCCTTGATCCACTTGGAATTGAGCTTAGTGCAAGGAGATAAGAATGGATCAATTAGCATTCTTCTGCATGTTGACCTCCAGTAGAACCAGCACCATTTGTTGAAAAGGCTATCTTTTTTCCACTGGATGGTTTTAGCTCCTTTGTCAAAGATCAAGTGACCATAGGAGTGTGGATTCATTTCTGGGTCTTCAATTCTGTTCCATTGATCTACATGCCTGTCACTGTACCAATACCATGCAGTTTTTAACACTATTGCTCTGTAGTACAGCTTGAGGTCTGGGATACTGATTCCCCCAGAAGTTCTTTTACTCTTGAGAATGGTTTTAGCTTTCCTGGGTTTTCTGTTATTCCAGATGAATTTTTGAATTGCTCTTTCTAACTCTATGAAGAATTGCGTTGGGATATTGATGGGGATTGCATTGAATCTGTATATTGCTTTTGGCAAGATGGTCATTTTTACTATATTAATCCTGCCAATCCATGAGCAAGGAAGATTTTTCCATCTTCTGAGGTCTTCTTCAATTTCTTTCTTCAGAGACTTGAAGTTCTTGTCATACAGATCTTTCACTTGTTTGGTTAGAGTCACACCAAGATACTTTATATTGTTTGTGGCTATCATGAAGGATATCGATCTTCTTATATCTGTTGAGGTCTGTTTTGTGACCAATTATATGGTCGATTTTGGAGAAGGTACCATGAGGTGCTGAGAAGGAGGTATATTCTTTTGCTTTAGGATGAAATGTTTTATATATATATATATATATATATGCACACATATATGTTAGTTCCATTTGGTCCAAGGTTTCAATTAGATTCACTGTGTCCCTGTTTAGTTTCTGCTTTCCTGAAAGATCCATTTCAGAGAGCAGGGTGTCGAATTCACCCATTATTATTGTGTGAGATGCGATGTGTGCTTTGAGCTTTAGTAAAGTTTCTTTTATGAATGAGGGTCCCCTTGCAATTTGAGCATAGATATTCAGAATTGAGAGTTCTTCTTGGTGGATTTTTCCTTTGATCAGTATGTAGTGTCCTTCTGTGTCTTTTATGATGACTTTAGGTTGAAAGTCATTTTTATCTGATATTAGGATGGCTACTCCGGCTAGTTTCCTGGGACCATTTGCTTGTAAAATTGTTTTCTGGCCTTTTACTCTGAGGTAGTGTTTGTCTTTGACACTGAGGTGCGTTTCCTGCATGCAGCAAAATGCTGGGTCCTATTTACGTATCCAGCCTATTAGTCTATGTCTTTTTATTGGGGAATTGAGACCATTGATATTAAGAGAGATTAAGGAATAGTGATTATTGCCACCTGTTATTCTTGATGCTATATATATGTTTGAGTGGTTATCTACTTTTGGGTTTGATGCAAGAAGGTTACTATCTCATTTTTTCCAGGGTGTGGTTTCTCTCCTTGTATTGGCGGTTTCCACCTATTATCCTTTGTAAGGCTGGGTTTGTGGAAAGATATTGTGTAAGTTTGGTTTTATCATGGAATATCTTGGTCTCTCCATCTAAGGTGATTGAGAGTTTTGCTGGGCATAGAAGTCTAGGCTGGTATGTGTGTTCTCTTAGAGTCTGCATGAGATCTGCCCAGGATCTTCTGGCTTTCATAGTCTCTGGTGAGAAGTCTGATGTGATTTGGATAGGTCTTCCTTTATATGTTACTTGGCCTTTTTCTCTTACTGTTTTTAATATTCTTTCTTTGTTTATGCATTTGGTGTTTTGATTATTATGTGACTGGAGGTATTTCTTTTCTGGTCCAGTCTGTTTGGAGTTCTGTAGGCTTCTTGTACGTTCATTGGCATCTCTCTCTTTAGGTTAGGGAAGTGTTCCTCCATAATTTTGTTGAAGATATTTATTGGATCTTTCAGTTGCAAATCTTCACTCTCATCTATACCTATAATCTTTAGGTTTGGTCTTCTCATTGTGTCCTGGATTTCCTGGATGTTTTGTGTTACATGTTTTTTGCATTTTGCATTTTTTTGACTGTTGAGTCGATGCTTTCTATGGTATCTTCAGCATCTGACATTCTTTCTTCCATCTCTTGTATACTATTGCTGATGTTTGCATCTATGACACCTGATTTTTTCCCAAGGTTTTCTATCTCCAAAGTTGTCTCCCTTTGTGATTTCTTAGTTGTTTCTACTTCCTTTTTTAGATCCTGGATGGATTTGCTGAGATCCTTCACTTGTTTGTTTATATTTTCCTGTATTTCTTTAAGATATTTTTGCATTTCCTCTTTCAGGATTTCTGCTTGTTGATCCAAGTTCTCCTGTATTTCTCTAAGCGATTTTTTTGTGTTTCCTCCTCATGGGCTTCCATCTGTTGATCCATATTCTCCTGCATTTCTTTAAGCAATTCTTGTGTTTCTTTTGTAAGGGCATCTACCAGTTGATACATTTCTTTAAGCTATTTTTGTGTTGCCTCCCTATGGGCCTCCATCTCTTGACCCATATTCTTCTGCATTTCTTTAAGCGATTTTTGTGTTTCCTTTGTAATGGCATCTACCCATTGATTCATTTCTTTAAGCGATTTTTGTTTTGCCTCCTAGGGGCGTCTATCAGTTGACCCATATTCTCCTGCATTTCTCTAAGCGATTTTTGTGTTTCCTTTGTAAAGGCTTCTACCTGATGATTCATGCTCTGTATTTCTTTATGAGATTTATTTGTGTCCTCTAATAGCATCATGAGAAGTGATTTTAAATTCAGATCTTGCTGCTGTTGGAGAGTTGGGTTCGGATGGTGCCATATTGCCTTAATTTCTGTTAGTAATGTTCGTACGTTTGCCTTTTGCCATCTGGTTACCTCTGGTGTTAGTTGGTCCTGTTGTCACTGGCTGTTGGATGGGCCTCCTGTGAGCCTGCAAGACTATCTCTGCCCACCCCTCCTCCCCCTGGATTACCAGGATTCCCCTGGAACCGATTGCTGAGGCCTGCCCTGCTCCTAAGTGACTTTGGAGCCCTGATGTGCCTTGCCCCAAGTGATGTTATATTGGGGAATCCCTGCACATCCAAAGGCTCATCGTAGTGGATCCCTGGAGCAGAGGTCTCCAAGGGGAGGCTGGTGAGCTCCCTCCCTGTGCGGGTGTTCTCTCTCCCAGTGCGGGTCCCTGTGCAGGGCAGATGTCCCACAGCAGAGCTGGTGCCCAGAGGACCGCAGAGCTGCCCTGTTCTTGGGCACAGATGGAAGCCCAACAGGCTGTGTCCCAAGCTATGTTATGTTGGGGAGTCCCTGGGTACTTTGATGCTCAGTGCAGTGCAGTCGATTCCAGGAGCAGAGGTCACCAAGGGGAGGCTGGTGTGCTCCTGTCCTGTGCAGGTGTGCTCTCTCCCAGTGCGGGTCCCTCTCCAGGGCCATGTTTTGATTGCGAAGATTCTGTGGTTTTGGTTAGCTGGGGCTAAAGAATCAGCTGTGATTAACAAGATACCAGAACCACTAAAGCAAACCTTTGTATTACTAGGACTATTGATACTGGTTAGCTGGAGCTAAGAAATTATTGGTGATTAAGAAGAGGCCAGCATCACTGAGGTGAAATCTTCTGGGAAGTGTTTTCTGATAGCACAGATGCTGTGTTCCAGAAATAGTCACAATTGTATTTTGTGCTGTGGCTGGGCTTGGTACTGTGTAAGGGTCACCCTTATGGTACTGGTTTTGAGGCATGAAGGGGTCATGAGCAGCTGAGGCTAGGCACTGTGAGAGGTCATAGAAGACCATTGGTGAAGGTACAGCCTGATTTGCAATTGATGGCCCAGGACTGAAGGGATATGCATAGGAGTTGAGGCTTGGTATCATGAAAAGAGCCTCTGAGAGGTTATTGGTGAAGCCTAGTTATAGCAAAAGATAGCCGTGTTTTGGAGTTGCCAGTGCCATTCGATGACCACCAAGAACAGTAGGAGCAGTGGAGTACAGACATCTGCAGCCTAGAAGACAAGGTGTTTGCTACAAAGGGCAGAGCTGGAAAAGTGACCCAAGCCCTTGAAGGAGTCCAGAAGATCGTGAGCTGGATCCCAGACATTGGACCACTGGAGTTTGAGTTTTGTTTTTGATTGTGACTATGCCCTGATATTTTTCCCTGTTGAAGGAAGAAAGTATTTTAGTGGAGCCCACAGTTAAGAGACTTTGAATTTTTAAAAGACTTTGAATTTTAAAAGATATTGGACCTTTTAAAGGGATTGAATTTTTAATAGGTTATGACTGTGGGACTTTTAAAGTTATTTAGATCTTGGGGATGAATAAGAAAGTAAGGGTTGAGGCTTAATAGTGATGTGTTTGTGTCAAGTTGACAAGGGGTTAATTGTACTGGCTGGTTTTGTGTGTCAACTTGACACAGGCTGGAGTTATCACAGAGAAAGGAGCTTCAGTTGGGGAAATGCCTCCACGAGATACAACTGTGGGGCATTTTCTCAATTAGTGATCAAGGGGGGTGGGACCCTTGTGTGTGGTGCCATCCCTGGGCTGGTATTTTTGGGTTCTATAACATAGCAAGCTGAGCAAGCCAGAGGAAGCAAGCCAGTAAGGAACATCTCTTCTTGGCCTCTGCATCAGCTCCTGCTTCCTGACCTGCTTGAGTTCTAGTCTTGACTTGACTTCCTTTGGTGATGAACAGCAATACAGAAGTGTAAGCTGAATAAACCCTTTCCTTCCCAACTTGCTTCTTGGTCATGCTGTTTGTGCAGTAACCTTACTAAGACACCGCCTATCCTATCCCCACTCCCCATGCTCACCAAACACCCACTCCCGCTTCCCTGTCCTGGCATACCTGTATACTGGGGCATTGAGCCTTCTCAGGGCCAAGGGCCTCTCCTCTCACTGGTGTGCAACAAGGCCATCCTCTTCTACTTGAAGGAGTTTTCAGCCCCATAGAAGGAACAACATTATGAACCAACCAGTACACTCAGAACTCCCAGGGACTAATCCACCAACTAAATAGTGCACATGGAAGGACTCATGATTTCTTTTTTCTAAACAGTCCCAAGTACATACATATAAAATTTACCATTGATGCAATCATCAAGCCTATTTTATTTCTTACAGTTTATCTCTTTTCTTTCATTTTAACTTAAACTAATTTTAAACTGCTTATGACATTAATTTAGGAGATGTAAGGGACACACTTTTAAGATTTAATGGTACTCCTTACTCATATTCCTATTCAGAAGCATTTTATAAGTTTTAGCATCTCATATTTTCCCCAGGAGTGTGTGTGTGTGTTTGTGTGTGTGTGTGTGTGCCTGCGTGTGTGTCTTTTTCATTTATTTCAACAGGTACTCCCAATGTAACCTATTCCTTAATGTAGATGGCACAGCTTAGAGATAGCTCTAGAGAAAACAGAATTGTTAAACAGGCAAATTTTTAACACAATAATTTGCCACCCATATTTTAATCCAGAAGGCTGTGCATAGATGTGTTAATACCTGGTAGTGTTTTATATTCTGAAAAGCCAACCTTCATGGAATCCCTCAGAATCCTGAGCAGTTTCTAAGTGGATAGAATCCATTCTTGTGGAACAGGTCACAGGTGCTTTGCTAAAGATATGCAATGTAAAGGAGTTTCCGTGTAGCCAGGCCTAAAGCTTTGTTGAGATCTTTTTCAAAAGAAAACATTTTCCCAAAGTTTTACTATGTTTAAATATGTAAATAAACAATCCACTTGTTTTTTTTTTTATGTTTTGTTTTTGGTTTTTGTTTCTGGTTTGTTTTTGTTTTGTTATGCTGACCTGAGTTTCATTTTTATGTAGCCTGGATCTTTTCTTTACTGGCCATGATGCTTTCAGAAACCCAGCATCTTAAATGTGCAGAATAAACACTATATCTCTTAGGAATATCTGAAGCTGCACTGTGAAGTCTTCCCAACATGACTGCCTAAATACAAGCTGCTAAGAACAATAGACATACTAATGTGGACAAGGGAAAGCCCAGGTGATCTCAACACTACACAAGGAACTAGAAGAACTGCTGAGAGCAGAAGAAATAATCTTCCTTAGCAAAAAGTACATCAACTAACTATCCAATAGCCCTGAAAACATTCATACATACAAGTAACAATATACAAACTGAGCAGGGTAAATTTATATATTTATATATGTTGCATTTATGTACATATTCACCTGTCCATTAACAAAAATTAATGAAAAAAGGAACCAATATATAAATTGGAGAAATAGCATGAACAGGTATAAATAAATAAATAAATAAATAAATAAATAAATAAATAAATAAATGCTAGCAACGGTTTTCCTCATTTTTGGTGAGAATTTTCATACTGGCTGAAAAACTTTCGTGGCTGAAAATCAAAGCATCAAATATGTCAGTCTGTTATGGTTTGAATGAGAGAGCTCCCCACTGATTCTTGTATTTGAGTGCTTGGTCCCCAGTTGGGGAAACTGTTTGGAAAAGTTTCGGAGGTATGTTTTTGCTAACACAGGTGTGTCACTGCATTGACCATTTAAGTTTGTGCCATTTCCACTTTGCTATATGATTCCTTGTGAATAAAAATGCAAGCTTTCAGTTGCTGTTTTAGCTACCTGGTTTTTATGTTTTCATAAACTCTACTCTTCTGGAACCATTAAACTATTTCTTTTATAAGTGGTTGGAAATAACTGAGAAAGGTAACAAATTTTCTATCAAGTATTAAATAGCATAGAAAATTTATGTTAACCTTTTTGGCCACTGGAAAATACAGTTCCAGTTATCTAGAAAATGCAAAAAGATTTTGGTAAACACATAGTAGCTTCTGGTAAGTTAATACTGGGAGTTTTGAGCAATATAGATATTTACAAACTCAGAGTTCTTCACTGATAGACTTCATTTTGCACCACTGTACAAAAATATGTGATATGACTTGAGAGAAGAAGGCTTCTTTGCTTTTGGTTTCAGAGATTTTGGTTTATGGTCCCTTATTACGTTGATTCTGTACTGATACAAAAGCAAATACTGTGGTAGCAAGGATTTGGTGGGTTAGTAGAGAGATTGAACTCATGGTGAATTGTAGGTGGAGCAGGAGAATGTCCCTAAGGATTTTAATTAGCTCATCAAGGGCATTTATTTAGCGACTTTATTCATTAAGGTTCTGTTTTGTTTTGCTTCTGTAAAGTAGCGTCAGATGCTGGAACCTAGGTTAAAACTTATGAGCATATAGGGCATAATCTGTGCACTATAACATAATTTTTATTGTTGTTACTCTCAGATAGAGAATCAAAATTCCAGGTCAGGCTTGAAGGGTAAGCAGTTTATTCACAGAAATTACATATATTTAAATTTAAAATAAAATCTTAAGGTACTAGATATTAATCTAAGGTGGGAATGTACAGTCATGCTATGAGAAAGTCAGAAATCAGTGAAATACATAATAGTCTGTCCAACTTACCAATGACTACCAATCTTTTGGCTTTTGTAGGGTGAACCTGTAATTTTCCTTAAGAACACTCAGGGGAAAGAAACAGAATTATTGTCATTACAGCAAAAACAAGAATAGAGTTTTAATCTTTCTATTATTTCTTTAAAAGAAATTCCTTGGAGGAGGTTTATTTTTATCTGGTGAGCAATACATATTCCAATTGTATTAATAAAACATGTCATGCACATGGGTTGACAAGCACAGTGTTATGAGCCTGAAGAGGACCTTACAAGCAAATGCTTCATAACTTGCTAAAGCATTAGCATTTCTATTCAGCATATTTCAATTGTAAACGTCCATGAAGAGCAAGGCAGCAAAGCTCTGATGAAGCTCCAAATAGTCAGTTTTAACAATAGGAGCTAAGCATTGGAAATAATATTTAATCGTTTGACTCAGGAAGTTGCGATAGCAAAACACATTGAAGGCAATCAAAAGTGCTTCAGACAGCATTAGACATTTCTGTTTTCATCGTAGGACATAATAAGGGAGAGCTTTCATATTAACTCTGTCAGAAATTCAATAGGTACTCTTAGATGACAATGGTGTACTGGCAAGTGAAGCAATCAGACTCCGTGATTGCCTTGATGCACACAGCAAGTAGTAAATATAAGCCCAGAGCCTGGTGAAAGTGAATTCATGCGCACAGTGTTCAAACATCGGAAAAAACAATATGATAACTAGTACCATTGACAAATGGCGGGTCTGAAACATGGAGACAGATCAATTAGAAGCAGCATGGAAGATAAAGGGAACCAAGAACAGAAATCAGACATATATTTACCTCAACAAAAAATATTAGTAGTGACAATCAACAGTGCATTGTGTGGAACCTCAGATGTTATCTGTCACCTGTAACCTCTGTCTTTTCGGTTTTCATATGTTGAATATCTTTTTATATTTTTTTTATTGCAGATTAAATAGACTCAGCCAGTATATGTGCTAGTTTGCTTTGTATCTCTATGATACTCTGGCCTCAACCACTTGATTGGATTCAAGCTCCACTTTGAGGAAAGCCAACACATAAACTAAAGCAAGTCAGGAAACTGGAAACAGGAACTCAAGCAAAGAGTGTAGAAGAATGTTGTTTGGTGGGTTGTTCCTCACTCATGGCTCAGCCTTCTTTCAAATACAACCCAGCAACATCAACCACGTACCATTATTATAGTGTGCCATGCCCTCCCAGGTCAATCATTAATCAAAATTGCTCCCCACGAATTTGCTAACAAGCCAATCTGGAATATTACTCAATATTCCAGATTGGTAGCAAGCCATATTTACTCAGTGGAAGTTTCCTCTTCCCAGATGATTCTAGATTATGTTATGTTGACCAAAAATGAATGAATGAATGAGTCACCACACTGGACATTTTAAGAAAAGAGTAATACCACATACATTAATGATACCAAATATAATCTAATTAATCTGTTTCTATATTTCTATATTTTGCTAATGGAACTAGAATCATGTATTTTCTAAGTATTTGTACATTATAATTATAGGTCTGGGCCATAATGAGTGACAAAAAAATTACTGTGACATTCATCATTCAAATAAAAGACAAGGTCTAATTAGATATTCTTAGTGTTTTTAGGGTCTCTTGACATTGTTACTTGTTACTGCAGAAAACTGCAAATACCTCCATGTCTTATATTTTTAACAGATTTGTTTGTTTCTTCAAGTGGCTCTATCTCCAGGCAATATATCATCATGTAAAGGTTGTAACAGTGATATCCCTCCTTATCTCTGAAATTGATTCTTTTATTCTCAAGAAAAGAGGATTAAGGTTTTCTTGGCAACTATTTTATGTTTTTCTGACCTTGAAATTAAATAAAAAATTTACCTTTGGAACAGTGATAGTGTTGCCTCATGTTGTAGACAGCAAGAATCATCTGGGGTTGTTAATATGATAAACAGATCTTGAAGGTAAACTGTGTTTTCATTTTTTAATCTGTGGAGAAGTTTTAAACCTATATAAGAGCATTTCAGATGGTTGATGACAGAAAATTCTGGCAACAACATCTCTGATATTGTTACATGAGACACTCTATTCCATTGAAATAACTATATTAATTAATTCTGCAATATTTTATTGTAACATAAGTACTTTTGTTCTAAAAAATAAATTGGAAGTAGAAACAGCATCAACATGAGCTTGGAAAGCTCAAGTCAAAATGTGTCACACATAAAACATATTCTGAATAATTTATCCATTTTCTGTAGTGGCATTTGTACAACTACAATATTTTTCAGCAGAGATGTAACTGGTAATATTCCAAGTTTAAAAAGATTTGTTAAATAGCCAACTATCCAGAAAAAAGTAATAATTCTAAAAGTATAGTATCTTTGGTATAAGGAAATTTAAATTCATAAAATAACATCCAAGGATGTCATATCCATGTTAATAAACAAATCAGGAAAAAATGTTCTTTACATGAAAATGGCATTTTCATTTGTTACATTTTATCTATTTTAAGGTTTGAAATGATAAATTGAACTTTAAAATGTGATATGAATCATAGAAGACGAAGAGTATATTCTGTGTTATATATGGTCAATTACAATGACCTTGACTCTAAAATTGGTGCATATGAAAGTTCCAGTTTCTTTCACTAAAGTTAACAATCTTATTATTTGGAAAAATTTCCTTTTCTTTTTTTTGATAGTTTTTATTTACACATGTATTGAAATAATAGCTTGATGATTTGATTCAATTTTATTGAGATTTTAGCAGACATTCAAATAAAAGGAGACCAAGAAAACTTTAAACTCATATTAAAATACTCTAGAAAGTTTCAAAAGTGCAAACATCCAGATGGACTATTTTTAATGTGAACTGACCAATAAAACACAGACACATGCAGACACATGCACACATATACTCACACACACCTCACACATATACCCACACATACATACCCACCACCACCACTACCACACTACAAATGCATATTACAAAAAGATTTGCTTGTGTGTGTGTGTGTGTGTGTGTGTGTGTGTGTGTGTGTGTGTGTGTGTATGTTTAATGTGACATGTCGAGGTCTGGAATGACATTAGGTATATCCCTTACTAAGTGTCCACCTCACTCATCCAGACAAGCTCTGTGATATGAACACAGAATTCAACTATACTAACTAATCTCAAGAGACAGCTTGCTCAGGGATCCCAGTTCTGCATTCTGAGCATTGGAACTATGGTATGTATATGTAAATTTTGTGGTTCTTAACTTTAGTCTTCATCCTTACATGACAAACCTATTATTCAGTAAGCAATGGCACTAGCCACATCACTTTTCTTATTTTAAAAATACCCTCTCTGTTTCACACAATATTGTTAAACAAGGACTCCAAGCTCTCTTACAGGCTTCAAATGGCTATAAGCATAAGGAAATATAATACAAGTAATTAGCAATATTGAAATTAAATTATCATTCTCCGAGACTACTTTTGGTCTTAATGTCCATGATAGCTGAATTTTGACATGTATTTTCTCTTTTAATTTCTATAAGAAGAAAAAAATTAATATTTTCCTGAATAATTTTGGTCATATTCTTTTATAATCTGTGTAATTCAAATTTCTAAAATGTCTAAAATAACAGTTCCTTTATTCCTCAGAAATAGTTGCTCAGATATTTTTCACACTAACTTTAGATTTTTCTCACATTTGAAAATTATGCATTTTCATATATTATTAATTTTTGAGTATATGATATAAATTCAATATTTCTTGCTCCTTTTTCTTCCTTCCAAACACGCATGTGCATCTCCCCACTGTCCTTCAAATTAATGGTCTTGCAAGGATTTGAAGTAATGAAAACTAATTCTATCTATCTATCTATCTATCTATCTATCTATCTATCTATCTATCTATCTATCTATCTATCTATCTGCCTATCTGGTTTTCTATCATTTGCAGAGAATCCCAGACTTTAAGAAAAAATAAGATGTTATTCATTGGATTAAAATAAAAATGAAACTAGGAAACTATATTGGCAAACAAATGATGAAGGTTTATCTCCTATGTATATAACGGGTACTGACACTTCAGCAGATGAATATCTAGAAATACTGCAAGATTTGAGTTTTAAATAAGACCCAGAATAAAGCAGAAAGCCAAGCATTAGAGTCTAACATTTTAATCTGCCAACAAACACTGAGGGCTGAGAAGTATATTTCTCTCAGACCCCATTCAGAACTTTCTGTTATCAGTGTGTTGATTAGGGTTAATACTGCTGTGCTGAAACATGATGACCAAAAGAACTTTGGAGGAAAGGACTTATTTTACTCACAGTTCCTTATATCAGTTAATTATCAAAAGCAATTTTTGTAGTCAGGAAACCAGAGACAGGAGCTGATTCAGAGGCCATGGAGGGGTGCTTCCTATGGGCTTGCTCTTCATGACTTGCTCAGCCTCAGGAGTCACCATCTCAGGGATGATACATCCCACAATGGGTTGGGCCTTTCCACATTGATCATCCATCAAGAAATTGTCCTACAGATGAATTCCATGGAGTTATTTTCTCAATTAAGGCTCCTTCCTCTCCGAAGAGATGACGTTAGCTTGTGTTAAATTTACATAAATGTAGCCATTACAACAAATCCCTTGACAATTTGACACACAAGCACATCCCTTTACAGTTATAACTTTTTCTTTCTCATTTATCACCAAGATGAAACATTAATATCAATACCACAGTATGAAACATAAATAAATTTAAAAGCCCCTCTGTCTTTATAAATTCAGACACATTAAAACTCAAGGCTCTTCACAAAATCCAATCTCTCCAAAAATCCATACTCTCTTTTAAAACTTTAAAGTATTTCAGGCATGGGTCTCTTTCAAAATCAAAATTAAGGTAAATAGTTTCTTCCAAAAGGAAGAATCAGAAGTACCAGTGCTCCGTCACAATCTGAACAAAACTAAGTCAAGCTACAACAGTGTGAATAACTTAATATCTAATTTCCTGAGATTTACTTATGGTCTTCTGAGCTCCTTCAAACAGCTTGGGTGACTCCTTCAGCTCTGCCCTGTGTCATAAATACAGTATATTCTAGGAGGGGGCTGGCTTCTCTCCACTGCTGCTGCTTTTACGGTGGTTGTCCTGTGGCAGTTGAATCTCCAAAACTGCTGGACCTTCTGCTACAAATGGGCTGCTCTGCCATTTCTTTTTATTATAAATCTGTCTAGACTAGCCGCAACTCTGACAAAATATCACAAGAATGGTCTCTGGACCACCTACTAATATCCTTCCTCTCTGAATCTTCTTATATTAGGCCCCTGCAGTTGAAATCACCCACAGTACCACTGTCTTCTATGCTCCTACTAGGATGGCCCATTAAGCTCCACTTAAAGTGTTCAATCATTTTTCTAGTTCAGACTTCTATAGTGTCCCATATTTCTCCAAACAAGAACATGGCCAGGCCCATCACAGCAATACCACAATCCCTGGTACCAAAGTCTGTCTTAGTCAAAGTTCTATTGCTGTGCAGAAACACCAGAACCACCTCAATTCTTAGAAGGAAAACATTGAAATAGAGCTGGTTTACAGGTTCATAGGTTTCGTCTATTATCACTATAGTGAAAGGCATGACAGTATGCAGGCACACATGGTGCTGGACAGGTTGTTGAGAGTGCAACATCAATAGGCACCAAAGAGAGAAGTGCTGTGGCTGGTTTGAGTATCTGAAACTCGAAATCCTACCCAAGCAGCACACTTCCTCCAACAAGGCCACACCTTCGAATCCCTGTCAAAAATTATGGGACTTTCGGGGAGGGGGAAACCAGGAAAGGGGAAATCACTTGAAATGTAAATAAAGAATATATCTAATAAAAAAAAGAAAATGGAAAAAAACACCACTCCCCAATATGCAAACATTCAAATAAATGATTATATGTAGGCCATTCTTATTCAAACCACCACAATCAACAACAGCAGTAACAATCAGAAGACCTTTGATAATTCTTTAATTCAGTATCTCATAAATTTATTAGCAAATTTTAATGTATGTTTAGATGGTGCAATTCAATTTTGACACCTTTGTGGTGTAATATAACAAATGTTTCACCTGGTAAACAATAAAAGTAAGAATAAACTATAAAAGAAATACAACATATGGTCAAAACATTTCCATAAATGCAGTCATAGAGGAAAAACAATAAATGAATAATGAATGAACATGATTTCCATTATCAAATAATTTTTGAAAATAGCATGAACAACATAAAGAGACTGTATTTGGGGAAAAAACCTCTGTGACTTTGCATAATCATGGGGAAATGTCTCTCTCTCCAGTCTTGGAGTCTGACTTACAAACCTGTTAACCACAGAGCAGTGTGGGTCTTTACTTAAGCACCTTTGTAATGTGCTGATTTATTTACTTTTGTTGGCTTGGAAACTAGTAGGCTTCTATATTACTCTTTTATGAATACTTGATTTTATTGACTCTCACTGATAACCCCATATCCCCCCTCCTCCATTTTAAACCTCTTCTCTACGAATGTCCATCATTTCTTGTTTCCTATTGACTATGTTTTATTCTGTCAAACTCCATTCAGTCTGTTGCTACATATCTACTTCTCATTGATTCTTCTTGCTCCCTGGCCTTTATTGATGTCTTATTCCATCTTAAGACACAGATCTGTTAAAATTCTAGGTTAAGATCCACATATGAAAAAGTGTATATGATATTTGTCTTTGTGGGACTGAGTTCCCTCACTCAGAATAAAATTTTCCAGTTCCATCCATTTTTCTCTCTATGTTTCTGCAAGGTTCTTGTTCAGGGATTTGGGGGAGAAAAATCATCAAATCATCAGCTTTAATCCTGTATGCTATAGTACTAAAATGTCAGGCAAGATGTGCCCTCTGATACAACCATTCAATAAACATTTGTGGTACAACCATTACTTTCAGTTTGAGATTAAGGCCTGCTTTATTGAAAGGAATCCAGACTGGGAATTGTCAAAACGGGCAAAAGTCTAAAGATTTGGAGATAACAGGTCCCATGGTAAAACCCACTACTAATGTTTTGCCAAACTAACATGTAGGTAAACTGCCTTTTAGATGTTCATAGGCTAGTGTATCTCTAAGCATTAATCTGAGATGCTTTTTCCTCAGTAGAAATGGCTCATAAGAGTAGTAGGGGCTCATAACTGTTCCAGGGTGTTGAAAACAAGTCATTGTTAAATATTCAGGCTCAAATGAAACATCATCATCACTACTTCCAAGGTCCAGGGAAGGGGAATAGAAAGAATGTGGAAGCCAGTAGATGGGATGAGTAAGATAGGTGATGTCACACAGGATACTGCAGGTAAAATTATAAACATAGAGCTGTTGTGACTTTCAACTTGTAAACATAGAGCTGTTGTGACTTTCTTTAGTGGGAAAATAATAAAAGATAAGAAAAAAGAAAAAAAACAATAAAAGAAACAGAAAGATGAATGTAGGAGAATGACTGGGAAGAGAATGGGTTTGTGGGAATTGGGTGGAGATGAGAGAGAGTAGCAGAGGGAATGAATATGATCACTTCAGCTCTCAATTGAATCTACCCCAGAGAAACTTTTTCTTGAAATAGACAACTGACAACAAGAAAGCATTTTACTATTGAAAATATACTAGATTTACTTATTAGATTTAGGAAAAATTATTTGATAAAATTCAATAGCCTTTTGTAATAAAAGCAATTGATTATGAATATTTAAAAGTAACCTTTATAAAGAATAAATATCTAGAATAAATCTTATAAGCTCTAATTCTGGATACTGAAATATTGGAATTTCCTTTAAGTTATAGCAACTATTCCTTCCATTCAACTATAAACTGGTGCCATTTTAGTTTGCTCAAAAACCTAAATGATTAACAATTAAAAAGCAAACCAAAGCTGTCATTACTCATAAATAATGGGAATGTATCTATAGAATAATTCAAAATGATTTCTTGCATGAAAAATAAATAGGCAAAATCAACTTCTATCTCTAAGTGTCTAACAAGATGAAAATATGTCAATTCTAAATAAGAACTTGGTGACGGCGCCATACAAGTGAATATTAAATTATTATTGTTATTATTATAGCATTATGAAATATTAATTGTGACAGGGCTGAAGAATTTCTAAATCTAAAACAAAACTTGGAGTACAGGTTTATGAGCTAATTAACCTCTATGAAAGCAATAATCTGAACACTACCTTTATACTTGATTTCTCAGTTCAAGTGTTGTATTTTCATCAACCATCAAGGTATAATAAGCGGCATTATTCTCCAAAACTCTTAAAGAAGAGTAAAGTTCAGAGTCATGAGAGTAGGTAACCTTGACATTTTCTTACAAATTACAAAACAAACATTTACCCTCAGGGGGAGCATGACTATTTTACACAGTATAAAAACAGAACAGACCCATGTAAGAAGTCACCAAAAGTAAGTTGAGAAAGAGAACATGACTTTGAGCCAAACAAATTTTAGTGGGGGGTTGTTCTATTTACTCTTTTAAGTCATGCACATTTGTCTTGTAAATGGTTGACATGTTTAATCTATTATTTTCATAGCTATTTAACCAGAAACTTCTAATAAAATATTGTGAATATTTTTGTCTGAACAAAAATAATAATTTCTATATGAAATGCTAAAAATGTACATGTATATTCATAAATGTATAAAGCTAATAACTATAAAATTTGATATGATGAATTGTTATTTTCTGAGACTTGTTAACATACTTAATGGAATTGGAACCTTTCTAATTGAATAGTTCATTATTCATTAATTAAAATTTATAGCAAATCTTTTTTTTTAATTGGGCTCCTCTTTGGACACTGAGTTAAGACTCTGTAAAAAGTAGACAAACTTCAGATTTCCGAAAGATGATTTCTCGTTAGGGAAGATTTTCTTTTGGTAATTTCTAGGATACAAATGGAGTTATTTACCTTATGATGCTGTAGTTATTTCTCTTGAAAATATGTGTCACCTTTAAATTATGTCATTGATGAGAGGACTATGATTAAATACTTACTTTGAGTACAACAGACAATTTTCAAAGGGAGATGCTCTGTCCTATTTATAGATAAATTAAAAGACACTGATACAAGGAGCTAAGGAAGGTGTCTGCTTAGAAGCAAATGATCCAGATGGAGGCGATTACCCAGAAACTTCCAGAGACCAATTAAGGGCCTTGGTAAATACTGTGCATCTTTTTCTGGCTGTGAATGAATGTAAATGGAGACCTGATTATCATTCCGACTGAGAACATTACATAATCGCTCCATTGACTGGACTTACTTGCTCAATGCTCATGTTCAATTTAAGACATGCATTATCCTCACGTAAAGTTTTCAGTGGCTTCTATTCTGGCATTGTAATGGACTTTCTCTTACAAATGATTAAATTGCTCATATTTTTCTGTGAGCATTTAAGGTCATAGAGTACATTTGCAAAATATTCTAATTCAAATATACCACTGACTCACGTTCAACGAGGCACAGGTCATCCATTTCTGGCTGCCGGCATGTATCCAGTGTCATGATATATTAGAAACTAATTTTAACAAAGAACAGATTTCGTGTTCGTCAATAGTCTTTAAAATGCCCTTGAGCTGTGGTTACAATGCCAGTCAGATTAAAATCAGGTTTTGCATTTGCCCCTGCCTTAAGTATTGAATCACTTACTTGGAGAGTTTGTAATGACAATTCCAGCAGATGATAAAAAATAACCTAGTTTGGTATGAGTGTTGACATTTTGAAGGCTGACAGGATTTTGTAATTAGAAAAGAATACTAAAGAGGCAGATATTTCAAAACATTATATGGCCTCTGTTGTAAGGATAACTGTAAAATCTACATGAAAGGCTGCTCCTGTCAATTAAAATATTATCTATTTAAAGAGATGTATTACATCATATCCTACATTTGCCAAACCTTTCTTTATAGGTCACTTAAAATGAACATTTCGTCCAACTACATTCTAAGCCTTTGTGCTTTTAAAGAACATAATTACAGGAAAACACAACTGATCAAAATGCAGAATTTTGGGGCACCGTCCCAGTGATTCCTTCTCCAACATAATTCTTATTTCTAAGGTTCAGAGAACATTGCCTAAGAAGGGACACAAAGGCTGTAAGAACCAAAGGATCCATGCATTCGCTGTGAGATTGGATCTCCAAGTTTGTCACACACCCATTAACATCTCGCTGATAAGACTGAGCTGAACTAGGGCAACATTAACAGTTATGTTAAGTGGACAAAAGAAACTCCATGAAGCCTGATCTCTACACCACAAACTAAAGGCAACTGTGGAATGCTGAGTTCAGGAAAAACAGTTTTCTCAGGGAAGAGTGAGATTGATTATCCAATTCCAAACAGTCAGCTCTGAAAATGTGCATAAAAGTAGTAGTATATAGAATGATCAGGATATACTTATAGATATTTATATGTGCACATATACATATACATATATATATATATATATATATATATATATATAGGCATGCCACAATGATTAATACCAAAAAAAAGACCATAAATTTAAGAAGAGAGGAAAGAGGGGTTTTACGGGTATTCTTGGAGGCAAGAATGAGAAAGGGGAAATGATGTAATTTATTATAATGTCCAAATTTTAGAGAAATAATAAAAACTGTACAGTTCTAAGTATTGGTCTTAAAAGCTTTCTGTTACAGTGGGTGACAAGAAGACAGACACGGGACAGACTTGTCCATGAGAAAAAGTGGTTAGTAAGTCCCACAGGTCCATAAATAAGAGATTAGGCGGGAACGATGTAAAACGTTGGCCATGGATAGATATGACAGCGCAATCAGGGGCAGAGTTAGCTAAAGTTTTATTAGGTTTGTAAAGTAAGCAGAAGCATAAAAGCTTAGAGAAATGTGTGTCCATTGAAACTAATCAAAGCCTGGGAAAACCAACAGCAAAGCAAAACAAAATTCACCTCAGGTGTTCTCCTTGGGATTCTGGAGTCATCCTTCGCAACGGTTTAGAATCTATTGGTCTTCAGTCTTCACTTTTCTCTTTCCAGACCCCTCACCTCCCTTTGTTCTCCCTCTCCCTCTACTTCTACATTATTTACGTTTTAATTTGCATACAACAGATGATGCCATTTGCTTTTTGCAATGAATCTTACGCATGCATTTTATAACTCTTAGTTTAGAGGTAAAATTAAAAAAATACAAAGTAGGTGTTTGGTTATTAAACTGTGTATCTGATATATTTCCAGTGTTTAATGAAGCTTCTGTCTCAAAGCAACTGTCCAATAAACATTTTCTGGGCAAGTGTGCTGTATCTGCTCTCATCCTGCCCTTCTGAAATATACAGATTAACAAGTTGCAGAATTATTTTCGTAAAATATCTGGACTCAGAATTCACAATATTTCCCCTTAAATATGATTTAAAGATAATTTCTGAAAACAAACATTTTTTAAATTAATACAGTTATTTAGCAATTCTTGATAGAGAATACAGTATTTTTATTACTTTATTTGACATTTGAAGTAATGGGTTTCACTGTGATATTTGCCCATTTATCTAATTGCATCTTCCTTCCATTTCTCTTTCATATTTTTCCCCACTGATGCTGGTCCCTCTCCTTCATGCACGTGGCCCATCCTTTTGCTTTGTAACCATTACATTAAATTACCTTCTGCTATTCTCTCCCCAGGTCACACAGAGCTCTCTCTCTCTCTCTCTCTCTCTCTCTCTCTCTCTCTCTCTCTCTCTCTCTCTCTCTCCTCACTGGCAGTCTTTTTATAAGTGATTAGTTGTGAACAGCTCCTTGTTGCCTCAGGTTCAAAGGCTGTTCAAGTAAATCTCTTCCTGCCCACATGTCCAACTTGGTAGAGAGAGCAAAGCTTCCAGCTAGCTACAGCCCAAATTTCCTATTTGTATGTCTAAAATATTAGTTTGTTTTCTCTCCCTGGAGTCCACCAACTCATGTGTTTCTCACTATGATACTTTTCATTCATATTAGCAATAGGTGTTCAAAGACTTTGCTATTATTCATTCATCAGAGAAGGTAGCAATGGCTGCCATATACTTCTTTAAACACAGTATCTGTGATGAATTCAACCATTTAAAAAATCCCACTCATCTCCAAATTTTTAACCCAGAATTGCTACTGTCTAAAGGGAAAAGTGTGGAGCAGAGACAGAAGAAAAGGCCATGCAGAGACTGCCCCACCTGAGGTTCCATCCCATATAGAGTCATCAAACCCAGACACTATTGTGGTTTCCAAGAAGTGCTTGCTGACAGGAGCCTAATATAGCTGTCTCCTGAGAGGGTCTGCCTGTGCCTGACTAATACAAAAGTGGATGCTCTCAGCCAACCATTGGACTCAGCACAGAGTTTCAATGTAGTAGCTAGAGAAAGGACCCAAGGAGCTGAAGGGGTTTGCAGCCCCATAGGAGGAAAAATAATATGAACCACTCAGTACCCCCAGAGCTCTCAGGGACTAAACCACCAACCCAAGAGTACACATGGAGGAACCTATGACTCCAGCTGCATATGTAGCAGAGGATGGCCCTGTTAGACATCAAAGGGATGAAAGGATCTTGGTTCTGAGAAGGCTCGATGCCCCAGTATAGGGAAATGTCAGGACAAGGAAGCAGGAGTGGGTTTGTTGGTGAGCAGGGGAGGGGGGATGGGATAGTGTGTTTTTCAGAAGGGAAATTAGGAAATGGGATAACACTGGAAATTTAAATAAAGAAAATATCTAATAAAAAATAAAATAAAATAAATAATTTTTGAAAATTTAATTTAATTTCTATTAAAAAATTTAAAATTTAATTTTTTTAACTTTTGAAAACTTTTAACTTAAAATATAGAAAACAAATCAATTTTTATCACAATAAAATTAGCCTGACAAATACAGATGCAGATGCTCACAGCCAACCGTTGGACTGAGCATGGAGTCCCCAATGGAGGAGTTAGAGAAAAAAAGGAGTTGAAGGGGTTTGCAACAGGATAGAAAGACCAACAATACTAACCAATCAGAGCCCTCAAAGCTCCCAGGGACTAAACTATCAACCAAAGAGTTCACATGGAGGGACCCATGTTTCCAGCCACATATGTAGCAGAGGATGGTATTGTCGGACATCAATTGGAAGAGAGGCCCTTGGTCCTGGGAAGGCTCAATGCCCCAGTGTAAGGGAATGCCAGGGTGGTGAGATGGGAGTGGTAAGGTGTGTGGGGTAGCACTATCATAGAATCAGGGGGAGGGAGGATGGGATAGTGAGTTTGTGGAGGGGAAACTGGGAAAGGGGATAACAATTGAAATGTAAATAAATAAAATATTCAGTAAAAGTATATTTATTAATTTTTTCCTGCTGCAATATAGACAGAAGTTCTTTGTAATTCAGGGTTCCCATATTAGATGTTTAGTAATAAGTTGTTAATTAGTATAATTTTCCTCTCTTCATTCTCTTTGCAGGACAGTTAAATCCAGTCCTGTCCTTTTAATGTATAGATACCCATGTCAAAATACTGCTCTAGAGCCTTCCATGTCAGATCATCAATTATTTTTTCCTTAACTAAAAATTTCTCCCAGCAACATTTCTACAAAAGCTTTTATTTATCTTCTATATTTTACTTGTCCTTTTAATCTTTTAGGTGTTATACAAACGAAATATACAAAATAATTTAATTTTCTGTTCTTAAGTACACCTGTAACCTCAATGTACAGTTTTAGTATTGCGCATGTGAATGAGAAATACATTTATAAAACTAGCTGAATGTGCACTCTTCTCTCATTTATGTGAACTAACTTTAACTTTATAGTGATAGTACAAATGTAAGATCACTGGGAGGTCCTATATTAGACCATGAAAGATTTGATGTACTTTAGAAAGAGACAACAAAGGAATACTTTGTCTCTTAAATACTCAATCTTAACACGTTTTTTATATATTTCTTCAATTTTATCAGAGATATTTTCCAGGTAAATCTTCAATTTTATCAGAAAATGCTTATAATTTCACTTTCAATCAACTTGGAAATATTTTTATGCCTACCATTTTATCTGTATAATTTTCCATGATAATCTTCAATTTAATGTTTTTCCATATATTTTTTCAATTTTATCAGAAATGTTTTCCATGTAAATCTTCAATTTTATCAGAAAATGTTTATAATTCTACTTTTAATCAATTTAGGAATATGTTAATTCCTACTAATTTATCTGTATAAATTTCTTCAATTTAACAGAGATATTTTCCATGTAAATCTTCAATTTTATCAGAAAATGTTTTTACTTTTACTTTCAATCAATTTAAGAATATTTTTATGCCTACTATCTTATCCGTATAATTTTTCATGAAATAGTTTTAACGTGTTTTTCTGTATATTTCTTGAGTTTTATCAGAAATATTTTCCTTGTAGATTTTCAATTTTATCAGAAAATGTTTATAATTCCACTTTCAATCAACTTAGAAATATTTTTATGTCTACCATTTTATCTGTATAATTTTCCATGACAATCTTCAATTTTAATGTTTTTCCATATATTTTTTCAATTTTATCAGAAATATTTTTCATGTAAATCTTCAATTTTATCAGAAAATGTTTTTACTTTTACTTTCAATCAATTTAGGAATATTTTTATGCCTACTATCTTATCTGCATAATTTTTCATGTAATAGTCAGTTTTAACGTGTTTTTCTATATATTTCTTGAGTTTTATCTGAAATATTTTCCTTGTAGATTTTCAATTTTATCAGAAAATGTTTATAATTCCACTTTCAATCAACTTAGGAATATTTTTATGCCTACCATCTTGTCTGTATAATTTTTCCATGAAATAGTCAATCTTAACGTGTTTTTCTATATATTTCTTCAGTTTTATCAGAGATATTTTCCATCACAATGGAATACTACTCAGCAATTAAAAACAATGAGTTCATGAAATTCTTAGGCTAATGGGGAAGAGAGGTAGGGAACAGGGTTTATGGGACTTTCGGGGAGGGGGGAACTGGGAAAGGGGAAATCATTTGGAATGTAAATAAAGAATATAGAAAAAAAGATATCTTAAGACACATTAAGGAGGTCTACAATTCTTGTTCAAGGAAATGATAACCAAGTTTACAGGCTACCCAGTACATAGTACTATGTTATAGGAATCTGTTACAGGAAGACTAAGACCAATGTTACACTGTGTGTATTCTTTTCACATAAATTCTTAAATAAAAATATGTGTAAATGCAACTTCAACTGTTCATTACAACCTGCAAATTCTCTTCTTTCAATATAGGTGGGTCTAATCCCTCTCCTGTACCCCAGTAATACTGATCCATATTTCAGTAGTCTTGAATAAGTCTTTGTCTGTTAAATTATGCACTGCAACATTTTGTCCTTGTAGTTGCAATCTCTTACACATTTCCTTTAAGCCGATTACCTGGGTTTTTCTTCCTTCTGGTGTACTGTAGCTCTCATAATTTGACTTGAATGATCTTCACTTATCATTCAAAACAATCCTATATCAGATTACTTTAAAGCTTTGATTTTAAGATGTATTTTCTGCATTAGTTCTGAATTACATTGGCTTGCTTCCCATGGTTTAGTTGATGTGTGTTACTTTGCTGCTATTTTAATCTCTACTTATAAAGTAGAGTTTATGGCTAAATTTTTCTTGAATGTCTACACTGCAAAAACTACACTTGGATCTTCATAGGATTTGTCAGCATTTCTTTTTCAGTCACATTTCAAGGTCAGAGGTCTGACTTCAAGTTACCCGTGGGATTAGGTTGTATGTCCTTGTAAACATTGCTATTGTCCTTCATGCATTCCTCTCTCCTGGAATGTAATATAACACACAGCAAAGACTTTCTTCCTCCAAAGCCCACAGCTATGTTTTTGTTATATATTTAGAGCATAATTTAGGTCATGTTAGTGATCATCAACATATATTTCATTCTCTTTAAATCTTTGTGTGGTATATATATATCATATATGATATATATTTTTACGATATATATTTCTATCTCTGCACATATATATTGATGCTGCTTGTGTAGGGAAATGGATGTGTCTCTATCATGACAGGAAGCTCATGAATTGAGTTTGCATATTTATACATCGAAGTTGGTTGAAGATTTACATATTTATACTTTCAATGAGTCTGAACTTTAGACTTGCTGCCAACTTCCTTTTTGGTAACTCCATTTAAATGTTTAATAGGTGTCTACAAGTTAAAAATTTCCAAATCAGAATTTTGCCTAGTGGTCTATATAGCAGCACATAAAATGGCATCAAATTCTTGCCAACAGAAGATTCCCTGTAAGGAAAAAAAGAAAAAAAAAAAACAACATAAATCAACAAAACTATTTGAGATTTTGTTCTATTTAAGTCAATTCAGTTTCAATATTCAATTTGAATATGTCCACTTTTCTCTGTATCTTCAACTATTAAAAAAAAACAAGATTCTGCTTAACTCTATTTATTTTTAAGTATAACAATCTGCTTGCTTTTTATATTTATACTCTCAACTCTCTTTAAAATGTTCTTATTAATTTATTAATTTATAAATTAGTATTTTCTATAAAAATGTAAGTTTCTTCCATCTAGGATATTATCTGCTCTGTGCATAACTCTTTTCCTCATGTAAGCAACTATATCTTGCTTATTCTATGAACTCAGCAAGCTCAGATGAATGAAGTACATCTATTCATCAGGTTTTCTCGCACTGAAACCTACATTTATTTTTTTAACATTTTATAATATAAAAAATACAAACAAATATTTACACTTTAAAATCTTTTAACCTAAACTGTAATTATATCATCTTGCCCTCCCTCTCTTCCTCTGTCTCAAATTCTGGCCTCTGTTATTTTAATCAACATCTAGATCTTGGAGGAGAACCTATACCTGCTATCTTAACAAACCAATATATTTCTAAATTTCATTCTAAATATTTATCCTTATAAACCACAAATAAGTGTACCTTGACATGTTTCACTTACTTATACTGGGTTTATAGCTAGAGGAAAAATGTATGAAAAACATTATCTATTAAATTCCATATAAATTAAGTTAGTAACAATTATATTTTATTATAATTGTATATATTTCAGAATATGCTGGTTTGAATTTAAGACGAAAACATGGTCTCCCTGGCTGAAGTATTTAAATATGCTGTTCTCAGTTGGATGTTTTAGGATATATGGCCTTGCTTGAAGAAGTAAGTCACTTGAGGCATGCTTTGTGAATTTATAGGTTTGTCTTACTCCCAGTTTGCTCACTTGGCCTATGATTGTGGTTGAGATGCTATCTCTCAGCTTCCTGCTATCAAACTCATGCCAATGGCTTCCTTCCACAAGTCAATATAAATGTCTCTTTGTTATGTTGATTTTGATCATGGAATTTTCTTACAACAGAAAAATAACAAATACAACTTCTTATGAATAAGCTATAAACGATTTAATTTCATGATAATCTTACTATCCTAGAAATGTAATGTTTAATTACTGCAGTTTTCTACACATATAAGATACAAGTAGCATGGCTTTAAAAAATACTGCTTTTAAACTTGAGGACATAGAAAACACCCAGTGGAAATTATTACAAATGCATGAGCTGGCAGATAGCTCCAACTATTGAGTAAAATTTTCAACCAAAATTAACATCATGCAAAACATTTCTTGAGATGGCACTAGAAAGAAAAAAATGAAGTTTTTAAAAGTCCTAAAAAGGTGATATGTAATATCATAATATTGTCCTTGGGTATCGAGTGTTAAAACAGCTTTTTTAACCTTAAACATTTCTTCACTATTTTCTAGTTGATCATAAATCATTCATTTGATTTCCAATGTCTAGGAACAGATTCAAGCATAGGCAATAAATATTAAACCACAAATTCAAGGTTGACTGTTAATCAGATTTGTAAAAACCCTTTAGGATATGCACAGGCCTCGTTTGGAAAAGAGATTGTATTTCACCTTTGCTCCATTATGATATAACCTTGAAAGGAGAATTTGAGTTGTTTATGAACTACATTGTAACTAAATCATGAATCATCATTCCCCCTTGAGTTAATAGATTTTTGAGTATGAATTTTAAAAAAAAATATCTTTACATCGTAAGACTTTAAGTGGCCTCAAAGTTAGAAAAAGTGAAAATTCATTACTTATATTTTACCAATTTATTTTCATATACTAAATCTTTGGTGACAAATGTGTGTTTGAATATACAAATATAAACCTTTTCTACTGTCTGCACAGTGAGCAAGCAAGAAGCAAGTGCAATTAATTGAAAGAATATTGTTTCTGAATATTATTTTCTTATAATATTGAGCTAATTCACTTTAAAGAGGTGACTGATTCTGTTCTTGGACAGGAGCATTTCACAATGTGCTTGGAAATGCTATGAACCAAACAGCAAAAAGCTTTTACGAATAAAGTCTTATAGAAGAAAAGAACTGGAGTAAAGACTGCCTCATTTAAGAAAATTTGCATCACATTAATATTTTATTTAAAAGACATACTAGCTAAACAAGGGTAAAAGTTTTTAATTATTTTATTTATTTACATTTCAGACATTATCCCTTCCCCATACTCCCTCCTATAGTTCTTTATCCCATTCTTTCTTCCTAATTTTCAGTATTGTTAGTTTTGCCTTTCTGAAAGAGCTTTTCTTCTTTTTAACCTAATATTTCATATTTTGTACATGAAAAAGAAGACAACTACTTTTCTTTCTTTTTGTTTGTTTTTGTTTTCTGTTTGTTTTATGTTTTATTGTTTGTTTATTGCTTGGTTGGTTGGTTGGTTTGTTGGTTGGTTGAGTGTTTGTTTGGTTGGTTAGTTTTTTGAGAGTTTCTGAGTGTAGCTTTTTAGACCAAGCTGCCTTCAAACTCATAGAGATTAGGGTAGTTCTGACTCCTGAATGCTGGACTTATTTTCTGCTTGTGATTGATACTCTACAGTATCAACAGAACTAAGTGGAAAACACCTTACAAATCCTCAAACAAACAAACAAATAAATAAATCTCAAGTGACTATTAACTTGTCCATTAACAGAGAACTGTTGCTAAGTTGAAGTTATAGCTTCAAAATGGGCAGGCGATAGAAACTGAAGAAAATTAGAGTAGAAAAAGTCCTAAGAGATTATAAAGAGATTACCTAAGAAATTTTGAGTTCATTTTAGAAGCCCTGAAAATATTTTTAAAAGTTTTAAAAGTAAGTTTTGAATCTATAATTTGATGAAACAGGGTGAATCTTGAGGAGGAGGGGAAGCCCTGAGTGATTGCGCTGAAGTGTAGCCATGAAAGTATCTGTACAACATATATTTAGTTTATTTGTCCATATGATATTCTTTCAGAAAAGATACAAAAACAGCAGATTATCTTGATGTGAAAATATAGACATGAATTTATAATTTATGATTATTATTTGTATGATATAGAATAAATGTAAGTAATGATACTGCACCATTATTCATTGTGAGGAAATAGATATAACTGAGGAGACAACCGTGATGGCAATGGAAGGAGAGGAGAATTATCTAGAGAGAGAACCAGTCTTTGAGACATTATTAGTGATGTGTTTAGTTAAGCAAATATAAAATATAATATTCTAGAATATGTATTGTGGACAGAATCAAACAACACAGGTTGACAACAAGAGTATGCTTAATAATAAAACTGAGAGAAGCCATTCATACTTATGAAGAGGATTTTTTTTGCTTTTATTATTCATTCTTGTCCTACATGTTTAGAAGTTAACCTTCATTTCTAGGTTTGTATTCTCCTTGCATGATTGTTGTTTATACATCAAAACCTTTTCAGACATATTCTTTGTTAATGAAAATGACTAAGTTTTTCTTGAATGTAGTCAGTACACTGCGGGCTGAAGCATATTGAAATTCAAACTCAAAACTTAATAACTTAATAGTTTGAATTTGTAAGTTAAGCATGTGGCACATCCTGTAATCTCAGGAACGTGCAGGATAAGACAAGGTGATCACTATAAGTCTTAGTCAGTTAAGAGACTTAGAGCCAAGCCAGGCAGGGCTTCACAGTACCGTTCTGTTTCAAAACTATGACAGCAATTCACATTTTTTCAGAAGAAATTACATTCTTATTCTTACAAATCCTTGAATTAGGTTTCATTGCTCATCTGCAGAACATTTATATGTCTGAGATGAAAATATTTTCTTAAATTGCATTAATTAATTAATTAACTAAATTAATTAATTACTTTAAATTGCTTAAAATATCTATTTTAATAAGTAAAATGTAAATTCTTTTCATAGTCTTTGCTATGAGAAATAAAACTGAATCCATAAAAGAAAGAAAGGGAATGTAAACCATTCTGAGCATATGTTATTTTCCCATGTCTTATATCAGAAAGATAAGAAAATATATACTTAATGAGTGACTCTACAAGTTCTTTCATTGTTAACTATTTTACAAGATCACTTCTCAGAATAATTAGGAATAAAGGCCAAGTTACTATAAGTAAGCTTTATAGCCTACACAGAAAGAAGAATTTTACTAGAATTTCAGACAGAAGGGATTGTTGGAAATAAATGTCAATAGTCTAAACTGTCTGCAATCATCTCGCTTTAAAAGGCATACCACTGAAGGTTTAATTTAATTCATAATAGAAGCTATCACACATGCACTTTAAAGTGAGCTTTCTTCCACTGCTTCTAGCTGTTTCCTTCTAGCAGCTCACAGCTTGTATCCCATGCGTGCGTCTGATTTTGTAGGCTGCAGATTCTTATCGGACTGAAATTGTCTGTGTTTCTCTGATTTCTCAAGGTCATGATCCATTACAACTGTCTCAGCTCAATTTACACTCTGGACACAAGTCTCTATGCATTGAACACTGCTTCTACACTTTAAATGTCTGAGGTGAAATAAAAATTTAGTATAAACATACAATGGAATAAATTGTGCATAACTAACAACTGAATATTATAATTAAATCTCTGAAAATTAATCTTTTTGTAGTATATGGTTATACTCAGGTTAAAAAACTAAGACAAATATATCATAGCTCTTACACATTGATTAAAAATTATT
This sequence comes from Tokudaia tokunoshimensis, assembly GCA_036184795.1. Taxonomy (NCBI): domain Eukaryota; kingdom Metazoa; phylum Chordata; class Mammalia; order Rodentia; family Muridae; genus Tokudaia; species Tokudaia tokunoshimensis. The sequence goes on from BTHU01000015.1 coordinate 66,752,938, forward strand.
TCTTGAGTATATCTCTCATTCGTGAGTACAGTGACCCAGACATCTGCAAGTCAGAGGACAAGAAAGCTTGTTGTATCATTTTTTCCTTTCTCACCCAAAGACCAGAGATATGATGCTATCTGACAATCTAAGGAAGAGAAGACGCAGCTGTGAAAGTGAATCGTTTTTTCAGATCCTTTGTTTTATCCACAATTGGACTGATAAGAGTCATCATAAATATTGCTGAAACATACCATGAAGCCTGTTATATAATTCAACTTTGTGATGGAGCTCACAAAGTTTAAGATATATGTATCCAAGCTGGGTGGTGGTAGTGCCTTTAATTCCAGCAAGTGGGAGGCAGAGACAGGTAGTTGTCTATAAGCTTGAGGCCAGCCTCATCTACAGTGAGTTCTGGGACAGCCAGGGCCATATGGTGAAGCCTTTTCTCAAACAAAATAAAACAGCAACCACAACAATGCACAGAGAGAGAGAGAGAGAGAGAGAGAGAGAGAGAGAGAGAGAGAGAGAGAGAGAGAGAGAGAGAGAGAGAGAGAAAGGAAGACAGAGAGACAGAGAGACAGCAGAAACAGAGAGAGACAGAGACAGAGAGAAAATGGTACATATATCTAAACCTTTTCATACAATGTCCCTGAGCTTTAAATGCAGGAGAACTTTATAATGTATCCATTGAGACTGGACTTTGCAAGTATGAATTTTGATAGATTGTTTTCTGGAGTATTATCTGTAGAAGAGAAGCACTTGAATTACATACTTGAAAGCCAAAAATCTTGCTCAGGGGCTATAAGTAATTGTATGTGATTTGCGGAGCTTAAAATTTTTACTCTAAGAAATACATCCACTGTGCACACTAAGTACCTTAGTGCCTATGGATCTCAATATATAGGGAATATCATATAAAATCAAATATGGAACTGGCTTCCCTCATAAAATACTAAATTCCCCGACTGGGTCAATGTACTGGAAATACTCTTATAGCTACACTGAGGATTCATCACAGGATCAGTTCTCCTATTTGGTTTGTAGGTGAAAAGAATATTTGTTACAAGAAATCAAAATATCCTATGCTTTGATATGTCAGAATGAAAATCTAGTTTGAAAAGAAAACTGTTCAGCTAAAATCACAATTTTACTACTATAACAGCAAGTATAGTTTTAAAATGAATATAAGTAGTTTTCATCCAAAATGAAGAAAGAGTGGATAGGAAATACAGAATTTGGGGCCAAAGCAAGCTGGGCCAGAATGGGCCAGAAAAAAAAAATACAGAATTTAAGCAGCATACAAATATGGTTTTTAAAAATAAGTAATCTGATACTGATACAGACTTATTTTTACAACTAATTATTGTTCTGGACAATTAAGTACTCAAGGACCAAAAACAAATATTTTATTGCAAGGGGGTATGAGGAAGATTAATGAGCCTCATTATTTTGAATAATTTTAATTCCAGAGACTGGAACATTGTTCTCATATAAATCTTCAGTCAAGTGTCTACTGTGGTTTTCTCCTTTTATCATAGGTTGTTTTATTTTGATTTTTTTCATTTATGGTACTTTAAATGAACCCCAGGCTTAGTCCAAGCTAGGCAAATGCTTTCCAACTAAACCTTTTCACTAGTCTGAGACTTTTAATGAAAAAATGCTCGAGATGATTTGTTACATGTTACAAAATTTCTTTACACACACACAAACACACACACACATACACAAACACACACACACAATCACTCTGGCTGACTGCAGGCTAGTTAACAAGGAGAAATAGTATATATAGACAACAAATACGTCATTCAAGTCTGTCATTATTAATACTACTCCTTTTTTTTTTAATCAAAAGAAGACCAGTTGTCAAGGATGTAGCCTATAGAGATGGAAGGAAATTTTTTTCACTAAGTAAAGATAATTCATATTTTGTTATTTTGCGAACTGGCATTCAGCATTTTTTCTTTCAAATATTTATGTCTTTCCTTATTTTTTTATGCAATTTGATGAGAATTTGTTCTGTACTAGATATGTATTCCTTCTTGTAAATATATTCTTTATGCGTTGGATAATGTTGGCCTTTCATAGAATGACTTGTAGATAGTTCAATTAACATACAAAGGACTATAAAAATAAGAGTTTCAGAAATTGTTACTGTTTGCAAATACGTTGTTTCTACTTTGAGTGAGAATTCTGTTGCATTACATGTCTATAAAACCCATGTGGAATGGATTTCTCGCTTAAAAGCGTTTCTTCATTATCTTTTTGGAAGCATTCTGAGCTGTGAATTTTCCTCTTAGCACCGCTTTGTTTTCCATAAGTTTCGGTACATTATGCCTTCATTTTCACTGAATTCTAAAAAGTCTTTAATTTCCTTCTTTATTTCTTCCTTGACTAAGTTATCATTGAGTAGAGCATTATTTAGCTTCCATCTGTATGTGGGCTTTCTGCTGTTATTGAAGACCAGCCTTAGTTCGTGGTGATCCGATAGGATGCATGGAATTACTTCAATCTTCTTCTATCTGTTGAGGCCTGTTTTGTGACCGATTATATGGTCAATGAGGTGCTGAGAAGAAGGTATATTCTTTTGGTTTAGGATAAAATATTCTATAGATGTCTGTTAAATCCGTTTGGTACATAACTTCTGTTAGTTTCACTATATCTCTGTTTAGTTTCTATTTCTATGATCTGTCCAATGCCTACATTCACAGAATTAAACGTCTCAAAACCAGGACAGTTCAATAGCAATCGATTAGGTAAAGAATTTACTCTGGAATGGAAGAAGGTTGCATAGTCTAGACAATGTTTTAGGGAATTAATAGGACATACAAGCTTATGAACAGTTGCCAAAATGTGAATCAGGAAAGACTGGATGTAGGGGAATGCCAGGACAGAGAAGCGCGAGAGGGGGTTGAATGGGGAAAAAGAGGGAGAGAAGGGAGCTTATGGGACTTTAGGGGAGGGAGGAAACGGGAAAGGGGAAATGATTTGGAATGTAAATAAAAAAACTTAGAAAATAAAAAAAAATAGTAAAAAAAAAAACCAAAACCTGACCTGAATATGTTTGCCTAAAGAGTCATAGAAATATTTGTTTTATTAATTATTCTAATGAATTCATTTCTATCATCTTAAAAGTTTGCAACATGTTATATACAGCTTAATTTCTTTCATAACTTAAACACATTGGTACCATAACTGATATTAAAGGATAATAGCTTCCATAATATGAGATGTAAGGTGTAAATATTCACATTAAAATGAGCAAATTCTACCTTATCCTACAAGATAAAACACTTGTTGGAAACATTTAAGGACTGGAGCTCAAATTAAATAACTCACACAAAATGTTTGCTGGGTTTTATCAGCTGACTGTACTACCAATACTCAGAAGGCTGAGAGAAGGGGTCATTTACATAATCAAGCTAGGAAGCTAGACTACTAGTCTACTAGTAATTGATAAACTCAGGATTCACTCTCAGACCTTGCCACAATAAATAAGGTGAAGAGGAATTGAGGTTGTGTTAAAACAAATGGCAATATTAATGCTTATAATAAACATGAAGAAGAGGCTATCACAATTTCTTGCCATCTTCATTTGGAGGTACAGTTCATTCTTGCTTGAAAAACAATTTTTATTAAGTGTGTAATTGTACCTCATATATGTAGATGTATTTTTTTAGAAAACTTGTTTTCTATTCAATACCATGCAGATTTTCTGCCTCTATCACTTTGTGGGAAATCGCCTTATTCCATTGGATTTAATGATAATATGGATGAAATTGTTTGAACAAAAATATAAAAGATACAGAGATATCTACATTATGATCTAGTTGAAATCGTGAACTGCACTCAATGGTGTATTTTCCTTTGGAGCTATCATTTAATTAAGATTCATGTTATAAATGGGCACTAAAACTATAAAGTCTTTTTTTATTTCTATATATTTTTTTATTTACATTCCGAATGATTTCCCCTATCCCGGTTCCTCCCTCCCCGAAAGTCCCATGAGCCCTCTTCCCTCTCCCTGTTCCCCATTCAACCCCCTCTCACTTCTCTGTCCTGGTATTCCTCTACATCCAGTTTTTTCCAGGACCAGGGGTCTCTCCTTCCAACTTCTTGGAAATCAATTGATATGAGAATTGTGTATTGGGTATTCCGAGTTTCTGGGATAATACCCCCTTATCAGTGACTGCATACAATGTGTGTTCTTTTGTGATTGGATTACCTAACTAAGGATGATATTTTCCAGTTCTGACCATTTGCCTAAGAATTTTGTGAATTCATTGTTTTTAATTGTAGAGTAGTATTTCATTGTGTAAATATACCACATCTTCTGAATCCATTCCTCCTTTGAGGGACATTTGGGTTCTTTCCAGCTTCTGGCTATTATAAATAAGTCTGCTGTGAACATAGTGGAGCATGTGTCCTTATTGCATGCAGGGGAAGCCTCTGGTTATATGCCCAGGAGTGGTATAACAGGATCCTCTGGGAGTGTCATGCCCAGTTTTCTGAGGAACCACCAGACTGCTATCCAGAGTAGTTGTACCAGCTTGCACTCCCACCAGCTGTGGAAAAGTGTTCCTCTTTCTCCACATCCTCACCAACAACTGCTGTCTCCTGTGTTTTTGATCTCAGCCTTTCTGACTGGTGTGAGGTGGAATCTCAGGGTTGCTTTGATTTGCATTCCCTAATGACTAAGGATGTTGAACATCTCTATAGGTGCTTCTCAGCCATTAGATATTCTTCAGGTGAGAACTCTTTGTTTAGCTCTGTACCCCATTTTTTAATAGGGTTATTTGGCTCTCTGGAGTCTAACTTCTTGAGTTCATTGTATATATTGGATATTAGCCCTCTGTGAGATGTAGGGTTGGTAAAGATCTATTCCCAGTTTGTTGGCTGCTGCTTTGTCCTTTTGACAGTGTCCTTTGCCTTATAGAAACTTTGCAATTTTATGAGGTCCCATTTGTCAATTCTTGATCTTAGAGCATAAGCTTTTGGAGTTTTGTTCAAGAAATTTTCCCCTGTGCCCATATTTTCAAGGATCTTCCCTATTTTCTTTTCTATTAGTTTCAGTGTGTCTGGTTTTATGTGGAGGTTCTTGATCCACTTGGAATTGAGCTAAGTACAAGGACATCAAAATGGATTGATTTGCATTCTTCTGCATGCTGACCTCCAGTTGAACCAGCACCATTTGTTGAAAAGGCTATCTTTTTTACACTGGATGGTTTTAGCTCCTTTGTCAAAGATCAAGTGACCATAAGAGTGTGGATTCATTTCTGGGTCTTCAATTCTGTTCCATTGATCTACATGCCTGTCACTGTACCAATACCATGCACTTTTTTCCCTTTTTTTCTTTTTTTTTCTAAGTTTTTTTATTTACATTCCAAATCATTTCACTTTCCCGTTTCCTTCCTCCCCGAAAGTCCCATAAGTCCCCTTCCTTCCCTCTTTTCCCCATTCAACTCCTTCTCACTTCTCTGTCCTGGCATTCCCCTACATCCAGTCTTTCCAGGACCAGGGGTCTCTCCTTCCATCTTCGTGGAAATCTATTGATATTCGAATTGTGTCTAGGGTATTCTGAGATTCTGGGTTAATATCCCCTTATCAATGACTGCATATCATGTGTGTTCTTTTGTGATTGGGTTACCTCACTAAGGATGATATCTTCAAGTTCTGACCATTTGCCTAGGAATTTAGTGAGTTCATTGTTTCTAATTGCAGAGTAGTATTCCATTGTGTAAATATACCACATCTTCTGAATCCATTCCTCCGTTGAGGGCAGTTTTTTTTTTTTATTATTATTATTATTTTATTTTCTATACTCTTTATTTACATTCCAAATGATTTCCCATTTCCCAGTTTCCCCCTCCCCGAAAGTCCCATAAGCCCTCTTCCCTCCCCCTGTTCCCCATTTGCCTAAGAATTTCATGAATTCATTTTTTATTTTTTTTTATTTTTTTTTCCTTGGGGCTAAAAAAGTAAATGTTTATTGAACAAATAAAAAAGGATCCCAATAGCTACATACGCATTAATTCTAGGTTTGTGTTATTCTTTAAAAATAGAATTGGAGAATAGACTGGTGGCTATTAGGAGTGAATTTTAAACTGGGATGATGGAGAGGATAGTAGGTGAACATCTAAAAAGGCAACCAAAGTTACCATCATGTGTACAAATGTAGGATGGATTTTAAAGAACTAAATAAAAGCACACAAATGAATGCTCATAAAGCTGCTGAATTTTAAGTATGGCAATAGTTTTCTTCAATGCCAAACTCCTGACTGTGACATTATACAAGAGCTATGCTCAATGTTACATCAAAAGGAAACAAAATAAAGATTTGCATGATGTGATTTCTTTTTTTTTTAATTTAATTTAATTTTATTTTTTTAATTTACATTCCAAATCACTTCCCCTTTCCCGTTTCCTCCCTCCCCGAAAGTCCCATAAGCCCCCTTCCCTCCCTCTTTTCTCCGTTCAACCCCCTGTCATTACTCTGTCCTGGCGTTCCCCTACATCCAGTCTTTCCAGGACCAGGGGTCTCTCCTTCCATCTTTTTAGAAATCTATTGATATGCTTATTGTGTCTAGGTTTTTAACACTATTGCTCTGTAGTACAGCTTGAGGTCCGTGATACTAATTTCCCTAGAAGTTCTTTCACTCTTGAGAATATTTTTAGCTATCCTGGGTTTTCTGTTATTCCAGATGAATTTTTGAATTGCTCTTTCTAACTCTATGAAGAATTGAGTTGGGATTTTGATGGAGATTGCATTGAATCTGTATATTGCTTTTGGCAAGATGGTCACTTTTACTATATTAATCCTGCCAATCCATGAGCAAGGAAGATTTTTCCATCTTCTGAGGTCTTCTTCAATTTCTTTCTTCAGAGACTTAAAGTTCTTGTCATACTGATCTTTCACTTGTTTTTTAGAATCACACCAAGATACTTTATATTGTTTGTGGCTATCGTAAAGGGTATCATTTCCCTTATTTCTTTCTTTTATCATTTGAATATAGGAAGGCTACTGATTTGCTTGAGTTGTATTTATATCCGGCCACTTTGCTGAAGTCGTTTATCAGCTGTAGGAGTTCTCTGGTGGAGTTCTTTGGGTCACTTAAGTATACTATCATATCGTAGGCAAATAGTGATAGTTTGACTTCTTCCTTTCCAATTTGTATCCCTTTGACCTCTTTTTTGTTGTCTAATTGCTCTAGCTAGAACTTCAAGTACTATATTGAAAAGATATGGAGAGAGAGGGCAGCCTTTTCTAGTCCCTGATTTTAGTGGAATTGCTTCAAGTTTCTCTCCATTTAAACTGATGCTGGCTACCGGTTTGCTGTAAATTGCTTTTACTATATTTAGAAATGGGCCTCGAATTCCTGACCGTTCCAAGACTTTTAGCATGAAAGGATGCTGAATTTTGTCAAATGCTTTTTCAGCATCTAATGAGATGACCATGTGGTTTTTTCCTTTGAGATTGTTTATGTAACAGATTAAATTGATAACTTCCTTATATTAAACCATCCATGCTTCCCTGGGATGAGGCCTACTTGTTCGTGGTGAATGATCGTTTTGATCTTTTGATCGTTTGTGTTCTTGGATTCAGTTGGCAAGAATTTTATTGAGAATTTTTGCATCGATATTCATAAGAGAGATTGGCCTGAGATTCTCTTTCGTTGTCAGATCTTTATGTGATTTTGGTATTAGCGTAATTGTGGCTTCATAGAACAAGTTGGGTAGTGTTCCTTCTGTTTCTATAATGTGGAATAGTTTGAAGAGTATTGGTGTTAGGTCTTCTTTGACGGTCTGATAGAATTCTGCACTAAAACCATCTGGACCTGTGCTTTTTTTGGTTGGAAGACTTCCAATGACGACTTCTATTTCTTCAGGGGTTATAGGACGGTTTAGATGGTCTATTTGATCCTGATTTAATTTTGGTATTTGGTATATGTCTAGGAAATTTTCCATTTCCTCCAGATTTTCTGGTTGTGTTGAATACAGGCTTTTGTAGTAGGAACTGATAATTTTTTGAATTTCCTAGTTTCTGTTGTTATATCTCCCTTTCATTTCTGATTTTATTCATTTGGATAATGTCTCCTTGCTCTCTGCCGAGTCTGGCTAAGGGCTTATCTATCTTGTTGATTTTCTCAAAGAAACAACTTCTAATTTTGTTGATTCTTTGTATGGTTTTATTTGTTGTACTTGATTGATTTCAGCCCTGAGTTTGATGATTTCCTGCCTTCTACTCCTCTTGGGTGTATTTGCTTCTTTTTGTTCCAGGGCTTTCAGTTGTGCCATTAAGCTGCTAGTGTATGCTCTCTCCTGTTTATTTTGGAGGCACTCAGGGCTATGGATTTTCCCCTTAGCAGCACTTTCATTGTGTCCCACAAATTAAGGTAGGTTGTGCCTTCATTTTCATTAAATTTTAAAAAGTCTTTCTTTCTTTATTTCTTCCTTGACCAAGGTATCATTGAGTAGAACATTGTTCAACTTCCACATGTGTGAGGGCATTTTGTTGTTTTTGTTGCTATTGAAGACCACCCTTATTCCATAGTGATCTGATAGGAGTCATGGGATTAGTTCAATTTTCTTATATCTGTTGAAGTCTGTTTGGTGACCAATTCTATGGTCGATTTTTGAGAATGTACCATGAGGTGCTGAGAAGAAGGTATATTCTTTTGCTTTAGAATGAAATGTTATACATATATATTCAATTAGTTTTACTGTGTCCCTGTTTAGTTTCTGCTTTCCTGATTGGTCTATTGCAGAGAGTGGGGTGTTGAAGTCACCCACAATTATTGTGTGAGGTGCATTGTGTGCTTTGAGCTTTAGTTAAATTCCTTTTACAAATGAGGGCACCCTTGCATTTGGAGCATAGATGTTCAGAATTGAGAGTTGTTCTTGTTGGATTTTTCTTTTGACTAGTATGTAGTGTCCTTCCATGTCTTTTTTTGATGACTTTAGGTTGAAAGTCAATTTTATCTGATATTAGGATGGCTACTCCGGTCCATTTCCTAGGACCACTTGCTTGTAAGATTGTTTTCCAGCCTTTTATTCTGAGGTAGTGTTTGTCTTTGACACTGAGGTGCATTTCCTGCACACAGCAAAATGCTGGGTCCTGTTTACATATCCAGTCAGTTAGTCTATGTCTTTTTATTGGGGAATTGAGACCATTGATATTAAGAGAGATTAAGACATAGTGATTATTGCCACCTTCTGTTCTTAACGCTATCTTTATGTTTGAGTGGTTATCTACTTTTGGGTTTGATGAAAGAAGGTTATTATCTCATTTTTTCCAGGGTGTTGTTTCTCTCCCTGAATTGGAGGTTTCCACCTATTATCCGTTGCAGGGTTGGGCTTGTGGAAAGATATTGTGTAAATTTGGTTTTATCATGGAATATCTTGGTCTCTCCATCTATGGTGATTGAGAGTTTTGCTGGGTATAGTAGTCTGGTCTGGCATTTGTGTTCTCTTAGGGTCTGTATGAGATCTGCCCAGGATCTTCTAGCTTTCATAGTCTCTGGTGAGAAGTCTGATGTAATTCGGAATGATCTTCCTTTATATGTTACTTGTCCTTTTTCTCTTACTGCTTTTAATATTCTTTCTTGTTTAGTACATTTGGTGTTTTGATTATTATGTGACGGGTGGTATTTCTGTTCTGATCCAGTCTGTTTGGAGTTCTGTAGGCTTCTTGTACATTCATCGGCATCTCTCTCTTTAGGTTAGGGAAGTTTTCCTCCATAATTTTGTTGAAGATATTTACTGGCCCTTTAAGTTGGAAATCTTCACTCTCATCTATACCTATAATCCTTAGGTTTGGTCTTCTCATTGTGTCCTGGATTTCCTGGATGTTTTGGGTTACATGTTTTTTGCATTTTGCATTTTCTTTGACTGTTGAGTTGATGCTTTCTATGGTATCTTCAGCATCTGAGATTCTGTCTTCCATCTCTTGTATTCTACTGTTGATGTTTGCATCTATGACTCCTGATTTCTTCCCAAGTTTTTCTGTCTCCAAAGTTTTCTCCCTTTGTGATTTCTTAGTTGTTTCTACTTCCTTTTTTAGATCCTGGATGGATTTGCTCAGTTCCTTCACTTGTTTGTTTGCTTTTCTGTATTTCTATAAGATATTTTTGTGTTTCCTCTTTCAGGACTTCTGCTTGTTGACCCAAGTTCTCCTGTATCTCTTTAAGCGGTTTTTGTGTTTCCTCCTTATGGGCTTCCATCTGTTGACCTATATTCTCCTATATTTCTTTAAGCAATTTTTGTGTTTCCTTTGTAAGGGCATCTACCCGTTGATTCATGTTCTCCTGTATTTCTTTAAGCGATTTTTGTGTTGTCTCCTTATGGGCCTTCATCTGTTGACCCATATTCTCCTGCATTTCTTTAAGCGATTTTTGTGTTTCTTTTGTAAGGACTTCTACCCATTGATTTATGTTCTCCTATATTTCTTTATGAGGTTTTTTTATGTCCTTCTTGAAATCCTCTAATAGCATCATGAGAAGTAATTTTAAATCCAGATCTTGCCTTTAGGGTGCGATGGGGTATCCAGGACTTGCTGCTGTCAGAGAGTTGGGTTCAGATGGTGCCATATTGCCTTGATTTCTTTTAGTAACATTCCTACGTTTGCCTTTTGCCATCTGGTTACCTCTGATGTTAGTTGGTCCTGCTGTCACTGGCTGTTGCTTGACCCTCCTGTGAGCCTGCAAGGCTATTTCTGCCCCCCTGGATTACCGGGTTTTCCCTGGCACCAAATGCTGAGCAACTGCCCTGCTCCTGAGTGACTTTGTAGCCCTGATGTGCCTTGCCCCAAGTGATGTTATACTTGGGAAATCCCTGCGTACCTGGAAAGTCAGTGTAGTCAATCCCCAGAGCAGAGGTCTCTAAGGGGAGGCTGGTGTGCTCTCTCCCTGCATGGGTCCCTCTGCAGGGAAGATGTTCCACAGCAGATCTGGTGCATAGATGACCACAGAACTGCCCAGCTCTTGGGTGCAGGGAGCACTCCAGCTGGGTGTGTCCCGAGTGATGTTATGCTAGGTTATCCCTGCACCAGGAGGACCCAACTGCTCTGTTGCAAGATCTAAAATGGCGGAGGGTACTGTGCTCCCTCTTGGTGCAGATCTCTCTGCAGGGCAGATGTCCCACAGCAGAGTTGGAACCCAGAAAACCACATAGATGCCCTGCTCTTGGGCGCAGATGGAAGCCTAGCAGGCTGTGTCCCAAGCGATGTTATACTTTTGAAATCCCTGCATACCTGGAGACTCAGTGTAGTCAATCCCTGGAGCAGAGGTGACTAATGGGAGGCTGGTGCGCTCTCTCCCAGTGCGGGTCCCTCTGCAGTGGAGATGTCCCACAGCAGAGCTCATAAAGTTGTTTGTTTTCTGAACACTTTTAATATTAAAATAGATTGTAATGCCTTCATGTTTTTTGCTATTGTTCTAATTTTGTTTGTATGCAACAGTTTATTTATTTTTTGCAATATGAAGTACCATAGAAAGCATCATAATCATGCTTTTTATTACAAGCTAATTTTCAAAATGGAGTATGATGCATAACAGTATATGCATAACTCATGATGCAAATAAAAGTTTAATATTAGGGGAAAAAGAATTATTCATGCCATCTTTCAAAGAGAACTCCTGTACTGGCTTTTTTTGTGTGTCAACTTGACACAGGCTGGAGCTGTCACAGAGAAAGGAGCTTCAGTTGAAGAAATGCCTCCATGAGATCCAGCTGTGCGGCATTTTCCCAATTAGTGATCAAGGGGGAAGGGCCCATTTTGGGTGGTGCCATCCCTGGGCTGGTATTTTTGGGTTCTATATGAAAGCAAGCTGAGCAAAGCAGAGGAAGCAAGCCAGTAAGAAATATTCCTCCATGGCCTCTGCATCAGCTCCTGCTTCCTGACCTGCTTGAGTTCCAGTCCTGACTTCCTTTGGTGATGAACAGCAATTTGGAAATGTAAGCTGAATAAACCCTTTCCTCCACAACTTGCTTCTTGGTCATGCTGTTTGTGCAGGAATAGAAACTCTGACTAAGACAAAACCCTACTAAAATTTTAAATCATTTAAATAAGCTTATGAAAATGGTCATAAAGTGCCCAGTAAAAACACTCATAATATTGAACACCAGTAATGTAAACATGTTACTATGCACTTTTATACATCAGATTTGAATGAACAAATTGCAACCACATTCTTCAGATTGCAAAGGCAGAGGTATTATTGGCTTAGAAAGGAAAACTTGAGAATTAGTATTTGAGGAATACATTGAGAAACTCGGCTATGGAGGAGTTTTTACATGTCTGAAATGTCATCTATTGATGTTTCTACTTTATTTAGAATAATAATTATTAACACTCATACGTGTGTTTTATGTGTGTATTGCTAAACATTTTCTCCCTATGTTTATGGGGTATGAGAAATGCTCCCAGAATTCTCTTGGTTATAGTATCTGTTTTCATTTAAAAAATATTATTATTAATGTCAGTTTTCTATATTTTGTGTCTATGTATGTATGTATATGTGCATTTACATTTCAATATATCAAACATTACCAGTCATTTGTCATCTCTTTATATATTATCAAGTTTTCTTAAGCTAGTTTTCATAATTATTTCCAACATTTTGTGTAGCACATACTACCCAGAATTCAACTTATCCAAACATTCTTGTTTAATTGATTGTTATTTCTGCAGCAGTTAACATATTCAGTACTATATTCCCCTTAGTCTCCCACTTAGATTATGCATTTATTCTACTTTGCACACTAGTAATTTTTTCTACTAGCACAATTAGTCCACACATATTCAGTACTATATTCCCCTTAGTCTCCCACTTAGATTAAGCATTTATTCTACTTTGCACATTAGTAATTTTTTCTACTAGCACAATTAGTCCACCCTACTGTCATCTTTTATGCTCTACATGTTTACCTCATTAGAAACTATAGACACATTGCCAGAAGTGATTAAGTTGTAATGAAAGAAGGAAAATATGGGAAATAGATATATGAGCTACAGATTGTATGTCTCTATTTTGGATTCTTTGAGCTATCTTTACTTCCCTTTATTGTTTTCCTCTTTGGTTTGTCATAGATAATGCTACTTGATTACACAACATTTTTATTCTCTATAAAATCAAGCTTCAAATAAATTTTGGACAGTTATTCAACATTTAATATGTACTTAATTGGATGATATTCTCAGCTATTTATCCTTTTCTAATTCATAGTTTGTAATATTCTTTAATTGTTATTTTGTCAGTCATTTTGTAATCTTTTATACTTTAAGATTCTAAAATATGTGTTTTTATTGGTAATTATTTCTCATTCTATTATTCATATTTGGTTTGTCTTATTTTATTATTCATAAGAACTGATTTAAAATGGCAAGAACAAATTCTACATGTCTAGAAGGACAAGAGGAGGACCAGTTTGTGTACTTGTGATGGTATTAATTTTTATTCTCTCATTTTGCAGATTTGACCCTTCATTGACTCTTTCTTGTTCATAATAGCTTATAGCTATGGGCTCCATTAGTGAAGTTAAAGTTGAATTGTTCTTATTTTAAAATGTGAATAAAATATATTGTCATATAAGGTCAGGTCTCCTCTAATTAGGCAGAAACATCTGGTCTCCCTCAAGGGCCTGTGCTAAATGTTTATTATTAATTTTGTATGTTAATGGCTTGGAACCTCTTTATGAAGTCATCAAGGTTAGTATTTTTGCCAATGTTTCACATTATTTGGAAAAGCCATATTGGACTAAACTTTTTGAAATAATTGAAAACTGATGAACTACAAATCTAGCCTTATTTGGGTATCAAACTTTTTAAAATAAAGCTAGTTCCCATTGAAATCAATAGATGATACTCTTGATAACTAAGATAATTCAGAAATTGTAATTTCAATAATCAGCATTAATGGAAGTATTTCATACCAATAAGTGAAAAGATGTGTTTTCAAAGTTAGTTAAAACATTTGTTCAAAATAAATAAATACATTCATTTGGATTTTTAGATAATATTTAATATTGTTTATAGGTAAGATTTTTTAAGTCATTCTTTTAGGAGCTTATCAACGTAGCCCTGTCTTTAATATTCAAACTTGGCAGGCAGAGCCAGATTGATCTCTGTGAGTTCAAGACCAGGCTGGAATACATAGTACATTCCAGGAATTCTAGAGCTACAAAGTGAGATCCTATCTCCACAAAATAAACAAGCAAAGAAGCAAAACAACAACAAAAATAACAAACAAATGAAATATAAAATTCTTTTCTCAAAGGATTATTTCTATTACTTCAAAAATATAGGATGATACTGCATTGCTTTATTGGAAGCAAAATTTAGTTTAGAATAATAATCTCTGGAATATGGTGGTCAATGAGCCAATCGTATATTCAAAATTCTTTTTTCTTCAGTTTTTTTCCCCCATTGGAATTTGTTTCTATTAGTTTCAATTTATCACTTGGCAAACCTCTGAGTTTCATAATCAGAGATAATCCACATACTCTATGCTATTTCTGCCACAATATGATATTAGGTCACCCCACTTTTGAACTTTGACTCTTCTCAAATTGTACACAGCCAAGATATATTCATGGTTCTATATCAATACATTTCAGCCAAGAAGAAATTAAGGTTATTATTTCTGAAACAATGTTTCAATTCTTTTGCTGTCAAAACATTTCTTGACACAAATTCCCCAAATTTCTAGTCTGTGTAATACTAGATAGATGAACATAGTACAGTGTTCAGGAAAAAAAAAAAGAAAAGCTATACTAAGCAATCTTTTTTTTTTCTTTAGAAAAAAGATGTTATGTACAAGTGGTCTGTCATACATATGCAATTACCCATCAGGTTTGTGATAGAATGCAAGATTGTATATTCTGATAATTACATTTTTGACTATATGAAAAACAATAAACATTTTATACTTTTTATAGCTCTCTTATAGATAACATAATTTAAACATAAATTTGTAACAATTACACAGAATTAAGATAATCTTGTGTTGAATTTTCTCTTGAGCACTTAAAAATTATTTAAAAAAACTATTACACAGAATGTGTCTATAAATCTTTGTCTGAGACAAAGCTTAGCTCAAATTTGAGGTAAACATGTCAATGAACATGAAAAGAGGAGAAGAAAAATATCACCAAAGAAGAGAGAGAGAAAATGGAAGATGAAATGCATAGCTAATTAAGCAATGTCTTAAAAATAATACTAACTGCTCTCTTGGAGACTTTTGGAGATTGCCCATATCATGCCTCTCTCCTTAGAGCCTCCCATTTTGTATACAATGACTGATGAGACAGACTATGTGTTATTTATTTACACTGCCTCTATGTGTTCTTCCTCACTGTGAACAGTGTTGATTAATAAGCATTTCGGCACTTACACGTGTGTTTGTGGTAGAAAAATCTCTCAGGCTAGTGATTTACAGAAGAAATAAAAAACTTAGCCAGTTCATTTTGCTAATCTCTAGACACGATGCCTAATCTTTTTCCAATCAGAAAATGTGAGTATGTGGTTATGTATTTCTTTTTTAATTTGCTATATTTTAATTAACATACAATATTATAATTAACTCTGTTCCCTCTCAACTTATCCCATGTACCCTTTCCCCTTCCACTTTCACTCCTTTTTAAATCTATGACTTCTGTTTCTTTAATTATTGTTGCACCTATATGTTTATATAGATATACACATAATGCTGGGGGAAAGCCCAGGAATGGGATCTTCTTTCTTGTTGGTTCTTCTTGAGGCAGCAGAGGGGAAGAGCAATGACAGAGAGTAAGACTTTGTCTTATGATATATTTAGGATTTCTGTATAATAATAAAATTTACTTTTTTTTTAATTTACATTCCAAATCATTTCCCCTTTCCTGTTTCCTCCCTCCCCGAAAGTCCCATAAGCCCCCTTCCCTCCCTCTTTTCTCCATTCAACCCCCTCTCGTTTCTCTGTCCTGGCGTTCCCCTGCATCCAGTCTTTCCAGGACCAGTGGTCTCTCCTTCCATCTTCTAAGAAATCTACTGATACGCGAATTCTGTCTAGGGTATTCCGAGATTCTAGGTTAATATCCCCTTATCAGGGACTGCATACCATGTGTGTTCTTTTGTGATTGGGTTACCTCATTAAGGATGATATTTTCAAGTTCTGACCATTTGCCTAGGAATTTTGTGAATTCATTGTTTTTAATTGCAGAGTAGTATTCCATTGTGTAGATATACCACATCTTCTGAATCCATTCCTCCATTGAGGGACATCTGGGTTCTTTCCAGCTTCTGGCTATTATAAATAAGGCTGCTATGAACATAGTGGAGCATGTGTCCTTACTGCATGCAGGTAAATCTTCTGGGTATATGCCCAGGAGTGGTATAGCCGGATCCTCTGGGAGTGTCATGCCCAGTTTTCTGAGGAAGCGCCAGACTGCTTTCCAGAGTGGTTGTACCAGCTTGCAATCCCACCAGCAGTGGAGGAGTGTTCCTCTTTCTCCACATCCTCACCAACAACTGCTGTCTCCTGTGTTTTTGATCTTAGCCATTCTGACTGGTGTGAGATGGAATCTCAGGGTTGTTTTGATTTGCATTTTCCTAATGACTAAGGATGATGAACATCTCTTTAGGTGCTTCTCAGCCATTAGATATTCTTCAGGTGAGAACTCTTTGTTTAGCTCTGTAGCCCATTTTTTAATAGGGTTACTTGCCTCTCTGGAGTTTAACTTCTTGAGTTCTTTGTATATATTGGATATTAGCCCTCAGCTGATAAACGACTTCAGCAAAGTAGCCGGGTATAAAATCAACTCAAGCAAGTCAGTAGCCTTCCTATACTCAAAGGATAAGCAGGCTGAGAAAGAAGTAAGAGAAATGATACCCTTCAAGATAGCCACAAACCATATAAAGTATCTTGACATGACTCTAACCAAACAAGTGAAAGATCTGTATGTCAAGAACTTCAAGTCTCTGAAGAAAGAAATTGAAGAAGACCTCAGAAGATGGAAAAATCTGCCATGCTCATGGATTGGCAGGATTAATATAGTAAAAATGACCATCTTACCAAAAGTAATACACAGATTCAATGCAATTCCCATCAAAATCCCAACTCAATTCTTCATAGAGTTAGAAAGAGCAATTCAAAAATTCATCTGGAATAACAGAAAACCCAGAATAGCTAAAACTATTCTCAAGAGTAAAAGAACCTCTGGGGGAATCAGTATCCCAGACCTCAAGCTGTACTACAGAGCAATAGTGTTAAAAACCGCATGGTATTGGTACAGTGACAGGCATGTAGATCAATGTAACAGAATTGAAGACCCAGAAATGAATCCACACTCCTATGGTCACTTGATCTTTGACAAAGGAGCTAAAACCATCCAGTGGAAAAAAGATAGCCTTTTCAACAAATGGTGCTGGCTCAACTGGAGGTCAACATGCAGAAAAATGCAAATCGACCCATTCTTATCTCCTTGCACTAAGCTCAATTCCAAGTGGATCAAGGACCTCCACATAAAACCAGACACACTTTGTTTAAGTCTAAATTACTATGCTATGGTTGATGACCTGCCTTCTGTGTTCCTCTAAGGCCAAAGGCTGAAGTCTCTGGAACTTAGCAACTTATCCTAAAACAGCAGGAGATTAAGTAAAGTATTAATTGCTAGAGTCTTTTCCCTTTTGTCCAGATGCCTCTTGTTTGTTGGGATATGGGGAAGTTTGGAGCAATAAGTTCTACTGAACCAGGAGAAGGGAACACTCACATAAGGAAAAGCTTTTATATAAGCAAATATGCACAAACTCACATAAGTTCATATACAGATTCACACATGCTCATTTATACATTTCCATTCAAACCAGTTTAATGGAAACATATTCTCACAATTACTTACATACACATCCATACTAACATATGCATATAGATCAAAAGACCAAGCACCAGTGCAGGAAGAACTCACTCATTCTGGATGGAAAATGAGCTCCAATCTTTATTGCATAGAGAGAGGAAAAGCTTTTACCCTTTTAATGCTAAATGAATTAAACCTATGTTTGTAAGAAAAAACTTTGTTCCTTTTAAGAAGACCAAGCTTGCCTTGTTATTAAGAAAGGACACGTTCTGTCCCATGGTAAGAACAAGTCTGTTTGCTCTTGCTCTCTGCAGCTTCTTTTCTTCCCCTTTCCCTCTGCATTTTGCACATTGAGCTCTTAGTTTTTTATGTTACCTATAGTTTTCTAAGTTATTCAACTCTTTATTCTCCTTCTAATCTTGCTCTTCCCTCCTGCTCTGATGTCACAATAATGCTCCTACTCTCAATGCCTTTTCTCCCAATGCTGTGCCTATACTTCTAAGTTCTTCTTGCGTTCAGTTCTTGAGTTCAGTTGTTGTCTAAAAACTTCTCCTCAGCTCCGTTCCTCTCCCAATTCAGATCTCAGCTCAGTTCTGTCTCTTCTCTTTGTCCTCAGCATTTAAAAATCTTTCAGAATACATGATAACATGCTAAAAAGTTCATCACAAGTTCACACAAAAAATCAAACCATAAATTGAAATAGAAGTTTACAACAGAAAATGTGTACATGCATATCCATTAGGAGTAATTATCTGCTTCCATCTTCTTGGAAATCAATTGATATGTGAATTGTGTCTTAGTTATTCCAAACTTCTGGGTTAATATTCCCTTATCAGTGACTGCATATCATGTATGTTCTTTTGTGATTGGGTTAAGGAGAGACCCCTGGTCCTGGAAAGACTGGATGTAAGGGAATACCAGGACAGAGAAGCAAGAGGGGGTTGAATGGGGAACAGGGGGAGGGAAGAGAGCTTATGGGACTTTCAGGGAGGGAGGAACCAGGAAAGGGGAAATCATTAGGAATGTAAATAAAAAAATATAGAAAATAAATAAATAAATAAATAATTAAAAAGGATTAATTATCTGGCTAAACATCCAACACCTGTCTCAGCTCCACAAATTCACTGTTAGTTAAAAAACCATAACTAAGTTATTAGTGAAGCTTTGTATAGATAAACTCAGTCAATATTTTATCTTCTGTCCTAGCACCTATAATAAATCATTAGTTCCCTTTGATTAATTGCTTTATAATATCTTGGAATGTGCTCTGAGTAGGAGAAAATCTGGTTACTATCTAAGAGCAATTAACTGGTGAAATTTGGGAGACAGGCAGAGTTCTCATTGAAGCTTTGACTATCAGAAAAGGACCTAATAGCAATCCCAGTATAAAAGAGCTTAATAATAACAGATATAATTTTAGGAATTCTTATAAGATCATTATTAATACCTAAGAAGTCATCTATTTGTTTATACAGCATCACTATAAGAAAGTACATCTTCATGGATCTGCAGAGATCAACTCCAAAGGGGTGGGCTAATCCCTACAGATTGTTATATATGTTTATTAATAACAGGAAAAGCATATTAATAGCAGGAATCTTTCCTAAAATTAATTCCCTTATAACTTTTCTAAATCAGGGTGAACCTGCCGCAGATGATACAATAATTTGTAACAGGTCATCTCAGGAAGATCAACTGCTAGTTATTAGCTTGACCCATTATAGCTCCTGACAATATAATTATATAAAAAGAATCTGATGATTTAGTTAATGTTTGCTTGTGCGTATTTGATTTAAAAGTTGTCCATTTGATATTGAATAACCAATTATGGGTCTCAGCCTGGGAAAAAAACTATTTTTCCACTAGGAGTTTATTGTTAGCCTGAATTTACTCCTAACCCATTGGATGTTGTTTTTCAGGAGATATTTATGCAGTCCTATCATTGTAGTATCATGGGTATAGCTTCAAGTCATTTCCTAGAGACACCAACACCCAGTCTACTACCTGGTCTTCTATTCTTAACATTCCTGCCTCCTTTTCATAGTATCAGTGGTTTTCTACATGTTTTGTGCCAAGAGTTTTTGCATTTAACATTTTCTTTGACTAATATATTTGTTTCTTCAGTAATGTTTTCAATGCCTGAGATTGTGTCTTATGTCTATTTTCTTCTGTAAGTGAGGCTTGCCTCTTAAGTTCCTGTTCCAGTTTCTAGACTCTTCATTTCCAGATTTCCCTCAGGTTGGGCTTTCTTTATTGATTCTCTACCCAGTTCCAGGTCTTGATCCATTTTATTTCTTTCTTTCCACCATTTTGTTTGTGTTTTCATAGACTTATTTGGGGATTTGTTCACTTCCTCTTTAGCGAACTGCACAAGAATCATAAAGGCTACTATAAAGTCATTGTCTTGTGCTTTAGCTATATTACAATACTCAAGGTCAACTGCTGGCCTCCTGGAGACGTACTGTCCATCCTGTAGTTCAGTATGGTTTTATTTTGGTGTTTATGCATCTGAGTTTTAAAAGACCTTAATTCTAGGAGCTGGTATCTTATCTTAATTGGGTGAGTGTTTATTGTTTGGTTTCTGCTGTCCTCTTAGGAAAGTTTGGTGGGTGTGGTGCTTGGTAAGAGATGTTCTAGGATTCTGATAGATGTGGCAATTGGGTGTTTTGGGTAAATGTGTTCCTAAGTATTGGGAACTGACTTATGAATGGCAATGTACAGGAGTGGGTGGAAGGGTTCTTTAGGATGGGAAGAAAGCAGGGTCCTCCAGGAGGATCCATTTATTCCCCCAGGGAATGATAGAGAAGGGAAGAACCCATGGCAGGTAGTCTGCTATGGAGCAGGGGATGAAACTGGATTAGATATGAAAGAAAGGAGGAAGAATGAAAATCTGTAGCTGGCCTACCTGCTTGACCTACTTACTCCCTTTTGTCTTTGTCAGGTTTACCTGATGGATTCCCAGAGAAAGCCTGTTGAAGACTGGGCTAGTATACCAGGATAAGTAAGGAGGAAGAATTAAGGAGAAGATTTGCATTATCTCTTGGAGATAGGGAAGAGAGGAGGGGGATACCATAAAAAGCCATCTGCAGAGATAGTATGCATCTCTGGGATTACAATTAGAGGAAGGGAGTCATATATGAAGATCTTTGGTCAGTTTCCCTGCTTCCTTGCAATGAGTGGGGGAGGGAAGTTTCAAGAGTAATATCTGTGAGACCCACTGGAAATGGACAGGCTGGAGGGAGTCTGTAGCAGGTGGTCTGCTATAGAACTGAGGATGACACTGGAGAGCTGGATTTGGAGGCGAATGAGGAGAATTAGACTACAGTTGGTCTTCCCACTTTTCTGGCCAGAATGCCCTGTGTACTCCCTGTTATATTATATACATAATTTCTATCTGAGATCCATAAATGTTTTTTGCTATTTACTCCTATATTTGTTGATATGTTAAAGCATTCAATTGTGTCACAACAACTGTTAGTTTTAGTTTCACATGAAACCTTAAAAATATAACATTATATGCATATATATGCCCTGTAATTTTAGTAAAATGAAATAATTTCATTCCTTCAAATCTTTTCAAACATCTTAGGTATTGTTTGTCCCTATCTTTCCTTTTTTAGATCTTCTTGTTCTCTCCAATTGTCCTCTTCCCATTTTACCCACTTCACCAGTGCCCTGATTTTTAGTATGAATTATCTCAGAACTCAGTGGCTTAAAATAACCATTTCCTTTCCCCCAATCCTATGTGTGGTTACTATAACATATCTCAGACCAGTTCCATGACTGTATATGCATTCATTCATTTGCATTCATCAAATGTTTGTGTTTCCCTGTGTGACAGAGATAATCTACTTAGCAAATAAAGGAATGTATGAGGAAAGATACTAAGATTACATCATGAGTGAAAATGCTGAATGATTGGATATACCTCATAATCATGTTTTGTGTGTTTGCTAAATTATCTTGAATTTGGTCATATTGATGATCCAGAAAGCAACCCCTGGGAAACTACAGATTTATAAATCCAAGTTTGCTAACTCAAAACAAGAAAGTCACAAAAATCTGAAGTTCTCTTTTGCTAAGATAGGCCCCATTCAGAAGAGTGAGGAGAGGACATATGCATACTCAGTTACATAATCAATAAAATATAATGAATTTACAGTTCAATGCCTTTTCTTAGGAATAGAATAGCATATTCCACAACCATGACACTAATGAACAGAGGCATACAAACAGATAAAATAGAAGAAATGTTGAGATGGGCATTCAATGAAGATTAAAAGATGCAGTAGAATACTAATATAAGTGCAGCTCACAAAATGGATAATAATATGATAAAGACATAGTTAATCTTGAGGATATAGAATCCCATTTAAGTTAAAAGACCATGAGTGCTTCTAGGGTAAATATGGGGGAAATGACAGGATGCATGACAAACTATATTACATCATTACTGACATGTCCATTGTATTAGTTATGGGTCATTTGTGAACTGTTTACATCTTGGTATTTGAAATGGCAGAAGTGAATAAAACGAGATTTGTGCTAACTAACAAAGAAGAGATTGTATGCAACTAATTTTCTGTAGTTAACAAGTCTTTGATAATTAGAGAATTAATAATGAGTTATTATAAAACAATGGTAGTCAGGTCAAGAAAATGTAGGCCGCCTTTCATAAGTTACAAATAATCATGTTGTAATTGTGCTACTTGGTTGTAAATTATAAGCCCCCAATCCATCTTTTGAAATTAAATCCTGTAAACAATATTACTTTTACATTAATGTAACCACCTGGTGGCACTGTTGATTAAACTAGAAAACCTCAATTTTTAATAAGTCTTTTAAAAAATCATTTTTCTATCCTAAAATTGTGACTCATACAAGATTTCTGATGGTATTATTTAATAGGATATATCTAGATTTATGGCTTCAGGTAGGCAAGCATATTGAAAACTATTTTTTTAGAAAAAGTTAAATACCAAAAGAATCCCTCTATGTCTACAGTACTCAAGCACTTAAAACTTGGTATTCTAATATTTGAAAGTGAATTCACAGCATTCATAAAGAAATACCCTGCATACTTATATTTTATGTATTTAATGAGTAAGGGAATATCAAATGGGAATAAGTGATGCAAAATTGAGACAAAAGTATCTTATTTTTATGATTCAATTTCAGATAATTGGACAAAATATCCATTGTTCTCACAGGAATGAGATGCCTGCCCTTCTATTCTGACTTTGAATATAATTTACATCTGAGATCCTTTTATTATTTTTGTATTTAATTCTATGTTTGTTGAAATTTTAAAGCATTCTAGTGTGCTACAATGGCTATTATTATTTAGTTGTTTTCCAGTAACTTAGTTTGTCTCTTTGTTTTAAGCTAAGTGGATATTCCTTTATAAATTTTGATCTTTAGCCATGCAATTTTATGTAACAAAGAAAAATATTATCTAATATATGTTGTAATGGGAAACTATATAAAAATTATTAAAAAGAAATGCAGGAAGTGAAAATTCATGGCTTTATCCATAAGAGAGCTGAAATATGTTTCTATATGCCCTTGTAGCATGCTACTTTGGGTATCTTAAAGCAAATTCTGAAGACTAGGCATGGAAGCAAAACATACACTGTGATCACCTTTTCTGTATGACTTTTACATTAGATGTAAAAGCAACATAATGCTTACTGTTAATTGTCAACTTACCAAAATCTAAAATCACCTGGAAGATGGGTCTCCGCATACCATGATGAACTGATTTCCTTAGATTTGTTGAAGTAGGATGATCTGCCTAGAGTAGATGCAGAATTTCATGCCTGGGTCTTGGATGGTGTAAATAAAAATAACTTGGTATCAGCTTTCTTCCAACTCATTCCACTTCCTGATATTCAAGCTAATAGACTAGTTGCTTCAAGTTTCTGCTTCATGTTCTTCCATGGCATGATAAACTGTACCTTGAATTTCTAGATTAAATAAACCATTTATCCCTTCAGGAATATTTTATCAGAGTATATTATGAAATAAGGGGGTAGGTTAGGGAATTAGACAGACAGTTCAAAAAACAGAAAATATATGGAGACAGTTAATTTACAAGCCGTATCCTTCCACATACACACAGACCACATATTAGAATTAGAACATTGTTTGATAATTCTGAATACCCTATCTAGTCTTTCTAAGTAAATAGACATGTATTTTTGTTGCTTTTTATTCTTTGAAAATGTCTCCTTTGCATGATTGGTTTTGCACTTTGGCCTATGAAGTTATACCTTGAGACATAGAGTTTTATATCTCTTTTATTGTAGCAACCAATATTTAATTACTCCTGCTTTTATTTCTGGACTCGGGGGTGAGGGGAAGATAATGGATATATGAACTGCAGAATCCAATTAGAGACTGACATAATACAGAAAACCAAAACTATGACCTAAAGAGTAGTAGTATTATATAGGCATGTTTTAGGTTAAAGACTTTCTTATTCATAGTTCCTGACAGATGCTATAGTAATACTTTTCTTGGTGGTGTTACCAAATACCTACCTGAAAAAGCAACGTAAGAAAGAAAGAAGGAAAGAAAGAGAGAGGGAGGGAGGGAGGGAGGGAGAGAGAGAGAGAGAGAGAGAGAGAGAGAGAGAGAGAGAGAGAGTATTTAGTCTTATAATTTCAAGGATACATCATGGTAGAGAAGTTTTGGCAAAAGGAGTAGAAGGTGCCCGGTCACATTGCATCCAAATTCAAGAAACAGAGAGCTAACTGGGCTCCTCCCACTTTCTTCTTTTTATTCAATTTAGGTGCCCCACTCATGAAATAACATCACCTACATTTTAAGAGTGCCTCCATAACCTTTAGTGATCTAAACTACATAATCATTTATATTCCTATATTTATTTCCATTTCCAAGGTGATTCTAAATATTATCATGAATAACTATCCTGTGTGAATACGATAACATATTGTTATTATAGTTAAAGTACTATTTATTATAATCCATTGATTAGAGTGATTGGATTTTTAAATAAAATGCTGAAAACAGTATAGAAATATATAATAAAACATGAAAAATAATTCCACTGCTGATAGTAACTTAAAAAGTTCTGCTTATACTGAGGTCACAAATATGTTTTGAGATAATTAGGGTAGTCTTGTTGGAAAAAATAGAAGGGATAGAATCTGCATAAATATCATGTATATTCATTTATTATAGTTTTCTTTATATAATTTTGGCAGCTGATTAGTTACATGAATTTACTTTCTCAAGCCTCAGGGATAGTTCACAGGTCTAAGAATCGGAAAAATGAATGGCATAGACTCTCATCCACTTAGTAAGTGCTAACTAAGATCATTGAGAAAGAGGAAAAAATCATGCAAAGCTTAATTAGTTAAACACACACAAAAAAATCTCTTCATTTCTTTGCTTCAGACTCTCAGTGGTTGGACAGTATCTACACATACTGAGAATGCAGCTGTTTTACTTAGTCAGATACTTTGGTAATGTAGACATAGTTCAGTGGACATTTGAAATTATTCATCACATCTCCTCTCCTTTGTGAATAATGAAACAAATTCTCCCATTGAAGCAAAAACTCATAAAATGCAGACATATGTTGCTAAATGATGCCCTCTGATTTCATTATGCCCCTGAATTACTACACACACACACACATATATATATATATTACACTTGTATATTTAGTGTGCAATATTGTCTTGCATGTACAAATTTCATGTAACAAAAAATGAGTTATGTCAATCTTATCTGTAATTCGCTTTCACCACTCCAGAATTAGAAATAATTTCTATATTTTTAAATAGTAACAGTGCTTCATACTTCCTCCTGTTGTATGCAACTTTTAATCAGGTTTAATCTATAGATTTATGAAGAGGTGTTTATTCATAAAGCAGGCTTTTACGTTCTCTTTTACTTGTTTTCTGGATTCATGATTAAAAGGAAAGGAGCCTGGCTGTTAAAAGGAGTGGCGTTTGCTGTGTCACATATATACTCATTCGCTTCGCTAGCCACTACTCACTTCACTTGTAAGTCTTGCTGCAGTCACTCCTCACATACAGAACTGCAATCAATTTCAACTAATCTTTCTCATGTTAGCTTGCTCCTGCACTTCGCTCTTTCTTTTCTCTCATGCCAAAATATCATTTTTTTCTCTGCTCTTTGCTGAAATCAGGGCTTGTATAATACAATCACTAGATTTGAATCTCACACTTCGGAGAAGATTTATGCTTTTAGACCAGAAGCAAATATGATACTTGCAACAAATAAAAAAAAAATCTGTCTCGATATTTGTTAAGTCTATGTTATCAAAACCATCCGCTATCCAAATTTCTTGGACAATTTTTACCTAAGAAAGGTCCAAAACAATGAAAGCACACTGTGTAAAACTCATAGGGGAGCATGCTAAGTCTTCCGGTTTTTTCAACTATCGTGCATCATGTCTTCTAAGATATTTTATTTTCCAATACTTTAATTATTGTGTCTAGTATATGTTTAAGTGGTATTATTTATAACCACTAATAACAAATTGTCAATGACATGAATTAAATAAGTATGAGTGAAAAGTTTCTTAAGGATATTGATTTGGATCTCTTCCTATTTCTTAAATTTGGTCTCTGGGTTAAGAATTATTTAACAGGCATATGCCTCTTAGGCGATCTCAGGATCACCTAGAGAGTGGGAATTTGTGAAGTTTTAATCACATGTTCTGATGGAATATTTGGAATTAGGTGAACATAGGCAGGCTGTACAATACAAATATTTCATTCTGATTCAAAATATAAAATGTTTATCATGAAACAAAGAAATAATGTATCTCAGGGAACTCTTAATTTTTTATTCAAAATCAAATTCACAGCAGCTAGTGTGTGAATGCGTGATACTGTTCATTCTCTACTTCAAGTTCATGTTCAGGAAAGGGAATGCTCTGGCTTATGGATATGGATACCCTCCAGCAATGCATACTCAGGAGAGTTCCCTGTTAGAAAGCAATACAGCTGTGACTTTATTAAATTAAACATGCTTCATGGCGATTAGCCAAAGAAGTTTCCTTTGGGCAACCAGCCTGATCACAAAGAAACATGAGCCGAGAAAATTCTACTATGGAATCTCCACTACCCTGAAACTTTTGTCCTTCTGGCCTTGTCTGCTCCTCTCACCCTTCCTGGAGCTATGTTCCTGCAAGTTTTTATTGACTCTATTTCTTACTATTTAGTGGAAATATTTCCCATGGGGAAAATCCCTTACAACTAAACTTTACATACTTTTGAATTTTAATCATATTTTATTTCCTGTGGCTTAACTTGCTTTGGCCATTACCAACATTTTGTGAATGGATACCATATAAAATAGCAATAAGCAATGTGTGGCAAAAAGTGGAAAGACATGTTTTTTTAATATTTTCAAATATATAAATGATGCAATTATAATGCAGTAGATGTTGAACTTCACTGAAGCCTAGCTAGAAATACATATGTAAGTAAATGCTTCATTACCTCATAAACTTGTAGATTTTTTTGTGTATTAATTCAAGAAACTACTTTAAACAAGAAAGCAAGCCATATTATGGTATAACTGGATTTTTCACTTATTGTACCCTTTTAAATTATTAATTTGAATTTTGACAGTTTTGAAAGAGGTCCTAGCCGGGTAGATGAGACTGGCTTTGAACTAGCAAGGTTTTTGTTCCTTACCTTCCTCTGAAGGATTGCATGAACATGCCATCATACCCAGCTGTTCATATAACTCTTATTGTTACAGTTGTGCATGCTTAATGCTGACATATATGTATGTGGCTTGGTATGATACTTAACATTTTTATTCCCAGTATTCAAAAGTAAAGGGCAATCAGATTATCATAAGTTCAAGGCCAGTCTGGTCTACGTAGTGACTTCCAGGCAAGACAGGATTTCATAGTGAGAATGTTTTTCAACAAAATAAAATAAAAACACAGAGAGAAGACACCTCATATATGTATTATATGGTCTTCTCTTACAACTTATTGGCTCTCTTAGCATCATCCCCTGTGGATGGAAGGGGTAAGGCAATGTAGTGGTCATGTTGATCTATGTAGAATTTAGAATGTACTCAATATTTTCGATTCTGTAGGCTTCAGAGGTTTTGTTTCCTTATTGAATTTAGACTTCTATAAGCACCATTTACAGAGCAATTTTGCCACCCTGCTTGTTCAGCCAAAACACATTATTATACATCAAAGAAAATGATATGACTTTATAAACAAATATTTCTCTTTCACTGGCCTCTGAAAATGTTTCTTAATTATTCCTTGTTTGATTTGGGTTTTGAGACGGGAAAACTACATCGAATGACATATAAGAAGAAAGTGTCCATTTGCAGGGCCTATGGAATGAGGCATTTAAATACATGACGCCATTCATGTGGATACTCTTGTTTTTTATTGGTGCATAAGATATCCTCCTCAATTCATTCCTGTGAACATACTGAGTCTCTGAAGCTACAGCCCATATGTGGGAGAGCATAGCTACGGCTCTCAGTGCTTTACAGTCAATCTGTCTCAGATGTCAACCCCAGCACATTGGTAAGGTTTCTATTTCATTGTTTTTGTCAGTGCTGCATTCTTTGTGGTTCTGTTTAAATTAAGAGTTACTTCAGGTTTTCACTTGCTCTCACCTTTCCCTGGGTTTTAGGTGTGCCTTCCCATGTCAATTTGATAATCTGAAAAATCCATGCATGTGCTTTTTTTTGTTGAACATAATCACAGAAGTGATAATTTCCAAGTTCACTGCGTATTAAAGCTAAAAGCTACAAACCTACAGTGTGCTTTTGATATCACAATAATGTTTAATATCACCCTCTTCGACATTAATAATATCTAATAAGTATATTTTGCTAATTAGTCTGAAAAAATGAAATGTTTTCTCCATGACTGACATTAATTTACTCATTTAAATTACTAAAAAAGGTGAGCTCAGTTCTCTTGAAATAGGCACAGAGTTATATGTGAAGACAGAGCTTAAGATGTAAATTGATGCTGGGAGAGACCTATTATAGAAAAGGGGTCATAAACCACAACCTCCAACATAATTAAACACAGCAAATTTATGAATCAATTAAGAAATATGGAAGGAGGTGCTGCTGATATATAAATGTACTATAAAATACTAGTTATAGAAGATGCACATGCTTTACTTAAATTAAGCACGTTATTGGGTGATTATTTTGTTTGATGTCATTTGTTCTAAAAGCCAAGACACTACTATGTTAAAGAAAAATACTGACATTGGTAGGGCTTACATGTTCATCAAAATTTGACTTTGAAGAGTCAAACATTTATTTTTAACATTGACAGTCATGAATTAATCATCTGAAGAAATACTCTTGAAGAAAATTAGTCATAATAAGAATAGAAGTAAGATGCATTATCTATTCACATAAAAACAAAATCAAAGTCCAATATCTGTTTAAAATTGAAAAGTCAGTTTGAAAATTTTATTTTCAGTTACTTTAGATTAAGTTCATTGCTTCAATACAATATACTTGTTTGTCATTAAAACAGTGCTCCCAGGGACTAAACCACCAACCAAAGAGTATACATGGATGGGTCCATGGCTCCAGCTAAATATGTAGCTGTCGAAGACTGCTTTATCTGGCATCAGTGGGAGGGGAACACCATGGTCCTGTGGAGGCTCGATGCCTCAATGTAGGGGGATGCTAGAGGGGTGAGGCAGAAATAGGTGGGTGGATAGGGGAACACTCTCTTAGTAGCAAAGTGGGAGGAACATAGGATGTTTACTCATGGTGGAGAGACCAGGAAGGGGGCACCATTTGAAATGTACACAAATAAAATAACCAATAAAATTATAAAATGCATACCACCAAAACAAAATCAACCAATTAAACTGATTTCAATCGACTGATGTTTCCTTCCTCCAGTGATTGTTCATGTATACCATAAATAACCTATCAAGAATGTCATTTATTTTATGTACATTGGTATTTTGCCTGCATGCATATCTGTGTTATGATGTCAGATCACCTTAAACAGTAGTTACAGATTGCTGTGAGCTATCATGTGGGTTTTCAGAACTGAACCTAGGTACTCTGGAAGAATAGCCAGTGCTCTTAATTCCTGAAAAATCTCTCCAGCACATTTAGTATTTTATTTGGGATACAATTATTGGGGTAAAGAACAAGATGCCATCTTTAGTAAATGTGATTGCCTAAAGCTTGTAAATAGAAAAAAAAAAGGAGTGTGTTAAGGCAAAGGAACTTAACATTACTTTTGATCCTTCAGTCAATAAATAGGAAAAGAAAACTGAGGAATCATTTGAATGAGATTTATAGAATAAAATGTAGATACAATTTTAAGATAACCTTGTCTGTGATACTTGAATTACATAAGCAGAATCAAGTTATATGAGTCTGCATATATATGACCATTTTGTTCTGCAACAAAATATATTACAGATTTGGAAGACAGTTCTTTGCATTCAAAGCCATTTTTTATGAAACTGACTAGGAAAAAGATTTTGGAAACATGTTAGGTTGATGCACAAGAGAATATCTGTATGGAACAAACCTGGACTTGATGTAGAAGTATAGTCCTAGAAAAATCAACAAGAGATTTTCTCTTGGAGTTGTTACTGGGCATCATAACTTATATGATGTGTGCATGTGATTTCCATACTAGAGCTTTAGGTAAAAGATTTAAGATATAATGTTAATGCCTCTAATGAAATGTATGAAATTAATTGTATTTTACCAGTCTGGTTAGCTGCAAATGGAATATTTTCTTGGGAGGATAGTTCATTCAGTACCTGGAAAGCCCCAAATCAGTATTTTTCAATCATCCTAATCCTGTAATAATTTAATATGATTCCTCATATTGTGGAAATTATTTTGTTGTTATTTCATAAATGTAATTTTGCTAGTGAAGATTTATAATATAAATATCTGATATGTAGGGAATCTGATATGCAAACACCAAAGGAGTTGTTACTGGCAAGTTGATAACCACTGTCGTAAATGCAAGTGAATAGCTTTGAGAATCTAAATTATTAGGTCACAATAAAGAACATAAGTAAGTACCTAATTTAATATATTCAATTCAGGCTAGTGGTAGTGTATGAATACCTCTTACTACAAAACTGTATATATGAAAGTAACACTTCTATCACATATATATGAACAAAACATTGTTACATGAATATTATGTTAGTTATCTCATCATAATAAATATCAGAAATAACATTATACAACAAATTATAATAGAAATAAAATGATGAAATAATTATAATAGTACATTTAAATATCTATACCATTACTATCACAATCTCTGCAATTTTTGTTGTACTTGGGATTGAACTTGTATTTTTATTCATAGTATAAGTTCAATATAAATCTTACATGATCTAATGTGCTCAATTTCATTTACCAAACTAGAAGGTCCATTTTATGGAATACATCTTGCAATGGCTGAGTTGGTAGCCTCAATGTGAACTGCATTAGCTCCTGACACCAATTATTAAAGTCTCAGATCCGATTACAGTTAATTATTCAGAATCTCTGTAGCATGTAATAAGATATCTTCTTTTATAATTATAAACACAGAAAAACTCCTCCTCCGAAAATGTGTATAGACACTCAACAGCAATTACAATGTTTGGTAAGCTTTTATACATTGCAAGGAAGAAATTTTCTAATTACTTACTAATTACCATTCAGGATAGAAGAATTTTTTTTAAGCAGCAACGATTTGACATTTAAAAAAAAATGCCTACTGCACATTTAATTACATAACAATATTCTCCCTTGTGCTGTTCAATCTGAGCACAACTTTCCTCTCCTGTTTATAACACTAAATAACTGAAGAAGCCCACAATGGCTCTTATTACATAGTAGACTTTACTTCTTTAATAACATTTTGTTTATAACACTTGACACAATGTGCCCTTTCTGGAAAGAAACATGAGTATATTAGTAATGCAATGTTCCTTAGAATAAAAACCAAGATCATATTTCAACATCATAGACTAAAACAAGTTGCATTAGTATGAGATTGAAGAAAGCTACCAGTATACCCTTCAGAATGTCAAAGTATTATTTTAATAGAAATATTAAGACCTTGGCCATTTCATTTCTGGATGCAATTTTTGTAGGTAGAACCAGTCAATTTTATGGATATATTTTCAATATAAGAAGTCCCAGTAAATTGAAACTGGGCCTTCTCAGTGCAAACCTGTGTATATTTGATTTTCTGTGTTACTACTCCTAGAAAGTGATAACATTTCCTTTTGAAATGACACAATTGTGCTAAACTCACTCCATCCCCAGATAACAAAGAAGTAAATGAGGAACTAGAGGCCCATGTCGGGATTATGAACTATGCTTCATGATTGCACACAACAGAAAACTGCTTGTTGGAAACTTAGCAATTTGACTTCAAATTTAAAGTGTGTATTCCTATTTGGCTTTACATCTCTGAAAATTTTGTGTAATTACTTTTGTTATATATAAAATGCACAACATAGATTCCCCAAAGGAAAGCAAAGGTAGAAATCGTTGGAACTGTTAGGACATTTAGGAGTGAGTATTGCTTTATCCCAATCTACAATTACCAGCAAAGGACTCTCTATACCTTGCAATTACTAGAAAATCTATTACAGTTCTGGGTCTACTGTGGCATGTCTTTTCTTCTCAATATTAAAAAGCACTTCACTTGCAGATGGTCAAATACGATTGGTTGATACTCAAGTGGAAGTGTTACTCAAGTCAAATGTGTTACTTGTTTGATTTCACACTGTATTTCTTGAGTTTAAAAGATACTGTTATGGATAGCAAGCCCCATATTAATAATGTGATTTTGCTTGAAATTGAGGAAAATTTAAACTCTGTCTCAGTAATGATTATGGGAACTTTCTCAGACAACACTAACACAATTATGATGACTTATGATCATACAAACTCAGGAAAAAAATCACGATTTTGACCCCATGTCCTCTCCTTAAATCACTTTATCATAGAACAACCATTAATGAGGTGATTTGAAAGTGTTGTCCACATGTCAGTTTGGCTCTTCTTAAGAACATGCTATGCATTTTTGAAGAGGATACTCAAGCTCCTTCGTGTGGGAAAAGTACACTTTTGTGAATGTACAAAGAGAAGACTAGTTTCCTCCTATCATGTACTTTATCTGTAAAAATAATTCTAACAATATTTCTATAAGCCTGTCATAGGTTTTGTAGAATTAGATGACACAACGTAGTACTTCCATGACATGATGAGTTGTGATTATGTCTGAGTTCCTTCAGATATTATAAGACAGATCTGTTAATCGAAATGTCATCTTTCATCAATAAAAAACAAATATCCAACAGAGTAAGCAAATAATTCAAAATACATTCATATATTTAAGTCTTTTGATCATCTATCTATCTAGGGATTAATGCCACATAGGAGAAACTTTGGTACTATCCTAAAATAGACTGATGATATGAAGTATATTTTAGTCCTCTACTAACACCTGAAGATCATTCATATTTAAATATAGATAAAGCACATTCCAAGAGAATACATCTCACCTGAAGTTATTTAAACCCTCAAATTTGAGCATGATGCTTTACTAATAGTTTTGATTTTTGATAAATGGGCAGAGCCTACCCAATGTACACAGTGTGAAACACAAATTTGAAACATACCTGTGGAAATACATCATTTAAAATATGATTGTTTTCGGGCAGTGGTGGCTCATGCCTTTAATCCTAGCACTTGGGAGGCAAAGGCAGGTGAATTTCTGAGTTCGAGGCCAGTCTGGTCTACAGAGTGAGAGTTCCAGGACAGCCAAGGCTACACAGGAAAAAAAAAAAGATTGTCAGCTGAGGTCATTGATTATTGGGTAAATTCCTGTGACATAAGTATGAAGAAGCAAGTTTAAATCCCAGAACCATATAATATCTGGACATAGAGAAAGATTATCCACTATCCAAATTCTACAGTGAAGGAGATGGGCCAGCTAGATCAGAATATGCAGTGAAATTGCTTCATAAAGAGTCTATATAAAGTAACGTGGAAGGTAATGACATCTTTAAACTCTCCTCTGATGTGATTTTTGGCATTGCTATGTACAACACACAAAAAGGTGTTCCCATACACTTGCAATCACACATAAAATCTTTGTAATACAGTAACTGCAAGAACCTATACATATTTGAGACTCTGATGCATTGGAAAATATGTTCAATTATTATATAACTTCATTTCAATTATGTTAAATAAAAAATAAACTCATAGTCTTAAGTTTAATTATTTTTATGTAAAAGACACAGCTACTCTATTTTAGTACTTCTATTTCAATTTGCTCAGTTTAGTACCAGCACTGGCAAGGTCGTCCTTTCAATGTGAAGTCTTTGAAAAATTCTCTTCGCAGTTGTTCTGTGACTGTTTCTTGCAAAGCTCTAACAATCTGCAGGGTTAGTAGGAACATTTACTCATTCCTCTAAAAATAAAATTGTACTGAATTATATTTGGGAACTAACTTCCAAACTATGTGAAACTTTGAAAATAGAAATAATGAGTTTATTTATGGTTTAAAAACATAATATTGCGCATTGCAACAATTAGTACATGACCATCATTTGCATTTTAACACTAAACAGATTCTTTAATTATTTATTTTTTTTAGTGATGGAAAGAATATAAATTAATGGCATTAAATGATTTTCTTAATAATAGGGAACTGAGTTTAATTCTTATATTTCATTTTTATAAGTACTCAATGAGAGCTTAGCAACTTCATGCCCTCAAGTAACTAACATTATTTTTATTGTTTTTCTTGATTTTTAAGTTCATTCTTCTTTCTGAGAACAGCTGGTACCTCTATTTACATTAGTAGTACATTCGCAGTATAGTGTAATATTTAGCTATATTTTATTACTGCTCATTTCACTGAATGTAGGATAAATAGCCTTCTGATCTTAATGTACAGAAATTTGGTGAATAAATTAATTGAATATTTTTGACAATACAACATATAGTTTCTTTGATTTCCTCTTTCTGTCTTCATTCCTTTTACTGAATATCCTGTAGGCTAAATAGGTCAGTCCGTGTTACTCCTATGCACAGATCAACCTCTCTAACATGAAATCCATGTAACAATACAGACTTTAACCATTTACCAAAAAGAGCTCATTTATTTTGCTTAGCCCAACTTGCTTCAAACCAGAGGAGGATTTCTTATTGGTGGAATTCAATGCTAAATAGTTTGAACATAACCTTGAAGTGAATTCTTTTCTTTCCTTGTACTCAATTACCCTCTTCGAGCTCTTCATAAAGCAGAGGACTGTGCAAGGCTTCACTGTCAGTGCAGCCAAGACCAAAGTGAAAGAAGTAAGCAACGCTCTGGGGAATACTGCAAATGCAATTTCTGCCTCTTACTTGGAAGTTGAGTGCCAGCAACAGTCTAATAGAAACCCTTTGCTTTCTGGGTGATCCATTTTCAGTGTGATAAGCACTACTCTGAAGTTAATATCATTTCTCAGAAGCAGACCTTTTCATGCAGTTAACTATGTGTAAAATTGTCTTTCTTTTCTTTCTTATTTGACATATATCCCAAATTTATAATCAGTCTGGCATGCATTTCTACTAAGCAGTCTGATCTTCCCCTTAGTATTTGATTTATGAGGAGTTAAAAATGAGATATGTCTAGACTGTCTTAGTGGATATATCTTGTCGATGTATTTTGTTTAGTTTTTCTTATACTAATGGGCTTTTCCTTCAAAATTCACTCTTAACAACAGTTTTAGCTTTCTAGGAAGACTAAACCACCAAATATAATATATATAAAAATATAAAATATATAAAATATAAAAAATATATAAAAATAAAAATAGTGTTTTCTTCTTTCAAATATGTACTAAACTCATAATATTTCTTTATGCTGTTCTGTAGAGTGTCATTTTCTTATCCATAGGCCCTGAGTAATATAATACATATAACTTTGTATTCACACTTAGTATAAGTGCTACTTCCCATGAATACTTTTTCTTTTTTATTGGTTATTTTATTTATTTACATTTCAAATGTTATCCCCCTTCCCAGTTGAGCCCCCATCCCCTTCCTATCCTCCTGCTTCTTTGAAGGTGTTCCCTTACCCACACACCCACTCCAGCTTCACTGCCCTAGCATTCCCCTATGCTGGGACATCGAGCTTCCACAGGACCAAGGTGCTCCCCTTCCACTGATGCTACAGATCTTCACTTCCCCTGCCTTTTCTCCAAATCCAATCCTCGAGTCTCCCCACCATTTCTGAAGCAGACCATCTATGGTGGCCTCTGTCTTCTTTATGTCCCTGTATCCTTGGGATCATGAAGATGTTTTCCAGGCTTCTTCTGAACTCATTCCTTTCTCCCAGCCCCCAATTCACTTGAGTAGGCTTTCTCTGTGAAATCACCAGAAAGCCTTAAAAAAAAGCAAGTAGTCTAACAACTGAGGTGGTCAAGCTGCAAATGCTTACCTTTCTTTCTCTCCCTCTAGAGCCAATCCCTTAGTCTCATCATCTGCTTTGTATCAGACTACCTGTTGTTGCCTGCCCTTATCCTCTGTGCATATTCCTAGGAGATTACAGAGACTGGTAGAACACTGGTTTTCTCCCTTTTGTGGACCAACTCATCCACTTCCAGCTTATCTCCATTCCTAAGTGTCAGCTCCCAATACCTAGAGATACATTTTACACAGACACCCAGTGGCCACACCTGATCAGAAATGTAGAAGAGTTTCCTACCGGGTAAAACATAGTTCTCACACACTCCTAAGAACCAGAGATGGCAACAGAAACCAAGGAATAAAACCAAAACTCAAGAAAGACAAGGCCAGATATCAGAAGGTAGAATAACAATCTTCCCAAACCCAGATGTGTAAACACCCGCCTAAAAACATAATCAAAACAGCATGGACAATAAGTCTCTACCAGAACTCAACAATATTAGCACAGTAGACCCTCAGATATTAAAATGTGGCTGACGCACAAGAAAAAGGCCTTAATATAGAGTTTGTGAGTATGGCAGAACTACTTAAAAAGGAAGTGAATAAATTTCTTTAATTTATGATTAACGTTCATTTAACACTCCCTAAAATCCCCAGGAAAACAAAAACTGTGTAAAGAAATGAAGAAAATACTTCAAGAACTGAAAGTAGGTAGGAGATTAATAAAGATAACTCAAACTTAGGAAAATTTGGAAATGAAAAATGTTAAGAACTTAAACAGGAACCTCAGAGCCAAGCCTCACTAACAAGATAGAAGAGACAAAGGAGAAAATCTCAAACTCTGAGGACACGATAGAATATAGAGATACATTAGGTTAAAAAATGTTAAATGGAAAAAAAGACTCCTGGCACAACATATTCAGGAAATAAATCCTGAACAATATGAGAACACCAAACCTAATAATAATAGAGATACAGGAGGAAGAAGAAATCCAGGCCAAAGGAACGGAAAGTATTTTCAACAGATCACAGAAGAACTTCAACTTAAAAATATTAACTATACCCAAGAAAAAACATGTAATAATAATCCCAGACCAGCAAATTAAAAGAAAGGGACACTTGAGCCAAGAAGCAACAACAGCAAAACTAAGAGGAATCATCAAACACTGCTTTTTCTTTATTTTGATGGATGTTCATTTTGTCCCTCACACTGACAGGGCAAGGCAGTGCAGAGGGTCCTCCACCATGGATACAGTTTATAGGCCTTAGAGGAGAACTTACTACTATTATTCCGCTAAATGGAAATAGCATTAAGCTGACTTTATATATTTTATACTCATAGACCAGTGTAATCCTCAACCTTCATACAAGCTTATCTTTATAGTAGATAGTCATTAATACAGAGACCCCTAATTAGTCACCATGAACAGAATAATGGGCTGTAGAATGTTCAACCTTAAATGGGATATCTAGATCACATTCTTTTTTTCAAGGTTCAAGGGCCATGTGGAAGAGGGAGTGTAAGGTTTATAAAAACTAAAGGTGTTGGATGTCTACTAGGAAAGCAGGTTTTTGTTTTTTTTTTCTAAACACTATGAAACATTATCTTACAGAACATAACAATGGTTGTAAAGGCATGCACAAGAGTTTCAAAAATTGCATTAAAACAGAATCCCAGATTATGTGTGGAGATGGAGACATGTGTGAAATAGCAAAGTCTCAAAGATAGCTTAGGATTTACTGGTAATGGTTGACTGCTGAGAGAGGGAAGTTTCGTTAAGGCTGCGATGCTAGGTAGATCAGGCATTTTCCCATGGATAGCTACACACCCAACATTGTATTTTCAGCACAAATTGCATTCCAGAAGTATAAAATAAAATTAGAAATAAAATTGACTAGACATGAAAGTGGGAAAGTGAGTCTGGAAGGAGTTGGAGGAGTGCTGAATAGTAACAAAATGTACTGCGTGCAAATCTCAAAAACATGTAAAATATGTTTAATAATAAAATGTATCTCAGAAAATACTTTGTACTTATTTCTTACTTCACATACATAAACTTTAAAAAATATTAGAAGGACTGGAAATAAAGCTTAGTGGCAGTAACCTTGCATAACAGGATGGAAGTTCAGGGTCCAATTTTTGATTCTTAGCACCCAGTAAAAATTAGTGGAGTTAAAAATCAAACAACAAACAACAAGTATTTCATCAAATATATTTTCCTAAGTCATGAATTTACTTTCATTTAAAAATTGATATCAGATATTTTAAGTAGATATGATTCTATAAAGAGATAGTTTATTATACTATTCTCTGTACAAAGAGATTTATTGTTAGAAATATTTTTCTTATGCTGTTTTTCAGTTTGTTTCACACTTAACCTAAATCTCCTATTTCAGATTTAATAACTTCACACTGTACATAAAAAAATATGGGAACATATATTTTCCCTATGTTAGTTTCAATTAAAAATTCTAAATGACACTTGTATACATGTAATGGATATTTATTTGATACTTTTAAACTTGAATTAGAAGACTATGTCTATTTTAAACAGGAAACCAACTTTGTCTTCAAATAAATAAATTTTACTGTTTTGATATATGTGATTCTTAATAGTAGGTTTTTTTTTAAATATCAACTTATTTTGTAGAAACAGTAAATACCCCAGTGGAATTTATACTTCAAAAGTGTGTAAACCACCATTTATGACTCTTATTTCACTTTCTGTTTTGTACTCCCTTGTCCTTTTAATCATGACAAACTTGCCTTCGGGTTTTCCTTACATCATTTTGAAAGCATATTTCGATTGTGATATATTAGTATGAAATATAGCTTTCTGAGAACCCGATGATAAAATAAATGATCTTTCCTTGGTTGTATGTATGCAGTGATACAACGCACATATTCCCACTTCAAAAATTTCAAGACTTTGTGAAAAATAATGTTTTAAAATGCAAGCATTTAACAAGATTCCAGAATAATTTTTATCATGCAAAAGTCATTTTCTTATATTTTGGAATTAGCATAAAATAGAAACTTCAGTTCAATAAAAGAAAAGCCTAAATAAATAACTTTAATGTTATTTAACTACATAATACCTTTATATGACAGAAAAAGAGGCCAAGAGAGAATTTATTATAGTTACTTATGTGTGGTAGATTGCACAAGCATTACTAGGCCCTTCTGCTTTTATGAAACTCTAATTATTTCACCTTATTTTTCATGAATATCACATGAAATGTTATTAATGTCCCATGTGTTTTAATGTATGAACTTGAACCTTCACTTATTGTCTCTTTATATAAACGTCAATCCTAAGTAGACAACTAATATTTAGCCTAGGATGAAGTAGATATATATTTTCTTTATTCTCATTTCACATGTGAAGAAATGTTTCCTATATACAATGTATAGGTCCTAAATATTTATTTTTTTTAATTTTGATAAGACTTTTATTGAGATGGAATTCATATAGGATAATTCATCCATTTAAATGTGGAGTTCAATAATATTCAGTATACAATAGTAGCTCTTACTCATTATCAGGGAGTCATTCCTATTAGAGACTCCATGAAGATCCAAGAACTCACATACCACCGGAGTGTTCTCTGCTTCTCTCTTGGCTAAAAAGCTTCAGCCACATCTCCTTCCTTGTTTACATTGTCGTGTTATCTCAGGAATTGTTTTACAAAGCAGATGCAGACAAAAATAAAAACACAGGTCTCTTCAGACCTCCAGCCAAACCTATGACTGTGAAAAACAAACAAACAAACAACAAAAACAAAATAAAAACAAACAAAAAAGCTCTCTCTGCACTGTTGCCGCAGAGTACCACAATCGATCTGAATTTCTATATTTAGGTCCTAGTACCTCTTTTGTGCTTTGGGACCATTATTGTGTAAAATAAGAATTGCTTTAAACCTTGTACTCTAGTACTGCGAAAGGTGGTGTAAGAACTGAGCAGATTCCAAAGTGAGTCAAGTAGGCAGCACTGAAAACAGATCATCAGAGGGAAGAGGTAACTTACATTCCACTGACTGAATCAGGATATTGCAGGATTTAATCATGACTATTTTTTTCTATATTTTTTTATTTACATTCCGAATGATTTCCCCTTTCCCGGTTCCTCCCTCCCCGAAAGTCCCATAAGACCCCTTCCCTTCCCCTGTTCCCCATTCAACCCCCTCTCGCTTCTCTGTCCTGGCATTCCCCTACATCCAGTCTTTCCAGGACCAGGGGTCTCTCCTTCCATCTTCTTGTAAATCTATTGATATGCAAATTGTGTCTAGGGTGTTCCAAGATTCTGGGTTAATATCCCCTTATCAGTGACTGCATACCATGTGTGTTCTTTTCTGATTGGGTTACCTCATTAAGGATGATATTTTCAAGTTCTGACCATTTGCCTAGGAATTTCGTGAATTAATTGATTTTAATTGCAGAGTAGTATTCCATTGTGTAGATATACCACATCTTCTGAATCCATTCCTCCATTGAGGGACATCTGGGTTCTTTCCAGCTTCTGGCTATTATAAATAAGGCTACTATGAACATAGTGGAGCATGTGTCCTTATTGCATGGAGGGGAAGCCTCTGGGTATATGCCCAGGAGTGGTTTGGCAGGATCCTCCGGGAGTGTCATGCCCAGTTTTCTGAGGAACCGCCAGACTGCTTTCCAGAGTGGTTGTACCAGCTTGCAATTCCACCAGCAGTGGAGAAGTGTTCCTCTTTCTCCACATCCTCGCCAACAACTACTGTCTCCTGTGTTTTTGATCTTAGCCATTCAGACTGGGGTAAGGTGGAATCTCAGGGTTGTTTTGATTTGCATTTTCCTAATGACTAAGGATGTTCAACATTTCTTTAGGTTCTTCTCAGCCATTAGATATTCTTCAGGTGAGAACTCTTTGTTTAGCTCTGTACCCCATTTTTAATAAGGTTATTTGGCTCTCTGGAGTCTAACTTCTTGAGTTCTTTGTATATATTGGATATTAATCCTCTGTCAGTGTAGGGTTGGTAAAGATCTTTTCCCAGTTTTTTGGCTGCCGGTTTGTCCTTTTGACAATGTCCTTTGCCTTACAGAAGCTTTGTAATTTTATGAGGTCCCATTTGTCAATTCTTGACCTTAGAGCATAAGCTCTTGGTGTTCTGATCAGGAAATTTTCCCCTGTGCCTGTATGTTCAAGTTTCTTCCCTAGTTTCCTTTCTGTTAGTTTCAGTGTGTCTGGTTTTATGTGGAGGTCCTTGATCCACTTGGAACTGAACTTAGTACAAGGAGATAAGTATGGATTGATTTGCATTCTTCTGCATGCTGACCTCCAGTTGAACCAGCACCAGTTGTTGAAAAGGCTGTCTTTTTCCCACTGGATGGTTTTAGCTCCTTTGTCAAAGATCAAGTGACCATAAGAGTGTGGATTCATTTCTGGGTCTTCAATTCTGTTCCATTGATCTACATGCCAGTCACTGTACCAATACCATGCAGTTTTTAACACTATTGCTCTGTAGTACAGCTTGAGGTCAGGGATCCTGATTCTCTCAGAAGTTCTTTTATTGTTGAGAATAGTTTTAGCTATCCTGGATTTTCTGTTATTCCAGATGAAATTTTGAATTGCTCTTTCTAACTTTATGAAGAATTGAGTTGGGATTGATGGGGATTGCATTGAATCTGTATATTGCTTTTGGGTCTTGAAGCAATCCCTCTAAAATCAAGGACTAAACAAGGCTGCCCTCTCTCTCCATATCTTTTCAAAATAGTAATTGAAGTTCTAGCTAGAGCAATAGACAACAAAAAAAGTCAAAGGGATACAAATTGGATAGGAAGAAGTCAAACTATCACTATTTGCAGACGATATGATAGTATACTTATGTGACCCAAAGAACTCCACCAGAGAACTCCTACAGCTGATAAACAACTTCAGCAAAGTGGCCGGATATAAAATCAACTCAAGCAAATCAGTAGCCTTCCCATGCTCAAAGGATAAGCAGGCTGAGAAAGAAGTAAGTGAAATGATACCCTTCATGATATCCACAAACAATATAAAGTATCTTGGTGTGACTCTAACCAAACAAGTGAAAGATCTGTATGACAAGAACTTCAAGTCTCTGAAGAAAGAAATTGAAGAAGACTTCAGAAGATGGAAAAATCTTCCATGCTCATGGATTGGCAGGATTAATATAGTAATCATGACTCTTACAATGGTAAACAAGGTAAGTATTCTGAAGGGTTAAACATGGATATTTTGAAGCTTTTGTTTCAAAATTTTAGGATGCAGCTAGTTATAGCTTCAAGCACCCATAGAAAAGAGACCGTGACAAGGTAATTAATACAAGAACTATGTGGTCACTGGAATTACTTACTAATCATTTAGTTATCCCTCCAATTGAAATTCTTTACCCTTAAACCATCGCACAGTAAACTTCCCCAAGCCTTTTATTCCTAAACTCACTACCTACTTTCTGTTTCTAGAGGAGAATAAGCACTGTGTATGTATTTTGTATAGATAGAATAATATATATTTATTAATTATGTATAGAAATATATATGTGTGTGTGTGTGTGTGTGTGTGTATTACAACAGGTCCTTGTACTTGGAATAACGATGTGTAATGGATTATTTCATGTTACACATGGAACTTCTTACGGCTTTAGCTGTAGATCCTGCAAGCTCCCCAACAACCTCCAAGGCATAGCTATACCAAATCTACTCAGTTATTGAAATGCTTTGAAGAATCATAAATTACATTTGCTTTATCATGTAGTAAATATACCACATGTGTTTTATGTGAGGAAGCTCAAAGTTTCTTACTGATTAGGAGTGTCTTTGTTTTGTGTTTTGTGTTTTAAGTTTTAATTTTATTTTAATCAATAGGAATCATTCTCTAAGGAATTGTGACTTCTTGATTTTCATAAACTTTACCAATTTCCTGTTAGTGGGTAATTTTTTCTTATTCTTTGATAGTTACATACACGCATCTAATGTTCTTTAATCATTTTACCTTCCATTGTCTTTCTCTACCCTTCTTTTCTCACACTGAAACATTTCTTCTTCCTGAAAAGTATACCTCCCTCATCTTCTTGGGTGTGTGAAATCCACCATGTTTAATTAGTGTAACCTAGTTATTTACTGAAGAATGGGTAACTTATAAGTAGGCACACCACTATAAAAAGTGAAAGCCTTATCCCTAATAAACATTCATGGGCTAAACTCCTTCACTGAAGCTACGAGAGTGACTTCTCAGTCAGAATGTGCCTTCTAGAGCACTAGTGCTATGGTTATTAGGGTTATGTAACCCATCATAATCTGATTGGTTCTACAACCTGATCAAGAGACAAGAACTCATATGTAGCATTGTAATCTTGATCAATACCACTGGGTGACAGGTCATAAGTCTGAGAGGGGAACCTACTACTATTATTTTGCTAAATGATCATGAAGTCAAATGGCCTTCTAAATACTCGTGTACCCTCACAGATTAGTGCTGTGCTCATCCTTAAAGGAGGAAGCTTCTTATTGCTACAGGTGCAAGTTAATACACAAAGCCATCACTGGAAAATGTGCCACAATAAGTGATCATGCTATGCTTAGCCATTGTGGAAAAGCTGGTTCACCCTTTCAAGGCTTAGGAAACATCACAGAAATAAGAAGATGACTAAGACAAGTGAGCACGAAGGAGTGTTAGACAATATACTTGTGAACACACTGCAGCTGTCCTGTGCATGACACCTACAAACAACTGTCCCATCAACCGTTCAACAAGGATGAGCCCAGGGCCATGTAGATATATCCTTTCCTGAGAGGCATGGATTGTGGGGATGGTACCACTTTCCTTGGTGATGTAGTGAATGATTATTTGCTACTGCATCACTAATCACCAAGGAGAATTCATCCATACTCTACCAGTACATTTAATTTAGCCTTTGTGTAACACACATAAAAGTAAAATGTTGCAATAGGTGAGGGACTTCTTGAAAATAAGAGCTCTTGTGGGAAAGGAGAGTCAGGGATGAAATGACTGAAATTCATAATATAAATGTATAAAACTGTCAAATAATAAGAAAATTAAAATTGAATGGGAATAATTGAAATATGCTATAAACACATAAAATTATAAAATAATTTAATTAATAAAAATATGTTCTTAACCTTGTATTCCTTTCTTTTTTGAATAGTCTTCAGAGGATACAAATGTCCTTGGATTACTTGATATCATCAGTTTAAGCAAATAACATTTTCTTTTCTTGTCTTGTCAAGAATAAGCTAGACTGTAGT
Organism: Tokudaia tokunoshimensis; assembly: GCA_036184795.1. Taxonomy (NCBI): domain Eukaryota; kingdom Metazoa; phylum Chordata; class Mammalia; order Rodentia; family Muridae; genus Tokudaia; species Tokudaia tokunoshimensis. The sequence goes on from BTHU01000015.1 coordinate 66,797,480, forward strand.
TGCATGTGTTTCCTGTGAGGTTCTTATATGGATCATGCAATATCCATATAAGTCATTCTGTTAGTTGACTCTGTTAGTTGTAACAGTGATATTCAAAACCTGTAATGAGATTCTATACTTAAACCTGAAGATAACATCTTTTAAATTGAGGCTATAAGCAACTTTTATGCATTATTTAGTTTCCAGATATATGTAGTAAATAAAAGAGAATATAAATATGTATACAACTTTGCTGCTTTGTGTCTACTTTGATTTGGGCATGCATGCATGTATGTGTGCTTCATGCATGTGTGTTTGTGTATGTGTGTGTATTTATGGTAGTTTACCACATTTACAAATGATAAATTTTGGTGTAGTACAGGTCTTTAGAACTCTCTATTATTGCCATTATATATAACAAATAAATAGTGCAATAGATGGTTACTAAGGACAGCCTATATCTTGAAATAACAGCTTTAACTAAGAGTACAGAGAGTTCAGTCTTATGACAAAAGTCATTAGCGTGGTACAGGTTCCTGATTACTTTTGTTTGAAAAGGCTTTGAGCTTATTGCACTTAGTGTTTTCGCCAAGTCTTTGATTAGTGTGGAGTTAATCAGTTCTATCTCCATTCTTTCACTAAGGGAAAAATGTGTTTTGAAGTTCCTATTTTATAAAGGACACTGGTATCAATGGCAGTTCATTTTCTCCTGGGATGCTCTTGCAATTTTGCTGTGCTAAATGCTTCCTCCAAGCACTTACTGAAGGCTGAGGTCACCTCTCTTGTTAAAGAAGAAAAATTGCTACTATTTAACTCAAAGTTCCCCAAACTACAGTCTAAATTTTAAGTAAAGCCCATAATTAACTTTCAAATGACATACAGGTGGTGCTTTATTGTTGTCCATTTCTAGCATTTAGCTCAATGAATATTAAATTAGAGTTAAAACATAAGACTCAGAAGGTAGCAATTTTACTTAGTAGTGTCATGAGTTTTATACAGAACAAAACAATACTAATAATGTAGTAGGAAATTTGGCTTATTTTATATGTCATAAGACAGCACCTTATTCCAGGAAAGCTATCTAATATGACTTTGTTGCTAAAACCAGTGCTTTTCTAGAGTCTTCTCTAAGGGATAGTTTATTACTAAGTGATATATATAATATAGTATATTGATAACTAATTTTTAAAAATCTTTCTTTTAATGTAAATGGTGTATGTGCATGTATCTATGTGTGTGTTTCAGTGTTTTTGTGTATGGATATGTGTGTGTGTGTGTGTGTGTGTGTGTCTGTGCTTGTACGTGGACCTGTTCAGGTGTGAATGCAGGCACTTTCTTGTTAAGAGAATTTTGGGAGATCAGAGGAAACCTTGGATAGAAGCATTCACTTTCCACATTGTTAGGGCAAGGTTCATTGTTCACTTCTGTGTATAGCACAGCAGCCAATATGACCCATAAGCTCTGAGAGATTTGTCTGTCTCTACCTCCGGTCTTGCACTCAGAGGACGAGGATTGCAGTTGGAACTGCCACTACTGGCTTATATGTATTCTGGAGATTCAAATTCAGATCAGCATGCTTGAATGATAAACACAACTGTTTCCCCGGAAGCCCTGCTTCATTGTCTTGATAGATGCTAGGAGTGATATTGTTTGTTATAAGTGATATTTGGAGTGCTCTTTGAAATTATTATGAAACCTTGCTTACCCTATCTTAAAGTAAAACATTTTTGAACCAGATACCAATTTATTTTAAGGTATTTTGTCAGATCGAGAGTGTATCATATATGATTAAATAGATACTGTTTAGTTTGGTATTAGAAAATACAGTCTAAGCTATATAAGATAGCTGTAGAAACTATACACAATTATATGAAATGTTTAAGAGTCGTTTGGCTTGGAACATAGTTCAGGTTGCAAAGTGCCCTTTCGTGTAAGAATAGGGATCTGAATTTTGTCTCCAGCAACCATTTAAAAAACCTTGTGTGGTGATGTGTGCCTATAATGACATTGCAAAGAGACAGAGACAGGAGGAGCCCTAGTGCTTTATGAGCAGCCTATCTAAACTAACCAGTGACTTAGGGGTTTAGTAATGTTCCTGCCAAAACAAGCAATGTGAAAAATAATAGAGAAAACTCTGGACAAGGAATTTTGGCTTCCATTAATGCACCTGTATGGTCATGTGCACATATACAAACATACAGCACACACACACACACACACACACACACACACACAATGATAAGTGTAATGGTAAGAAAGCAAATTTCTCAGCAATAATCACTAAGAGTAGAAAGTAAATTTTTCTGCACAAATTGACGTCATAAAATCATATATTTAGAAAGCATGTGTCCATGTGTTTGCACACATACTGGGTATACTAGATTCTTTAAAATAACTCATGAGATACTGTTCTAGATTTTAAGTTGCTGGAAGCAAATGACATTTAAAAAAAAGAGATCTACCAAGATCGGAACCTGTTCAATCAGAAAATCTTCAAAGTGGAGAAACTGTAGCAAATGTTGTTTCCGTTTGTTTTAAAGCAATATTTTAGTAGGAGAATGTACTCTGTAGACTTAAGTAAATTACCTCTAGCAGCTGCTAAAACCCCATGAAAGGAAAACCATCATGTCTAAAGTTAGGGTGCTACTGTTTACTACAAAGCTAGTGCAAACACCTTGCTTATGTGTATTTATTTTAAGTGTGATATGACCCATTTTAAGCAAGACCTGTGTTGCTTCTCCACTTAATACCATCATATTCTCTTTCTGTTTTTCTTTAAAACACATTCTGACTATAATATTTTAAATTTCTCATGCCATGAGACAAGCGGAAATGATGTCAGGAACACAAAACTTTGTAAATTTGTGAAAGTTATTACGAGGGCAGGTTAAAGTTCCTTGAAAAAGACACAGTGAGGTGCAGGTGGCCATTGCAGGGCCCCTGTATCCATGGCCACACGCAGGGAAACCTACCCAAGGTTACTCTTACAGACCCACAAGCAAAATAGGTAGAGAGTAGATTTAGTGAAATGCTCAGTAGACGCTATCAGTTTACCCTTCCAGAGGTCATTTGCTGATCTTCAAGTTCAATTACCTGAAACATTAATGACTTTGTTTCAGGAGGTAAAGGATAAAATTCTGCACAGATTGTGCACTGCGCAACAGACATTTTCAAAGACCTAAGGTCCAGAATTTTTTTTCCCTCAGTTGGCGCTTAAACTAGAAACCAGTGGGGTCCTACACTAAAGGTGAATGATTATGTGATAGCTATTAAAAGGGAGTTTTAGACTGTGTACTTTAGTTCAATGAAAACCATTATCAGAAAAGACAATAATAAACCCTTTATAAAACCATTGAAAACTATATGGAAAATTCAGTTATAGATGGTTTTAGATTATAATTATACATTTTCCATGCAACATAATAGTTTGAAAGCATAGAACAATGACTTAAAACAAGTTATGTAATGTTTGATAGGACATTCTGCATTGTCTTCTGCGTCTTTTCTTTCATGGAAACCATGAATAAAGTTCCAACTGTGTTTTGATTTTGCATTTGGCAGATTAGGCACTTGATGTAAGATATTTATTCTTTTTCTCAAAATTGGAATAAAAGAAAGTTGTTTTGAACCAATCAGATATATAAAACAACAGAGACCAACTCAGAGTCACTTGAGTTCTCACAAAACAGAAGAGAAATAAAATGGAAGCTTAGGTCATGCTCTTCTGTCTACATCCCTAAGGCACACATGTGAGAAAGAGCCCTGTGGTGTGAATTTATTTTTAAAAAGTTAAGAAGTGAAAGGGACAATGGCTTGGGGAGGAACAGGACAAAGCCAGAATTTCTTCTGTGGAATCCTTCACAGAGTTTCACAGTTGTTTTAGTTTTATTTTTACTTTTTTTTTTTAACTTCTTCAGACAACACGAAGCACTTCAACTGTGCTCCAGAAGCCAGGAGTCATTCTGCAAACACAATTTGCCAAGAAATAGCTTCAGGGTGAAAGGCTGTCATCAGACCCAAGGGTACACAATATATGTCACAGGAAGTAGGAATCATGGACACGGGGAAGGAACTTTTTAAAAAAACAAGTTCAAAATAAAATACACAGCAGAGGACTACCTGGTCTGCCCTCAGTAAGAGAAGATACACCTAACCATCCAGAAACTTGAGCTGAGGGAGTGGGGAGGCATGGCAGGGCAGGTGGGGACATCATTTTGGAGACAAGGGAGGAGGAATAGAATGAGGAACTCTTGCAGAGAGGACCAGAAGGGGAATAAAGACAGGACTGTAAAATAAGATCAAAGATTTAAAAAAAAATTATCTAATATTTTTAGAATAAATGCCTACCAATACAGACAAAATTGCAAATGGACAGAAATTTCTAGTACTGTGAATAGGCTTTATCTAAATGCAAGTGTTCTCCAGTCATAAAATAATAAACTAAAACAAGGATAAGTAAATTTTAGACGTAAAACATAAAAACTATGCATGACAACTATTTGTGAAATAGAACTTGATATTTGCTTAATGTCATATGAAATTGATATAACGAATATATGCATTCTTGGCCATAAATATGGTCTTTGCATAGCAATAATTTAAATCATCCCAAAATATAAGAGGATAGTAACAAAACCATATTCAATTCTTACAAAGCTCGTGAGAAGATTCCTCTTACATCAATATTAAATGTTTAAAGTGACCCACAGAAATAAAGCCTATTCAAGTGATGTTTTGAATTAAGAATTTTTTTTTATTTTGGTTAAGAACGTGTTGTTCTGGTGAACTAGGGATGAATAATCAGCTAGGATTAAAGATCTCCACATAAAACCAGACACACTGAAACTAATAGAAGGGAAACTAGGGAAGAACCTTGAACATATGGGCACAGGGGAGAATTTCCTGAACAGAACTCCAATAGCTTATGCTCTAAGATCAAGAATAGACAAATGGGACCTCATTAAATTACAAAGTTTTTGCAAGGCAAAAGACACTGTCAAAAAGACAAAGCGGCAACCAACTAACTGGGAAATGATCTTTACCAACCTTACATCCGACAGAGTGCTAATATCCAATATATACAAAGAACTCAAGAAGTTAAACTCCAGAGAGGCAAGTAACCCTATTAAAAAATGGGGTACAGAGCTAAACAAAGAGTTCTCACCTGAAGAATATCTAATGGCTGAGAAGCACCTAAAGAGATGTTTATCATCCTTAGTCATTAGGGAAATGCAAATCAAAACAACCCTGAGATTCCATCTCACACCAGTCAGGATGGCTAAGATCAAAAACACAGGAGACAGCAGTTGTTGGCGAGGATGTGGAGAAAGAGGAACACTCCTCCACTGCTGGTGGAATTGCAAGCTGGTACAACCACTCTGGAAAGCAGTCTGGCAGTTCCTCAGAAAACTGGGCATGACACTCCCGGAGGATCCGGCTATACCACTCCTGGGCATATACCCAGAGGCTTTACCTGCATGCAATAAGGACACATGTTCCACTATGTTCATAGCAGCCTTATTTATAATAGCCAGAAGCTGGAAAGAACCCAGATGTCCCTCAACGGAGGAATGGATTCAGAAGATGTGGTATATTTACACAATGGAATACTACTCTGCAATCAAAAACAATGAATTCACGAAATTCCTAGGCAAATGGTCAGATCTTGAAAATATCATCCTTAGTGAGGTAACCCAATCACAAAAGAACACACATGGTATGCAGTCACTGATAAGGGGATATTGACCCAGAATCTCGGAATACCCTAGACACAATCCGCATATCAATAGATTTCTAAGAAGATGGAAGGAGAGACCCCTGGTCCTGGAAAGACTGGATGTAGGGGAACGCCAGGACAGAGTAACGAGAGGGGGTTGAATGGAGAAAAGAGGGAGGGAAGGGGGCTTATGGGACTTTCGGGGAGGGAGGAAACGGGAAAGGGGAAATGATTTGGAATGCAAATTAAAAAAAAATAAAATAAAATAAAATAAAAGAAAAAAAGAAAACAGCACCTTATTTCCTTGTACAGTTGATGCTATTTCCTTGAAGCTGAGAAGTTTTCAGTGATTACGAGATGAGCGTCATTGAGATGAAATATTCTAGGGTGATTCCATCAGGGTCAACACATATATAAATCATGGTTCAAAGGAGACCAATGCTATATCTCATGCAGTCAGACTTGCTACTCAGTACATATCTCCTGAGTGGTTACTGGCTTTGCAGCCTTAAGGATGTCATGGAGAGAAGTTAACATTTAATACTGTGAGAGGCCATGAGACGCCACATATCACAGGTGAGGTCTCAGTGTTAAGTGAATACTCTAGCATATTAGGAAAAATAGAACCATAGGATGGCCACCAAGGGTAGCAGAAGCTGTGGGCTAGAGCCAGTCTAAACTGATGAGACACAATTTATTTGCTGCAGAACTGGAGAAATGGAACCAAAAGGAACAGGAGCCTCACACCAAACATTGAAATTTTTACACAGTACATTCTTGATTTTGCTTTCATTTTTATTTTGACTGTGCTCTGATTCTTCTGTCTTGGATTAAGAAAGTATGTTATTTGCTTCTTATTTTACAAAGTCTCGGATGAAAACCCTGGCCTTTTAAGTAAGAGACCTTGTATTTTTAAGTATTGAAATAAGTAAAGAGTATGGGAGTTTGAAAATCAGATTATTTCATATTGTAATATTTAATATTACTATATGTCCTTGGGAATAAGCAAGGAAAAGGATATTTTTAATAGTGTTGTGTGTTTAATAGTGTGTCAGGTTGACAAGGTATTAATTGTGTGCAGAGTTAGGAGATCAATTGTTCTGGTTGCCCCTCCTCAACTCTTTTGACCAACTTGACACTATGTAAGAGTTATTTGGGTAGAGGAACCTCAGCTGTGAAAATTTCTCCATCATATTGTGTGTAGAAAATTCTCTAAGACATTTTCTTGATTGATTGATTCATGATTCCTTCATTCATTTATTCATTCCTTCAGTACACTGAGAGCAGTGACATTTGTTGTCACTTGAAGAAGTCAAGGAGGGCAAGTTAGTAGGCAGCACGTTTTCATGGATCCTGTCTCACCTCTTGCCTTGGCTGCCATAGGTAGACTGTAACCTTAGATTTGCAAACCAAATAAACTTGTTGTTCCCCAAATTCTATTGGTCATTTTCATTATCAAGCTAATGCTGTTTTGCATATATATGTATATCCATATATTTATATATTAGATTTTTATACTCTATTCTTGTAGTTGCTTAAGCTTGCCTAAAATTTGGGATATTTATATCATACATATATGTCTGTGACATGTACATACATAATTGTTTATACTGTATTATAAAGGTACATATAACTGGAGTTGGCTGACAAGAAAAGTTCTGGTCAAAATATATTACATGAACTTCTAAAGGGATAAGCTGAAACAGTACAAAATATGTAAGTAAAATAGAATAAGCTAAGTAAATTTTTCCATTTGTTTCTTATGTCAATTGCTTTTCAAATACATATGTGCCCTAGGATGGTAAATAAATTTAGACTGATATTATTTTCTTCTCATTGGAATAAGTTATTGTCCATGTAGAAATGTTGGTATACTAATCTATTATCTTTTCCTAAAGTTTGTGCTATTTTGGATTAGCTATTATCACTTCTTTTTTTGTGAGTGCTATTAATGCTTTCAAATTTGTTTTTCCAACAATTACTTTCTGTATTATGATATAGTAAGTAGGCAGTTTCTTTTGTTTGAAATTACTCTTCTGAATGAATAAGACCCTATTAGTATAATGTGCACATTATAGGCACTGTGTGTGTGGGCATTAAGATATATAGCAGAATGTGAATCTTGAAAAATTATAGAACCTCACCAGAGGAATAGATTAGTGAATTATTTATCTGTTTATAGTGTGCTTAAGGGGTACTTGTGGGGTTATGAAGTATTAAAAAGTGTATGTAATATACGGTAAAGAAATAGCAATGATAGGAATAACCAATTAGGAAACTTTTGAGGAGTGAAGAAGAAAAACTTTTTTTTTCTTATTAGTGTAATTCCATCTTGAAAGGAACAAGTATGTCCTTGTCATTTTGAGACACAAAACAGTGTCTGAGGGAGGCTGAAGAAGGAGAATCCTAGCTATATTACTGTTTCCCATTCAGTAATCGACAGTAAATGACAACTTTGATAGCTTCCGCTTCTGATGCAAATTTGCTTCCTTTTCCACATCTTAGGTACATATGTTTTATACTTCATGCTTTCATAAAGCAACTCCTAAAGATTACTAAAATATCCTTATTAAAATAGACACAACTATGATTCTTAACAGTTATTACATTTTACATGTTTCTACCAATAAAGAATGTAGAATGATAGAATTAATAATAATTTCATATTTTGGCTGATCACATTCATGTAGGTACAATTTTATATTTCTATCAAAGTTTAAACACAGCGGCCTTCCTGTTATCATCCTTCATTCCCTGTGGAGTTTATCTGAATGTGCACAGTTTTTAGTGTTTATCCTCTAATCAACCCAGTTGGATGCTTCCGTAGATAAGAATGTTGCACAAGTTAATCTCAAAAGTTTTTCATTCATTTTATGCTTCAGTGGACTGGATTTTTGATAGATTTGGGCACTGCTAAAACATTCATTGTTGTATCTCATCCCACAAGCTTCTTTTCTTATTTGTTTCCTTGTGTGTTACCAAAGTGGAATCTTTGAAATCGTAGTAACAATAGCTTACTTCAAATATGAAAATAATACTCTGGAAAACTTTTTTCAGGAAGGCATCAAAACAGAAAACAACTAGAAAAAGAAAAAATAAATGTAAATTTATACTTAAAGACATATTATTTTTCCTTTTCAAAGACACATGTAATTACAGTTAGTGTAAAAGTAGCCATGGATTTGAAAATGATCAAGCAGGGGTGCATGTGAAGGTTTGGAGGTAAGACAATAAAAGAAAAATATTATAACTATTATAATTTCAAAAAAGTCATTCTAAGAATTTACTTATTTTTCTTCTTACATCTTTCTGTTCTAATGTTTTTTTTTAATTTTTATATATTTATTTACTCACGTATTTTGAGACAATGTCTCACTTTGAAGACTTGACCTGCTTGAAACTTGCTTTCTAGACTAGGCTGGCCTTGAGCTCACAGCAGTCAGCCTCTGCCCCTTGTATGCTGGTGAGAAAACTGAACACCAGCATACCAGGAAATATTTAGTATATTTTTAAAATCTTTGACTTATTGTATATATTAAAAAAATGCTGCTTTTTTTTTTTTCTGAAAGGAGGCTGAGAAGCAGTGATTCACGGGGCAGAGTAGAGGAGGAGAGTCTTGGAGTAGTGGACAGAGGGGAAACTGTGGTCAGGATGGAATAGAATGAGAAAAGAAAGAATGAATGAATAAATACATAAATAAATAAATAAATAAATAAATAAATAAATAAATAAATGCCTCTGCAAAGAAGATATACCAAATATCAGTTTTATGAATAATATGTTTCTATGACTCTGTCATAGACTGTGTTGATGTGTGCATTTGCTACAACTAAAACCTCTCAAGAAGGTACTAAAATTACAGAAAAACATGAGTAAGACTGTGGTTTCCTTTGCTGCTCCAGCATTATCACATTTTTACAATTGCTCTGACATTTTTAATGCTTTAACAGGCAATATTACCTAAGCCTATTAGTGGTATGTGTGTATTTATCTGTTTCTGTGTGTTCATATATGCGTTTCTGTGGTATGTGTATACAAGTTTGTATATGTATGGGTATATGAATGCTTACTAGGCATAATTATCTAGTTAACATGGTTATGAATTTATGTGTGTTTTCTTATTTCATGAATGAGACAGCAGAACCATAGTAGATAGGTCTTCAATATAAATTCATAGTTTTCTGGAAGAAGGTATTTAAATTAGTACATTAAGAAGAAAAGAGCTCTAAGATTTTGCTAAAGGGACATCAAATTTCCTTCTAAGAATTTATATCTACAGTCTAAAGGTCGTCTCAGCCTTGCTTGGAGAGGCTACTTTCCACAACTGTGATAACCTAACAGTTGATAAAGATACTCAAAGTTGGAACTTGTCAGGATGCAGGGAATGAGTGAATGTTGAATGTGCAGACTTAACAAGATTGTCTATGTAGCCCAGAGAATATTCTGCAACAGTCAGAGGATAGGGAGATGCATGAACAAACACTTTATTCTAGATAAAAATGACCATTGAAGTCATAGCAAAAGGCAGGTATAGATACTTGGATACAACCTGCACAGATACACACAAGACACAAAACATAAGAAAAAGGTCAGCAGAGTGAGAAAGATATAAAGGAAAAAATTAGGAGTGAATATAATCACAATACATTGTATATGTGGATAAAATTTTCAACAAAATTAATAGAAAAAGCAGATCTGCTGAGTCAATTTCATTAGCACTTTAAAGTACTTTGTACTTTATCTCAACATTAATAACATTGACATTTTGTTAAATATAATTTAAGTTTTTCTCAAACCTTAGATTCTAAGTGCAATAGACTTGTTCTCAAGATATTCTTGAAATTCTTAATGTCTTTTGTTTCATTGAAATCCACACATCTTAAAATTATTCTTGGTGCCAAATATTCGTTTGTATGAATAACCCTGTGCTTTATCTTGTTAGGAGAAAGTAATAATTTACTTCTCTTTTTTATTCAAAAATTTGTCTATTTTGATAATTCTATTAAATACATTAATTTTAACTATTCATGTATCAAAGTTATATTATCAAATGATATTTTGAATTTATATTTTATAAACACTAGGTGGAAATAATTAAGTACAAAAGTGTGACATTGTCTCATAAAAATTCTCCTAGATTTAAAGAAAGTATCATCAATCGTATAATACCTTCACTTTAAATTCTATATTTGAACTCTTAATGAGAATTTATGTAAGTTCATGAACTTCATGGCCATTCTATGAACTGGAATCATCCTTCAATGGTATTCTAGATTTCAGAACATTAGCTCTATTTCCTCCCATGAAAATAATTTTATAACACTTGGTTTTCACAAATTTATCACCCTTTGACTTAAAGAGACAAAATGTGAATGTGTTGGAAGCCATCCATAAGACACTTTATTTTGTGATCTGCCTTATTTGTGCTTTCATCATTTTTATTATTAAGCTCCTTATGAGTAATATATAAGGATTATGTATATACAAGTTTAAGCTATCACTGAGACAAGTTTATTGATTTGAGCTTAGTTTTTCATCATCTATTTTATTCATTTTATATCCTGATCCAAGATTCCCCTCCCTCCTCTCCTCCAGTCCCTTCCTTTTACCTCATCTCTCCCATTTGCTCTTCCTTTCCTTCAGAAACATGAGAGACTATCGTGTATCAAGATGCCTTGGTGTATCAAATTGCAGTAGGACTAGGCATACCAATTTCTATTGTGGCTACACAATAGACATTCTCTTAGATTTCTAGTTTCTTGCAAAGTTGCCTCCAACCACCTTCTCTAGTTCACTCTTCTAGTACTTGCTCCCTCATTCCTCTCCATACTTGATGCCCCCAGTTCCAATTCCCACCCTGTCCCCCAGTTTACTCACTACATCTACCCTTTATGTCAATTCTATTTCTTCTTCTCAGTGATATGTAAGCATTTCCCTGTGTCATCACCAGCGCCACCAGCACCAGAACTACCAGCATCAGTACCACCAGCACCACCAGAATCAGCACCACCACTATCAGTGCAACTAGCATCAGTACAACGAGCATTAGCACCACCAACATCAGCATCACCAGAATCAGTACCATCAGCAGCAGCAGCACCACCACCAGCATCAGTGCCAGCAGCACCAACATGAACATGTCTATCAGCATCAGCATCAGCACCAGCACCAGCACCCAACACCACCAGCACCACCAGCCCCAGCATCAGTACCAGCACCAGCACTACCAAACCAGCATTACCACCAGCAACACCAACACCAGCAGCAGCAGCAGCCCCAGGATCAGTACCACCACCACCAGCAGCAATAGAAGCAGCACCACCACTACAACCAGCACCATCACAGTACTATTACCAGTACTACCACCACACAAGAAACTGTTCAAACCAATTGAAGGGAGATATCACATTCGATTATCTTTCAGAAATTAAAGCAAGCACACCATAGATTAAGTCATATAGAAGTAAAGGTAGTTTGTAAGTTAATTTAAAATATGATTTATTTTAAAGTTAGAGAGGATATATACTACATGCCTGGATTATATTGAACATAAAATGTATTGTCTTTCTACTAAAAGTTCCCAGCCAAGTGAGAAATACTGTATTATGAGTTGTTGGTCTGGAAGGACCCAGAATAATAAATGTTCATGCCATTCCTGTTGGTTTCCCACTAGAACTAGCTGATTAAATGCTATTTCTGCTAGATGACACTAAACACCTTGGTTGAAAGATATAGAGCAATACAACTAATATTAGAATAGAAACTTCCTCTCTAATGGATACCTTTTGTAGTCACAGAAATTGCATGCAGTCTTGGTGGAGTAGAAAAAGTATCAATAACATTATACAGCTGTGAATACTACACACTATAATGCCAAAATCACAGGCTGTATGGACTCAACATTGTAATATTGGCATGATTTGAAGCTCGATACTATAAACTTAGTTAAGATATGGTTGATGAGGTCTTAGACTGTAGGCATAGCATAATTCCGTAGTGTTGCTAAACTGCTAAGGTAATAAATTAGTTCCTTCATATTTACATTCATACACAGACAAATTCTACTCTCAAGTTTGTCAAAGATGTCTGTCTTTACAGGGCTCATAGGGACTCATAGAGCCTGAACTGCCAACAAGAGAGCACTCATGAGATGGACCTAGGCCCTTTACACATAAGTAACAGCTGTACAGCTGGATCTTTCTGTGGGACTTCAAAAGAAGGACCCTTCTCTGACTTTATTGCCAGTTTGTGGATGCTGTTCACCTAATTGGGCTGCCTTGTCTAGCTTCAATAGAAGATGTTCCTGGTATTACTGCAACTTGACGTGTCAAGCTGGGTAATATCCATAGAAGGCCTCAGGAATGGGAGATAGGTGAGGAAGACAGAGGAAGGGACTCAATGGGCTGGAAGAAGGGAACTGAACTGAGGATGTAAAGTAAATAAATAATTAATCAAAAAAAGAAAAATAAAGAATTTCATATCTGTTTAAGATGGTAAGACTACATTATAGTTGACTACTTAGTACTAAGGGGATATTTATATCAAACTCTGTGAACCAAAGAGACTATCACGTAATAGGAGGTTGAATATGGTAAGAACCAAAAGATAGGGGTAAAGAATTCAAAATGTCATCTCACAAGATGACACAGTCAATCAGTACTCACTCATCCATAGCCGTGACATAGTTACCCAATCTGAACTCAGAGCAAGATCAGTCAGTCTTCACTGGGTGTGTAAAAGATTGGTGGTGTCAAGAGCAGTCAGAGAAGAAGGGCTCACATTGCTACTGATAAATCCTGGGATAGAATAAGGTACTATTTTCCTTTGTGTACCCACTAATGATCCCACCATATCCAGTGGGTAGCACAGAATCCATGGTCACAAAGCCAGCACTGGTTAAGATTAGTGGATTAAAACACAATAAATCAAAACAGACAAACAAACAAAGAACAAAAACAACAACAACAAAACAACCATAATTATGGGAAAGGAATTTGGAAGGTGTTAAGGTGATTGACAGGGTTGGGAAGAATAAAAAAATACCAATGAGGTGAGACCAATTAAATGAATTATGTCATTTAATATTTAGTAGCGTAGAAAATGCTGAGACAACTCTAAAAGGAAGACTATAAAAGCTGTTGGATGATGAGAAACACTACTGACAGTATTGGACTATTTCTTTTACAAGATAAGCTACCAAATTTTAGGATTCTTCATTACCCAGTTGTCTGTAGGAAACACAAAGATTCCAACTATTATCTCACTTTCTAGGGTCTAGGACTGACTATAGTTCACTAACAATTTAGCATTTACTAGATATGGATTTTATTTCTTTTTATAGAATCAGTATATTTGACATGCCTCTTATACAAAACAGTTAGAAAATAAAGAATAGGAACCAAAATATACAAATATTCCTTGTTGTATCTATGAAGAATAGTTGCTAATTTAAGTAATTAAAGAAGGCTGATATTATTCCTTGTGTTTTTATTTTGTCATCAATCTGTAAGCTTTAAATATATTACATGCATGTATGAATAACCAGAGGGTAGACCAGGAGGGGGATAAAATCTGGAGTGTAAAAAATATTAAATTAAATTAAAAAAAAACAGTCACCTTTATGAAAGCCCCACTAACAATGCAACTTGTTTTGAATTACATTTTTGTTTAAAAATAAATGCAACAAACTGACAGTAAAAGAAAAAAGAATGCATGATGCATGTAGTCCTGTGTATGTTAAAATATTTTTAGCACTAGTGACATAACTATTTTATGGAAGAATTAATCAATTATACAGTCTGATAAGGTTGTGAACCCTTCATGATCTATATTAAATAAGATTAGAAGGAAAAATATGTGTCTGATTTAACTTTATTCCCATTAAACACAATCACATACATATACACTTACCCATACACAAATACACATACATGATCATAGACACACATACATGTATACACACATGTGCATACATAAACATGTCTTAAATGCAAAATCTTAAATGCCTTGCTTACTACCAATAGCTGATTTTCTTATTGTTATCCAAGATAAAATGATGATCTAGCAAAGATAACACTATTACATTTATTTTCCACAGAACTGTCACAAATCCACAAATTCTATTTTTTCATGGACTCTAATCCTTAGAAGTTGAAATAACAATGAAATAAAATTATTCATTCAATAGCAATTAGAGAAAACAAGAAGTCATGGTTTTGAAAGAGAAAACAGAGGAATGTGTGGGAGGGTTTGGAAGAAGGAAAGGAAGAAAGAATTATTGTAATTATATTTTATCTTAAAAACAGGCAAACACTTTTTATTCAGTTCACCAAAATAGAGGATTTACTAACTTAACATTAAAATGTCTTGTTTTAATTAATGCATTTCTCAGTGGTGGGAATTAGTTTGTCCTTCTTAGATACCCCATTATAGTTTATATTTTTTGCAAATGAATTGTTTGATACTGTTAATATATGAAAGAGCTAGCCTAAAACTGTTTATGTATTTTTTAACAGTAATGAGATAATTGATAGAGAGCTTGAAATATCAATAATTATGAAGGCATCTATATAACCCCAGGGCATCCAAAATATTAATTTTTATTTAGTTTATTTTCAAATCTTGAAATTATGAGAATGAAATGCCAACCTCTACTGAAAGTGCACTGTTCCTTCCTTAAGTAGGCCTATCTTTTCAAGAATAATAACAATAATAAATAGTCTCAAAATATGTGGCCTTTCAGACTGTTCATTTTAGTTCCAGTGACAAACAAGTACCGTCTGTCTTCACTGATGTACTTTTTTTCTCCAGGATGAGGGGTACAATTTACTTCAAGAGTGGGTAAAGAATTGCTCCTCACAATAGCTGCAGTGAAAAAGACTGTGCTTTTTATCTGTCTTATTTTTTTCAAGATAAATGGAGCAGGTGTAGAGGAATTAATGAAGCAACTGCCAAATTGCAGGGGTCATTGGTGTGTTGAAAGCTATAAATTAGCCAGGTCTTGTGGGAAATTACCCTCTACCTCTATAGAGACTCTGCCATTTCTAAATTCAAGTTTAAGACAAGAGAAAAAGCAATTTGAAAGTGCAAAGAGAAAGTGCTAGGTGTGTTTTGTGTTTGGGATAATTCTAAATAGAAAACACAGACCAGATTATACATATTCTCAGTAAAGTTGAATCTACTAATATAGTGGTAGGTAAGGTATAAATTATCCAACAGAAGAAAATGAGGTTTTGCTTTATCAAATATATTCACAGGCATTGGAAACACAGTTAGTCAATTAGGACCTACATGAAATACAACATGAACTAGTATTCACTGAGGTTCTGATATCTTATCTTGTACCAAACTCAAGGCTTTTGGAGAAATTAACACATAACAAGACCAAGGACATGAAGGGAAGAGAATTGAACTATGACTGTACAGAACTCTCTTCTCACCTAGCATCAGATCTTACTATTTTTCATTGTTACATAAAACATGCAATGGGATGTGTTTCATTTATAAAGCACAGTATAATGTTAGGATAAAAGGTACGAAATAGTAAAGAACATTTTTGAGATAGATTTGGAATTTTAATTAAACGTAGTGTGTGTGTGTGTATGTGTGTGTGTGTGTCTGTGTCTGTGTGTGTGTGTGTGTGTGTGTGTGTGTGTGTGTATGTGTGTGTGTTGGTATGTGTGGGTGCCCATTCTCACATATGTATTTATGGACTATGGCATATGAGTAGAGGAAAATTTGCTAAAATTGGTTCTCTCCCATTTCTGTTTACCAGGGATCCAACTCACATCATCTTGAATGATGTCAGTCACCTTCATTTTCTAAGCTATCTTTTATTGCATATTATTCATTAAAAAATTACAAATACAAAACTTATCAATTCAGGCTTATTCCACGGAAAAAGAACTTAACTTTCATTGAAGGCCCATTTGTAAATTATGTCACATATAAGCATTGTATCTTTCCAAGAATCTAAAATGTCCGTAGTTGTAGGAACACACATTATTACAAGATATTCAATGAAATATTCAATGATGAAGCAATATTCAAATTGTAGCTTTTAAAGAATTAAGTTAAAAGAGGAAATTTTTATGTTCATATCCTACTTGTTTTATCACTCAGGTATGGCATGCAAGTGTGATATTTTTTTCAAAGAATGTTATTAGTTCATAAAGTCTTATTTTAATTTTTCATTCATTTTCTCTCTTCTGCCCATCTTTAGTACTCTCCCAGTTGTCCAATATGCATTTTCAGTCATTTTAGAGTTTATATATGTCATAATATACATAAGATTTTGTGCATCCTTTTAACTTTGACATTACAAAATAACTTAAATGGTTGTAGCCTCTGATTCCATCAGCACAGTGTGCTATCATTTCCTGTGTCATTCACTGTGTGTCCATTCATATGCTCTATACAGTGTCTCTTTGGGTAAAGCTGAAAATATTTATTACATATTATATATATGTGTAGTCAATCTTCAGTTTTGCTTCTTAGATTTCTCTAAGTCATCTGTTTGTATTCTTATGTAAGAAATGAAGTCTATACACTTTTATTTGCCTAAGATGTTAGTATCTTATCCAAATTATGTACATATTCTTATATGGTTTATAAATGCTGTACAACATAAGATAGTATAATTTTCTATAGGACAATAGCTTACATAAATGATTGAAGAAAATTATCCTTTCTTCTACTAATGTATGATATTACTTTTAGCATTATTAAATTTCTTACTTATCAAGCCAATCATAAATTTTCAATACTATTTTATTATATTGAGTTCATACAATTTCAGAATTATGTTTACTTTAGTCATATGATAGTAATTTAGAGCTTTTGAGACCTGTATACTCATAACTTTAGATAAGTAGTTTTAAGCCAAAATATAGCTCTATTATTATTATAATATGCAGATCAACATAGTTTCAATAATTTTATTACTTATATTAAAATATAATAGCATCATTTCCACTTTCTCTTTACTCCCTCAAATTCCTTCCCTAGCTCTTTACTCACTCTTTCTCAAATTCATGACCTCGGTCATCTTTGTCTTTTCCATCCTGTTTTGTTGTTCTTGTTTTGTTTTATGGAAAATGGACTTTTTATTTTACTTTTGAAATTATTTTAACTTAAAATATCCAAAACAAATCAATTTTTATCACAATAAAATTAGTTTTTGAGAACTGGGAAGATCGGTCATGGATAAAGGTGCTTGCTGCTAAGCCATCTGACTTGAGTATAATCTCCAAGGACATACATGATGTAAGGGAAAAAAGACTGCACAAAGTTGTCCTCCCACGTGGCCACCATGGTACACATACACACTCTAAATAAGTTAATGTAAAATAGCAAAAAAATACCCAACAAGCAAACAAACAAACAAATGAACAAAAACAGATTTAGCTTCAGCAGTGCCAGACAAACTGGTCCTGTAGATGTGACCACACTCTATCTGCTTCTGTGCCATGGTGTCATCTGTCTGAGTTAACTGTATCCCAGTTGGCCTTGAAATTACTATGAGCACAGACAAGTAATATCACCACAGTATAGGACTCTCTTTTCTGTTGCTGCAAATGCATCCACATTTTCTCTCCCCACTTGCTGCCTCCTTTTCTACCTCTCCCCTCCTCACTCCCTCATCTCCCTTTTTTCTATATAAAATAAATTCTCTGTTTGAAAAAAAAACTGCACAGTTTTCTCATATAATATTTTATTTTTTATGGTTTCCTTCCCTCTACTCTTCTCAATCCCTCTCCAAATCCTGTCTCCTACATATCTACTCACATTTTCTCTGTTATTAGCAAAGGACAGGCTTCTAAGGGATAACAGCAGACATGATAAAATAAAATAAAACAAAACCGTTGCATCAAAGTTTTACAAGGAACACTAACAGTAGGAAAAGAGATCCAAGAGAAGAATGAGAAACCCACTTGTTCATTAGCTCAGATGTCTAACAAAAATAACTAAGCTGAAAGTTTCTTTTAGTTTTTAGCTATGTTTTATTAGATACTTTCTTTATTTGCATTTCAAATATTATCCCCTTTCCATGTTTCCCCTCCGAAAACCCCCTATCCCATTTCTCCTCCCCCTGTTCACTGACCCACCCACTCCTGCTGCCCTGTCCTGGCATTCTCCTACACTGGGGCAATGAACCTTCACAGGTCTAAGGTCCTCCCCTCTCATTGATGTTGGCACAGGTCATTCTCTGGTACCCATGAGGCTGGAGCCATGGGTCTCTCCATGTGTTCTCTTTGGTTGGTGATTAAGTCCCTGGGAACTCTGAGGGGGACTAGTTGGTTCATATTATTTTTCCTCCTATGGAGGTACAAACCCTTTTAGCTCCTTGGGTCCTTTCTCTATTGGGGACACTGTGCACAGTACAATAGTTGGTTGAGAGCATCCTCTTCCGTATTTGGAGCTCTAGCAGAGCATCTCAAGAAACAGCTATATCAGGGTCCTGTCAGCAAGCACTTGTTGGCATCCACAATAGTGTCTGGGTTTGGTAACTGTATGTGGGATGTATTCCCATGTGGGAAAGTCTCTGGAAGGTCTTTCCTTCAGTCTCTGTTTCACATTTGTCTCTATATCTCCTTCCATGGGTATTTTATTTCCCCTTCTAAGGACAGAAGCATTCACAATTTGGTCTTCCTTCTGGAGCTTCATTTGGTCTGTGAATTATATCTTAGGTATTCCAAGCTTCTCGGTTAGTATACACTTATCAGTGAGTGCATACCATGTGTGTTCTTTTGTGATTGGGTTACCTCACTCAGGATGATATTTTCTAGTTCCATCCAATTGCCTAAGAATTTCATGAATTTGTTGTTTCTAATAGCTGAGTAATACTCCATTGTGTAAATGTACCACATTTTCTGTATCCATTCTTCTATTGAGGAACATCTGGGTTCTTTCCAGCATCTAGCTATTAGAAATAAGGCTGCTATGAACATAGTGGAGCATGTGTTGTTATTACATGTTGGAACATCTTCTGGGTATACGCCCAGGAGTGGTATAGTTGGGTCCTCAGGTAGTACTATGCCCCATTTTCTGAGGAACTGCCAGACTGATTTCCAGAATGATTGTACCAGTTTGCAAGCTGAAAGTTTTAACATAAGTATTGAGGAACTGGTAGAGGCCACTGTGGGCCCTATATTTTGCTGCTTCAGTCTCTGTGAGTTCATGTGAGCTCTGTTCAGTTGATTTAGAGGGCTTTGTTCTCCTTGTGTTCTCCATGCCATGTACACACTTTAACAGGATTCCCTGAACTCTGCATGGAGAGATTAGATGTACTCCATTTAGAGCTGTGAGCTCCAAGATCTCTCTCTCTCTCTCTCTCTCTCTCTCTCTCTCTCTCTCTCTCTCTCTCTCTCTCTCTCTCCATAATATCTGGCTGTGGAACTGTATATTTTTTCCACCTACTGAAAGAAGAAGCTTCTGAGATGATCTCTGTATATGAATATAACAGCCTATTGTTACAAGCATTTTAATGCTACTTCTTTAAAAGTAGTATTTGACTTTACCCTAGTCTCAGATTATTGGTCACATAAGCAGTTTCAGGGATTGATTCCATCTTGAGGAGAGACTCTTTGGTCAAGTCAGACATTGGTTGTTACTCCCATGAGTTTGGTGATTCCACTGCCCTAGCATATTTTGCAAGCAAAGTAGACTGCAGGTCAACCTTTTTGTGTCTATGTTGGTGTTTTCATTTCTACTTTGGTAGCTATATAGTCACTTCCTGTACCCAAAACACATAGCATAGGGTAAAACCTCTATGTAGGCATCAGCAAGTCTTCTCCTTGTTTGATGGTTTGTGTTGGTGTTATTTTTAGAAATGGGCCTTGCTGTCAGTTTACAGAGAACATTCTATGGTCATGGAAACAGTATGGGTTATTTGGGGATTTCCATAGGTCCTCTTCCCCCCAACAAATCAATTTGTTATAACCCAGTCCTGGATTGGAAGATTTGTTTGGCGGCTATTGATTGCCAGTTGGGATTTTGTGTCCTTTGTTGTTTGGAAACAAAACTTCATTAGGATCATCTTCATATATTGTAGGAAGTTTCCACTGCACTGTTTCATACTAAACTGAAAATGCATCTCAATTTTAGCTGTCTCTCCCAGCCTTCCCTCTATTATCCCCATTTCCCCTCCCACATCACACCAGATCCTTCCATTTCTATCCCCCTTAATCTCTGTCTAACTACAAAATCCACCACAGGGAGACTCTTATGCCCCTCACCCCCTAGTTCTTTTCTCTATCATAACCTCTCTGGGCCTACAAATGTTACTTGGTTATCATAGATTTCCAAGAAGATGAAAGGAGAGACCCCTGGTCCTGGAAAGACTGGATGTAGGGGAATGCCAGGACAGAGAAGCGAGAGGGGGTTAAATGGGGAAAAGAGGGAGGGAAGGGGGCTTATGGGACTTTCGGGGAGGGAGGAAATGGGAAAGGGGAAATGATTTTGAATGTAAATAAAAAAAACTTAGAAAATAAAATAAAATTAAAAAAAAATCTCTATATAAGTGGATATTCCATGTTTGTGTTTCTGAGTCTTGTGTACCTCATTGAGGGTGGTTATTTTTAGTTCTATGAGTTTACCTTTAAATTCCATGACACCTGTGTTTACTAGACAATAAATACTTTATTGTATAACTATACTACATGCATATATATTCTTTATCCATTCTTCTATAGAGGAACATTTAGGTTCTTTGTACTTCCAGGCTATTATTAAGAGAGCAGTAATAAACATACTTGGGCAAATGTTCTTTTGGTAAGATGCATCATTTTGTGAGGTATATCACTAAGTTTCACATAGCCGTATTTTGTGGTAGATTGATTTCCAACTTTCTGAAGAACCTTCACATAGATTTTAATAGGAGCTGTTCAAACTTCCACTCCCACCTAAAATAGATGAATGATCTTCTTATTCCACATTCTTTCCAGGAGAAATAAGAATTATTTGCTTGTGTTTTCTTATATTAACAATTCAAACTATTATTTCTCTTTTATACTGCATATATACTTCCCTTCCCTCTATACTTCTCAGGTTCTCTGATCAGTCATGCATTCTATACCCTACCCTTCTCTGTCTATCATTAGAAAAAACAGGCTTCTAAGAGATAATAATAAAATAAATATAATAAAATAAAATAATAGATTAAACTAAAACAATCGAACAGGACAAAAGCAACAAACTTCTCCCATGCTCATAGGTTAGTAGGACTGACATAGTACAAATAACTATACTACCAAAAGCAATCTACACATTAAATCAAAATTCCAACACAATAGCAACAGGGCTTGATAGGACAATCATCTACTTCACATGGAATGAGAAGCAGGACAGATTAAATTATCCTGAACCATAAAAAGAATTGCTGGGTGTCCTATCATTTACAATTTCAAGTTTTATTACAGAGCTATAGAAATACAAAACAGATTGTATTGGCATAAAAACAAATATGTGGGTCAATGTCATGTAGTCGAAGTCCTAGTTATAAATCCAGATACCTTATGGACACCTGATTTTTGATATGGAAGCTAGAAATACACTGAAAAAAAGTCAACAAATTCAACAATTGGTGCTGGTAAAACTGGATGTTTATATTTAGAAGAATACAAATATATCTATATTTATCATCCTGCTCAAAACTCAAATCCAAGAGGATAGAAGACCTGAACATGAAAGCAGATCCAGTGCATATCATTGAAGAGAAAGTAGGGAATATCCTGGAATCATTGGCATTGGAACTAATTCTGTGAACTTAACAACTAGAGCATAAGCACTATAATGGGCAATTAATAAATGGTGCGTTATAAAACTGAAACACAATTCTAAGCCAAATGACATAATTAATTGGACAAAATAGCAACCTGCAGACAGGAAAAGTTTTTCTTTTTTCTTAGCCAATTCCATATTTGATAAAGGAGTGACGCTCAAAATATATAAGGAACTCAGGAAACTAGATATCAAAAAAAAACCAAATAATTCGATTAAAAATGAGATATAGATGTAAATAGAGACACCTCAATAGAAGAATCACAAATGATTGAGAAACACTTAAATAAATTCTCAATATTCCTAGACATCAGGAAATGAAAATAAAAAAATACTTTGTAATCCCATCTCGCACTAGTAAGAATGGCTAGGATCACTGGTGAGAGTGTGGAGCAAGAAGAATAATGTTCAATTGTTACCAGGAGTGAAGACTTGTAGAGCCACTATGGATATCTACGTGAAGACACAGTTGTATCACTCTTGGATACATACCGAAAGGTTGTTCAAGCCTATCACAAAGACACTTGCTCAACTATATTCATTGTGGCTTATTGGACTGTGAAAGGAAGTCTGTGGCCTGGTTGAGTGAGGCTTACTCCAGACACCCAGTAGAGAATTCTACAAGGGACAGAACTGTGAGCCACTTTCCCAGACACTAGGCTCCTGACACCATGGGGCCCTCAACTCCGTAATTCTGTGGCCATTAGTCATGTAGGGCCATGCCCAAGCCCCTAGTATTCTGGCTGGACTCCAGCCCCACAGCCACCTGGCAACAGCCAGGTATGCCCCTCCCCATGGTTACCTGGCAACAGCCAGGTAGGCTGGCCCACTATAAAAGGGCTGTTTGCCCCTCCCCTCTATCTTACTCTTTCAATCTATTGTTCTGTCTCTTGTCCCCTTTATCCACATCTCTCCAAATGGACATGGCCTCTGCATGGTCATGATCAAACTCTACTTCTCTACAATAAATCTTTAAAACCATAATTGCCTTCTAGCTTTTCCAGCCAGCAGACTGGACCAAAGACTTTCCTGCGTGGGAACCACCCGAGCATGCCTTCCCCTAGCCCCCTTTCCCTTTGTCCCCAGGGCTCCCACTCATTCTCAGCTCTTCTGTGGTATCTAGTGGAGTCCTGCAATGCTCAAGAGCTAGAATCTGTTATCCCTGGCCTCTGTGAGGCTCAGGGGCCCCGTACTGCTCCCTCCCCACCACTACTGCCTGGGGTTCCAGCCATCTCTCTTAGTCAGGTTTTGTGTTCAGGTAAAAAATATCACGACCAAGAAGCAAATTGTGGAGGAAAGGATTTATTCAGCATAGACTTCCACATTGCTGCTCAACACCAAAGGAAGTCAGGACAGTAACTCAGGCAGGAACTTGGAGACAGGAGCTGATGCAGAGATAATGGAGGGGTGCTGCTTACTGGATTGCTTTCCCTGGCATGCCCAGCTTGCTTTCTTACGGAACCCAGGATTAGCAGCCCAGGTTATGGCCCCACCCATAATGAGACCTCCCACCCTTGATCACTAATTGAGAAAATGCCTTACAGCTGGATCTCATGGAGGCATTTCCTCAAGTGAGGCTCCTTTCTGTGTGATAACTCTAGCCTGTGTCAAGTTGACACACAAAACCAGTCAGTGCACCATCTATTCTAGCAAGCCAAGGTTTCCCCTAGTGGTGGAAGTGGGTTTGATTCAATTGAATTTTTGTGAAAGAGGGTTGTAACTGCCTGGAGCTACAGGGAATGGAGTTCACCTGGAAGGAAAGCTGGGGCTGAAATAGAACAGGCAGGTGAGAGAAATAATGAGCAAAGACAACATCTTTCTGATCAAGTCCGCATGTTTAATGGGTAGCTTCAAATTTAAAGGTGTGTGTCTGGGGCGGGGGGGGGGGGAGAACCCTTCCCCCAAAAGGATAGGAAGTCATCCTACAACACTGGTTTTGTTGCTCAGCAGGTGGCTGGCTCTTCTCTGGAAACTGCAGATCTTTGGAGAATAATAGACACCTCCTAGGTCCTAAAGCTTCATCCTACTAGGAGGGCTGCTGTGGCAAGAGGCAAGGTCTGAATTTCCCACTCAAAGGCTGGGGGAAGGGCACAGAGGAACCCTTGAAAACTCAGGGTTTTGCTAAAAACCCAGGCTATTGCTAGGACAAAGGTTTGATCTCCTCAAACTAATATGTGGGACCCCAATCCCAGGAAAAAACCTCACACAGCTCTCTGAGAATGAAATAGATGAGCTGTTGCCTCCATGCAGCCTTCAGGGCTATATCCTAATCTCTTTAGGTCTAGAAGTCACTCTGCAGTCTAATGAAAGAGAAACAAAACCATCAACTCAGCATTTTAACCTACAATCTGTCCTGACTGAAAAATATGCCAGGGGAATAGTGGCAGAGAACTTGAGGGAGCAGCCAAAAAAAAAAAAAGTCTGATTTGACTTAAGGTTCACTCCATTAGTAGGAACTCATAAGTAACAGTGCCTAAGTAACCAAGAAACAGAGACTAGATAATCCAGACACCCAGTGTAAAACCAAACACTGCTGGTCTAAAATAATCAATAAAATGATTTTGTTTCTTATTTTTTTTTAATTGAATAGATTCTTTATTTAAATTTCAAATGTTATTTGCTTTCCAGGTTCACCCCCTCTCAGAAAACCCTTAACTCATCCTCCCTCTCCCTGCTTCTATGAGGATGTTCCTCCACCCAACCCTTTTCCACCTTCCCTCCCTTAATTTCCCAACACTGGAGCATCTATCCAGCTTTCATAGGACAAAGGACCTCCCCTCCTGTTGATGTCTGATAAAGCATTGCTCTGCTACAAATGCAGACTGAGCCATGAGTACCCCTTGGTTGATGGACTTGAGCTTTGTACAAGGAGATAACATTGGGTAGATTTGCATTTTTCTACATGCTGACCTCCAGTTGATCCAGCACCATTGTTAAAAAGTTGTTTTTTCCCCACTGGATATTTGTAGCTCTGTTGTCAATTATCAAGTGACCCTAGGTGTGTGGTTTCATTTCTGGGTCTTCAGTTCTATTGTAGATGATTTCTGCAATATCCATGTATTAGTGACTTATGTATTCATTGACAGAGAGGTTTCCTTAAGTATAAGATGAGAACAAATACATAGAGACCAATATCATACAGATAGAGAATATTTTTGGTTTTTGTTTTTGTTATTTTATTAATTATTTTATTCATTTACATTTCAAGTGATAACTTCCTCCCTGGTTACCCCTCAACAGACTCCTCAAACCATCCCATTCTTCCCCCTCACCTTTGCCTCTATGAGGGTGCTCCTCCACCCATTTACCCCTCCTACCTCACTGTTCAAATTTCTCCTCTCAAAGCTCAGGGAATCCTGTAGAAAAGTAGATGGAAAGATTCTGAGAGCTAGAGATGGTAGAGTACAACGCAAGAACAGTCCTTCTAAATCAACTAAGCAAGGTGCCTAAGGGCTTACAGAGACTGAGGTAGCAAGTTTATTTCATCTATTCAAGACTGAATTTGCCTACATAAGTTTTCCAGGGCCTTCACATGTACGCTATACCTATTAGCTTAGTGTTTTATGGTATGGATGATTATGAGAACAGGTTGGTCTCTGACTCTTTCCCTGCTCTTGTAACTCTTTCCTCCTATTGGGTTGCAGTGTCCAACTTCAGTATGATAGTTTTGGCTTCATCTTATAATGTTTTATTTTGTTGTCATGTTTGGTTGTTATGTCTTAAAATTCTGTTTTTTCCAAATAAGAGACAGAGAGTTATGTAGTTCTGGAGGGAAGGGAATGGGGGACCATATGTGAGGAATAGTGGCAGGAGAAACTATAATCAAGATATATTGTTTGAGAACAGAATCTATTTTCAATACAATATCAAAAAGAGTGCTAATAAATTGAAAGAAAATTTATCTCTTAATTTTTTTTATTATGCTCTTTATACTTCTTTTTCATTTTTTTTGGTATATGCATAGAATTTTCTGTACAATGTTTTCTAATTGTATAGTATCTCTGCCTCTATTACCAATTCAAATTGTCCATGCTTTAACCTTCATTGTATTCAACATATTAATGAATGTCTTTATCTCTTTTAATATGTCAAAGTATTTGGCTTTTTTGTTTTTTCTAAGAAGACAGATTGCCTTATTGAATGGTGATATGGTGAGTCTTTTAGTCTTCCATCCCAGAAGCATTTGCACTCAATAGTAAAAGAACATGACAAGGTGTCCCATTATTTTTCAGGTCTTTTTCCTTAATGTTATTTGTCAAATCATGTGGAAAAGAGGATAGTGACTCATAAAAGTATGCTGGATTGTTCAAAATACCAAAATTATGTTTATGGAATAAATTATGTGCTGTATCCATTGAGAAGTAAAGAATGATTGTTAAATTTGATTTTGATAACTTGTTTCCAGCTCTTAATGACCAGATAAATGTTGTTACTACTAAGAACAATTTTTACTTTATGGAATTTTCTTTGTGATGACACATTTGAAGTAAGTAACAAAAGAGTATTTAAATTTTAGGTTATGGAAACTTCAAATGTCAAAACTGATTGGATAATTTGAGACATGGAATATGTACTCCACATGCATAGGTACCTGTACAACACTAACAGCTAAAACCAATATACCTCTTATATAAATAGCAGGCTTTCCATTTCAATGACCTGTTCCATTTTAGTAATTAGTACTTTTATTTAAAAATAGGAACCAATCTGTATTTGGTCCTTATATATCTTAAATTGACTTTTAACCTGCATTATATTAATTCTATCATTTTTATAAAAAATATATTTCTTGAATTATGCAGAGCAAAATATTTGACTTGAATTAATTGCTATTTTAAGCAAAGAATGACACAGCCACATTTGCTATTATTCAACATCTGAAAAGCCATCCAAAAATAATGGCTGGCATACTTCCTATGTTTTCCATATTGTAAGGTAAACTTTAAAGAAGCATTTTATTTAAAGAAATTGTTCCGATGATAGAAATCTGGCCTCTGAAAACCCTGGGACTTACTATTTCAGTTCATAGAATGGTCCACAATTTGTTCCTTGGTTTGTATTGGTCCAAATTCAAATATAATTTCTCTATTATTTTTATCTGAAATTGGAAGTATCCATGCAGCAACACTATTTATAATGAATGATCCCTGAGAGGATTTCACTGATTGTATTCTATTTTAATAAGATGAGATATACTAAGATTTCAGTTCTATATTATTTTCATGATGAAGAAAATGTCCTTACTCAATGATGCAGAAAATACTTAGTTTCCCCTGAAATTCACCGATTCCTACTGTGATACAATGAATTGGATCTGGCCTCAGAGGATTAATATTTATAGTTTTCATTTTTATGAGTTGTGCTCCTTTCTGATTAATTTTTCTCTTGTTTTCCAGCACACAATGTCACGAATACTAAGGTGATGACTTTTCTCTTAATGGCATCTATAGCTGTTAAGGACTGGTAGATTAGGATAGAGAAAATTTCACAAAATATCCTAATAAAAAACTTTTAAAGCATGTGACTCAGACACCGGCAATCATTTAATAGTGTAGTTTGCCAGACTTGTGAAAAAGAAGAAAATATGTTGAATACAAGTTAAGTAGATATATTGTTCCTGTAAGATGGCTAATTTGCTAATGGTTATTGTGAAAACACAATTGAACCTTCCCTGTAACTCATCCTACATTAACTCAAAATACTCCATAGAATTAGTTCAGAAAAAAATTGAGATCTATGAACATAATGATAAGAGTTAGAAAATTTGGGGATTGAGAATGACGAATAGGGAAGATAGAATATACAATTAGAATGTCAAAAAACTACTTATGAAGAATAATTATTTTCTGATATATGGTGATAACAGATAAAGTAGAATTTCTTAATACTAATATTCACAATTAAGTTTTCTGGAAGTAATTATATAAGTTTTCTGGAGCTGATTTATGACTGATGTCATAAGGAATACAATAAACTTTACAACTGTGACTTTCAACCTGCAGGTCATGACTCCTTTAGGGGTCGCACATCTGATTTCCTGACTATCAGATATTTACACTATGATTCATAACAGTAGCAAGTTACAGCTAAGAGATAAAAATGAAGTAATTTTTATGTCATAACAACTTGAGCTGTATCAAAGGGATGCAGCACTAATAATGTCAAGAACTACTGCATTATACATATAGAAACAACATTGTGTGTTCAATGTATACATG
The DNA here is from genome assembly GCA_036184795.1 of Tokudaia tokunoshimensis. Lineage (NCBI taxonomy): Eukaryota > Metazoa > Chordata > Mammalia > Rodentia > Muridae > Tokudaia > Tokudaia tokunoshimensis. The sequence continues at coordinate 66,826,172 of BTHU01000015.1, forward strand.
TATGTATGATTTGCTTATGCTTGTGTGTTTGTGTTTTGTGTGTGTGTGTGTGTGTGTGTGAGAGAGAGAGAGAGAGAGAGAGAGAGAGAGAGAGAGAGAGAGAGAGAGAAGGAGGGAGCGGGAGAGAGAGGGAGAGGGAGAGAGAGAGAGAGAGAGGGAGAGAGAGAGAGAGGGAGAGAGAGAGAGAGAGAGAGAGAGAGGGCATGTGTGTGTATTTAACGTTATCTCAAAGTAGCATTAAAATGTTCTATTTGGGCTTTTATCATCTATCATTTACTTTATTTACTATTTTTTTAGTCCTAGGTCACTGTAATGGCTAATGTGCATTGTAAACTTGGTATCATTTACAATTACCATGGAAATACATCTTTAGTTCTTCCAGAAACAGGGCAAAAATCACACTAAAAGTGGATGATACTATCCTCTCATGTATAGGATCCTGTACTGAATACAAAGGTAAAAACCAGTCGAACATTGTTATTGTTCTGTCTTGGTTTCTAAATGTTGGAAGTACTGTAAGCATCTGATTGAACCTCCTATTGTTATGTTTCTCCTTCTATAGTAGAGTTGTATCCCTCCATCTGGAGTGACAGTTGTTCTCTGGATATCTGACATGGATGATAGGAACCAAACTCAGGTCCTTTGCAAGAACAAGTTTTCTTAAGGACGGAGCCATATCTCCAGCACAGAAACTTGTTCAGTTTGGTGTGTTATGTTCTAATCTATATATTCTTCACATAAGTTTCCAGTGTCTATTAAGCACCTATGAAAGATTTTTTTAAATCACAGTGCATGAAACTATTGCTTTCTACAAATTATATTTATAAATTTCACTTAATCCATCACTTTGGTCCATTTTTATTGAACTTTAAAGTCACTCTTTCATTTCATAAAGTAACTATTTCTTGTTAGATATCATAACAAAAAGAGGTAAATCAAAATAGCATACCATGTTAATTAAATAGCCATAAAGATCCAAGTGTGTAATATGTCTAAGTTCACTGAGGAAAGAGGGAATATATTGTAAAGTTGAGGTTTTGAGGAACTCAAAATAAAGGTAAAGTATAATCTACAACTTGACTTACCCAGGGAAAGTCCCACGATTCAAAATACTTTTGTTTTGTTTTACCTTGTAATTTCTTACTAAACCTTCACCTGTACCTTAATTTGGCCAGAAGCTTCTATGATAATTGACTTGACTTTACCTTTAGTTGCCATGGTTACATTTAAGCTACAGAAGCTGAGGAGGAGGGCAACCCTGTAGGAGAACCGGGGGTCTCAATTAACCTTGACCTCTGAGACCTCTCAAACACTGGACCACCAACCATACGCCAGCATACGCCAACTGATAGGAGGCCCCCAACACATATACAGCAGAGGACTGTAGGGTCCCCCAGCAGGGTCTAGGTTCAGTCACAGGAGATGCACCTAATCCTCAAGAGACTAGAGGCCACAGGGAGTTTAGAGGTCTGGATGGGTGGGTGGTGGGTTTTGGGGACATCCTCATGGAGACAGGGGGTGATTAGGAGGTATGGGGTATGGAACAGTCAGAGGGTGGACTGGGGGCAGGAATAAAATCTGGAGTGTAAATAAATAAATAAATAAATAATTGACAAAAAAAAAAACTAAAGAATTAAAGAAATCCTAGATTATTCCCTCAGCAAATAAAATTACCAGATCAAAGCCTTGAGAGATGACTAAAGCTACAACCTGAGATCAGAGAGATGCTTTGAGAGATTTTATTTAGTGTCTCATTCAGAAGTGGCTACAAAGAACATGAAATAAGCGATGGGAAATGACTTTTCTGTTATTTATGTCCGAGCAAATATCCATTTGGCAATTTGCAATCCATCAATGTATTAAAATATTTGTGAAATACTGAAACATTTATAGCATTAAATAATCACTGCAAAAGCACTTTAAAGGAATGGAAATTACAGTAAATGGGTGTAACTTAAAGAAAAAGTATTATGATTTCTGTTAGAGGTGTCCACTCAAATTTCTTTAATACACAGAATATAATGAATTGCATTCTCTAAAGTATTTCAGGAATAATCTTCTCATCTTTGTTTTCATTATTACTCAATGCTCTTGAATCCCCTTTCTGTGTCATTTTTAATTCTTTTGCCTTCAAACATGTTATTGAAATACCTGTGTAGATTGATCCGTATCATAATATATAGTAATCTTTTTATTTAATTAGCTTCTTTTTACTTTCTTGCTTAAAAATGTCAATGCATATCTTATCTATATTTGAGTATGACATTTTGGATCAGATAATTGAAAGAAAATAATTGAGAAATGGATTCTGTGATTTCAGCATCATTAAATCAATTGGTAAGTCTGTCTTTCACAGAAAATTTGAATATGTGATGTATTAGTTAGAGTTTCTCTTGCTGTAATAAATTACCATGAACAAAAGCAACTTGAAGAAGAAACATTTTATTTGTATTCTATTTTCAAGAGTCTTTCTTCAGTGGTTTGAAGATGTATAGGCCCCATAGATTCATGTATTTGAATGCTTGACCAATGGGGATTGGCACTATATGCAGACATGTTCTTGTTGGAGTAGTTGTGGTTCTGTTGGAGGGTATGTCATTGTGGGATTGGACATTGAACTCTCCTATGCACAAGCTCTGCCATGTGTGGAACAGACTCCTCCTGGCTGTCTCTGGATCAAGATTTAAAATTCTCAGCTCCTTCTTCAACCTCACATCTGCCTGGATGCTGCCATGCTTCCCACCATGATGATAATGTACTAAGCCTCTGGCATTGTAAGTGGATTTAACTTAAATGATGTCCTTTATAAGAGTTACAATGGTCATGGTATCTCTTCAAAGCAATAAAACCCTAAGATACCTTCACTGAGCAAAGTCAGGGCAAAAAACACAAAGTAGGATACTAGATAAGGAGCTGTTATATAAGTCATGGAGGAGGGCAATGTGCTAGTTTGGTATTTATATCTGGACTAGCCTGTTGTCTTACACAAATCAGTACAGATACAGAATCTCCCACAGTGGTATGTGTCTTTCCACAACAATCATCAATGAAATGTCCCATAGACTTGATTGATTACAAGCAAATCGTATGAAGGAATGTTGTCAGGTAGGTTACTTTCTCCCAAAAGACTCTGGGTCAAATTGATAAAAACACTAACCCACACATGTGACTATGTTATGATATAAAAAATTTGGTAATCCAAATTAATGAACAGCGCTATGTTTAAAGAATTTCAGCTTCTATTACAAAAGAAGCAAAAAGTAAACAGTTTTTAAAATAGAAATCTATCTGTATTAATCAATTTTCCTGTTACTAAGAATATACATATATACATACTTGCATACATATATACACATTTATATCCACATATCAATATAAATATAAATATATACACATATATACGTATATATGCATACATATATACACAGGTATACACATATACATATATAAATATATATACTTATAAACATACACATATATACACATAATCATAAACACACACCACAACACACACACACATATATAATACATATACATATATATATATATATATATATATATATATATTTAACAGTACTCAGTAGACAGTGTTACATATTAGTTGTTGGTTTAAATTTCTAAAGTCTGACACTGGGCAGTTTATTTTAGACATATTTAAAGATACCATGATTATGGAAAAGGATTCTTGCTAATAATTAAGCCAATTCCTTGTTTACTACAAAATTGATGTCATAATTACATTGTAACTCTTCAAAACACAGATTACCTCTTCCATAAAGATAGGTCCTATTTCCTGAGGGAAAATGTACAGTATAAGAGTGCTTAAGATAAGGAGTTTGATTGGGAAGTCTGTCTTAGTCTGTTGGATCTGGTGTGACTTGACACTACAGAGAGTACAGTGGTCACCTAGAGGTTTGTAAAGTACTTGTTTCATCTCCTATAGGTTAGGTATATTGATGGAGAAACATCAGTCAAGGCAAAGGTCTGAGGAAGAGGAACTTTGGGTAAACATAATAGTCTAGGGAATTCAGGTTTGGCCTGGTCCATTTGGACAGAAATCAGGTTATAAGTTTCTTTTATGGAATTACCTACTGCTTCTCTGTGAGCACAAAGATCTCATGTTTTCTCTTTATCTATGTATTATTTATCTATCATTTATCTCTGTCTATCTATATTTATGTATATCTATGTATGTGTATGTCTATATATAGATATCTATAAATAGATATTTTTATGTAGGTAGATGATGATTCTCTCCCTTTCTTCTTGTGTGTTTGTATGTTTGTGTGTGTGTTTGTGTGTGTGTGTGCATGTGTTGCCTATTTTGTAACTGGATGATTTGTACATTGGAAGCTATTATACTTTAATAGTTATTAAAATAGACATAATTGACATAATTTTCAGAATTTTTCAAATCTTAAGGTGTTAATCTATACTAAAAAGGCATTAGAACATTTTCCTCCATTTTATTATCATCATAAATGGCATGTGCTGGTTCATTTGATTTATAGAAAACAAAATATGGGCAGGAGAGATGGCTCAGTGGATAAGAGCACTGGCTGCTCTTCCAGAGGTCCTGAGTTCAATTCCCAGCAACCGCACGGTGGCTCACAACCATCTGTAATGGGATCCAATGCCCTCTTCTGGTGTGTCTGAAGACAGCAACTGTGTACTCATATACATAAAATATATAATACTTTAAAAAAATATTTATTTAGCCAGGCGGTGGTGGCGCACGCCTTTAATCCCAGCACTTGGGAGGCAGAGGCAGGAGGATTTCTGAGTTCGAGGCCAGCCTGGTCTACAAAGTGAGTTCCAGGACAGCCAGAGCTATACAGAGAAACCCTGTCTCGAAAAAAAAAAACAAAAAAAACAATAAAAAAAAAACAAAAAAAAGAAAACAAAATACATTATAATAGGACTTTCAAGATTCAAAACTGAAATAAAGTGTAGTTTAAAAGATAAAGGATTCTCTCTGAAATGGTTCTAAGTGTTAATACTGATGTCCAATATTGAATGTTTAATGGATACTTCCTTTAAAATTTTTTTAGAAATATTTTTTTAGATAAATGTTTTATTCTCATCAAGTATAACATTGTTATGAACTAATACTTAAACCATGCATTTCCCAACTGTTCTTTTTTATTCAAAGTATGAAAATTTATAACTAAGCTTCAATTGTCAAAATTTATGACCTTGTTCTCTTCTTCTTACCTTTGAACAACACTAAAAGGGACACATTGGTACTTAAAGTTGACTCCAGTAGTTACTACTGCAATATGGCCTTTATCATCATACCCAGCAAATAGAATGTCATCGTTTTCCTCAGTGAAGTTTATCTAACCATAACTGGGCACAAAAGCTGTGGTCTTCTTGCTGTTCTTGGAAAACTGCAATTTGGCACACTTCCTCATAGCAAAATTTGGCTATTTGGCTTCAACCATACTTTCCCAGCACAATTTCTTTTGTAAGCAAAGCAAGTCCAAATAATTGGCTATCAGGGATGTGCAGAAATGGGCCTTCTTATGTTATTTACCATGCCACGCTGGTTAGTAGGTGACTGCAGAATGTCCTAGCAGTATAGAAACTATGATTCTTGCTTGGCTTACTGGTGCAAGTGGACGGGAAGAAAATCAGAGGAGGTGCAGAAACCACAAAATATTCCAATTAAGAAAAACAGTTTACCATTTTTTAAATTAATTGTGAGTTTAATAAAGCACAAATATTTGGAGTTTGAATTAATATGTGAATATTTTTATTGACATTTAAAAAAATTCCATCTTCATTTTAAAGATGTGTACAAAGATGAAAGGGTCAAGGACTTGATCATTTTCTTTTAAGAAATAACTTCCTCTGGTTTCTTGTAAGCTACAATTTTTGGGGTTTGTTTTTACTTTTGTTTTAGATTTTGTTTTGTTTTGTTTTGTTTTGGAGTCAACAAATTGTGGAGTGGGTGGAGTGGAGTTAGTGAGCCTCATTGCTTGGCCAATCTTTTCCCTTATTTTTGTTGAAAGTTTGGTCTCTTCTTGACATATTACCTGAGTTATCTAGGGAAGAGTTTACTACAATTTCTCCCATTTCTCAGTACTTCAATGTTGCTGATGATTTTTATCACAGCTAGTATCTTGCAACCCTGAATATTCGCTATTAATATAATCTCAGAAGTTTAAACATATGGTATGTCATTCAGATATCTCATAGCCTACATCATATTACCTTACCACCATATCATGAGCAAGTCAGCCAACATACACAAAATCTAGATCCTAATCAAGTATATCTATACTTCTTCAATTTTTCAGAATTGTTTTATTTTCATTTACTCATTAGAAATAGGTGTCAGTCATCACTGAATCCTTTTTCACCCATGCCAAATTCCTAAATTTGGTGTATATTTTACAGAATCTCACCATTTATCACCTCCCCAACTACCTCATGCCTGCTCCAATATAATGTTTTAATTACCACTCTTAACACAATTACTTAGATATGAATACTATGTTCCTTTCCTCTTTGATTTTGTCTTCCCACTACATCAAAGTAGTAGAAACCCTTTATTTCCTCATAAGCTTCAGCTACAGTCAAACTCACAGTAAGAGCCAAAGCATGAAAATTATTTTGACCTCTTTTTGCTTCTTGGGAGTCATATATTTCTCCTTTTTTTTTTTAACCACTTATACTACTTTTCCTTAGAGGTCTGTAACTGAGTGTATGTTTCTACTTCCAGAAATCTCTCAGGGACCAAGGCTCCATAGCCTTTCACCCTCAGGACAAATGACAGGTGCTTAGGTTATTTTTCATAGTTTAAATCTTCGTGACCTTTCTTCTGCTTTGTAATTCTATGCCCAGTGGGAAATATCTGTACTCTTGAAAGTCTTTGTAGTTAGTAGTTAGTCTTCCTCTACAAACCAAGGACAAGGTTTAAGGTCTGGTATAGTTTGTGAAACATAACAAAATAATAAGTTCTTGGACCAACCCTGTACATTTTAGGTGTCAAGGGTAGTGTTAGCTACCACATTGACTGTGGACTTAAGGACATCTGCTTATATTACTTGTCTGCACATATCTCAGTTCCGATTCAATGTAATTTAATGAGAATTTTCAAATTGCCTGGTAGCCAATTTCTTAGCATGGATTCTTAGCTTGAAACGGAAATATCGGTTTCATATATTTTAGTAGCATTTAAAAATATCATTGTGAATTAAACACCTACATTATTTCTAACTTTTGCTCAAACATTTTAAACTCATTTTAGCAGTACCATTCGTCTTAGAAGCACCAAGAATTATAACCAAATTTAACACTTGGCTTTGTTAGCATGGAATTTATAATCTACTAAATGACATAAGGAAAGGTCAGAAATCACTATAAAACAATATGCTATATGCTACGCCATGAAGGGATTTGTGTCTTTAATGTTATGAGAATATATATTCACAATAGCACAAAGAAACCTTTACAAAGTACAACTTAAAGCTTTAAAATAACTTCACTTAGACATGCAGACTAGAGAAGACAATAAATATGGTAAAATTATAAATGCAAAAAGAGTAAAATATGATAAAATATTGGCTTATGATAGTGTAGGTCTCTAGTATAAGAAATATGGGAAAAGTCGGGGTGCATATCTTAATTAAATGTGTAAGTCAGTAAAAGTTTCATGGAAAATATCCACTTATTGTCTATCAACAAGGAACCTTGGACCTTTAAGAGCGGTACTTATAAGTCCACACAATAGAAAGCAAATCATGCGGAGTGGTCACAGATGACAGATATAAAACTAATTTACAGTTTAATGGCAACATGTTAGGATTGAGAGACTGTTGTGAATTTGAAGAACTTTCAGATATCCAGATACTTGAAAACATATCTAAAAAAATGTGACAAAAGGATAGTTCCTAACCCTTGACAAAAAAAAAAATTAAAGAATGACAATGTCTGTAGATCAAAACTGAGATGACTGTGAAACTGTACTAATGTATTTATGAAACAGAGAGAACATGAATATGTCAGAAACAGAAGTTACATTAGTGGAAAAAAATGTCATTAAATCCAATAACTTTACAACCTTAGATTTTTAGATTGCCAGAAAGAGGGGTTGGGGAGTGAATTTCTACTACCTCAACCTTTTGGAAACTTCAGGAATGTCATAAAAATTATTTGGAATATCATATTTGTTTATTGTATTATTGCTGAGAGCCTCATATATACATATAATATGTTTTATCGAAACCACCTCCCACTCTCTCTCCAGTCCTTCACTCTCTACCCCTCATCCTTACTTTTCCCTCCCCAGTTTCATGTACTTTCTCCGTTTTAAATCCATGATGGCCACATAATATGGCCATAATGTATATGCGTACCAGTCCACTTATTTGGAACATGTTGATCCTCTTCTCCTACCAAAATCTGTTGCCTGTCATTTGTGGTTCCTTTTTTCTTGAGAAACATATCTACAAGTAGCATTGCAATTAACTACAACTCTCTCTAAGAACTCAATCTAAAGACAAGGTAACCTGCCTCGTCTGGAGTTCTTAGGCACAGATGACTCGCAGAGTTCACATACAAATATGTAGTAGTTTATAAAGCCTCAACAATGGATAAATTACAAATTATAATAAGGTTAAGCACTTGAGGATACATATATAAGGACTAAGGTATCCCTGACTGAAGCACATACCTGTTCCTAGCTCACTGGTAGCATAAACACATAGGGTGAGGAAAGCAGTAGTAAAATTGATATTGATCATAGATTAAGGACACAGTGTTCCTTTGAACACAATAAGCATTCCTCGAATGGTTTATTTAAAATTCTAGGTGTAATTTTGTTTGTTTCTTTGACCCCACCTGTTTACATCCATGACAAAGAATGGCATAATGTAAAATGGCCTCAACCATATTTCTACAAAAAAATCAAATTCTGAGTTTAATTTGATTTTCATAGGTCCTTTGGGAAATTATGAAACTATGACATGCACACGGAGCTCATATAACTTTTCTATACAGATACCAAGAAAATCCAAAAGAAAAGAAAAGAAATATATTCAGGTAGGTTACACAGGCCTACATAGGAATAGGAAGAATATCTAAAATGATGATAGCTTAGGTTTATTCTTTTGTGGTGAAATTGAGCTATAGTAGTCTCTACTATTGGATGGATAGGTGTGCAAATTTGACCTGGTTTTACATACATCACATTGTGAAATAGGTCTTTGAATTTTTTCCTGGCTTTCTATCTCTTAATAGCATTAAGCATATTTGGTGACATTTAGTTCTTCTCCTGTCATCTATATGAATGTGATGATTACAGACCCAACATTTCTCAGTCATTCATTCTTATCTCAGGGCACTTAAAATTTATTCCCACAATTGTTTCTTATATGTACAATTATGAACATGTATAATCATCAACTCACTAATCAATGAACCTCACTTCTCTTTGTGTATAGTAATACATTTTCTTTGGTCAATATTCTTCCTTTCTGACACACATTATTCAAATATTTCTTCCTTTAGCTGGTGTAGTAGGTAATAATGTGTTTTATAGTTGACACTTTGAAGTGCATTTTAAATAATATATTGATGACTAATTAAAATATTTACTTATTAATAATGTAACATGGAATTCCACTTGCCAATTTCTTATTTCTCAATTACTAGTAACTAATATTTTGAATGATTTCTGAACTAAAAATCCATCAGTCAGACAGTTCATTTTCCTGGTTTTATTTCATATTACAAGATAGACTTTTTTATTAGCTATTTTCTTTATTCACATTTCAAATGTTTTCCTCTTTCCAGATCTCCCCTTCATAAACCCCCTATCTCCCCCCCCCCGCTTCTATGAGGGTGCTCCCTCACTCACCCACCCACTCCTGCCTTCCCTCCCTGGAAAAATGGATTTTTGATGATCTTCATGAATACATCTTTTGTTGTGATATCATTACAATATAATTGAAGATATGTTAAAAAACAATAAAAATTTTGTTCAGATTATAAATAAAATATAAACATCACTGATATATTCTGATTTCTTAAGTATGACTATTTTTTATTGTATGCTTGTTTGATCTAACTGACTATTGAATCAAAATTCATGTTGTGTTCATATGTATGTTTGTATAATTTTTGTGTGTATCATATATGTACACATATGTAAATGTATATATGTATATATGTGTGTATGAATCCTTATGTACATATACACTTGCATATACATATACATATATATCACAGCATTAACAAATCAATATAATAGGCCATGGATTTGAAAGCAGACCAAGGGAACCTGAGAAGAGGTGAAGGGAAGAGGTTAAAGGAAGAAGACCATAAAATCATAATAATTCAATTTCTATATTTTTATTATTAACACATTTTAACACTTATTTTAATAGCAACATGCATGGTATTTACTTGCTGGTAAGTGGATATTAGCCAAAAAGTACAGAATACCTAGGGTACATCCACAGACCAGAAGAACTTTAACAAGCCAAGAAGGCTGAAGTGAGGATGCTTCAATCCCACTTTGAAGGGGGAACAAAATAATCAAGGGAGGCAGAGGGAAGGAGGGACCTAGGAGGGAGAGGAAAGGAGGAGGGAAAAGGGGAACATAATCAGGTATGTGGTGGGGACAGGGGGACAGGAGAGAAGCCCAGAGGACCAGGAGAAAGAAGGGAAATATGTAACCTCGGGGTGCTGGGATGGGAGGTGTGGGGACCCTATAGAAAGTACCAGAGTCCTGGAAGAAAGAGATTATCAGGACTCAATGGGGATGATCTTATCCAAAATGACCAACAGTGAGGAGAGAGAACTTGCAGCGTCTACCTCAAGTAGATAGACAGGGCCTTAAGTGGAAAGATGGGTTTACTAAACAACAGTCAAAATTTCTGACACAGAATTTTTCCTGTCTAAAAAAACTGCAGGAACAAGAAATGGAGGATACTGAAGGACCTGTGGTTCAGTGACCAGCCCAACTTTTGATGCGTCTCATGGGATGGTCCGAGGGACCAAGGCCTGGCACTATTTCTGATGCTACAACATGCTTACAGACAGAAGCCTCACATGGCTGTCCTCTGGAGAGGCCCTACCAGCAGCTGACAGAGACAGATGCAGACAATTACACCCTACCATAAGACTGAAGTCAGGGATCTTTACAGTTGAATTAGGGGAAGATTGAAGAAGCTGAAGGGAAGAGTAAATCCATAAGAAGACCAGCTATCTCAACTAACCTGGACTCCTGTGATCTCTCAGAGAATGAGTCACCTACCATTCAGCCTACATGACCTGGTCTGAGGTCCTAGGCACATATTTGGCAGAGGACTGCCTTGTCTGGCTTCAGTTGGAGAAGATGCACCTAATCGTTGAGAGACTTGAGGCCCCAGGGAAGGGGATACCTGGTAGTAGGGCAGCAACTTCTCAGAGGCAGGAGCAGGGGGCGGGGGATGGGATGAGGAACTATGGGACAGGGACCAGGAGGGGGGACAATAGCTGGAATGTAAATAAATTTAAAAAATTAAAAAAGACATATTTAGTTAAATAAAAAAATCAAACTCCAAAGGGAAATTCTGTAGATTTAAATATGTTAGGAAAAATTGCTTATGGAGCTTAGAATGATTGATCAAGCCTTCCACTCAGAATTAACACCCGCTCCTTCTCTTCTACAACACCTTCACTGGGTTATCCATCAAGTCACTAAGCAGTTAATGTGAAAAATATTAATGAACAGCAAGAGTGGATTATTAAAGACATCAGTCTATTTGTGGTAGTTCACATGGAATTCTCTTAGTTTCGGGAACATTGTCAAGTACTAGTATAGAAACTTGAGAACAATATATAGGAAGCTGATGAGGAGAGACAGCCTACAGTTAACATGGGTACTACTGAGCAAATGTAACTTACATTTTTGCACTGATAGTTCAAGATGAATCTTAACATTTCTTGAAGTCATATATGTATATATATGACTACAGCCTCCAAAGATATCCTTAGGAACTCCTGTGATCTATCAATATTAGCTTGTTGACAGGAACCTTTTATAGCCATCTTCTATATAGCTTCTCCTGAGAGGCTCTGCCAGAGTCTGACAAATACAGAGGTGGATGCTTGCAGCCAACCATTGGACTGAGCACAGGGCCCCCAATGGAGGAGCCAGAGAAAGGACCCAAGGAGCTGAAGGGGTTTGCAACCCCATAGAAGGAACAACAATATGAACCAACCAGTACCCCCAGAGCTCCCAGGGACTAAACCACCAACCAAAGAGTACACATGGAGGGACCCATGGCTCCAAATACATATGTAGCAGAGGATGGCCTTTTGGACATCAATGGGAGGTGAGGCCCTTGATCCTGTGAAGGCTTGGTGCCTCAGTATAGGGGAATGCCAGGTCAAGGAAGAGGGAGTGGGGACTTGGTGAGCAGGAGGAGGCAGGAATAGGGGATAGGGGGATTTCAGAGGGGAAACCAGGAAAGGGGACAACATTTGAAATGTAAATAAAGAAAATATCTAAAAAAAAAAAAAAAAAAAAGAAGACGTAGCCATTGTATTAACTTCTTTAGACCAGAAAACAGTCTTTCTTTATGCTTTAGTTATGTATCTGTTATGTTTTAACATAGTACATGCTTTTTTCCGTTCCTCTTTTTTGATATTCAGCATTGTGTTTTGTTTTGAGGTCACACTGCTTCACAGTGATATTTTCTGGTTTAATTCTCTTAGGAATGACACATTTTTCATATTTAGTAGAACACTTTTGAATGAATTTGCTCTTACTCTAAGGCTTAAAAGCACATAATGATTCTATTTATACCAAGCAGCCCCTTCTTTCTTGCCTGACCCTCCAGAAGATCACAAAGGAACTATCATCTAAAGAATGTGCACAAGCTGGACAGTGGTGGCACATGCCTTTAATTCCAGCACTTGGGAGGCAGAGACAGGTGGATTTCTGAGTTCAAGGCCAGCCTGGTCTACAAAGTGAGTTCCAGGACAGCGAGGGCTGTACAGAGAAACCCTGACTTTGAAAAACCAAAAATAAATAAATAAATAAATAAATAAATAAATAAATAAATAAATGTGTGAACAAATAAACACTACAAAACAAATAATATCAGGTTATCTCCTCTATTACCTTGTCATATATGTTTATATATTTATGTATATGTACATATACACATATGTGTGTATATATGTGCTTGAATATTCATAAATTGCTAATCACATATGAAAAATATGCCACATTATTCAGTAATAGATATTTAATTTTCCAGGATTAGAAAATTCTGAAAATAAAATATGTTCATTTATAATAATCAAGTTTCAAAACTGAAAGAAATATATTCCTGAGTTTTCATTTAACTCACTTAACACTTTGTTTAGAAAACTGTTTGGGGACTACAGGCATTGAGTAACATTTTTTTTTTTTTAAGAATCAGAAAATACGGGTAAACTTTTTGTATATTCAGCAAAGATGTATGAATCTACAAGATTAAGGTTATGAGCTGCATAAACCCTTATTGGCATTCTGGAGAATTTCCAACATCACTACTTACCTCAATGACATTTGAGGTGGTGGAACTTAATGAGGGACATGCCATACAGTACTTAACTCATGACATCTACTGGGCAGAAAATACTTTATTAGCAGATCTTGTTCTATGAATATAAATTGATTTTTCCCCCATGGTTATGAAAATTGGCTCTTTGTCTGTACTTAAAGATAGAGTTAACTCAGACCATCTAGCAAATGAGAGTAAGTTCCCTTGAATAAATGGCAGCCTAAATGGGAAAGGGTACTTAAGTATAGTGATCTCTGTCTCTAAGCATCATGTTTATTGATTGCCCTACATTTAGGTCACCAAGAAAGGTCTTACCTTACAGATTGTAGAGACTCTAGAGTTTTAATCACTTAGCTACCAAACATTAGGTAATTCTGTTTTGTTTGATAAATGAATTCTTTAAATGTCAAGGTTTTGGCACTTACGATTATAACATTAAATATATATTCTTTTTCTATGTTCTTTGCTTTTCAAATACTTTGTTAGATCAGGAAATGTACAGGTTTCTGATTATTTTTATAGTGCTTTCTACTCTTTAGCATAATAGATGCTAAAACATCATTGAAAATGGAGGGGAACCAGGTCTTGTCAAGCACAATTTTAATCCTAGAACTCTAGAGGCCGATGCAGGCAGATGTCCATGAATTCAAGGCCACCATAGAATACTTAGTAAATTCTAATACTACCATACTATACTTATTAAATTCTAGTACTACATAAAGGGGCCATATCACAAACAAAAGGAAACAAAATAAAATAAAATAAAATAACCAAGGAAAATGAGTAGGAGATTTTTCACCTTTATCAAATGTGTTTCAGTAAAGGAGGAAAAACTGGAACAAACATGGAAACATAAAAAATTCAAAGAGACAGAATAAAAGAGAGGAGAGAGAGGGAGAGAGAGAGACAGACAGAGAGAGAGAGAGAGAAAGAGAGATTAAACACTAAATACTTAAAAGTCTATAGTTAAGGATTTAAGTACAAGGGATTTTGTGAAAAGACAGTATTTCAGTGACATAATTTTCTCAATTCATGGGATTGGAAAGAGAATGTTTGATGAAGAATATAAACATCTTGAGGAAAATGTATTCTGTTAAGAGATCAGGAACCCAGTCATACCCATGACACTGTGGCTTCCACTCGACTGTGTTTATTATATTCCTTTAAACATCATAGTACATGCTTTTCATTGATAAGATATAACATTTTTTATAAGCTATGACCAGAATAGTAGGTAAATCTACAAATTATGTTCTATGAAATACATGAGTGTTAATGTGTGAGGTATAAGCATTAATGCCAGGGGAATGGTGACTTAAGAGAGTACAGGAAGTGGAACAGAATTGATGGAGTTTTTGATGAGGCATAATACATTCTGCAGTGTACAAGCAGCTAAGAAAGAAGCTGTTGTCTGAAACCCAAGCCTATGCCAATACACACAAGCCACACACACTGGGCATAGGCCCCCCACACAGAAGCACACAGAATACACTGAAGTAGGCAAGTAGGCCTACAGAAGAAAAAAAAAGACAGAGGCAAGCAATGGAACAGAAGTTTAAAGTCTATTACCCCAAGACCACATTCATACAACACAGACATAAAAGTGTTATTCCGATGAAAACAATTACATTATATATTATGTCACTATTGAATTTTATATATCCTGAATCTCCAGCATAACTTTTGTGTTAAGATAATTCCCTGAGTGTCTAGAGTTATCCATAATATCCACATCAGCACAATATTCTCAAAGAATAAATTCTGGTTCTCTATATAAAGCAACTATATAGAGAAAAGGTTTATAAAAATCTCTGTCAGCTAATCAGGTACAGTAATATTAAACTGTAATATTGGTGAAACTTCTGAAAAATGAATATTCAGAAATAATTTAAATCTTGTTTCTTAAAATGTGAAGAGCCTGGCATTCCCCTATATCCAGTCTTTCTAGGACCAGGGGTCTCTTTTTCCATCTTCTTGGAAATCTATTGATATGCGAATTGTGTCTTGGGTATTCCGAGATTCTGGGTTAAAATCCCCTTATCAGTGACTGTATACCATGTGTGTTCTTTTGTGATTGGGTTACCTCACTAAGGATGATATTTTCCAGTTCTGACCATTTGCCTAAGAATTTCATGAATTCATTGTTTTTAATTGCAGAGTAGCATTCCATATACCACATCTTCTGAATCCATTCCTCCTTTGAGGGACATCTGGGTTCTTTCCAGCTTCTGGCTATTATAAATAAGGCTGCTATGAACATAGTGGAGCATATGTCCTTATTACACGCAGGGGAAGTCTCTGGGTATATGCCCAGGAGTGGTATAACAGGGTCCTCCGGGAGTGTCATGCCCAGTTTTCTGAGGAACCACCAGACTGCTTTCCAGAGTGGTTGTACCAGCTTGCAATCCCACCAGCAGTGGAGGAGTGTTCCTCTTTCTCCACATCCTTGCCAGCAACTGCTGTCTCCTGTGTTTTTGATCTTAGCCATTCTGAGTGGTGTGAGATGGAATCTTAGGGTTGTTTTGATTTGCATTTCCCTAATGAATAAGGATGTTGAACATCTCTTTAGGTGCTTCTCAGCCATTAGATATTCTTCAGGTGAGAACTCTTTGTTTAGCTCTATACCCCATTTTTTAATAGGGTTACTTGGCTCTCTGGAGTTTAACTTCTTGAGTTCTTTGTATATATTGGATATTAGCCCTCTGTCGGAAGTAGGGTTGGTAAAGATCATTTCCCAGTTAGTTGGTTGCCGCTTTGTCTTTTTGACAATGTCTTTTGCCTTACAGAAACTTTGTGATTTTATGAGGTCCCATTTGTCAATTCTTGATCTTAGAGCATAAGCTATTGGAGTTCTATTCAGGAAATTCTCCCCTGTGCCCATATGTTCAAGGTTCTTCCCTAGTTTCCTTTCTATTAGTTTCAGTGTGTCTGGTTTTATGTGGAGGTCCTTAATCCACTTGGAATTGAGCTTAGTGCAAGGAGATAAGAATGGGTCAATTTGCATTCTTCTGCATGTTGACCTCCAGTTGAGCCAGCACCATTTGTTGAAAAGGCTGTCTTTTTTCCACTGGATGGTTTTAGCTCCTTTGTCAAAGATCAAGTGACAATAGGAGTGTGGATTCATTTCTGGGTCTTCAATTCTGTTCCATTGATCTACATGCCTGTCACTGTACCAATGCCATGCAGTTTTTAACACTATTGCTCTGTAGTACAGCTTGAGGTCCGGGATACTGATTTCCCCAGAAATTCTTTTACTCTTGAGAATAGTTTTAGCTGTTTCCAAGAAGATGGAAGGAGAGACCCTCGGTCCTGGAAAGAATGGATGTAGGGGAAGGCCAGGACAGAGAAGCGAGAGGGAGTTGAAGGGGGAACAGAGGGAGAGAAGGGGGCTTATGGGACTTTCGGGGAGGGAGGAGACGGGAAAGGGGAAATCACTTGGAATGTAAATAAAAAAACTTAGAAAATAAAAATAAAAAAAATGTGAAGAGCTGGTCATAGAAATATGATATTAAAATGATGACTCATTCAATTTGAATCACTAAGCATAGATTTCATGGGTTTAGGTTCTATTTAGAACTATAACAGGTTCCCAAGGAGTGGTAAACTAGAAATACCATGGCAATCAAGAAAACAATGCTGAATACATTTTAAAATATTAATGATCACATTATGTGATTCATATAATAAATATATTAATTTAAATATCTAAATTGAAATTAAACAGAAACATAATATTTTAAAATGTATTTCATTAATGATTATCACATTAATTAGTTAATAAAGACCATTTATCATTATGTAATCAACACTGGCCAGGAACTCAAAGAGTGCCCTATACTGGCACTGGACTCAGCCTGCAGAGGTTGAAGTTTGAAGAATAAGCTTCCACTCTTGACTGGTTTACTTTTTCTTCTGAATATTAATATTGTTTAAACAAAGGGAAACATCGTGACAATTAGTATGTCTGTACAATTTTTTGAATGTCGTCCACGATTACTTCTCTAAATATGCAACATCATGTAAATATAAGTGTTGGGAGTAATTACTATGAATTCTATTCTTAGTGAAATGGCCCCATGGGTAAGAATCCTAATTTCGTTAGTTATATAAGAAGAAAATATTTGTAGATATTAAAGTTTTGGTCCTGTTAAGAATCAAAATATTTAGAGGAAACAATATTTTTAGATACTGACATTAATTTTATCTCTGATATATATAATAATTATATAACTTTTAAGAAGTAAAATATTATAAAAAGCTAATTTTATGACATTCTTCTGTTTAATAATTCTTTTGTTATTTTAGGTCCAAATATTTAATAAAGTCAGATATATACTATATAATATTTTTCTTATTTTGAAAGTTGTTATTCATGCTTACATTTGAATAATGCTCATTTAATTATTTCTTTTAAGATAATGAGAGGTATAAAGAATGAATCTATATGGACAAACTAAAGCAAAATTTATTCATTAGTTCTTAGTTCATCTAAGAAATGTTTTGGAACATACAAGAGATATTTAATTTGGAAACACTCATTAACAAGTAGTAGAAAAGTCTGAAATAAAAGAGATGAAGTGATGATAACATTTATTATGAGAAATAGTGAGAACTTTCAAGCTTTTATGTTTTTAGATTATTTAAGCATGAATCACAAGTTGGTCATTAAAAGAAACCGACATTTTCCCTACATTTTTAAGTAGTACTCAGTGTACTAGTTAGTGTTTAAAAACACTATGTATGTGTATGTGCATGTGCATGTGTATGTGCATGTGCATGTCCATGTGTATGTGTATGTATATGATGTAAATGTATATGATGTATATGTATGTATATGTGTATTTGGTAGATGCTAGATCAAACTTCAGGGATGGTAAGATTTGTGTAGTTATTTTTAAGAGGTTCTAGAACCTTTAGTGTTAGCATTTTCTTGAACTTCCAGGACCGTTTAGAGAAGACATGCTACCACTCTACACACCTCTACATTATTATTATTAACTTTACCAGAATTGTAAATGACTTCATCCTGTAGAGTGCTTTTGATAGACTAACAAAATAGTGATATACTCAAGTAATTAAAAATGTATATAATGCAGATATAAAAATTAATGGCTGCTAACCAAAATGATAGAACTATTACCTGATAAAACATATATGAAGATAATTGCAGTGTGGGGGCTTACATTCCATTTCTCTAGATGATGCCTTGCTCAGCCAAGGCCTTGAATTGCAATACTAAAATTACAGAATAGAAAATCACTTAAATGTATTACTGTTATAATCAAAGCAATTTGCTTTGGCAAAATGAAAACTAAAAATAAGCATCCTGTGCTCGTGATTCTGTAAGCTAGAAAGAAATTCCATAATTCATTAAGGATCTGCATAGATGAAAAATGCATACAACATGCAAGCATACACTTCTGTGCACACACATTCATGAATCTTTAATTTCCCAATAGCTAGCCAACTATTTGGTTTGTCTATTTAAATTCAGCATCTGGGCTATGAAATAAAAAGGGATTATAACCGACTGAAGTGCTTGTGACTTAATGTAAGATGTGTTAGGTGGAATAAAGCATATGCTTGTCCCTGCAAATTATACTCTCTCAATTAAAGAACCTGAAAATTTTAAGGAAAAAAAAACTAGCTCATTAGACATTCTGATGTGCTGACTCTATTAAGAAAATCAGAATTTTGGTTTTATTTAATGCATATCCCACTGCAATGGCCTAAATTAGAGACTTGGGGCACTGTGTGGGTTAGAGATTTTGCTCCTTTTAAAGTTTTCATTATTCATTTGGAAATGAAGTTAGTTCACTAGCAGAAATAAGTCCCAGTAAAATATTGTGTAGGCAGTACCACTTAATCTTTATCTTTGTCAGTTTACTGATTATTGCTTCTCCCATTGTGTATTAGTTTCCTTCTGTATTAATATCAAATTCTCCAGAATCTCATAGGTTATGCTATCTAGAACAACCACAATTATTTTGGTACTATTCTTGAGGGGAAGGTTCAGGAGTTCCTAACTTTATTGTTTCTTCCCTAACATAGTTACACCATTTCCTCTTCGGTTATAATTTTTACATTGATTTTTAGTACATTTGTATTGTATGTTGTAGGCAGTCTCTTTGTATCCAACGTCTGCATAGCAAATTTTTGTTTCTAGGACTATAATATTGGAATGTGCTGTGGAGCTGTGTTGGGGGAAATATTAAAATAGGAGAACTGTCACATTCCTGTGCTGTGCCTCTGCCCTGGTAGCCTGGCTGGCCATGCACTAGGGGGCAATGACCAACCTGTTTTTATTTCATGAAGATTTTGACTCTGAACTCCACAATTCTTCACCCAGCTTGCTAAGTTCCCACTGGTGAGTTGCTGCAATTCCAAACCAGTGCTTCAAATCCCTCACAGCCTTTGTGGAACACCTCAGTCAAGCCCATGTTTGGCCTTGTGTACCTTTCTCTCTTGAACACAGAGGAGCCACTGTGTGAAGGAAAACACAACACAAACTTAGTTCAGAAACAATGTTAACTCAGTCTCTGGGTGCAACAACTAAAACACAGTCTTGTAAGACTTATTAAAATCTGAACCTTCCAGTGGTGAATCCTTGTGGATCCGCCATGATACCAGGAAACTAGCAGCTGCCTCTTACCCCTCTGCTGTCCCAGTTTAAAAGAGGCCTAACTCTCTCTTGCTTCCTCTCTTCTTCTCCCAGGAGACCTGCCTACTTGTCCAGTGATTGGCTCCTTTATTTATTAGGTGATTGGTTCACAAGAACAGCACCAGTCCCATCCACAAGAGATCTGCAAGGTATAGGATCTACTGGAAAATCATCAGATTTCTGTGAGTGTCCTTCAAATCCCTGGTGTATCTTGTCCAAGTCATCCTTTTCTTCTCTCATTAAGGTGTCTAAGTGTTTTGCTTCAATGATTACATCTGCTGTTCGGCTGGTATACAACTAAACACAATACCAGAACCTCCCCCCAAATTAATATGTGTAATCACTGGTCTAACAGTAAAGAATGGGGCCCTTAAACCCATTCTCAAGTCGTGATGAGTTTTTACGTATCCAGTGTGGACAAGTAACCCCACTGTTGCGAGACACTTTTTGAATAGGCAGTGTCATACCCAAAAGATACTATTTTACAACCCTTCCCCCTATCCTCTGTCTCTTTCATTCTCTCTGCAGTGTTCCCACCTGCTTTCCAAGCAAGGGGCTGGATAGAGTAGGTGCAGTGACTATGTAGCATGATAGTGATCTTTAGTCTTAAAGAGTTCTTTTATCATTCTTATGTTTTTGTCTTTGAAAACTTAGGACTCGGTTAATATTTTGTTCCCCTAGGGTTTACATAAATATCCTTCCAAGTGCTTTGATCACTTAATAATGAAATACTAAGTTTCCCTTAGGAAGTCTCACAGAAAGACATCATACTGGATTTTAATATTCAGAGGCACATAACCAAAGAACTGTAGAAAGATTAGATTCCATGCCTCCCTACATTTCTAAATATATCCCTTCCTGTTGTGCCCACATTGGATTTATGAAAAGAATGTATTTTACTCAGATTATAAGACAATTACTAATGAACATTAGTCAGGGTATGTTAAAGGAAACTAAACTGGTGTTTTTACATGTACATTTAAATTGGTTATGTTGTATTGGTTATGTTGTATATGCTTAATTCCTGCCTTTCCTGGAGAATATAACATGAGGAAATAGCACAGCTGAGGACAAATGATGATCTCTGTGATTCATTTTTTTACTCCAAATGAGTAAAATTTCGTGTCATTTAAACATTAAAGCATTCGCTTTTTCATTTCTGATTGTATAATAAATAAGCATACATTGATTCATCATACATGCCATGATTTTTAGGTAATAGGTTTTCTTTTCAATTTGTAATAATGTCATGGACATTCCATTTTTAATGAAAGTGACAAATATTTGATTTTATGTTTTGAAATTTTTGTATAATTTTGAAAGAACTACCTACCATTTAAAAAAAAATACCACAAAGAGATTGCTTTAACAGATGATGATTTTCTGTCCCAGCTTACTGAAGACCAGGAGTCAGAACCCCATATCAGTAGGTTTGCATCTTTTAAAGCCTATGGAAGATCAATTCAAGCAATCTTTCCCTAGCATATGACATATACAACTATTTGCTGAAATCAAATTTTGAGGTAGTAAGGATTAAGACTCCAGCATATATGTTTTGCTTGGGTAATATAATTCTATCTTTTAGTGTTTTCTAAATAGCTTAAAATTTATATTATGTTCACTTGTGTTTGTCACAAAATATAACATCTGTAACATTTGATATAGACATAGCCAAACACTTGCATGTACATGAGTGTATGTGAGCAAATAATTCATGCACGTAATTGATTAGTCAAAGACTTGTCAAGAAAGTATAGTTTGAGAAGGAAAAAAACTAAGTCACCTGGTAAAATAAGGGCTATTCAGAAGATCAAATATTACTGAAATGAACATTACATTAGGAAATGTCAGGCTGATATATTTCCATGGAAAGTTTCCTATTTCAGAAATTATCTTACATTAAAAAATAATGCTATTAAATCTAAAACCCATTAGATTTATTATTCTTGGAGAATTTTTAAGGTTTTACTACAATGAACTTGGCACCTATACAGAAAGGAATTATTATAAATATAAAACAGCATTATATCTAATCTGTTCAATTCATCTCTATCATATGGTATATAGTCTTAATAATATTATTCAAAAAGTATTTCAGAGAAATACAGTTTTGAATTAATTCACAATTCTTTGACTCACAAATCAAAAGATGATATAATTTTATTCCTTATAGGTACAAAAAATGAATGTATATAATATACAGATATAGATGATATATTTTTGATAGATATAGATATAGATGATATAGTACAGCTATAGACGATATAAATATAGAAAAATATCTCTGTAAAATTAAGTTGCAGTTTATTTAACTTATTAATTATAGTTCAATCCTGTGATATTCAAAATAGTTAAGTTCAGTCACCCCCTGCATTGATATTGATTGACAAGAACAATATTAGGTAGTACAGAAGGTCACAAAATGCATAGTATATGAGAGCAACCTGTAATGCTGTTAGTAAGGTTTGGTAATATGTTGAAATTTTCTCCCCTTCCTCTTCCTCCTCCTCCTCCTCATCCTTTTCTACCTCCTCCTCTTCCTCTTCTTTCTTCTCCTCCTCCCCTTCCTCCTCCTCCTTTTCTTCTTTAGGCTTGAATTCAGAAATCCAGTTATTACAGATCATTACCAGTTGTTTCTGGAACAATGTTCTCATCCATGAAATGAGGGCTTGCCTGTAACTGTTAACTGACACCACCAATGTCCATTCAAATTCTTTGGGTGGTAATCCTTTTCTTTTCTTTAGGGAGACTTTTGTAAAAATTACTATCAAAGTCTATATTTAAGTTAGTTTAACATTTATCAATTAATTACCTTTTAAACCTTTATTGTTTGATAATTTCACATGTTTTTATCAAATTCAACATCCATCCCCTCTCCTCCAATTCCTTCTCAATGTCCCACCACTATTTTCTTAATTTTATGTGAAAAAATAAAAATAATAATAATAAAATGGTAGAACCCTCTTATTCTGACTCTGTGTAGTGCTGCCAATATGGATCTATGACAACCCAGCTGGCACAGGCAGACAGCATTTCAGGGTCAGCAACACTGGAGAAACCTGACTCTTCTCGTAGGCATCAATGCCAATAGTTCCTCAGCAAGATAAGGAATTTCATGACTACTGACCATCCTGGATGGGAT
The DNA here is from genome assembly GCA_036184795.1 of Tokudaia tokunoshimensis. Lineage (NCBI taxonomy): Eukaryota > Metazoa > Chordata > Mammalia > Rodentia > Muridae > Tokudaia > Tokudaia tokunoshimensis. Next base: position 66,849,522 of record BTHU01000015.1, read on the forward strand.
TTTTGGATGGCTTGATGTTTTATATGTTTCACCCATGTAGTAACTATAGTTATAAATTTAATACAATTCTGTTTTGCCCTAGTTACCCACTGTCTCTGGCTCTTATAATTTCCCCCTCATCTTTTATGGAATGATGGCTTATTCTATGAGGAAAGGGTATAGCAAAGATGGGTCACTTAGGAGTTGGCACTCTGCAGTCAGTTGCTTTCTTCATGTAACTTGTGCTCAATTAATTCTTGAAGATAAGTATACAAGCTACATACATTACAGTGCCCTTGGATATAAAGATTTTGTGGTATAATTAGTCTTATTGTTTTTTTATTTGCTCATTTTGTTTTTAAAGTGAAATTATTTGAGTGATTTTCCTGTATGTGCATATATACACCAAATTTGCATCAAAATCAGGCTTTGGATTCTCTTGAATTAAAGCTAGAAATACTTGTGAGACAACATGTGGGTTCTGGGAATAAAACCTGAGTAGTCTGCAATAAAAATAATTGCTCCTAGCTGATAACATAACTCTTAAGCACCTCGTTTGTTTTTTAAATAGTATTTACAAATTAGAAGTATTTTGTTCTTTGGGAATGTATTGTTCTTTGATGCAAAGATTGCTCTTTATGTGGTTGTCTCAACAATATTTCAATAAGTATTTATTCCATAGTATGTGTCTTTATACAAATTTTCAGATTATATTCTAAAACTCTTTCATGTATACATTAAATTTTACAGGATAGCAATTAAAGACGCTTCCATACATTTATATTTAACATTAAAAGCAATTTTATGTGATAATTTGAACAATTATGTTTATTAATTACGTCTCAATTCAATTTTTAAAAATTCCTGTGAATTTAACAGAAAACACGGTGAATTGTTTTCATCCAAGCACTTTCCTAATATTCACTGAAATTAAACAGGAATTACTTGGCTCTTGGTAGGTATCCAGCAAAGTAAGTTTGCTATTGAGTAAGGGTTTTGGGACCAGAAGAAATCCAGAAATTGATTTTGGGACATTGGGAGCACTCCATTAGGCAGTAATTCTCCACCACTCCACCACCACCACTACTACTACTACTTCTTCTTCTTCTTCTTCTTCTTCTTCTTCTTCTTCTTCTTCTTCTTCTTCTTCTTCTTCTTCTTCTTCTTTTTCTTCTCCTCCTCCTCCTCCTCCTCCTCCTCCTCCTCCTCCACCTCCTCCTTCTTCCTCCTCCTATCCTAATTTCCAATGATAATGTACCACGATGAGAACCTGTAAGTAAATATATGTTGTCCTTTTCAAATTGCTTTTAATCATACTATTTTATCACATTTGAAACCAAACTAAGATAGTAAAGAATAAAACTCCATAAATTATTCAAGCCCCAAGGATCTCTTCCTTTTGTTTTAGCTACTCATGAGAATGTTGAGAATCAATGTTTGTTAGACACATGTTTGTAGAAAAAAATCTATGTTATATGAATTGCATACTTGATTGAAGAGAATAAAAGAGGGTCACGTATGCCTAGACTGAAGTTGCGAGAAGTTAAAGTCATATTAAGGAAATTGCATCAGACTTGTTGGTTAGAATATTCCAAGACATCGTAAAAGATATATAGTCTATTGGGGAAATCTCACAGGTCCCAACCTCTGGATAAAGTGCTATAGAAAATTAATGACTACTGAGACAGAAGGGTAATTAGTATTACTCACTGCTCCCTAATTGCTTATACAAAGTCCAGGGTTCAGCCTAAACATATATAAAAAACACTAAATGGACTCAGCAGATATAAATTTGGGAACAAATTGGGAAGGCATGTGGGAAGCTGCAGTGAGGAAAGAAAGGGGAGGAAAGGATATAAATAGAGTGTTCATGTATGAAAGTCTCAATAATAATAATAATAATGATAAACCATTTTGGGGGTTCTGTGATTTTTGATCATATCTATATTGCTCCATTTTAAGTATGAAATAATTCTAAAAGAAACAAAATATATTATTGGAAAGTAATATTCTAAACAAAGTATATTAGAATATTTATTATATACAGAAAACCTGTGCATGTCCACTGCTTGTTATATGCCGGATTGTCACACATGAAAAAACTCTCTTGAGACCAGTTTTGCAGCATTAGGAGTCCCTCGAACTCTAATAGACTAGTTTTCTTTGTTGTTGAAGGGATCAGCACATAGAGACTTTGAGGGAAATGTTTATACCTGTGTCAGGACTAAGAGATATTATGAGTTGGTACCTTGAATTAAATATAAATTGTTAGTTATTTCTACCAATCATTGTACAAAATCAGGTTAAGTGGACAAAGAATCTGATTTGTTTTCTTCATACAAGTATGGAACTATGAATTTATTTTGATTTTTGTTTCTGATGGGAGCCATTCTGAATTTTGTGATACGGAATCCACCTTTCTATGATAGATGAGTGGCTAAATGATTTCCAGTGTGTTTACTGTTGATTTGTATTTCTTTTGAGAACTTTCAGTTACACAAGCTTTTTCCTTGAGTTTTTTTTTGGTTTTTTTGTTTTGTTTTGTTTTTTGTTTTTTTGAGTTTAGGGTGTTTTCCTTCCTTCCTTCCTTCCTTCCTTCCTTCCTTCCTTCCTTCCTTCCTTCCTTTTCTTCTTGAGTTCTTTCTACTATTCTACCTATTCATCCTCTGTAAGAATTATAGCTGATGTATATTCTTTCCTTCAGTTAGCTGTCTCTTCATTTTGCAAATCATGCCCTTGGCTATACAAAAGCTTATTTCCATGAGTTTCCATTTGTCAATTCTTGTCTTGGTGTCTCTGTCATTCAGACACTGAACAATAATTTCTCCAGTTCTACACTTGACTGTTTCAGCTAAGTAAATCAGTTATATCTATCCTGCAGAATAAAGCATTTTATTGTAATTTATAAAGTGAAGCAAAAATACTGTAAGCATGAAAAACATTTTCACTTTTCCTTATTTCTTATGTGAGTGTGGTTTAGTAGTCTTTTTTTATTGGTTATTTTATTTATTTACATTTCAAATGTCAACCCCCTCCCCAGTTTCCCCTCCACAAACCTTCCTCCCCCACTGTCTCTGTAAGGGTGCTCCCCCACCCACTCACCCATTCCTGCCTCAGTGACCTAGCGACCTAGCATTCCCTTCCTCTACCCTGGGTCATTAAGCTCAAGCCTCCATAGGACCAAGGGACTCCCCTCCCAGTGATGCCTAATGTTTATGTGTGTCTCGAATATCACAAGTAGACTAAGGGAAAGAAGACATCTAAAATTTAATTCCTTCCTACATTATTTTCTCACAGATGCTTCAAAAAAACTGCTATTTACTATGGGACTCAAACACTCATACTTTGGGGCGATTCATGTGGGATGTGTTTCAAGATTATATAAACCACAGCCAAAAGGAATTTTGATTTTTACCCATCCACTTATAATTAGTGAAAACTTTGAATGTCAGGGGCTGTGCAAGGTTTAAGTTTATTTGGTAAACAGAGAATCTGCAACTTCCTCAATGTTTATTTCAATTCCTAGACAAGCATAGAGTTTTTCATTAAAATGCTATTAAAGCCTACATTCCCTTTAAAAGCCAGGTGTGAAATGTAAGATGTTCTCAGAAAACTTGATTTCTCATTTTGATACGAAAATAATTCTAGCCCATTTTTATGAAAATGATATTCATTTAAAAATTCTTAAATCAGATGATAAATGTTATTACATTTTGATCATCCATTTCAATTAGAAATATCTGGTAGGTATACCTTAGTTCTTGACAGTGAGTAGACATAGAAGATGGCAGCAAGGATTCCAAAATAAGCAGGGTGTGCTGTAACCTCCAGTAGCTGCACTCAAGGCACTAAGGCAGGGTGATCAAAGCTTTCAGATCAGACTGTGCGGTGTAGGGGGACATAAGCTCAAAAAATAAACCTGCATAAGCGTAATTATGTTTGTAGGTCTAAAACTATTCATTTATTTATGAACATAATATTTATTTTTGATTATTTGGAAATCTTACCTAATGCACCTTGATCTCATTTACTTTCTAGTCCTCCCTGATCACCCCAACCCCAGTGACCACTCTCAAAACAAAAGAAGTAGAACAAAAAGTAAGAAAACATAAACCAAATCTGATTTGTATTGCCTGTATACTTAAAGGAGCATAATTAAACTGGAGCACTGACCAGACCCTTTTAAAAAATCAAGTCCTGTCCTACCACCATTCTCATCCGAAGCCCTCAGCTGGGAAGATCTATGATTGAGCATCCCGTTCACAATTTTTAAGAATTCTTTTCAATGGCTTCCTGTCTTGACTCTTTTTATATGATTTTTCTGAGAGGAGGGGGTGGAGTTATTATCTTTTACTTTTGTTGGATAGGGGTCTTTAATTTTTCTTTTCTTTTTGAGCACTATCTTAAAGTATTTGAGGAGGCTTTTAACTCCCATTTTGATTTTTTTTTTCTTAACAACTCTTATGCTGTGTAAAAAGGACAGAATCTTTTACTCAAACAACAAATGCAATTGTAATGGGATTCAATCATTAGTAAACATTTTTTGTGTTTTCTTTTTCCCTAGGGAAGAAATGAAAACTGCATTCAGATTACTCTATTTAAATCAAATTAGACTATAATAATGGTGTTACATGTTGAAATTGTTGTAGAATTAAAGAAAATACTAAAAAACTAATAATCAGGCTGTTCATTGAATAAAAGAACCAAATTTCATCTCACATTACATGAAATTATATATTTTCTGTCAACAAAGTGGAAGTAGGTTCAAGTAACAAAGACGTTGAAATGAGTGATGCTAGTTTTTTTTATCAGAGTCTACAGTGTTGGAATTCTGTTACAGAGACTCATTGTGCACTATGTAAAAGCTTATGTACATTTATGATTCATTATGTGCAAATAATGGATATTTCATTTATAAGAAATATTTATATATTCATAAATAAATATTTAAAATTCCATTTCTAGAACTAGGTCATTACTACAAATATTTAATTTTATTTGTCAGTAGTTTCAAACTAATTCTTAACAAAATTATTTTCTGAACTTTGAACTAAAAATAAATTCTTACAATTATTTTAACCAACTGACTGTACAAAAATTAGGTTAAGAGAACAGAAGTAGCCAAAACCTTTCATCTGTGTTTCCTTCATGCAAGTAAAGAACATAAACAATTGCCTGATGGGCATAGGTCATGTCGGAACAAGGTACAGTTACTCCCACATTCAATCCTTAGTAAGTAAGTGCATTACACAAATCGAGACAGGAATTGCTTTCTGGAGATATGGTGATATTTCTTTTGTATTTTCCTGTATGTATAAACAAAATCAACTTTTTTCATTAAAAAATTGCTCATTTTTGCCACACATATCATAATATGTTTCTAGCTTTGAATACAAAGCTTATTGTTTTCATCCTTATTTTCTCTAATTCAATTGAAAATAAATGAAATGTTTATGAGTTATACATGCCCTTAACATATAAGGCTGTGAAAGTGAACACTTCTGCTAGTAGAACATATGCATGGCAGAGTACGTCAAGTTCACAGGCCAGTGAGTGATGGACAGGACTCTTCTTAACTCCTTTCCCACACTACTGCAGCCAAGTCCAGTTGCTGGTATGATGAACCAATTGGCCTCTTATCTTTTCTTCATATAGAACCTAAAAACATACTTCCAAAGGTTCTTGAAATTAACTAAAATCAATCTCATTTTGATAATTGAGGAATGGGGAAAGATATCCATATTTTGGATTTAGTGAATTTTTAAACGTTTTTTAAGCATTTAATAGTCTATAGTATAATATGAGCATAAATAGACTTACACTAGGTAACAAAGTTATCATTTGACTCTGTGATCATGTTATGCATTTTATTACCTGGAACTTAACTCATGGTGTTTACTGATAAGGTCTTTTCACGTTTTTGAATGAGAAACAATAGCTTACACAATGATTTGTTTGGAATTGTTAGTCTAGTGTAAAATGCTGTTTCTCTATATACTCTCTCTACTGAATATAATAGTTGTCTTTTAACTGTGAAAGACATATGAGTTGAATGGTTTTACCTTATTAAGTGAGGTTCAAGGGTGCAAGTTCATGATCTCTCTACTTCTCATTCTGTCTTCCTCAATTAAAAGTCCTAAGTAAAATACAGAAGTGAACATACAAGATCATACCATGTACCACGTGTTCAAAAAGTAAAATAATGTTTTACCTAAACTCTGCATCATTGTTGATAACCATTCTTTTAGCACTTCAAAATGTAACCACAACTGTCCCACCTACTTCACCTGACAGTTTCAAAAATAGAGTGTGTCCAGTGTTGAATAGAAAAAAATTACAATTCACATTCAATGTTTCATCTAGCTTATTTTGGGCATGATAACATGGTGTGTATCACACATCAGAAACTATGTGACTTAAAACTTTTAGAAATGAGCCAATGTCTCTCATCAATGGTAATCTCATTCCTCATAAAAGTTTAAGCATTGATTTTGATTAATATTTTATATCTTCTGGCTTAAGAAGGCAGAGAATTAAATAAATGCTTGTACATTTTCACAGCTAGAAGTATATCAGGACTGTCTTTAAATTTATAGAGACTATCAATAGTAGTATAGAATTGAAAACAGCAATTTTAAGATTACAATGAGAAACACTGTAAACAAATACTTCAAATTTTCTTTGAAAAAATATCGCATAAAATTAACTCGAAAAGAATCATTTACTCAGTGGGAAATCTTCCTGAAACTCTCATATTATTTGGTTAGATAAAAAACAAAATTTATTAGCAGCCTTAGAAATGAATGAAATTGGTTGTCTAGTCCTATCGATGGTTCAAAAGATTAGATGATTTATTTCAATTAATTGAGCCTCACATTTATTATTTTGCAAGTGTTGTAACAATTAACTACATTAACAATTAACTCAGACCTGAGACTGAGTTCCAATTCTGATTCATCTCTACTATACTGAGTCTGAACTGTCCGGAATACTGTATTGAATAAACATTTCATTTTCACTAAATGTTGTACCCTGTCAGAGTGCCCAAATTTCTGTAACTGGATGCTTACAGAATCTCTTACATACTTTCATCATTCATTTCTTAAAGCATGTTTTATTCTATATATTTAAAGTATGCATGTAAGGAGAATGCAGAGCAGCAAGATCATATACATTTTCAGTGTCAAGTGCTCGTTAACCATATTTCAAATTCCTGAGATTTATAACCTTAGATTTCAGGGTGTGTTTGTAGTTTAAAATTGATAAAGCAATCAATTTAAATTCAGGCATTAAGGTAATCTCTAATTCGTTGTGATTGTTACCCTCAAAAAAAAAAAGAAGAAGAAAGAAGAGAAGAGAAGAGAAGAGAAGAGAAAAGAAAAGAAAAGAAAAGAAAAGAAGTATATGCCACAAAGAAAAGGCTAAGGAGAAATCAGTTTAGTGAACCCATGACCTTGAGTTTCTGGCTTCCAAAATTATGAAAAATATATTGCTATTGTTTATGTGCAGGATGTGTTGTTCTTTGGTACATTGGCTTGTCTCAGAATGTCAAGTCCATAGCATGGGAATCATTCTAAATAGTGTAAGTAAATTTATGCAGCTTACGAGGACTCTATCATGAAATCTACTATTCAGCCATTAGTAACCTTTTTTCTTAAAGAGAACGTTAATTATGTGCATGGGAAATAATGATGAATAAGTTCCAAACCTTGTATATTAGATAGGGATTTTAAATAATACTAAAAGGAAAAATATCATAAATGCAGAAACTAGTAAATATTTATTTTGTAACGGCATAAGATGTTTTCCTTTTAATTTGCAACATTCTTTTCCATATGTATGGACATTTTCTGATTAATATATATTTCTTTTGTAAATGAGTATTAAATACATCAAATACTTTATTGAATAAGTACTAACATTTTTAATGCTTTGCTTATGTTCTGTGGCTCCTGGTTTGGTGTTTTTATGGAATTCCCGTGTATGTGTGTAGAAATATGTGTGCATTTCTGTATCTGTATGTGTTTCTAGTGCTTTGTCTTTGGCCTTTTTTCTTCATGCTGTCTGTCATTTTAAGACTCGTGTAGTTTTACTTTCTCCTCTCTTATTTTATTATTATTATTATTATTATTATTATTATTATTATTATTACATTAGATGCCTGCTTGTTTTCTATCAAGAAGCAGAGATGATGTGGAATCCAGTTGGAGGAAAGGTGGGAAGGAACTGGGAAGAATTGGGGAAATGGAAACCTTAATTAGAATATATTGTATGTCAAAAAATATATTTTCTTTTCAGTAACAAAAAGATTATTCTGAGGCAGGTTGTTGATGCTGTTGTGAGGCTTCTGAGGATACCTCACTCATTCTTGTTTGCAGGGGGCCAGCCTCATCACTTCTTTCTGTTTCCTCTTGAGGCAGTAAAGGCAGAAAAGCAACTACAGGGGTAAGGTTTGGTCTTAAGAGATATTTATGGTTGCTGTATGATAATAAAATACGTATCTATCTTAAACATAAGTCATTTTACTTCTGTAGCTGAACTTCCTGTCTGAGTTGCTGAGGCCCAGAAGCTCCAGTCTCGGGTTTAGCCCTGCAGAGTAAAACTGAGGAGAATAAAGTAAAGTGACCTTTGTTTTATCTCTGTAGGAATTTGACTGCCCTAACTCCCAGCTTGCTAGCTGAAAATAGAGGTCACTTGAATAGCGACTTTAGGCTTCATTTCTACATTCTTTGGTTCTCCAAAAAGTTTCTACAAAACTTCTCCTCCAAAAATTTTCATTAAGAGTAATTATTTGGCTAAATATTCATAATCTGTCACCAGCTCAACATGTTTATGGAGAGTTAAGTGCCATATTTTTGTGACTAAGTTATTAATGAAATTTCATAAAGATAAACCAGTCAGTATTATACCTTCTGACCTTGCACCAATAGTAAATCCTTAGTTCCCTCTTTTGACCTTCGGTTAATTGTTTTAGAACCTCTAGGAATGTGCTCCAAGTTGTAGATGTCAGCCTGCTATCTCAGAAGCAATTAACTACTGAAATTTGAAGACTGGCTGAGTTCTCATTGCTGTTTCAACATCAGAAAGGACTTAAAAACAGTCCTATCACAAAAGAGCTTAATAATTACTAACATAATTTTAGGAATTCTGATGGGATCATCATTAAAATTTAAGAAATCATCTATTTGTCTCTATAGCATCATTACAAGACAGTACATCTTTGTTGTTCTGCAGAGATCTGCTCAAAAGGGTGGGTTAATACCTACTGATTGATATATATTTAATAATAACAGGAATGCATATTCATAGCAGGAATCTTTCAAAAATGAAATTCTTCTCGGACTTGCCTAAAGAAGTAATTCTGCCATTACCTTTAATAGTCAATGGCTGAACCATCTCAAGAAGATCTCCTGCTAGTTTTTAGCTTCCCCTTGATGGCTCCTGCAATTGTATAATGTTTAAGTCATGTTTATAACACGCACATAAATGACTGGTCTAGTTATTGTGAATTTACCTAATGATCAGGAAGAAGTATCCAAGATGTTACCCAGTCAGACTTCAAGTTGCTTCTTCCCCTGAGACTAGACCACATATTCCGAACACAGAGAGCTCAAACTTCCTTGTCTTTGGAGGCATCACTCAAGTGCACAATGATACGCTGAGTCTTGAAAGAGCTCTGCTGAATAACCAGGAGTATGTGCAGTGAAGCATCTTTTTGTCTACGTTACTCTTCACCTTTTCCCTGAGAGAAGTAGAGTGTCCACATTCAAACATGTACAGGTCCAAGTAGGTCACTGTGGCCTTTCTTCACAGAGGCAATTTGCTCTTAATTTGAGGACATTTTGGACAGTATTATGAAGTAGCCCTTCGGTAAATAAATATTATTGTGTGAAATCTTCAGTTTGACAGATAATCTGCTCTATGAGATTCTTAAGGCTCAGGAAAACCCGTAGTATACCTTGAAGATTCAGAATTTCATGTTCGACTTTTGTTCATTTAGCTTCTTTGTCTTCAGTCTTTATTTCTCATTCCCTTCATAGTGCCAATGATTTATTCCTATCTTCTGATTCTTCTCTTTAACTACACAAAATAATTATTAAATTATTATTTGTAGTAAGTATTTAAGTTATTATCATTTTTGTAGTAAATATTTTAATTGGTCTCTATTTTACTATAAAGCATGCCAATTACATAAAAAAATTCGATTTTCTACTGGTTTGCATATGTTAACAACGATTTTAAAATGATATATTAATCTTTATTTTCCTTCTTTCTGTGTCTTTTCTTTGTGACAGTTTTTCTTCCATAGAACCAGGTGAGATACAGAAATTCTGTCTTTTAGGGAATATTTATAAGTCTCAGAGAAATCAGAAAGACCACATGTATAGAATACACAATTAATGGAAAGTGATAAATTAGAAAAGAATCATGTCTTCTAATATAAAATGTAACCCACAGCCTATTTCTCAGCATCTGTGTGGGTGCAGCAAAAATCATAGAGTCCAGACATTATTATCTGAGTTCCACAATAAACAGAGCCTGAGGCAGAGATGCAATGTGCTTAAAATTATTTGGACTTGGCCATTTCCGTGGAAGGATAAATGAGGGAGTAAAGGGATTTGAAAAGTAACAATAACTAATGTGAAGAACTACAAAGTGATTGACCATTAAACTCTTGATAGCTGAGCAAGAAAAACTCAGTGAGTGCCTGTGACCTCTGAGAAATTTCCCAAAAGACTGTTTCAAACCATCCCACTTCTGAAAGGGAGACTGAACAATTAATCTACCATAGCTTTCCTGTCTTTTATCTTGTTATTTATATGAGACATTGCTCACAAGGACATACATTAAATATTCTATTCCTTTTAAGCAGTCATTAGAAAATATAGCAGAGTCAAAGACTCATGCTTCTTCATGTCTCCTTATGTGATAGTGCCAGGAAAGGTAGGAAGAATTCCTAGTTCTGAAAGAAGGAGCAATGGCTTATAAGCTTTAATGCTGTGGATTTAGGGTGGGTCATGGACAGCACTGGTCCAGGCAGAAAGTGGGAACTTGACAGGTCTCATGACATGCTTCAGAAATAAAAGAAAGTTAATGTTAATCTTCTTCACTCAGGATTACTATCATAAATTTTAAGAACAGCTGGTATCTGCTGTTGTGAAAACAGAACCATACTCAAGACCTGATGATTGCGGGGATAATTCTTCTCCACACACTCTCACTTTTTGTACATGATGGCTGTGAAGACATGAAATTTACTCTGAGGTCCCAATTCAAGAATATTAGAGAACACTAGTGGGAGATACAAATCTTAAATGAAACTGTGTCATTAATTAAGATGGAGTCCTAAAATTAAAGAAAACATAGCAGACACCAAAAGAGTAATTATTTTAGTGAATTTTGTTTGTTATTATTTATCAAAAATTCCCAAAAATAAGGAATTGAGCAATTAACTTTAAGCAGCTTCTCTTGAATTTTAAATCCCTAAAAGAAACCACTCCACTCCACCACACCCTGAATCTCATAGGAGCACAGTTCTGACTATTAAGAAGGTGTTTACATTGCTGTTAAAATGAGGATACAAGACCCAGGAGTATCACCCAGTAGACTCCAGGACTAACTAAAAAGAAGAAATCAACACCAGCCTCATATCTCTGCTACACACTTCTGCTAACCTGAATTCTCCAGCCTGTTGGACCATACCATCTTACTAGGAGCCAGCATAAATTCCTCATTCTACCTGCCTCTGAGACACAATACACTGGAACACCAATAAAAATAGTAAGTGCATTAACAAACATATAATAACAATGAGATTTCCTACTGTCTGGATTATTGCATGAATTTATTTAATTTTTTGTCAATGATTTTTAAGGTGGAGGCTTGTTTACAATGAACAGTTGAGACTGTTAAGGGCTGTTTCCTAGTGGAAAGTTATCAGATAATTGAGTTGACTGACTTTGGAATCAACTAAGGTATTCTTTCTGAGACCGTGGATTCTCTTATAAGACAATTTGATATATGAGAAGGAATCTTGCTTATAATTGTGATCTTGTTTGTTCTCTGAAGCCAGAGTTTGAATTTGGAAATGTTTTCAAAGAAGGAACTTTTCAAAAATGATAATGAGATTAGAAGAGTTGACACTCAAAACTTTAGAAAGCTATTGGGATACTTTGGACATTCATGATGGAAGAGGACTATAGATGGTATATCCTTCTTGCTCTATCTTAGCAGTCTCCCGTCATTCATATCATTCTCTGACTGTCGCCACCATTAAACGAGCAATTTTGCTTCAACACTATGAAGTGTGTACATTAATTCAGAATATGGGTAATATGGTCAGTTTAGACACCTGTGCTTTCTAATTATCCGTGATTAGCTCAGTAAGCTTGGGTGAATTATCCTTTGCTTTCACACAGCTGTGACTTCTTCTATAGAAATTATTAAAAGAAGAAAAACCCCAACAGTATATTTACTATTATTGTCTTATGAAATAGATGGCAGCCTATATTCAATGTCATTGGCATGGTACTGATAGACTGATTGTGGTGTGCATAGGTCAACTGCAGTAATTACAGAAAGGACAAGTGACATTTCTGAAAAAAGAATTTGGATTCAGTCTGAATGTCACATAAAAGTCATGGTAGAATGGGGAGAAATTTGAGGGGAGGGAATGACTGATGAATTTGATAGCAACACATTATATACAAATATGAAATTCTCAATAGAAAGGCTAATTATGATAAAGCAATATTTTTAAGAAATAATAATATGAAAAAATTTAATTATTTAAAAATAATTTTATAAATTATACAATAGTCAAGCTAAGGATTTCATCAGTTGTCATAAAAATGGTTGTTTTGCTATCATATAATCTTTACTTTAAAAATAAGATAGTAATATTGTAATAGAAAATAACTGATGAACAGTTTATATCATATTTTTAACCAATATTTTATTATAATCATAGCCTGATAAGTGGAAGGTAAATAGATCTTCCAAAAATTCAACTTTTAAAACTATTTTTTAAGAAAAGACAAGAATTCCAAAAAAATATTTGGTGTAATCTAAACATTGAACACATGTTGAACTGAAAATATTCTATGTAAATCAACCACATGCTTATAAGTAATTACAGAAGTCTACTGCTAAGCACCTATATGGGTTTGGAGATTTGAAATTGTGAAGGAGCTGAAACTTTCATTTTGCTTGACTGTGTTCTTAGGAATTTATTGTTGTAGTTTAGAAACAAGATACTACATTTCACAGCTTCAGAATACATTCAACCTTTGTCAAAACAGAGAACCCAGAGAACAGGATTAAAGTTCTTTCCCTTTCTTTGAGCCTCACTTTTCTCAGGGAGAATATGTCACGCATAATTTATCTTATTACCCTTTCTCATATATTCCCTTGCCTCTACTAGATCACACATTAACCTTTAGACTAATAAAATAGAATGAATTGACCATATGGTTTTAAACCAATAATGATCCCTACTATGGGAACTTTCTTCATTTCAGAGTGATCAAATATGACCATAATAAGACAGTAAATGTGATTAAGATTACTGGAAAATAAATCTAATAACTCCAACAAAAATATTATTAATACCTAACACATATGTACAACAATTATAAGCATTTATTTAAATAATTCACATACTCCCTTTATGAGACTCCACAGAAGTTCATTAAATTTGATTTATGCATAGTCAACCTCAAATCTGATAGTCTGGGCTTCTCCTCAACATCATTCCAGTGCTGAAATACTTAATCGAGGATTTTCAGATTAACTTGTGAAATTCTTCTTTAGTTTAGGCACATGAAATAGCAATGAAAATGACTAAACAACTAATAAAATATTTCTGAGGTATTTTATCATAAATCTTTACATTTTTAAAGATTTGTGTCTGGTTGAAATATGTGTGAGATTGTGTTTGTTTATGCATGCACATGTTCAGGCATGTTTGTGTATGTGGATGGACAGCTAAAAACAACAAGGAAGTGCTAATTTTAATGTAGTTCAGAAAAATACGATGAAATATGAAAAATAAGTGAGGGTCTAGGGAGATGGTTCAGACAGGAACAACATATCCTATGCTTGCAAAGAACCTAGCTTTGTTTCCTAAAATTTCCTAGCATCCTTGTTCAGCAGCTATAAGCCACATGTAACTGCAGCGTCAAGTCACCTGACAACTCTATGCTCCATGGCCATGGGCATTTGCAAACACATAAGCAGACAGTGGTCATATAGCACACACATACTTAAAAAGAAAAGGAAATATATAATTGATTATTTGTTTCCCCTAACCTGCATAAATGTACTAAATCCATGAAATATAGTAACAAATATCAGATTACTACTATAGATAGCATGTATTTTCTATGTATCCCTATCAGGGAGATTTGTATCATTCCTGATGGTTCTTCACTGCTAAGTTTCTCCCAAGTTTCAAGTCACAGTAGAGTGTTCTTTGAATAATACTGTGACAAGACCAGAAACTGGAGAAATCCCAAGTGCTGAGAATTTTTAATTTTGAACTAAAAGTTACATATTTTTTTCCAATAGTGGAAAATTTTGTATCAAGACATGTGAGTTGAAAGCATTAAAATAAATAAACAACCAAAAATGTCTTTTTCAAGCAATTGCTTGGAAACATACTTTGGAGTCACAGAATCATCATTTTTTTTTTTATTTTTACCAGATATGACAGGAACCAAAATCACAATGAACAAGATATGAGGACTTACTCGATGTTTAGACTCAGGAACTTGGACCTGTTTGACAAATAGATCCTGATACTTCACAGCCCCGAAAGCAAATATATGTGCCTGAATGGAAAAGGTGGGACAGGTGAAAAATTTGCAAGCATTAAACATAAATTATATTTTTAACGAATAATAGAGGTTTATTTAAAAAAAAATACTGAATCCCAGGGAATTTACTTATCAAGCTAGAAGAGAAGTCTATTAGACTGTGTGCATTGTTTTCTGAATTGACACCATGCTTTCAAGTGTTCTAATGAGAATCTTCCTTCTCTCTTCTCCTCTCTCATCCTTGCTATGGTTTACTGTCAAAGTGACTTCCATGCATCATTTTAATCCTTCCTTGTTCTTGGAAATGCTAAAGCACTTATTCACAAATTGTATCCTATGATTTTGTTCATGGAGGAAACACTCTCACCTCAGAAACTGTGCTCGAATTGTACTCTTCACTACACAGGGAACATTTATTCTAACTTATTTGTCCCCTACATTTCTTTCTCTTCTTTTCTGTACTCATGATTTTTTATGCACTCTCTTAGTTCCCAGATTCCTAGGATTGATAGCACTGGCCTTAATATGTCTATGTTCTTTACTACAAATCTAATACACATATGCAGAAAGTATTTAGTTTTTTTATTGCATGTTCAAAAATAACAAACCCACTTTGGTGGGTACATTATAACTTAATTCTGAACATTAAAAAAATCATAACAGATATATTAAATTTACAGTGTTTTTGAAAACTTAATGTTAAAACTACATATTTAAAATCCTGGCCTTCTGGGCTTCTCTCCTGTCTTCCCCATACCTGATCCAGCAGTGTGGTTTGGGAGCCAAGGGGATCCTCTAGAAATTCCCAGGTACCAGGAATGTGAGAAGCTTCCAATCCCAATGGGGATGACCTTAGCTATAATGCCAAACAGTGGGAAGATGGAACCTAAAGATGTCACCTTCAGCTGCTATACATGACCCCAATTTGAGACATGGTGCCACCCACACATCTTCAAAATTCTTGAGTCAGAATTGTTACTGTCTAAAGTAAATTCAGGGACAAATTGGTGCAGGGACTGAAGGAAAAGTCATCCAAAGACAGCCCACCTTGTACAGGTACCAAACCTTGACACTATTATTGATGCCATGTTGTACTTGCAGACAGGGGACTAGAATGGCAGTTCTCTGCGAGGATCTACCAGTAGCTGACAGATGCAGATACGTACAGCTTATCATTGGTCTCAGGTTGGGAACCCTTAAGGAAAAGTTAGGGGAAGGACATAAAGAGCTGAAGGAGATGGCAACCCCATAAGAAGAACAACAGTATCAACTACCCAGACCCCTCAGAGCTCTCAGAGACTAAGTCACCAACTGAAGAATGTACATAAGTTGGTCCATGACCCCCCCCCCAATACATATGTAGCGGAGGATTGCTTTATCTGACCTCAATGGGAAAGGACAAGGATGCCCTTAATCCTGTAGAAAGGATGCTCCAGGTAAGGGGGATGCTAGCAGGGTGAGGAGAGCTCTTGGGGGAACACCGTTTCAGAAGCAAAGGGGAGAAGGGGAGTAGGTGAGGTGAAAACTCACGCAGGGATGACCAGGAAGCGGGGCAACATTTGGAGTGTAAATAGATAAAATTATTAATAAAAACCTCTATATTTATTCATGATAGATAAAGAGTAATAGATTAATTTGTTTGGCAAAGGACACTGTAGAGTGCCTATCATTTAGCTTTTGGAAAGGCTTTTTTTTTCTTTTTTTTAAAATTGGATATATTTTTATTTACATTTCAAATGATTTCCCCTTTCCTGATACCCCCCCTCCCCGAAAGTCCCATAAGCTCTCTTCTCTCCCTCTGTTCCCCAATCAACCCCCTCCCGCTTCCCTGTCCTGGTATTCCCCCTACACTGCTGCATCGAGCCTTTCCAGGACCAGGGGCCTCTCCTTCCTTCTTCTTGGGCATCATTTGATATGTGAATTGTTTCTTGGATATTCCAAGTTTCTGGGCTAATATCCACTTCTCAGTGACTGCATACCATGTGTGTTCTTTTGTGACTGGGTTACCTCACTTAGGATGATATTTTCCAGTTCCACCCATTTGTCTAAGAATTTCATGGATTCATTGTTTTTAATTGCAGAGTAGTATTCCATAATGCAAATATACCACATCTTCTGAATCCATTCCTCCATTGAGGGACATCTGGGTTCTTTCCAGTCTCTGGCTATTATAAATAAGGCTGCTATGAACATAGTGGAGTGCTGCTCACTGCTGTCCTTCAGATCTCAGTGAAAGAGAAAACTAGAGGAGAAATGAAAACTGGGAGGTTTGGATCTGGAGAGATCTTGAGTGATTTTGAAGTATACAAGCAAGGTTCTAGAGAAGCTGTAATTGCTACAGAGATTAAAGCCATTAGAGAGAAATCTCAAGCCTTTGCTGGGCAGTAGGGAAGGATCCCTGAAGGCAAAAGCCTGCCCCCACCCCTACCACATGCTCTTCTAGTAGTGTCTCTAAAATATAAATGTATTTCAATGTAAAGAACCTAATTTTCTACTGAATTGATTTCTCTACTGAAGAAGAAAAATCGAAGAACATGACTTCTTAGGTCAGCACAAGAAAACAGATAGTTCAAAGGAGCTGGGCTCCATCTTGAGCTCACAGCTGAAAGTACAGCATATGATATTGGGTTTGCAGATATGCAAGAGACAATATGGATGTGGTCATGGAGGGCCTACAACCATAGTTTATTTTTTCCTTAGAGAAATAACCTCTTTATCCTCAGAACATTAAATATTTTCCTATTTCTTGAACATGGATTCTTAAATTAGCCAATTTCTAAAAACTATGAGGTAAAGCTTGAAGTAATGAGGAAAACACACCTTCATCCATCACCTATATCAGAGTTAAACAGAAAGAATAAGCAAATAAATAAAAAATGAAAATAACCAATCAACCCAGAACACTTCCTGTCCCTAGGTGCTTATCCTTCCTCTTTGATGCACAGGGTTACTTTTTGATTAAGAGGACAGTTTTCTCAAGACATTTCAACTATAGTGATATTCTCTTTATTCTTACTTTCATCATATTTCTTTTAATTTTGGTTATGAGCCTAGCTTTTAATGGCAGATCTATCTCCCCCAGACCCCTGAACTTAATTCTAACCACTAACTCTGATGAATAGTTGACTATTGATGAAGCAGGTACAGTTGTCTCAAATTCCTGCCTGACTGCATTCTCTTCCATCACTGGATGTACCCTCAAACTCTGGATGCCTTCTTCCTTGCTTAAGTTGCTTTGACACGTAATTGATCACAGTAATAGGCACATTGACTAATACAGTGGTCTCTGTCATATTAGGCTGGAGCCTAAAAGTATAACCTGAATACCACATATGTGCAGACAAATCACTGTCAATTCTTATACTTTCCAATGTTCATTCTGTTGCTGTCTTGGAGAAACCAGAATCCATCTTCCTGGAATGAATATTGCCCCTGGCTGGATGTGGGGTTAGGAAGCCTGACAGAGACAAATGAGGGATCCACTTGCTGGTGGCTTCATCTAGCATGCAAGCAGTGCACTGGATAATTTGTGAGATACTACACTAAGTGGCTGAATTTCTGAGCAAAAATGTCAACATGGCTGCTGATTTGATACCTCTTGCTATTGTGTTCAAGAAGTCTAGTGGTACGTTATAACAGGAGACACAGTGAAAAGGGGTCTGACAAAATAGACATACAGTTGAACTAGTTTTATGAGTTTTGTCATTACATACCTAATGTAATTCACAGTCATCTCTGGGAATACTGGTTACAGATCTGGTCAGTATCCATCATCTTGGCCAGTACTTAAATAATCTTGTTTCAAATTTGGTTCAAACTTTTGGTTGTGATCTTAATCCTCACCCTGTGGTATTAACAGTACAATACAAATATTTACAGCTACTGTATTTTACTCAAGATTATGCTTGTTATGTTCATGTATGTTATTATCTTCAGTTGTAGAAAAATTCTTTTCCATGGCCATGTAGAATTATATTATTTGAATATATCATAATTTATTTAATGTTTGTTCAACTGATGGGCATATACCAATGCCTTGGTTTAGCTTTATTTTGAATAGATGCTTTATTTTTTAGTAAACTTATAAAATTTATTTTAAACTCTACAATTCAGTATTGACATCTTTTAAGGCATCAAAATAATTTATAATAGTTAAAATGCCTCTTAAATATACATGATGTCTTCTGAAGCTAAAAGTAATATGCACTCAACCAGTTTTAAAAATCAATTTGGAACACTAAACACGATAGAAGTAGAAAAAATCTCTTATGAAGTCCTCTATGAAAGGAAATTGTGACAAGTTCCTGATTAGACAGAAACTGTTCCACTTCCAAGGGAGAATACACATTGTAACTGTGTCTTCATAGAAAGAATTGGGTAGTGTTCCTTCTGTTTCTATTTTGTGGAATATTTTGAAGAGTAGAGGTCTCCTTTGAAGATCTGATAGATTTTTTTTGCCCTAAACCCATATGGTCCGGGGCTTTATTTGGTTGACAGACTTTCAATGACTGCTTCTCTTCCTTTAGGGGTTATGGAACTATTTAGATGGTTTATCTGATCCTGATTTAACTTTTGTATTTGATATCTGTCTAGAAAATTGTACATTTCATCCAGATTTTCCAGTTTTGTTGAGTATAGCCTTTTGTAGTAGGATCTGACGATTATTTTGAATTTCCTCAGTTTCTGTTGTTAAATCTCCCTTTTCAATTCTGATCTTGTTAATTTGGATACTGTCTCTGTGGCCTCTGATTAGTCTGGATAAGGGTTCATCTATCTTGTTGATTTTCTCAAAGAACCAGCTCCTGGTTTTGTTGATCCTTTGTATAGTTCTTTTTTGTTTCTATTTGGCTGATTTCAGTCCTGAGTTCAATTATTTCCTGCTGTCTACTCCTCTTGGGTGTATTTGCTTCTTTTTGTTCTAGGGCTTTCATGTGTGCTGTTAACTCAATGATATCTTGCTCAAGGAATAAAAATAAAGAAGAAAATTAAAGACTTTAGAATTTAATGAGAATGAAGCCACAACATAACTAAACTTATGGGACACAATGAAAGCGCTGCTAAGAGGAAAACTCATAGCTCTGATAGCCTCCAAAAAGAACCTGGAGAGAGAACAGATGCTTTATTAATGTAAGTTTTTAATATAAACGAATATGTATCTATCTTAATTAGCATATAAGTAAATACTAAGTTATAATACCACACACACACACACACACCTCAAGATAAGCAATTTCACATTCTTCTCATAATGAATTACTATTCTAAATGTCCATGCACTTCCAAAGATTTATTGGTACCTGTCTTTCTGTTTCCAGGCATTTTTGTTTCTTAGTAGAATCATTCTGACCTGGTTATCAATTTTTCTGCAAGACAGAACAATTATCAATACAAGTAATCTGAGGTAGATTTGTTACGTACAGACTGGTAAGTAGCAAGACAAGAGACGTGGAATCCACTGCAAATGGATCCGCCAAGGCTTAGCGGCTCTGGGAAGGCAATGTCTGCCTTTCATGTTTAACAAATACACCTTACACAATCTGGACAGTACCTGAGTTTTGTGCCCAGGGAAATATGTGAGATGTAGGACTACAATGCTGGAGAAATTCTTGTTTCTAGATGATGTTCAGAATAAAACCTGAGCCACACCAGATTACTTGTATCTCAAAACATTATGCTTCATATTGAGAACAGAGAAGTTGGGTCATTCCAATGTTTCCCAAAAGCTGTCCTCAGTGTGAAAAGTAGGCTATCATTGCAAGCTTAATTTCTACACTCATTATACTGTGTATGTGTTAAATGTTAATTTGTCACTCTAATTTTTATTTTTGAAGAAACCTGTTCAAGACTGTTATTGCTAGGAAAAAAGTGCTGATTATCTGTACAGATTGTGAATCTGTTCTGTTTATAAATGTTTGCCCTGATTTCATTTGTAGGAAAATAAATTCTTTGTAATTGATGAAATCCAGCCATGAAGACTGGAATTAAAAGAAAAAACTACTTAAACATGTCTTAATCTGATTTATTAAAGGGAAAACATTAAGTCTGTATACATGCACTCAAAAAAATTACATTCATTAAATTAATATTTTTTCACAATTAAAATAAATATACAAGTTTTAATTAGTACATATATGCAATCAGATGATTATTTATGTATATATAATCATATATGTAGTCACCTATACATATATTTATATATATATACAAATACATGCATGTACATATATCCAGATCTACATGTATATACATATATACATGCATGTATATACACATATATGCCTATACACATATATACATATACACATATGTGCATATATGCATACATATATATTGCCTGGGATGCTTATTTTAAAAAGTGTTTAATTTGATTTTAAATGATTAGCTGAAAATATAAAGTACCATAAACTATATTATTTAAAAGTAATGTTTTTAGAAAAACCAACAGAAAACTTTTATAGAGTGAAAAACAATACTTGTCACAGTTTAACATGGTTTTAAAATAAATGATGTCACTTGGTATTAAAACAACAAAGTTACACAAAAAATAAACTTATGAAAATCAGATAAAGCCTCTGTATTTACTGCATAGGAATAACCAAAGGAATATCTCAATTTATTCCTGTTTCTGCAAGATTTTTGCTTCTTATTCATGAATTTTACAAACCTTCTCTCTCTCTTCCCTCATTTAGGTAAATGCATAGCAGGATTTCTCATTGCCTAAAGGAAAATCCATTACTTAAGCATCATCAGTCACTTAGTGCAAAGCTCTATTAGCTTTTACATAGTGCATGGTAATTAGCCTAAGGCAGCCCTCCACAGTTCAGGGGTGTGAAAACCTACTACTCTGGGGCCACTTGGTCACTTTCAACCCCGCCAGTAAAGTCAACTCATCATAAAGTCCATCTTTCTTCCTTCCTTGTAATATTTCTAATTAGCAGTGGTCTACATCTCTGCCTGCCTTTCTTCTCCACCGCATTACACTATTCGAATACAGGAGTGAGAATATTGATTGCTTTTCATGGCTTCTTTTCTTTAAACCATTTTCAAAAAACCGAGAGAGTACTATGTTTTGAGAATAAACATCATATGATTCCTCAAAGACGTAATTTTTCTTTATAACACTTCATTGGCTTGCACTAGATTTCTTCGAGGAAATGAAATCTTTTAAAATAAAATAATATTGAAATATCTACCAATACTGAGACCACTGGAGACAATAATAACACAATTCTCTCTCGGAAGTACAACAGAGCCGTCAACAAATACTTCTAGCTGTTTACACAATTTAGAGTACCCAAAGTAATCTAGAAATGAATGTATGATTAAATGATGAATCTAAGCATCAATTCAAGTTAGTCATGTTGTAGAGGAATTTTGTTCCATCAACATGGCTGCTCTGGCAAGAGATCACATCCAAAGACCTTCTAAGTGTATGTGATCTGGCTGGAATGCAGACATGCCCTGGATTACACTATAATCCACCTGGAATACGAACACTTCCGTAGTACACATCTTTAATCTCAACAACGAAAGTGAGGTTATTTTATAGAAGGAAGCAGCAATGTCTGAATGTTCACATCTAATTGGAGGGCAATTCTGTGAGCAGAGTCAGTTGGAAGTTCAGTTAGATCTGTCATTGCATTACAGGGCAGTTCACTTCAGTCGGTTTGATGCAGACTAGTTCAGGCAATGCAGTGCAGAGGAGTTGAGTTCATTTCTGAGTTTGTGAAGAAACAGTTGAAGCCAGAGACTATGAAGGACCTAGAAGATTACAATAAACTGCCATTGTTTCCTAGAACAATTCGGTGAGAAGTCCAGAGAAGCTAGATTGAAGAGGCATTCAAACCAGCCAGCCAGCGTTCATAAAGAACTACAAAAGTTGAGCTTATTCAGCAGTATTCCTCTGAAATAATGATTACATCAGGTGAATAAAAGATACTTTTCCAGTCTGCTTGTGGACATACTGCTGATTATGCCAATGTGTCCCCTGTCTGGATACCACTTGTGTTATAACTTGGAAATGGTTAGAATGTAGATAGAGAACACACACACACACACACACACACACACACACACATACACACACACACACACACACACACACACACAGAGAGAGAGAGAGAGAGAGAGAGAGAGAGAGAGAGAGAGAGAGAGAGAGAGAGAGAGTTAACAGTGTCCCTGATAGTACCAAACCTTGCTGGAAGGAAAAATAATTTATTTCGTCACTAACATAAAATAGGATATGATTATTGACTGATTTATGATTCCTTGTGTTCCTTACTGTAGTGGCTATTCCTGGTTGTCAACTTGACTATATCTAGAATGAATTACAATCCAGAAACTGTAATCCTGATCCTGAGAATAGGAGATACAAGTTTCTGACCAGGATATTGGCATGAAGATCTTGAGACAGTGGCTATGAATCCCAGAAGACTAAGGTAAGGAGATTTCTGAGTTCAAGGTCATCTGGGACAAAGCATGTTCCTCATCCAGGCTCAGTGGGCCACATCTTCTGTAGATGACCTACATAAGGACACTGAAAGAAGGAAGATTAGCTCTTTCCTCTTTGCTTGCTTGCCTCGTGGGACTGAGCAAATGCTAGATTCTTAGACTTTCATTCACATTTGCTGCTGTCCATTGCTGGGAAGTTGAACTACAGACTGTATGTCATCAACAAATTCCCTTACTATATAGAGACTACCCATAATTTCTGTGACTCTAGAGAACCCTGACTAATACACTTACCCTGATTTATTTTGAAAAGAAAAATAGCTTTATTAGACAAACTATCTTATTATCAGTTGTTTCCATATTTGTCTACACTAAATAGACTTTGAGAATATATATGTGTATGTGTACACACACACACACATACATATACACACATGTGTGCACACACTTCTGTGTGTGTGTGTGTGTGTGTGTGTGTGTGTGTGTGTGTGTAGTGCTATTATTTTATTCTTTGCTCCAAGTTATACAGGGATACAGATTAACTTAAAAGAATTTTCCCCTCTTTAAAAACAGGAAGTCAAATCCCAGAATTCATGTGTATTCCTCCTCTCTTGTTTGTCTGATTACATTGACAGAGGCTCTCTCAGTCCTAAAACAGTTATTGTGGTCTTCCTTAGAGCACCTGAAATTTTCAAGCTGAAATAAGTCACTTCTTACTCAAGCATATTTAAGACTCGTGTTTTAAGTAGAATTTACATTTGTACATTCCAAATTTTAAGCTGAAATTACTACATTACTGAAAAGAAGTATTCCATTTTAAAGTTTAACTTTAATTATTTTCATCAGATATGGGAAATCCAAGAATATAAACTTCAAAGAAGTCAACCTTATTAAATTTGTATGAAATAATTTTATCAATATTCTTTATGTGTTAGGAAAATTATTTCATGTTTAAGGAAAAAAATAAAACAAAAAGGAGACATAAACAAAGGAAGATTCCAAGTAGGGAAATACAAGAATCGGCAAACCAGGGATAATATGAGATTGGATACCAATGCAAATACAGTCATTACCTTTTATACAAAAGTCAAGAAATTTTAAAAAAATGAGTTGGTCCCATAATATATAAACGTGAAAAATTGTTGATTGTAGAGAATATCCATTGACACTTTGAAAGGTTTCAGAGTAAGCCCAGTTAGTGTAGAAATAAATAGAAACAACCGATTGTTAGACGGTTTATAATGATAAACTATCTCTGATAATGAGGTGATTTTTCTTTTTAAAATAAATTCAGGATTAAAACAAAAGGAATCAGAAATCGGTAAGTAAAAATATTCATTTTTATGTCAGTGATAAAAGAATGTGTTTCTCTTCCAACAAGGTTTGGTAAAATCTAAGACACTTTTCTTTGCATAGCCAGGGCAGAACTAGAGATAAATGCTACACATACCCAATAGAACACGTGAAGGATTCTGTTAAAGATTCTATTATATACATGTCCTACAACAAGTGATCAGATAGCAGAAAACAACACTAATATTGAGGTTGAAGAATTATGATCTAAATAAATAACTTCATATCCTTGAGGGTTATTAGGCCATTCAAAGCAAATTTAACAGACTAGATATGCATTAAAGAGTATCCATAGAGTTAATATATAAAAATATGCAAACCAAAATATGAAAAGATTTAATCAATCAGATATTTTCAAGCATTTCTTAAAAGATCTTTCACTTAAAACATAAAATAATTACTTTGCACACAGAAACAAGTAAATTTCAGATGAATTTGCAAACTATCAATACAGCTATCAAAAAGATAACAGACTATTAACTGAAAAATTCAAGATAAGAAGATAAGGAGGAATGAGGGAAATGTGATTTAACTTGAAAAGGCAAGAGATTAGTATTGAAGAAAGAAAACATAGAAAAAGAAGTGAATGAAAATCAAAACATATCAATAGTTTGATTGAATGTAAATGGATTAAAATTCTACGTAAAAATCAAATATTGTGTTACTAGATAATAAAGACCTTGGAGAATTTTTAAATAATTATCTAAAAATAATTATAATTGATACCTAATTGATGAATAGACTGAAGAAAGCATATATAATGCATATAATGCTGATATGATGCATATAATACCAAAAGTACATTTTAATATATTGTTTAAGAGGAAAAAATAATAAGCATTAAAAGTATATTTTAGAATTTAAAAGACTTAATCAAACAATATGAAAGTACTATATCTGCATATGCTCAATAACAAAACATCCTTAAAAAGCAATATGGATAGCTTTTCATAATCTTTTTTAACTGATTTAAAAATGCACAAAGTATGCAAGGATATGAAATAATAGAACAAGACTATCATCAAGAGACACATTGAAGAAAGATGTAAAATATACAGAGTAAAACAAAATCATTTATTCTCGATATTACAACAGTTATAATAAGGGAGCATAAGCAAGCAAAATACAAAAAAAAAAAAAAGAAAATATAAATCTCCAGGGATTCTTTGCCAGGGTAAAGACACATCTTTCAAAATAAATATAACAACTATAAGAAAGGATGATTATGTACTTAACAATTGTGATATAGCTATGAAATTTATATTTTGAGGAGTAATAAATATTCTTCTCTTTAATTTCAGAGCTAAATGAGTTATTAATCAGGATCATGAGAAAAATGAATTGTAAGTCAATTCGGTTTCTCTCAGGTTTCATGACTTAGTATATCTGTTAAAGGGGCTGGAGAGATGGCTCAGAGGTTAAGAGCACTGACTGCTCTTTCATAGGTCTTGAGTTCAATTCCCAGCAATCACAAGGTCAATGACAACCATCTATAACGGGATCAGATGCCCTCTTCTGATGTGTCTGAAGAGAGTGGCAGGGTACTCACATATATAAAAAAAATAAACCTTTATATGTCTTGATCTGATTGTTGTACATATTCATCTGTGTTCTGCCCTGAGCAAATGTACCTTTTAAACAGTAATAATGCAGATACCTATCAAGTTTTACATGTGTACATGTTTATCTCATGACTGTTCTATCCTATTCTTCTGAAAGAAATACCGTCATTTGAAAAAAACAGAGCATAATAACTCTGAACTATATTTTATAACTCTTAGATCAGAGATATTTAAAGTCTAAGATAAATGACTGAATTACGATCAGGAAACTAACCCAAGATAAGAGCAGGAAATTGTTTACAAATGCAAAATTTAACTAGCAGGATTTATTTTGGGCAAGAGCTGTGTAAAATCCTGGCCACACATGATGGGATTTTCACTTTGTAATTTGCCATGAAATTCAATTCAGTTGTTGGCAGGATTCTCAAAGGTGTGTATGACAATCCATTAATAAATTATTCTCATTATGGATTTAGAACATAATTAAATCTTGATCACCATCGTCAGTCCGAAACACATGGTGTTTGCATTTTTCCTAGGGCACTCTCCAGTTCTGCTGTACTGATAAAAGATGAAAAAGCAAAGTGAAGTGTTGATGTCCAGGTGCTTCTGAACAGCGTTCTTTAGAGAGCTGCCTAGGTATCTGAAAGGCACAGACCTGGGGTTCTATTTCTGAGAGAAAGCAGTAGCTGGCTGAGAAAATGGATAGAGAGAATGATGAATGAAATCAAGGTTTGCTATGATTTGAAGAAATAAGGGGAGCTAACAGTTTCATTCTTTTGCTGAGGATTTATTTTCTTCCAGCTTCTTGAGGAGTTCTGAAAACACTTCCGGAAGCCATGCTGCTGCTATATCCCATAGTCTACATTGCCTCCTTTCCTGTTTATCCTTTCATTTCTTTCCTGTACCACTATACACCCCGTGGAACATTCCTTATGGACACATATTCAGTTATCCTAATTGTGAAGTTTATGAGAAGAAAAACTATAAAAATTAAATTAGAGAAAAACATGACCTTTCTTATCTCACTGGAATAGAACAAAGAAAATATATTGGTGCATAGTTACTTACTTGGTTTAGAATGTATTTTAGAAAAAAATACATATGCAATTAAAATATTTTGGGTATATTTATGATATAATGATATTTTACATTTATTCCAGTGTAAAAATACAGAATTAAAATCAATAAGGTCGAATATGGAAATTGCAGCAATGTAGGAAGGTACATCAGAAAATCTTTGGAAAAAAATGCTACATGTATTATGTCAATTTTTCCAAGAAAAAGAGCATATCTTTAAGTATTTATTAGCTTAGATCTAAAGGAAACATTCGTTGTAAAATATGTACATTCTAGGAAAACTGAGAATAAAACTATGGTTAAAATCTTTCAGGAATAGAAAAACAACAATTATTTTATTCATATAAACATGCTTGCTCCATGTTGGAATAAAAGTAAATACTTGTAAAAGTTTAGATTGGAGAATAAACCCACTGGAATCATTTGTTCTAAGGGAGTTAATAAGGATGAAGAAAAACCTGTGTTGATATCATGGTCATTATGGTCATTACGTCAATCAGATTCAAGCCAACTTTTAATATGCAGCAGTCAATTGTGAATTTGAAGAAAAATGAAATATTGGATGATGCTTCATTGTTTCTTCGGAAAGCCTTCATTTTTGCATTTCAGTTTTCGATTGATACACTGTGACTGCTTCCTTTGCCTTTTTTATTTCCAATGCCCTTCTGTTTTTAGAGTAATACTCTATAACTGAGCTGCCAAGGGACCTGCATTTAAGCCAGGTTATTTTTCCTTTCCAACTACACTATTTCATAAGAAACTGACTTTAGGTATTCAAAGGAAAAAATAATGAGACAGGGTAAGCACAGATGTATGACAGCAATCGTGGGACAATTTTCCTCCAAGAATAAAACTTTCCTTGCCCAGAAAAACCAATCAACGTGAATTAAACAGTACATATATAAATTGGAGTGGTCTCCATTTTCGATGTTTTTTGAGAATATAACCTAAGATCTAGTGTATAAACTAGACATTGTGATTTGTAAACACAATACTTAAAAAAGATTATTAGAATGGGCTTGGATTATATTTGGGACAAATTATTGCAATAGCATTTATAAGTTTCCTGTGATGGTTTGAATATGCTTGGCCCAGGGAGTAGGACTATTAGGAGTTGTGTCCTGGTTGGAGTGGGTGTGGCCTTGTTGGAATAGTTGTGTCACTGTAGGCATGACCCTCTTCCTAGTTGCCTGGACAATAATCTTCTTCTGTCTGATTTTGGATAAAAGATGTAGAATTCTCAACTCCTCCAGCCACACATCTTCCTAGATGCTGCCATGTTCCCGCCTTGATGAAAATTACTAAACCTCTGATCCTATAAGTCAGCCCCAATTAAATGTTGTCCTTATTAAAGTTGCCTTGGTCATGATGTCTGTTCACAGCAGTAAAACCCAATTTAAGACATTTCCCTTGGTTCAAACCTAAGCGTTGTAAACAAATAGCCTGTCTTAGTCAGGATTTCTATTCTTACACATATCATCATGATCAAAAACTAAATTAGGGTGTGAAGGATTTATTTATTCAGCTTACACTTCCACATTGCTGTTCATCACCAAAGGAAGTTAGGACTGGAACTCACACAGGGTAGTAACCTGGAATCCAGAGCCAATGAAGAAGCTGTGGAGGAATGCTGCTTACTGGATTGCTTCCCCTCGCTTACTCAACTTGCTTTCCTATAGAACTCAGGAGTACCAGTCCAGGGATGGCACTGGCACAATGGGCTAGGCCCTCCTCCCTTGTTCCCTCATGGAGAAAATGTCTTACATCTGGATCTCATGGAGGCATTTCTTCAAGGGAGGCTCATTTCTCTGTGATAACTCCAGCTTGTGTCAAGTTGACACACAAAACCAACCAGTACACAGTCCAACAGACATTCCTGAAAGACCCATAACCAAAAACCAAGGGTGGGTATGGTTACTTTGTAGTAGGAATCGTAGATTCCTTTCTGTATTTGTTTCCAAATTGATTTTGTGTTTTTAGGACTAATATTTAACTCAATGTCTAGATGAAGACAATCTTGAACATCTGATGCTCCTATCTATTGCGATGCTAGCATTACAGGAAGAGATTTATACAACTGATTTGCGATTTCATTACTTAACGCTTGAAACTTTTTATATTTAATCTCTGAAATGGTTTTTATAATTCAATTTATTTTTATTTTCTTAACACTTATTTTGATTTGGTTCTGGAAAAAGAGATTACATAATACAAAGAGTGAAATTAATTGCAATGCATCTCAGTCTCGCACTGAGTTCATATAAGCAGCTTCCCAATTGTGTCCAGAGGACACTGTTCACTTTTATTAATCTACGTCCTCTGGCTGTCGCACCCATTCTGTCCTCCATTCTATGATTATCTCTGAGCCTCAGGAGAAAAGAATGCAGTATGTATGATTAATTTAAGACTGAGTATTATGTTTTATCTTATTTTGATCACTATGGGCAGTTGTGGGTCACTTGCAATCAACATCTACTTCATAAATGTTTTCAGATTAAAATTCAGACATATATTATCTGTGGGTACTAAAATAAGTCTTTAAAAGTGTGTTTAACACCATATACTTTTAGCAGCACCATAGTAGTAGATCTCACACAGAACCAAAGACCTCTAACTCAGGATTTTAGTCAAATAATGATGCTAGGTATAGGTTTCATCTTGTGGAGTTAGGGTTAAATCAATCATAAGGTGACTGCTTTCTCTTATAACATTCAGTCCACTATTTCATTAGTGAGATATCACCTCATTTCAGTCAATATTATACTTGGGAGTGTTTATAGCTGGGTGTGAATTATAATTAGTTTTTACCTAGAATATCTTATACAGCATGTTTCAGTTCTGTGAAAGCTATCCACTAATGATAAACTTACTGGTTTAAACCATTTGAAGTTGGCAAATCATACAATTCAGATTTGTGATGTCTAGAACTTAATAGTACTTTATCAAGAACTTATGTTTGGATATTAAATCCTAACATAAATATTATCATTTCATGAAATCAGAATTTCCCAGAAATATATGCATCCAAAAGGTCTTGTCATATCTTTTTTTGGCTTATGTTTCCTTTCCAAGCCCCTTTGTGCAATAATTAAAAAAAAACCTTTGCTAATATTAGATAATTAATTCTTCTTATTTAAATAAAGCAAGAATATTAACTATACATTTTACAATAGTTCAAAATATTCATACATGAATATATAGCTATGCTTCTACTAGGAATATTCTGCATAACTATGAAGATGGAAGCACCAGAATGACATTCAAAGTAATATGAGATAGAGAAAAGCCTCAGAAGATTCATCTAGAGCTCCAAAAATATAAATATTCCATGTAATTTTTTTTTACTGTTTCTATTAGTGTGATAAAGAGCAAGACAATGGCAGCCTGTGAGAAGCTATACAAGTCAGAGTGGACAAACATTAAAAGAGAAAAGTAACTAAGAACAAGAGAAATATCCAAGCATGGCCATACATCAAAAACTTCCCACCATTACAGTATCTGACATAAGAAACATAACTTGACATTTGTCATTAATAAAAGGACTGAAAGATTAGGGGCTGTGGGAACAGCATCAGGGTCACAAAGGACAAAGTCAAAAGGGACACGTGATAGCAGAGTTAGAAACGATGAAGGTTCTCGAAAGGATGTGATCCAAGGATGTGATCCAAGAAAGGTCAGGTGGTCCTTTGGAGCTGGAAAAGTCCCACCTGAATTCTTCAGAAAGAAGAAAGTGATCCTTTGATTTTCATTTTCAGACATGAATTTCTATAATTCTGATCTATGAAGCTGACCAAGACAGCATTTGTTTTGCTTTATTTTGGCACATGTATTAGTGACAGGAAACTAGAGAAAAAAAAAGAAACAAGCATATATATATATATACATCCACATTTGAAATAACAAGAATATATCTTTAAAAAGAAAAAAGGAAAGCTTGTATTTGGATCTCATTATGTTCATTAAATGCTCTCCCAGCACTTATCACTAATTCTCTCTCTCTCTCTCTCTCTCTCTCTCTCTCTCTCTCTCTCTCTCTCTCTCTCTCTCTCTCTGTGTGTGTGTGTGTGTGTGTGTGTGTGTGTGTGTGTGTGTGCATGTATGTGTAAGAGAAAGAGACAGAAATGGAAAGAAGGTTGACTTATTCTTTTATTGTTATGGGTATTATTTGACATTTCAAAATAATAAATTTTAATTTAGATCCAATTCATTACCAAATATATATCATGATAAAATACATAGGTCATTTATCAATTTCTAACAAATTTTTCAACAGGCAAACTTGCATATTTTTCTATACTTTTGATTAATAGAAGTCAAACTTCCATATGCAGAGTCATGGTGTACAAAAAGATTTCAGTGAAATTTAGAAACCAGTAACTGTAATCAATATGGCTAAGCATGATGCATTTTTGCAGGAAATATGAAAAATCATAACTCATTTCAGGCCTACAGTTAAAAGTGGCAATATAATAATGTTTTGTAATAATAGTTTTTTTTAACTTAAGATAGGAAGAGTAAATTTTGTATGTAGTTTATATAACACATTTTCAATTAAAAGTTTTCCTCTCCAATTTACTTCCAGCATTAGAAAATAACAAATTTCTTTCTCCACATCCTCATATACCCAGAGACTTTACCTGCATGCAATAAGGACACATGCTCCACTATATTCATAGCAGCCTTATTTATAATAGCCAGAAGCTGGAAAGAACCCAGATGTCCCTCAACGGAGGAATGGATTCAGAAGATGTGGTATATTTACACAATGGAATACTACTCTGCAATTAAAAACAATGAATTCACGAAATTCCTAGGCAAATGGTCAGAACTTGAAAATATCATCCTTAGTGAGGTAACCCAATCACAAAAGATCACACATGGTATGAAGTCACTGATAAGGGGATATTGACCCAGAATCTCAGAATACCCTAGACACAATCAGCATATCAATAGATTTCTAAAAAGATGGAAGGAGAGACCCCTGGTCCTGGAAAGACTGGATGTAGGGGAATGCCAGGACAGAGTAATGAGAGGGGGTTGAACGGAGAAAAGAGGGAGGGAAGGGGGCTTATGGGACTTTCGGGGAGGGAGGAAACGGGAAAGGGGAAGTGATTTGGAATGTAAATTAAAAAAATAAAATAAAATTAAATTAAAAAAAAAAAAAAAAAAAAAAAAGAAAATAACAAATTTCTCACAAAGTTTTTAGATCTAATTAATTTTTGTCCACAGGAATTCTAAATAACTCCAGAGTAAAGCACTGATTTAATTTGTTGCTACTTATATTGGTTAAATATGAAGAAAAACAACCCTTGCCAACTCTTCTGAAAATAACCTCAATTCTCCCCGACCCCTCACAATATGGTCTTTGCTCTGTTTTATTCTAAGTTTCTTTATGTTATGAATGTATGCCAAGTTTCTCATTTTAGAAAAAGAGTTCCCCAAGGTTGTAGACTAGAGACTTTACTTTGATTAGTAAACGATTTCCAAACTCTGGGGTACTATCTGTGAATTCCTCAGGATTGCTTTCTAAATAAATAGAAGAGAAGATGTGCATGCTTCAAATGAGATGACTGACAACAATTTGTTTTCATTTTCTAAGGAACATCGTTTGCCGATGGAGATGTTTTCTTTGGCACAACTATTCTATATTAAATGTACAGTGCATGTATTTAATCAGATTTTTTTTCTGGTTCTTTTTGTTGTTGTTGTTGTTATTGTTATTCATTACATTTACAATCTCTTCCTTTACCCATTGCATGGATATATAGGATCACCAACTTGCATCCTAATTCAGCATATAAAACATAATTGTAAATTACCTGTGGCAAATTCTTGGGAGCTTTCCTAGACTTCGTTGTTATTTCTAAACATTCCAGTATTTAGTTATGTATTTACTGGTAGTTTGAAGCAGAGTGCACAGTGGAAGGAAATACTGGATTTTACTTAAGGCTGTACTCAGAGTCTATTATAGATAAGATGCATGATTTCTCAATGTGATGAAATTAATTTAAGTTTATGAGTCTGTATTATAGGAAGATCCTGTAACAGAATTAAGAGTTTTATTTGTAAGGGCAATGTAGTTCACAGCAGATATCTCATGAGAAAGATGCACTTTGCAGTGTTATAAACAATTTGCATACAATCCCATTATCTTCATAGTATGGTGACAACCTTCTAAGTCTTACAAGTTAAACTAAAGTCCATGTTGCTTTTATTTTTTCTAAGTTTTTTTTTTTAATTTACATTCCAAATGATTTCCCCTTTCCCGTTTCCTCCCTCCCCGAAAGTCCCATAAGCCCCCTTCCCTCCCTCTGGTCCATGTTGCTTTTACACAGTACATTTCTAGAGTCTGTTGTGGATAGCACTGGGCTTGTATTTTGATACAAATTCCACTCCTCAGAGGGGCTGCAGATGAGGAGTTGCCTTGTGAAGGAGTTGCCTTTTCTCCCCACCTTAACTTTTCAAATAAAGGCTTGATCCAATGATTGGGCAGGAGGAAGGGGGAGGAGCTGAGAGTTTGGGGGAGGAGAAAAGGATCAACAGAAAAGTGGAGGAGCTATGGAGTATCGAATGGAAGTGGGAGGAGCTACGAGGGATGGATGGAGAGGTTGCAGAGAGAGAAGCTCATGGCCTGGAGAAACCACAAGTTATATGGGATCATATTGATGGGAATAGAGTAGTGTAGTGGGAGATCTGCCCAATCTAGGCTTATAGATTGTATTGTTACTGATTGAGTTGAGATTTCTCTTACTAGGTAATTGTGTTGGAAACAAAGTAGGAACAAAGTCATTCAGAAATTTGTTACAATGCACATCATTATGAAATGTGTTGTTATTGTTGCTTCTAATTTTTCAATTCAGTGGCAGGGATTTGTTATGCGTCTTGGATTACTTGTGACTTTATATATAGGTCATGATATGCTCACACTTCCAAAATTCTCTTACCTTTGCCATAACAGTGCTAGAAATATAAGTACCTGGCTGCTGGGGAGACTCTTGGCATCCAGATTTTCCCTTCTCTCATATCTCAATATTTTCCAAAACATTTTTAATTAATCATTTTATTTGTTTACATTTCAAATGTTATCCCCTTCTCTGTCTTCCCTTCACAAAACCCCCACCCCATCCCCCTCACCTTTGACTCTAAGAGATTGCACCCATCCTCCCATTCCTGCCTCATCACTCTAGCATCCACCTTCTCTAGGGGCATCACGCCTCCACAAAACACCTCCCTTCCCACTGATGCCAAATGAGGCAGTCCTCTGCTACAAGTCAAATGTTAAATCACAGACAATAAGGAATGGAAATAATGTGACCCTTATTATCACCTGGGTTATTATCTTCAGGGAGTTTCTAGACTGTGGTACAGGGAGAGAAACATAATTTTCTATGGAAACACTGGACAGAAGAATTGGAGCTGAGAACATGGGAGGCAATAGCATCTGTAGTTTACCAAATACTGAAGAGGAGCAAATTCCACACCAAAAAAATATATTTGGTACTTGAAGCACTTTCACAGTAATGCTCTGAGAATAGAGGCTTGTAAAAAATTATCTGTCTTTTGAAGATGCTGCCTTGGGTCATGAGCTAAAGTATCTGAAATGATTAAAGGAAGGAGCTAAACATTTCAGGCAAGGCCTAGGGAAGAAAGGAGATTTTCTCCCCCTTTTATGATGTAGGATATTCCAAGACTGTGATGTTGTGATGTCTATAGTAAGTAAGGTGTTTTTTGAGCTCTCCCTCTCCTTCTCTTTCCCTCTCCCTCTCTCTCCTCCCTCTTTGTTTCCCTCTGTCCTTGCCTCCCTGCTTCCCTTCCTCCCTCCCTCCCTCCCTCCCTTTTTTCTGTTTTATCTCTTTCTGGGTTTATTTTTTGCTATTTTTTTCATCTGATTGGGGAAAGAGACTAGCAAGGAGAATGGACAATTAAAAGAACTTCAAATTCATAAACAAAATAGCCAAAAGATAAAAATATATTACACAGAATTAGAGGAAATCAAATTTTAAAGAAATTAATAATTTCTATAGAGTACAGTATAAAAGAGAAACACTGGGAGAAGTTTGAAATATGGTATTTGGTTGGCATAGGTTAAAAATCAGAGAGGCAGTGAATTTATAGCTAGCAATACCAACAGGAGAGAAGGAAATGAGATGAGAAGTCTAAGGTCAAGTTCAGGCAGAAAGTGTGAATGATGAGTTCCTCTTATCTTTACCACCCTCTTCATAATCCATTAATTTAGCTGCTGAGAATTCTCATATATACATATAGAACAAATGTTTAATTCAGACATCCTTGGATGAACCAAATGGGAATATAGAATCAGCCATAGCACCCAGCAAGATGGGAAAATCTCTAAATCTTGTTGCTAAAGAGGGAAACAGAAATTCTGCTTAGTGGAGAGTATAGCCCTGTGTAAGTATTCCTTTAGTCTTAGGTCTTTCCTGGTAAATCTATACAACCTATACAACAAGACCTAGAATTAAATACCTTTTCCAAGTCATTGAATCACGTACTGGAATAAGTATTCACATTGTATGTGAAAATAAAATTCAAACCTCTACTAGACAAAATGCATAGAGTGTCAAGTAATAAGTTAAAATATAAGAGATTAGCAACACACCAGGAGAACTGAATCTAGAATTGATGTGATCAAAAAGTATGAACTAACAGAGCACAATGCTAAAGGAAAATGAGTCATTCATCTCATAGCCTTGTTACAACTGAGATGTATCCTGAGCTAATATCTCTATCACTGTATCTATTACATGTAGCAGAATTTATTCTGTCATTCATTTTTATTTAATCCTCATAAAATAGTTGCTACAAATAACAAATTTTATGTACCTTTAAATACTTAAAACAAATCAATGCAATATAACAGAAATATAATATGAAGCATGAATTTAAGGTATACAATTTTATAAATTTCAGCTGGGTGTACTAGTGCATGCCTTTAATCCCAGCATTAGGAAGGCAGAGCTTGGTAGATCTCTGAATACCAGGCCATTCTTGTCTACAAAGTTCCATGACAGCCAGAAATATACAAACATTGTGTCAACAAAAACAAACAAAGTAAACCAAACAATTTGATGTTGCCTTATGTGTAAAGCTTTGCAAGCTTTCAACATAGTGCACTTATCAGTAAAATGTTAGAAGTTTCATTAGTACCTTTGTGGTTCTTCCTGTCCATGACAGAACAGTGTCATACTTGGCAGTCATTGATCTCATTCTTGACACATAAAAATAATTTGTATATATAAAAAGACTCCCATATTATAAACAAAATACAATCATTCTTGATGCATAACCCTTCCATTTATAGGTATCAGCATTCAAATAAGCAAAAAAAAACAAACAAAAACAAAAAGCAAAAGATAAGACAAACAACTACAAATGAAAGTAAACAACTCTATTGAATCTACTGAAGATTAGAATAGACAGGTAATATATCTGTCCAAGCCTCACTCTTATGTATCTCACATAGTAGCGAGAATAGATATAAAATGATTTATACAAAAACATCACAATAATAGTAATATCAGCAATCAAGAAACAGAATTATATCATCACTGAGTTTCAACATGGAAGCTGACATATATCACAATAATATTCAATTATATCTCTGCTATTAAAGGCAAAAGAAGTTGAAATATTTGCACATGTCACCAGTTATGTGCAGCCTTCTTGATCTGAACATATCTGAAATCATTTTAAAGTCTAGATTAAGAAAAGCTACTACAGGTGTAATACAAAAGTCAAACTTTCACAAACATATTATACTGATTACAAAGATCTGAGTGGAAAAAAGATTTGAAAATCTTACCAAGTAATGTATTTGGAAATATATAATGTAAAACTTTTGTTTTATTTTAACATATACTTATTGAGTATGTATGAACATGTGCATGCACCAAATGTGGGAGAGTACCAGTGAAGACCTGATGAATGCATCTGATTATGTGTCATTGGAGATACAGGGAGTGGTGGAACATGAAACAAGTAGATGTAACATAACTCAAGTTAAGAAGAGAAGTAAGTGTTCTTTCTCACTGTACCATCTTTTCTGTTCCAGAATATCCAATTTTAAATAATGAACTATCTTCTAGGAATTCCTTAAAACCTAGACATTATCTAAAATATATATATATTTAATAGCAGCCATGTAGCCCTGTGCTATCAACATAAAATTCTTAAGTAAAATAGACTGTTCCATATAATGATGAAGTAGAAATCACACTTTAAAATATTCCTCAAAATTGAAATTAATAAAAAAAAACCCTGGGATGTCAGGTTAGTGAATATGCTTTGTCTTACTGCTTCCCATGCAAATCCCTTCTTATTCAGTTTGAAGAATGTTCAGGGGAGTTGGTATTTTTAAAGTCTTTTAAGTATCTCCCATTATTAAAAGAGTTTGAGATGTACTGCAGTTGGCTTTATATTGAAAATTCCTCTTTAATAAGAAAATTATAATAATCTTTTCTCAAGAGAATGGAACCTCATACTAATAATTCATGTTTAGTATGTTAATTTTTGTCTACTTTCTCTGTTTCTCATGTGTATTGAAAATAAAAGCATACACAGACTCTTAATTCTACAGTCTTTAAGCCTCATTTTTGTCTCACACTCTACAGTGAATCCCAAGGTTATAACTTCCCCTAACCACCAGTCACACTGAAACAGTTCTCACAAAGAGATTTCCAAAAATATCATCATTGGGCAAAGTATTACGATCAACTCTCAGCCTTTGTTTTATCTTTATTTCAGCCTAGAATTTTTTTTATTAAACATATTCTTTATTTACATTTCAAATGATTTACCCTTTCCTTGTCCCCCCCCCTAAAAATCCCATAAGCCATCTCTTCTCAACCTAGAATTTTAAAAATCTATTTCATTCATTGTAGAATTCCAAGTGATAATATAAAACCTGGCACATAAGTATCTAGAATTAGTTCTCCTACAAGATCTTAGGGACTACTTTTTGGACCATGCTCAACTGTTCCAACGCCAACCTGAGAGTCAGACCAGCAGAGGACACAAATGTTATGAAACACCATTTATTCCTGTTTGCTATTGTCCCTTCTGAATTCCTTTGTCATGAGACCATTGCGAATATTGGCTATGCACACTGTTCATTATACTATACTTTATCTGTGCAGATTTTAGTTCTAGCTAAATATGATCAAAACGTATCTCAAGCATTCATAAATAGTTACAATGAAACACAATATTTTAAACCTGTCTGTGAGAATAACCAACTAAACAAAAACATTTTTAACATAAAATGCCCTAATTACATCTTCATTGAGAGATGATATATAATGAAAAGGTATAGTTTACTGCTGGATTTCTCAAGTTAAGCAAGTGCTTACAAAGTTTTCAGTCAAGAATAATCATGGAAAAATAAATGAGATTGTAAGGTCATTTTATGGAATGTTTGTTTTATTATTTTAAAGTTGATCCATTTTCTTTTAAATCTCTCCTCCATGCTAAATATCTCTTCATTCAAAAGAAATCTAGTCAGATAAAATCATATTACTGTAACACACTGATATTATTCTGATTTTTAAAGATGAAATACACATAAAATCTATTTTAATATATTTTCATAAACTGTCAGAGGAATAAAGTATTTCTGAATAAAAGTATTTGAAATATTTTTCAAAAGATGTTCTAAGATGCTTTGAAACATTGCTACAGAAAACCGTCGTTTATAGTAATTTAATTCCTTTGATTTACTAAAGTTTATATGTTATAATTACATGCAAACATATTGGAAAAAGTCATCTGCATCAAAAGACTACTCTCTAAAATTAATTTTATTGTGCATTCTGAGTGTCAGTTCTATCAGTTGTCATATGGCAATTTTATCAAAGGTAGTGTGTTCAGTCTTGGAGTGAAGATTATTAAGACTCAGGAGCTCCTAAAGGGAGGTAGAGCATTCTACCCTGTGGAGAAACTCATTAAGAATCCAGAAGTTCTGTAAAGAGACCCCTTAATACCCAGGCTGTAAAATGCTCAGGAGCCTAAAAATTTCATGAATTCATTGTTTTTTATTGTAGAGTAGTATTCCATTGTGTAAATACACCACATCTTCTGAATCCATTAAAATATCATCCTTAGTGAGGTAACCCAATCACAAAAGAACACACATACTATGCAGTCACTGATGAGGGGATATTAATCCAGAATCTCGGAATACCCAAGACACAAGTCACATATCAATAGATTTCCAAGAAGATGGAAGGAGGGAGAGACCCCTGGTCCTGGAAAGACTGGATGTAGGGGAATACCAGGACAGAGAATCGAGAGGGGGTTGAATGGGGAACAGGGGGAGGGAAGAGGGCTTATGGGACTTTCGGGGAGGGAGGAACCGGGAAAGGGGAAATCATTTGGAATGTAAATAAAAAAATATAGAAAAAAGATGCTCAGGAGCGCCAGAGAGTCCCGGAGACAGGGGAGATGTACTTTCCCCCTCCCCCCAATCTTATATAAGCAGGAAGGACTGCGGTGAGACAATGGTAAGCATGCAGAATTGCATGGAAGAGGCACAGAGCAGCCAAGGTGCTGGAGGAGGCTCAGAACCACTGAGCCGTGTGGAGAAGACATTCTTTTTCATCTCTACCTGTGCGGTGAGTTCAAGTGTTAGAGTGTTTATAAGGTAAACCCTATCCTGGGTAAGCTTTTTGTGATGCAGCTGTGTTTAAGTTACTTCTGCTTTTGTATGTAAAGCCAGAAAACTGAATGGTTCATTGAGATAGACATTGAAGGTTTACTTCCTTTGGTCCATCAATAGCTCTCTATCTGGGCTTGGACATTGTGGATCAAATCACGGCAGGAATGATGTCACACATCACACTATTAAAACAATTGTGCAGAAGTAAACAATGAACAGCAAATGAAACTGAATGAAGGTCCAGGTTTTTCTCAAACTGTAGAAATAATAAAGATGCATAAATTTGGACCACAGATCTGAATTTTATACTTTAACCTAAAATAGACAAATCCTTGACATTTTAGCTTAAATTAAGTCATAACTAATATCAAAGCTACATGGTAAATAATTATCATGTATTATAAAGTTCTACATATTTTTACTGACTTAATTAAAAAAATTAATTTACATCTATTAGACATAATTTATATACAACCACTCCTGTTTCTCTTTTTTGGTAGAAATAAAACCAGTCTTCAATCAGTCTTGAAACTTGTGAATATTTGATAACATTTTTGGTAGATAAGCTGATAGATAAATTTGGTAGATTAACTTCATTTTCTTTAACTGGCTAATATATCTTGCCAGAAGATAAAATTACTTGAGATATCCTGTTTTATCTGGATTTAGCTAAGTGATCTTTTTGTTCTCAAAATGTGTTAAATAAAGCTCCCAGGGTCTAAACCACCAACCATAGAGTACACATGGAGGGACCCATGGGTCCTGCTGAATATGTAGCAGATGATTGCCTTATCTGACATCAATGGGAGGGGAGGCCCTTGGTCTTGTGAAGACTCAATGCTCCAGTGTAGAGGTTACTAGGGCTGTGAGGTGGGAGGGGGTGAGTTGATGGGTAGGGAAGCACCCACATAAAAACAGGGAGGAGAGGGTATGTAATAGGGATTTTGTGAGAGGAAACTGTGAAGGGCGATAACATTTGAAATGTAAATAAATAAAATAATCAATAAAAATTTTGAAAATGTGTTACATGTACTAACTGATAGAAAGTAAAACCATTAAGAGATAAAGGAGTATTAGAGCAGTAACAAGGGAGACAAACTTTGTATAATATTAATTCTGTAGAATTTGTTCATGAGGCAAAGCAGGTTGTTTTAAGGAAGAATATTTAATTTCTGGAACCAATTAGGAATGTGGTGTTTGAAATCATATGATTTACAGTAATCTCATAATGTCGCTTGGAGATTAACCTAATGCACATAAGAGAAAAAGTGGAGCCACTGTCATAGCTATCTGGAGAATCAAACATTAACGTGATGTGTTTGTAATACTTTACAGGAGAAACAAGGACATAGTGCCCAATTGAATGGACACAGCTTATATGAATGAAGAAGGAAAGTACAGTGTTACTATTATATTTTGTTCATTTGGGTGAGAGTCTTCTTGTTTGGAATTGTGTTGAATGCCACATCTTACTTGGAAGTTTTAAGAGTGGTAATTTAATCTCAGTACGCTATTTCTAGATAGGATGTTTGAGGATATTTTTGTTAGAAAAACAGTCTGTAAGATTAGGCTCCTCTTAATCTTGATGGAGAGAGAGAGAGAGAGAGAGAGAGAGAGAGAGAGAGAGAGAGAGAGAGAGAAATATGAATAAGTATAATCTCTTGCTCTACATAAGTCAGTTTTGACCTAAGAAGGTCATCCCCAAATTGCTTCTTGACCTATCTCCTCCAGATCATGAAGCAAAATAAACCTCTTTCCTTTTTACCTTCCCTTTTATTTTCGAGATTACAACATGATTGCATTTCTCACTTACTTTCTTCCTTCCATGCCCTCCCATAGGCCCTTCTCATCTCTTTTTTAAATATTTGCTCTCTCTTTTCTCATTAATTGTTATTGCATACAAATATGTTTGTGCTAGTCTTATTGTGACTTGTTTTGCCATGTTTGCTTGATATTCCTGGGAGGTCTGCATCTTTCTAAAGGATAAAGGAGGATGAAGAAGGCAGTCTGGTCTGTACAGTGAGTTCCAGGACAGCAAGGGCTATGTAGAGAAACCTCTTTTCCACATGCAGATACTCAGACAGAAAATGTGTTACAGGGATGGAGAGATAGCTCAGCCATTAAAAGCTCACCACCAAAAATATAAGAAAATGTGTTACAATTTATTAAATGGACTAATAAAGGAACAGGACAACAATAAAATTTTTTCCTATTGGAACCTGAGAGTAATTTCTTCATTTTAAAGTAAAAGATACTGATGAAATGAAATATTTCTTTGATACATTTTAGAATATTTGGGTTTTTCATTAAATTATTTTGTAATAAGTTTTCTTTTTTGAGAATTCACCTTTTCATCCGAGAATGGAAGCTTCACAAGGCCATGTGTAGTCATTTACATGGGCTGCACAGCAGAAATGTATCTAAAGCTACTGAGTTGTAAAAAACCATGTAGCAATAGAGTCCTTTTTTGCCTGCTGCTTGATTAGAGCATAATTTTCAACATTCATTTTGATAGTCTGAAGATGCTAACAGACATCTTCTGGCAGAAGCAGTTTTCTTTATTTAAAATCCTTGTAACTACCTACTCAGGAATTTTTAATTGAACTTTGCTGTCTTTGAAAAATATTCACATATGGAAGTCATCTACTTTATTGAACACTTCTTTAATGGGTTTATTTTTCTTTCTTTTTATATTTCCTTATGTCTTTCACAAGTGATCAGCTG
This sequence comes from Tokudaia tokunoshimensis, assembly GCA_036184795.1. Taxonomy (NCBI): domain Eukaryota; kingdom Metazoa; phylum Chordata; class Mammalia; order Rodentia; family Muridae; genus Tokudaia; species Tokudaia tokunoshimensis. The sequence goes on from BTHU01000015.1 coordinate 66,892,157, forward strand.
ACCTAAGACAATAATAAGACTATGAACTCACATAATGTTATCATATAGTCAGAAACTGAAGCACATTTTTGTAGTCATAAAGCATAAAGGAAGAAAAAATGGAAAAAGTAACGATGATACGTTTGAAAGATATGTATGTCTCTGAACAGATTATCTACCTTTCCAAAATATCTTTCTTCTATCCCTTCAATAATTTTGTTGCTCAGTAGGTTTATTTTTCTTTCATACTGATATTTCTAAAGTACTTACTATGCAATCTTTTGAGACCCATAGGACATTTCTTTTAGAATTAATGAGGGCATTTGTATTTGGACAGAGTAAGAAAATTTTGTTACTCTTTAAAAACTCACTCTAAAGTACATGTGAGTATGAACTGGTGACAAATAACATGTATGATATGATCCACATTCCTGGGATACCATAATTCTACATTAAGTTCCTTTACATAATTGTAATAAACTTACTGGTTGATTTAGCCTTAATTGTATATAAAGTTATATTCTAATGAGTATACTATACTGGTATATGTCACAGTTGAGAGTCTCAGCATCTCTACTCTTACCTGAGAATGAGAAGGCATCCAATTTTCTGTATCCTGTATATGTCACTTGGAAATCAGTTGTCTTCCTTCTCTATGTTAATGCCTGTCTCTCTTAACAGGTCTGTTGGCCCCAGTGACACAAATAAAGTGATTCTTCCAGGACCAGAGTTTAACAACAAAGCGGTGGAAGTAATTAAACATTGACTTCTAAAACATTTGTCATTGACCCTTGTTTGGTAACCTATGTAACTAGTTTCTGAAATCATTTCAGTCTTGAGAGAATGTTTATATGATCTAAATATTTGCTGTGAAGCTATTTGATACTTTGAGACTTTTACCTTTCACTATGTATAATTTAAAACATTTGATTATTTCTTTTAGGTGTATGAGTGTTTGTTTACCTACATGTATGCATACCATGTGTATGCCTGGTGATCTGGAGGCTGTGGTCAGAATCAGACAGAGCATACTCTGTCGTTGGAGTTATAGACAATTGTAAGCTACCATGTAGGTTTTGGGAACTGAACGCTAGTCCTTTACAAGAGCACAGAGTCCCTCACAACTGAGCCTCTTTCAAGTTCATATCCTTTAGGACTGAAAGTGTTATGTATTCACTGGATGAGGAGTCTTATCTGACTAGCCTAAGAAAATCATTCCTTTTATGATTTTTTATAGGTCATTTTAAAATATTCTTTCCAAGTTTTCTCCATTTTAAATCTTATTTTAAAGATGTCATAATGCAGGGAAGACTTACTCAACTGGGTTGAAAATGTCTTCAAATTGAATAATCAGCAGTTTTCAGGTTGGGTCCAGCTTGATATCCAAGGACTGATTTCTCAGAGGTTTTATTGTTAACCTGTAACAGTGCTACTGAAGATTGATGCAATAGTTGGGACACAGTATATATAATACAGGAATGTTTCATTTGGGGATTTACACTGAAGAAAAAAATCAGGATATTTCCAATTACTTCTCTCTCTCTTTTCTTTTCCCAGACACCAGGTAAAGATAAATCCTTAGCCCTTATGATTTGAAAGAGTTTGTTGGACTGCTGCTGGCCCAAAGAAGCAAGGTATATCAGACATGAACTGATTCATACAAAATAAAGATTTTTCTCCTCATTCTTATATTGGGAATTTCTTCACAGTGACAGAGAGGTGACTCACAATATTGACTCTAGCTTCAAATATTTGATATGTGATTAATTATTCTCTTTCAACCTTGCATGATTTTTGGTACAAGTCTAATCTTTCTTAGTAAGAAAGGATGTCTCAGAGAATACAGAAAGAAGAGATAAAAAATGTTAATATATTTAAAGCACTTTCAGCACTATGCAACACAGCCTATAAAAGGAAGCAGGTAACTAGGTACTGGCTTACAGCTTCAGAGGATGAATCTGTAATCACCATGGTGACAAACAAAGTGACAGATAGACATGGCTCTCAAGGAATAAGTAAGGACTTATAATATTAACCTCGGCCAACAGAGAGTGAGAGAGAGAGAGAGAGACAGAGAGAGAGAGACAGAGAGAGACAGAGAGAGAGACAGAGAGATAGAGGGACACCGAGAGAGACGGAAAGAGATGAAGAGACAGAGAGACAGAGAGGCAGAAAAAGAGACAGAAGAAAAAGCCTGGCATGGGCTTTTATAACCTCAATATCCATTCCCAGCGACCCATTCCTGCAACAAGGGCACACCTCATAATCTTTCCTAACAGCTCCAGTCACTGAACACCAAAAAATATGAGTCTGTGACAGCCATTCTCATTCAAAAGTACCACACAATGTTACTATGGAAATGTCTTTACTCTTTGATCTGTTATTGTGGTGCTAATAATGATATAGGTTGAGTGAATTCAAAACTTCACTGTTGCTTGTACTCAAGTGACCTGTGGTGATTCATCTCTCAGAGATGTCACAGTATTGGTAGGTCTATGATTCACGTAACACCTTAGTGCCAGGGTAGAAAGAATTAATATTAATTAGATTAATTTTCTTTACATATTGCTCCCCATAAAAGAAATTTCTCTCCTGTCATTCAAACAGTCTTATTCTATTTTTTCTCTGTAACAAAAACGATAACTCTATCCTAATAAACTGAACAAAATTTAAGCGTGTTATTTAAGGCCTGTCTAAAAATACTGTTGCTTGTCAACTAGTAGCTTTGATTTTTAAGTGGAGATAAACTCAATATACAAGTTTGTCTGCTAACAAAATCAGGACTGAATAAACTACAGTTAGGCAGAATTTAAATTGCTGTAGATTATTGGTTAATTAAAACTAAAAATAAATTTAGCATTTCACCAACTTTATATAACTATGTATTCAATTATAAGTCAGAGACAAGTTCATGAAGGCCAGCAAATTATAAGCTATTAAAAATATAAAGGAAAATCACATGCTGTGTTTTATTATTCACTGTGCCCCAGCTTGTATTCCTCTGTTGTTACTTATTTCTCTGCAATCAAACCACTTTAATGAACAACAATGAAAATGCCTTTTATTTTGCTCCCATGATTTGGAACATAAAATAATTATCTCTTAGAAAAAAATATAGCTTAGAAACTGCACAAGAATCTTTAATCCGATTCTAAATTTCAAATATATATTGTCAAGTATAAAAAGTGATGTTGAAAATTTAAAATTACAGTAATAAATTATATAATGAGTTTATAATATTATATGTAATTACAAGTTAGAACTCTGGTTACCTGATATAGACTTGAATCTTTATTTATATTTCTTAAATGCTCATTACCTAAAATATTTCTACCCCATGAAGATGTGAATAAATTCTTGAGGAGGGAATTCAGATTAGTTCTTATAAAATAAGACACCTTGATTCTGAAGACTTTTGAGCTTTTATTTTTCTCAGTTCTACAAAGTAAATAATATTATTTTGAGATTTGGAATAGAAAAAGTCAAATTATTTGCATAAACTTTGTATTGTCTTTACAAACGCATTTATACAGAACTGTAACTATACACATTTTCAGTTTTAGGTGCTACCAATGGAATCCAATATTGAGTTAATCAGTTGGAAAACCCTGTAGTGGAAGCAATTGGTTATCTAGAGATATTTTATATTGAGCAACGTTTTGTAACAGTTATAGCTAGTTCCTCCTGTGTCTACATTGTTATTAAAGTGTTTAACAATTTAGTATTGAAAATATACATTTTTGATAATTTAATTGTTGGCAGTTAATGACGAACATGTTTAAGACAATGTGTAAAACTACTTCCTATAATGAAATATTTGAAAAGTGCTTCTAAATACCAGGAAGAAAAAGAAGAGAAAAAATGTATTGCTTTCACAGAAAATTAGTTTTAAAGTCTGAAAATGTCATTTCAAATTCTCTCTCATCTAATATTTGGATATTCTTCTCCAAAATGTTTATGTAAAATGGCAACTTCAACCTTTTTGACTGTGAAGATATATACATGAAATTACATATATAAATATAAAGGAACATGAATATATTAACTTATATACAAGCCATATTATTCTGAAAGGAAGTTTTTTATAATAATTTTATTTTGAAATTTTAATTAAATCATTTTACTCTTTCCAATAAATAAAAGTCATCATTACTATCAACTTTGCAATCCAATGAACTACCCAGACCCAAAGTTTATTATAAATGACTAGTCACCTATTCATATATATGTTCCTTCTAAAAATTAGAATTTTTAATGAATTCTTCATAGTATCTGGGATATTTCCTAATATATTTGATATTCAGTCATTATTTCATTTAAAAAACATGAGTCTACATTAGCTGACATTAGTAATAAGATTAGGTTATTTGATATTAGAATGACAACTCCAGCTTGTTTCTTGGGACTATTTGCTTGTTTTCTAACCTTTTACTCTGAGGTAGTAGCTGTCTTTGACACTGAGATGTGTTTCCTTATGCAGCAAAATGCTGGGTCCTGTTTACATATCCACTCCATTAGACTGTGTTTTTTTTATTGTGGAATTGAGTCCATTGATGGTAAAAGATATTAAGGAAAAGTGATTGGTGCTTCCTGTTATTTTTTTTTTAATTAGAGGAGGAATTATGCTTGTGTGGCTATCTTCCTTTGGATTTGTTGGAATATTACTTTCATGATTTTCCTAGGGTATAGTTTCCCTCCTTGTGTTATTGTTTTCCATCTATAATCCTTTGTAGGTCTGGATTTGTGGAAAGATATCGTATAAATTTGTTTTTTTGTCATGGAATATCTTGGTTTCTGCCTCTATGCTAATTGAGAGTTTTGCTGGGTTTAGTAGCCTGGGCTGGCATTTGTGGTTTTTTAGGGTCTGAATGACATCTCTCTGACATCTTCTAGCTTTCATAGTTTCTGGTGAGGTTTGATGTAATTCTGATTGGTCTGCCTTTATATGTTACTTGACCATTTACCTTTACTGCTTTTAAATTCTTTGTTTTGCCTATTTGGTGTTTTGATTATTATGTGACAGGAGGAATTTCTTTTCTGATCTAGTCTATTTGGAGTTATGTAGGCTTTTTGTATGTTCATGGGCATCACTTTCTTTAGGTTAGAGAAGTTTTCTTCTATAATTTTGTTGAAGATATTTACTGGCCCTTTAGGTTGGGAATCTTCACCCTCTTCTATATCTATTATCTTTAGGTTTAGTCTTCTCTGGATTTCTTAGAAGAGGGAACAAAATACCCATGGAAGGAGATATAGAGAAAAAGTGTGAAACAGAGACTGAAGGAAAGGCCATCCAGAGACTGCCCTGCCTGGGGATCCATCCCATATATAGTCACCAAATGCAGACACTAATATGGATGCCAAAAAGTACATGCTGACAGGAGCCTGATATTGCAGTCTCCTTAGAGGCTCTGCTAGAACCTGACATATACAGAGGTGGATGCTTGAAGCCAACCATTGATATGATCATGGGGTCCACATTGGAGGAGTTAGAGAAAGGACCTAAGGAGCTGAAGGGTTTTGCAACCCCACAGGAATAACAACAATATCAACCCACATGAGTTCCCCGGGTTTAAAAACCAACCAAAGAGTACACTTTGAGTGACCCATGGTTCTAGCCGTATATGTAACAAAGGATGGCCTTGAGAGGATGGCCTCTCAATGAGAGAAGAGGCCCTTAGTCCAGTGAAGACTGGATGCCCTAGTTTAGAGAAATGCGAGGTAGGGAGGCAGAAGTGCGTGGGAGGGTGTGGGTAAACCCTTATAGGAACAGGATGAGGGGGAATGGGATAGTGAGTTTCTGGGGGGGACACAAGGAAAAGGGATAACACTTGAAATATAAATAAATAAAATATCCAATGAAAAAATATTAGTTTAAATGTTTTTAAAGAACTTTTTCTTTCAAATGTATATACCAGCTTAAGTAAAGCTTGGGTACAATCTTTAGTCTTTTGTACTATCCCCGCACAAAACCTAAAGTTTGAGCAGTATCTGCTAATGTGTTTGGAACAGTATGATTTGATAGGAGTTCTAGTTTTATTTCCCCTGATAGAGCATCTTTATTGTTGTCCAATAGAAAGTACTTGCTGCTTTATTTTCCCTTTTGAGGTTTTCTTTTCACTTCACACCCTACTCATTCTCATTCTTCGAGTAACCTCCTTCCAAATTCCTTCTCCCATTCCCTACCCCTTATTCTTCTGAGAAGGTAGAGATACCCCTGAATATCCCTCCTACCCCTCCCTGGCAGATCAAGTCTCTGAAAGGCTAGGCATATCTTCACCCACTAAGGCCAGACAAGGCAGCCAAGTTAGATCATATCCCACAGACAGGAATCAGCTTTTGGGATAACCCCTGCTCCAGTGGTTCTGGACCCTCTGTTAAGATAAAGCTGTATATCTGTTACATATCTCCAGGGTGGGGGGTGGTGTCCAGCTGGAGTATACCCTTTGGTTGTTGTTTCACTCTCTCAGAACACCAAAGGTTCAGGTTAGTTGACTCTCTTGGTCTTCCTGTGGAGTTCCTATGTTTCTTTTTTTTCCCCAAAAACATTCCCTAGACTCTTCCAGAAGAGTTCCAAAGCTCCATCCACTCTTTATTGTGGGTCTCTACAAACTTCTGAGTGATTCTCTGCATCGTTCTTAGTCAGCTGCTGGATGAAGCCTCTCAGAGGACAGACATCCTAGATTCTTTTCTGTAAACATGGCAAAGTATCTTTTCACAAGCCTAACAGAATATCTTAATAGTGTCAGGAACAGGTACTTGCCCATGCGATAGGTTTCTACTCCATCCCCAGTGCCTGTGTTTCTTGTAGATAGAATAAATTGGGGGTCAAAAGTATTTTTGGTAAGTTGGTGTCCCTATCTCTTTACTGGGGTTCAACCTGGCTGAGGGGGTAGCCTCTTCAGGTTCCATATCCCCAATGCTGTGCATTACAGATAAGGTTGCCCCCATTTATTCTTGTATGCATCCCATACCCCATGTTTCTGTCATGTCCTCAAGATGCCTGCACACCTGCCACCTTTCCAATCATTCTCATGGACATCTGGATATCTCTCCTGTTCCTCCCCAAACTTGATCCTGAGCCCCTTTCCACTCCCACTCAGTTTTCTCCCTCCATCTGTCTCCTATGACTATTTCATTCTCACTTGTCAGTGAGATTCAAGCATCTTCTGGTGAGTCTTCTTGTTTATCTTCTTTGGGTCTGTGGACTGTAGCATGTGTACTTTACAGCTAATATCCACTTATATGTGAGTACATACCATGTTTTTCCTGGGTTACAGTACTCAGGATGATATTCCTAAGTTTCATACATTTGCCTGTAAAATTCATAATGTCTTTGTTTTTAATGCTGAATAATGCCCCGCTTTATAAATGTACCACATTTTTTATCCATTCTTCAGTTAATGGATATTTGGGTTGTTCCCAGTTTCTGGCAATTAAAGCAAGGCTGCTATGATCATACTTGAGCAAGTGTCTTTGTGAGATGGTGGAAAATCTTTTGGGTATAAGCCCAGGGGTATAAGCTGATTTTTACAAGTTTACACTCCACCAGCAATGTAGCAGTGTCCCTATTGTTCCACATTCTTGCCAGCATTTACTTTCACTTGCTAAATGGAAAGAAATTTGAAGCAATTCCACTAAAATCAGGGACAAGACAAGGCTGCCCTTTCTACCTATCTATTTAGTATAGTATTTGAAGTTCTACCTAGAATAAGACAACTAAAGGAAATCAAAAGCATACAAATTGTAAAAGAAGAAGTCAAAGTATCACTGTTTGTGGATGATAGTATATTTAGTGACCCCAGAAATTCTACCGGAGAACTGCAACTAATAAATACCTTCAGCAAAGTGGCTAAATACAAAATTAACTCAAAGATATGATAGCTCAAAAAATTAACTCAAATGATAAATGGGCTGAGAAAGAAATTAGGGGAACAACTTCCTTTACAATAGCCACGAATAACACAAAATATTTTGCTGTATCTATTACCAATCAACTGAAAGACCTAAGTGACAAGAGTTTCATGTTGCTGAAGAAAGACATTGAGGAAGCTATCAGAGAATGAGAAGATCTCCCGTGCTTGCCGCTTCTTCATCTTTGAGTGCTTGGTTTCAATTGTTCAGAACAGATTTAGAAAACACTGTCATGATTTTTTGTCATTTTTGTAGTACCTTGGTATCAATCCAGTTGTAGTCTATACAAGGATTACTTTTGCATGTATTCACTCCTTATTCACATTCACACCAATTTTATTGTTCGGGTGTGCTACTATTTCCATATGACTTTCTGTAATATCTTCTTTACCAGTTAAATAATAATTGGCAAATATGGATGGTATTGGCTGGGTATGTTCCAAAATGCTCATTAGCCTAATTTTGAAGAGCAGCATTATGAACACATATTTCCTTTTCCTTGATGCTCTTTGAAATGTTCATGATACTAGTGTTCAATTTGTATATAAATATTTTGCATCACTACATATTCAGGATATATTTATTTATCCTCGCAAACATAATGATTAGATGATGGTAAAGAAATGTGGGTATTGCTTTGAAAGCATTTGGGTTTTGCTGCTTATTTGTTTGTTTAGCATGAACATGAGTGTGTGTGTGTGTGTGTGTGTGTGTGTGTATGTGTGTATGTATGTATGTGTGTGTGTCCTCGTGCATGCATTTCTTTTGTGTACAAAGAGATACCTAGAACGTAAACACTCTCAATGAATTTATTAGAGGTTTCCACTTAGCAATTCTGGGTTAATAATTCCCCGAATTTATCTAATTTCCATTCTGAAAGCTAAACATGCTGTGCTTCTATGTGCTGAAGATTCAAGAAATGAATTGACTTGATTGGGTTGAACACGTTCTTACAAGAAAGACACAGTATGTTAAATGACGGCTGCTTTTCTAAAATACCATTTTTTTTCTAAATGATCACTTTAAAGATTACTATCAATCAGTCATATTTATCATCTAAATGATCTTCGTTTTCACTTATACCTTTAGAAATGATATGAAGATGAAAACTTATGCTGTCATTCAAATTTCAAGTTAACTTACTTAAAACTACTTATTAACATGAATTAAGTGTTATAAATACTGTTTTTAAACAGGAATATCTCTCAGAGCTAAAATTCATATTTCCCTTTTCCCCAATTTGCTACACAAATGTGATCTTCAATTTGTATGTAAGGATCATATTGAAGTACTTTATCTGATGGAAGATGGTGTTGAAATAAATATCAACTATGTCTCTGTGTTTCCTGCCTAAACTTGTGTCTAAATCAGTGTATTTTGCTATATTTTGTTAAGTGTATACAATGATTCATTATTTTTTAGTTTTCTTCAATCATTATGATAGTCCACACTATGTAATTAAGAGAAATTATTCAGCACAACATTAAAGAATAAACCAATTATTCCTTGTGAATATTCAGATACTAAAGGAATTTAAATTGAAAATATCAATGCTAAATTTCATAATACGTGAGTTTTACAAATTGACTATTCTTTTTAATTTTCTCTTGTAGCACAATAAATAAAAGTTTTGTGGAAAAAATAAACACTATAGAAATGATAATAAACGATCTCTAATATATACAACTCATCATAAAACACAGTTACAAAGGGAATATTAGTGTGGTTCATAAGTTATAACTGCAGCAGTGTTTGGTTATCTTTAAAACCAGAAAAGCAAAACTGATTTAGAGTTCTCAGGTTATAAGGCTTGCTTATGGTGATATTCCTGCTAATATGGTTGATTGAAATGTCCAAGCTGAGGATTGAGGATTAAACCTGCCTGCTTCCTCTCCTACATGGTATGTGCAAAGGAAGAGCTTCAAGATAGCAAGCGACCAGTATTATACAATCAAGAGTCACAACTAAAGAGATATTCAGGAAGAGGGCATAGAGCATATCTGGGCATAAAGATTCATGTAGTCTATGGACAACCATCTCCCTACCTCTGTCTGATGTCCTCCCAACTTCCACTCTATTAGGAACTGGTGCATGATAAGCTGAGGAAAGAATGAAGTGAGTGTTTGAAAGAATAATAGTTCAGGCTATAGAATGGTATTATGGCTTGAATCTGAACTTTTCCACAAAAATGTTTACATTTGGTTTGGATGTTCCAGGACAGTGGTGCTATTTTTGATGATTTGCATGATTCTTAGCAGTTTGGTTTGACTATTAAATTATGTCACTAAGGGTAGATGTTTTAAAGTTGTTTGGACTCTGGTTCTTGCTTGAGCACTCTACTTCATATTCCACCATGAAGTAAACTGCCACTACCACGCCCTCCTGTGTTTACAGAAGGAACAGCTTTTCCACTCCTTCCCTGCTGTGAAAGACTGTGCCTTCCAAAGCCTTGAGCCAAAATAAATCCTTCTTTCTTTTGCTTGGTTCTGGCAGGCTCATCTATACCAATCTTTCTTGATATGCAATAGCTTGGCAAGTTGAGTTGAGTCCCATGGCCTACAAAACAAGGAAAATTATATTTATTTGGGGAAAATAAGAATTCTAATATAGGAAAACACAGATACTAGCAGATTTGAAAATTTTGTCAATGTTACCTAAATACAGGCTGTACTAGAAACCTTTATTCTGTATGGGGAAAAGTATTTAGAAGTATTGTATGGGACTGTGATTTATGTTAAGTTAAGCTATTTGTAAGAAAATTTAGTCTTGATCCAATCTATAGAAACATGGAATTTGCCCAATTAATTGACAAAATTAGGGATGTTAATGCATACCTTACTTGAACTAAACAAGTCATCTTCATCAATTATTTTCCATAAAATTAATTTAAATCATTAGACTCATTGTGAATTTAATATGAGTTTTGAAACCATCCCTAATGGGATCTAAACTCTAGGACTCTCTGCAGCAATCTAGTTGTTGTTCTCTATAATTTATGATCTACTGCAAGGGGAAGCATCGCTGATGATGACTGAGTGAGACAGCTATATATTACAGATGTTGTATAATGTCATAGTTATAACTGTGATCCTTTAGCAGAACAATAGTAACTGGCTTTCCTCTAGGCCCATGGCTTAATCACTTTAAGACTCATGACCACAGAAACAATGTTGGGCATGGATTCCATCTAGTAGACTGGGCCTTATTCCATTCAGTATAATAGGTTAATCCTGCAAAGTTTGTGCTACTATCGTAATAACAGACCATGCAGGCAGGAAACCATTATAGATCAAAGGTTATGTAGCAGATTCTATGATTATTTTTCTCCTCTGAATATATATAGTACCAAGAACTGTGAACACTATTCAGTAGGAGTGAAGTTGCTAGTTATGCATTAGCTTGACTTCTCTATATTCAGTGAGTCAACAGCTGTGACTTATCTTCAGTTTGTGGGAGCAACAAATTGTCTTCTAAGTAGCCTGATGGGTTCGAGGATTTCTATGAGGACCCTTTGGCCAATGAGTTAAATAGATGAAACCTATTTCTAACACGGGAGGTTTCCCTTGGTAGTAAACAATGTCTCAACGTTGAGACATTGTTTCCCAACAGTATTTGATAACTCCATTTTTTATGCATTTTATGTATTAGCCATTTATTAGTAGCTACTTTCTACAGTAGTAGCTTTCTCTAAGACCCTTCTAACAGCCATTAATGCCAGTTGCCCCTCCATGAATCATTCTGCTCCCATATTCCCTGGTCTCTCTATAACTTTATACTATATATTCTATTTCCCCTTCCTTGGATGATTACCCATTTTTCCTCATAGTACCTTAATTAATACAAAACCTCTGTGGCTATATAGACTGTAGCATTGCTATTGGAGACACTGCTTTATGAGACCTTTTTGTAAACTTTCATCTTTGCTATATTACCCACATTTGTATTAATTAATCCTCTGTGGTTCTTGGAACTTTTTTTTTTGCCTTCCTATGATTTCTTCTTTTTAGAAGTATCTCAGCTTAATAAAGTTATCCTCACCTGTTAACCATCAAGCCATTCCTTCTGTGGATCCTTTCCAGAGTTATCTAGGGAAGTATCCTTCCCTCCCTTTTGCTCTCAAGTCCAGTATTAATGTTTCCATCATGGTACTTGACACTGTATTAAGATGGTGTGTTTGAAGCGTGTCTCATCCACTAGCTTAGCTGATTACAGGGAAGTGTTCAAGTGTGCAAGCATATAAATAAACTGTAGAAACAAAAATTGTTTCATAAAATTGGCTTAAATGAAGATTTTCTTTCATGCTGACATTCCAATTGTACTAAGATCATAGCAATTCAATGAACTCAATGTCCTGACACTGATTTCAACACAATACCAGTTCATTTACTTGCGTTGTTGTTATTATTTTTTGGCAGCAATGCCACTTCAAGGGCAATTTTAGAAAACTCAACTAATATTCTTGGCAGATATTTAACCTTATGGAAGAAAATCATTTATCTAGAACTTCAGTATTTTCATTTCAGTGACATTTAACATGGAAATGAGCCCATTTTCTTTTCAGATCTTTGAATATGCTTTGGTTCAAAATTAAGCCAATTCAGTACTTATTTAAGTAACGCAAAATCAGAAAAATAAGACTTGAAAAGAAGATTTTTTTCCCACTGATGTTGTTATACTTAATTCAACCTGTGTGTGTTATCCTTTAACTCTAAAGCAGGTAAATGACAAAATGTGGGCTACAGACTTAAAGAGATGGCCCAGCATGTAAAGACAACTTGCCAGGCAAGCATGAGCCCTTGAGTTTGAATATCTACCATTTACATAAACTGTCAGGCTTGGTAGCTTGCACCTGTGATCTCAGACCTGTGGAGGACAGGGAGAGGTGAATCCTGAAGCAATCTTAAAGTAATAAGGCAGAGAGTGCATTCAAGCCCTCAGGACTTATATACATACATATAACACATTTATGATACATATCAATAAAATAGGATAGTAATTGTGTTCTAAAAATAATTATCAACAGCATAGCACACAACTAATTAATATTTAACTTTGCTTTAGGAATGTAAGGTAATTTAGATGTGTTTAGGAGAGATTTTTATGTCTTTACTTAATGGAAAAAAAGAATCCTTTATAAAGAAAATATTTTCAATGTAATTTATAGATTTTGCTACTAGCAGCTTATTTTATTTCATATCATTGTAACACTAAACAATTTAAATAAATACATTAAAAATTCAAAAAGCTTTAAATTAAAAGTTTATGTGATCACTTTGCTCAAAGAATTTTGTGTTACTCTTTGTTTATTTTGAAGTTTTTTCAAGAGACAGAGCGTGAAAGGGATAAAGGCAGAGAGAGACAGAGATAAAGAACTCATAAATTTTGGGTGGATGGGGAGTGGGAAAGAATCTGGTAGAAGCTGGGGGAGGAAGCACACATGATAAAAAATAATTCAGCTTCCAATTTTGAACTATCGTTACAAATATTTAAGAATTAGCACATTATATTAACCTATAATAACACAAGAGACTGAAGTTGGACAGCTTATTTGACTACACTGACTATTCCTCTTTTATGACAACTATTCACCAGATCCCAAAGTCAAGCTCAAATACAAGAGCCTTTCATCCTGTAAATATAGGGCAAGAGAGAGTTAGTCACATTATACCCTACCTACACCTCACATCAAACATTCAGAAATGCTTTTCTCCACATCTCTGCTGCTCTTGCTCTGTTTCCTGCCTCATTTGCTGATTACTCCACTTTGAATTTAAACTTCTTTTCACTAACTGCCTCCATATTTTATCAACATTTTATTGAACACTGTGTAAGGCAATAAATAACCACTGAAAGACTGCAAACAAAAATAAGCCATTTTTTCCTGATAATGATTTTCCTTCCACATTTTCTTAGGGATGCTCAACTTTCTTCTCCATCAGCAGACCCCAACAAAGTCTAATCCCATAACAGAGGATCTGGGCTTCCTGAGAGCAGCAGGCAATAAATATCTGTTGTCACATTTAGAAAAGTTGATCCCTAAAGAACAGAATAATAACAAGTCTCTGATTTGAGTATAATATTGAAGTAGCATAAGTTCTTTTACACCTGGAGCATTGAGTTGACAAGTGCGTTGTCATGATTTTCAAAATGGAACAGATTCAGGTTGCCATTATATTTATTATTTCTCATATGTTATTAAACAGAAAGCTCAAGAACATGGGATGATAAATTATAGTTTCACATATTCCTAATATTTCAACATATCCTCAATCATGTTTAAACAACTTACATAGGCATCTAGGTGGACTGGTGCTTTTTCCATGCCACAAGTTTCTTCTCTGACATATACAAATGTGATACACAAATGGAACAAGAAATTTCTTCTGTAAATTAGATCTAATTTTCAAAACTACTTCACTCATGGGCTTTGAATTTCCATTTCTTTTACTCACTCATTATTTATTTCCCCAGGTTTTCATGGGTGATTTCACAACATGTTCCATTGTGTGTTTTATTATCTTCCTATCAAAGGGTTTCTAACTATTATAAAAAAACAATCATGCCCACTGTAGGGCATTTCATATAAGATCCCTCCTTTTGATTCCTGAGAGTCTCTCACCTCCCAGGTCTCTGGGAGAGGGAACTTATAGAGCCTACCTCCAGCAGAAAGACAGGACATCAAGTGAGGTATGGGGTTGCCATCCCACAGTCAAAAATCTAAGCCATAATTTTTCCTTTCTGAAAGAACCACAGGGATAGAAATGGAGACGAACCTGGGGAAAAGAAGGTCCAGCGAAAGGTCTAAAGTGAGATCCAGCTTAACAGGAGGTTCCAAGGCCTGACACTACTTACTGAGGCTATGGAGCACTCACACAAAGGGACCTTTTATGACTACGCTCCAAACAACCTGATAAATAGCTGAAAGAGTCAGTCAGATGCAGATGTTTGCACTCAACCAATGGACAGAAGCTGCTGACCCCTGTGGTTGAATTAGGGAAAAGCTGGAAGAAGCTGAAGAGGAGGGCAACCCTGTAGGAGGACCAGCAGTCTCAATTAACCTGGACCCCTGAGATCTCTCAGACACTGGACCGCCATCCAGGCAGGATACACGAGCTGATATAAAGTCCCCAACACATATATAGTAGAGGACTGCAGGATCTGGGTTTAGTCAGAAGATGCACCAAAACCTCAAGAGCCTGGAGGCCCCAGGGAGTTTAGAGGTCCGGCCAGGAGTTGGTGGGGCATCCTCGTGGAGACAGGATGGTAGGGAAGAGGTATGGGATGTGGAATAGTCAGAGGGTGGACCGGGATGGGGATAAAATCTGGAGTGCTAAAAAAAAAATATTAAATAAAATTAAAAATCAAAAAACAAACAAAAAACATGACCAAAAAACCTTTTAGAATTTATGTTGATGATATTTCATGGATGCAGTTTCTGACATTCCTGTGAGTCACAATCACTGCACACTCCCTCATTTTCTACCTCTTATGAGCTCTAAAAGAACCTGTGTTCTAAGATGATTCCTGAGCTTAGGTGAAGGAGTTGTTCCACATTTTTGACTGGGTTCCACAAGTCTGCATTTTATGTCATAACTGTTTTCTGTATGGGCTCCTAGTTTTGCAAGGAGAAGTTTCCTTAAAAAGGGTTGAGGACTTCATTTATCTGTGGATATAAGGACAAATATTTACAGATAGTTAATGATTATGCTGGTTTAGTATAATGGCATATGTAGGTTCTCTTCCAAGATCCAGGACTTCAGTTCTCCACACCTAAGTAGAATTTTTGCAGCTATGTCGGGAATAATAATAAAATACTAAACATGTGGGGTTAAGTGATATAGCATTATCATTCATATATCAATATGTTAGAAAACAATTTTAATGTTATCTTTGAGCATTTATGAGTTTTAGATTTTGAAGAATAATTCATGAGAAATTAAATAACTTCTAACAATTACCGTCTAATGATTAATGTACAAACTCCATTTATATTATTTGGCACAAGATGAATTGATGATAGTACAGGGTCCTCATCCTTTTACTAATTTAAATTAAATATCTGAACTATTGTAAACATTTACTTTATTTTGACAAAGGAGAATATATTAAAAAACAAGTTAAAATAACTTTAGACCTGCACTACACATTTTATTGACTCTTAAACTGATCAAAGGAAAGCAAGGTCTGAAAGAAATATAAAAACAAGCTAGAAATTATGTGAACCTTCCTTTTCTTTGACTACTTATTTAAATTTTATGTAACTCCATTTTATTAATTACTGTTTTAACAAGGGTCTAGTTATATACAATGAAACAATGGAAGCAAGGAATTAGAATAAAATTTAACCTGAAATTTCATTCTGAGTTGATATTAAGTTTCTACCAATTCTTCCGCTTCGATAACTATGTGGAAATTCAGGGGAGAAAATAAGGTACCTTTTGGATATCTATACATACACTGTGGCCAGGACAATGATAGGAAGAGAGGCAGACATAACAGTGCTCTTGACAGAAGAGTCTTGATTAAGAATGAATCTGTGTCCACTGTAGAGACAACATTGGAGAAACAAATTAGATCAGAGTGGTCCAGATGCAGGTGCTACTGGAGGAGAAAATGGGCAGGGAGATGGCACTGGGGTCAGCCACATTACCTGTCCACGATGTCATCATGATCAGAGACACTTAACCAAGCCAGTGCCCAGGAACAGGTAGCAGTGGTCTGTTAGAGTTTTCATAAAAGCAAGTTATACACATCAGCCCCCGCATGTCCTTTGTTAAATAATTGTTGTATCCTTTTTAACTCGTAATCATTCTTTAAGCTGCAGATATAAACAAACACATACATAAATATAAATATATGTTTAATGTGTGCCCTGTAATGTGCAACATGACAGATAATATTAGGAATTAAAATAAGAATAAAGAAACATGCTTTTGCCTCAGCCAGATTGCCAAAATAGGAAGAATCACCTGAAAAAATTGAAGCTTTGCAATTCTCCATCTTGGAAATTTATTATTATTTTATTGTTTCTGACATCATGGAAAGGTAAAAACATGCTCTGTTTCTAACACAGTATATTCATAAATCTCATTTTTGGACAATGACAATTTTTAATCACTTTTCTGTTTCAATGAAAATTATGTTTTCCTAAATGATAACAAGTCAACAACTAAAATAAATTATGAATTCTGGAATGTAAAATAAATGAATAATAAAATTCGTCTATATGATCTGAATATAAATTATGTCTGAATAAATAGAAACATGAAATGTGAAATTAGAAAATTATTGCGTATTAAAAGTGCTCAGGACCCTGAAATATTTTTAATTCAGTATGAGTGATGATTATGCTGCCACCAGGCACTACTTTACCTTAAAATTTGCTCAGATTTACTATCCTCTATGAGCCTGTAATAGTTACCTTAGCAAGTCCCCTTCATCCTTTATGTTCTTAGACTTGTGATTAGTTGCAATTTTCAGCTCATGGCTGCAATTTTAATATGTAAGCAAATTGTAGACACAAGCATGCTTTACCTCATGGTCTCAAGAAATATAAAGAAAATGTTTTGAGAAAGGCAAACATTAAAGAGGTAAGTCGAGGTTTTGGGAGAAAAGAAATGAGAAGAATTTTTAAAAAAAAATTGAAGTACTGTCTCTTCAACATTCACTGTGCCTGCAACTGTGGGAATTTGTGAAACATCTTAGTTTGTTAAATAGCTTTTAAGAGGTATCTGACTCTAATCTCGTGACAAATAAAATGAGCTAAAATCCTATGGATTTATGCTATTTACATATAGGCATTTTATACTATTACTTTATATGATATATAAATTAAAGAAGGAATTAGAAATTCGCATGAGACTCATTCAGTAGACTAGCTATACCATTCCTGGGCATATACCCAGAAGATGCTCTAAAATGTAATAAGGACACATGCTCCACTATGTTCATAGCAGCCTTATTTATAATAGCCAGAAGCTGGAAAGAACTTAGATGTCCCTCAACAGAGGAATGGATACAGAAGATGTGGTACGTTTACACAATGGAGTACTACTCAGCTATTAAAAAACAATGAATACTTTCCTTCTCCGTCTTCGGTCCATCCTCTGGCACAGTGCACCATACCCAAGTGGCGCAGGAAGACAGCTTAACCACCCAGGAGTGCGGAGAAACCGGCCTGCACAGGCAAAAGGACGCCTGCTGCTCAGAGGTTCACACCAAGAAACCTCTGGCAGAAGCCCTCTGATTTCCTTCTCTGGCTTGGGACCAGCCTCTGCCTCCACGTCTCATGATGCTGATAGAGGATTTCAAGAAGGACATAAATAACTCCCTTAAAGAAATATAGGAGAACATGGGTAAACAGATAAAAGCCCATAAAGAGGAAACACAAAAACCACTTAAAGAAATATTGGAGAACATGGGTCAATAGGCAGAAGTTCTGAAAGAGGAAACACAAAAATCCCTTAAAGAATTACAGGAAAACACAAACAAACAAGTGAAGGAACTGAGTAAAACCATCCAGGATCTAAAAACAGAAGTAGAAACAACTAGGAAATCACAAAGGGAAACAACTTTAGAGATAGAAAACCTTGGACAACCTCAGGAGTCATAGATGCAAACATCAACAACAGAATACAAGAGATAGAAGAAAGAATCTCAGATGCTGAAGATACCATAGAAAGCATTGCCTCGACAGTCAAAGAAAATGCAAAATGCAAAAAGCTTGTAACCCAAAACATCCAGGAAATCCAGGACACAATGAGAAGACCAAACCTAAGGATTATAAATATAGAAGAGAGCAAAGATTTACAACTTAAAGGGCCAGTAAATATCTTCAACAAAATTATAGAAGAAAATTTCCCTAACCTAACAAGAGAGATGCCCATGAACATACAAGATGCCTACAGAACTCCAAAGAGACTGGACCAGAGCAGAAATACCTATTGTCACATAATAATCAAAACACCAAATGTACTAAACAAAGAAAGAATATTAAAAGCAGTAAGAGAAAAAGGACAAGTAACATATAAAGGAAGGCCTATCAAAATTATCCAGACTTCTCACTAGAGACCATGAAAGTTAGAAGATCCTGGGAAGATCTCATACAGTCTCTAAGAGAGCACAAATGCCAGCCCAGATTACTATACCCAACAAAACTCTCAAACACAGCAGATGGAGAAAACAAGATATTCCATGATAAAACCAAACTTACACAATATCTTTCCACAAATCCAGTCCTACAAAGGATAATAGATGGAAAATGCCAATATAAGGAGGGCAACTACACCCTAGAAAAAGCAAGATAGTAATCTTATTTCAGCAAACCCAAAAGAAGATAACCACTCAAACATAAAAATAACATCAAAAATATCAGGAAGCAACAATCATTATTCCTTAATAATGCTTAACATCAATGGACTCAATTCCCCAATAAAAAGACACAGACTAACAGACTGGATACATAAACAGGACCCAGCATTTTGCCGCATACAGGAAATGCACATCAGTGTTAAAGACAAACACTACCTCAGAGTAAAAGGCTGGGAAATAATTTTCCAAGCAAATGGCTGTATCCAGCTCCTGTCAGCCAGCAATTGTGGACATCCACAATAGTGTCTGGGTTTTGTAACTGTATATGGGAGGGATCCCAGAGAACCAAATGACCCTATTAAAAAATAGGGTACAGAGCTAAACAAAGAATTTTCACCTGAGGAATATCAAATGACTGAGAAGCACTTAAAGAAATGTTCAACATTCTTAGTCATCAGAGAAATGCAAATCAAAACAACCTTGTGATTTCACCTCATACCAATCAGAATGGCTAAGAAAAAAAAAAAAAAACTCAGGAGACAGCAGGTACTAGAGAGGTTGTGGAGAAAGAAGAGGAACCACCAGACTGCTTTCCAGAGTGGTTGTACCAGCTTGCAATCCCACCAGCAGTGGAGGAGTGTTCCTCTTTCTCCACATCCTCGCCAACAACTGCTGTCTCCTGTGTTTTTGATCTTAGCCATTCTGACTGGTGTGAGATGGAATCTCAGGGTTGTTTTGATTTGCATTTCTGTAATGACTAAGGATGATGAACATCTCTTTAGGTGCTTCTCAGCCATTAGATATTCTTCAGGTGAAAATTCATTGTTTAGCTATGTACCCCAGTCTGGCATTTCCTCAGAAAACTGGACATGACACTCCTAGAGGATCCTGCTATACCACTCCTGGGCATATACCCAGAGGCCTCCCAGCATGCAATAAGGACACATGCTCCACTATGTTCATAGCAGCCTTATTTATAATAGCCAGAAGCTGGAAAGAACCCAGATGTCCCTCAACGGAGGAGTGGATTCAGAAGATGTGGTATATTTACACAATGGAATACTACTCTGCAATTAAAAACAATGAATTCATGAAATTCTTAGGCAAATAGAACCAGAAAATATCATCCTTACTGAGGTAACCGAATCACAAAAGAACACACATGGTATGCAGTCACTGATAAGGGGATATTAACATAGAAGCTCGGAATACCCAAGACACAATTCACATATCAATTGATTTCCAAGAAGAAGGAAGGAGAGACCCCTGGTCCTGGAAAGACTGGATGTAGCAGTGTAGGGGAATACCAGGACAGAGAAGCGAGAGGGGGTTGAATTGGGAACAGTAGGAAGGAAGGGGGCTTATGGGACTTTCCGGGAGAGTGGAACCGGGAAAAGGGAAATCATTGGGAATGCAAATAAAAAATATAGAAAAAAAAATCACATGTGGACCAACAAAAAAAAAAATAAAGAAAGAAGAACACTCCTCCACTGCTGGTGGGATTGCAAGCTTGTACAACCACTCTGAAAATCAGTTTGGCAGTTCCTCAGAAAGCTGGTCATAATAATACTGGAGGACACACCTATACCACTCCTGGGCATATACACACAGGATTATCCAGCATGTAATAAGGACACATGTTCCACTATGTTCATAGCAACCCTATTTATAATAGCCAGAAGCTGGAAAGAACTTAGGTGTTCCTCAAAGGAGGAATGGATACACAAAATGTGGTATATATGTACACAATGGAGTACTGTTCAGCCATTAAAAACAATGAATTCATGAAATTTTTTGACAAATGGATGGAACTGGAAAATATCGTCCTCAGTGAGGTAACCTAATCACAAAAGAACACACATGGTATGCACTCAATGATAAGTGGATATTAGCTCAGAAACTTGGAATACCCAAGCACATTTCACATATCAAGTGATGTCCAAGAAGGAAGAAGAACAAAGTATGGATCCTTGGGTCCTCTGTATAAAAGGGAACAAAATAAACACAGAAGGAGATACAGAGACAAAGGGTGGAGCAGAGTCTGAGGTAAAGACCATCCAGATACTACTCCACCCAGGGATCCATCCCATATACAGTTACAAAACCCAGACACTATTATTGATGCCCACAAATCGTTGCTGACTCGAGCCGGATATAGCTGTCACCTGGGAGGCTCTGCTAGTGCATGAGAAATACAGAGGGGGCCACTTTCAGCTACCTATTGAACTGAGCATAGGGTCTCCAATGAAGGAGACAGAGAAAGGACCCAAGGAGCTGAAGGCGTTTGTATCGCCACAGGAGGAACAACAATATAAGTCACCCAGTACTCCCAGAGCTCCCAGGGACAAAGCCATCAACCAAAGAGTACACATGGAATTACCCATGACTCCAGACACATAGACAGCAGAGGATGATCTTGTTAGACACCAAATGGAGGAGAGATCCTTGATCCTGGAAAGACTTGATGCCATAGTGTAGAGGAATACCAGGACAGGGAAGCGGGAGAGGATTGGTTGGGAAAGGGAAGATGGCTTACTGGATTTTCGGGGGAGGGGGGAACCAGGAAAGGGGACAGCATTTGAAATGTAAATAAAGGATATATCTAATAAAATTTAAAAAAAATGAATACATGAAATTCTTAACCAAATGGATGGAACTACAATATATCCTGAGTGAGGTGGCCCAATCACAAAAGAACACACATGGTATGCTCTGACTGATAAGTGGATAGTATTCCAAAAGCTCAGATTACCTAAGATACAATTTATAGACCACATGAAGCTCAAGAAGATGGAAGATCAAAGTGTGGGTTCTTTGGTCCTTCTTAGAAGGGGGAACAAAATACCCACGGGAAGAGATACAGAGAAAAAGTGTGGAGCCGAAACTGAAGGAAAGGCTATCCAGAGACTGCCCCGCCTGGAGATCCATCCCCTTTACAGTTCCCAAACCCAGACACAATTGTGGATGTCATCAAGTGCTTGCTGACAGGAGCCTGACATAGCTGTCTCCTGAGAGGTTCTGCCAGTGCCTGACAAATACAGAAGTGGATGCTCTCAGCCAACCATTGAACTGAACACAGGGTTCCCAATGGAGGAACTAGAGAAAGGGCCCAAGGAGCTGAAGAGATTTTCAGTCCCATAGGTGGAACAACAATATGAACCAACCAGTACCCTGAGAATTCCCAGGGGCTAAACCACCAACCAAAGAGTACACATGGAGGGACCCATGGCTCCAGCTACATATATAGTGGAGGATGGCCTTGTTGGACATCAGTGAGAGGAGAGGTCCTTGGTCCTGAGAAGGCTCAATGCCCCAGTGTAGGGGAATGTCAGGACAGGGAAGCGGGAGTTTGTGGGTTGGTGAGCAGGGGGAGGAGGGATGAGATGGGGGTTTTCAGAGGGGAAAGGAGAAACGGGGATAACATTTGAAATGTAAATAAAGAAAATATCTAATAAAAATGATGTGGAAACCTTGGGTTTCATCTATAGTAATTCATAAATCACTTTCACACCTTATATCTAAACTCTCAGGTCGTAGAGGCAGGAGAATCACGACTTGAGAGTACTCTTCCTCTCCCTCCTTAGTTTGGAGCTAACTTGGGCTAGATAAGATTCTGTTCACTAGTACTATTAATATTGTTACTATTAAAAATGTGAAGTAAAAATGATATACTTCTCAAGCCACAGAAGAAATCTCTTCTGGAAAGAAGGAAGGATCAATAAAGAAGAGCCTGTGTACAACTCAGGAATGCATGATTATCTCATTCTAGGCTCTCAAGATTACTCCTTAGGCTTTGTGGACTACATTTGTTATGGGAATCAGTTAAGTAACTGCTATCAGATGTTCACAGGCGTTAATGAGAACACAGAGGATTTAGAACACCATCTTTGCTCCATGTGATATCAGAAATTTCACAAAGGCATGGGAAAATGTTTACAAAACTAATAAGCAGAGGTCCTTCCTCTTCTCTCTGTGGAACATTTACCACTTTCACACCCGTTGTTTTGCATCATTTACTTTTCTTGCATTAAGATTCCTATCAGTGAGAGAGCATGCTGAATACCAAAGCAGAATTCATTACAGACCATACAAATGATGATGACTGAATTAGATTATTCACAGGCACTAATAAGACGTTTGCCTTTTCTGTCATGAATTTGACCATTGTGATTGAATGATATATTTGAAAACACATTGTAAGCAACATTGTAACATTATACAATGTTTCAATATCCAGTCTTTATCTTTTTTCTCCTAACAATATTATCGATCATTTTCTTTCCTTTTAACTTTTATTGCAGTGTGAACCACATGTAATAATTGTAATTATGTGCCTTATTACCATCTGCCCAGCATAGAAAAACAATTAAATACTTATCTGTTGGGAGAGATGAAGTTATATCAATGATAATGAGTATATAAATCAATTATCTAGAAGATATTCTCTGTACTGGAGAAAATAAAAATCAAATGACAAGAGGAAAGCAATGCATTTAAGCTTCTAGACCATTTTCTTAAAGAAATCAATTAGGCTAACAAAACTGCTTAAGTTAAACAGCATAAAATAAAATTCCTGATTTGTATAATTGTTTACTAAAAGTTAACCCAACAAAACAAATTCGTATTAATATGTATCTTGGAAAACACATGTACTCACAATTGATACCAAAGTCAAGAAAATAAACAATTTGCAGATATTACAATTTCTTTAAAATTTATCAATGAATTATAAGTTATAGCAACATATTTAAAATAGTACACATATTCACGATAGGGATTTTAACTGTAGAAATCAGTACAACTTTTTTGTCTTTAATCTAGTGATCTGCCCGTTGACTTTAACTTGGAAGCTATTCTTAGCCATATGCTTACTTGTATTTCAAGGTGGCATTCCCTAAAACTAATGTGAGCTCTTTGTTTTAGAGATGGTGCTCTCAGTCTTCTTAAAATAGCAACCGGCAAAGATGCCCCATGCACAGGTTTCCTGATGTACTGTAGAAGAGAGCTGATGAGAAAAAGAAAATATTTCCTTCAGGGTACCATTCTGCTTGACAAAAACAATTTTTATTCTCACTAACACTTTCAGAATTTTTAAAATAATACTTTTCTATAAAGTGTCCGTTACTATTCCTTAGCAGGCAGTGGTGAACAACTCTGTGATGCTGAGCTATTTTGATGGATTCACATCTGTCCCCTGCATCATCATTGTGAAGATTTGACTTAGTGGCAGTGACTATCTGATGGAGTATAGAGAGAGCATGGTCACATGATTCATCACTTGTTGCATAATAATATTGTCATTAACCTTCAGGCTTAATATCCATTTATCATCTCAAACATATGCTTTAGTTTGCTGATGTCTCAGATTTAATGTCTTTGACCTTTAACATTGGTTAGGTCAGGGATGACAGTCACAATTTAGGTCTGACTGAGCAGAGAGTGTCTTCTAATCTCTTTTCACTGAAGACAAAACATTACTTCCATTCTGTGGCCTAGGAGGTGCTCTGTCTTGGTGCCATTTATTCAGAGGCTGCTTTCCAACTTTGGCTTTCTAAGTGTATCAGCACTCAACTTACGAGTTTCTCCAACCAACAGAGCATCACGTCTCTATTCCTAACTGAACATTGCAGTTGGATGCCAATAATAATATGCGTGTATTGTCATATCATGTGTCTCCTACTCTACTGTATAACAACACCATAATTCCTACCACTCAAGAAGGGATAACTCAAAACAGACCAGGGGCTGGAATCATCTAGAAATGTGCTAGTGCATAACTGCAGGATCTTCTCCAGATCTTTCAATACGTGTGCCTTGTTAGACCAGTTGTGGAGAATAATTGTGTATGCCTGGATGAGGATATATCACTTAAGAATTCATAAAACTAATCTTTAAAGCCCTTTGCACATTGGTAAAAATACTTCTCTGTTCTTTGTTACTTTTTTTGTGATATTTAGAAATATTGATGAAGATAGAATTAAAATACATTTCACCCTTTCTTCCTTATCAGATATTAACACAATGCCTTATACTTTTCAACTGAAATGGTTTTCCTCCTATTTTCAGAACAGATGTAAGCCATCTGTTTTTAATTTAAAATCCATATTAAATTACACCTTTAATTTTGATGATAAGTAGGAAAAACATCTAAATCAAATTTGATTTGTGTATATGGTTTTTTCATTAAATTTACTCTCTGTTAGATATGTCAAAACTTCATTATCTTGGATGTTGATGATGTAATGGAGAGATTAAAATTTTGTATACCATCTACTCCATAAAGACTCACAGAGGCAAATCTGAATTAGACAAGCTTGTGCTGAGAGGTTCATTAAGCAATTTGGTTCATTTAACGTTTTATAGCCATGTGATGCTTCTTATTTTAAAGGTAGAATAAATTTGAGACAAGATGTGAATTTGCTACTCCTTTAACTTATTACTCTGTGAATCTGTCTCAGCAGGTTCAGAGTATATTATAATTAGAATTTTTGTTTTTGGAAAATTGAATCTACTCTCTTTAAATAAGGATTCAAACACAATGCCAACCATGCAATGAGAAATGCCATGCATATTCCATTGTTAAAGACAAATTTGTTTTCATGAACAGAGAATTTACCTTTCCTGGCAAAGAGGAAAAGAATGTTTATCCACTACCACCACTCCTTTACACACAATACAAAAACTTATAAAGCTATTTTAAAAATGTTTTTATTATTCTCTGAGCCTGATAGAGAGATTCCTCATCTTGTTTATTGGATTCACTGCCAGTACAACTCTGATGCTGCACACATCCAGGTTTCACAAGGGATAAGAAAGCAGAAAGCAGATTAGCACAAAGCAGAGTCTTTTTTGGCAGTCACAAAATTCCCGCTGGAAGACACACTGCTGTCCTTTTGATGCCACTTCTATATTCTGGCTTTTTGGAGATAGCCATAACCCTGACCCTGACTTTAGAGCAAGGAAACCTATCATTCCAAATAACTACCAAGGATTTATAGATGGTGTTTTTCTATAATAGAAGTCATTTTAAAGTCTCTCTAAATCACATATGTTTCATAGGTACTCATATTTTTCACATGTTAATAACATGACATATTCCAAAATATTGAAAGAACACATCTTGGAGAAATAATTGAAACAACTTACCATTTGTAAATATTATTACAGTAAGTGTATCCTGGGATCCCACTAACTAGTCAGACTCACCTGTTCACCCTTGGTAATCCAATTGAAGACACATGCAATAATCAAAAAGGAGAAAGGGAATATTTATTCAGTTTTTCTATTTTGAGAGGACAAACAGAAAGGTTCAATGACATGATCGCAACTCTATTTCCAGCGTCAGACATGAGCTTTAGTTTTAAAGGACCAGAGGTATGAATAGATAAACTGTCTTTGTCACAGTTGGTCTTCCTGGCCTTATATCATCACATTTTGCTCATAAAAAGAGGACTGATAAGTTGTCTGAACTCTAAAATCTTTTTCCAAGAGACAAACTCCCCCGCTGGCTGACATTGGTCTTCAACAGTTTTCTTCAACCAGTAAGAGGACCATGGGGTGAATTGTCTCAATAGTCTGATAGCCATTAGGATGATTCTAGAATATTTGCAAGACAAATCTATCAGGGAAAGGCTAGACAGGAACTAGCAAGATTTATGTTCTATCAGATATCAAGGAAATCATGATAGAAAATACACATAGGTTGTTTATGTACACAAACACAGGAACACTTAACAAATTTCTACTCAAGAAGAGGGAACTAAGAGGGGAAAATTTTGTAATAGTGAGTTATGACCCTAGGACTTGTCAATCTGAATGCCCCTGCATATTAGGACATGTCAGGCAAGAGTGGAGTCATTTATAGACATCTTCCCTGGTAATGGTGCCAAAGGCTAAAAAATTTGTGCTAGTTCATAGGCACAGAGAATCATCAAACTTTTTCAAGATGCTACCTACTAAATGTGAAAAAGCTCCCAGCACCCTGTCACATCTGACTTCTGCTCCTGTCTTTACAAACTGGGTTGAAGTGCTCTGAGAGAAGTGACCAGCATATGACTCACTGAAAGAAAAAAATTACCTATTTGCATGGTAATAATAATCAAACAAAAACTGAAAAGTTAGGTAATAAAAATAGCAACAACATTTGCTTCAAACTTGTTGATTAAAAATGGTATACAAGAACACATTGTGTGGATTTCTCCTTATCAAGTGAAACATGGGTAAATGAGCAGAAAATTATGTTATATTGCAGTGTAGAAGCATGTTCATGTGGGAGGGTCTGTTTAGACAGAAATTAAAATATATATAAAGAAGGTGGAATGGCAGAGTGAGTGTGCAGCTGGCTTTCTGAAATAACTATGTAGAGAGATCAGCATTAGTGACTACAAGGTCCCCGGAGTCAGGCTTTTCCTGGAGAGGCGAGTACAGAGGCTTGCTGTGGGAGCCCAGCAGGTGCAGGCTAGCTTAGCTCAAAGTTAGTGTGGCTGTTGTAAAGTTACCTAGAAAGTGCATTATAGAAGATGGGTTATGCTATAAGATTATAGTGATTCTTTTAAGCCATTATTAAAGGAGATTCCTTGGGGTCTGAGAATTTAGAAAATACCAAAGGTTTCTGAAGGGGAAAGAGATGACATCTTTCTGTTTACCAGTATCTCTTCTACCAATATTGGAGACTATTTTCTCCTGATAAATGGCATTGCTAAACTGGCATCAATTTTAATTATATGAATAATTAAAAGAAAACTTTCGAATGTGAGAAGTAGGAACAATAGCAATTTCATTTTCTGAGACTCTTGACAGAAAGAAATGACAATGAGAAGATACTGTCATTCTCACGTAACAAGGAAAAGAAGAACATCTGAGGTTTATAGCAGGGGCTAAGAAATGAAATCAAGGATTGGAGACACCACCTGATGGCTATTGTGCAGGAACGTCATTCCAGTGGCCAAGAACTTTGTGCAGAAATTTCAGAAGGATTTATTCTCAGCCTGCTGCATCAAAGAGGGAATTATTCAGAGACTCTTACTGCACTACATTCTTCCCATGATCTTAAAATCACTGAACACCACACAAGTAATTGTTCTGCCTCTTCTATTGTGAGATGAGAGGCATATGGAAGTCATGGACTGCAACCACAGACCATTGTTCTTAAGGGCAATTCCCCAGGAATTTCTGTGTACTACCCAGAATGTAAATTAACTATTAGAGAAGAAGAAGAGTGCCAGGAATGTTTGCAAATTACCCAGGGGTTGTCTCTCTTCATCTAGAATTATTCTTGTTTGCTCCTAATGTTTTATTCTGACAAAAATAAACTCAGGTTTGCAGTGCTGCAGTATTTAGGAGGTATAGCAAAATATCCAATGAAACCACAATCCCTGATACTGATACATGCTATGTATTGTCAATGTTCTTAGTATATGTGTTGGGTGATGGCCTTACTTGAGAATCATCCTATAGCCAAAACAAAATAAACTAAGCAACAATAACTGGAGGATAACTGTGTTTGGACTAATCATGACAATTTACTATAGTTTAAGAATTCTTATTAATGTTCTTCAATATGAATGAGGGATAAGGAAAATATGCAAAGATTTAATCTTTTTAATAACCATGTAACTACTCTCTTCTGCTTGGCATTCTGTATTCTCTCATTTGCCACTATGAAAATAATAATCAGAAGAAAATACAAGCCAGTTTTTTTCAATTTTATCCTTTATTTTAAAAATTTACTTTGAATCCTAAACCAGGTTTTGAATTTTTTTCTTTATAGTCAAAGAAATTAGTCCATTAGTATGCTTTCGGTTTTGGAAAAAGTGAACTCATTCCTTTGGGGTTTTGTTTTTGGGGGTTTGTGCTTGGCTTTTGGATAGACCTTTGCTGGTTGACCAGTGCAGGGTTCGTGAAGAATTGAGAGCATGAGAAGGCTCAGTGGGTACAGTGCTTACTGTGTGAGCATGAGAACCTAACTTCCATTCCCAGTATTTATAGAAAAAGCAGAGTTCAGTGATCCCTGCCTGGAATGGTGCCTCAGCAAACAGAGAACTGTGGATGTACATAGCTCAACTGGCCATCCAGTCTGTACAAATTAGCAAGAATCTGGTTCAGTAAGAGATCTTGTCTGTAACAAAATAAAACAAAACAAAGCAAAAATAAAACACAACCAAAGTCAAAACAAACAAAAGCAAAGAGAATTAAAGATTACATTTACCTTCCATACATGGCTACCACACTTACATGGTTTATATGTTTCTGCACATGTACAAATATATGTATTTTCTTAAAGAGAAAAATTTTAGTCAATCCACTCCCTTGAGTTTACACCATTTTGTAATCCTACCAGAACAAATAATTAATGTGCCTGTGCATCTTGTAGTACATTTGATATTGTCAGGGCTGTGGGTATTTAGCACTGTATGCTGTACCTAGAGCTATATCCATGTGTTGAACCTTCAATTCACAAGTGTTCTGTGATGTAACTTTTCTTTCCTTTAGTTATTTACCATTTACTAATCCTCAGTAAAATGCTTGTAAAGGCTCCTGGCTTATTTTTCAGTTGGGATCTGCATCTTCTTTCAGTTTAATCCCAATGTTTATATTTACATTATAACTAGTACTACATTATATATGTACCTCTAAAATATATTCTCCAATATTGTAGATTAACTTTTCATTCTTTGCAGTAGCTTTTTTACCATAGTATAATTTAAATAAAGTCCAGGTTTTCAAGTCTTTCATTTAAGTGTTGATGCTTTGGCAGTGTATTTAAATTAATCCCAAACAAAACCCAAAGTCATCCATTTTCACAATGTGATTCTTTGCTATAAAGAAGTTGAAATGTATGAAAGAAGAATTAAAACTCATAGTTTATTAAGTAAACTGAATAATATCAAAATCATTAAATAGAAATTTTAATAATTAATATATATGCATCCTCTACTGTATTATGGTATGGATATATTGATAGGGTTTTGTCAATTATCATAGGTTTCCCTAAGGATTTCTCAAGACTATATGTGTTTAAATTCTTTTGCATAGATGATCAGAAATTGAGAAGCATTGTCGTTTATGTCAGGTAACTATCACTGGATAAGAAAAGGTATCAGGCTTCAACTGGCTTACAAGTAATTCCTTCTAATTGATTTTTATTTAGTTGATCATGTTACCAACCTCTAATTGTAAGTCTAAAGGAATAGAAAGATGATGAATAAAGCATTATTTCAATTGCCAACTATTCATTAGTAACCTGTTGGTGTTTTTTGTTGTACTTCTGATTTAGTAGTGTTGTATATCAAGTAGAAGAGTGCATGGTCAATTTCCCACTGTAAACACAGAGGGGAAACACAATGCAAAGCTTTGTGCTTTCCTTTTGTCCATAGATTTAGACTGCTCCTGGATATGCATGATGTTATAAGGCCTCTTTAGAAATTTGTTTAAGGATGAATATGTGAAAATATAAAAAAAAGAACACTCACATCATGCTCTAAAAGAAGTCAGTAATGCTTGCCATTTGTCAGGGGCATCGACAGTCGATCTACTCTACGCTGCGGGAAAAGTGAATAAATCACAAGGAATGGTTCTTTAGGAAATTTGATTAATTGTATATTATCATTATGTGTTTCATTACTCCCCACTGTATTTGTGATAAATTAAAAAGAAAGAAAAGAAAAGAAAAGAAAAAAGAAGAAAAATATCATGCCCATGTAAGAAAAGACGATGAGGAAAGGTGGAAAGAGACTGGCCTGTGTTGCTTCCTTTTGACTATTTCTTCATCGGTATTTTCTCCTTGGAGGAAAATAAGCCAATGAGAAGTCATTGTTCTGGATGTTGCTGACACATTATAATGCCAGAATATTTGTACATATGGGTGTTCTATATGTGGCTTTAAAATGTCTATTTAGATGAGAGTCGAGATAAAACAACTTTCTTTATTGCTGTGCATAGATCTGACCAGCTTGTCAGTAATGGAGTAACTGCCAACATATGGCAAAGGGAGCTTGCATTTTCCTTCTGAAAGAAAGGTCAGTTAGCTGAGCCACTTTACATGCAACTGCCTCACATAGAATTCTGCCTTGAAAATCAGGGAAATGTAAACTGATCTATTCTTGGTCCTATGTAGTTAGTGTGAAACATTTCTTTTGCAATTTCTAGTCATGGAATTGGTCAATTCAAGTGAGGACACCTCAGTAGCATTCACTTTCAGTCACTGAATCAGCTGACCAGTTCACTATTGAAAATGGATGGAGCCAGAAGTTTCTAGTATGGGTATGATTTCTGGTCTAGATGTACAGTGGGGACCTCTTCTGTTTCTGCTCTGCCAATTACACTTTTCTCAGAATGCATTATCATCTGTTCTTCTTGTAAGAACATTTTTCTGCTATTCTAATGAAAACAGAATAACTGAGAATACATTTTCATATTTGCCAAAAGTCTTGAACTACATGGTGCAAAGAGCACAAACTGTCCTCTGAAACGTGTATGCTAATTACATTTGATTTCTTACCATAACAAAAGATGCAGAAATTTCTTTATCTCGATTATTGAAACCAGAGAGAATTTCTGTAGATCTACAGATATGTCTGCTGTCCCTGTTTCTGGTTAAAGGAAAGTAAAATTTGAACCAGCAATTTACATACAGAAAAATCATCAGAGTGATTGGGAAGAAAGGGTTTTTTTTGTTTGTTTGTTGTTTGGTTTTTTTTTTGTTTTGTTTTGTTTTTTGAGACAGGGTTTCTCTGTAGACCAGGCTGGCCTTGAACTCAGAAATCCACCTGCCTCTGCCTCCAAAGTGCTGGGATTAAAGGCGTGCACCACCACTGCCTGGCTTGAAGAAAGTTATTTTGTGGTAAAACTTTTATATGGCTTTTTATGATTATCTCTTCAAAGAACTTTGCTTCGAAGGACACCCTTGTTGTGTGATAGACTTGACACACACCTTTTGAGTGAACACAATTAAGTAGAGAAGAATTTCATGTCAATAGATGGGTTCAAATCCAAATAACCAACACAAATTCTGACCGTGTGGAAGCATCCCATAAGGAGAAGCGATACAAATCAGAAGATTCCTGGAGCTCACTTGGCAGCATGCCTAGCAAATGACTTATGGTCAGGTTTAATGGGTCAGTTTCATTACATCGTCATCATCACCATCAGCAGCAGCAGCAGCAACATCACATCCTCAGATCCTCAGTAACTGAGGAGAAACCCTGGCATTGACATATAACTTTCAAGTGTACACACACACACACACACACACACACACACACACACACATATACCCACAAATACACCTGTGAAAATCAAGAGAAGAATAAAATAAAAACAATTAAAAATAAAATTAAAGAAACTTTAAAGATTCTCAAGATAATTTACAAAGATTTTGCTGACTACGTGTTGATATTCAACAAAATTACTTATTAATGCTTTATTTCTTATTTGTGTCTGCAAACCTTTTATTCATTTTAATAATTTTAAAACTCTGATTCAAATACGTTCATTTTAGAATAACTTTAATATGGAAAAGACATTTCAAAATTCCCACATATAATTTTATAATTTATGTTTAAATATTCTTTGTAGATATATTCTATATTTGATAGTTAATTCTTGGTTACAAGTATTGATGACGCAGTATTTTGAGCCTCTTATTTCTCATCCAAAGAGGAACATAAGGAAGGCAATGAAAAAATGAATTGAATAAAGTAAAAACCATGTCATTTTCTAATATTATGCATTAAAGATTGGTATAGAAAAATATTCCAATTTATTTTTTATTCATTTTGTTCATAATACTGGTATAGTTTGGGTTGAATCTACCAAGGACATTGTTGAAGACTTAGTTCCTAGCCTGAGGTGCTCCTGAGAGTTCGTGAGCCAGGTTCCTAAAGAGCAGTTGGATCCTTGAGAAAATTTTCCAAAAAGATGTCTATGTAACTTTGATCTTGTGCTAAAGATCTGGCAAGAGAGAATGCATTCCATATTAACTGTGATACTGTCTTCAAGCGCTAAGGAAGAGAAGATATTCTAAAGAGAATGCATACTCTTGAATTACATTTCTTCTGGTCTAGAGCTTGGGACAATATTGTGACGAAGAGAAGGTTATGGCAAAAGCTGTATGTAAATCCATTCTATCCTTTTTTTTTAAAAAAAAGTTTTGTTTTTGTTTTTTCTCATGTAAATATTTAATAGATGAACATTTTGTTTAAAAATCACCTTCAATTGTCAGTTACATTTCAAAGCCATAATTGCAATAAATGAATTGTGACATGACATTGTATTCTCTTTTTTTTGACATGAAAGCCATGGTAAAAATTACAAAATTGTGTCCTCATGCGTATGGAAATAATTGCACAATTCAAAAAGTTCAATTTTTCTCTTGTGTATACACCATTGCTATAAAATAATAAAATTATATTTACAATAACTTTTCACTAGTTACCCTTATGTACTTTCCCAGTTACCATGCACTGAAAAGGACCTGTCTTCTCTAATTCACAAAATGTCAAGGGATACAATCATTGTTCTAGCCTCTATTTACTTTGAATAATGAACAATAAAACTGATTATCTAATTTTAACCATGTCAGCGAAGGGCAGAAATAAGAAGCCATCAAGTATTTCAAACACCATATCCCATGCATACTCTTGAGATTATTTTATAATTGTGTCCTCTCAAAATGCATATGAAGAACCTTATCTGTAACATGAACATCTTTAAAAAAAAAAACTCTCTTTGGAAAGGAATATCAAGATTCATTGAAATCATAGACTGCTATTCCAGAAAATATAGAGGCAATAAAAGAAAGGTCCCATGAGAGGAGGTTGAGATTTCTGTCCTTTTCCAGCGATGGAGAAAGGCTTGATTAGAATACAACTCTGTTTATACTTTGAGTTTATATTCTAGGCCTCCAGAATTTGGAGTATATAACATGTTGTTTAAAGAACCCACTTTGTGGTATTCTGTTAAGTTAGAGAAGGCATGGCATATCAAAACAATGACCAGTGAATAACTTCATGAATTTGATGATTCTTTTTGAGGATATGGTCACATGGCATAGGATTCCCATGGTCCAGTGGATGATCCCACATCTGTTCCCATATAGCAGCACTACCTGGACTTAGTGGGGCTATGAAAAACTTTCAAAAATGTATAAAGCTTTTCATATTGGTTTATGAAAGCAATTGAAAGTTATCTATAATCTATTTTGTCATATCCTTGAATGAAACTGTCAAGAAGAAAGAAATGCACCTTGTAATAAAATAGTTTGTCCATATTGTTTGTTTCTTTCTTGTTTTTATCCCCACCAGTGGACAAGAGCTTGAAGGTTGGTGTGAAGATTGTTCTGCTTTAATAAGTTGTGGATAAAATTAATTTTTGCTCACTGAACATGAAAGGGCCTTTGCTGAAAGTAACACAGTATCCCTTGGTTATCTCTGACTCCATTCTGTGTATTTTACTTCAAATATTTCTCCTGCTGCTGTTCATGCCTAGCAGAGCAGTATTAGAGCAGCAGATGTCACAGGAGACAAACCAACAATGGGCAGAGCATTTGGGAGGCAAAAGCTCAGGACAGGGATCATAGTTGTGACTAAGTTGTTCCTATGCGTGTTGTCAATATTTAATTTGCCCACAATTTTAAGTGGCATCTACACTTTGTTCCGACATAGACGTCAATATTTATGATTCTGGATTTGCATATATATGTGCCTGCATACATGACCATTTCTAGATTTATATAACTATCATTAAATAGTTCTCTGGGGAGCTGAGATCAGTGATAAGAGCTTAATTTCTTTAAACTCTCAGAAGACTATTCTAAATTTCGTATCTGAGTGGACCAGTGTGGTGATAAGATTAATGGGCTGTTGCTCTCAGGATCCTTCTAGTGAGACTGACTCTCTGGATGAGTATTATTTATGGATTTTATGTTACCATCTCAAATGAGAAATCAGGAAAAGGACTTGCAAACTTGTAAAGTAGAATCAATACCAATAATAACCTCTCACACAGAAACGTTCAGGATGATTCTGTGCATTTGCTTATTTGCTGTAGATTAATACAGAGCTTCTCCTAAAACAGCCTTACACTTCCTTATGCTGTCTTCAACCATTTTCTTCCTTCTCAACATCATATCTCATTTTCTTCTTCTCTTTTTTTATATCATATACAGAAAACCATGCTGTATTTCTGTTATTATTTGACTAAATAAAGTCACTGAAATAAGACACGGGAGGTGGCAGGAACCCATTTATTTTACACTGTGGTAGTGATAGTTCATTATTAAGAAGACAGCAACAATTGCGATTTGGAATACATGTTTTTTGTTGAATCTGTGTTCATTATTTTCTACATAGACTAAATTGTTTTGCATCTTAAAAGACAATGTTGAATGAATTTATGTTCGGACAGATCATTACAAAGATATTTTAAAGACTCCTAACCTTCCCACACAGAAAATCTCAATATAAACATCATTTTAGGAAACTAACAAATGATTATGCAATATTTTTCCCAGTCATGCCCTGAGTCTGTATCAGAATAAATTTTATTCTTAGATATAAGACATATTTAACTACCTATAAACGTCCCATATAAATAATGGCATTGCTTTAAGATAAGCCACAAAAGAAAGCTTAAGGTTTCTTCTTTTATGGCCTAAACCATAAAAATCGTAAAATTTATTCTGACAAATTTATTAGACACATATTCTACCTCTATCAAAATAAACAGTTGCACTAAATCTGCACAGATTCAAAATGTTTATTCATTTACTTAGACATTTTTTCTTCCTATAATTCCTATGAACTTCTTTGTAAAGAAAAGACTAAAGGTATCCTTTTTAATAGTTTCCAAGTAATGTTCAACTAAAAATCATATAACGGAAAGGAAATTAATGTTGCTGGAGACCAGGGAAACTTGTGATTTGACTAGTTTGTGGTTATGATGGAGATAAATAGTCAATGACCAATTTCAAAATGACCAAAAAAAAAAAGATACTTGTCATTAGCACTTTGGTGAGGAACATGTCAATCATGCTGATGGTCTGAAGAACAAGAACTTTTGATTCAATATCTGCCCTAAGAGATTTTAGTTCTTATGTTTGTCTTTTTAAAAGAATGTTTTTAATATAATTATAGTTAGGCTCTATAAATAGATGTTGATCAAGTAGAAAAAAGGAATTTCTGAATCTTTCATACCATGTAGACAAGAACACCAATTATATCATCTCATTTTCTATTTTTGCAGCTCTTCTCATTGGAAGAAAATGATAAGTGACCTGCATTTCAATTGGTCAGGTGTTTTAAAAATGCCCTTATTGAGTTTCTAATTTAAGAATTCTAAAATGTGCACATATTTTCGAAGTATGTGAGATTGTAGGTCTTCTTTGTTCATCACTTGTCCCGTCTTAATAATGGTGGGCACTTCATCATGAGAGAGTTAAGTAAAAAGTCACAAAATAGAAAAACCCACATTTGACTTACTCTATTATTAGATATAATTCTTCAATTTTATTTGTTATAAATTAAACAGGGACTATTCTAGTTTATTGAATGTCGAATTAAATAATTTATTATTCTGAATTATTGTTTCATATGCCTGCAATTATATATATATGTATATATATGCATATATATATAATAAAATAACTTTAAGTGTTATTATTTATTTTTTAGTCAGGATTTTAGCAACAAGGACAAAAAAACTTCTGTTTGTGGAATCAATTACAATGTGACTCTAAAATAATTATGTATGTCTTTGATTGTAATTGTAATGATGAAAAAGGTTTTACATGCTTGAGACTGTAACAACATCCTGCCTTACAAGTATCTGGTGAGATGGAGGAAAAGTACTTTGTGTTCACAATGCCTGTAAGTCATAGTGCAGATAGTTCATATTTCATAAATTTGGAAATATTTAAATGCTTCTCTAGTTTATCTTTCAATATGTATGTGTGATTATTATCATATTATTTAAATGTCTGATTCATGGTTAAATGAGATAATTTAATTTATATAAATCATAGGTGATTAGAAAAATAATGTATTAATGCTAGTAATTAAATTATAGGAACAATAATTTCATTAACTTCATTTCTTACAGTAGAAATAGAGCCAGGCCTAGGAGTACAAGCCTTTAATCTAAGAAATTTGGAGACAGGAGGAGAAATATCTCTATGAGTTCAAGGCCAGCCCAATCTATACTGAAAATTTCATGAAAAGAAAGAAATAAAATAAAAGAAAAAGAAAGAAACAAAACAAAAGATTAAAGAAACCATGGAAGAAAGGGTAGAAAGAAGCCTTTACATTCTGCGATATAAATTAAATTTGAAAATTTATCAACATTTATATACAAAGAACTGGCCTAACAGCATGGCATCTGTAGTAAAATGTGGGAAGGGGCAACTAATCCAATTCTATGTACTAACATAAGTTACTTGTAGTAATAAATAACAAGAATCCATTAAAAGAGACATTTCTTCCTCTAACAGAAAATTTGCTATGGATTTAATAGCGTATGATGTTTGAACCACAGATGATTTATCAATGCTGAATGAATCTACTGCTGATTCATTGTCTAGTCCAAGACATATTTTCCCTTTTTTTATTAGATATTTTCTTTATTCAGATTTCAAATATTATCCTCTTTCCTCATTTCCTCATGAAAACCTACCCATTCCCATCCCTCTCCCCCTGCTCACTAACCCACCCACTCCTGTCCCTGACCTGGCATTACCCTGACCTGGGGCATGGAGCCTTCACGTGTCCAAGGGCCTCTCCTCTCATTGATGTCTGACCAGACCATCCTCTGCTACCCATGAGGCTGGAGCCCTGTGTCCCTCCATGTGTACTCTTTGGTTGGTGGTTAAGTCCCTGGGAGCTCTTGCAGTACTGGTTGGATCCTATTGTTGTTCCTCCTATGGGGCTGCAAGCTCCTTCAGCTCCTTAGGTCCTTTCTCTAGCTCCTCCATTGGGGACCCTATGCTCAGTTCAATGGTTGGCTGAGAGCATTCCCCTCTGTACTTGTCAGGCACTGGCAGGGCCTCTCAGAAAACAGCTAGATCAGTCTCCTGTCAGTAAGCACTTGTTGGCCTCCATAATAATATCTGTGTCTGGTAACTGTATAAGGGATGGATCCACAAGTGGGGCAGTTTCTGGACAATCTTTCCTTCAGTCTTTGGTCTTCCTTGTTGAGCTTTATGTGGTCTGAGAATTATATCTTGGGCATTCCAAGCTTCTGGGCTAATATCCGCTTATCAGGGATCACATACCATGTGTGTTCTTTTGTGATTGGGTTACCTTACTCAGGATGATATTTTGAAGTTCCATCCATTTGCCTAAGAATTTCATGAATTCATTGTTTTTAGTATCTGAGTAGTACTCCATTGTGTAAATGTACCACATTTTCTGTATCCATTCCTCTGTTGAGGGACATCTGGGTTCTTTCCAGCTTCTGGCTATTATAAATAAGGCTGCTATGAACATAGTGGAACATGAGTCCTTATTACATGTTGGAGCATCATATGTTTTTTTAGGGTTTTATTGCTGTGAACAGACACCATGACCACTGCAAGTTTTAAAAAAGACAACATCTAATTGGGGCTGACTTACAGGTTCAAAGTTTCCGTTCATTTTCATCAAAGCAGAAGCATGGCAGGAGCCAGTTTCAGTGTATCTGATTTTATGTGTAGGTCCTTGATCCATTTGGACTTTAGATTTGTACAAGGGGATAAGAATGGATCAATTTGCATTCCTCTACATGTTGACTGCCAGTTGATCCAGCACCATTTGTTGAAAAGGTTCTCCTTTCTCCACTGGATGGTTTTAGCTGCTTTGTCAAAGATCAAGTGACCATAGGTGTGTGGGTTCATTTCTGGGTCTTCAATTCTATTCCATTGATCTACCTGCCTGTCACTGAACCAATAACATGCAGTTTTTATCATGATTGCTCTGTAGTACAACTTGAGGTCAAGGAAGGTGATTCTGCCAGAAGTTCTTTTATTGTTGTGAATAGTTTTCACTATCCTGGGTTTTTCTTATTCCAGATGAATTTACAAATTGCTCTTTCTAGCTCTATGAAGGATTGAGGTGAAATTTTTATGGGGATTGCATTGAATCTGTAGATTGCTTTCGGCAAGACGGCCAATTTTACTATATTAATCCTGCCAATCCATGAGCATGGAAGATCTTTCTATCTTCTGAGATCTTCTTTGATTTCTTTCTTCAGAGGCTTGAAGTTTTTGTCATACAGATCTTTCACTTGCTTCGTTAGGGTCATACCAAGGTATGAAATATTATTTGTGACTATTGTAAAGGGTGTCATTTCCCTAATTTCTTTCTCAGCCTGTTTATCCTTTGAGTAGAGGAAGGCCACTGATTTGTTTGAGTTGATTTTATATCCAGCCACTTTGCTGAAGTTGTTTAGGAGTTCTCTGGTGGAATTTCTGGGGTCACTTAAGTATACTATTATATCATCCGCAAATAATGATACTTTGACTTTTTCCATTCCAATTTGTATCCCTTTGACCTCCTTTTATTGTCTAATTGCTCTGGCTAGGACTTCAAGTACTATATTGAATAGGTATGGAGAGAGTGAACAGCCTTGTCTAGT
Source organism: Tokudaia tokunoshimensis (assembly GCA_036184795.1). Classification (NCBI taxonomy): domain Eukaryota; kingdom Metazoa; phylum Chordata; class Mammalia; order Rodentia; family Muridae; genus Tokudaia; species Tokudaia tokunoshimensis. The sequence goes on from BTHU01000015.1 coordinate 66,931,961, forward strand.
CCCTGATTTCAGTGGGCTTGCTTCTATTTTCTCTCCATTTAGTTTGATGTTGGCTACTGGTTTTCTATATATTGCTTTTGCTATGTTTAGGTATGTGCTTTGATTTCCTGTTTTATCCAAGACTTTTATCATGATAGAATGTTGGTTTTTGTCAATTGTTTTCTCAGCATCTAATGAAATGATCATGTGGTTTTTTTCCTTGAATTTGTTTATGTAGTGGATTACATTGATAGATTTCCTTATATTGAACCATCCCTGCATCCCTGGGATAAAGCCTACTTAAGACACATTTTTCTATTCATTATAATTCAGTTTACAGTGCTCTCTATTAGTAGTACAAAACACACTGAGGACTTCTTTGGTTGTTTCAACCCTACTTGTCTTTCAAAAATTGTTAGGTTGTGGCTTCATCCTGATAACTGACATACTCTCATGAATGACTAAGATAATGCTACATCCACTTGTCCTGACTTCCACTTAAGGACCCAATGCAAAACTGATGCTGTCTAGAAACAGCAATTTTCTTTGCTGCTTCTTTAATGGACAATAAGCTCTTGTAGGCAATCTTGTACATGTAGCTGCTCATGGAATTTGAATATATGGTAATGCTATGGCTACTAATTAGTACTCAACTAATGAATATTGCATCAATAAATAAACATTTACGATTGGACTAATATTTTCAAAATTAATGTTGTCAAATTAAGAGATACAAAACTGTAGAACTCACAGTTAACGCTGAAATTTAGTAAAAAAAGAGAGTAGTGACTTTATTATTGATGTAACAGGCTTTTACTATAATAATAAGAATTTTTCATGAATTCAGATTTAAATATGTCTTATTTGCTTATGTGGCAACCATAATATGACTAATATAGCTCAAGATTGATATGATGGAATGGATTCTCAAGAAAAAAACCTAATGTTTCATGAGATATAGTTTTCTTATTTAAAGGCATTGAAGTTCATATCCAGGAATGGTTATTCTTGGTAAGATATTCATGTAAATCTCTGTAGTATTGATCCATTTTCATCATACAGTTAGTTCCTAGGTGAATGGATGAGAGTAAATATTATAATTGTTTTAAGACATGCATGCATGTTACGTATACGTACCATATACTCATTTTGTCCTTTACTGACTATGAAAATCTTACCTCTATATTTTGTGTCTTTGACTGACAGAACACTTCATTTGATCTATGTAGACCCAATGCCCTAGATTCATGATTAATATTTTTCTAACTATAGGGGAACATGCTGAATCTCCCACCAGCACATGTCTGGCTATGTATTGGCATTCACTGTGCTGTCAAACTAGGCAAACACCAGCCTGAAGTCACCCTTGACAATCATAATGTGTTCTGATATCTTTGCATGAATAAATATTTTCTGTGACTACTATTCATCTCAAGCTAAGGCCAAGAGATTTCTTAAGCAAAGGTTGCTTTAAAGGCTTCAAGGTGGAAGTTGCATTATTTATTTCATATATTAATGCTGACATAGTACAGCATCTTTTTTTTCTTGTCTTGAGGTTCATCTATATATACCTGTTATTTAAAGCCACAAGATTTAATGAAATCTTCAAGGCAGTAAGTTTGATTAAAAAAGAAATTATGAGGGAGCCTCCAGTCCCAGCATTAACTATGAGTCATTCAAGCTTAAAAGAAAAAAATACAAGATCATAAAGCAGAAATGGTACTGGGTACACACAACTTCATAGAAATACGTATGCTAATGAGATAGGTAGTGATTGATGGACTCTAGAATATTTTCAGTGTAGGGAATATACTGAGACCCTATCAAGTGATTAGGAGATGAGAACTTAAGATTTTAAGCTCTTGATCTCCAGGGAGGGTAAGTGGTTAAGAGTGTAGTTAATCTGTAAAGCCCAATGATTTAATCAATCATGCTAAGTAATGGAGTCTTTACAAAAACCATAAAAACACAGTCTTGGGAAATATGTAGGTCGCTGAATGGGTGCAGTAGTCAGATTAATGGAACTTCTTTGGGCAGCACAGATGTTAGAGATTTGTCCCATGTTACCTTGCTCCATTCCCATGCTAATCTGTATTCTTTGCAAGGCACTTTGTTAGTAAGAGTGCCTGTGTTTAAGTACTCCATCTTTGGGGGACCTGTGACTACCTCTAATACAAGACTAAATTTGACAAAAAGGTTCAGGGAAATTCTAATTTTACAGCAGATGGAGCAGAAGCTAAGAGACCTTAAACTTATAGCTAGGTAGGATGGCAACATCTAATATCAGTGAGATGGGAACAGAAATAAACTGGATTGTAAAGAATCAGAATATGAAGTTTTTGAACAATAGAAAATTAATACTCACTTGGAAGAAACCCCATATGTCTTATAAGAGTGGTGAAATGCTGGCAATATAGGTGAGCAATATTTTTTTCAGTTTCTCTCTCATTGTATTCTGAGAAGCATATAAATAGAGTTAATGATAAATCAAATATGATACTCTAACATTGCAGAGGCTGAGCTTTAGTTACTTTAAAAATATCAGGCCTGGCTATTTGAAGAACATACTACAAAATATACCTCAAGTTTCTCAAGGAGACAAAATTGAAAAAAGAAATGGAAGAAAAAAAATGAGGCTGATCAGAGCAAAGTAAGCATAACAGTAATGACACTAAAATCAGATCCTATAACATGTAATGGTCAATAATGGGGGGAAGAGTAATATTGGGTATATTTCACAGTTTAGCTTTAAGATTAATTTAGATATCAGTACTAAATTACAAAATCTAATAATGTCAACTCTTTATTTAAATAGAATGTCATATTAGGGAATATGGTGGGAAATTTTTGGTTGTAAGTAATATTAAAGGTATTGGTAGAGAACATGGCCATTTCTCTGTAAAAATCACATGAAGAATGTCAGTGATAGTGCGACATGGGCTAGTGACTGACATCGTGCTTAATTTTGAGTTTTAACAATTGTAGGAATGAAGAACATCCTGTGATTCTCACATACAACCCAGATCACACTTGCTTTCTCTCTGTTTTTTTTTTTAATTTACATTCCAAATCATTTCCCCTTTCCCGTTTCCTCCCTCCCCGAAAGTCCCATAAGCCCCCTTCCCTCCCTCTTTTCTCCATTCAACCCCCTCTCGTTTCTCTGTCCTGGCGTTTCCCTACATCCAGTCTTTCCAGGACCAGGGGTCTCTCCTTCCATCTTCTTGGAAATCTATTGATATGTGAATTATGTCTAGGGTATTCCAAGATTCTGGGTTAGTATCCCCTTATCAGTGACTGCATACTGACCCATTCTTATCTCCCTGCACTAAGCTCAATTCTAAGTGGATCAAGGATCTCCACATAAAACCAGACACACTGAAACTAATAGAAGGGAAACTAGGGAAGAACCTTAAACATATGGGCACAAGGGAGAATTTCCTGAACAGAACTCCAATAGCTTATGCTCTAAGATCAAGAATAGACAAATGAGACCTCATTAAATTACAAAGATTTTGCAAGGCAAAAGACACTGTCAAAAAGACAAAGCGGCAACCAACTAACTGGGAAATGATCTTTACCAACCCTACATCCTACAGAGGGCTAATATCCAATATATACAAAGAACTCAAGAAGTTAAACTCCAGAGACGCAAGTAACCCTATTAAAAATGGGGTACAGAGCTAAGCAAAGAGTTCTCTCTGTTTTTTAATTAGACTGATTATAAATGCCCTATAGTAATTTTGGAAGTGATTGAAAAGTACTTATTTTCTATTTCACATCTAACTGTATTTTAAATTACTTTTAGGCATGCTTATTCTACTTTGAGCTTTTCATGATTAAAAGTTACATCTTCATTACCTGAATAAAACCATGACTGAAGCTGTCTTTATGTGGCAATATTAATATTCCGAAAAAGTATTTTAAAATTAATAGCTATTTTTACTTCAGCCATATTGCAAATGCACAGTGCATATTTGTGCTGATAGAGAAAATCTATACATTAATAATAAGTGTTTTGCCTTGTGTTCATGACTCTTTGATAACTCCTTTTCTTAAGAAAAAAGAAAATAAAGAATTAGCATAATGTGTGTGTGACATACTCCAGCGAACCTTTTTTACTGCATCCTTGTACGAAGCTTGTTTTTTTATGACTGGCTTCTATTAAACAGTTATAAATCTCCCCTCCTTTAGCTTGGCACGATTGACTACTCTTTGTCAATCACATATGTCAAGGGCAGACAGGCTGATTCAAAGTGCAGCCAAGAGGCAAAAGATTCAAGCACATTTTGGTTCAATCTGGTGTTTACTAATCATTCCTTTTGAGACTAGAGGGAAAGGACTTGGTTTCTCCATGATTTATCTATATACCCTCACACACACTTCTCTATGCAAATCAGAAGACTCAGAAGCTCTGGGTAAAATATCTTCACAAAATATATTTTTTTTTCCTCTTCCTAACACAAATCTTTAAATGCACTGACATTTGAGAGTGGGATGGTTTCTCTAAAGAGAGTACAGTCTTGTGGTTGACAGGAAACTATTGTAAGGGGGAGAAAAGGACTACAGAATAAATAAGCTTAAGAACTTTGTTTTCTAAACTTTACCACATAGATTCCATCTATTATAACCTGTCTTGCCTTAGATCTTTCCTTTCTATGGTTACAGTGTTTGAGTTTCCTAAATTCACTCTGTCTGTTGCATCATTCTTTTATCTGCTTGGAAAGATTTTTGTTTTTGCTTGTCTGTTTTGTTTTGTTTTGTGTTTTTCTCTGAGTGTGTTTTGGGGTTTTTGGTTTTATTTATTTATTTATTTATTTTGGAATTTTTTATTTGTTTTTGTTTTACACTGTGCAGACTACAAAATCGTATCTCTGAATACCGATTGCTTTGGCTGTCCTATTTTCAACTGGAAATGTTTCTCAATTCAAATATCCCATTTTAACTTTTTTGTGTGACTATGTTTATACCTGGTGGGGAAACAAGCATATTAACTTCCAAACTCATCTAATTTTTTTAAATGGAGTCTAAAGTTGTCTTTGGACAACTTAGTTTCCAAAATTGTTGTTAAAACCAAACAAACAAAGACTGAAAAAGACAATGTGTAGTAAAACACAGTTTTTAATGCCATATAATAGAATAATTCTGAGTTAGAACGGTTAGAAAATAAACAGTCTGATTTGGTCTTACCCCATTCCAAACTGCTGTCTTACATATTACTTGTTAGACAACAATGCAATCTATAGTTAGTCATTCAGGGAGGTGGGACTCAAATGACTCTACACTTCAGCAGACTCTCGGTAGCTGTTGCTCACAAAGTAAACACATACAATATGTTCACTTTTGTTTTGACTGAGAAACAACCAAGGGGCATATGTCTGAACAAACTTGCTTGAATCTGCTAGAACATTGTTATATTCATGCATGCTATTAAACCTGACTTAAGCTCCAGAAGAAAGTATTAACTTTTAAAAAGTCCAACTCCTACAGAGATGATCAGATCAAAGCAATTACTACATGGGAGAAAGCCATAAATAATACTCACCCACATGTGATTTGCATAATAGTTTTGTATACGTATTTTAAATTATGGTGTTTAGCTTGTTAGTACTTTAAGAACATGGAGAGTCTGTGCCAGCCTCTCCAGTCTCTTATCTCTTTTCCACATGCTGAGTGTGAAACCAGATTATACAACAATCTCAGACAACGATCTTCATTATGTTAAAGCATATTTGTTAATGTGTCTGAATGTTTTCCATATAAAGGAAGGTTAGATGTTTTCTTGGTAGTGAAACGTTTAGATTAAAAACAGATTTATAATTATATTAAATTGAGTGACTAATTTATCCCAGTGAATCATATGCCTAGATAACCATAGGAGACTAAGTAGTAAATTTAGACTGAGACCATTAGGATGGGGTGATCACTAATTATTTTTGTAGCTCTGTTGGCTGTTTATCTGTAACTACATTTCAACTACAGCAAGTAACTTTGAAAAGGCATGTATTTAATTATAGTGTGGCTCTTCTGGAATGATAAATATGTTATTCCCCAAATATGGAGTGTTTGCAGGTGAAGTTTATTTTAAGAGGATCACTAGCAAGTTAGAGAAAGGATGTACATCTGCTTAAATTATTTCCTACTGTTACATGCTGAAAAAACACAAACTGATAGGTGAGTAAGTTGGGAAGTTATCTGGATGATTGATAAATAAACAAATGGATAGATAGATAGATAGATAGATAGATAGATAGATAGATAGATAGATAGATAGATAGATAGATAGATGTTAGAAACATATATAGGCCTACCTGACAGATACTGGATTTTTTCATTTAAGATGACTATTTCCTTTATTGAAAACAATCCCTTCCAACTAAAGTCATATACCTTGCAAGCTCAAATTTCATACACAGCTACTTTATTGCACACTAGAAAATCTTGATCTATAATATCATTATAGAAGACAACATTTGGGTACATTGCTGAAAAACAAAACAAAACAAAACAAAACACCTAAGCTGCAATTCTTTCTAGTTCTGAAGACATGTTAGGGCTAATATTTGTGTCCTAATTTGGGTTATATGTATTTTCCAAAGACCTTGAGCTGAAAACTTAGTTGTCAGTGCAACAGTGCTGAGAGGTCAGATTTTTAAGGGATGAGGAGGAGAATTTGAGTGCAGTCCCATGTGTTAAGAGCACTTGTGGATCCTTCACACGAGCCTGGTTTGGTCCTAGCAAGCCCAATGCAGATGATGAGAGTTGTTAGCTCATTTTCCAGGCTGTCTAAATCCCTCTTCTGGCTGCTACAAATAGTTCATGCACATAGTGCATAGACATACACATGAAGGCAAAATACCCAGCACATAAAATAAAAATATGTAAAAATATTTTTAAATAATAATGAAAATAGGGTCTCTTTCAAAAGCTCTGACAACATGCAAGACGGAATGTCACCATCATGAAAAGTTTATTTTGCAAATGAGAACGTCAGGTCTTTCTATAAGATATTCAGTCCTCCTTACACTATAACCTCTTTGGTATATCTGCCATGATTTGAAAACATATGAATTCCTTGTTTGGATATGGCATTTTATATTACACACCAAGGCTCTAAAATTGTGCACTAATTGCTTTTCTATTCTTTATAAATTGTTACTATTCTAAAAATAAGAAAATAAGATGATTTAACCAACTAATTAATTTTATTTGGAGAGTGACTGATTTAATAACTGCCTTGTTTGTTGTGTAAATGGACAGATTCATCAATTTGTACTTTTATCATTTCCAAATTCTTTTTTTAAATTTTCATTCCATTTGCTTACATTTCAAATGGTATCTCCCTTCCTGTTTAAGCCTCCACAACTCCCCTATCCCATACTTCTATCCCTCTTCCACTTTGCCTCTATGAGAGTGCTCCCCCATCCACCTACCCGCCTCCACTCCACCACTTCAGCATCCCCCTATGCTGGAGCGTTAAATATCCAAAGGTCCACGGGCCTCCCCTCCCATTGATGTCAGGCAAGGCCATTCTCTGCTACAAATGTATCTGGAGCCATGCATCCCTCCCTGTACACTCCTTGGTTGGTGTTTCCAAATTCTTTAATGGTGACGAAAATAGGATGAAATTATAACCATTTTTCCTGCAACAGACAAACACAATAAAAATGCATCCATCATTGATTTAACATTGTTAAATTGACTCAGGCATATTGCAGAATTCTTAAGTGCACATTAAATACTCTTTTGCAGTTTTACTTGAATATATTTTACTTGAATGATCATTAAATAAACTCCATTTAAATCATAGAGGTTCTGTTACTTTATTGGGGAAGTAGAAATTTAAAACCATGGTAGGTAAAGCTAGAATAGACTCTTGCAAATTCTTTATTTTATACATTAAACATAAGGCCAAAAGAAATGTAATTCTAACCTGAATAATTTCATAATCTCAGGTCACATGCTTATCTCTTTTTTTTTGCATATATGCTTACAAAACATATTCTTCTCTCATATCCTTCATTATCTTCCCAGTTTCTCCAACATGCTCTTCTCCCTGTCTTTGCCCACCTCCCTTCTTCCCATATATTTTTCTTCCAAAGAAGGGCAGGCTTCACAGGGTTATCAACTAAATGAAGCATATCGTGGTGCCATAGGACGGGAATATTCCCTCATATTAATAGTGGATAAGGAAAGCCAGTAGGAGAAACTGTGAGTCAATCTCATTTCTGATTTTTCATAAATAGCTACTATTCTATAATTAAGAAAAAAAGATGACTTAACCAGCTAATCCATTTGAATGCTTTTTAAAGGCTACTTTAAGAAGATAAATGAGAGAGATTAAGATTAAGAAGTTTTTAAACAGTTTTATGTATTATGTTGGAGGGAGGTCAGTAATTTAGTAACTTTTATAACTAAATAAATCTTCCATTGGGTTTATGTCACATTTAGTAGAAATTTAGATCTTTTATGCTTTCTCTGCATTTTGGCAGGTCACATTGTCTTGTGAGAACCCTGTCAGAAATAGCAGGTCAGCTCTCCGCGACCAAGGATGGGAGCTTACAGTCAGACTCCCTGGGTGAGGACAGATACAGAAATGGCCTAAACAAAGAACTACCCTACCTAGAGTGAGGACAGAGGGAAGTGACTGGACAAAAAAGACAATGCCAGGAAATACCACAAATACCACAAGGTGGGAAGGACAGGGCTAAATGGCAGAGATAACCTCCCCATTCGAGTAGACCAATAATTTTAAGTGTTGCTCAGGGCAACCAATCACAGCCGTCCAACTCAGGTGACCTCTGAACTCCCCGCCAAAATGTTTATAAAAGGTGTATGCTTTGTGAGTTCGGGTTCTCCTCTTGCCTGCTCGCTGTTCTACTCACGTTAGAACAATAAACCTCTTGCAGTGATTCCAGTTTTTGTGGCCTTATTGAGTGTGTGTGTGTGGGGGGGGGGTCTAGCAGTCTTCTTTATCTAAGCCTCATAATAACTCATAAATAAGAATAGAGATGAAGACAATATGTTTTATTAAAAATAAATATGGAGAAAAAATATAATGAAGTATAGCATTTGCCTACCATGTATGAAGGCTTTGTGTCAATTCTGACCATCATAATATTATATTTGAACTTACAAGCAATTATAAAAAGTATTTTATACCAAGTTTTCTGAGGAACTGCCAGACTGCTTTCCAGAGTGGTTGTACCAGCTTGCAATCCCACCAGCAGTGGAGGAGTGTTCCTCTTCCTCTACATCCTCGCCAACAACTGCTGTCTCCTATGTTTTTGATCTTAGCCATTCTGACTGGTGTGAGGTGGAATCTCAGCGTTGTTTTGATTTGCATTTCCCTAATGACTAAGGATGTTGAACATTTCTTTAGGAGCTTCTCAGCCATTTGATATTCTTCAGGTGAGAACTCTATGTTTAGCTCTATACCCCATTTTTTAATAGGGTTATTTGGCTCTCTGGAGTCTAACTTCTTGAGTTCTTTGTATATATTGGATATTAGCCCTCTGTCGGATGTAGGAATCCTGCTATACCACTCCTGGGCATATACCCAGAGGCTTCCCCTGCATACAATAAGGACACATGCTCTACTATGTTCATAGCAGTCTTATTTATAATAGCCAGAAGCTGGAAAGAACCCAGATGTCCCTCAACAGAGGAATGGATTCAGAAGATGTGGTATATTTACACAATGGAATACTACTCTGCAATTAAAAAAAATGAATTCACGAAATTCCTAGGCAAATGGTCAGAACTTGAAAAGATCATCCTTAGTGAGGTAACCCAATCACAAAAGAACACACATGGTATGCAGTCACTGATAAGGGGATATTAACCCATAATCTCAGAATACCCAAGACACAATTCACATATCAATAGATTTCCAACAGATGGAAGGAGAGACCACTGGTCCTGGAAAGACTGGATGTAGAGGAATGCCAGGACAGAGAAGCGAGAGGGGGTTGAATGGGGAACAGAGGGAGGGAGGGGGGCTTAGGGGACTTTTGGGGAGGGAGGAAAAGGGGAAGGGGAAATCATTTGGAATGTAAATAAAAAACAGAAAATAATACAAAAAAAAGTATTTTATAACTTCAAATGGAAATACTTATTACAGTGGATTCCTCTTGGTAATTTATTTGTTATATGGAAGGATATCCTAACCACACATCTATGACCATTTGCAGTTTAAGAATGGAATTAAATACAAAATGTTGGTACAGTAACTACTTTTTTGCTTTTTCTGTGTTAGTTTCACATATGATGGAAATATGAGTTCAGCCCTTTTTGCTCTATCTTACATCACATATGCTAATACAGCGTTCAGAATGTAGGTAAAGATGCAATGTCCTATATAGTCTTTGGATATGTTTACTCCATTATTGTAAACCTACTGCCATATTCAACAAGACATAATTCAACAGATAGACAAAGATCGTTTTATTTATTAGAAAGTGTTTTGTAACTGAATTTCATGTTCATTACCTCAATCCTGTGCACATGGCCCTGGGTAGTTAAGTATGATCTTGGGGTGGTGGGGGGAGGGATGCTTTCAATGTGGTGCTTGTCCATGGTTGAATATTTCTGAGAATTCTCTATTATGGTTTCTTTTCTCTGATTAGGAAGCCTGCCTTTTTTACTTCAAAGTCCTCCTGTCATTTTTAGAGTGCAAAGAAAGTGCACGCTGAGGAAGCAACTTGCTGGACCATTGAAGTTCAATTTCTGCATGCAAGGCGACTCACTGGCTGCTGTAGTAGGTGTGCACATCTCTATCCCCTGAGTTGTAGGAGGTTCAGAGAAGAGGTGTCAGAAGCACAGGGTACCTTTGATTCACAATGAGATGCAACCTCTTTCAGAATGAAAAGCCACCTGTTGTTTGTCAAAAGGTACTACTTACAGATTATTGCTTTACATATTAATGCAAAGAACCCTTGGGGGTAGTCTCAAATAGCTGCCTTTCACCTGTCTCCAGTAGGGCAAGCTTTTTTTTTTTCCCTAAGTGTTTTGTTCAGCCAGTAGAGAATGCTTCTTTCTTTAAAGAAATCAGCCTTCTGCTGGGGGCAGTGAAGGGGTGAAGCTATGGGGAGTATTGAGTTGCTTATTGCCAAGCACAGGAAAATGCTAATAAGATTCACACTGAGAAAAGCTCTCACTCATCAGGAGGCATCATTGCAGACATTAAGCTGAGACTGTGAATTGCTGTTCTTCCTCAACTGGAGAAAGAGGAACATGAAAAAAAAAATAGCTTGACACCATGTGAACTGCTGTTTTGGGCATGGTGTTCTTTGCATTGCTTGGAAAGGATATATATACCTGGCAAAAGTCATCTATGACTGATTAGGTCAATCTGTGGTGTGCGATCAAGGTATGCATATATAAAATACTAAAGAATAATTACATGATTTGATTAAGAATGCAATGGATAAATGCCGGACCATTAATTATATACATAATGATCTTGCTTGCAGAGCCAGGGAATGTCAATTATATCAGAATAGGCGAGAAAGGAAAGCTCAAACAGGGGCTTTTCAAAAGGAATCTTTTTATCAGATTGCATCTTAGTTTTATTGCTGTGAAGCGATGCAGTGACCACGGCAACTTTTATAAAAGACAACATTTAATTGGGGTTGGCTTACAGTTTAGAGGCTTGGTCCGTTATTGACATGATGGGAGTCATGACAGCATAGCTGAGAGTTCCATTCTGGATTCACATGCAACTCAAATTAAAAATGACTCACTTCTTCTAACAACACCACAACCCCCAATGGTCGGCCTTCTAACAGCGCCACTCCATATGCACCTTGGGCAACCATTTTTATTCAAACTACCTCATGCAAAACAGCATCCATACTCCCCATTTTTTGAAAGATGGCAACACATTAGCATGTGTGAATGCATGAACCAGTTTTGCAACAGGCTATAGATGCTGAATTTCTCTAACTCAAAATAATGATTCCATATTTAACTCACTTAAATAGCTGAAAATCTAACATCTCTGTCTTCATGTTGGATGTCTGTCTCCTCTGATTTCGCTGAAATCAGAGAAAACTCATTGTCCTTAACTATGTCCAGTCACTATGGATTCTAGAGAAAAATTCAGCCTCAAAAGACAGATCCCTTCTTCGATGATCTATCAAAGTCCATGATAATGAAAACTAAACCTTAGGAAATTATCTTGAAAGAATCTTATTGGTTCAACAGGTATGAGAGTAATAAGGGCTTCTGAGGACTGCTTTTCAGATTCATAAATGAGATCATCTTCAACTTAGACACATATTTAGGCTCCATACCCTAGTTCTTTCTCGATTTAATACCTGCAAAGCACGTTTGTACTCACTAGATCCTCTTTAAATATGGTTATATTGAATGACTTGTCTTTCTGCTTTTCATCGTTATCATTTCTTTAACATCATATTAGAGAAAAGTGACAAAGCCTACTTTTATAGACTGAAAGAACCTGTATTATGGCCTAAAATTTCTGGTTAAATTTGGAATAGATAGATCATCAGTCATTTCATTTTATGAAAATTAAACAGATAAACACATGGAATATCTCCAAATCAAAATCAATGGAAATGAATGCTGTTATTGCTATAATTCCTTTTCATTTTACCTTTGGCACATTTTTTTATGTATGTATGCAAATACATGTGAAACAGAACCCAGGGTGTGAAATCAATGAATATTTGTATGGAATGGATGTGATAGCTTTCCTGTCATTGCTTAGGAGGCATGGATTACTGAGCATAGTTCCAGGTAACTAATAGTAATTGGAATTACTTGACTGAAAATGCAAAATGAGTGCCCCAGTCTATGTAAAAGCTTGCACATGCTTTTTAACACTGCCAAGTAGAAATTCATAGGGAAACAAAGGTTTGGGCTTCAAAATTTGGAGGAATCTATTTTCTGTTGATTTGCCAAGCAGCTTCTCTTGGAGATAATTCTACTTTCTTCTTTTATAAACATACTTCATAACATCATTAAAATTGCATACCTATAATAGAGTGTGGGTGCTGCTTATACACAAATTTTGCTTTCACCTCAACATAACTCACAATTCATAAAACCTTGCAAGCATTCTAAGGTTTTATTCATAAGAAGGAGAAAAGTGAGAAGGAAAGAAAGTGGGGATTGGGGATTATAGGGAAAGACAGAGAGAGAGAGAGAGAGAGAGAGAGAGAGCTCTGGGCAGCATTATTATTCATTTCTTTTGCTTTTTGTTGGCTTTCAAATATATCATCTTCTGTTTTTTCCATAAGAATTGAGATAATTTAATATTTTAAAACTTCTAATTGTATGATAGTGTTTCCTAATTCCTTCCTATTACTAACTCTATCTTACAAACACAAGTTTTTATGGGACTTCTGTGTCTGGGCACATAAGCAAAATGATTTATGGTTTTTTATTTATGCTAATCTACACAGTGTCAACATGGCATGCACACTGCATAAAGAGCCTATGAGATGATGGTAGAAAGGATGACATTTTACTGTCTCACTTACTGTAACAAAGTAACAGAGATTGATATTTTCACAGAAAGCATTACTATTCCAAGAAACTGGAATGCTTTATGCTCTTTATTTTTAGCAAGCTTTTATTATTTTTTTTTGAGATTATAACAATCATTCTCTTCATCCCTTTCCTCTTTCTGAACTCTACCATATACCCCTCCTTGACCTCTTCTCTATTTTTGTCTTTTTTCCCTACTGTTATTTCCACTAGATTGAGATAGGATACAATATATGCTTTAAATAATTTTGATTTTTAAAGATGTGTCTGAGAATATGGTTTTAGAAAAGATTCCATGTGATTCTGAGTACAATGTTCATACTTTGGTATTTCAGTAGACTCCTCTATTAGTTGCAAATATCTATAAGTTATATCTGTTAAATTCATTCATTGTATGGTAACAACTAATTTTGATGTTTCTTAATAGTTTCTGTTCAGATAAACTTATTTAGCTTGAAGAAGTTGGGTATCAAAATCACACACTATCAATGCATTGATAAGTCTGTGCCCTTAAATTCATGTTATATAATTTTCTTTATTTTAAATGAAATTGAATACAATACAGTTTGGTTCATATATTTTTTGAATAAGGAGGTTTCCTTGGTTAAGTGCTCTGTTCATTAGACTCATGTGTCCATCTTTAACCCTTCTGCTTAGTCTAGTTTGAAGTCTAGCTTGTTAGATATTAACAAAAAGATGTATACTGCTTTCCTGGCCCCATTTTACTATAGGAATTTTGTCTATCATTTTATCACTTATTAAGGCACTGCCTATGATTAAAAGTAAGATATATTTCTTGTAGATAATATATAAGTCTTTCTTTCTTGATTCATTTAGTCAGTCTTTGCCTCTTGATTAGAGAATTGAGACCACTGATATTTACAGTGCTTATTGAGATGTGTATGCTAATTACGATCATAATCTAGTTAATTTTGTAATGTGTTCTTTGTATTCTCATTGGTACTTTATGTTTAATGATAATGTTTTCACATTTCTTTCTACAGTCTCATTGCTATGTTTGTTCTTTACTGTGAATCATTGCTTCCTGTATTTTCTTTGAATTTTTGGATGCAATTTTATTTTTAGGCTGTTTATAGCGTAGAAAGTTTCTCTTTCTCCTTCATTTTTGCAGAAGGTTTTACATGCTATATTATTGTAGCATAGATATCATAGTCATTTACAGCTTGGAATATGTTGCCCAAGTTTTTCTCAAATGTTCTATAGACAATACAGGTCTTATTCTGAATATTTTTTGAAATATGAGCAGTGCTTTTTGTTTTGTTCTGTGCTTTTGTCCTCTTGAGTCTCTCAACATTCTTTCTTTGTTATGCATAATCTTTTATCTATACACACTGTAAAATTTCTTTTTTAAGATTTTCTATGTGATGCTCTGTGTGTGTCTTCTGTCTACATGAGTACATTCCCTTCATTTGGGGAAATTTCCTTTTTTTAATCTTGTTGAAGATAGTGGATAGTGTCTATGCCATTGGCTTCAGATTCTTCACCCACATATATACCTCTAATTTAAAGGTTTTGTATTGCTCATGGCGTCTCAGATTTTCTATATGGTCTCTTCCTTTGTTTTAAAATATCTTTCGCATTCCTTATTCATTTGGTCTAAATCCTCTACTTTGTCTTTGATTCATGCTCTTCAGCCTTCTGCCTGGTTCATTCTACTTCTAAGGCTTTCCTTTGGTTTACCTACTTGATTTATTGGGCTGTCAATTCCCCCTTTTTATTGACTTGATTTCTTTTCAATGTGTACTTATTCTTATAGAATTTCATGATCAATTTCTGGATTATGGTTGTAATATCCTTCAGTCCTATTGTTATGAATATAATGCAGTGGCTTGCAGGGGCACTGGAGTACATGGAGAGCTCATGCCAAGGTGCACCCCTGAGAAATCACAACAAGCAACAGACTTGGTATAAGGGAGGTTTGTTTGGAGGAAGAGAGGGGAGTTACAACCTGGAGAAAGTGTAGAGTTAGACAGCCAGTTCCATGAGAGTAGAGGAGGAAGGACAGAAAGAGAGGAAAAAAGACCAGCTAGGAAAAAGTGGAAACAGAAAGTGAGAGAGAGAGAGGTAGAAAGGAGAGAGAAATGGGTATGGGGAGGTAGGGTAGCAAGCTGTCCTCTTATATGCTTCCTGGCCACCCACATATGGCATTGGGGCAAATGATGACAGGGGCCTAGCAAGCTTTTGCTAGATCTTTGTTGCTAGGTTTCTTCGAGGAGCCCAGCAGAATTACTTGCAAGTCAACGCCTGTGTTTATCTCTTCTTTGGAGTCGCCAGTGGTTTATTCTCTTTAATACTGTTTTCTTTAAATTTTTAGCTGTTTTTTGGGTGTCCTTTTTTTTTAAAAAAAAATTCATTTTATATCCCAATATAGGTTTTCCCTCTCCTCCCAGTAACCCCCATGTTGTACTTCCCTACCCCATTTCTCTCTCCCCTTCTCCTTTAAGAATGGGAAGGACCCCTCTTGGTATCATCCCCTCTTCTGTTGTGAGAACCATGTCAGACACAGCAGGCCAGCTCCCCATGACCAAGGATGGGGGCTCAAAGCCAGACAGGAACTTTCCATTCTGCCCATGACTGCCTGGGTTAAGGACAGATATGGGCTAAATAGAGAACTACCCTGCCTAGGGTGAGGACAGAGAGGGAAGTGACTCGGCAAAAAGACAATGCCAGGAAATACCACGAATACCACAAGGTGGGCAGGACAGGACCAAATGACAGAGACAACCTCCCCATTAGAGTTGACCAATAATTTTAAAGGTTGCTCAGGGTAACCAATCGCAGTCGTCCAACTCAGGTGACAGCTGAACTCCCCACCAAAATCTTTATAAAAAGGGTATGCTTTGTGAGCTCGGGGTCTCCTTTTGCCTGCGTTCAGGGGGACCACAATGTATATTGGAACATTAAACCTCTTGCTCTTGAGGATTGCAGCAATTCCTGTCTCTGTGGCCTTATTGAGTGGGGGTTTTCTGACGAACTCTAACACTGTGTCTTTTTTAAACTTCCTGAATTCTTTGATGATGTTTATGGGTGTTATTATAAATGTGTGTTTTGGGCTTCATCTGGGTAACACTGGAAAACATTTTTACAAGACAAGTAGGGTTTTGATGTCAATTTTCACACTATGTGGTGTGTATGTATTTGTGTGTGTTTGTGTGTGTGTGTGTGTGTGTGTGTGTGTGTGATGAAATATGGACATATGGACTTGTTCTGTTGGTTCTAAGTATGAACTATAGACAAAGTATGTTTGAATAGAATTAAGGATGTGCTGGCACCTTAGACCTAGATGTTGCAATTTATTTGGGTAGCATGCATTAGATAGGCAGAGGGGAATACATTGGTGTATAGATGTGCTTCCTGGTCTAACATTAAAAGACAGGTGTAGATCTGGCTATATAAGAAGGCTAGATGTTGTGTGACAATGCCTGTGGGCAAAGTGGTAGATAGGGAGAGCTTTTGGGAAGAACACAAAAATTATATGGTCTGACAAAAACTGGTAATGTAGACGTGTAACCTTGCTTAGGTATTACAGGGTGGAAATAATGTAAGGATGGGAGGTCAGGAAGAGTCGCCAAGCTAAAGCCTGGGGAAGAATGTGAGAGAGATTTGTCTAGGAAGAAGGATCAGATATTTTAGACAACAGACCTCTTCTTCATGTGCTATTGAGAGTGAACTAGCCACTGTTGCCCAAGTTTATAAAATAGTAATTCATGTCAGAATGTAAATTGCTTGTTTTTCGTGCTACCGAGTATTTTATTTTTTTATATAAAAATTTATAATTTTTGCTTAAATCCCACAAGGAACCCTGTTACATATAAGCTAAATAAAAGTGAAAATATTTCAATTAAAATATATTACCTTATGATCAAAAATTATTTTAAAATTCTAAATTATTTAAAATGCATTGAATCACATAATATTTTAAATGATATGGTCTACCTTGGTAAGTATTCCTATGAAATTTTAAAAATGAGGGTTGTTAGAATATAATTATGTAGAACAAATAGAAAAATGACTTTAGGTCCATACAAGTGACTAAATCTTTTTATACCTGTTTAATTATCTATCTGGTTTATTAGTGAGTGACAGAATTATGTATAATTGTGTGATTATAGCTGAAAATCTGTCTGCTTTTCTGGTTATAACTCTCTTATTTTTACTTCTGATATTTTTTAGATATTTTTCCTGTTTTTAAAGGTAATACTATCAAATCCATTTAGAAAGACTGTGTCTTCTTCATGAATTGACACTTTTATGATTATCAAATTAACTAAGATCTCTGATAACATTTGTTATTTGAAAGCTAATTTTTACTCACATGGCCATCTTGGTTTTCTTTTGATTAATGTTTGCATACTAAATTATTATCATATAAAATTATTGTTAATTTTATCCTATTATTGTCTTAATGAGAATAAATGGTGAAACAAAGAGCATTAAAGGGACAATGAAAGGGAGAGGAGCCTCCTCCCTCTTGGATCACTTTCAAATCTTCTGCCACATCAGCATCAAGAACCTCAGACCTATTTTAAAAAAAAAATTGTTATGAAGTTTGCTTAATAGAAATAGTAGTACTTACATACAGAGATATTTAAATAAGGTTAAGATAACAATGAGTCATTGCTAAGACCTAAACATATCAGTCTTTATTCCTTTATTATACAGAAGCATGGACCTATCTGTAATCCCAAAAATAACTATAAAAATCTATGTAAGGAATGTCTCATTTCGCAAATCAAACCTTGAAATTTATAGTTATACTTCATTAGCTCAAATTATACCTAGTTGTCTTAGGGTTTCTATTCCTGTACAAACATCATGATCAAGAAGCAAGTTGGGGAGGAAAGGGTTTATTCAGCTTACACTTCCACATTGCTGTTCATCACCAAAGGAAGTCAGGGCTCGAACTCAAGCAGGTCAGGAAGCAGGAGCTGATGCAGAGGCCATGAAGAGATATTACTTACTGGCTTGTTTCTCCTGGTTTGCTCAGCCTGCTGTCTTATAGAACACAAGACTACCAGCCCAGGGATGGCACCATCTACAAGGAACCCTTTCCCTTAATTACTAATTGAGAAAATGTCCCCCATGAGCTGAATCTCATGAAGGCACTTCCCCAACTGAAGCTCCTTTCTCTGTGATAACTCCAGATCAAGTTGACACACAAAACCAGCCAATACACTAGTGAAACTAAGGATCTCATTTGCTTAAAAAAAAAAAGATCTTTCGATACTCATTGAACAGAGTGATTTCAGAAGCCATCAAACTCGTATGTATGTTGATGGAAAGATACAGAAGTGTATATAATTCTTTATTCTAAGTGCCTCCTTATTTGTGTTTTCTAATTTCACAATTGGTACTGGTTCTGTTTGTATTTAGGAGAGTAAAATGTAATCGGCTACTTGCAATTATGAATGTATGTACTTACAAATCATCTTTCATTTTTTTCTTTCACATATTTTTTTGACTGACAACCATGAAACCCTTTTCTGCAGTAAAATAAATAATCTCTGCTCAACCTGAATTTAAATTTCACAGAATCTTTCTTCAGACTACAGTGGGTAGTTGAAGCTGAGTCTTAGCCTTCCATTTATTGCTGCTGAATATTTCTGTAGGATTCTTGCTTTTCTAAAAATCCCCAGTGAAAATATTAGACTTTCAGAGAAGATATTCATATCATTGTTCTACAGAATATCATTGTGTATAAAGCTACAGAAACCACAAATTCCCCAGATCATTCCCATATATAACCCCATTTCTGTCATCTTTTCACAGTGTCTTAGTTCACCTTATGCTTGAGATGAAGCTGTCTAGAACTGGCCCTCTGAGTGCACTAATGAGGCACAGTCAAGTTTCAAAGATTTCCTACCCTATTGTCTGAGTTCTCTGCCACTTCTTTGCTAGTGTTACCATGATGGATGTATTTCTACTGAGGTAGACACAGTTGAGAAAGTTTATTTAATTTTGTTCATTAGAAATTACTTTGTTAACAAAAGACATAATTTAAATCCATTTTCTGTCTCAAAGGTGATATCAGCATATTTGTTATGTGTTCTGCTGTCAACAAGTGAAAGTAGAAGTTGTGTCTCGGATACCATGTTTCATATAGCTACAGCATTTCTCTAGCAGTTGGTGGCTTTCATTGGACTCTATCAGAAGAACCTATGGCCCAACATTTGAATGTATGAAGACGTCTGTGATCTAGAAGCTCTGAGGCTTTAAAGGATCAATAAACTTTGAGTTTTATTTTTAGCAGTAATAAGGTGACTCTTTAATACTCCCTGATGATCATTGGAAAAACTGATTGAGAAATTCTTTTCAAAGATGAGGGCAGACCTTGAGGCAAACTGTATCACTTTCTGACTGGAGACTAGAGAAAGTCCTATTAATTCTATGTAATGCCTAGAATAATGCAATTGTGAAAATGTTATTTTATGTGATTCAGTGGAATTGCATGAGCACTGTAAAGACAAAAGGTGTTTATTGACCCGTCCAGCAGGTCTAGTTATTCAGGGTCCCGAAGAGGCGCTACCTGAGGGTCATGGTGGGGTGAGAAGATCGAGGCCAAGCAAGATTCCATTGTCAAGGCCCCGTTTATTGTCACACAGGCAGCACGTTTTAAGCAGTAGGGATGAGGAAGTTGGGAAGGGGAACTATGGGGAAGTGACCTATGGGCCAAGCCCTGAATGAGGAAGGTGGGAGGGAGAGCTAGGGGGAAGTGAGCTATGGGCCAAGCCCTGGGCCGGGTGCCTGGGACATTCTGCGAAGGTCAGATTTTTATCTTGGTCTTGATGTTCCATCAGGAAGGTCAGGAGTTTCACTCGAGGGGAGAGGCGGCCTGTCTATGTAGCCGGCAGTTGGCCTGTCGGCCCCCAACAGTTTATGACATTCAGAATAATATTAATCATATTGAATTATTAATTCAATTATTAAATTATTTCTCATTTAATTTAACACAATGAATCTTCTGTCACTTCTTTGCAGTTTAAATTGTTAAGATTTGTATATGCATTTTCTTAATCACTGTAGAACTCAAAGGTAAGGACATTGCATCCTGTCATCATTAGCCCTTTCAATTTTTATGTATATGCTTGGAAGCCCTTCTCTGAGGTTTAGAAATATAACCAGAGATTTTAGGAATGATTGCATGATTGCCTTGGGATACCAGGAAAATCAGAGTCCCTTTGGGTTTCTTGTCTTATTTATAAAAGAATTTAAGGGCATACTCAAATAGAAGCTTAAGGACAATTTTATTACTGTTTCAAAGTAAAACCCCAGGGCTAGAAAGCTGTAATTCCTGGCGGCTGACTAGAGGAAGAATTAAGCTGTGTGAGTTAAGTCAACATTGAGGTCAGCCACATGGTGGTCAAGCAGCCTCAGGACTGGGAAAGGAGCTTTAGAAAAATAGTTGAGCCCAAATTTGAAGGAACAGAGGCTTAAAAAATGAGATATGATGACTGCACAGAAGCTATCTTTTTCTAAATAAGTCATAAAACCATTGGCATGTCTCATTAAGCTACCATACTAGGAACTTTAGGAAGATGCAGAACAGTATCTCCTGAAAGATTTCTCTCTTTAGCATGACTCAAGGGAGCCCTTCTTCCTTAGGGTGGTCCTTTGGCCAGGTGGTTGCCTTGCACAACTGGAATGTCATTTCTTCTGGAAATTCAGATCGTTTTTTTTTTGTTGTTATTTATTTGTTTGTTTTTGTTTTGTTGTTGTTTTGTTTTGTTTTTTCCCCCAAGGAAAAGGAATTTTGTCACTGGGCCTTCAATGTCTCTGTGATAGATAGACATATCTATCAAGTCCTCAGCCACTGTCTCGTCACATGCTGAACAGTACAATTTCAGGATCACTTTTATGCAAGCACTTATTAGTCCCTTTCACGTGACCTGTGCCCTCATAAATTAGAAACATTTAAAACATGCTAGTATTTAATGGTTCGTGCTATGGTTTAATATTCCAAAGTGAATTTGTATGTTTATATGTAGGTGCAGTGTGTGTGTGTGTGTGTGTGTGTGTGTGTGTGTGTGTGTGTGTGTGTAAGAAAGAGAGGAGAGAGAGAGAGAGAGAGAGAGAGAGAGAGAGAAAGAGAGAGAGAGAGAGAGAGAGACAGAGAGAGAGAGAGCACTTACATGTTTAATGTAAGTGCACTCATCCATGTGGATGTCAGAGGTTTATTTAGGATGTGATTGTCTTCCCCAATCAGTTCTATATCTTACTTTTTAAAGACAGAATTTTACACTGATTCTGGAGTTTCCATCTTCGTTATAATAGCTGATAAAGAAGCCCCTGGCATCTGCTTTTCTGTACCTTCAGTACTGGTATTATATAAGACACTGATATTTTATATGGATGCTGGGGACCAGAAGTCAGATCCTCATACTGTGGCAAGTACCACTTTATCAGCTAAGCCATAGTCCTGGCCCCTCAATGTGATAGAAGATTTATTTTATTTTTAGGGGTGTCTGTACATTGTGGGGTTTTTCCTGATATGCTTGCAGTTTAAATAAAATACAGAGATTTCTACATAGTTCAAAGTTTATTTCCCTTATGCTGGGGCATTCCCCCAGTTAGTTCATCTAAACTCATCCTAACTTTTCCACCATTCCATCTCCTCACATAGTTCTTACTATCTGCTTTCAGCTCTGTTCTCTCCCTTCTGCTCCTATCCCTGTCTCTTCTCTCTCATGTCTCTTGGAGTTTCCCACGTTTTCATTTATCTGATGGGAAATCCCACCCCTACACTTCCTGACCCAGGTCTGATATTCAGTGCTTTATTATACAAAAACCATATTGCAATCTGAACCAATCAGCATCAAGACAATGCCCAGTCCATCTCTTAGAGTTGCCTTTAGGCAATGAGGGCTACCTAACCTTTATCTTATGAGCAGGTGAAGAAGGACAAGAATGTACATGAAGAAATCCACTGATGAGCAAGAGAAACAACAATATCAAAATCCTTCAAGCATTTTGCTCTCTACCAGTATAAAATTAGCAGTTGAAAATGCAGAGACACAGCTCCATACAATGTAATGGAAAGTCTTGCCAATATATCTGTGTGTACATATATGTGTGAATATGTGTATCAATGCATATGTTTGGATATATATGGTTTACAAGTGTCTGTATAGTGTATGTATGTATGTATGTATGTATGGGTGTGATGTCTGTGTGATGTCTGTGTGAATGTGTGTACGTGTGAATGTGTGTGAGGTGTATGAATTTGTATATATGTGTGAGAATATATATGAATGTGTGTGAATGTGTGTGAGTGTTTGAATGTGTGTGTGGGGAAATATATTTGAGTATGAATGTGAATGTGAGTGTGTGAATATAGTGTGTATGTGTGAATGTGGTGTGAGTGTGTGTGTGTATGTGTGTGTGTGTGTGTGTGTGTGTGTGTGTGTGTGTGTGTGTACCATGGGCCTTATAATCTTTACATCTTGATATTTGAGGCAATTCTTTCTTTATCTAGGAGGCAATGTTTTGATTCAGCTAAACAAGTTCAATATGCAATTTGGGCTTAGAAATTTCTAAATTTGATATCTCTAATTCTAATGAAAATTTGGAGATTTCAGTACTGAATCCTTACCTCACAAAATTTGGGAGAGTGTTCTTCCCAAGGGTTCAAAAATAAGAAAAACATATCATCTATTCTTGAAAATATTCATCAGTTCATTCAATCCTATGAAATCCTATCAGAACAACTTAACTTAGTAGGGTTAACTATCAGAAACACTTGGTAACTAATACCTTGATGCCACTTTTACCTTATGTATGAATGTGATATTGACTGAGTTTATACTGAGTTTAAACTAAGTTTATAGTTTTACTATCCACTATGTGAAAGTGAAACTATTTCAGTACATATCACTGAGATGATGGTACAAAAAAGTTCATAGTGCAGTTGAGTTCACACATAGATATATCTTATGGGTACCTAGCAAGTGAACATTTCGTTCATAAGAAAATAATTTTTTCTTTCATGTTAATCTAATTTTGACAGTCTCCCACAAGTATATAGTACATTTTGGTGACCATCTCCCCTCATCTTCTCATCTCTTTCCCACCACACCATTGTTAAATTTCCATTTCTCCTACCTAGTTTGTTTTTGCTAAGTTAAATGATCATCATCATCATGATCATCATCATCATCATCATCATCATCATTTTGGTTGTGTCTTGGGGCAATCAAAAGGCAGAAACTGACATCTTCCCAGAGCCTCCTGCTTAGGGAAGCATAGCTAAATTTACCCAACATTTGAAGAAAATTCAATATGTACTCTGTGTTGTGTTCACAGGTAGTATAGTCAATATCTATAAGCTGAAAATAGGATTGGAGACAGTTAACTTCCACACACTCTTGAAGCAATAACTACAAGGAAAAACATTTTTATTTTGAAGTGAAACTTAGAAAAGGAGGGCCAGGCAAGGAAATCAGATAACAGACACAGAATATAAGAATTCAGAGCAGTCACATCCTCTACCAAGTTATGCATTTCTTCTTAAAGCACAGTTAGGCTTTGTAAAAGGCACTCTTAGAGCTAAGTTTTAGTATGTGTATTAAGAGAAAAAAATCAAGCCCCCCAAAAGAAAGTAAGCCATACTCCAAAACACAGGTAACATGTTTCTATAAGAGTCAACATATCCTGTGTTCTTATGCTCCACAACTACCACACATGATTTTTGATATTTGTCATTTTGAAAAACTAGGAAAGTCAAGAGATGAAAGAATTATTTCTCTTTATGATGTTAGAACTTTCTATCCATAGTTGTTTGCCTTCCTAATTTCAACCTGTGACTCTACAGAATCATGTCCTCAATGTTTAGTTTCCTTCTACTGAAACCTGACCTTCAAAATGTCTACCATCTCCCAATAGCACCATTATCACCTGGGAATGGAAACACAGGTGACATCTTCTTTTTCATATTCCCATAGAGTGATGAGGTAAAATATGAATGAGATAGGCACAGCCCCCAGTTGAAGAATGGGGCCACCCACCCGTCTCAACGTTTTTAACCCAGAAATGTTCCTGTCCAAAGGAAAGACAGGGACAAAAAGTAGAGCAGAGACTGAAGGAAAGGCCATGTGGGGCCTGCCCCACCTGGGCATCCATCCTGTCTGCAGACACCAATCACAGACACTGTTGCTCTTGCCAAGAGGTGCTTGCTGACAGGATGCTTGCAGACAACCATCAAACTGAGCTCAGGGACCCTGGTAAGGGAGCTGCAGAAGGACTGAAGGAGTGGAGGGGATTGTAACCCCATAGGAATAATAAGGCTTGCTGACTAGACCACCCAGTGCTCCCAGGGACAAGACCACCAATCAAGAAGTATACAGAGAGGGATCTATGACTCCACATATATATGTAGCAGAATATGGACTTGTCTGACATCAATGGAAAGGGATACCCTTGGTCCTGTGGAGATTTGATGCCCAGAGTAGGGGGATCCTGGAGTAGTGGGGCAGCAGAGGGTGGGTGGGTGTGGGCACACCCTCATAGAGGCAAAGGGGAGGGCAGAGAGGGTGGATGTGGGATGGAGGTTTTTGGAGGGGTAACTTGGAAGGGGGATATCATTTGAGATGTAAACGTATGGAATGATTAATAAAAAAATTTTATAAAGAATATGAATGACAGTAGCAACCATACAGAAATGGCAGCAGATGGACAAATTTTAAGGTTGCATGATAGATAATTTGAGATTTATTTTAGTATTTTCTTAATTTCTATGTTTGAAACTTTCCCCAGTGACACACATACCACGATATCATTTGGCCATAGAACAAAGATTTATCAGCACTAGGAGGATGCCAATTATAAAGGTTTGCATAAGGTTCTAAATTACTCGTTCAACATGCAGACAAAATTGCCTAAAATTCAACAATCTCAAGATATATATTCATGAGGGACAAGGCAAATCTCTACTTTGGGCAATGATACAAAAAATACCTAAAAAGACAAATAAATCACTTTTACAAACGTCTGTGGGGAAGAAAGAACTCTTTTAGCGTAAGAGAATGGTGACAGTTCATGAAAAAGTAGAATCCACAAGTCAGTGTCTGGAGTCTGATTCCATCTTTTGCCAGCTGTGGGTTTGTCAGAGTAATTTAACCCCTCCAAGGCCCGGTTACATCAGCAAAATGTCAGTGATAGCTCTTGCCATGTAAAATTGTTTTAAGAAACAAGCAGAATATTGCATGTAAGAGCTATTTGTGAAAGTTAAATTATGGCTATTATTCATTCCTATTTTGTATCTTTATTTAAATAGAAATGCACAACCAGCAACTCACTTATTCCGCAATCTGCAGAACTCAAATCATTGCAAAATGTCTTCTCTTTATCTACTGTTTCTTTTGCTTCGTTATTTCACAGACAGCAGCAGTCAATTACTAACCTAGATCCGAGTGCGTTAATACAATCACCCTGTGTGATTTGTTCAGAACAAATAACAACCTGAATTGAGAAATAAATTGTTGAATAAAGTATATCAGAGCACCAAGTATTTCATAACAGTACATAGTCTGTATTGTCCAATACATCAAACTATTCATTTCGCTGAGGATGCACAAAAGAACAATTCTCTTCATAATACATGTACATACATCATTGATTTTGTAAATTGTATTTCTTACTAAACAAGAGAATATGGAAAGCTTCAGGGGAGATTGTTATGATGTTGAAAGACAGATGAACTTTGTATCAAAAAACTTGGTTTGAGATATTTACTTTCAATATCTGGCCTTGAATTGGGCCTGCAGCTGAGACCTACAGGTCTCCGTCTGGAAAATTATCAGATTACTTATTCTATGGTTGAATTCTAAAGGCTCTGCTAAGCAGTCTACTAGCTAAATATACACTTATATCTACATACATATACATTTACTGTATGTGCTGCATCTCAATGAATTAAATAAACATTCTTTAGTTTCATAGGATAATCATATTCTCATTGTCTCCTTCATAAAGCAAATTTGCATTAGTATCTAAGTGGTCAAATACTTAGAAAAAAATGTTCTATGAAAGACATGGTCCTTTATGTAAGAGAAGAAAAATGGACAGACTGTATCAAATATTTATGTCATGTGATTATAAAAAGCATTTTATCTCCAGTTTTGTTGTAATAGAAAGATTTTTCCTAAAAATTGCTATAAAATGCCACTTTTTCTCTAATCAGTACATGGGCTATATTTCAAGAAAACATAAGGTACATACTCTGTAAACTGAATAGGTTGATAATTAATGTATATCTATTATATAAATCAACATATTAAGGAGATATTCGTCTCTTGCTTATGTATTCCTTCAAAATCCATCATACATTAACAATAAATCACTTGAAGCATGTGACATTAGAAAGAGACCCTAAAGGCTGGAGATTTGTCTTTGTGCATAAAGAATTTGCTACTATTCTAGAGGACCTAATATCTGTTTTCAGCACACACGCAGGGATGCTCACAACTGTCAAACTACTGGTCTACCACCAGTGTATCTGATAGTGATATCCTGGTCTTTTCCCCGCAGATATCCTCATCCACTTATCGCACACACACACAGACACACACACACACACAAAGTTGAAAATTATAATATAAAGGAACTACAGAAAATATATTTATTTTCTTTGGTCTTATAGTTATCTATTTTTATTTTATTTCATTATTCTGCTTTTAGAGATAATTATGCTTAAGTAAAAATAGTGTCAAAAATTTGCTCCTTGAATTGTATTTGCATAATGTTTCCTTACTAAGCTATTGTGTTTACAATCAGATTGAAAATGTTCATATAAGTTTTAGGTAAATAGTCTTAAAGACACAAGATGGCAGTGGTAGTCTTTACGAGCTATTGGAATGTGGCAATGTTTTTAGCAACTTTGATATACTTCTCCCGCTTTTCGTCTTATTATTAAAGACATTTAATTTCCATGCATAAGCGTTCACAATTCAATCAGGCATTTCAGATCCTATAACTGTGGTTGATGAGCAAACTTTCAAAATTTGAGATAAAATCAGCAACAGACGTCTTCACCAATTGAACCAGAGGATGTTACAACTTTTTATTAAAAGGTTTATAATATCTTTATAATATCTAAAGTCATCCAACTTCCAGGTAAATTCCAATATATTTTCTTTTATTACACATTTTATGAAGTATTTGATTAGTTTTTACAGAACTTGGTATATGCATTTTAATAAAAAAATAAAAACTCTTTACTTGAAAATATAACACGTGCCCTGTAGAGCTAGCAGGTAAAATCTAGTAATAAATATTCAAAGAACACTTCATAGTTGTATTTTCCTGGGAGTCAGTCTGATGATGCCTCATGATGCCTGGTGATGCCAAGATTTTTCTTTACTTTGCAATGGTGAAAGTCAGGTACACCCCAAAATTTTCAAAGCCCCTAGACAGCAGTTTAAGAGACACCACACCCCTATTCCCTTTTCACCATTGGCTTACCCCTTCCCTTTTTTCTTTTCTTTATGATAAGAAAAAGGGAGGTATGTTGGTATCACGAACTAGCCTGGCAGATTGTTTTCGAGCCCAGTAAGGTCACTCACAGGTGACAGGGACATGTGTTGACATGGAAATCGCTATACATTCCCAGAATTCACTTGATTACTTCCCACCTTAACCTGCCAGCGGTTGTATCACAACCCAAATAAAAGGAAATTCTACAATGCTACTTTGTTCTACTTCCTTGGCTTGCACATGTTAACACAGGATTCTACAACAAGTATAGAGTTACTGATCGTTTGGTATTCTTCAGATTCCCAGTTGAATTGGACTTGAAATTCAAATCCAAGTGAAACAAATCACATGCTTTTCGTTTGAGGAAAGTTAAATGAAACCAAATGAAGCTATATCCAGAATTTGTACTCACCACAAATGTTTTATTTTCCTTCTCTGACCCTCTTTCAATTCTGAATCTCCAACATGTTATGCTAATAGGTAATATTTTGCGACATAATAATGGAGTATCATATACTTATATCTGTGGCTGATTCTGTATGGCTTCCATTCTAAGCTATCCTCGATAAGGTGGTATCCTTTATTTCTTTTGTCACCTGTGGTAATTTAGGTGAGGCTTGGAGAGCCTATATCAATCAACTCAATCTTGCCAGCATAGTCCAGCTTCATGGTGGGAACTCATCAAGAGAACAGCTGATGTCTACTAGCACAACAATTCAGGAAAGCAAGCATGGATCTACACAAAAGGCTTAGTTTTTTTAGTTCCTGTGTTTCAAGGATCCATCTCATTAACAATTTAAAAACTTATGAGGTGTTCTCCATAACAGCTTGTAGTAAAATGAGAATAATTAAAAGATCCTGAGTAGCAGGAATAAAAACAAAACAAAATAAAATTATCAATTGTCAGCATGTAACATCATTATTTAATTTCAACCCTTAATTCTAAGGAATTGTAAAGATTAAAAGTGTTGGTGAAAATGTTGCTGTTGTAATTTTCAAACATAAATCCTAAAGAATAGTTGAGTTTTTCAATATTCAACAGGGAAAAACTGGGGTTGAATTTGGCTAACCATATAAGCAAAAAGATATCTATATAAGCAAAAAGATAACCATATAAGCAAAAGATAACCATTATAAGCAAAAAGATATCATTTATCTGGAACAGACCCTTGGTTTGTCACCTGCAGTGTTATTATTTAATGGTATGATCAGGACAACCTCATTGATCAGACCTATGAGAAGCAATAAAAAGTTTGGTTTATCATGGGATTCCTTTCTCTTTCAGAGTGCATATGACAAGTTTAAAGTAATCTGTAAGTAGAATATTGAGTTAAATGACTCCAATTCTGTGGGAATTGTACAGAAGCATGAAAACTTTAAAATAAAAAAAATAGTTCACCATAATTCTTAGAATCACAGGTAGGTATCTGGCCAAAGCCCTTTCTGCATGCTTGTGAATGTCAGCTATTGTTGGATGGCTGTGCTTAGGATAAAACTCACTGTGGGGGAAGTTCATTGCAGATACTGATCTGAAGTTATTTATTCAAAAACCTCTGGTCAGAAAATCTTGCAGATCTTTCACGAACAAGATGACTAATGACTTGTGAGGTGGTTTTTGTTTGTTTGTTTGTTTGTTTTCTTTTAGGAGAGAAAAATGGGACAAGAGCATTTTTCTCAATGGTTTCATCTGAGACTAAGAAATACGTAACTCAAAGAAGTATAAATCCACATGTGTGCAGGAACATCACATTTTTGTGGAAATGGTACATGTAAGGATTACTTTGTATCCGGGGATGTGTTAATTATATTACCCCAAACTTCCATGTTTATCAAATTTATTCTACCCATCTTCATTTACTAAAGCCTAGTGTAGAGATTATTTAAATACACTTTTGTTCTGTTTGTTTGTTTGGGTGTTTTTTTTTTCTTTTAATTTTTCCTGGCAATTAAGATGTACATAGGATCAGGATGCCGTTGACTTAGAAGTAGTTGTTTTGATTATGAGAGAGCCTTGGTTGCTTCATTTAAAGCAGACTTAGAATTATTAGCTAGTCATCTAATATCTTTAAAAAAAGAAAAACACTTAAATAAATTAAACTTATTTTGCTCCAAATCCTTTTTTTATATATGCTCATTTAAAATTCTATATTTTGAAAAAATAACAAAAATAGATCAATGGGTAAATATGGTTACTGATATTTTAGGGGCACTAAGGAGAGTAATGTGGTGAAATTAGGTTGGAGCTAAGCCACCAATCAAAACCAAAGAGTTTACACAGGCTCCTCCGAGGTCCCCCAGCACATAAGTACCAGAAGACTGCCTTTTCTGGCCTCAGTGGGAGAGGATATTCTTAATTCTACAGAGACTTGATGCCCTAGGGAAGGGGGATGCCAGGGGTGGCAGGAGGAAGGAGGGACCAGCACTTCTCAGATGCAAAGGAGAGAGGGGACAGGGTAAAGATCTCTGGGAGTGGGGATGGGGGCAAAATTTGGGATGTAAATAAATAAATTAATAAATTAAAAAAAACCTACCAATGAGACATATTATGTAGGCCTCATTTGTCCCAGAAGAAAATTAAAACACTCCAAGTCCTGTATCAGCCATTAGGGTAATCAAAGAGCTACTGATAATTTAGATAATTAAAACTCTCCACTTTAAGGATTTTTGGAAACCCTAATGTTTTCTCATTCTAGGCTAACCTACTCTGTCATAAGAAGGGTTGGGAACATATTTCTTTGTGTGTCTCATAACTGTAATTATACATTGTCTACATAATTCCTTCATTTTCAGTTCTCAGTTTTGAAATTAAGACCTTAAGAATTAGTAAAATTTCTTGTGTGCTATTCCCTTAGGTTTTAATTATAAAAAGTAGACTTAAAAATTTCAAATCTGACTTTAACATTAGTATTACAGGATAAAGTTTCAATGTTTATTGTTTTCTATGCAAAATGAGGAAAATTAAAGATAAAATAGTAGTATTTCCTAGGATTAACGAGAAAGTACATTTATATTTTTTCACTTACTGTATATCTAAATAAGTCTGTAAAACCATATATAATTAATATTTTAAATATGTTTTTAAAAATAATTGTTTTTGCATGTTGTAGTTATGCCCTTAAGTCAAATATAATACAAATTTTAAATGAATTATGTATTTTTATTCAATCATAATGTTGGATAAAAGAAAAAATAGAAAAAGTGACAGAAAAGTAAAAGAATAATATTTAAATAAGCCATTGATATTCTTTTTTATTTTTATTTTTATTGAAAAAGGAAGTAAAAACATTTCATGATAAAACTGAAGATTTACGTTGAAAATATTTCTATATATATGAAATATATAGAAAAACATGTTAAAATTGACAGTTTTCATGGAAAATTAAAGTAGTAGAAATAAAAAACACTGCTAAATTAATTGAAAAAAAAATAGAAATATTTTATGATAGAATTGAAGATTTACATGGAAAATATTTCTGATAAAATTGTAGAAAATGTAGAAAAACATGCTAAAATTGAAGATTATCACAGAAAATTTTATATAGATATAATAAAGGTAGGCATAAAATTATTCCTAAGTTGATTAAAAGTGGAATTACAAACATTTTCTGATAAAGTTAAACATTTACATGGAAAATATTTCTGATAAAATTGAAGAAATATATAGAAAAACATGTTAAAATTGAAGATCATCATGGAAATTATACAGATAAAATGATAGGCATAAAAATAATTCTAAATTGAACATGAAATTATAAACATTTTCAGGTAAAATTAAAGATTCACATGGAAAATATTTCTGATAAAATTCAAGAAATATATAAACACATTAAAATTGACTATTTCATGGAAAATTATACTGATAAAATGGTAGATATAATAAACCTTTCTAAATTAATTGAAGAAGGAATTAAAAACATTTTGTAATAAAATCAGAGATTTACATTGAAAACGTTTCTGATAAAATAGAAGAAATATATAGAAAAATACTTGTATCCCTTTGACCTCCTTTGGTTGTCTAATTGCTCTAGCTAGAACTTCAAGTACTATATTGAAAAGATATGGAGAGAGAGGGCAGCCTTGTCTAGTCCCTGATTTTAGTGGGATTGCTTCAAGTTTCTCTCCATTTAGTTTGATGTTGGCTACCGGTTTGCTGTGAATTGCTTTTACTATATTTAGATATGGGCTGCGAATTCCTGATCTTTCCAAGACCTTTAACATGAAAGAATGATGAATTTTGTCAAATGCTTTCTCAGCATCTAATGAAATGACCATGTGGTTTTTTCTTTGAGATTGTTTATGTAGTGGATTACATTGATGGACTTCCTTATATTGAACCATCCCTGCATCCCTGGGATGAAGCCTACTTGATCGTGGTGAATGATCATTTTGATGTGTTCTTGGATTCGGTTGGCAAGAATTTTATTGAGTATTTTTGCATTGATATTCATAAGAGAGATTGTCCTGAGATTCTCTTTCTTTGTTGGCTCTTTGTGTGATTTTGGTATTAGCATAATTGTGGCTTCATAGAACGAGCTGGGTAGTGTTCCTTCTGTTTCTATTTTGTGGAATAGTTTGAAGAGTATTGGTGTTAGGTCTTCTTTGAAGGTCTGATAGAATTCTGCACTAAAACCATATGGACCTGTGCTTTTTTTGGTTGGAAGATTTCCAATGACCACTTCTGCTTCTTCAGGGGATATAGGACAGTTTAGATGGTCTATTTGATCCTGATTTAATTTTGGTAGAACCCAGACATCCCTCAACGGAGGAATGGATTCAGAAGATTTGGTATATTTACACAATGGAATACTACTCTGCAATTAAAAACAATGAATTCACGAAATTCCTAGGCAAATGGTCAGAACTTGAAAATATCATCCTTAGTGAGGTAACCCAATCACAAAAGAACACACATGGTATGCAGTCACTGATAAGGGTATATTAACCCAGAATCTCGGAATACCCTAGACACAATTCGCATATCAATAGATTTCCAAGAAGCTAGAAGGAGAGACCCCTGGTCCTGGAAAGACTGGATGTAGGGGAACGTCAGGACAGAGAATCGAGAGGGGGTTGAATGGGGAAAAGAGGCAGAGAAGGGGGCTTATGGGACTTTCGGGGAGGGAGGAAACAGGAAAGGGGAAATGATTTGGAATGTAAATAAAAAAAACTTAGAAAATAAAAAAAAAGAAAAATATATTAAAATTGAAGATTACCATGAAAAATAATGCAGATAAAATGGTAGACATTAAAAAAAAATTGCTAAATTAATTGGAAGAGGAATTACAAACATTTTTCTGACAAAAATTGAAGTTTTACATGAAAAATATTTGTTAGGCTAAGTCTTTTTATTGGGGAATTGATTCCATTGATGTTAAAAGATATTAAGGAATAGTGATTGTTATTTACTTCCTGTTATTTTTGATGTTATTTTATGTTTGTGTGAGTATCTTCTTTTGGGATTGTTGAAAGAAGATAATTTTCTTGCTTTTTCTAGGGTGAAGTTTCCCTCCTTGTGTTGGTATTTTCCATCTATTATCCTTTGTAGGGCTGGATTTGTGGACAGATATTGTGTAAATTTGGTTTTATCATGGAATAGCTTGGTTTCTCCATTCATGGTGATTGAGAGTTTTTCTGGGTATAGTAGCCTGGGCTGGCATTTGTGTTCTCTTAGGATCTGTACAAGATCTGCCCAGCTTTCATGGTCTCTGGTGAGAAGTCTGGTGTAATTCTGATAGGCCTGCCTTTATAGGTTACTTGACATTTTTCCCCTACTGCTTTTAATATTCCTTCTTTGTTTAGTACATTTGGTGTTTTGATTATTATGTACCAGGAGGACTTTCTGGTCTGGTCGAGTCTGTTTGGAGTTCTGTAGGCTTCTTGTACGTTCGTGGACATCTCTTTCTTTAGGTTAGGGAAGTTTTCTTCTATAATTTTGTTGAAGATATTTATTGGCCCTTTAAGTTGTAAATCTTTGCTCTCTTCTATACCTATAATCCTTAGGTTTGGTCTTCTCATTGTGTCCTGAATTTCCTGGATGTTTTGGGTTACAAGCTTTACACAGTTTGCATTTTCTTTGACTGTTGTGTCAATGTTTTCTATGGTATCTGCACCACCTGAGATTCTTTCTTCTATCTCTTGTATTCTGTTGTTGATGCTTGACTTGCATCTATGACTCCTGAATTCCTACCAAGGTTTTCTATCTCCAGAGATGTCTCACTTTGTGATTTCTTTATTGTTTCTACTTCTACTTTTAGATCCTATATGGTTTTGTTCAGTTCATTCACTTGATTGTTTGTGTTTTCCTGTAATTCTTTAATGGATTTTTTTGTTTCCTCTTTAAGGGTTTCTGCCTGTTGACCCATGATCTCCTGTATTTCTTCAAGGGATTTTTGTGTTCCCTCTTTAAGGGCTTTTACCTCTTGACCCATGTTTCCTGTATTTCTTTAGAGAGTTATTTAAGTCTTTCTTGAAGTCCTCTATCAGCATCATGAAATACGATTTTAAATCCAACTCTTGATTTTCCAGTGTGTTGGGGTATCCTGGACTTGCTGTGGTGGGAGAACTGGGTTCTGATGTTGCTAATTGGCCTTGGTTTCTGTTGGTAGGGTTCTTGTGCTTGCCTTTCGCCATCTGGTTATCTCTGTTGCTAGATGGTCTTTCTGTCTCTGGCTAGAGCTTGTTCCTCCTGTGGGCCTGTAAGCCTGTGTCCTTACTACTGGGAGACCAACTCTCTTCTGTTGGGGTCTGTGCACCGCCTGGCTCCCTGGTGCAAATGGCAGTCTGAAAACCTCTCTCCCAGCTGCTCCACTGATCTTATGCCCTGTGTACACCTAGCTGTTCCACTCCAGAGAGGAGGTGGAGATCTCACCTGTGCGCTCAGACATGAAAGCTCCGCTGGGAGATCACTCTATCCTGGCAGGCTGTGCACAGAAGACTCTGGAGCTGCCCGGATCCCTGGTCCAAATGGCAGCGGGAAGACTTCCATCCCAGCTGCTCCACTGATCTTATCGCTGTGTAACAAATGATATTCTTAGTAGTACAACCAATCATTGTTTTTTCAAGCATATCAGTTTACATTTTGGTTAAAATTTAATGTCAAATATCAAGCATCATAATCACATTATGACTAAGGATTTACACAGCTTGTTCATGGACACAGACATATCAAAACTAATACAAAAAGCTGGAAATATATTTAATTATAAATTAAGTGTAAAATACTACATTTTATTGCAGTAAAATTAACTGTTGGTTGCTTCAAATTGCTAGATGGTTGTAGTTAAATCAAATAATCACCTTGGAATACATCAACAAGGAAACATCTCATTGGAGAGATGAAGAGCTGTATTATCAGCATTTTATACATTTCTACATGTGATAACAATTCATTTCCAAAAAGGCTATTCATTTTAAAGAAAGCAATGGATTGCACAGAAGTTAGGAGAATAAAAGTCAAAGGTAGATGTGTTGTAATTATATCATAGTGTCATAAATACATTCATAAAAGAATGACAACCTATCATGCAGAAAACAGCTAACCACATGTAAGTTTCCTTAGAGAACACGTTTTTCCCTTTTTCTTTTTGGATATCTTTATGAAATGGACTATACTAATCCCTATCTTAATTTGGTATGTATGTGTGTGCATGTGTGCAAGTGTGTGTATTTTGTGTACTCTCATGCAAATCTGTGTATTCTTATCACATGGGTCATGAACCAAGAAGTCGAATTTCAAGAGACATGGTAGTAACCTTGAGGAACTAAGGAAGAGAGGGTAATGGAACATGCATGTTTTGAAAGCAGAAGGAAGGATTCTGTAGAAGGAGGATTGGAAGATACCAAAAAAGTAAAATAAGAAATATCAGAAGGCAATACAATAGAGTGATCACTTTCAATAAAATATACTGACATATATGCATTAAAATGCCACAGAGGAGGAAACCTATACATACTATTCACATAAAGTTAAAAATTACTAAGCAAGTAGTTCCAAAATAATGGAAAATTAAAAAATGTATTTTCTTAAAATCCATATTTCTTATACATATTAAAATAATAAGTATATACAATAATTCAGTAAGATTTAGTGAGAAAGACATGCTTATGTTTGTCATTCTGTCATGTTATATATTTCTTCTGTGACTTCCAGATAGTTCAAAATGGACAGGATTGCAAATTTTAACTTATTTCTTAATGTGCCTGCTCCATCTGCATTAAATATGACAAACCATCCATGTTTTCTCTCTTCTATTGCCACATGAGAGAAAGCAAGAAGTATCATTCATTTGTCTACTAGAAACAACAATATACAATATCAATTCCCCTCATTACCTGTTGTTTTCTATGAGGCTAAGCTCCTCAATATGATTGCTGAGTCATCATTCATGAGGTTAGTATAAGAATGCTATTTTTTTAGGAGATAATTGTAGATAATTTTAGAGGCATGATTTGTTTAATAATTTAAAGGAAAACTGCTTTATATCACTTATAAATACATAGATAATAATATAAACTCATTTTTATTTGTATTTATAATTCTTAGATCTATGATAAAATTGATAAATTATTTCATTGTTTTCTGTTTGCTCTTGGAAGAGACCTAGCAAATACAGTTAATATATGAGGATGAAATACCATCTCGTAAACTATATTAATTAAATAGGCCTTCTATGTAAGCAAGAATTTAAAAAGTTTCAGTTTTATTAATGTAATTTTCTTTTTAAATATATGAAGTTTTCTATGTCATTCTTTCTTGATTGTAACCCTCTTTATGGGTGCATATAGATATGTTATACAGGTAAAAATAATTTACTGACTCAAATCAATATCTATGGAATGTTGTACTGGATCTTGTGTGTGTGTGCGTGTGTGTGTGTGTGTGTGTGTGTGTGTGTGTGTGTGTGCGTGTGCGCTAACTGGGCACAAGCTGGAGTTATCACAGAGAAAGGAGCCTCCCTTGAGGTAACGCCTCAATGATATCCAGCTGCGGGGCAATTTCTCAATTTGTAATCAAGGGGGGAGGGCCTTGTGAGTGGTGCCATCCCTGGGCTGGTTGTCTTGGGTTCTATAAGAAAGCAAGCTGAGCGATCTAGGGGAAGCAAGCCAGAAAGCAGCATCTCTCCATGGCCTCTGCATCAGCTCCTGCTTCCTGACCTGTTTGAGTTCTAGTCCTGACTTCCCTTGGTGAATGAACAGTAGTGTGTAAGTATAAGCTGAATAAACCTTTTCTTCCCAACTTGCTTCTTGGTCCTGATGTTCATGCAGGAATAGAAACCCTGACTATTTACTTTAACATAACATATCAATTATATTCTGAAGTAGTATTTTTGATTATGGGAAGAAAAGAATAGCAGGAAAAGGAAATATTTCTTCTGGTGTAGTTTCTAATGATTAATTAAAAACCCTACCAAAAATAACTCAACACATAAAGGAAATATTTTGTTTACATTCCACCATCATAGTAAATCAACGAGGAAGTCAAACTTCCTCAAGGAATACCAGCAGGAATCTGGAGGCAGGAGCTAAACCAGAAACTAACATGAAATTCTGATTTCTGTCTCATTCCACATCAGTGTGTTCAGATGATTTTTTTCAAAAAAGCCCAGATTACTTGTCCAGGAGTGGCCTAGCCTATAGTGGTAAGATCTCCCATATCAATTACTAACAAGAAAATAACCTATAGATTGTCTACAATCTAATCAGATATAGGGAATCCCTCAATCACTGTCTCTTTTTTCCATTGAAAGTGGCTTGACTCATGCTCACAAAAAATAAAAAAGCCAGTTAAATTGATCCATTGTCAAGGTGATATGAAAAAATTGCTATGAATGTGTAGTTTTTTTCTTTTCTTTTCTTTTTCTTTATCCTGAAGACCATATGTTAATGCCAGAGCAATCTGCAAATTCATTGGGAATAATATAAAACCGAGGATATCAAAAACTATTCTCCAAAACAAAAGATCTACTGGGGAAATCACCATCCCTGACCTCAAGCTCTACTACAGAACAATAGTGATAAAAACTGTATGGTATTGGTATGGAGAAAGGCAGGAAGATCAATGGAATAGAATTGAAGACCCAAATATGAACCCACACACCTATGTTCACTTAATCTTTGACAAAGGAGCTAAAAACATCCAGTGGAAAAAAGACAGCATTTTTAACAAATGGTGATGGATCAACCTGAGGTCAGCATGCAGAAAAATGCAAATCAACCCATTCTTATCTCCTTGTACAAAGCTCAAGTTCAAGTGGATCAAGGACCTCCACATAAAACCAGATACACTGAAGTTTATAGAGGAGAAAGTGGGGAAGAACCTTGAACACATGGGCACAAGGGAAAATTTCCTGAATAGAACATCAATGGCTTATGCCCTAAGAACAAGAATAGACAAATGGGACCTCATAAAACTGCAAAGCATCTGTAAGACAAAGGCCACTGTCAATAGGACAAAATGGCAGCCAACAGATTAGGAAAAGATATTTACCAATCCTACATCCGATAGAGGGCTAATATTTAATGTATACAAAGAACTCAAGAAGATAGACTCTAGAGAGTCAAATAACGCTATTAAAAAATGGGGTACATAGCTAAACAGAGAATTTTCAACTGAGGAACTTGAATGGCTCTGAAACACCCAAAGAAATGTTCAGCATTCTTAGTTAATCCCTGAGATTCTACCTCATACCATTTAGAATGGCTAAGATGAAAAACTCAGGGGAAAGCAGATGCTAGAGAGGGTGTGGGGAAAGAGGAACACTTCTCCATTGCTGGTGGGATTGCAAGTTGGTACAACCACTCTGAAAATCAGTTTGTCAGTTCCTCAGAAAATTAGACATAGTACTACCTGAAGACCCAGCTATACCATTCCTGGGCATATACCCAGAAAATAATCCAACATGTAATAAGGACACATGCTTTACTACGTTTATAGCAGCCTCATTTATAGTACCTAGAAGGCAGAAAGGTAGAAAGAAACCAGATGTCTTTCAACCAAGGAATGGATACAGAAATTGTGGTATATCTACACAATGGAGTACTATTCAGCTATCAAAAACAATCAATTCATAAAATTCTTAGGCAAATGGATGTCATCCTGAGTGAGGTAACTCAATCACAAAAGAACACACATGGTATATACTCACTGATACCCAAAAGGTCAAAATAAACAAGCTACAATTCACAGACCACAGGAAGCTCAAGTAGAAGGAAGACAAAAGTGGGAGTGCTTTGGTTTCTCTGAGAAAGGGAACAAAATACTTACAGGAGCAATTATGGAGACAAAGTTGAAGCAGAGACTGAAGGAAAGGCCACCTAGGGACTGCCCTACCAGGGGATTCATCCTTTAAACAGTCACCAAACCCGGACACTATTATGAATGACAAAAGTGCATGCTGAAAGGAGTCTGTTAGGGTTGTCTCTGGAGGGGACCTCCAGGGCCTTACAGATACAGAGGCAGATGCTAGCAGCCAATCATTGGACTGAACAGAGTGTCCCCAATGGAGGAGTTGGAGGGTGAACTGGAGGAATTGAAGGCGTTTGCAGCCCCATGGGAAGAACGATATTGTTGGTCAACCAGATGCCCCAGGGTTCCAAGGGATTAAGTCATCAACCAAGGGATACACATGGTTCCAGCCAAAAGTGTGGCAGAGGAATACCTTGTTGGGCATCAGTGGGAGGAGAGGTCCTTGGTCCTTTGAAAGTTTGATAGATTCCCTAGCGCTGGGAAATCATGGCGGGTTGGGGCATAGCTGGGATTGGGTTGGATGAAGGACCATATTCTTGGAGGCCGTGGGTCGGGGGGATGGGTTAGGAGTTTTCTGAGATGGGGGAAACCGGGAAAGGGTATAACATTTGAAATGTAAATGAAGAATGCATTCAATAAAATGAAACATATAACAGTGAGCAGAATTTCAGAAGCCTATGTTGGTTGGTGAAAAACACAAATTATTGATTATAGGTTAGTTGAGCAGGCTACAATTTTTCTATTAATGAATGTAGAAACTATTTTTCAGTAATTTTTTTCTGAAATAAACAAGTAAAGTTCTCTTTGTTTGACTCTGGCTAAATTTGGACTTGGAATATATTATATTAAATCAGAAGTTATAAAAGCTTAATTTTCACAGAAATGTTTATTGTGAAATGTACTTTTGTACTGCATTAAGGAGAACATAATGTGTTTTCTCTTTGCATTTTATTTGTTCTGGTGGAGGAGCAAAAATTTTTCTGTTATTTTAATGTCTTTTCAACAGTGCTTTGAGATTCCTGGAAATGAATCACACAATTTTCCTGGTCTCTGAATAATTCCCAAGGCTTTTCTTTTATCACTATGACAGCCTTAAATTCACTAATAATTTTGCTTCTTACCCCAAATATTTTCCCTAAGGATGACTTTTATCTTATCTTGTTTTTATATATATAAAAATTCTATCTATGCTATGTATCTAATTTCCTTAAGTATAGACAAAAATCATAAAAATTTTATTGGAACTACAGTAACCTCATATGAATCATTGTCATAGATTTTCCTGAGACAATTTATTTCAATCATTCAGTCTTTCTTATCGTCTTTTAACTTGTTTCATATTTTCCCCTTTCTTTATTAAACATTTAAATCATGGTTCAGCTTATAAAATCTTGCTCTGAAAATCTGATTACCTAAATTAGATCCTCAGAACCTATGTGATATTGGAAGGATAAACTGACTTTAAAAAGTTTCCCTAACTCTTCCACACCTATGAGT
Organism: Tokudaia tokunoshimensis; assembly: GCA_036184795.1. NCBI lineage: Eukaryota > Metazoa > Chordata > Mammalia > Rodentia > Muridae > Tokudaia > Tokudaia tokunoshimensis. The sequence continues at coordinate 66,972,681 of BTHU01000015.1, forward strand.
CAGCATGCCCCACCCACATTCATGCATACCTGCATATGCTCCCACTCAATCCCTAGCACTCACAAATAAAGTTTAATACAATTTTAAAGAAGAGTCATTAGGGACTTGAGTAAGGTCTCAGAGATTAAGATTCATTCCAGTTCTTTCAGTGTTCCTGTATGTGATTTGGTTTCAAGCATCCATATGGTGGCTCACAACTGTCTGTAATTCCATTTTCAAAGAATCTAATGCCCCCCTTTGGACCCTGATAGCAATACATACATTTGATACACTTACATATGCAGCAAAGTACATGTACTATAAAACTTAGATATAAATCTTTTATTTCATATTTTTATTGACAATTTGGGAATTTTGCATCATAATCCTCAGCCACACTCAGTTCCTCTAGAGAGTCATATTGAAGTGCTTTATCACATGGCAGCTATCATTCAGCTCCAGACACCAGTGAGCTACACCTCCCCCCACCTGGCAGAGTTGGCAGAGCTCTGGGAACAAGCCTTTTGTCACACCTCAGCCTCCTGCAGAGCAACAGACCCTATGGAGTCAACTTCCTCGAGGAACAGTGGAGTGATGTCCGGCTGAGAAGCGCTGAGAAGACTCTGCAACCCTGGGAGGGAGGGTCATGCCCACAGCGCATATATTGTTGCTCTTATCCCCCAAGTAAAGAGAGAAATTTTGTACAGCTATGCACTAATGTCTCGTGTATTCTCTTTCTCTCGACCCTGTCATTTCATTTCCCAGCTCTTCGTTCATGTGCAATTCCCGGGAAGCTTCAACTTCCTAGTTATTTTAGGTCTGCCCCTGGCTCTTCTGACAGCTCCCGTCCTCCCAAAAATGAAGAAGAAAGAAAACAGTTAAATTATTTTTACCCACATATTCAGAGTAGCACAATCAAAATCCCTTTGGCCAGCAAATTAAACAAAACTATATCCTTCCCCGTTTGCACTCCTCTCAGAATCCATAAGTTGTTAGTAGATGCACTTCAGAATCCCTAAGACTATTTATAAGACTTTTCTTTACTTTTTCCTTTGGAATATAGAGATGGAGGTATGTTGAGCTAGGGGTAGTCACCAAAAACGGGGTATGTCCCTCGTATCTAGTTGAACTCTGCCTGTATTCATCAACACCATGGCAAAAGAAATTTTCTTCCTCTTTATAGTGAAACAGAAAATAGATCATGGACACATGGTTTCTGGAGACTACACAGACTGTGAACTTCAACATGTAAGAAGGGTCTATAGTAAAATCCATTTTATGTTAACTTACTTTACAATAATTAAATTGCAAGATTGACTTTTCCTCTATCCCTTTTGTAAAATTGTAGAGGAATTTAATCCAGCAATATGGCTGCTCTGGATAGAATACAGACACACCTTTAGTATACACTTTGAACCACAAAAAATATAGGTGAGGTTAGTTTGTAAAGAAAACAGCAAGTTTGAAAATGACATCTAATTGAGGGGCAGACAAAGTGATGAATTAGAGAAAGATTTGACAGAATGAATCAGAGATAAGATACACCCCACTCTCTGGAGAATAGATAGGAAAGGGAGGCTATATAATAGTGGCAAAAGGGGAGAGAAGCAGTCAGTTCTGAAAAATCAGTTAGTTCAGTTCAGTCAACTGAGGGAGTTGAGTTGAGTTGAGTGCAGAACAGTCGAGTTGATTTCATTTATGAGTTCATGCAGTTCAGTGCAGGTCAGCAAAGGCAGGTGAAGCCAGAGAATGAGAAGCCAGAAGATTGGAACAAATTGTCAGAGTTAGTTGAGGCCAAGCAGAACAATTCAGTGAGAATCTGAGAAAAGTCAAATTGAATCAGTCAGCTTGGAGAGGAGTTTGAGACAAAACAGCTGAGTTGACCCTGCCAGCCAGAATTCAGAAAGAACTAGAAAGGGTAAGCTTGTTCAGCAGTAAGTCTCCGAGATAACAGGTACATCAGGCTTGTCAGGACTGAATACATAAATACAAGAAACAATGTAACATCATTTGTTGGACCATTCATGACAGAATAAAACATGTGCATGAGCCATGTTTTGTGCTTCCCTTTCCTAGAATTTTTTTGAAAAAGGCCTACTTCTATAGAAGATTAACATTCAATAGAAAATTCAGATGAAAAATTTCTCCATAGAGATAGAGATAGAGAAGATAGAGTTAGAGATAGAGATGATAGAGATAGAGATAGAGATAGTGATCCTTTCTTTTGGTAATATATCTCACATTTTGGTCCTTTTGATACATTAAAATATAAGTTGACACATTATTCAAATCAACAGTTTACACTAGATTTACTCTTGTCTGTTCTATAGATTTGAACAAATAAATAAGAGCAAACACTATCCAGTACAGTGTCACAGAGACTCTGTTGCAGTGAAGATTGAGAAACCCAACTTACTCTTCCAACTTTCTCCATTTTTCAATTGCTGTCAAAATGTCTTTTGTAAATTTTCTCCCAGTCTGTGACTTTCTTTCTAATTCTCTTAACACTATCCTTTTAAGAACACAAAATTTAATTCCAGAAAAAACCTGCTTTCTTAATATTTTTCTGATCTTCTTGCTTTTGACCCATTATTTCAAATCTGTCTGCACCCAAGGTCATTACGAATTTGTCCTTCTAAGAATTTTATTTCTTCTAACATTTGCATAACTGTCATAGATATCAAGTCAAAGTTGTGAGTGTAAGTGGTCTTACCTACCAAGTCATCTTAAAAGCATCCACCACTGAACCATCTTATCATTGCATTGTTAATGAGCAAACCAGTGATTGCAATATCCTATTGTGTCATTGACATTAAATCTTAGAAGGAAAGCAAAATTATTTATCAGACATGGTGCTGGTCTGAAAAAGATACATTTCCTTATTGTCTCAGGTATTTGAATGCTTAGTCCCCATTTGATGGCATTGTTTATGGAGGGTTAAGAGATGTAGCCTTGCTGAGCAAAATATGTCAATGATGGTAGGTTTTGAAAGTTTAAAGACAGAAGCCACTCTAGTCTGTTCTATTCTGTTTTGTGTTGACTGTTCAAATATGTGCCTTCAGCTTCCTGTTCTTGCTGCAATGCATGCAGGCTGTCTTCAGCCATGTCTCCCTGCCATGATGTATTGTTACTGAGCTCTTGCATGAGTCAATTTCCTTGGTCATGCTGTGTCTTCACATCAATAGAAAAGGGACTAATATGATTACATAGCATATTGGAGCACTCTTTAATGGGTATTCTCTGCCTTATGTTCTAATGCTCAATGACCTCCCTTCTTCTGATTGATCAACTTTTTCAAAACTGTAAAGGAATGTCAAACCCTGTGCTGTAGAAATTATTCTCCTCACTTTAAGAATATGCTTTTATGTTACCAATCAGTGATGGCCCCTGTAGCTTCAAGATATGCTTCAAAGAAAATACAAGAGTTTCTGTGTATGTGAACTGAAGCCTGTTTTTTTTTCCCTTTTTCAAATGAATTTTTCTGACACTTAAAATGTAGTAATTTTAAATGTCCTGCCTCACTGAAATTTCAAAGATCCTTGCTTTATTACCTTTTGTGTTAACACAGAAATCAAAAGCAGCCACCCCATTTGACGCTATCCTTTAATTCACTTCTGCATTCTTCATTGGCCTCTTCAAGAAGATTCCCTATGGTTATACAGAAAATGTAAGATCTAGTAAATTGTACAACTGATTCGCTATAATTTGTAGCTGGCTCTTATAGTCTTTGAGAACAATTATGTAAATTTCCCCAGCATAGCTTTTTAATATTACCATTGGCCTTATTTTCTTCAGGGTTCAGTACACTGCCATGGGTTCATTACTGCCTGGCTATTTGCAGTGACTTACACTCAGATACAGATTCAGAAACATTTCCTTTCATACATTGCCCATGCTAGAAGTATATTTGTTACATGTCATGTTTTCACCGTGTGGTAAGTTGAATGGTATATGGTATATGACCATATGTGTCAAGAATAAAAAGTTTGGTTTTTGTTATTGTTGATGTTTTGGGTTTTTTGCTTTTTATTGGATATTTTATTTATTTACATTTCAACTGTTATCTCCTTTCCCAGTTTCCCCACCACAAATCCCCTATGCCAGCCCCTCCCCTGTTTTCTATGAGGGGTCTTGATGGTTAATATTGTTGTTCTTCCTATGGGTTGCAAACCCCTTCAGCTCCTTCAGTCTTTTCTCTAACTCTTCCATTGGGGACTCATTGATCAGTTCAATGGTTGGCTGCGAGTATTCAAGTATTTGCCTCTGTATTTGTCAGGCTCTGGCAGAGCCTCTCAGGAGACAGCTATATCAGGCTCCTGCCAGCAAGTACTTCTTGGCATCCACAATAGTGTTTGGGTTTGTGACTGCATATGGGATGGATCCCTAGGTGGGGCAATCTGGATGGCCTTTCCTTCATTATCCCAAGCAAACTAGTCCTCACTTAAACTCTGAAACTTCTAGATAAACTTTTAACTATAATGAAAAACTAATAACATTTACAGAAATTTTAAGAAATTTCTTCTTTCTTTTAGGATTTAACAATATGTGTTATCTTTCCTCCTAAGAAAATATAGACTACAGATTTTGCTAAGAATTTTGAAATCTATTTGATCTCGCAAGCTTTTCTGTTTCAGAATTATCTGTGTCCTAGACTGCTACAGGATTATATAACATTTTTCCTGTTAAAATCATAACTTGTTATATGATTTTTCTCATTAAATGAAATTTGTAAGTGTTGCTTACTGAAAATTGAACTCATTGCTTATATTATTTGAGAGATTAAGAGCACATCTTACCACTACTAGCACAGGTGGTGTATGACATCTTTGTTTTTGTCAAAGTTGTGGGAAAACAATTAGAATTATACACTCAATATTTTACCCACAAGAACTCATTCACAAATACATTCACATACTTATATAAACTGTGAACAGTTAATAATATATTGCTAACGATACTATGGAGCTAGCAATCAGTTAAGTATTCTGAAAATGAAATAAGTAAAGACATTATTATTTATAGCCCACAATTCTATAATCATATTTTTGAGAAACTCTGAGGGTCTCTTGTGCCACATCAGATTCATGAAATACAGAAATTTGCATAAACTTGGAAAGCACATGCTGAAATAATTTAAGCAAACATTCTTCTTTGACTTGTTGTGAATTCATTTTTTAAAGTAAATATTTCAATTGAGTAGTCACAGATAAGAGTTTAAAATAATGTTTTAAAAACTCATTCTACTCACATAGCATATTCTTTTGTGGACTCTATGTAATGTCATTCCAAATGCTACCCAAAGTCAAAGAGGAAATGATGCTTAAATTAAAAAAAAAATTCCAGTCCTAATCATTCCCCAAAGGCTGAGAAATATAATGTTAAATAGATGTGGTCTCTATTTATAAAATAAAAATCAAGCAAAGGAAAAGGTTAGAAACCTTATTCAAAGAAACAATTTTACCTAATAAGCTTCATTATTAAAACAGTTGTAGTCTAATGTGATTATCCTGCACTAAATTCACTTAAATAAATTGTGCTAGTTCATGTCTCAGTAAGAGGATTAATTTGTAGCTTCAGTTTATACAATCTGCCAGATACTTCTCAGAGAAATTCCCTGTATCTCATATCTTCTATGATATGTTAAAGTGTGTATACTTATCCTTCTTCCCAAATTCATATGCTGAATTCTTCACATTCAAAGTAATGTTATCTTGGATTTTGGAGACAAAACTATCCTTAAGCTCATGTCTTTAAATAATGCACTGTCCCTTTCTCATTGACTTGAGAATGATCTTTCTTGCAGATTCCAGAATATGGATGCATAGTGATAACATGTTCTCTAAAACCAGAAAGAAAACAGTCCCCAGACATTAAATTTGTAATTTGCCACAAACTTGGAATCTCAGACTAATATATATATCCGCAATACTTAATTGGGGCTGGCTTACAGTTTCAGAGGTTCAGTATATTATATTATCATCATGGTGGGAAGCATGGCAGAGTCCAGGCAGACATGGTACTGGAAGAGCTGAGAGTTCTCTACTTATTGATTCAAGATCAGCCAAAAGGATTATGTCCCTACCACACTGGGAGGAGCTTGAATATAGGATCTCAAAGCCCACCCCCACAGTGATGGACTTCTTCCAACAAGGCCACACCTATTTCAACAAGGACATACCTCCTAATCAGAGGCTTGTGGTCCAAGCATTCAAACATATGAGTCTGTGAAGGCCAAACTACTTCAAACCACTCCAGAAGTCAAACACATTTTCATATAGTAATCTTAATAAAATAAACATTTTCTGTTAATTTTATGGCATGTAAATTGTGGGAATCCTGTCAGTCTCTCACATTGGCTTCAAACTAATTGTCTTCTTCCAGCCTTTCAAGTGCTGGGATAAAAATAGGATACACAAACACATATGACTTCCACATAGCATTCTGTAGGACTTTATCTCTATTAGGTCATTTTCTTTGCACCCATACATTCTCATGTAAAGTAAATATAGATTCAATAAACTCTTTTTAGACCCACTTCATCCACTGGATGTTTGGCTTTGTTTTTGTTTTTTTTTTTGTTGTTGTTGTTTTTGTTGTTGTTGTTGAATTCTTAGCAATGGGAGTCAGGATGTCTTTTGTCTCTTTTGCTTGCTCCTGGGACCTGTTTCCTTCTACGGGGTTGGTGTTTCAGTCTTCATATGAGGATTTGTGGCAGGCCTTATTTCATCTTGTTATGCTGTGGTTAGTTGAGTTGATAATACTGTGAAGCCTGGCTTTTCTGAATAGAAATGGGAGAACAGTGCATCTGGGGAGAGGAAAGGTGAAAACACAGTGACTGGAAGGGGAAGAGGGAGGGAAGACTGTGGTTGGGATGTTCAGCTTCTTCAGAGTCTCTCACTAATCCAAGTACTAACCTGGTTTTCAGTCAGCAAACATGATCTGTGAGGGATTAAATTTTGGCATGGAGGCACATTCAGCTTTTCACAGGATCCTGCAATCTCTTAGTTAAGGTTTTCCTGTTGTGAATAGAAACTATGACCAAGGCAACTCTTTTTTTTATTACATATTTTCTTTATTTACATTTCAAATGTTATCCCCTTTTCTGGTTTCCCCTATGAAAACATTGTATTCTTGACCCCCTCCTCCTGCTCACCAACCCACCCACTCCCAGTTCCCTGTCATGGCATTCTCCTATACTAAACCAAATTTACACAATATCTTTCCACAAATTCAGCCGTACAAAGGATAATAGATGGAAAACGCCAACACAAGGAGGGACACTACACCCTAGAAAAAGCAAGAAAGTAATCTCATTTCAACAAACCCAAAAGAAGATAACAACACAAACTTGAAAATAACATCAAAAATAACAGGAAGCAACAGTCACTATTCCTTAAAATCTCTTAACATCAATGGATTCAATTCTCCAATAAAAAGACATAGACTAACAGTTTAGATATGTAAATAGGGCCCAGCATTTTGCTGCATACAGGAAATGCACCTCAAAGTCAAAGGCAAACACTCCCTCAGAGTAAAGGGCTGGAAAACCAAGGCAACTCTTATAATGACAGAATTTAATTAGGGCTGGCTTACAGATCCAGAGGTTCAATCTATTATCATCAAGGTGGGAACATAGCAGCATACAGGCTGGTATGGTTGAAGAGGAGCTGAGAGTTCTGCATCTTCATCTGAAGGCTGGTAGCAGGATACTGGCTTCCAGGCAGTGAGGATGAGGGTCTTAAAGCCCACACCCACAGTGACACATCTACTCCAACAGGGCCATGCCTTCTAATAGTGCCACTCCCTGGGCGGAGCATATACAAACCCTCACATGTGGGATTGAATTTAGGCCTCCATACTTGCTCTATGAGCAAGTGTTAGCATTTTAAATTCCAAAGACATCTTTTAAAGGTTTACTAGAATGGAGAATTTTACCACAGTTTCCAAAGCCCTTAATATTCTTACTGCTGTCTGTTGCTGGCTTATGCCACTGTGTTTTTGTGTTCTCTATACTTTGCATCAAGCTGGGAAGTCACAGTATTAAAAAAAGAATAGAAAACTTACCAAGGAGCTGAAGCGGTTTGCAGCGCCACAGGAGGAACAACAATATGGGTCACTCAGTACTCCAGGAGCTGCTAGGGACAAAACCATCGACCAAAGAGTACACATGGAGTTACCCATGGCTCCAGACACATAGGCAGCAGAGGATGGTCTTGTTAGACACCAAAGGGAGGAGAGGCCATTGGTCCTGGAAAGACTTGATGCTGTAGCATAGGGGAATGCCAGGACAGGGAAGCGGGGGGAAGGTTGACTGGGGAAAAGGAGATGGCTTATGAGATTTTTGGGGGAGGGGGGAACCAGGAAAGGGGACAACATTTGAAATGTAAATAAAGAATATATCTAATTAAAAAAAGAAAAAGTTTGATTTATTTGTTGCAGAATGACTGTGAATTGAAATTTTCTTAGTGGAAATTTTTTCACAGGAAGTATGAAATTAGGTAAGAACAGATTGAAACTCATAGTGTAGCTATATATAAGTGGAAATTATGACTTGAGTGTCATAATGAGTGTCAAGTTATGAGTAATTTCAATAAAGATAGAGAAATGATGACTATATTTACCTATAGGTAAAGCTAATGAATTCCCTATAAAATAATGTTTTATTTTATTGTTGCTAAGTCATTTTTCTGAAATAATGTTTTAGTATTTGACTCAGATGATATTCAAATTTGTAATCTGAATATAGACATAAGCTATTATACTCATCCAAATAGAATGAGTTTTGATGGGTGAAATTAATAAATCTAGGAGACAAAAATGAATCCAAATCGGAAAGGAAAATAGTATGTAGCAAACTGCCTAAGTTTTCCTTGTGAAATTCAGACATATTAGATAAAGCAATGACAGGTATTTCTTCATGTTCTAAGAGCTTAATACAAACTATTCTCTGGAGAAATATTTCGCTAAGATATAACTTTGGGTCTCTTTTAGAAGTTATACGGAGATCCTGAGTAGTTCTGCAAAAATGTATTCAAACCTCAGCTCCCTGAATCAATATATCTGGGTTCAGCTATATGTTGGAAAATGGGATCAGTTAGGTGACCTATGACGATCTCTGAGCTATATAATTTTATGAGTTAGTTTTTCCTTTCTTCAGTGAATTGAATCAATTTTAACTTTTAGTTCTAGTCATTGGAATAGGAAACACAATGTCTAGGGTCTTTGGAAAGGTCTAACTATGGAACAAATCTTGACCCTTGGAAAATTGAGGACATCTCTTTTGCTGTTTTCTTAAAATGACACTTCTAAAAAGACCCTTTCGGGTCTTGTGACTATTAATAGTTTAAGTATTAAAATATAAGTGTTTCTTTCCATGAAATAATAGGAAGGTTCAGGCGCACCATTTTTTTTTAAATTACTTATCTTCTTTTTCTTTATGTTGTTGAACCTGAGAATAGATCTTTAAGTGAGAGGCCATTAACTTGAGAAAAATATCTACTGTCGATATGTTCAAGCACTGTGCATGATGGATGTAGTGTAAATGATGAGGTGAGAGGAAATGGATGGGAAACCTGAGTCACTGCCAATGATAAGGTTTGTTATCTCACCTGATATTTTCTCTTCACGAGAATAACTCATTTTAAGCACATCCTTTCCTTTTTACACTTTGAAAACAATTAAGGTTTAGGATTAAGATTAGAACACCTGCGATTTGCACTGGTCCCTGGCTTTGACCCTTGAGCCCTCACCCAAGAACAATATGTTTCAGAATGATGAATAATGAGATTATATTCATGATACGCTAAGGATGAATGAGACTGCAAATAAATAGAATGGGAGTTTGGGGTGTAAAGAACAACATAGCAGGACCCAGAGGGAAAATATTTTTTTTCTACTAAGAAAATATGTAGTAGGCAACCTAACTTCAGGGCTGTTGAAAAAGAAATTGATTTTTAAAAGTGCAAAATCCTCACAGGAATGAGAAAAAGTTGTTAAATATCAATTTACATTAGATAAGGGATTGGCAATATACTCCAAAAAAAGAATCTAAAGCTTCATTCTATTACTGTAGTGGGCTTATGCTTCAGAAGAAAGAAAGGAAAATCAAACGTATTTATTTAATCCTTTTTGTCAGTAATACCCAGGGTGAAGAATTCATTTGTAGTCTTTTCATTGCTGTTGAGTCTTAGAACTTCACCTATATTAAAGGAAAATATTGAACCTTTTGATCCTACGACTTCAAGATATCATCCATTTCCAGGACTGAAAGAAAGGAGGACTTTACATAATCAGTCTGAAAGGGAAGCTGCTGTATGTATGAACTATCCCAACACAAAGACCTTTTCTATTTGTATATTTAAGAAATAGTGATTAAAGTTCTTTTTTTTTTAAATTAAGTGATTCATTTTTTTACACTGAGTTGCAAATGTTATCTTTAAATGTCTACACAATTTTAGAAATACTTAGAATATTTTACATACTAAAGAAAGCAAGTTTTGCAATTTCATGAAGGTAACAATTATATATATATATATATATACATATATATATTATATTCACACACATACATGTATGCATACAACTTAAACTTAACATGGTGACAATTAATTTGATTCATTTGTGTTTAAGAGAAAGAATAGAATGCTAATCATTGATTGAAAGCAACATGGGCATGCCTATCTTGTTGAAGAAGAAAGTGTAGTCCCTGCCTCAGAGAGATTACTCAGTATATAAAGGCTTGCTGCACAAGAGTGAGAGCCAAAACCCATAGTTGAGGGAGAGAAGTGAATCTTGAAAGCTGTCTACATGTGCTGGTATATGCCTGTATACACACATACACACCTACACACTCACTTGCATGGACACACACATACACAGACACATACACACATGTACACACACAAACATGCATAGGCACACATACCTAGACAAGTACACACATGTACACACACACTCACAAGGTTGGACACCCACATACATAGTCACATACCCACATGTACACACACACACACACACACACACACACGCACACACACGCATGCACAAATACACATTCACATAACACAATAATCTGGAAAAGGAAAATGCAGTTTCTTGTGTTTTCGTCAATTCTTGACCAAGATGCCTTGACAAAGGGTGTTAGCTTCTGAAGCAACTGTTTTAGTTTTAAATTTTTAGTCATGATCACATGGTACATAGTAAAATTTTAGTGCATTAAAAAAGATAATTCTATTAAGGAAGAAAACAATAGACACAATTACTGTAAAAACAGTTTATGAAATATTATGTTTAAGATTGTGTGTAATTTTATTTAATTTTTGCGAATCCTACCCCCTTATGTCGAGCACATAGCTAAATGTTGGAGGGTAGAGGTTAATGGCTCAGCAGAGTTCTGATCACAGCATCCTTGTAGAATTTTTTTTAATGAGCCTTTAATTTTTTTTTTAGGTATTTTCTTTATTTACATTTCAAATGTAGCAATTTTAGTATCCTACAAAGGCCTGTAATTCACATTCCAGGGTCCAACAACCTAATTTGGGTTCTGCTTAGACACATACATCTATGCAAGCACATACTTAATAAACCACACAAGGACAATAAAAGTTATGATAAGTAAATAAATATCATCGGGTCATTAAAATATAAATATTTCTTACTTTACCCATCTGACTCTATAACTTTTTTCGTACATTAAAAATAATTTATATATTATTTACTTATTTGTATGTTCTGGGCTGAGCATATGGGGGGGTGTGTGCTAGTGGAAAGTGAGTGTGTGGGATTCAGAGAACCATAAGTCAGACTGGCCTCAGGTCATGAGGACTGATTGGAAGTATTTTTACCTGCTGGGGCATTTCTCTTGTTCTCCCATACATTGCTTAAGATTTATATTTATGAGAAGCTGTGGTAGGGCAATTCATGTGATTATTGCTTTGAAATACCTTTTTCATTATTACATTAGTATTTTGATGTCACAAATACCATCCTGCAATGCATGATAATCCCTTGATAAAATACAGAAACATTGTAGACTTCTTCCCAAAAATCTATTAAACATTTTAAGGCTAAAAAATTTGAGATTCAATGTAGTGTTCAGAGAGTGTAATTTTAAATTGTGCTAATTTTTTTTTTTTTGCTCTGACAATTGGTTCAATATTTTGTGGGTTTATTTAGGTTTTTGTTTTTGTTTTCTTGACAGAATTCACTAAGAAAGTGTTGAGAATCAGAAGGAAGAATTATTCCACATTGGCCTTTAAGAACTTTAAACTTTTGGAAGAACCTTAAATGAAAGCAGGCTAAGGCAGTGCTGTAACAGAGGTCACCTTGGGAGAAGTACTGATATTCAGTACAGGATGCAGCCAAGGCTGATGATGATCAAATTGTATGAGATGTAGGTCATTATTATGTTTTCTATGTTTTGGGGCTTTGTTGTTTTTTGTTGGTGGTGTTGTTTATTTGATTGGTTGGTTGGCTGATGGGTTGGAATTTTTGTTTTGTTGTTTTTTGTTTTGTTTTGTTTTTAATCTCTTTATTCAAAACAGTGGAAGCAAAATGGCATCTGTTTCTTTTTTTAAGTTTGTCACAAATGTCAGGTAACATTTATGTGGCAAGAGACAGAAGGGTGAGGACCAGGGTCATATGCAGCATGTCTCTGAAAGCAAAATGTCAGTAAAGTATAACTTTTAAGTGGGAAGTCATTTTTCTGTTTTTGTTTTTATTGAAAATAGATTCTTCTCTCATACAGTACATCTCATTTTCAGTGTCTGTTCCCTCCATTCCTCTCAGCTTCCCATCACCTCTCCTCTCTGTCTAAACCATTCCTACTGTGTTCCCTCTGAGAACAAAACAGCTACAATAAGGAAAGACTTTTTTAATGTATTTTTTGAAAGCAACAATCAGAAAAAAATAGAGTGAAAATGTGTATGTGGGATACAGACGCTTACTGTGGTGAAAATTTTCCAATAATGAACACAATATAAACATGATTAGACTAATCATAGCAGACATATATTTATGTAGTAACTATATAACTTTAATCTTTCAAATGAAGTTCAGAAAAATAGAAAAATAAATACAAAATTAGTACACCAGAGGAGAGTGAGATAAATGAGAGAGAGCAAAACAGATAATTCCTTTTCTCTGAAAAATTACAGGCAATTAAAACTTTTAGAGACAACCTCCTTGTATGTGAAAGCTGTACGAAATTTATCTTGTGCAATTAAATAAATAGGCACACTTTAAGGGGTGACTTTAGAGAGGAGCAGACGAGAAGGCATAGATTAAACAACATTTAGAGAGTCTAAATGTGGAGGCAGTGCACTTACTTTGTATGGAGACCATAATTTGCCTCATTGAATACATTAATTGTGGCAAAGAATGCTGCCTAAACTCCTCAGATTTATTCTCCCTTTCTGCTGTGCAGAGCTGTTCCTAGAATGGGCCACCTGCCAGACACTACATCTCCCTGCCTCCAGTAAAACCTTGACAGCATTACACATGGGAGCAGGTGTTAGGACATTGCTTGCCACCACTAAACAGTAAAGGTCCAATGGTTTTTCCAAGGAATATTTTTATTTGTTGCCCAACTGCTAGATGTGTGTTATCTCTGAAGTGTTCTGTGGCTGTGAGCTGTGGTCCAACCACTGGAATCTCGTGTCTCAGAGTCACTAAGTAGCAGAGTAATTCATGGGATGGCCACCAAATTACAAACATTAACATGTACTCATCAGTGCAATGAGATTGAGTAGACAGGGTTGATTGTTGTAGACATAAATACCAATTCTTTCAGTCTTGCAGGATTTGGCTTTAACCAAAATGAATAAGAATAGTAGGGAAAAGAAAAAAAGATGTGAAGAGAAACAACACATAAGAGCTGTTAGCATTTACATATACCAAGTACGTACACCTACATTATAAAATTATGATGTGCAAAAAAAGTAACCAGATAGTTTTGCTGAGTAGTTTTATTTAATAAGTTTTTCTGCAGGCATGCTAATATGTAGGTGGGTGTACCTATGAGCATGCACGAAACAGCACACATGTGGAGGTCAGAGAAGAACAAGTTGTTGGTTCTCTTCTTCTAAATTGTCAGATTCTCCAGATTGCCAGATTTGCTGAATCATCCTGACAGCTACTCATTCATTAAAAGTTCATCCCAAGGATGCATTAATCCACATGTCTTCAGACTCCATATCTAATCCTAATCATTTTATATTGCCAAGACGTTTGTAATTATTTCCAATTTATTGACTTCCTTAAAGTCTTCAAAAAATTATAACTACCTGGGGGAGATAGGAATATCAATGTTATCAAGATATAGGGAGTTGGTTTGTTAGTAAATTTTAACTTACATGAGAAAACATATGATTCGTGTATAGTCTGTTGTTATAGTCACCTGTAAGATTTATGTTTTTTCAAAAGTTGTATTTTTTAGTTTTAGAGGTACATATGATCTCTTTTAATTCAAAAATTTCTACTGAATTAAATATTGTTTTACTATTGATAAGTTTATTTTAAATGATGAATAGTAAATTATTATATATATTTTCTTTTTTGTATATGTGTGTGTGTTTTGTGTGTGTGTGTGTGTGTGTGCACATGTACATGTTTCTTTGTGTGCTTTCAGGTGCTCAAGCACATGAATATCTGCATGGTGGAAAGAGAAGTCAACGTCGACTGTGTTCTTCAGTCATTTCATATTATATTTTGAGATAAGGTCTCTCACTGAAACTAGAGGCCACTTGTCCAGCTAGGTTGGCTGTCATGGAGCTGCAAGAATTGGCCAGTTTCTCCATCCCCTGCTTTGTACATGGATAGCGGGGATCCCAACTACTGACTTACTGCAAGTGGCAAGCCTGTCACAGAGAAGTTCTTTACACAGTCCCTTTTCTCCCATTTTACTCACCACTTTATTCTTAATTAATAAATTCTGGCCTGTATTTATCTTCTCAGTTATATATATTTTCCTTAAAAGATCACAAAGTTTCCAATTGTTCTTTGTCAAAAAATGATCCCTTTGCAGATAAAGTGAAGACCTGAGTCAGAGCAAGACAATGGTACAGTGACCTTCCCTAAGCTGTAACTTTCTCAAGATTCATGGCTGAAGATGATTCTTGGGATTTCCTAATATTGAGAGACTCTGGGATTCCAAATTTCCCAGCTCTGAAGGCTGAAATACCTCCCTTTAAAATTTAAAGAAAAATAAGTTAAGTATTCTTCTGTCTCTGAACAGTCTCCCCAATTACTTTGAAATCTTTTTTTTAAATTTTATTTTATTTTCTAGGTTTTTTTAATTTACATTCAAAATCATTTCCCCTTTCCCGTTTCCTCCCTCCCCGAAAGTCCCATAAGCCCCCTTTCCTCCCTCTTTTCCCCATTCAACCCCCTCTCGCTTCTCTGTCATGGCATTCCCCTACATCCAGTCCTTCCAGGACCAGGGGTCTCTCCTTCCATCTTCTTGGAAATCTATTGATATGCGAATTGTGTCTAGGGTATTCCGAGATTCTGGGTTAATATACCCTTATCAGTGACTGCATACCATGTGTGTTCTTTTGTGATTGGGTTACCTCACTAAGGATGATATTTTCAAGTTCTGACCATTTGCCTAGGAATTTCGTGAATTCATTGTTTTTAATTGCAGAGTAGTATTCCATTGTGTAAATATACCACATCTTCTGAATCCATTCCTCTGTTGAGGGACATCTGGGTTCTTTCCAGCTTCTGGCTATTATAAATAATGCTGCTATGAACATAGTGGAGCATGTGTCCTTATTGCATGCAGGGAAAGCCTCTGGGTATATGCCCAGGAGTGGTATAGCCGGATCCTCCGGGAGTATCATGCCCAGTTTTCTGAGGAACCGCCAGACAGCTTTCCAGAGTGGTTGTACCAGCTTGCAATCCCACCAGCAGTGGAGGAGTGTTCCTCTTTCTCCACATCCTCGCCAACAACTGCTGTCTCCTGTGTTTTTGATCTTGGCCATTCTGACTGGTGTGAGATGGAATCTCAGGGTTGTTTTGATTTGCATTTCCCTAATGACTAAGGATGATGAACATCTAATGGCTGAGAAGCACCTAAAGAGATGTTCATCATCCTTAGTCATTAGGGAAATACTTTGAAATCTTGTGGGGAAAAATTGGCTCTTTGATGATGCATACTACATTTCTGTAGTGGGTTTTTACCTATCTCCTAAAAGATTAGAGAGCTTTAGCATGGCTTATGAACTCTTCAGTCATATGAAGGAAGAAGGATGCAGAAGAGGTCCTGCAATATGAACCGGTTAAGTTTGATTATTCTCGAGCTTCCTCTTTCTTCAGTTAGCCTAATGCAGTTCAAACAATGTATAGATGTTATTTTTGTTTCTCATCTTCAAAGAAATTCTTTCAGAGGCTATTCCCAACATGGAGTTAAACTCCAACTTAATTCCAGAACATTGTTTTATTTTGTCTAAGAAATATTAGTTGCTAGAAGAGTAAGCTTACTTTAAGAAGTAACAGCTAGGGAGGCATTGAAAATATTGTTGTTATGTAATATGTGCATCAGAAAGTGGCAGAGAAGAGAGGCTATGACTGTGCTCAGTGACCTGTAAACATCTGAATGGTTGATAGCCAAATTTCCTTAAAAATAAAATAAGAGAGAGAAAGGGAGAGAGGGAGCAAGGGAGGGTGGGAGGGAGGGAGAGAGAGAGAGAGAGAGAGAGAGAGAGAGAGAGAGAGAGAGAAAGTTTGGGCAGGGATGGCTCACCAGTCATCTCCAGCTCACTGGTCTTTGAGACAACCACCATCTGGATAGGTATCCAAGGTGGGGATCAAGTAGGATACTAGAAGAACCCCTCCTGGTACTTCAGGTCCGTGCAGGAATGAGCCCAAGACAACAATCAGATTGATGCCATGGAATCTGTACAGGGAGCTAGCCTGAGATGATCACCAGTTCGTTGCTGTACAGGCCTTGGGGTGCAGACCATGCCTGAGGTGACATTTTCCTGGTGTCATAATGCACCATCATGGCATAGGACTCCTGACATGATCCCAGACACTCAGAGACCCCAGGGATCACTAAGAGAAGTAAGTATGTGATGGATAAGTGGAAGAGAACAAAAAGGAGAAGGGTGTAGGCACAAAGAAGAATGGCAGAATTGGAGGGTGGAAGATTGTGGAGAATAGTGAGGAACAAACAGCCTGATGTGAGTATCTAGTGATGCCATCTGGGACCATGATGCTGTCCTGGTCTGTGTTACCTCCAGGGTCTGTCTGGGTTTATGTTCTTGAAGCAGTAGGAGTCTGATAAAACCAAAGGCTGGGTGGAAGTCCCCTATCTGAGGGCTAGGCAGAACTGGCCCCACCCCTCACCTGGGCATCAAGAGAGAGCTGGTCTTGGAGCTGTGGAAACAGAAGATATGACCCTGCCCGTATTCAGCTACATTACTCAGGAGAGAAGGTCTATGTCTTGGGGCAGCTGCAAGTGAGCACTGTCATGGGTGAGAAAGATACCCCCCAACCGCCTTGACACAAGGGAAAGCTGGGCCAGAGGTTATCCGAGTAGGAGAGCTGGTCCTGTCTCTCACCTACTATAACACTAGGAGAGCAGGTCCTGCACCTCACCTGAGAAGCCTAAAGTAGACCTTGGATGTGGGAGTTGTGGGTGAGCTGGTCCAAAGGAGCTTGCGAGGTCCAGCCTTACCTCTTTTCCATCATGTGGTGATGGTGTTGAGAGAGTGATCCCCCTCTCTACTCTTTTGCCCTCGCCAGCAGCTGTGGGCAGAAGAACTGACCCCAAAGGGGTCAGGAGAGCAAGAGAGCTGTCCCGCCCTTCCCCTGTTGCTACACTCGGGGAGAAGACCCATCTCACCTGGGCAGCACTGTAGAGCTGATCCTGAGGGCAGGGCTCGGGTGAGCTGACCCTGAAAATGCGAACATGGGAAATCTGGCCCCTCCTTAACTTGTCTGCCATGTGGCAGCACGAGGGAGGGAAAGATGCCTCCCTTATCCCTCGACACCTAAGAGAAGTAGGAGGGGTGACTGTGGGGTCATGAAAGCAACAGAGCTGTCCCACCCCTCACCTGCTGCAACACAGTAGAACTGTCCCTGAACGTGGTGGTTTCTGGTGAATTGACCAGGAGACTGTGAGAACTGAAAAGACGTCCCTGCTTCTTGTCTGCAGAGGCATCGACAAGGCAGAGACGCCCTCCATCATTCACTCCCCTTGACATCTATGGTAAGCTAAGTAGATAATCTGGTTATGTGGTCATGAGAGTGGGGAACTGTCCATGTCCTTCACCAGCTGCTACACTTGAGAGATCAGGTTCTGTACCCTTCCTGGGCAGCAAGGCAGTACTGGCCCAAGTTGCAAGTGTTTCTAGGGAGCCATACTGTCTGTGTGACAGACAGGCTCAGATCTGGAGCTTAGCATTGGCTCACCCTAGCATGTATGCCATTGATGAATTGTTGGAATGAAGGATGGAGCTGGGCCCACAGATCCAAAACTACAGGATCTCCATGACCTAGAGCAACAACAGGCTATCCCAGCGGATGCCCAGTGAGGTTCCTGTATGGACTCACAGAATGGAGGGGGCTCATACCAGACCATGGCAACATTGCAATGAATATTTACAAGCAAAGAAGTGTGGGCAAAGGGGTGTACTGTGGAACACACTGTGAACTTTTTTTTCCCTCTTGTTGCAGGAGACTGTAAGGGTGAAGTTTGAGAATGGGATAAGGGGGAGCTTAGTGGGATTAGGGTGATGATGTGAAATTCACAAAGAACCAATAAAAAGTTTAAAAAACATATAAAACAAGCAAAGAAATACAATATAAGCCTTGAAATTGCGATTTTCTGAACACCTGGATTAAACTAGCCCCTTCTGTAACACTCAGTCCTAGCCTTTTGTTTACTTACATGAAACTGTTGCCTTGTGTCCACTTTCCACTCCCAATACTTAAACCATTAGGAAAGCTAAAATTAACATATTTTCTTTGCTCTTTGTTGGATTGATTGAGAGAGAGTCTAACCTTGTAGTCTTAGAGGACAAGAACTATATAAAACACACATCAGTTTTGAACTCTCACAGATCTTTCCCAATATACTGCAAACATTCATCAATATTCCTGCTATAGCAATGGTTCCTGTATTAATTTTTTGTTTTTGGTTAGTTTATTCATGATATATCTATCTTCATATCCCTTATACTTTGATATATATTTTGTCTTTCACTATTTTCCTCTGCTTTCAAAGAAATTTTGTGCTGACTTCTGTGACCATAGTAGGTATGCTATGTTTTAAACATTTCTTAACCTTTTTTTAATTCTTTATTTTTTCTTTATTGGCCAATTCATGTCTAAACCTAAGCTTTAATGGAACAACATTAGGATTTGGGTTTTTCAATAGTAGTTAGTCTAGAAAAGCTTTCCTATCATAATTTGGATAAGCATAATGTTCACAGTCTTCAGGCACCTTGCCCTTCCCTCCCTTTCCCCATGTCCATGTAAAGACACGGGGTTCTCTCTCTGGAGAACTTATCCTTCCTCAGATCCAATAGACATGTGGCTCTTGACTGAGGATTGTTATAGTGATTGATCACTAAACCTCCTTGGAAACAAAGAGCATTTTTAACAAGAACTAAGTACGTCAGGCCACTCCGTTTTGATTTCCATGCACTAATATGATGAGAAATAAAATTCAACCATTGATGACTTACACAACTCATATTATTTACTATTGTGGCAATAAATGGCTTACAACAATGTGGAAGTTCAAGGTAGCTATTAAGTATAATATAAGGACATAACAAAAAATTACATTATTTTTGCTTCATGGAAGTTTCTTATTTTTGTATTTAATGATTTTGTATTTAATTATTGGATATAGTTCAGCAATTAATGTGGGAAAAAGGAGAATTTAAATGTGTATATTCCAAAATGTTTTATAGCAAAGAAAAAATATAACATGAACAGAATTTTGTATAGGTGCATATATCTATGTCACTTATGAATTAGATTAAATACGAATCTGATGACTTCTATAAAAGAAATACTTTTGTGAAAAATAAAAATTAATCTGAATTTCAAAATGCTGTGAAAAAAACATAAACTCTAAATTTAAAATATACCTCTCTAAATATAAATTTTATCTTGTATAATCAAATACTTTTATATTTCTTTGAGTATTTTGTACAATGTGCTTTGATTATTTTTATGTTCTCCCATACATGGTACATGGTAGAGGATGATTTATATTTAAGCCATAAGACAGATATATTTCAAACTTCTATAAAATATTTAATATTCACTTTGGAAAGACGCTATAAGTCAGTTACCAAATCATGACTGATCACTATACTATAAAGGGTGTTTCTCACCAAAATGACAGGGACTGATCACACAGGTCAACTGAGAATAAAGATGAAACCTTAAAGTACAGTCCATAATCTCAGTGTAAAAAAAGAACCTCGAAATTCTCTAAATGAATGCAAAGGTTGAACCAAGCATATCATGAAGGAATATATTCTTATCATATATCATGAAGGAATAATTCTTTCAAAGCAAGTAGTTCAAAACTAAGGTGGGTCCTATTACTGTGCATAGTATTTCTGTGTTAGACAATGATAGAGTGGTTACCAGAGCCTTCATGATTTTCACATATTCTTGACTCATTTATTGAGTGTTTCCCAATGTTTGATATAAGCTTAGTAAGTATGTTTTAAATCAACAGCAGGAAAAGAGATGGCATACATGAATAATATTAATTCATTTTACAGTAGAAAATGGGCTTTAAAATCAAGTATATTCTTGGAATGTAATGTATGTAAGTATCTGCTGATATTATTCATTTTTTTCTATTATGTTTCACTTAAGTTTTTCTTTATGTCTAATGCATATATTACATATCAGAGTGTATTACCTTCAATTAATATGTAATTTACATATTCTCAAAAGTCATTTAGAATTGCATGTACATAGATATGTAATTCTGAAGAAATAACTTATCTCAAATTGAGATCTTTGATAAAAGTATTACATTTATGAGGCACAACGTTTTATCCTCTTAGTCTTTATTTAATTCAACAACATACGCTTGGCTTTCCTAGAGTAATGTTTGATGATTTAAACTTCTTTCACTATTAAGGAGTTTGATGTATTTTATGTAGAGCTAGGGGCTGTGTTTCTGACTACTATGGAAGATGATAGGTGGTAATATATATTTTCAAAGCTTTAATTTTCTCCTTTAATTTGAGATTTTTTTTCAGTTAATGTTTCTATTTTGCAGCTTCAGGCATAAACTAGTGGGTGGAATTTAATGATGAAAGCAGCAGATGTTAGAAATGCAAATACATCAGCTGCATCAAACTCTTTGCAGCTATGGGAGTCAAGGAGGGGGAGGTCATGTCTTTTCTTATTCCCCAATTACAGATTCTTGTCATTAGCAGTCAAGCAAATTCATTCCTCACTGACCAGTTTTAGAAATTATAATGACTAAAAACAAGATGAACAAAGTGAAGAAAAAAACACTAAGTATATCACTTACAAATCTACATTTAGATAAAATTTGCATTTTATTTGGTTTGGGTAGAAATAATATTTTTCCATAATTACTACATCTTCTGAAGTGCAAATGAAAAAAAATTGTGAAATCTACAGTATCACCATGCACTAGACATGGGGAAACTTAAACCAGATAGAATCAGATCATGGAGAGGGGAGTTAAGTACCACCCTCTACTCCTAGCCAGGGACTACCGGAAGTTGTAAGCAGCTGGGTAAATGGGTTGAAATTGTAGACCCTGCTAATTTGATCATATTCCGTTGAAGGCCACACAACCAAAAACATCTGGGAAGTACCACTTAGCTTTGATGAGAAAACAATCAAACAAAACCCATAAAATGTTGGATGGAACAGAAAAGGGTGAGTGAGTCTAGGTGACGTTAGATTGGAAAGGTATATAAGTTTGAAACATGAACCCTACCTGGTGGAAACACATAAAATTAAACAGCCGCTAATAAGCTAACATTGTTCTGTTGCTATTAGTTGCTACTAGGTACACTATGTACCTTCCTGGCACTGTGCATTAAGATCCTCTGAAGTTTTAAGACAAAATAAATCTTTCCTTTTGAAGGATTTTTTTAAATATTTATATAAAAAGAACTAATATTTATAAAAATAATCATTTATAAATATATAGTATTGTAGCACTTTTATCTTTCCTACAACTGCTAAAATGTCAATTCTCTCTTTTTACACATAAATTAAAATTAATAGTTTTAAATTCAACTTCATTAAAATTCATCTCAACTGTAATAGTTTAACAACATTTAGGCTTTCCTTTTTAATAATGCTATTGATTAACAAAATTTGTTGTTTTTATCTGATTATAACAGATTTAAATGATCTACTAATAAATATGGAGTTCACAGAATATTGAAAGACATCAAATTTTATGTCTCAAATTTTTTTATCATCTAAAATCAATGACAAGCTTAATGCTTTCCAAATTAGATACCACTGTTTTAATTTAAAAAGTCAGCAATATAATTACTCCTTAAGCAAAAGGCCACAGAGAGGAAAATTGGATGATACTTAAATTGAGCATATGAAAAATTTGATTTGTGTTAAAAATCTAGCAATTAGACACTTACATGACAGCAGGAGAGATTCAGATTTCAAGTGTTCTACTTCTTTCAATGGAAACTCCATCACATTCATTTATGTTAAAATAAAACTTTAAGTCTCTGAAAACTGTAGGAAATAACTCTTATTACAAAATCAAAATGCATTTAATGTTAAGACATTTCTGAGAAGTTTCCATTACTACTAGATTCTTAGTCTTTTATCTTCAATTTATTGCAAAATAATCCAAAGCAAGATGTGTAGACCTCTTCAAAAATGAAAATACAGAGATCTCCTAAAAATGTTCATGGTTTCTCAATTGACTCCATTGTATAGAGTACAGAATGTGACAGTACACTGGGAACTAAATTTGAAAAAAAAATGTACTTATTCTAAACTACATATTGTCCAGTGCCCAGTACTGTCAAATCTTTTTTATATAGTATTAGAATAGAACCTCAAAATAAATTATTCAATAACATGATATTGTCATATGAATCTTAAATCATCCAATAACATAATGTCCTCTAAAACCACACTTTCTAGAGTTTGTGGGCAGCACAAACGAGAGAGAGAGAGAGAGAGAGAGAGAGAGAGAGAGAGAGAGAGAGAGAGAGAGAGAGAGAGAGAGAGAGAGAAAGAAAGACAGAGAGAAAGACAGAGAGACAGAGAGACAGACAGAGAGGAGAAAGATAGTCATAGACAGACAGACAGACAGACACACACACACACATACACACATACACAAAGACAGAGACACAGAAAAGACAAAGTTAGGTAAGCATGGAAAATGTAGACCAATTAACAGTAAAGATATTTGAGAAAGAATGTACAGAAATATAGAACTCAAAAAGTCTCAAAGGCATCAATAAAAAGAAACCTAGGCAGGAGTTAGTGCCAAAGGTATATAATGCCTCATATAGACTGGACAAGAATTAAAATGTAACCATTTGATTGAGCAATGCATAAGTTTATGGGGGTCATATTTATGAGCCATTTAGTGACACAGTAAAATTAAATGCTTAAGCAGACTAAATGTAGAAAACCGATAAAGTAGTGAGCTGAATCATAAATCTGAGTTTGGATAACCTCATTTAGATTGAGTGGCAAATGAGTATTCAGTATAGCATCCAGCTGAAGTTTTAGCTATAGTGAATCTACATGCTCTTGTTTTGTCTTGTTTTTAGGAGGATGTTTGACTTCTGATGGGAGGAGTAATTAAAAAAAACTCCATAGATAAAAGGCCTTATAAAATTATTAGATAAAAATTTCTACAGTTATTCTAAGTAAAAATATTATATAAAGTCAATTTATATGACTACAAAAGGTAAGTAATTATACCTGTACCTAATTTCTACATGTGGACTTGACACTACTCTAGTTTGAGCTATATCAACACAGCAATATTACAGATTTTAAAGTAAAGCATAAAACTCACCATTTGAATGGTGCTGAAGCTTCCTCAGTGATCCTACCTGCAGTCTAAAATAATCCATTGTCCATGGTCGTATGGAGTAATTAGCACACCACCATTTGCTTCAAGTGACTTATAGTTTGCAGAGTGGAATGTAGTCGAATGCATGCAAAAGTTTGAACTCAGGCTCAATGCATTTACACTGAATGACTGTGAGGGGGATATTAAAGCCTCTTGTTTTGTTGACAATAAGACCAGATGTCATTTCCAATCATGAGGAACCACATGTCTAAAGAATAAAAGAATGTTTGTGAGTAGGGTTGTGTCTCCATTCTTCCAATGGAAGTCTTGCCTGGCTATATGAGGTGGCCAGCCACATCAGCCTCTATATTTCCAGCTTCTAGGAGTCTCATCTAGTGTCACCCCATAGACTCCTGGGAACCTCCTCCATCCTATGTAACTGGTTCATCCCAGAGATGCACCATCAATTTCCCTTCTCTCTTTAAGTCTTCTCAACACTCCCTTTCCACGCACCTGAATCCCACCCCAGTTCCCCTTCCAACTCACTCTCTCAAAAAATCCCCCACCTCCATCCATATCCAATGTTTATTTATATTCCCTTCTGAGTGTGAGTCAAGCATCCTCCCTTGGGCCCTCCCTGTTACTTAGCCTCTTTGTATCTATGGATTGTAGCATGATTATACTGTACTTTATGGCTAACATCCACTTATAAATGAGTACATGCCATGAGTGTCTTTTTGGTTCTGGGTTACCTCACTCAGGATGGTATTTGCTAGTTCCATCTATTTTCCTGCAAATTGCAAGGTGTTGTTGTTTTTAATAGCAGGGTAGTGTTCCATTGTGTTAATGTACTACAATTTCTTTATCCATTCTGCAGCTGAGAGACATCTAAGATGTTTCTAATTTCTAACTATTACAAGTAAAGCTGCTATAAACATAGCTGAACAAGTGTCCTCATGGAATGGTAGAGCATTATTTGGGTATATGCTCAGAAATGGTGTAACTGGGTTTGAGGTAGAACTATTCTTAACTTTCTAGAAACCATCAAGATGTGCAGGGATAAAGATGGAGCAGTGATTTAGGAAATAGCCATCCAATGACTGGTCCAACTTGAGACCAATCCCATGGGAGATATCGAACCCCTGACATTATTAATGATTCTGCTATGCTTGTAGACAGGATCCTAGCATAACTGTCATCAGCTGATGGAAACAGATGCAAAGACCCAGAGTCAAACATTAGACAGAGCTCAGGTGGAGTCTTGTGGAAGGGTGTGGAGAAAGCTTGATGGAGCCTGAAGAGTCAAGAACCTCATAAGACAATCTACTACTCTGAGCGTGTAGGGGAATCACAGAGACTGGACCACCAATCAAAGAGCATGCATTAGCTGGAAATAGGCCCCCATGCATGTATGTAGCAGATTTATAACATGGTCTCCACGTGGCCCTGCTAATTCCCTCTGGATGCCTTTCCCCTAGCTGGACTGCCTACTCTGACCTTATTAGGAAAGAATGTGCCTATTTCTGCTCTGACTTGATGTGCCAGATTAGGTTGGTTCCATGGGGAAACATTTCTTCCTCAGGAGAGAAGAGGAAGGAAGAATGGAGGGAGACAGTGTGAGGTGGGACTGGGAGGAGAGGAGGGCTTGGAGCTGCGGTCGAGATCTAAAGGGAAGAAGTAAATAAATAAAGGGAAAAAGACTAATAGAAGGATACAGGGATATCTGTGTAAGTTGCCTTAAGATGGGATAGAAATTAAGTAAAGGAATTTGTCATTTCTATTGCCTAGGTAAGTAAACAGATATAGGAAACGTATATGACATCAATGGCAACATTAGAGATGATTGTAGAAACTTTCTTTTTTAGTTTGTTTACTTGTTTGTTTACCATTTATTTATTTTTTTATTTATTTCACCTAGGAAATGCTATTTTGCTTTATAGTACTAAATCAAAGATTAATTTTTCACAGGCAAAGTTGATATGAGTTAATTGTCATGGGCTGTAAGATTAATCTTATGGGATTGCATGTAATAATAATTATTAATAATAATAGATATTAAATTCCAACTACTTTGTTTTTATTAATTGATCAAGATTTTGTTGATGGTATTGAGGGATGAGCCCAGGAACTTCTTCATGCTATGCAAGCTCTTTGCCACTTGTGTCATGAACCCATGGAGGGTTTTGAATTTTTGAACTTTCTCTTCCCTATTGCATCCTTGTTATTAATTTGTGTTTTAGCTCCCTCATTATACATACCCTAAGTATTATACTTTAAAATACAAATATTGTTTTTATTTTCATATGTTAGAGTCTTAGTTTTGATACTTAAAAACTTTTGGTTAGACTTCCAAGACTAGACAAGTTCTTGTCATATATTTGATTATTTGTATGTGTGTTTTTCATTCTGTGTGTGTATGAAGTATATGCAGGCCATGGGACATGTGTGGACATCAGAGGGACAACATGGGTGAATCCTTTGTCTCCTTCAATCCTTTTGTTCAGTTTGATCAAACTCAGGTGACCAGGCTTCCCAGCAGGCATCTTTATCCAATCGAAGAGTCTCCTTGCAAATTTTGTAAACCTTTGCAATGGGTGATTTTGTTAAGCCATTTTAGTCTATGGGAATACAAATATTAGCTCTCAAATTAGGATCCTGGTCACTTAGTACTTGTACAATGGTCTAAAGCACAGTTGTTCTTTGAAGTTCAGGCTTAGTAGTTGATATCTCTTCTTAAGCAATGATTGTTGAATGACAATGTTCTGAAATTCTTCAATTTTTTGAGAAAGTATTTGTAGCATATTTTGTACCTTTAAAACTGTCTTCACCTACCAGCTGAACTATTTATTTTCTAATACATTAAAAAGTGACAACCAACCAACTCTCTAATGCATATGAAATTCTTAATCATAATTCGGAAAATGTAGTTTCTATAATTGAAAAGGAAATGGACAGTCCTGGAGGGAAATGAAATGTGATAACATTATGAAGAAAACGTGTAAGAGGTAAATATTTTATAATTCTTCAATTAATTGAATAAGTGTATGAAATGCATATAAAAATACTTCTGTGTACTAAGAAAATTAGAAGATATCTCCTGTGACCTTTACCTTCAGGTCTTCTCATTACAATAATGTTATGCTGAATAAAGATAGAGATTTTTTTTTTCTGGTCTGTGTGTGACAGGTATAAAGATGACCATAAAATAGAGAAGAGAATGGGATGGAGATAATGCAATCGTGTGACTGTTTTAAAATAGAGCATTTCCTCAGTAATGAGAGAAGACATAAAAAGGGAGAGAGGTGAAGAAGCTAAAGGTGTTACGATCTGGGAGCTGATGGATTAAAAGTGAAGGAAGACTGAAAACAGGCAAGGGGAAGTGGGACTAAACGGAAAGCACTATGCCAACCCGGAGCCTGAGACTTCAGTCCTACCACTGAACAGGGATTATACTATGTTACCAACCTCACAGAGGTAAGGGTATAACTCTTCCCCAGGAATTTAAAATGACAGCTCAGCTTGGTCAGCATTTAATTAAGCTCATAAAAAATTAACTAGGTCTCACTTAAGCCCATCTGGACTTCCAATTACAGAGATTGTAATATAATATGTTGGTTTACTTTTAAACCACCATGTCTGTGCTGATTTGACACTAGCAATCAATAGAATATATATATATATATATATAATTATATATATATATTATATATTTATATAATATATATATATAATAATATATATATATAATTATATATATATATATTATATATTTATATAATATATATATATAATTATATATATATATTAAGAAAGAGAGAGAGAATGAAGAGAGAGAAAGAAAGGAAGGAAGAAAGAAAGAAGGAAGGAAAAAGAAAAGAAAAAAATACTGAAGTAATTCTCTGCAAAGACAACCATTGTAATATTTTATGGGTTTCAAACTACAGCAGTTAATTGTGTGTCTTAGAATCTCAGTTTGGACATAAACAGTGCGTGGATGGATTCTGTCTTCATCAGCTGTATTATTCTAGAGAGGCATTATTATTCAGTTGAGATGAGGCCTGTGAAACCCACTGCTATTTTCCAACTCACCATTCTTGTACCTCATTGCCCATGGAGCTATCCTGGTCACTTTCTCTTAGAAATTTAGTTATTTCTCTCCCCTAGGCCTAAATGAGTTTAAAGTAATTTTAAGATAAAAAAAAATATACAGACTGTTTATTTCTTCATTGGGGAAAAGACAAATCAGTGAGGTTTAAATGTCCTAGTATTCCAAGCTTCTTTACTGAACAATTAGCATTTTATAGTATTTTGAAACCTTAAGGGAAATACATAGAATAGTCACTGCTTTTTATTATAGCCTTTACCCATTGTCCAAAATCATTTCAGTTCTCTCAGCCGTGCCACGATATCCTCAAAACCTGATGAAATTTCACAAAATCCTTTGACAAAATATGTGAATTACTTTGGACAATACAGGGTTAAGAGTAATAGAAGTTTGTTTTCATAGCCTTAAGAGGCAGAAAAACTTACCATAATCCTTTATAAGCATGAAAATCAGATCCCATACGACAGTTAAAAAATGAAAACTTAGATACAAGATTAGGCTTTATTTTTGTAATGGTTTAAACACTGAGAAATGGACTCAAGTCTCTGTCTGTTTTTGTAAATATGGATCCAAATTGTGTCATACATTCAATTTTAAGATTCATATTCTACCACATAAACAATCATTGAGATATAAAAATTGCTTTTGTCATTTCATCTATGTAGATTAAGGTACTCCCAGTCATTCAATCAATAAAAACACGTTTGTAAATCTTTTACCTGTTATTTTACTATACTATCTTAATTATTGAGGCTTCTCAGAAAAAAAAAACAATGATAAAAATTATTTCATCAGTGGTATATGTGTTTAAATTCAAGTAAATGCACTTTAGTGCTTTGAGCACTGGAATTGTGGGAAGTAGAAAATAACTTTATGTAATCCAGGTACCTTTTATCAGGACAAGGAGCTATCTTTAAATAATATATTAAAGATTAGGCTCTGCCTCATTGACTAAGTAATCAATTTCTCAGTGAGACTATTTAGTCATTTTTTACAGATGAGTGTAACCCATGGGAAAGATTTTGAAATATATCATTATGTCTACTTAAGAAAAATACATTTTAGAGTACAGTGCTTAAGCTAAAATTTTTACAGTGCTCAGTGGAAAACAGAGTGCAGTGGAAGCTAAGTGGAAAGAATTGATGTTCAATTTTGACTATCAAAAAGTATATGTGTGTGTGTGTGTGTGTGTGTGTGTGTAAAGAACACCAAAACCCAAATAAATCAGGTGTACATTTCGAATGCCATATATTTCCCTGAAAATTTTCTGAGATTGTGAATTGGCTCAAGGTATTTTCCTTGTAATGTAGCAAGGAAAATTACTGTAATACTTTCTGTAAGTCGTTTTATTTGGAATCCGTTTCATTTTCAGCCCATACAAATATGAACATCACACTAAGTGTTTGTGTCAATTCTAAACAAATTTGTCTTTAATATTTCAAAGGCTTAAAAATAATTTTAATTAAATATGTGTCTAGTCATTGTGCTTAATCCTGTCAAGTGCCCAGGTCATCTGTATCTGTTAAGTTCTCTTCTTTAGGAAAACAACTTCCAAGTCCACAATGCAGGCAACAGCTGTTTCCCATCACATTTCCTACTGAAGACAAGCAATGTGTTGCCTGGTGCTGAGAGCACTCAGACTTTGAACTGGGCTGATTAATTGCAATCATTTTGCCTAGAGTCTTAAAGACGAATTTTGCGAGTAAAAACTGGATAAAGCAGAGTAATAACCAGTAAGTGGCAACTATTATTCTCTTTCTAGAGAAAGTCTTTTTTTTTTAATTAAATATTTTCTTTATTTACATTTCAAATGTTATCCCCTTTCCTCCTTTCCTCTCTGAAAATCCCCTATCCCATCCCCCCTCCCCCTACTCACCAACCCACCCACTCCTGTTGCCCTGTCTTAGCATCCCCTACACTGGGGCATCGAGTCTTCACAGGACCAAGGACCTCTCCTCACATTGATGTCCAACAAGGCCATCCTTTGCTACATATGCGGCTGGAGCCATGGGGTCGCTCCATGTGTACTCTTTGGTTGGTGGTTTACTCCATGGGAGCTCTGGGGGAACTGGTTGGTTCAAATTGTTGTTCCTCCTGCGGGGCTGCAAACACCTTCAGCTCCTTGTGTCCTTTCTCTAGATCCTCCATTGGGGACCCTGTGCTCAGTCCAATGGTTGGCTGTGAACATCCACCTTTGTATTTGTCAGTCTCTCAGGAGACAGTCATATCAGGCTCCTGTCAATAGGCACTTATGGATGGATCCCCACGTGGGCCAGTCTCTGGATGGTCTTTTCTTCAGTCTCTGCTCCACACTTTGTCTCTGTATCTCCTCCCATGGGTATTTTGATTCTCCTTATAAGAAGGACCAAAGTATCCACACTTTGCTTTAATACAGGGGTGGCTTTAGTTTTATTTCCACTGTGATGAATTTCAAATATGCCGATATCACATAGCAAACATGTTGAAGCATTTTTTTTTCCGAACAAAAAAATACCCTTGGAAATAGTAAAATGACAATTAAGTTTCTTTGATTATCTAATTTAAACACTGAAAAATACTTTGAGCCTTTTCCTTAAGTTCAATGCCCATCTCCTTTCCTTTGTCATTTGAGTGATAGCTTAAGATATTAGTTACTAAGGAATTTTTATTTCACACCTCAGATTCTCTGAATGTGGACTAATTCAGGGCTTCCCTTTCCTTATAGGCCCATTGCTTTATCTCTTAAAAATTGAATATAGCCATTCTCACTTTTCTTCTTTACCTGTGAGTGTAATATGTCAGGCTTATTACATATCATATCACTCTTTTTTTTTATTATTTTATTTTATTTTTTTAATTTACATTCCAAATTACTTCCCCTTTCCCGTTTCCTCCCTCCCCGAAAGTCCCATAAGCCCCCTTCCCTCCCTCTTTTCTCCATTCAACCCCCTCTCGTTACTCTGTCCTGGCGTTCCCCTACATCCAGTCTTTCCAGGACCAGGGGTCTCTCCTTCCATCTTTTTAGAAATCTATTGATATGCGGATTGTGTCTAGGGTTTTCCGAGATTCTGGGTCAATATCCCCTTATCAGTGACTGCATACCATGTGTGTTCTTTTGTGATTGGGTTACCTCACTAAGGATGATATTTTCAAGTTCTGACCATTTGCCAAGGAATTTCGTGAATTCATTGTTTTTAATTGCAGAGTAGTATTCCATTGTGTAGATATACCACATCTTCTGAATCCATTCCTCCGTTGAGGGACATCTGGGTTCTTTCCAGCTTCTGGCTATTATAAATAAGGCTGCTATGAATATAGTGGAGCATGTGTCCTTATTGCATGCGGGTAAAGTCTCTGGGTATATGCCCAGGAGTGGTATAGCCGGATCCTCCGGGAGTGTCATGCCCAGTTTTTTTGGACTTGTTTGGATTAAGCACTGTGGTGTTTAAATTTAATATAGCCTTTAATTTTTTCATTAAAGGAAATGCAATATTTCTTTACTATTATTGAAGAAAGTAGTTAAAATACAATTTGAAGAAAGTAGAAATGAGTTAATAATTTTAATGTTGAATATTAGTGGAAAATGTATACATATATAAAGGAACCTAAAAGTCTTCTGCATATTATTTTTGTGTATATATTTATAGTGTGGGCACACATTTTTTATGTATACTTTAAATTATTCTACAACATCTTTGTGGAAAATATTTCTGGTTATTCTTAATTAAAAAACAATCCAAAAGTTTGTTACTTTAAGAGATCTTAAGATTGTTCAGTGGATAAAGTCTTTACCTCCAAGACTGGGGAAGTTTGTTCAGTGTCTGTGACCTACATTGTGGAAACAAAGAACAAACTCTGGAAAATTATCATCTGACTTCAACATGTGTATATGTGTGTGTGTGTGTTTGTAAATGTTCACACACACAAACACACCTATGCAGACAGATACAGCAAACAAATACAGAAATACAATTTAAATAATTTAAAAGGGATCCAAAACATCCAATTTTGTGAAACTACATCAGATTATCATTAAATTAAAAACAAATGAGCTTTACAAATCTTGGACAATAAAATTTTTGATAACTTCTACTTCATCTACTAGTATAAAAATATAACTAGGAATTTATATTCATAGGATACTTTGTAGTCATAATATATCTGAGAGAACAACTCATCCAGCACCTTCATATTTTTGGCAAAGACAAATTACTTAAAGCTTCCAATTAGCTGTTACAGATAATTAATTCATGAAGAATATAAAATCACTCTACAGTGTATGCTACAGTTAAGCTTTCCGTGATTTCTTCATAAGTGTCTGTATAAGATATATATATATATATATTACAAAGTACAGTAACAAATGGATGAAAATATTTGCACTTTATTTATTAAATAGAATATACATTTGTGGTTTATTCTTTTTCTTGATTTTTTTCCATTTCCTGTTGACTACAGGTTATAAACAACTTAACATATCTACGTATTTAAATTAGCAAAAATTTGTGTATTGCTGATGCAAAATTGAATCTGTCAAATCTGTCAGTATAAGAATTTCAAAACTAATTCATACAATACTGTTTTATTTGTCAATTGCCATATCATAAATTATCAGCAAACGTGTTTGATAGCAACTTGTTTATCATAGTTTCAGAGGGTCAAAACAAGGTCGGGTTCTGGGTCACTCAGTCTACCTTTAAGAATCTAGCTAAAAAGGCAATCACTGGAAAACTCTTCGGGTCAGCAGAGTTTATCATTACGTTTTGGTTCATTTTTTTAATTTGCAAAGGGGGTGTCATTCTTACCATTATATAATATTTTATTGATACACTAAAATTATTAAACTCCCTCACATTTATTGAATTATGGATTTTTGATTTTGATGAGATAAATGAAATGCTCACAGATTGAAGGTGATGTGCACGGATGAACACTTGAGTTTTCATATACTTTTTTTATGCTTACTCATAATTTTATTTCTTTACGTTTCAAATGTTATCCACTTTCCTGGTTCCCTGCCCCCCCCTCAGAAACCTCCTATCCCAGCTCTCCTTCTCTTTCTTCTTCTATGAGGGTGTTCCCCCTTCCACCCACCCTCTTCTGCCTGCCTGTTGCTACTTTGTTTCCAATCCAATTCCCCGGTAAAAGAAAGCTCAACTCAATCAGTTAACAAAACAAACTATAAGCGTATATTGGGCAGACCTCCCACTACATGACTCTATTTCCATCTATATTATTCCATATAACTTGCAGTTTCTCCAGGACACGAGCTTCTCTATCTGCAGCCTCTCCAACGATCCTCTTAGCTCCTCTCCTCTTAACTCTTCTCTTCCTGTTGATCCCCTGGCTCCTCCCCTAAACTCTCAGCTCCTCCCCCTTCCTCCTACCCAATCATTGGCTCAAGTCTTTATTTGAAAAGTAAAGGTGGGGAGAAGGTTACAAGGCAACTCCTCATCTGCAGCCCCTCTGAGGAGTGGAATTAGCATCAAAATACAAGCCAAGGGCTATCCACAACACCTCCCCACCCTTTCATTCCCCTACACTGGAGCATTGAGCCTTCTTAGAACCCAGGGTCCCTTCTCCCATTGATGCCCAACAAGGCTGGAGCCATGGGTCCCTTTATGTATACTCCTTAGTTGGTGGTTTAGACGCTGGGAGATCTGGTTGGTTGATATTTTTGTTCTTCCTATGGGGTTGCAAACATTCAGCTCCTTCAGTCCTTTCTCTAATTCCTCCATTGGTGACTCCATGATCTCTTCAAAGGCTGGCTGCTAGCATCCACCTCTGTATATGTCAGGCTCTAAGAGAGCCTCTCAGGAGAGACCTGTATTAGGCTCAGTTCCAGATGGCAAGTACTTCTCAGCATCCTTATTAGTGTCTGCGTTTGGTGACTGTATGTGGGAATGTATCCCAAGGTGGGGCAGTATCTGGGTGGCTTTTCCTTCAGTCACTGTTCCACACTTTTTCTCCTTATTTGCTCCCAAGAGTATTTTTTAACTCTTCTGAGAAGGACCGAAGCACCCACACTTTGGTCTTCCTTCTTGAGTTTCATGTGGTCTGTGAATTGTAACTAGGGTATTCTGAGCTTTTGGACTAATATCGACTAATCAGTGAGTACATACCATGTGTATTCTTTTGTGATTGGATTGCCTCACTCAGAAGGATATTTTCTAGTTCCATCCACTTGCCTAAGAATTTCATGAATTCGTTGTTTTTAATAGCTGAGTAGTAGTCCATTGTGTAAATGTACGACATTTCTGTATCCATTCCACTCTTGAAGAACATCTGGGTTCTTTTCAGCTTCTGGCTATTATAAATATGGTTGCTATGAACATGGTGGAGCATGTGTCCTTGTTATATGTTGGAGCATCTTTTGTGTATATAATCAGGAATGGTATAGCTGGATCCTCAGGCAATACGCTATCCAATTTACTGAGGAACAACCAGACTGATTTCCAGAGTGGTTGTACCAGCTTGCAATCCCACCAGCAAAGGAGGAGTGTTCCTCTTTCTCCACATCCTTGACAGCACCTGAGTTTTTGATCCTAGCCATTCTGACCGGTGTGAGGTAGAATCTTAGGGTTGATTTGATTTGCATTTCCCTGATGACTAAGGATGTTGAACATTTCTTTAGGTGCTTCTCTGCTATTTGGTATTCCTCAGTTGAGAATTCGTTACTTAGCTCTGTGACCCATTTTTTAATAGGGTTATTTGGTTTTCTGGAGTCTAACTTTTTGAGTTCTTTGTACATATTGGATATTAGCCCTCTGTCAGATGTAGGGTTACTAAAGATCTTTTTTTTCCAATTTGTTGGTTTCCATTTTGTCCTATTGACAATGTCCTTTACCTTACAGAAGTTTTGCAATTTTATGAGGTCCCCTTTGTTGATTCTTGATCTTAGAGAATAAACCATTTGGGTCCTGTTTTGGAACTTTTACCCTGTGTTCATGTAATTGAGGCTCTTCCCTACTTTCTCTTCTATTAGTTTCAGTGTTTCTGGTTTTATGTGGAGGTTCTTAACCTACTTGGACTTGAGTTTTGTTCATGGAGATAAGAATGGATCAACTTGCATTCATCTACAGGCTTAGCACCAGTTGAATCATACTTATTCTTACCTTAAAGTTTAGCATACTTCTATGGCTTCCACTTTCTTTGCTTTTTATGTATTTGACACTATATATTTCTAAGTATTAACACCCACAATTTCACTATCCAACTTCTTTGAATTCAATACTTAAAACTCCAGTCATGATTAGAGAAAATTTTCTTGCAACTCAAAAAGCACAAAAGAAATCTCTTCTATTACATACAAAAGGCTATTAAATATACCCATCCTGTACTTTTTAATTAAAGTGAGTAGCACTAAACTAGATGGATATTTCTTTATGATATAATCCAAATGAATTGCCATTCTACTCCCAAATAAGATACTCATTTGTACAATATTGGAAAATCTACTCATACAGATAAGAATCTAAGATGCCAAATTTTTAATGTATAATCTAATAATATAAGCTATTATAATATTTTGCATTTAAAATAATAAAAAGATACATTATTAAAAGTGTCTTATTAAAGTAACCAATCGTCTAATCAGAAAACATACTAAAATATAATTGTGATATAAGAATCATTATTTTATTTCAAATAAAATCATGTGGTTTTTATTTTATTCTTTGGGAGAGCATTCAAATTTACATTTTCATGGAAAAAATTGACAGCTCAAGTATTATACTTCAGAGTCATGGGACTTTCAATAAACATTTTGAATTCCAATAGCATTACTGAAATAGTCATAAAGAAAAATTATATTTAATAATTTAATTATAGCCCAGTGTTTCATAAAGACAAATATCAGAAGTTCACATCTAAAATGCTGCTAGTTTTCTTTATACCTCACCAAGTTTATTAATTTACAACATATACATACATTACTGGCATGTTTATTTATAATGTAGTTTGATGATATTAAGTTATTTAAAGTGACTAGATTACAACAGAGATGAAGCAATTACTCCAATCAACTTAACTTAAAATGAGACTGTCATAATAAAATATGCCTGCTTGAAAAGTCATTTCAAACTCATTATCCTGGTTTGATAACTTTTCATGTGCAATTACACCAGTCCTTCTAATGTAAGTCTCTAATGTGTTATGCGTAGAAAGAAGGGCTTGCCTTTGGAATGCTGAGTGATCTACATGTTTTTATTTATGTAATAAGCAATGGAAACAGGATAATTGTGTCTTGATTCCACACATTCTCCAATGGCTTTCTTGAATTTTAAACTAATTAAAACACAAATCTTTCTATTTCACTTCTTTTCTTTTATACCCCTGCTATATTGAAGAGGTTAAAAAACATTTTCCCCCAAATAAAGTCTTAGATAACAGGAAAATACATACATTAAACTATGAACTAAGAGTGACAAAATAATAAATGAAATGCCGTATAAATTGTTGTCTGTACAACGAGAGTTCTTTGAGGTAAAATCCTAATCCAAACCTTCACCACAGCACTGTTTGCACCCATCGGCTTGCAATCCTCAGAGATAACTTCATGTGCAGTCTACTTCTTGACAAACCTCTATCAATCAAGTAATATTCATCTACTGAAATTAGAGCATATACTAAGTGGAAATGTCCGTGTAGATGTGATAAACATCTGGAATTTTAAGCAAAAATGTAAACCAACCTATGACTAAAGACAAAAATCTCCAGAAAGACCTGGGGATCTTTTTTTCTCCTACTGAGTTACCACATCCAGCGATGATATGAGGTTCTATGCCAGCCTTATTGTATCTTCTCCGGCCATATTTGGTGGCTATCTGTAGGAGGCTTACTATCGTTGATTTTTTGATTTTTATTTTTTGTTTTTCTTTTTTGTTTTCCATGGGAGACATAGGATGAGTTGACTTTGGGAAAGCAGAGTTGGAAGTAGGAACTGGGAGGATTGAGGAAAGAGGATACTGCAGTTTAGGTATAATGTATGAGAGAATAATAATTTTTAAAGTGCCCAGTAAGAAATTGTTTAGGAAATTTTTGTATTTAGTTATGTCCAGTATAATGTGCCTGTACCTGTGGGGTACTCTGCTATAGTTTTCTTTTTTGTAGATATCTAAGAATTCTAAATGTACATGTAAAATATAGTTATTCTTATAAACATACTGAAAAAAGCTTTCGCATAGAAAAAACTATCTTTTAGAGCAGACATACAAATCAAAATTTTAAGCATCCTGTAGTTAACCTCATTTGAGTGATCATTTAACAGGAGTATTATGCAATCATAAATATGTGTTTTAGGAATATATAATCATTTAAGAGAATGTTTTAATAAGTCATATGATTTGTACACCAAGACATAATCGGGAGGACTAGTTCATATAAAATTGGATGGAAATGTTTCTTGCCTATCAAGATTGAAGAAGTAGAAAAAAGGAAAGGAGGAAAGAGAGGGAGAGAGAGAGGGAGAGAGAGAGAGAGAGAGAGAGAGAGAGAGAGAGAGAGAGAGAGAGAGAGAGGAAAAAGGGAGAGCATACAGTGAGGTGGAGCATTCTCTGAAAAGTGTGTTTCTGCAGAACTGTGTCCTAGTGTGAGTGGAAAGCAGGGCATAATAATAAATAATTTAAGAGAAGGTTAGGTGGCTATTCTTTTATTTTGAGGATCTCTGTGAAATTCAAGAGAAACAGATGGTGTCTTAATTATGTCACATCTACCACTTACTGATAATCTGGAATGAAGGGATAGGGAAATGACAAAATTAAAGATTTTGGGCTCTCAAAAATCCCGTGGACAAGATACAAAACGATAAGACTGGTAGTATCGAAAATGAGTCAGGTTTTTAAAGGGGAAAGATGATCTTCAAGTTCTAGTTACATGGCTAGCAGGGGAACTAAGATGGAGCTCTCTTTCAGATCGGGGACCTTCTTGCTAAAGCTGTGTGTGGTACATACAGCTTGTGGCAAAATGTTACAGGACAGGTAGGGCATTTTGTTCTCACAAAACATTATCTGAGTGTTGGTCTGGATCATTAAGAGTGCTCAGTTTTCACAATCCCTGAAGATAATTTCTAGAGTATTGTTTCAGAGTAATGCAGTCTGTCTAAGAGGTACTGACAGCATTGTTTAATTCATTTCTCAGAGAGTTTGTTCATTTAAATACACTCTGTGTTAGCCAACATTCTTCATATGAACAGAAACGGTAGAATAGATTATACATGACAATAGAAATCCTTGAAATCTGTCAATTATTTTTGTAATTTTTTCATTGATGACTTTAGCTTTTATTGCTAATATGCCAAAATAATATTTTGTGTTTATGACAAGTTTAGCAAAGTATCTATTTTGATTGAAATTATTTAACCAAGTTCCAATGAATAAATTTCAACTCTTAATATTTTGCGTCTTTTTTATCTATAACAATTGCATATATATAAAAATCTGTAAGGAAAAAATATCACTTACTTTATATTAAAAAATGTCATTTCAATTTTAGATTGAAAACCATCATATTATATATCATTATAATTATATTTTACTTGTTCTGTGTGGACTTTTACACAGGTTTGCAATTATAAACATTTATTTTATAATACATGATAACACTTTTATTTTAGAAATAACCATTAATGATTTAAACTTTTCTAAGAAAATGAAACATCAAAATTTTTGAATTTGAAAACATAATTATATATATATATAATCATATATTTTTGCATAATTTTTTTATACCAGTTGAATTTAAAGGATAAGACATTACAATCAAATTGATTATTCTTTACTCAAGAAAATACTGGTCAAGTTTATCATTGATAATATAAAGAGGGGACACTGGAATAAAAAAAAATACTAAGATTTAGTATCAAATAGATGGTAAAAATAGAGAAAAAACTAAAGTGTTAAGGTCAGTAATGACTTTCAGGATGATTCATAAAATATTAAGAACACTGACACTAAACCAATGTCCCCTTACATATTTACAGGCTTTTATTACTGAGGAGTCTATATTTAAGTGTACTAATAAAAATGAAAATTACCTCATTTCTTGGCAGAATTCATAAATGTTAAATAAGGAAAATGTGACTTTAACTAATCAAATAGAGTTACGATTTCTCTGTTCTTTCCTAAACATGGCATTTCCTTATGAGTGTCTTTAAGACATGGTGACACTGTGATCATCAATTTCTTTGGTGCTCAACTTAATTGGAAAACCATTCAGTCATTTTTGAATCTGCATTAAAATTAAAGTATCAGATTTTGTATAGGCAAAACAATGGCTCATATGAATTGGTCTTCAGACAATATTACATTTTAGAACTTTTAAAGAAATAGCTATTGTCTCTAAAATATAAATGTATTTATAACACTTGTATTGTTTAACACTAGTTCAAAATATTTTCTAAATTAAAAGGATAAAATTAGTCACATAAGCCATAAGTAGTCAAACATGTAGATTTTATAGAAAACTTCTTTTTTTAATTAATCATTTTTTTTTACACTCCATATTTTATTCCCCTTGTCCACCCTCTTACTGTCGCATATCCCATACCTGCTCCTCACACCCCTGTCTCTGCATGGATATCCACATCCCCCACCCCACCTGACCTCTAAACTCCCTGGGGCCTCCAGTCTCTTGAGGGTTAGGTGCATCATCTCTGAATGAACACAGACCTAGCAGTCCTCTACTATATGTGTGTTGGGGGCGTCATACAAGCTGGCATATGCTGCCTGTTTGGTGGTCCAGTATTTGAGAGATTTCAGGGATCCAGATTAATTGAGACTGCTGGTGCTCCTACAGGGTTGCCCTTCTCCTCTGCTTCTTTCAGCCTTTCCTTAATTCAACACCAGGGGTCAGTTGCTTCTGTCCATTGGTTGGGTGCAAATGTCTGCATCTGACTCTTTCAGCTACTTGCTGGGTCTTCCAGAGTGCAGTCATGCTAGATCCCATTTTGTGAGCACGCCATTGCCTCAGTAATAGTGTTAGGCCCTTTCCCACTCCCAGCAGATAAATATTTAAGACAACTCCTTGCATATTGATGAAACTTTATGACTATATCGTTTCTCTGTATTGAGGTTAGGTCTGCTTTAGTTTTGCATAGGTTCCATAGAATTGTATGATGCCACAATCACTGTGAATTCATGTTCACCTACCCTGCTGTGTCCACATATGTGTTGAAGTAATCTACCACCACTGACTCCTCCATTTTTTTTCTGTCTTTTCCTCTACAATTATTCCTGAAACTTTGGAGGCTGTGTGTGTAGGAAGATCTGTTTTATTCCATTTAGAGCTGGATATTCTGTAGTCTCCTTTTTTTTTTTTTTTGTTTTTTTGTTTTTTTGTTTTTTTTGTGCTTCAGTCAGTTAAATCTCAGTATTAGACATCATCTACTATAAACAGAAGCTTCTCTGATTGGTGTTGAAAGATGCCTTATGGAAACCATGATAAATAATTAGGAATGGATTTAACTATATGCCAGCTTAGCAGACTAATGATAGTAGCTTCTCTCACAGGACATGTGATCTACCTAACCATAGGTCAGGTATGTATTTCATCAAGTGTGGTGGGCCTTAAGTTCAATCAGAATTTCGTTGGTTGCTCCCCAGACATTCTACCACTATTCCACTAGTGGTAGAATCTTACCAGACTGGTTGTTACTATAGTTTATATGTTCCATTGATGGCTAAGGTGACTGATTACTTTTATTTTAATCTAGAAGCTTGTAACTTCCTCCAAGACTATGTAAGGTAGGAATAATAAAGCTTTCATGACAGTGAAAAAAAGAAAAAAAATAGTGTCAGGCCTTGGGACCTCCCCTTGAGCTGGATACCACTTTGGGCCTGTCGCTGGACCTTCTTTTCCTTAGGCACCTCTCCATTTCTATCCCTGTTATTCTTTCAGACAGAAACAATTATGGGTCAGAGTTGTGACTGTGGGATGTCCACCCTCATTTGATGCCATATCTTCCTACTGGAGGTGGGTTCTATAAGTTCCCTCTCACTACTGTTGGGCATTTTATCTAAGGTACCTCTCTTGAGTCTTGAGAGTCTCTCACCTCCCAGGTCTCTGGTGCATTCTGAAGGGACCCCCAACCTCCTACCTCCTGAAGTTGCCTGTTTCCATTCTTTCTCCTGCACCTCAGGGCTTCAGTATTTATCCCTCACCCAATACCAGATCAGGTTCCCCTCTCTCCTCTCCTTCCCTCCCCACTTGTGATTGCTTTTTTCTCCCTCCCATGAAACTGGAAAGCTTCTGTAAGGCAAAGGACATAGTCAATAAGACAAAGCAGAAACCCACAGATTGGGAAAAAAATCTTCACTAGCCCCACATCCTATAGAGGGCTAATATCCAAAAATATATAAAGAACTCAAGAAGCTAATTACCAAAAAGCCAAACAACCCAATCAAAAAATGAAGTATAGAGCTAAACTGGCATTTTACAACTGAGGAATCTTGAATGGTTGAAAAACACCTAAAGAAGAGTTCAAAGTCTTTAGTGATCAGGGAAATGCAATTGGTGTCTATCTGACACCAATCAGAATGGCTAAGATCAAAACTTCAGTTTACAACACTTGTTAGAGAGGATGTGGAGAAAGAGGAACATTCCTCTATTGCTGGTGGGATTGTAAACTGGTATAATCACTCTGGAAATCAATCTGGAGGTTCCTCACAAAATTGGAAATAGATCTACCTGAAGACCCAGCTATACCACTCTTGGGAATACACTCAAAAGATGCCCCACAATGCCATAGGGACACATGTTCCACTATGTTTATAGCATCCTTATTTGTGATAGCCAGAAGCTGGAAACAACCCAGATGTCCCATGATAGAAGAATGGATACAGAAAATTTGGTTCATTTACACCATGGAACACTACTCAGCTACTAAGAACCAGGACATCCAGAGTTTTACAGGCAAATGTATGGAACTAGAAAGTATCATCCTGAGTGAGTCTCAATAGGACTTGCACGGTATGTACTTACTAATAAGTAGATATTAGCCAAAAAAAAAATAGAAAGAAAGAAAAAAGAAGAAAGGAAGGAAGGAAAAAAGAAAGAAAGAAAGAAAGAAAGAAAGAAAGAAAGAAAGAAAGAAAGAAAGAAAGAAAGAAGAAAGAGAGAGAAAAGAAAGAGAGAAAGAAAGGTATAGAATATCCAAGATACAGTCCACAGATCTCAAAAAGGTCACCAAGGTGGAGTGTCCAAGTAAGGATGCTTCAATCCCACTTGGGAGGGAGAAGAAAGGAAACTTCTTTTGATGACTGACTTTTTCATTTTTGCCTCATATATTTTTCTAAATATGAAACAAAGAGCAACAACAAAACTTCATTTCTTTTTATAAACATATACCTACATAGACTCAACATATAAACATGATCAGGACCTTACGTTGAGAAAAAATCAGGGACATCTCTAACTAATGCATTATGTGGCATAATTTATAGAAAAGCTTATCAATAGTAGAATGTAATCAAAGAAATTAAGAATTTAGCAGCTGTTTTAAAGGAAGGTATGTCACATGCTGTACTGACTCCCAATGCTGATAGATATGATTATAGTAATTATTTTTATTATAGATATAATGTGCTCCCAAATATAAGAAGCAGATAGCATCCATAAAAGTTTAGCTTCAAGAAATACAGAAATTAATTTTAGAAGATTATCACAACTTGATATAATCTTCTTAATTGAAATAGATAGAAGAGTTAAATTATGTAGAATACCATAGAGGTGTTTTGCTTTCCTAAGTAATACAGTGATTATCTATATTAAGCTGTAAGAACTTAAAATGTGTAATTAATAGCATGGACATTTATGATGTGTTCAGATACTATAAATATATGCTTACATGTCTCCTGGAAAATATACTTATAAAAAGGATATTTCCTCAACTTCAAATAATCTCTTGTTTCAAAATAGGGATAACTGAAATATACACTAAACAAATAGAAAAAGTTGACATACTACTAACTAATTGTACCTAACCCGACAAAACTCTGTATGCATGGTATTTTTGATGTACCAGGCCAGGAATGATTTGAATTTAGCAATGAATCACATATTACAGCCATCCCTGAGTTAATGAATATTTAATAAAAAATGATCTTTCCAGATTTATTTCATAAAAAGTACATATTTAAATTTCTTAAGGTAATGTAATTATCAGTTAACTACAAATAAAATATGCTTTCTAATTTATATAATAGTAAACATCAAAGTGTAGGTTAACTTGTATATTCATTGGCTATTTTGAATTTTTAGGTTGTTTGAATATGTGTAGATTTTATTAGGTAATATTCACTTCCTGAGAAACATTGAACTCATCATTTCTCCATAGTACTTAGATGTAAGGATTTCATTTTCATGCCTATATCTCTATTTACACTAATTTTAATCTGTTCTGTGGATATGCATTCATAAGGCATTATTTTTCCTTTAATTAATTATTATTTTTCATTGAGTAAATATGTTTAATATGTGCTAGTATGAAGTTCACGTTTCTCATAAAGTTATGCTGCTATTTCAGTAGCATAATACTCTGAAGGATAGAATAATATTTTCATACTTAGTAGAGGCCCATAATAAGGCATTATGCTTCTGTTCTTCCCTTTTGTCAGAAGAGTGTTTCTTTCTTCTGAAATATCCCTTCCCCAAATGTGTAATTCTTGTACAAAGCTTGGAGTGAAAACTTGTTCAGGCAGTTTGGAAATTAGTGCAAAAGTTATTTAGGAAGCTTGGAATATATGAACTTCAAGACACAGCCATACCACTCTTGAGCATAAAACCAAAGGATGTTTAATTCTACCACAAAGACACTTGTCCTATCACATTCACTGCTGTTCAGTTCATAATATTATGAAATTGGAAACAGCCTATCTGACCATCATCAGATGAATGGGTAAGGAAAATGAGGGACATTTTCATACTGTAATGGAATGTCATTCAGCAATTTAAATGCAAGTTGTATAATTTGCATTAAAAAGGTTGTAACTGGCAAAAAAAAAAATCCCAAATGACATAATACAGGCCCTAAAATACATATATGGTATGTATTCTCTTATATATAGATGTTAGACTTAAGCCTTCCATAAACATGCTACTATCAGAAAAAGCACAGAGGTTAAGTATAGAGGAAGGAAATAGCAAGGAGATAAGTTCTCCTAATGAAGGAGAAACAGGGGACTGGGAATGGAAGATTAAATGCAGAAGACAGAATGGGGC
This sequence comes from Tokudaia tokunoshimensis, assembly GCA_036184795.1. Taxonomy (NCBI): domain Eukaryota; kingdom Metazoa; phylum Chordata; class Mammalia; order Rodentia; family Muridae; genus Tokudaia; species Tokudaia tokunoshimensis. The sequence goes on from BTHU01000015.1 coordinate 67,016,990, forward strand.
ATAAGATAAGAGAATCTAGGTTCTTTCCAGCTTCTGGCTATTATAAATAAGGCTGCTATGAACATAGTGGAGCATGTGTCCTTATTGCATGCAGGTAAAGTCTCTGGGTATATGCCCAGGAGTGGTATAGCTGGATCCTCCGGGAGGGTCATGCCCAGTTTTCTGAGGAACCGCCAGGCTGCTTTCCAGAGTGGTTGTACCAGCTTGCAATTCCACCAGCAGTGGAGGAGTGTTCCTCTTTCTCCACATCCTCGCCAACAACTGCTGTCTCCTGTGTTTTTGATCTTAGCCATCCTGACTGGTGTGAGATGGAATCTCAGGGTTGTTTTGATTTGCATTTCCCTAATGACTAAGGATGATGAACATCTCTTTAGGTGCTTCTCAGCCAATAGATATTCTTCAGGTGAGAACTCTTTGTTTAGCTCTGTACCCCATTTTTTAATAGGGTTACTTGCCTCTCTGGAGTTTAACTTCTTGAGTTCTTTGTATATATTGGATATTAGCCCTCGGTCGGATGTAAGGTTGGTAAAGATCATTTCCCAGTTAGTTGGTTGCCGCTTTGTCTTTTTGACAGTGTCTTTTGCCTTGCAAAAACTTTGTAATTTAATGAGGTCCCATTGTCTATTCTTGATCTTAGAGCATAAGCTATTGGAGTTCTGTTCAGGAAATTCTCCCCTGTGCCCATATGCTCAAGGTTCTTCCCTAGTTTCCCTTCTATTAGTTTCAGTGTGTCTGGTTTTATGTGGAGATCTTTGATCCACTTAGAATTGAGCTTAGTGCAAGGAGATAAGGATGGGTCAATTTGCATTCTTCTGCATGTTGACCTCCAGCTGAGCCAGCACCATTTGTTGAAAAGGCTATCTTTTTTCCACTGGATGGTTTTAGCTCCTTTGTCAAAGATCAAGTGACCATAGGAGTGTGGATTCATTTCTGGGTCTTCAATTCTGTTCCATTGATCTACATGTCTGTTACTGTACCAATACCATGCAGTTTTTAACACTATTGCTCTGTAGTACAGCTTGAGGTCCGGGATACTGATTCCCCCAGAGGTTCTTTTACTCTTGAGAATAGTTTTAGTCCCTCAACGGAGGAATGGATTCAGAAGATGTGGTATATCTACACAATGGAATACTACTCTGCAATTAAAAACAATGAATTCACAAAATTCCTAGGCAAATGGTCAGATCTTGAAAATATCATCCTTAGTGAGGTAACCCAATCACAAAAGAACACACATGGTATGCAGTCACTGATAAGGGGATATTGACCCAGAATCTCGGAATACCCTAGACACAATCCGCATATCAATAGATTTCTAAAAAGATGGAAGGAGAGACCCCTGGTCCTGGAAAGACTGGATGTAGGGGAACGCCAGGACAGAGTAACGAGAGGGGATTGAATGGAGAAAAGAGAGAGGGAAGGGGGCTTATGGGACTTTCGGGGAGGGAGGAAACGGGAAAGGGGAAGTGATTTGGAATGTAAATTAAAAAAATGAAATAAAAAAAAAAGATAGAGATTCTAGGGAGGCACAGCTAAAGCTAACAGATGCTCAGTGGAGAAACACACTGTGGTACAAGCTTCTTTCAACATATTTACATATAAAGAAAACTAAATGGAATCACCAAATAATGCAGGAGCCAAAGCACCAAGAAGGTGTCTCTCTCTACCTTGTCAAAGTTCTAGTGCCAGGAATGGGTTACATTTAATTTAGTTGTTGACTAAGAGGGCCACATGGAAACCCTATTCTATTCATTTCACCTTCCTGGGGAGATCTTCCCTCCCCCATAGTTCCTTAGCTTATACCTAACCTCTGTGATTATACAGATTACAGGTTTATCACTGACTGGAGAGTTAACGACTACATATTAAGTGAATACATACTATATTTTATCTTTCTGGGCCTGGGTTACATCACTGAGGATTTCTTGCCCCTCTATATCCATCTATCTACCCATAAATTTCATGATATTGTTTATTTAATTGTCTTTTCAAAAATGTCTCACTGCTATGTATGCCAGAATACAGTATCAGATCCTTTTAGAGGGTCTTGAGCCGCAACGTGGTTACAGGAATTGAACTCAGAACCTCTCTACAAGCAGCAAATACTCTTAACCACTGAGCCATCTCATCAGCCCTACATACCAATTTTTAAATAGCTGAGTGATAGTTCATTACGTAAATGGACCATGCTTATTTTTCTATTCTAAGTATCCTCCCCTCCCTCCCAATTTTTGGCTATTATGAATAGAACAGCAATGACCATGGTTGGACAAGTGTCTCTGTAGCAGGATAAAACATCCTTTGTATACATGCACAAGCCTAATATAGCTTAATCTTGAGGTAAATGATTCCCATCTACCTAAGAAATTGCCACACTGATTTTCATAATGGTTGTATATATATTCACTTCAATCAGCTATGGATGAGTGGTTCCATTACTCTAAATCCTCACAAACATAAGGGATTTTGTTTTGTTTTGTTTTGTTTTGTTTTTGACATTGGCTTTTCTGATTGGTATGTAAGATGAAATATCAAAGTAGTTTTCCTTTCACTAATGTATAGGGATCTGGACCATTTCTTTCATTGTTTCATTGATTTGTTTTTGTATATTTTGGATATTGCCCCTCAATTGGCTACATAATTAGTAAATATCTTTCTCCATTTTTTTAGTCTGTCATTTTGTCTGCTTGTTAGTATTCTTTGCTGAACAGAAACTTTTTAGTTTCATGAGGTCCAATTTGTTAAGTGCTGTCATTAGTGCCTGTACAATCAATATTGTGTTCAGGAAACCTTTTCCTGTGACAATAATCTTAAGACTATTCCTCACTTTGTCATATATCAGATTCAATGAACCTGGTCTCATGGTGATTTTATCCATTTCATCCATCTTATTCTTTTATCTATTGGAATTTGACTTTGTGCAGGGTATTAAGTATGAATTTATTCAGATTCCTCTGAATGTAGTCATCAAGTTTGATCAACACCATTTGCTGAAGACGCTGTCTTATTTTGCCAATTTTTATTTCTTGCTTCTTCATGAAAAATCAGATGCCCATATGTATGCGGATTTATGTGTGTCATTGATTATATTCTATTGATAAATGTGTTTTGTGCCAACCCCATGTTGTTTTTCTTATTGTAGTTCTGTAGTACAAATTGAGATCATGGATGGTGAGCCCTCAAAACTTTTATCATTAAGATTTGTTATAGCTCCCTGTAATTTTGTGTTTTTATATGAAGTTGAAAACTACTTTCTGTCAAGGATTGTGCTTGAATTTTGGTGGCGGTTGCACTGAATCTGTAAATTGTTTTTGTAAGATGGACATCTTTACTATTAATCTTACCAATCCATAAGCATGAGACATATTTTTATCTTCTGATGTCATCTTAAATGTCTTAAAGTTTTTACCGTTCCAGTCTTTTATGTACTTGTTTTGAATTACACCGGACATTTAATATTATTTGAGTCTATTACAAAAGATGTTGTTTCCCTGATTCCTTTCTTAATTCATTTGTGATTTGTATATAGGAGGCTCCTGATTAATTCGTTTTAATTTTGTATCTTTTTGCTTTGGTACTTTGTAAGACTTTCCTAGTGGAGTTTTCAGAGTAGCTAATTTATATAATTATATCACCTGCAAATAAAGGTACTTTGACTCCTTCCCTTCCTACTTGTATCATCACAATTTCTTTCAGTTCTCTATTGTTATAGCTAAGACATTACACACTGCATTAAAAAGGTGAGTGGAAAGTGGACAACCTTGCACTAACATTTTCTAACACTAATAATACATAAAATAAAACCTCATGTGTTTTAATAATGACAAATTAGTATCTCCCAGGTCACCCAAATTCTGTTTTCTTATGAACTAGTTCTACTAGGCTTTTCATGGAAAAGAAATCTTGGGATCAATTAGCCTAAAGCCATCTGATTCCTTCATACTTAGGGTGATAAAGTTTCTATGATGTGCCTATTTCTATGATATGCCATGCTTATTTCTGTCCCAAAGACATTTGTCACTCTTGGTATTTATTAAGTTTGTTACTACCTTAGCATAAGTGAAAATAACAGAACACTCACCTTTTCAGTTATTTGTTTTTTCTATTTTTCAATATCCTCTCCTATAAAAGCTTGAGAATATCAGAACTCCCTCCCTAAAATAAAACTCTATTGATTTAGCAGATTTTTCCAAAAACAGAAATAAAATACTAATGGCTTATTTACAGAGCACTATATCATTACATTATACTGCATATTTTCCACTAAAATGATGTCTGTATTTTACATTCAAAAGTTACATTAAAAACATATCATAGTTACATATTGTATGTTTATTTATTTCCTCAAGATTCATTCTAGTACACATTCCAAATAGATGAGCTCTCTTGCTGCTTTTATTAATGTACATATATTTGAAAGACAAAAATCTATGAACAAATGAAGGAAGGAAGGAAGGAAGGAGTAAAATATTCATCTCATACTATTAGGCTAGGTCAGTTGACTTTTGTTTGTTTGTTGTTTTGGTTTTGGTTGTTGTTGTTTAATTTGTCATTACCAATATGGAGTTTTTTTTTGTGGAGTCTTAGCTTTCCTACCAACTAGGACAAGTCTTTTAAAAAGCAAGTCTTGGATTCCCACATTTCTAATAATATCTTTAGGAAGAGGGATGTATAAATACTAGCTTTACTTCAGAGATCATGAGCAAGTCAAAGCCAAAATTTGAAATGGAAAAATACAAAGCCATGACACAAACAACTCCCCCGTGCACCTGAAAATCAAAGAAATCATCTGAAATTGAATTTACTCATTCCATTGAGTGAGCTAGAAATGAAACGTAGTTTATGAGGGTGGAAGTGTTTAATAAATTGGTCACATCCACAAATACACATTCACTTTCACTCTTCATGACTCACTGTTTGTAGAATATAAGAAGTTTCTTAGAGTCAGACATGCAGAATCTGGCAGATAGGTAATTAATTTCTATTTTATACATTTTCCTCCTTAACACTGACTGTATATATATATTTCTGTTTTCTTATTGAGACACTCACATACAATTATTAAAATTACTTGTTTACTTGTTTTTGGAGGTAGAAGTATATAGGAGAAATTTCACTGACCATAGTTAATGGTATTCTTAATACCACTAACCAGAGACAACCACAGTTAATAAGTATTATTTATTTTTGATAATGACAATATGTTCAGTCTTTAACTGAGGGTTCCTTTTTCTACTTTTTATTTTATTCTTCCCAATGATCAAAATTTTCTAAATAAGAATGTATAATTGGCTGATGAATGATGTAACTTTTTGTTGGTGACCTAGATATTTCATAGTCTAATTATATTGAAACTTTGATTGTGCCCAAGTCATTTTACTCAACCAATCTTTCAAGTGTGAGGTTGCCTGATTATAATTACAGGGTTTCAGTTGATACTATAAGTAATCAGTGAAAAAATTTACAAAAATAATTGATATCTTTCACATATTTCTTAACATATAGAACAATTTAAAAAAAAACTTGTTGAAACAATTCATAACTACTATTTGAATAACAACAAAGAATAATAATGGGTTGTTCAATGAAAGGCACATTATCCTCCATATGAAGAGTTGTATGGTAATATATTTTAAAAATGTAAAACGTAAAAATGAAAAATTGTGTTCTAGCACTACCAGGACTATATTTAGAGATTCAGGTCGACTAAAATAAACTGCTTTTATATTTATATCTTTTTTATTTTACAAAGTTTTGATTAATAAATGAGAAAAATGCTTTCTATGTTCATACATATGTATTATAAGTAAATTTATAAATTTTAATATATACCTTCCACAATTAAAATTAAACAAAATAGTAAACACCATCTCATGCTTATGATTATGTAGGTCATCATTAGAGTGTCCTATTCTGTTTAGAAACATTGTTAAAAGGCTTTGAATAAAACATTATTTTGATAGTCTGATGAAGAAACTATTTTTTAAACAAATTATTTCCATAAACATTTATTGAATGTGTAAAGCAGTATTTATATTTGTAATGTATGTGAGACAATACACAAAGTCTAGCATGGCTTTTCCAAAGCACTTTGCTCAATTGGTAGCTAACATTAAATGTCAATCATTATTGGAGACAAGTATCTATGAATCAAAATAACTGAAATAATCAGTTTCCAAAAGGGAAGGTTTTCTCTGGCTCATTCACAACCCTCTGGTAGGTAGGGAGAGATATCTCAATAATGGGGCCATCTTGGGTGTCCACTTTATAGCTATTGTATAAAAGAAACAGTATAGGATCTCACCATTCCTTCACCATCAGATCCTCAGTGAACTAACTCCCCACATTAGAGCTCTATTCTATGTTCCCAACAGATGCATGTAAGATATAAGTCATCATTAGCTTAAATCCTAAATAGGATTTCTTGACTTTAAATATTAAGGAAGTATATCTACTCTGCAGTGTTTCCTTATGGTTTTTCTCCAAAACAGAACTCAAAGCTGAATCATTTTCTAAATTTTAGTTTTCACTGAAAATAAGATTTTTTAATACAGTATATTTTGATTATAGTTTCCCCTCTCAAATCCTCTCCACTTAATTATACAATGCTTTTGTTCTTTATATCACTGGAATATGAATAAATAAAACAATTTAAATTGTTTAAAAAAGAAAGTAACAGGCAAACCAAAAGGAGAGCCAATGATAAAACAAAATGAACTTCAGATGAAGTGTTAACAGATATATATCTGATAAATATCGTGGGAGAAGAAATAGAGCTGGTATATGATAGAAAACATGGAAATCCCTTCACCATCAATAGGAAGTAAGAAATTATAGGATTTTTATTTTTTGCTGAGTTTAATGTTTTTTTTATAAGAAAAGTCAAGTAGAATTATCACATGAGAAAACATTATTTGAAAGGCCTGCTAGGTATTGACTGGAATTATTAAAATATGTACATTATTTCTTAGAAAACAGAATGTATCAGGTGTGTTAGAAACTGTAGGCTCATTCCACAGGAGTCAAATACAGGTCATGACAAAGCATGAGCATTAATCAATCCATCATGCTTGACACAGCTTATGTACTACATGGTTTCAACCAAAGTCTAGGGCTTTGACATTTTATTTTGTTAACATTAACTGTTTACATGAGGAGAGTAACAAATTAAAAATACATGGTTGATATTTAGTGGAAAAATAATCAGAGTAAGCGCTCATGTGAGGAAGGGTACCCAATACGGCCAAAATGCTAAAGTCAAGTATACCACACAGTACTACAAAGAAGAGAACAACAAAACCTCTGAGAGTATTGATAAAGGTGGCATTTACCTGTTTCTCATTGAAGTATGCATTTCAAATAATGAAAACCGCTGGAGAATACGTTATATAATAAACTCTTACATTAAGGAGTGATACTTTTAAATATTTAGTAGAAAGAAGCACACAGGCTGTAAACGCTTATGTGATTGTCAGACATAATGAGTAGAGCAGAAAAAAAATAGTATGAAGTGAATAACAAAGTGCTCCTTCAAAACAAAATCAGTATTATCCATTTATCTGATTCTTCCTACTAAGTATGTAGAGCGTTTCCCCATGTAACTTGATAGATAATGAGAATGTTGAATAGTAGCCAATAGAAAACATTCAGGGAGAGGGAAAGACATACAGACAAGGGAATTAGCAACTTTAGGGAGTGCAGACTTTTATTGGGGCAATAAGCCTGTAGACATTCTTTACATAGTTTCTTAAACGTTACAGGGCATAAATGGGAAAATAGGAAAGGAAGCTAAAGAGATTATTTTTTGGTCCAATATTGGTCATTGCTTGTAGAAGGAATGGTGGGTCCGCCTCTATATAAATGCCAGAGGAACAGGGTCCCAGATGCAAAAGCATCTCCTGTAGGAGGACCTCATTGAGGACTGCCTGAGAAACCAATGATTGTTGGTGCACAATACCAGGTAATAAGGAACTGCCATTTAGAAGAGATGCTTTCTTGGGACCAATGGGGCACACGTAGAGAGAATTAAAGGAGCTTGCAGCAGCATTCAGGTGAGCTTGCTGCTGCCTGTCTCACCTGTTTCCTGAGTCTGTGTCTTTGTTGATGCTGAGCCAGCTCATCTCCAACCCAAAGGGCAGGTAGGATCCAGCGGTGAGTAGTCCAGGGCATAGGCAGCAACTGCTAGGCATGGTCAAAGAATGGCGAGTGCAAATACATCCGGGTAATTTACGCACATTGTCCGACTGGATAGTACTAGAGCTGGACAGTCTGGAGCTTGGAAGTGGCTGAAATCTAGAAAAACAACTTACTTCAGTTTTGAAAGACTATTACTACAATTTCTAGAAGCTGATGAAAATGCTTTTGGCCATGCTAATACAAAGCAACACACACGCCAATTCCGAAGTACAGTTCCTGAGAACCAACTGTCTTGTGGTAGTGAAAGGAAGAAGAGAATCACAACGATATAGAAGAAGATGTTGGCCAGAGATGCAGGGGAAAATAAATCAAAGCCAGAATGGCTGAACTGTAGAATATAAGAGTGGGTCTGGAAATGAAGGACAGAGACATTAACTGACACTGAAATGTGAATGGAAAAGAGGTCCCAGTAATTACTTGTATCATGTAAGAAACACGTCTATTTCATTCTAACTCCCTGAAGTCTTCTGTTAATGTCCATATATTTCTACTTAAATGTGAACTTAAATAAATATGAATTGATTATTATAATGATCATGTACTAATTGCTGTTAAATTAAACTTATTAACTTTACATACTTTCATATGACAATTCTCAGTGAGAAAAACCTAGAATGTAGAATTAAAGTTCAGAGACTATACAAACCTTCTGGTAAAAGCACTTAATAAAAGGCTCAATATGACTTGCTTAATAAAGCTAATATCTTGTTACATAAAATTTCATGGAAATTTTCTTGAAATAGCTTTTATTAAATTGTATGATCACCATTTATTAATTTTCTAATGTTGGGATTTGATACATCCAAATAGGGATTAGTTAATTCATTTCATAAAGGAAGAATAGCATTTGAGTTTGATTTTACAGTTATAATTGTTTATCTTTGACTGAAAAGACCCAGTTACATGGACTATAAATTAATGAACTTTAAATGGAGTATAAATACTTGAATTCTAAGTTATTATAAACTGATAAAATTTAAAATTAAAAGAAATACTTGATAGGATTTTTTAAAATTTATTTTTCATGTGTGTTTGTCATATATATATATATATATATATATATATATATATATATATATATATATATATATATATGGCAAAGTGCATGCTTGGTCCCTTTAGGGGCCAGAAGAAGGAGTTGGATTTTTTGGAAAAACAAAATCCATGACCAAACTAATATAAGAAAGGAATGATTTTATCCAGCTTACAGTTTGAGGTAAAGTTAATCACATTTTATGTAAAATTTTCTTTGTAAATTCCACAAGTTCTGTTCTGATCACTTAGTAGTCTACATGAGCTTTAGTTTACTAAAAGTTGGAGCTGAGTTATGTCTTTTATGACATATAGAAGGATAAACATATAATAAAACTCAGAAAAATATCTTCAATAACCACAACTTCCATAGAAATCTTTTTAAAACCAAGCCTAATCATACAAGCCAACCCGTCATACTACACTAGTTTTGGTAAACTGTATAGTTAGAATTTCTGCAATGGCCACTTCTCCACCCAAGCCAGACCAGTGTTTCAGTTGATACCTGCCCAAACTCTTCAGCCTGTATACTTCCCAGGAGGTCTGTAGTGACCAAGGATACTGATGAGAATTTCACCCAAATACCCACACCAGCTGGGACACCCACCTAACCCAGTTAAAGTGGGACCTATCCCCCAACCGCCTCCTATGCCCCATAGCTCCAGCTCCCTTCTGTCCTACTTCCCCACTTGGGCCAGACCTTGGCCGAATACCTGCTCAAACTCTACAGCCTGCAAGCCTCACAGGAGGTGTGAACTAACCACACATACAGGAGGTCTGCACCAACCAGGGGCAGAGAAGGTTTGCAGTATGCAGGGGCACAGGAGGCCTGCTCCAACCAGAGACTCAAGAGTATTACACTAACCAGAGACAATGCTGCCTGCCTCCAAAGATACCACCTCTAATTCAGGTCACTTAGCTCTACCAGCCTACAAGGATGACGGTTCGAGTCAGAAACATCCAGGCCAGTTAACACCAGAGAGAACCAGATGGCCAGAGGCAAACACAAGATCATAAGTCACAGAATCCAACACAATTTGGCACCCGCAGAATCCAGTTCTCCAAGCATAGCAAGCCCTGGCTACCCTAACACAAATTCAAAGCAAGATAATGACTTAAAAATTCCATCTCATGAAGATGAAAGAAGCTTTTTAGGTGAATATAAAGAATTCCTTTAAAGAAATATAAGAAAACACAGGCAAACAGGTGGAAGCCTTTAAAGAAGAAACAAATCACTCGAAGAAATACATGAAAGTACATTCTAGCATGTGAAGTAATTGAACAAAACTGTCCAATAACTAAAAATGGAAATAGAAATGGTAAAAAGAACATAATGGAGGAGAATCTTGAAGGTGGACTGCTTAGGAAAGAGATCAGGAACTATAGATGCAAGCATCACCAATCCTGAACATCTATCCAAATGAAAGGACAAGCACACAGGTAAAAGAAACATTACTAAATTGCAAAACATGCATTGAACTTCGAGCCCCATTCCCATTAATGGTCAAGTCATTGAAAGAGAAACTAAACAGAGACACAATAAAACTAATTGAAGATATTAACCAAATAAATTTAACAGATATTTATAGAACAGTTTACCCTCAAACAAAACCTTCCTCTCAGCACCTATGGAATCTTCTCCAAAACTGATCATATAATTGGACATAAAACAAGCCTCAACAGACACAAGAAGATTGGAAAAATACCATGCATTCTATCAGATCACCACAAAGACTAGACTTCAATAACCACAACAGAAAGAGCACATACTCATAGAAACTGAACAAATATCTACTCAATGGTAACTTGATCAGGGAAGAAATAAAGAAATTAAAGACTTCATGGAATCCAATGAAAATGATGACAAAGCATACCTATTCTCATAGGACACATTTAAAATATTGCTAAGATGAAAATTCATAGCACTAGGTGCCCTGGTGAAGGAATTGGAGAGATCCTACACTATCAACTTAACAGCACATCTGAAAGCCTGAGAACAATATGAAGCAAACATACCCAAGAGAAGTAGATAGCAGGAAATAGTAAAATTCAGGGCAGAAATCAACCAAATAGAAACAAAAAAAAAAAAAACCTACAAAGAATCAACAAAACCAAAAGACGGTCCTTTGAGAGAACCAATAAGATAGATTGACCCCTAGCAAAACTAACTAAAGGCTCCAGAGACAGTATCCAAATTAACAGACTCAGAGATGAAAAGAGACATAAGAGAAACTGAGGAAATTAAAAGAAAAATCAGATCCTACTACAAAAGCCTATACTCAACAAAATTGAGAAACCTAGTTGTCACTGGTGATTTTCTAAACAGATACCAAATACCAAAGTTAAATCAAGAGCAGGTAAACAATCTAAACAGGCCCATATCCCCGAAGGAAACAGAAGAAGCCATTAAAAATATTCCCCAACCAATAAAAGAAAAGCTTTCTTTTACTCAGATGACTTTAGTGCAGAATTCTACTAAGCCTTCAAAGAAGAGCTAATACCAACACTCTCCAAACTATTCCATAAATAAAAACAGAAAGAACATGACCTAATTCATTCTACGAAGCCACAATTAGTCTAACTCCTAAACCACACAAGGACCCAGCAAAGAAAGAGAACTTCAGACCAATCTTGCTTATGTATATCGATGCAAAAATACTCAATAAAATTCTCACACACCCAATCAGAGAACACATCAAAACCATCATTCATCACGGTCAATTAGGCTTTATCCCAGGGATGCAAGCAATAGTGATAAAATCTGCATCGTGTTGATACAGAGACAGACAAGTTGATCAAAGGAATAGAATCAAAGACCTAGAAGTAAACTCACACACCTATGGACAGTTGATCATTTAGAAAGAAGCCAAAAATATACAGTTGAAGTATAGTGAGGTACCTCAGACCCCAAAGGACATATATGGTACGTACTCACTGATAAGCTGATATTAGCCAAAATGTACAGAATAAAACCCACAGACTGCAATAGGTGCAACAAGCGGAAATACTAAAATGAAAAGGCTTCAATCCCACTTAGAAGGGGATAGGAAATAGTCAAGGGAGGCAGAGGGAGGAATCTGGGTGGGAGAAGGGGAGATTGTAACCTCCAAGCGGTTACATACAAATGGCTTATTGGGTTCTCTGGACGGAGAGCTTGGGAAAGAAAACGGGGTGACAAGGGAAAAACATGGACCAAGAGGACATGGCTGTTCAAAGTTCATGGTTCATTTTGACAATTTAAGGTTTGGGGGCAAGACCCTTCCCCCAAAATTGAGAGTCTGCTCAGCAGGGCTTCGGCTCCACTGTTCTGAGGATGTCATTTCCATGGCTCTGCTGCTCTGTGGGGAGGCTGAAGTGTTTTTCAGAAGGATGCAGGCAGCTGGCTCCTCTCAGGAAGCTGCAAATCCTTGAAAAACAATGGACTTCACCTTGGTCCTAGAGCTCCACCAGGTGGGGGAGGTATGGCTCACTGAGGTCTGGAGTTCCCACTCAGAATGTGGAGTGGGGAAAGGGGACAGGATACAGAGGAAAAGGGGAACAGGATCAGATATGGAGTGTAGGTGACAGGGGTAACCAACCCACAGTCAAATTTCCTGACTGAGAATCGTTCCTGTCTAAAAGAACTGCAGGGACAAAAATGGAGAAGAGACTGACGGAAAGGCAGTCCAATGATCATCCTAACTTTGGATCAATCTCATTGGGAGACATCAAGACCTGACATGATTATGCTGTGGTGTGCTTACAGAGAGGAACCTGACATGGCTGTCCTCTGAAAGCCCCAACTAGAGAGCTGACCTAGACAGAAGCTGATACTTTCACTCAACCAGCCATTAGACTGAAGTCACAGACCCCTATGGTTGAATTACGGGAAGATTTGAAGGAGCTGAAGGGGAGAGCGATCCCACATGAAGACCAGCAATCTCAACTAAACCAGACCCCAAGGACCTCCCAGAGACTGAACTACCAACCAAAAGTATACACAAGCTGGTCTGAGGTCCTTGGCACATATGTAGCAGAGGTCTACCTTGTCTGGCCTCAGTTGGAGAAGATGTGCTTAATCCTGGAGATAATTGAGGTCCCAGGGAAAGGGGAGGTCTCTCGGATGCAAGAGGGAGGAAGAATGGGACTAGGAATTGTGTGAGGGGGACCAAGGGGGGAAACGATTCTAATAAAAATAAATAAAATTTGTTTTTTAAAAATGATTTCTACAATGGACACTCCTATTTTGAAAGTATCTACAAATCCATATCTAGCCAACCATTCCCACCACACATTTCTGCTAAATAAAGACTCCCAATGAAAATATGAAAGAATTTCAGTGCTCTTTAGTTCTTTTCAAAACAGTGAGTCTTAAAAGAAGTTACAATATTAGTATATTAGATGATGGTAAATTTTTAGTATAAAGACTTTATTATTCTCAGTGAATGTACTACAAATTAAGTTTTCCTGTCTCTATAATTATAAGTCCATTAATTTCTTTCCTTGTATAAAATAATAGCCATAGGAACAGCAATGGAAATCGGGTTCATAACCTACCACTTTTGCATGTTTCTTTCTACTGTTGTAGGAGACAGAAATAACTATTTTGAAATAAAACCTATTGTACACAAGCATAATTCTATCTATTTTAAATATCTTTAAACAACCTTGCAAAGGGGTCATGGACTCATGCAAAGACTATTTTCTTCTAAAGAAATACCTTTGAGTGTTTAAGGGAAAGCCAGGCATTTTCAATCCCCTTTGAACATAAAGATAAAAACTGCTATGCTAAAAGCCTAGTTATAATTAACTAGAGATCTAAAGGGCCAATTCGCAATAGACTCTTTAAAGAGGCAAATTCATTGTAATGAATAGAACTTATAATTGTTCATGAAATATTTGCATATGAGAGTCAACTGTAATTCTCCAAACAGTGGGATGTGATTGGAATTTTCTCTTTGCTACATTTGAATGCACCTACACCTGCATGGTACATTGGAGAAGCATGGTTGTAATACAAACATGCAACTGCCATTTTCTAAAATGTATTATATACAGGGGAAATAACACCTAAATGCATCTCTCTAATTCAGCATTTTCATTACAAGAAGTACATACAGGAAAAAAAATGCCTATTACAGATTAATGTCTGTCTTAAACAGTTACATATTTGGTATACATCAATTAAAGTTAAAATGTCCTTTAACCCAAATCTTTGATAAAACTGTTAAATTGAATGCTCATGTTACTTCTTTAAATCTCTAGCGTTTGTCTATTGTATTTCCCTAGTTCTGAATTTCTTCCATGACATCCTGCCTGTGACAAAATATTTTTCCTCCATGTACTAGTGTTTTCATTTTAATTTTATGTAAAATACAAATATCTAAAGAGACAATAAGTCATGAAGTTAGTTTTTTCCTCAAAATGTTTTAATCTTTTCAGAACTGGGAGTTCAATACTCAATCTTCCCATGTTTTCAGTCCTCTTATCTACTTGTTATGTGCCTTCTCTGTGAGTATTTGCTTCTGGAATTTACCTTGAGTAACACAGGTCAGGGAGCATTTGGGCTTTAAGACTTTCTTTTTATTTTTAAGATTCTGTTTTGTTTTGGATCTACTGCTTGGAGACTTTAAAGGTTATCATCTTCATCTTTTTCAAGTTTTATTTTTAATTTTTTATTAATTGTTTATTTATTTACTATTTACTTTCTTATTTATATTTTTATTCATGTATTTATATTTCTGCTTTCTTTTTTGGACTTGAAATTCTTTTTTTTAATTTTTTTTATTATTTTCTAAATTTTTCATTTACATTCCAAATGATTTCCCCTTTCCCGTTTCCTCCCTCCCCGAAAGTCCCATAAGCCCCCTTTCCTCCCTCTGTTCCCCATTCAACCCCCTCCTGCTCCTCTGTCCTGGTATTTCCCTACATCCAGTCTTTCCAGGACCAGGGGTCTCTCCTTCCATCTTCTTGTAAATCTATTGATATGTGAATTGTGTCTTCGGTATTCCGAGATTCTGGGTTAATAGCCCCTTATCAGTGCTTACATACCATGTGTGTTCTTTTGTGATTGGGTTACCTCACTAAGGATGATATTTTCCAGTTCTGACCATTTGCCTAAGAATTTCGTGAATTCATTGTTTTTAATTGCAGAGTAGTATTCCATTGTGTAAATATACCACATCTTCTGAATCCATTCCTCCGTTGAGGGACATCTGGGTTCTTTCCAGCTTCTGGCTATTATAAATAAGGCTGCTATGAACATAGGAGAGCAGGTGTCCTTATTGCATGTAGGGGAAGCCTCTGGGTATATGCCCAGGAGTGGTAGAGCAGGATCCTCCGGGAGTGTCATGCCCAGTTTTCTGAGGAACCGCCAGACTGCTTTCCAGAGTGGTTGTACCAGCTTGCAATCCCACCAGCAGTGGAGGAGTGTTCCTCTTTCTCCACATCCTCGCCAACAAGTGCTGTCTCCTGTGTTTTTGATCTTAGCCATTCTGACTGGTGTGAGATGGAATCTCAGGGTTGTTTTGATTTGCATTTCCCTAATGACTAAGGATGTTGAACATTTCTTTAGGTGCTTCTCAGCCATTAGATATTCTTCAGGTGAGAACTCTTTGTTTAGCTCTGTACCCCATTTTTAATAGGGTTATTTGTCTCTCTGGAGTCTAACTTCTTGAGTTCTTTGTATATGTTGGATATTAGCCTTCTATTGGTTGTCCTTTTGACAGTGTTCTGCTTTCTTTAAAGGCAGAGTCTGGTTCTGTAAACAATCGAGTGGAGGACCACACATTTTGGAAGTTTTCAGTCAATAGACAGTTCGATGCTTTTCTTTTCTCCCATCCAAGGTTAGCATATCAATCAAGCCCAAACTGCACAGAGTCTTTGCTGGTCTCTGTCAATAGCCTCAGGTTTGTTGTGGTCAATATTTTTGGTTGCCTTAGGTCTCTACCCACACTTCAGACAGATAGCTAAGGGTATCCTCATGGTGTTCTGAAATACCAATAACATGAAGGTTTAGCTGGTGATTGGTTATTATTTTATGTTAAAATCTTGTGATACCATTTCATTTTTCTGCCTATGGTTTTTATTATTCAAATCCATTGCTCTGTGTACATTTGTGTAGTAATAGAGATTAAAGATCAAATTTGTACATTTATTTCTCTGATAAGACTAGTAAATATAAGTTTATTTTATAGATTTCTCCCTCCTTCCCCTCCTCTTCCTCCTCCTCTAACAACAATAACAACAAAACAATAATTTTTCCATTAGTGTTAAATTCCTGAATCCACCCTCCATGTGTAGGTTTTTCTCACTATGTTTTGGCACTTTGCAGTTTTCCATATATATTAATCAGTCATAATTTCTAAATCCTGTTTATTTTGATATTTTCTGAGTTTAAATGAAACTATGAAGCATCACTGGGCTTCATATGAGCAATGTGAACATAACCATCTGGTATAAACAGTGCAATTTTTCTTTTTCTTTCTTTTTCCACTGTGTGTGTGTATGTGTGCGTGTGTGTGTGTGTGTGTGTGTGTGTACGAGAGATAGAGAGAGAGAGAGAGAGAGAGAGAGAGAGAGAGAGAGAGAGAGAGAGAGAGAGAGAGAGAGGCATTTGTGTTCCAAAACAAGCATATGTGTATGTAAGTACTTGGAGCAAGAGAATGAGGAGGTCTGTGGTTGAAATTGAGGGTCATCCTAATGTGCCCACTTTATTTATTAATTTAGGCCAGTTCTCCCAAACAAATCCAAGTTGGTGATATGGATGATCTTACATGCCAATTTGGTCTTGAGATCTCCTGTCTCTGTCTTCCTATTCTGGGTTAGGCCAGAATGCTCACTGGACACTTACTGTATTCAGGTGACTGAGTTACAAGGTAACTTTGACATAGCTACTTTACAAGGTAGACTAAGATGTGGTATATTTACACAATGGAATACTACTCTGCAATTAAAAACAATGAACTCACAAAATTCTTAGGCAAATGGTCAGAACTGGAAAATATCATCCTTAGTGACGTAAACCAATCACAAAAGAACACACATGGTATGCAGTCATGGTAAGGGGATATTAACCCAGAATCTCAGAATACCCAAGACACAATTCACATATCAATAGATTTCCAAGAAGATGGAAGGAGAGACCCCTGGTCCTGGAAAGACTGGATGTAGGGGAATGCCAGGACAGAGAAGCAAGAGGGGGTTGAATGGGGAACAGAGGGAGGGAAGGGGGCTTATGGGACTTTTAGGGAGGGAGGAAACTGGAAAGTGGAAATGATTTGGAATGTAAATAAAAAAACTTAGAAAATTAAAAAAAAACAAAAAACAAAACAAAACAACAACAACAAAAAGAATTACCAACACATAGCTAACACCTGCTGGATGGATTAGGAAAATTATATTTGTAAAGCCTTTTGGTGCTCCTCTCAGGAAAAATAGTATAAAACAGATTTTTTATTGTTGCAAAAAGCCTCTCCCCAAAGCAGCTTACAGGCATTCATTGCTGGTACATTAATAGTAATTGAAGTGAGTTGCTCAAAAGTTTTATGTAGGCTTCATGGGAGAACATTAATTTACATATTAAAATACTTCGGGGATGTTTTTAAAATTCTTCTTAAAGCATAGCTTGAATAGAATATTTAAATAAGTATTTGAATTTGTATTACTATTTAATGACTTTTTCTATTTAACAATTAGTTTTCAAATGATTCAAATGTGAAACAAGTTTTCATATAATCTGAGGAACACATTGTTAACATTGTAAAACAGTTTTGGAGTAAAATAGGCGTTTCAACAAACATTGAAATCACTGCTATACAATTAATAACATATAATATACATAAACATCGAGTTACCTTTATGTTGTTCAAATGTACTTCAATTGTATTTTAAAATAAATTAGTCTATTCATCACATAAATATGATATATAATAAAAATACATGGTGTTTATGTTTTTGTCCAACATTTTTGAAATACTTCGTAAGACAGAAACATCTTATGATACTTATTTTAAACGGGAAGAAATTTCTTATATTTAAGGATTGTATGATTCAAAAGAATTTTATTTCATTATGCAGGCGTAGTTAATAATGTCCTTTTATGACATCGATTTGCAGTCATACCATTATTAGGAACATAGCACATATCTGAAAGGATAGTTTAAATTATTCCACATGTTACTATTGGCCAATTATCTGTACCTTTTTTTGTTTTTATTCTTCTCCCATATATTACATCCTGACTGCAGTTTCTTCTCCCTCCACTCTTCCCAGTCCTACCCTCCTCTGTTTCCCTTCAGAAAAAAAAGCAGGCTTCCAAGAGATATCAACTGAACAGGGCATAACAAGTTCCAATAAGACTAACATTGAAATCACTGCTATACAATTAAAAATATATAGTATAAATAAAAATCGAGTTACCTTTATTATTACAAAGATCATGTCGGGGGTGGGGGATGAGGCAACCCAGTAGGATATTTGCTAGTTTTCATGACTAAGTAATTAACTAGCAGCAAGTTAAGGCAGGAAGGATATTTGTTTCTTTTTTCTTTGTTTAGTTTCACTGTCTAAGGTACATCCTCACCTCATTGTGGAGCTGAGAAGAAGCATATATTGCTGTGGCTGTTCTTGGGGAACAGCAGCAAGGCTCCATTAGGAAGCCTTATAAAACTGACAATAGATTCTTGCCTCCCCCCCTTTTTTATCCCTAAAGAAATTCACTTTGAGGGGGCTGGAGAAATGGCTTACTGCTCTTCTGAAGGTCCTTAGTTCATTTCCCAGCATCCACATAGCATCTCATAACTGATGCCATCTTCTCGTGCGCAAATATACATGCAGATAAAGTACCCATATGCATAAAATTCATAAACAAACAATTAAAAAAACCCCAAGACTTCTGGGCTGGAGTGATGACTCAACAGTTAAGAATGCTAACTGCATTTCCAGAGATCCTGAGTTCAATTCCCAGCAGCCACATGGTATCTCACAACCATCTGTAATGGGATCTGATGCCCTCTTCTTGTGTGTCTGAGGAGAGCAATGGTGCACTTATACAGTTAAAATAAATAAATAAATCTTAAAAGGAGAGAGAAAGAAAGAAAGAAAGAAAGAAAGAAAGAAAGAAAGAAAGAAAGAAAGAAAGAAAGAAAGAAAGAAAGAAAGAAAGAAAAGAGAGGAGAGAAAGAGAGAAAGAGAGAGAGAGAGAGAGAGAGAAGAGAGAGTAGAGAAAGAAAGAAAGAAGGAAAGAAAGAGAAAGAAGGAAAAAAAATCACTTTGAAACTATTAGTATATTGAAAAAATTGGAAATGCCAGGCTCAGGAAATTAATAGAGTATACCAATATGTCCATGTGATTATTGATTGCTATAGAGGAATTTTAATCCAGAAAAATGGGACTCTATCACATCCAAAGTCTACCTAGGTCTGTGTGATCCAGCTGGAATGATACACATTTAATTCCTCTGGCTGGAATATAGGCATGTCATTAGTACACACTTGTAATCCCAAACAATAAAGATAGAGTTAATATGTAGAAGGAAGCAGCCATGTTTGAGAGTGATTTCCAACTGAGGGTCAGACAAAGTGATAAAACAGAGAAAGATATGACATAAGGAGTCAGAGATAGGATAGGACCGACCCTCAGGAGAGCAAGCACAGGAATGAGGGACTACCTTAAAAACAGCACAGAGGGAGTCAGGTATGAAGAGACATTTAGTGAACATAGTTAGGTTGACTTCAGGCAATGGAGTGAATTTCATTTGAATCGGTTCAGTTACTGTAGTTTCTGCACTTGAATTCTATCATGATTTCTGTTCAATTTGTACAGTTTCGGCAGTGCAGATCATCAGAGGCATTGGAAGCCAGAGAATAAGAAGGAGCCTGAAGATTAGAGCAAATTGTCAGTTAGCTTGAGGCCAAGCAGAGTGGCTCAGTGAGAAGCAAGTCTGAATCAGTCATCTGGAGTTTGAGCCAGAACAGCCTAGTTGAACCAGACAGCCAGAGTTCAGAAAGAACTACAAAGGGTGAGCTTCTTCAGCAGTAAGTAGGCCTCCAAGATGACAATTACACATGGTAAATGAAAGTTACTTGTACAGACTGTCAAGATGCACTTTGCTGAATATTTACCTTATTTGCAGTTTCTTTTTTATCTAGATCTGTGAGGCTCCTTCCTACACATTATCCAATACAGATTACATGAATATTGAAAAATACACTGTGTATTTTAAAATACACAGTTCTATCCTATCATTTTCTTTAATTTTTATCCTTTTAGCATGCTTGACAAATTCTTTATACATTCTCAGTAATTCATCTATACCTACATACTTAAGACTCTTGTCCAACAGAAATCCATATGAGTTATATAACCAGATTAGCCACAAGTACCAGGTGAGAAGCATCAATAGTTTGGCTGTGGTTTTCTTGTTCATTTTATTGTTGTTGTTGCTGTTGTCTTTATTTTTAATTTCCAGTTATTATCAACAAAAATCCTATCTAATCTTGGAACTTGAAATAAATCCATCCCTTTCTGTCAACTGTGGGAATTCTCTGTGCAATTATAGCTGTGAGGTAGGCAAATAATGACTAGTACCTCATAGTCATATTCCCTACATCTACCAACTTCCTCTTTTCAGATTTTCAGAAAAAGTCCTTCAATAGATGATGTATTCTATCAAAATCTTCTTAACCTTTCCAGCAGTGACTCTAATATTACTCAATGAAAACCTGAAATAATTGCCTACCAACTTGATATTTCATGATCAGATGCTCCTCATTAAACTTGTAGTGAAGCAAAAAGTTATGTTACAAATGGAAGTTAATTCTCTGTTTCAGAAATCACAGCTCTCTTCTAAGATATTAAGTTATTATATTACTGCTCTTTAACTGACACTTTATCAGGGGAAATCTCAAAGTGAATGCTGACATTGACAGGCACTTAGCACTATTAGAATATCACAATTGTGTCATATAATTATAAGGCCCTCTGCCTTTGATGAAAAGCCTACCTTTTCTCTGAGACTCTCTTAAGATTGCTAATTTTCTAAATCTTCTGAAATATTCAGAATAGGTTTTTCAAATGCTTCCCATGTATGTGCTGTCCAAAGATGCTTACTCCATTGTGACTGGAACTCAGAACTTAACATGGAGAACAACCAAAGGAAGAGGAAAGGCAGAGAAATGAGACAAGATATATTTTGAAAACGGCCACAGTGAAACCTAATTTTTTTGTAAGCTAGCAAAAATAAATTAAAATATACATTTTAGTAATAATAAGTAGTTTTAAAATGTCTTAGTGACCCTGATATGGCTCAACAGATTGATGTTTACAACCATTACTTCATGTGGCATATATTGAGATATTCAGAAAATTTTCTTCTAGATTTCTATTTTTCTAACACTTAATTACTTACGGTACTATCTACTTCCCTTCCCCCCTTTTAGAAAAAGTTAGCATGATGCAATTAACATAATAATTGGCAGGCCTATTATTGTTGTTGTTCCTATGTAGAATGTAAACCTCAAGGATTTGGACTATATTACAATAAAAGGCAAATGTTTATTCTGGTTGTAGAAAGAATAGTATGGGAACTGGAGAGATGGCTCAGTGGTTAAGAGCACCGACTGTTCTTGTAAAGGTCCTGAGTTCAAATCCCAGCAACCACATGGTGGCTTACAACCATCCATAATGAGATCTGGTGCCCTCTTCTGTAAGGTCTGAAGACAGCTACAGTGTACCTACACATAATAAATAAATAAATCTTTAAAAAAAAATCAAGCAAGCAAACAGACAAAGAAAAAATTAAAAAAAAAGAAAGAATAGTATGTTTTTATATTCATTTGCCATCATCATGAAAACTTTGAAATTTAGATTTTTTATGATAATTGAAAAGAATGCTCTCTCAATGTCATAAATGTTTGTCTGTATCTGATCAGAAATAGTTGTAGTTTAGCAGATAAATATGGGTTACTCCCTATTTAATCTTATTATTTCCTTTAAGTATATGCAAATGTTAATCCAGTAGTTAGGGAAACAACTACTAGTGAAACTTCCCTAGTAGCTGTGGATAGAGATATCACTCCTCCATTCACTAATGCTTTGCTGGTTAACCTCAATTGAGAACATCATAATGCCTTGTTTTACTCTTTTGATTATTAGAAGCTGTTTTCTGCCACACTGTCTTTTCACTATATGAGTAAAACAGTGAGCATGTACTTTAATGATGTTGTAATCATAACCTTTCTTCGTAGACATGATGTGCTGCTTATAAGTAAAGAGAAAATTCAGATGTGTGCTGGCTACATTCATGTCAACTTTATACAGACAATTTTCATTTGAAAAGAGAAAACCTCAATTGACAAATGCTTCCATAAGACTGGACTATGGGGCAGACAGTAGAGCACAGTTTTTTTTTAGTTTAATTTAATTATTAATTTTTGCTTATTCACTTTACATCCCCTCCTGGTCAACTCCTCCCAAAATCGTTCCCACATACCTGTTCCCCTTCTCCTCTGAGTGGGCTTCCCTGGGTAACTCCCTACCCTGGCATGTCAGGTCTCTCTGAGGCTAGGCACTTCCTCTCCCACTAAGGTCAGACAAAGCAACCCAGGTAGTAGAACATATCCTACAGATAGGCAACAGCTTTGGGGATAGCTCTCATTTCATTTGTTCAGGACTCACTTGAAGATGTACATCTGCTACATATGTGCTAGGAGGCCTAGGTCCAGTCCATGTATGTTCTTTGCTTGGTGGTTCAGACTCTGAGAACTCCAAGGGTCCAGAGTGGTTGACTCTGTTCATCTTCCTGTGGAGTTCCTCTCTCTTTCAATGCCTGCAATCCTTCTTCCTATTCTTCCATAAGAGACCCCTAGCTCCATCCACTGTTTGGCTGTGGTTGTATGTATCTATCTGAGTCAGCTCCTGGATGGAGCCTCTCAGGAGATAACATGCTCCTGTCTGCAAGCATTTGCTTAACTAGTGATTGATGAGGGAGCGCCCAGCCCATTGAGGGCAGTGTCCTCCCTGGGCTGTTGGTCATGGGCCCTATAAGAAAACAGTCTGAACAAGCCACCTGGAACCAAGTAGTAAGCAGAAACACTCCACAACTTCCGAATGAGCTCTTGTGCCTAGGTTCATGACATGTTTGAGTTCGTGCCTACATTCCTTCAGTAAGAGACAACAGTTCCTGACAGTTTATATATATATAAAATATGTGTGTTTGTGTGTGTGTGTTTGAACTAGTAATACCTTTGACTAAGCTCTAAGAAAGGTTAGCATAACTACAAGATAATATTAGAAAGACACAATGAAGATTTACAATGTTTTGCTTAAAAGGATAATACTCATGATATGTTCCAAGTCTGATCTAGTTATCAAGGTCTTACATAAGATATAATGTTCTCACCAGTCTCCCATGAATTAAGACTTCTGAGAACAAAGCAAGCAAACAAACAAACAAACAAAGTAAAAAATGCATGCTATTTAGAGTCATTTGGACAGCTCTTATAAAAACTGGTAATCCGTATAGAGAAGTTAGATATTTAGTGTCTGTTAATGAAGAAAACATTTTATGAGAAGTTCCTCAGGTGGAGATGATTGCAATTATTTTAGATTCAAAATGTATCTATTCTAATTTCTTTTTCTTTTATCACAGGATTATGTCAGTGGTGAAGTGAAAGGAGACAGTGCTCCACTTTTCTTTCAACAACTTCAGAAGTTCTTTTCAGATGATATACTTAGACTAAGGTAGACCTATAGTTTTGCCAGAAAAAGTTATTGCAATAAGTACCAGGATGTCACACAGTGGAAGTTTATTCATGTTTATTTTTTATCATAGATACATTAAGCAGCACCATTAATGGGTAGAAAGATTCTTAAGGAAAGAAAATGGTGCCTGTGACAGCAAGGGTTTGGACTTGCAGAAAAAAAGTGTTGACTGATTTTTAGCAATACCACACAAAGTATGCTTGGTGGCCTCTAATGTTCCATCTCAAGAGTTTACTAAGAAACCCTTTTTGCTTTCAGTAAATGAGATCATAAGACCAGCATTGACTGAGATTGCAGCTGAGAAGGTAAAACCACAGGTCACAAGGGCTTCAGGGAAGTTCAGATGATTTTCCTGTAAACAAAATTTTAGACTTATTTGTGAGATTTCTAAATAGAAAAAAAATATCTGGGAAAGGATCATAGCTTTACTTGGAGGTCATCAAGGCTGAGGCTTCAGGCATGAGTCATTGTTTTGAGCATTCTTCTCTATATAGAAGGGATGTTGTCCTTGTGCCACCTGCACAGTACATTTTAACTGTGCTAGAATTCTTGATGCTCAGCTGAAAAGAGCCTTAAGCTTGACTCTTGTCTGTTGCCGTCTTTTCATCCATTTTCAATTGAATTGCTTGTTTTGAGTGAAGCCTCACAATAGTTTCACTGTGGGTCTGACTGAACTCATCCTCACCAGCGAAGAAAGGGAGTTACAGCAGCCTATGCACCAGCATGCACATTGTGGGCACCAAAACTAGGCCCCTACTGCAAGAACAGTAGTGCATTTAAGGACTGCGTTTTCTTCCTAACTGCAGTAAAACTATTTGTGACTATCGATATCTGGACCTGAATTGGAGATAGTTTTCATGGAGTGATGGGGAAAATATGTGTTCTGTTGTTCCCTTTAAAGCAGATAGAACAGAAATGTGACAGATATGGATTAGAATTTGCAAGACATCTACAGAAGCTTCAAGATCCTGTTCTTGGAGAAAGAACTGTATCAAGGACATGATTATAAGTAGTCACAGTGTATTTGAACAACAGGTGTTGGTGAGAGAGCTTAGAAAAGCATGCACATGAAGATCTTGTCCATGAGGCACACGGTGTTTTATAGATCATTTATGCAAGAATCACCTTTCGACATCTGTGTATATCATAGCTTTTATCCTGCATGCTCTGTTGATTAACTGTAGCCCAGAACACAGAGGAACCCTTCATCCTTTTACAATTGTTTTTCTTTCACAAGTTGCTCTAGGTGCTACTCTCTCTAGTCTCTATTTTCCTGTCAGAGGAGGACCTATACCTCCCTAAAGATACTAGCATACATCATCCTTGCTAAAATTAATTCATTACAATAATGGTATGTCTGTGTTGCACATAGTTGTTGATGCATTTTATTCAGGAAAAAAAAGTGTTGACTATGAGACCTTTGACCATTTTATAGTTAGCTTTCAAAGTTTTCTCTATGGGATTGAGAGGCAAGAGGATCCTAGAAGCTTGTTGACTTGCCAGTATAGCCAAATGTTGCTGATATCCAGGTTCCTTAAAATACTGTCTTCAAAGTGAGGTGAAAACTGACAGAGGATTGTACCAATTTTGGTGTTTGTAATTTATGTGCAGGTAAATATATCACACACTGGCACAAACAGTTTCCCTCAAGATGCAGGTATGGATACATAAATATGTTCATACTTATACAGGGAGAGGGGGGAAGGGGGAGAGAGAGAGGGAGAGAACACATCATCATTTCCACTTTCATGTGTTTTCCTTGGATACTGCAATCTTTCATAACAGTGCAAACCATCATCCTTCCTGGCTAACTGCTTTGAGCATTACACTATGAGACTCCCTGCAGTCCATGAAACTTTCTAGGAGCCTGGCTACAGCTGAGAGTATAGTGGTTACTTTAGGAGGCTCTGTTTTAGCTTGATTGACTCCAGATAGCTTGATATGATACAGTGGTTGCTGACTGACCTTTAGATGCAATCGAATTGCATGACTATGCCAACCTCAGAGTTGTTCAGGCTGTGGTGAGGACAGTAGTAGAGAGCACAGCTCCCCAAATTTGGAAACCTACTCCTGATTAGCAAGGGCCTAAAGTGTTTAGTCACATTCAGTACACAATGCAACAAATACTTGAAAACTCACGAGTATCACTGTTTTGCTTTCCTATGACTCTCAGCTAGTATTTTCCATCTTAACACATTCTTAGATTCCCTACCCAAGGAATGGTATCTCCTACAGTGACCTTCACCTTTTGTCACCAATTATAGCAATCAAGATGATTCCCCAAAGATACAACAAAAGCACAACATGATCTAGTGATCCCCCACTGAATTTTTTTCCTCCAGGTGATTTCTGGTTATGTCAAAGCTGACAATTAGAACTAATCATCACACTCCACATAATATTTCTCTTCCTTTCACTTCACTAGTCTTAGGTCCCACCATGGTCAATATTCAATGTGACATCCTAGATCATGTATTTAGAGTAAGCCAATTTCCCTTTAAATATAGTTTCATTGGTAACAGAATGACTGCATCATTATTTTCTTTATAATATAGGCTTATACTTCGAATATGATATTATCCTCTTTTTTCCAAGGCACTCTCATAAATTCTTGGAGGTTCTTTACAAATACTGCCAGGTTTTGTATTCCATGTTGCAAACAGCCTATTTCTTATGGGACTCTGACCCCCTACTGGTCTATACAGATTCTAATCAGTGATATCGACTAATGGTCTCTCAGCAATGATGGACAACACAGACAAGACCAAGTGTTCTTTTGTAAAGAACTGACCTCTAGTAAAGTCATAGTATATTTTCATCCAAGGACATTATTTCTGAGATTTCAGATTCACAGGCTGAGATTTCTCTGTCACCTCTGAATTTCAAGTCCCCATATATGCTTACCTCAGATACTTGTTTGCCTGTGGTACAGAAATCCTGACAAAGCTGGCCATTAATTTTATATATCATAATTGCTACTTTTACAACCATAACAATGGTTACGTTTACAGTAAACTCCTCCATATGTCTGTTGAG
Organism: Tokudaia tokunoshimensis; assembly: GCA_036184795.1. Lineage (NCBI taxonomy): Eukaryota > Metazoa > Chordata > Mammalia > Rodentia > Muridae > Tokudaia > Tokudaia tokunoshimensis. Next base: position 67,043,996 of record BTHU01000015.1, read on the forward strand.
AAAAGAATATATTTGAAAGTAACTGCAGACAGTCTGAGTGTTACTGTATTGAAGCTCACCCTACAGCTTCCAGGAGGCTGGTTACCTCCAACCCACAAAATTATTTCTGACAACCTTTAACATTGTCATCAAAATTTCCCCAGCCCTTGTTATTTACCATTAATCTTTCTTATACTATTGAGGTACACAACTTACGCATAAGCAACAATGGCTCTCCATCTATCATTTTAAATTTATTTTTACTTCTCCTGTGTGAAAACTGTACATGAGACATGAAAACACATTGTGCTTTCTCACATCTTCCTTTCTGGTTTACCGTGATTTGTGTTTGGCTTGTCAAAGGGAAATAGTCACAAATGTCTGAACTTCCTATCTTTCTCGGAGTTCAATCCTATAGGGGAAAATTTGAGAGGGGAAAACCTAAGTGATGGAGGGAATATCAGAAAATCAAAGTGTAGCCCCAAAGGGGATATCTCTAATGTTGAATCAAGTTAGGCTATTTTTATGAAGAACTTTTATATATTTCTTTCCCTGTCAACAATTTAGACCTGAGGGAAAAAGAATGAATTTAACTGTTGGCTTCTGCTGCTTGTTGCTCAAAACTTTATGTCTCCCAGTGTTGGGCTGAGTGGATACACAGATACTTACATTAAAGTCAAAAACTAAAGTCTAAGGATGGGGTGAACACTTCATAGCAGCATGTAACAAGGTGTTGTTTGTGTCTGTTCCTTCACTTGAAACTTAACTGAACACACAGAAGTCGGAGAGTCTGTTGATGTGGAAAACGTGGCTAGAGCTATATATTTGTAAATGTAGTTTCTGAAGAAAACCAAATTTCATATGAAAGTGGAGTTGGTTTTTCCTCAGATTATCTGACACTCTAATTTACATCCTGCAGAGGTGGAAAATCTAGTCTTTTAAAACTTTTTTTCTGAATCCAGTGAATCTTTTAAAAGAATAGGCTTTGCATGTATAAACAATTTATGTGTGTGAACTATTTTTTATAATTACTTACATATTTATTCTTAGCATAATTGATTTATTTACTTAATTTAGTTTTTAATTTTGGGACAATGTCTTAGGCTGACCACAAAGATGTACGAAAGATGATCTTAAAGTTGTGGTTCACCTGCCTATAACCTATAAAGCTGGATTATGGGTCTATAGCATGGAATCCAGTTTTCTCACTGCTAAGGATCTGTGGCAGGTCCTCATGCATGCCACAGAAGCGCCCCATTAACTGAACTACATTCCCCAGTATTTTTTCCTCAACTGGAAATGGTAGGCACTAACAAATGGTCAGTTCATCTGTGGTTTCGTTCATTTTTACTGTGACTCTGTCACACTCATCTTTTGTACATATGCATATACACACTTAGCAACACACTCATAAAGAATATATACACACTTCAAAAACACACACTCATACACACTAACCCCCCCACATACCAAAAACACATACCTCTGATACACATACATGCCAAACATACACACACATCAAACACATCCACAAACACATCCACACACATACATACAAACCAAACACACACACACACACACACACACACACACACACACACACAAACATACACACTATACACTTTATATCTCATATTGCTTTGTATATTTTCGCTGAATTAGAATTATGGACTATTAATTCTTCCAAGATAGCCATATTCTAGACGGGTTTTATGTTTGTTTTGGTTTGCTGTATTTGTTGGGTTGTTTGCTTGGTCAAAATAAGACTTTTTCTCATTATTTTCCTCTCCCCTTTTTTTCTTTCACTAAATTTCCCTTGCCAAATTTCCCTTAAACATTGATGAGTGTTTAGTACTGGAAGGATTTATGTACTTCCCAGTTTCTTCTCATTCAGTAATATTTAAATAAACAAAAGCAATACTAAATAAATACCAAGCAGAAGGTTATTGTGAAAACTAGTCACCATAATTTTATTAATAACACATCCTCTTCTGTGATCCACTACTCTCTGACTCTATTAGGTAACAGTTCCACTGGTTGTCAAGCACTTCAGGTAACCTGAGAGCTCAGTTTCCCAGTGAGATATATTCTCACAGCTGCTGCAGAGTTTGGGAATTCTTCAGCTAAATCTTGTTCACAACCTTCCCTTGTTCACATCCTCTTCATCTTTTATGGTAGCGGATAATGCCTATGGAGTCAGGATTACCTTTCTGAAAGTAAAATCATATTGCTCAAGTCATAATATTCTGCGGATGATTCTCTGTCAAGCTGTTTGGCACAGTTCTATCTCATTTCTATTTTTCTGAGCCATTTTTTAACCTCATATTTTATCGGGTTGTTTTGCTTTTTTATAACTGTACAGCATTTATTTTCACTTTATTATGGGACTAGGGATTCGGTACAGGTATATATAATCTTTCTTCTGAAGTCCATGGCCTTGTGCCTTTTCACTTCATGTCCACTAAACAGTGACAACAAAACAAATAAACAAAAGCAAACAAAACCAGAAGGAACAAAACCCAACCAGTAGGAAGACCAAAAAAATTCTCCTGATATGATTCTACCACCTTTGCCAGCAAGAATTTCACTTTTTCTTTACATACGATTTTTCAAGATATTTAGTAGAACTGACATACTAAAAGATTATTTCAGCTAGGATGTCATTGGGTTGCACTGATTTTTGAGACCTCTGAGATGTGCTCCCAGCTTCTGAGTCATGAAAATACACTAAAAGCTTTTTGACACCTTTTCACTACGTAGCAGGATGTGAGACTAAATATTGCCAGAAAATGCTTTCAAAAATTTCATATGATCATAACATTTTCAATTCTAAATTTAAGACGGAGACTGAAAATTTCTGTTTTCCTATACGTATCCTTCAAGTGATAAACTAATAATAAACTAGTTTCTTTGATGAAAAGAATGTTGGTAAGACTTATTGTAAAGTCAGGAAACCTGAAATAATAATGCAACTTTAAATATATTATTAGGAACAATATAACCAGAATACATAAATATATGAGCAAATGGGAAAATACGCATAACTTTGATATAAATTTAAATTTTTAAAGGCAAAATGTTAATGTTTTGCTTTTAATGACATAATAACGTTCATTAAATTAATTTTATAGATACCCTTTAGAATGTATTTACTGGGATATAAAATGTAACACTAAAGTAATATCCTGTGTAGAGGGCTTGAGATCACTGAGCTCACAAATAAGCACTAGAAAAAAGAGGACTCTTAAACTGTCAGGAGACATAATGGGACAAGCTAATAGCTAGCAGGTGATCATCTTGAAATGGCCTGCTTCGGATTATTATGAAATCTGTGACAGGTATGCCCTTATAAAGCAAGGGTGTAAGGGATTCATTTTGGGAAATATTCCTGCTATTAATATGCTTTTCCTGTTATTACTAAACATATATAATAATCAATAAGTGATAGCACACCCTTTGGAGCAGATCTCTGCAGATTCATGAGGATGTACTGTCTTGTAGTGATGCTGTATAGACAAATAGATGACATAAGTTTTAACGATGATCCTATAAGAATTCCTAAAATTATATCTGTGATTATTAAGTTCTTTTATAGTGGGACTGCTATTAGGTCCTTTTCTGATAGTCAAAACTGCAATGAGAACTCTGTCAGTCTCCTAAGTGTCACCAGTTAATTTCTCTTAGATGATAACCAGACTTTCTTCTATTCAAGCACATTTCTACAGGATGTAAAACAATTAACCAAAGGTCATAGAAAGGGAACTAATGATTTATTATAAGTGCTAGGACAGAAGATTAAATATTGACTCAGTTTATCTATACAAAACTTCACTAATATCTTAGTTATAGTTTTAAATCTTCAGGGAACAGTGGAGCAGAGATAGGTGATGGATGATTAGCTAGATAATTACTCCTAATGGATATGCATGCAAACATTCTCTGTTGTAAACTTCTATTTCAATTTATAATTTGATTCTGCGTTTGAAATTTCAATGAACTTTTTAACATGTGATATTGTATTCTGAAAGATGTTTAAGTGATGAGGACAAGAAAAGAATGAGAACTGTGGAGCAGAGGTGAGAGTAACTGAGGTAAGGAGAAGTTTTTAGTCAGAACACTTTTTAGAAAGAACTGAACTCAAAAAGAACTTAGAAGTATAGGCACAGAATTATGAGAAAAGGCATTCAGAGTAAGGGCCTTATTGTGACATCAGAGAAGGAGAAGAGAGCAAGTTTAGAAGAAGAATGCAGAGTGGAATAGCTGAGAAACTATAGGTAACATAAAATACTAAGAGAGCAATGTACAGTATGCAAAAGGAAAGAGGAAAGAAGAAGAAGCTGCAGAGAGTAAAAGGTGCAGGCAGACTTTTCTTTACCATGGGAAAGAAGGGTCCTTTCTTAACAACAAGGAAGGCTTTGTCTTATTAAAAGGAACAAAGCTTTTTTCTTACAAATATGGGTTTAATCTATTTAGCATTAAAAGGGTAGAAGCTTTTTCTTTCTCCATGCAATAAAGATTGGAGCTCATTTTTCATCCAGAATGAGTGAGTTCTTTCTGCATTGGTGGTTGGTCTATTGCTTCATATGCATATGTAAGTGTGGATGTGTGTTTAAGTATGTAATTGTGAGAATGCCTACAAGCTGGGCCCAACTGGTATGAATGGAAATGTATAAATGATCATGCATATAGCTGTGTATGAATTTATGTGAGATTATGCATATTCGCTTATGTAAAAGTTTTTCCTTCTGTGAGTGTTCTTCTCTTCTCCTTGTTCAATAGAAGTTTATTGCTCCCAACTTCCCCCTAGCCCACCAAGAGGCATCTGGACAATAGGGAAAAGTCTCTAGCTATTAATCCTTTACTAAATCTCCTGCCATTTTAGGATGAGGTGCTATGTGGCTGAGACTGCAGTCTCTGGCCTGACAGGAACACAGAAGGCAGGTCAGCTACAATAGCATAGTAACTTAGACTTAGATAAGTAAGCTTTTTATTATAAAGCAACCCTAAATATCTTCTAAGAAAAAGTCTTACCCCCTACATAATACCAAGTCTTACCCTCCACCTATGCTCTTCCTCTTCCCCCTCCACTGCCTCAAGAAAAACCAACAAGAAAGAAAACCCATGTCAGGACTCACCCCCACACTCCCAATAAATAGGTAGATTAGTCCTCTTCAAAGAAGAGCTGTTTTCTGCCAGGAAGGCCGTAAATGATTGTAGTTGATATCCTAGTGACCTGTGCCAGTTCACCCCTTAATTTCTCAGAATATTATTTTTATCTCAGTCATTTTCCATAGGTCATTATCTTGAACATTCTTTCTCCATCTATAGAACCTATCTTATGGAAGATGTAATATGTACTTTGTAAAAAGTCTCAATGTAAACATGCCTTAAGTTTTTCAGGGCACAAAGATTAAGTCAATTGTTACCGAATGATGTTTCCTATGCATATCTATATCTAATATAAAGTGCTGGGTGTAAAACTGTAGAAATTTGAATCAGCATCTGCTGCTGAGTCCTGTTCAACTTCCTTCCTTACTCAGATGGACACTCTGTCAGCACTGGGATTTGCAGAGACCACCACAATTCCAGTTATTAACAACCATTTCTGCATATAATCCATCTCTTGCAACAAACATTTCAACTATTGGCCTATAGGAATGTGATGATATCATTGTCATGAGGATTTTGCTCATTTGGCATGGTTCTTAGATACAGGCAGAGCACATGTAGCATAGAAACTTGAGTTCAGACCACAGTTCTAAGACACGATTATTTTTGTTCAGCATCAAAGCAGCAAGCAAGAAACAATAAAGGATTTGTTACAGCTTATTCACAATTTTGACATAAATAATATGTGGCAGAGATTCATGATGCAAATAATTTTCTTTCATATATAAATTTAGTCACTAATTCTGAAGTTTGAAATTCTAATAAAGTGTTGCTCTTTGCTGCCCTGCTCCTCTTGAAACATCTATTTTAAAATGTCAGTTTCTGTCTTAAGAACTGTTATGGGAGTCAGCAGAGACATTATATATGGAAAATACCAACTGCTCTATTGTCATGACCATAATAATAAACGGCAAGTGTTTTTACATCAACGGGTCCTTTTCAAGGAGTGAAAGCATAATAAAAATATCAGTCTAAATCAGAACATAGCTGTTCAATAAATAGTGAAAGTGCAAATGCTGAAGAATCCTTCCAGGCAGTTAGTGAGAGCAATCATTTTAAGTAGCAAAGTGAGACATCTGGTTCTAATATCAGCCTATTCCCTGTAAAAGAATTTAATAAGAAACAGAATATTGTATATAAGAGAAAAAAATTCTATCTGAATGTATTCTGTATTAGTTGAAATCCTATTTTTATTCTTTAAATGATTAAGTGTATATTTATTCTGACTACTAATGTTGTCCTTTGGTGATAAAACATGCCTTCTTAGTTGGGAATGTTCACCATTTACTCAATTGAATAATCAGTATTTGATGATTTCAGAGATGCATTTACTTATCTATACCAATACTGTAATGATTTATCACATTACAATGATGCAGGAAGCAGTAATAATGGATCTAAGGTCTGTGGCCTTTTAAAGAATATATGAAAACCTTTTGGATGAGTGATTAATACACAGAGCATACAGAGACAGATGGTGCAAGATCTTTGACATTATACCATGTTAGTATTTCAAACCAGTTTGTTATAGAAAAAGGTCACTCAATATTAGAGACAGCCCATAGGAAAAAAATGTAACACCAAAGACAGTTGAAATAAAAGTCGAGAATGTGTTAGGAATACTATGACTACTTTTATGATTGCAGGTGATAGGTGACTATACCAGATACTCCTAAGCATTCATTTGTAAAAGTGAAGAGTTTTCTCTTATTTTTATCGAGTCCTTTATCTAGTATTTAAAACAATCAATGATACATTCTAGATATCAAGGGTGATAACAGTTTTAAATGCACATGCTCACATTTAACATGTAATCTTCTGCTCCATAAAGTAAAATGAAACATCAGAAAAGAACAGATTTTTAAAGATGTTAAAGAGTGTATGAATTGATGACATTTATTCCACTTTAATGGATTAAATTCATCAACAAACATCAGAAAAGAACAGATTTTTAAAAATGTTAAAGAATGTATGAATTGATGACAATTATTCCACTTTAATGGATTAAATTCATCAACATGAACAGTTTATAGACTTATGCAATTTGAAATGACAAATGAAATTAAATTACTTTAAAAACATAGTAAATTTACCCAGAGAGCAGTAGTAAGTGGTACTTGCCTTAAATTATATGAATTCTAGCTATAAACTACATTGCAGGAAGCCTAGAACATAAAGTTCAGTTATTCCTAATATCCACACCCTGGCATTCCATTATTGATTCTGATATTACTGAATCTCATGAATTAAATAGCATGGATAATAGCACAGAAAAAAAAGTTGTCAATTTGGAAGTGAGGAAACTGGTTAGGAAATCAACTCTTACATCATGTCAGTGACTCTCTCTGAATTCAACTCACATCCCATGAAACAGTCCAGCAAAGAGGTCTGGCTGGAATGTGGGAAATCAACATTTCCTAAATTTGGACACAGATGTTTTTCTCATAGAGAATTCATAAAACAGTGTAATCTCAGCCATTAGATGGACTACATCCTCATGAGAGTCTATGAACCAGAGCATAGGGTGGTGTTAAATATCTGTTGTAATTAGAATGCAATTTTGTTGATAATGTGTAATAAAGTAATTGATAATTAATTCTGAATTAAGAATATGCAGAGATACATTAATGTGTAAAAGAAGAAGACATTCATACAGAGTCTTGGTATTAAATAAACAGTGAGTGGTAGAATTTTACTGTGAGGAAGAATTTGTGTTTGCTACTGATTTTTGCCCAGTTTAATTTATGTTTTGTAATATTAGTCTTCTATATTGCGTAAGTAATGGTAAAGTATTGACCAAAACATAGTGCCACCTTTCTCCTTGAAATTGATGCCTTTAAAATTTGTTCTCAGGCTGATGGAAGGTCATTTTATTATGATAAAATTTCTTGTTGATAAAATATCAAATTCTAGATCAAATGGTACAGACAGAAGAATTTGATAGAATTATCAAATGCACTCAACCAAAATTCTGCCACAAGGAAATCAATTGCATTCTTGTTTACACTCATTTGTACTAAATGGATGGAAAAATGGAGGAAAGGAATCAGAATAAAATTTTGGATATTTAATAAGAATTTCTCATTGTTTTCCAGCAGCAAAACTTTATTACCTGATATTAGTGTTAATATTCATAAGAGCTTAAATATAACAAGCAGAACATACAAACCCTAGTTATTTCTTAATCTGATCTATGAGAAAATGAAAATCCCATGTCCAGTAGAAGTCTTTATTTGTGAAGGCTCTAATCCATGAACATAAAACAGGCAGGTTAGGAGTAAGTTGTCCACTAGTGTTACCTGAAGGGCCCTATAAATTGAGGAAATGACTTCTAACTAGAAAGGAAGCCACTTTCTTGTACATGTGCCAATGGCAGAGGACAGGCCCTTGGATTGTGAGTCATATAGTGGAAGAGAAGAAAGTAACTATCATATTGATATTTATCAGTGCTTGTCTCCTAACCTACTCAACCCCTTTTCTCAAGAAGATTTTTCTTGTGTGACGCTCTGGCAGATAAACAGCAAAGCACTGCTGGAAAGCATATCTAGACTCCTCCCACTGTAAATTTTTATCAAAATTACATGTCTTTTCCCCACTCTGGTTTTATGTAAACTAAGTCAGAAAGTGAATTACTGGCCCAAGACTCTATGAGATGATAATTATCATACATTTTACATAGAATATCTTACTTTCTTGATATATGTCAAATGGCATACTCCAATTTAATTTCTAAGGAAACAATGATCTATCACATTTATATCACAAATTCTAAGGATTTTGTTATTATAAATCCTAAGTAACAGATAATTACATATGAGTAATAATTTGCTTAGGTCATTAGTTTCTAATTTAATACCAATGAAACAGTTTATCTATTTCTGTATTTGGTTTATCGTTTTAAATGTATGCCTTTATATATGTGATATAAGAAGAATAGTCTTATATAGAGTTTCTCTATCTAAATTGTCAGAATTGTGGTCTATATTAAAAAAAATTGGCTGGGTAGAAGTACCCACATAAGCGAAAGAATATTTGTATGAACTATGACCATTCTGTACTCCTAATCCAGAAACAGAAAGAAAATATGACAGGCATTCTAGAAATAATTCTAGAATGTATGGAGTTGAAGACAAAATAGGAAGGTTTCCAACATTACTGTAGCTTTGAAACTGTACTAGTCATAAATGGCATAGTTCACTAAAATGTATTATAAATTTTTTATATAGCAGCATTATCAGTCATTCATGTATATCCTAATAAATCCCCAAAGTATCACAGAAAATAACACTCTCCTGAGTCAAATGGATTAGTAGGTATGTTGTGAGACATATGTCTATTTTCACTATACTGATGACCTTCTTCTTGAAAATAGAGGCATTCTTCCTTGAATTTCTGTTCTGATGTGACCCAGCTCTTGTTTGTTTTTTTCTGGCTATAAAGACAAGATAAAAAATTATATCATCTGCGATACCTAAAGACTCAGGGATGTTTCTGTAAATAATAATTGTCACACTGATAATGCCATCTCTTCATTATGCATTACTGATAAAAAATTTTCATAAGAAAGCACTTTCAAGGTTTTTGCCTCTTATAACCATCACTTTGTTTTGCAATACAATTTAGTTATCATTAACTATGCAAAAAATTAAATAACCCTTACAATTCTAAAACACATTTATCAGTGTATTTCTAAAACTCATGACCAAATATTTTTCTTAAGTTATATTGATAACTATTAAGACATATCTTTTATTAAACTATGACATGTTTATTTTCCTATTGCTATGAATAGAATTTATGATCAAGGCAACTTATAAAAGAAAACATTTAAATGGGGCCTTGCTTGAAGTTTCAGAGGATAAGACAATGATGACCCTTATAGGAATCATGGCAGCAGGCAGTCAAGTATGGTGCTGGGAAAGTAGCTGATAGCTTCCATCTTGAGACATAACCATGAGTCCGGGGAGAGAGAGAGAGAGGAGAATAGAGAATAGATGATGGTGATAAAGAGATATAGTGATAGATGATTGAGAGATAGAAGATGGATGATAGATAGATGGAGGGATAGATGGATGGTCAGACAGGTGGACAGAGAGACAAATAGATAGACTAATTGGGAGTATAGGGAGTGGGTTTTAGAACCCTTAATGCCAATCTCTCATAACATACCAACAAATTCTACTAACCCTTCCCAAAGACTTTCAACTAGAGACCAGGAATTGAAATATGTGAGCCTATGGAGGCTAATCTCTTAAAACTACCACAAGTGCATATAAGGTATCTCTTATATATTAGATTATTATTATGTCAACTCAAAACTTATTATAATTAAATATTCATAACTATTTATTATTAGACATTTTAAAAGTCAAACACTATCATCTGGAAATTACAGAGTTATACAATTTTCAGAAAAAAAGTTGGAAGATGTTTTTGTTAATAAAACCATTCAGCAAGAGGACAAATGAAACTCACACAAACCTGTGTACACATGTATACTCAATAATACTTGTTCTCATCATTCTATCTCTCTCTCACACATATATATGTACAACTTTATACCTCCATTCCGATGCACATTCAAACATGTGTACTCATACCTTTCTACTCACACATGCAAAACAACACATATACACAGATTGCAGAGCAAAATTTAAACTGTGACACACACATACATGCATGCTCACACATACAGTAATATTTACACAATTATATATACATGTACAATATTTACTTACATATGCACATAAGCCTAACCCGCACACCCAATGACAATTTAAACCTGCATGCACATACCTTTAAATGCACCCTCATAAAAATATGTAGTCTAATACTCTGAAACTCATCTAACACAACAACACATGCATCATCTTACCCATATATACACAAGAACAATAACACATATAGGTGATATCAGCATAACATACTCAAATGCATATATTCAGATAGTGTTTTATTCACAAACTGACTTCATCACTTAAATATTAGCTCATGTGTGCACACTCTCATACAATGTTCTGAGAACTCATGTATAATCACATTCATACATTACCTCAAACATGTGGATGACAAGATATATGCCTTAAAGTATCCATGTACAGATTCATATTCATTCACAAAAACACATTAATCTATTCTAGAACATGGGTACAAATGTTCATGTAAACATAAATCCCACTTACATAATAATTCAATACTCAAATGCTCACAATTAGAGTCACTCAATTATCATAATGCACATTCATATGTATACTCCCACATGTGTACAAATATTCAATAAGACACCTACACACAGACTCACACTCTCCTACTTAAAACTTCATTGTAATATGTTGTACAATTATACATATATGTGTCGGAAAACACTCAAACATTCACAAACTTTATTCTATGAACACACCACAAACTGACACAAAGGCTTAAATGAACACAATAATATGCATACATGATCTCACACAATATATGATTACCTTCATATACACGCATATATTTATGACAACACTTTGATTATATACCATGTACAAACATATGAACATTTTCACACATGTGCAGAATACATCAAAGCATGGACAACTCACCAAAGCACACACATGCATAGTAAATCACACCTGTATGATTACACTTCAACATATGTCAAATATGTATATAATCACTTATGTACACACCCAAATTCACTTAAATGGACACCTTATATATTTATACATATACATATATGTATATATTTATACCATATATATTTACCTCATATATAAATACCTGTATATTTGTACACATTCATATTCAATATCACACTAGTTCTTTTCTGTCAAAGGGTGAGGAAATGAAAAAAAAAAAAAGAAAAATGAAAGGATTCCCTTTGTGTTGAGACAGTCTTTTCTTCCTGCCTTTGGGCATCAGAACTTTTGATTTACAGATTTATCAGCAAGTTATTACACATCGTCCTTTTCCTCTAAGTTGATGAGTTACAAACTTTATACTGAGGATAACATCATGAATTCCTTGGATTGCAGAGGAGTAGGAGAATTGACTAGTAAGCATCATCCCAATCTGTTTAGCACATGTGACCACATAACACATTTTCACTGATAACTTCTTTCCTTTAGATAACATGTAACTTTCTGTCTTTCTAATTTCCATCAATATATCTGTCTATGTGGTTTGTCTACCTATCTCTCATTAATCGGTTGTTAGTTCATTGACCTATCTCTATGAAAAATCCTGACTAATGCATGGTCTGTCTCAACTGCTACAAAGTTCACTTTGAGACCATGGGAAATTAATATGGAGATATTTTAAGTAGCTCATTTCTCTCATCTCCTCATTACTTAAGTTTTCAGAATATAATATATACTTATAAAAATTACACAGAAAATATTCACATGATGAAAATAAAAGTCCGAATTAATTTCACACCATTTTATGTCTTGTAGTTCTTCTTGTAATTTTTAAACTCATTGTCACATAAAAGTGACTTGTAGGAAGTGACAAAAGATTAATTTATTGTATAAATCACCATTTAGCTTAGACTTGAGAAAGCATATGATGATTCATAAATATATGTATTTGTAAAATATAACCTTTATTTTATAGGTTTTTTCTTTGACACCAATAATTTATTGCAACATCTTTAAATAATTTTTACACAACCCAAAGATATAATTCAGTTGCTTAACATTCTGAAGACTTTCATTCAACTGCCAACAAAAGGGTAAAACACAAATTCTCTGGAGAAGAGGGGAGGGACTAAAAAGAGTGGAGGGAAAGGATGTATTAAAAAAAAGAATAAAGGTTTAAAAATGAATATATAATTTTAATTAATTATATAGACATACTCAGATTCCATAGCATAAACATAAACAAAAGTCTGTTGCTATTCAATTTTTTCCTAAATTAAGTGATCAAAACTTCTTTGCCTATATCTTTTTCTTTTTGGCTTCCTTGAAGTTTTTATTTATTACATAAAGTTGTTGAATACACAGTCTATGATAATATGAAAATCTCAACAACTTCAGCTGATATAATGTCACACATTTTGAGTGACATATGCTCAAAGGATGACAAAGTGAGGAAAGCAATCTGTGAAATGACATGACTGTTTTGGTACACAGCTTGTGCCTGCAAACTGCAACTCAAATTGCTTACTCAAAATTTCCCTGTCACTTCTGAACTATCATGAGGATATGTTTACGTTGGTTTCTAGAAGGAAGAAGAGGAGGGGAAAGAGAACGAAAAGGGAGGAGCAGGAGGACGAGAGAGAGAGAGAGAGAGAGAGAGAGAGAGAGAGAGATTTAACCTTCCTGACCCAGTTCTATTGCCCAAACAAAATCTTTATATTTCCTACTCCTTAGAGGCTTTAACATATCTTAAGATATAAAATTTTAGGGGTGTATAAATCATGAATAATATTTACTTTTGTCTTTACATTGCTATTAAACAATCAAAGTATACAAAACTAGTATATATATATATATACATATATATATATATATATATATATGTATATATATATATATACTTTGTCTAGATTAATATTTCCTTTAAGGCATAAACACTTTCTAGACTAAAAATCTCTCATAAAATCTGTACTCTCTAGATAAGGGTATCCCTCTGCATAAGGATATCCCTCATGAAGTACATGCTGTATTGATAAGGATATCCCTCTTGAAGCATACACTCTCTAGATATGCATATCTTTCATGAAATATAAAATGCTAGATAAGGAGATACTTTGTGAAGTACATACTGTCTAGGCAATAATATCTATCATGAAGCACCCATGTTATCAATAAGAAATAAGCATTTGAGCTTTATGAGATCTGTAATTTCTGAAGCTAATGATCTTCAGTGATGTTATTACAATCTTCCTGACTTTATTCATTGTGATGGTTTGTATATGCTCGTCTCAGGGTGTGGCACTATTAAAAGATGTGGCCTAGGGATATACATATCTAGAGAGTGCATGCTTCAAGAGGGATATCCTTATCTAGACAGCATGTACTTCATGAGGGATATCCTTTTGTAGAGGGATACCCTTATCTAGAGAGTGCAGATTTTATGAGGGATATTTAGTTTAGAAAGTATTTATGCCTTAAAGGAAATATTAATCTAGACAAGGTATAGTCATAGTGATGATTTCAGTTTAAGCATGATGTACTTCATGAGAGATATTTTAATCTAGGCATTGTATTGTTCATGTTTTTAGCAGCCTTATGAAGGTCAATATTTTATCTACTAAAGGTGTCATAGCATAAATATTGTAAGTAATAAATAAATATAAATTTACTTAATCTGATTTCATAGAATTTAATCAAGTCTATGCAGTTTTACCTTTATAAATAGATTAAAAGACCTCAAATATTTTGTTTATAATCTGTAAGTATAGGCAGAAAAGTAACTTGTTGTTACCTCTACTCCTACTTTCTACCATTGTTACTATCACTGACCTCAAGATTATCTATTTCTTGAATGATTTTCATTTCTCGTGTTTTATTGCCTTTAAATAACTGGGTTCATTTCCAACTGGAGCATTCCTTTCTATATATTATTTTACATATATCAATATTTTATAACTTAATTTTCTTCAATATATAATAAATTATTTATTTAACATAAATAATAAGTATACTATAATAATTGTTTCACAGTGCATGGGTCTATAGGAATGAAAAATAATTCCATGTAAAGGTATTTGTTATTATATCCTCAACATTGCATGGAGTTTCTAACTACAAAACTCTTCAACACATAATTAATCAATTCATTGTTCTACAATTACGTTTGTGAAGTTTTTAGTCTCAAGCTAAAGTAAATGAACATAGATTTGTTTTTTTATTATTTAACTGTCATAATCTAAATCTTTAAAGCCAAATTTCAAATGAGTTCTTTAGAAGTGCCACTTTTATTGATATCTTTATTAGCTAGTATTTTCAATTAACATACTCTGAAAATGTTTCCTCATTTGAACCACAACTTTATAAAATCAGAGAATATCTAAGGTTACATGTAAGTATATTAGGTACTTTTCTGTAGCTGTGATAAAATACCAAGACAATACATCATTATAGAAGGGCTCATCTGACATAGTGTTTCAAGAGGGATAAGATTCCATCATGTTTGGGGAGTGTGGCAGCAAGATTCTATGAAAGATAGTAGAGAGCTGAGAGAACAAATTATTTATGTCAAACAAGAAGGCAGAAAGTGTACAAAAGTTATAAATACTTAAAGCAAACTCCAATTGAGGGAACTTTCTCTTGTACTATTCCACATCTCAAAAGTTCCTTTACCTCCCAATAACACCACCAACAGGGAGACAAGTGCTCAAAGATCTGTGTCTATGGGGACAATCTCATTCAACCCAGGATAGGATGATAAAGACTGTGAAAATGTTGAAAGTCTCCATAAGAGAAGAGCATACCAATTGATTATATAATAACAAGTAGAAGGCAGAATGAGCCAAAGAATGAGAAGGAGCCAGATTAGAAGATATTGCCAATGTTAGTAAGAAGCCAAGCAGAGCACTTCAGTGAGAAGCCAAGAGAAGTCAGATTGAATCAGTCAGTTTGGAAGATTAGATTGTAAAGGAGCCAAAAGTTTCCATTCCTAGGCCTACAGATAGAAGAGAGAAGGAAAAGCTCTGGGCTCAGGGCAAGCCATGTACTTTCACATCTTGGGTACAGCTCTGGTCTCATCACTTCATCTTAGAAAATAGAAGTGGTATTACTGATGAATTTGCAAGAGAGCAAAACCATGTGTATAGAGGGAGAGGAAAGACCTAAGTGAAGAGAAATGATGCACTTGCAATTTTCAAAATTAAATGTTCTTCAACCCTCCTGCCATTAGAAGCACTGTTTCAGAGGACTCTCAATATCATTCACTTGGCAGCTCACAGGTTTCCACATTTCTAGTTTTATGGATATGGATTCTGGTACTTTCTCAGCTCTGCAAGCATACAAGTGTAGCAAAATATTCATACATATAAAACTAATTAAATGTTAAACATAGTTTTAAATGTCATTCTTTATTTACAGAGTGTTACTTTAAAAATATTTTCACTGATATTTATGAGGGCTTACTGTGTGTGCAACACTGTTTATTTTATTCTTGCTCCTCTTTCCTATATAAAGAAGGTGCTTTTCTCTATTTTTAGATATAAATGATAAGATTGCTTTTAAGCCTTTGTGTATACCATGCACTGATTAGTACTGACTTGAGAAATTTTGCCTTATGAATTAACTTTTATTTAAAATATGACTGGAGTAAAAATTTTAATGAAATTTGAGTTGTTTTAGAGTTGAGGAAGTAGCTACATTGGTAGAGTGCTTGTCAAATATTTGTGATGTCCTGGATTCCATCCACAGCACTTTGTACATCACTGGGATGTTCCACATATCTTTAATCCCAGCACTTATGAATTAGAACCTGGGGGATAATATATTCAAAGGCATCCTTAGCCTCAGCATCATAGCCTTTTCATAGCGATCCTGGGATACATAAAAGGCTGCCTTGATTAATTAAGTATAAATTTAATTATTCTAGGTGTTTTCTTAGTTAGGAATCCTTAATAAACCTATTTCTGTAGTGAAATAACATGACCGAAAGCAATTTGGGAAGGAAAGGATTTACTTGGCTTACACTTTCACATTTTATTTTACTGAAGTGTATTTCAATATACTTCGAGTATTTCATTGAAGAAAATCAGGAAATGAAGTCAAACAGGGCAGCCACCTGGAGGCAGAAACTGATGCAGAGGCCATGGAGGAGTGCTGCTTAGTGGTTTGCCCCTCATGGCCTCATCGGCTTGCCTTCTTATAGAACCCAGGTCTAAGTCCAGGCAAGGTACCACCCACAGTAGGCTGGACCCCACATCAACCTCTAATTAAGAAAATGACCTACAGCTGGATTTCTCCGTCTCTGTCTCTGTCTCTGTCTCTGTCTCTCTCTCTCTCTCTCTGTCTCTTTCTCTCTCTCTCCAGTTGTTTACATTCCAAATATTGCCCCCCATTCCTGATCCCTCCTCCAAGAATTCCTTGCCCCATACCCCCTCTTTTTTGCTTCTGAGAGGGTGTTTCCCATCCTACTGCCACCCCTGTCCACTGCCAGCTCCCCCATCCTCCTTCCTTGGAGCGTCAAGTCTCTGCAGTCTTAGCTGTGTCCTCTTCCCTGAGGCCAGAAAAGGCAGTCCTTTGCTACATATGTGCCTGAGGCCACAGATCAGCTTACATATGGTGTTTGATTGGTGGCTTAGTCTGTGGGCAGTCTCAGGGTTTTAGATTGGTAGTGTTATTCTTCCTATTGGGTTCCCAGCTCCACTGGCTTTTTCAATCTTTTCCCAACTCTTCCATATGGGTCCCCGACCTCAGTCGAATGGTTGGCTCTAAGTATGTGCATCTGTATGAGAGGATAACCATGCTAGGCTCCTGTCTGCTACATGGGCTACATGGCATCAGTAATAGTGTTAGGATTTGGTGCCTGCCCATGAAATAAACCCCAAGTTGGGCATGTCTCTAGATGACCTTTCCTTCTGTCTTGGCTCCATTTTTGTCACTGCATTTCTCTTAGGAACAATGCTGGGTCAATTTTATTGAAAGTATGTTGATTCCTCTATCCCTCCACTGGAGGCCCTGTATATCTACTGAAGATGTTCTCTTTAGGTTCCATATCCCCATTGTTGGGCATTTTGGCTAAAGTCATCCCCATTGAGTCCTGGGAGACTCATATTTCAGTGCTCTGGGACTTTTTAGGGGTTCCCCTTCCCCTTTCCCCCACACCCCTTTCAGATAACTCTGGCTGTGTCAAGTGATACTAACCAACACAGGTGTTAAAGATTCATAGGCTTTAAAAACTCTTATTCTATCTGAAGCTTTGTAGCCATCAATACACTGAAATTATAAAAGTTAATGTATTATAAATTATATAATAGTTATAATCTATTTTAACTTTTTCAGTCACAAAATGAAATGAGTGAGAAAATTATTAGCTAACTTTGTAAATTTAATTCTTTTATACGTAACCATGGAAAACCTTTGCCATTTCCAATGTTTAAAAAAAATGTTTCATTGCACCAGGTAGAAACTCCCAGGATTCTACAAAGGTGACCCTATTCCTATTAATGGGGGATATGGAGCCTGGTCAAACACATCTCCTTTAATCAGGCAAGACGTCTAGTGGAATGATTAGGACAGCAACCTAGTCACAAAACCTATATTTATAATTTGTTCTGCCTGCAAGATGCTGGAGTAAAGGTGATACAGGAAGCCAACCAATGACTGATCCAGGCAATTATAATTATTTAGTTCTAGTTTTGACACACCGGTTTTAACTGACAGTTGCTAGGTTCACTTTTTATTTCAGATTTTGTGTGTGTGTGTGTGTGTGTGTGTGTGTGTATGTGTTTTGAATCTGAGTTACAAATTTAATTATTAAAAGTAAAACAATAGACAATTCACAACAATAGCAGTAATAGAAAGCATTTATTTCTTAAACAGAATCTAAACATTCACATCTACAAATTGGATTAACACATATATTAAACCATTTTCATTGTTCAGAGAATGAAGAGAATTTCTTACTAGAGAAAGTATTTTATGCATATAAATAGCATAATTTTAATATGATAAGCATATATACATATGTATAATTTTACATATATAGAGAGCTAGTTACATTTATTCTTGGTTTTATTTTATTTTTTTCCTATTAATTAATGTATTTATTCAGTCCACATTCCAATTGCAACTGAATCCTCTCCTCCCAGTCTCCCAGTCACACAATCCCTACCCCATGTCCCTCCCCTTTTCCTCTGAGAAGGAGGAGGTCTCCATGGAAACTAACACACACACACACACACACACACACAGGCAAATCAAGTCACTGCAGGACTCCGTGCATTCTCTATCTCTCTCTGAGGTCAGACAAGGAAACCCAGTTAGGGGAACAGGATCCACAGCCAGGCAACAGAGTTAAGAACATTCTCTGTTCCAATTATTGGGGCACCTGAATGAAGACCAAGGTGCCCATCTATTACATATGTACAGGAGGCCTAGATCCAATGCAAGCAAGTTCTTTAGTTGGTGGTTCAGTCTCTGAAAGCCCCCAGTGGTCCAGATTAGTTGACTCTGTCTTCTTGTGTTCCTATCCCTACTGGATCCCACAATCTTTCCCACAACTCTTCCTGAAGACTCCTTGAGTTCTGTCAACTGTTTGGCTTTGGGTCTTTGTGTCTGTTTCAGTCAGCTGCTAGATGGATCTTCTCTCAGAAGATAGTTATGCTATGCTCCTGTGTGCAAGTATAACAGTGTATCATTAACAGTTTAATAGTTTCATTAAGAGTATCATTAATGGTCCTTGCCCATGAGATGGGTCTCAGATTGGGCTAGTCATTGGTCCTTCAATCTCTACTCCGTCTTTCTCCCTCCAAAACAAACTTTGGGACAAAGATTCTGTGAGTAGGTTTGTGTCTTTGTCCCTCCTCTGGGAGTCCTGCCTGGATACAGGAGGTGACCACTTCATCTTCCTTGTCCTTACTGTTAGGAGTTTCAGCTAAAGTCACGATCATAGACTCCCTGGAACCTCTCCCATACCAGGTCTCTGGAGCATCCTAGAGATGCTTCCTCAACCCAACACCTATTTCTGTTCATTCTCCCAGCCCTTTATCCTTAGCTCTCAATACACCTTATTACAAGCCCCATCCCCTCTCCCTCCATCCATCTCTGATAACTATTTTATTTCCCCTTCTGAATGACATTCAGGCATTCTCCCTTGGGCCCTCGTTATTGTGCCTTATAGCATCGGTGTACTTCATGGATAATATTCACTTATAATCATTTACACACCCTTTGGGGTCTAGGATATTCCACTCAGGATGATATTTGCAAGTTCCATCCATTTGAGTGCAAATTTCATGATGCCCTTGTTTTTAATCGATGAATAGTCTTTCATTGTGTAAATGAAGTACATTTTCTTCATCTGTTCTTAAGTTGAAGGATATCTGTGCTATTTCCAGTTTCTGACTTTTATGAATAATGCTACTAAAAACATAGTAGAACAAGTTTCCTTGTGGCATACTTCCTTTTGGGCATATGCTCCTGTGTGGTATAGCTGGGTCTTGTAGTAGAACTATTCTAAATTTTCTGAGAAATGGACAAATTGATTTCCAGAGTGTATGTACAAGCTTGTACTCCCACCAGTGATGAGGGAGTGTTCTCAATGTACCACATTCTTGCCAGCACGTGCTATCCCTTGAATATTTTACCTTAACCATTCTAATATGCGTAACGTGAAATCTCAGAGTGATTTTGATTTGCATTTCCCTGATAATTAAGGAGATCAAACATTTCTTAGTGTTTCTTGGCCATTTGGGATCCCTCCATTCAGAATTCTGTTTAGGTTCATATGCTGTAAATTAATTGGATTATTTGGTTTGTTGGTGTCTAACTTCTTGAATTCTTTATGCATTGTTTTGTGTTTGGGTGAAATATTATGTAGATATATAATTTGTTTCTTTGATTGTTAATGTCTGATAATATGAACCTTTCTCTGTTCATTTTGTTTCAATGACTTGTCCATTTGTGAAAGAGGGCTGTTGAAGTCTCCCACTATTTATGTGTGGCATTTGATATGTGATTTATGCTTTATTAATGTACTTCTTTTATATTGTATGTGCCATTACATTTGAGGTATAGATATTAAGAATTAAGATGCCATCTTGATATTTTGTTTTGTTTTCTTTTCCTTTGATGAGTATGAAATATTCTTTCCCATCTCTTTCAATTACCTTTGGTTGAAAATCTATTTAATTACCTATTTATAATAACTATTCTAGTTTGTTTACTGGGTCCTTTAGCTTGGAAAACCTTTTTCCAGCCCCTTACTCTGAGGTAATATATATCTTTGTTGCTGAGGTGTGCTTCCTTTATGGAGCAGAATGATAGATTCTGTTTAGCCATCCACTCTATTAGCTTATGTTTAGTCTTTTTACTTGAGAATTGAGTCCATTGATGTCGAGAGATTTTAATGACCAAGGATTGTTGATTCCTGTTATTTTGATGTTGATGGTCTTTGTGTGTCTGTATGTGTTCCTGTTTAAATTTTGCTCTTGTGAATTTATTTATTTATTTATTTATTTATTTATTTATTTATTTATTTATTTAATTTATTTATTGTTTTCTTTGGTGCAGTTAACCTCATTGGGTTGGACTTTTTCTTCTAGTATCCTGTGTAGGAGCTGGATTAGTGGAAAGATAATGTTTAAATTTAGGTTTTCATAGAATATATTGTTTTCTCTATCTATGGTAATTAAAAATTTTGCTGGGAACAGTAGTCTGGTGTATAAGGTCTGTAAGACATCCTTCCCAGCCTTTCTGGCTTTTAGATACTCTGTTGAAAAGTCAGGTTTAATTCTGATTAGGTTTGCCTTTGTATGTTACTTGTCATTTTTCCCTTGCAGCTTTTAATACTCATTCTTTGTTCTGTACATTTAATGTTTTGATTATTATGTGGCAGAATTTACTTTTCTGGTCTAATCAATTTGGTGTTCTATAAGGTTCTTGTATATTTACAGACATCTTTTTCAGTAGATTGAAGAAAATTTTCTTCTAAAATTTTTTTTTTTGAAGATATTTTCTGGACCTTTGAGCTAGGAATCTTCTCCTTATCTATTCCTATTATTCTTATGCTGACTGGTTTTCCCTGGTTTGGCAGGCTTGATAGTCCCTGGTGGTAGCATGCCTTTGGGACTGCAAATAGAGCTGGTAGTTCCTGATGGCAGCTGGCCTCTGTGATTGCAGGTAGACCTAGTTTTCTTGTTTCGCAGCAGGCTTCCAGGCATGCATCCAGAGCCTGTAATTCCTGATAGCTTCAGGGATGTTCCAGGTGACAACAGGCCTCCAGGGAGATAGGCAGAGCTGGTAGTCCCTGATGGATGCCTCCTCTGGGATTCTGGGTATAGGGTTGGGCCATAAAATGGAGAACAGACATATATGTATAGGGCATAATCCACAGCTGTTGTTTTTGTTGGGGGAAACAGCTACAGCCAGAGGAGAAGGAGTTCATAGGTGATAGGACAGAACTGCTTCTGATTTTTTCCAGAAGGGCTGGCAGGCAAAGAATTGGGGTAGCCGTCTTACCTGCTGGTTCCTAATGGCTACAGGCCTGCAGGATTGTAAATAGAAGCGTGTACTGGAAGATAGAGATCTTAGGGGAAAATGGAGCACAGAGAGGACAAGCAGACCTCATGGCTACGGGGTTTGCCAGGGGACCCAGCAGGGTTGGGGACTGAGGTATGGGGAAATCTCACCTGGTTTTCCTGGGTGGCAGCAGGTCTCCAGGGCTACCGGCAGAATTGTGACACAGGGAACCTTATTTTACTGTTATAAGTTCTCATATTTGTATTTGTAAACTTAGAACATTTTTTTCTCTACATGTTATGTATTTTTTAAGTTTTTTTTTTAGTATTTTTACTGTAATATAATTGATTGACTAGAGTAAATCTAGCAAAATAAAGGAAATTAAGCTCAATATTTTATTCAGAAATCAGATGCTGTTAATGAGCAACTGAGAATACTTGTGCACATCTTTATGAATCTGAGTAAACATTAATATTTTCCAGACGTAAGTTGTGGATCCTAAACATTGATGACAAATTGATAGTTTTTGCCTCTGTGATCAGTTCCATTAGTGTGTTCTGGAGGATAATTCAGTGTCTGTCTATATTTTTGGCAACACTAAAGCAGAGAGTTGTTCTTAATATATTAGTCTTAAATATAAAAAGAAAAAAAATTCTCTAAGAAAAATTTATCTGCATTTGCATTTGGAGAACCAACAATACTTCCAATTAAAAAAAATTACAGATGAGTTTTATATTTTGAACTATTTTTACTACCAGTAAATGTAGAATTCCTAATTGGAAGTTTGAATTCATCCAGACTGCCTACTTTATGCTAAAAACCCCATCTTGTTCTTAGTACCAGAGTAATTGATGCAGACACAGCATGCACAATGACAGGTATGAAAGTCAGGGAAGACAATCTAAGGATGTAACATGGACTAAAACTCTGTTCCTTGGTAACTCCTCCACTATATCCTGTACGCTTCACAATTTATCAAAACCAGCTTGAGGCTATTCATATGGAGGCAATAATTAGTGTGGAATTAACAAATGTCACAGGTCTGCACTTCCATTCTTTTATTAGTTGACTACATTTTAATGGCACCAATTCTGCCCCTAGCAGTGAGCTACCCTTGCTCGTGCCGTGTCATGTTTTAGATTCAGAACTTTTATACCTGTGGGCTTTTGCACATGCTATTTCGTTTAGCTGTAGTGACCTTTTTCTTATTCCAGACTGGAAATTTTCATTTACTTTCTTGTCTTAGGCAGAGGTATATTTCAAAAGGCCTCCTCCATCTCTTCAGAATAATACAATCTAAAATCTTTCTGGTCTGCCTTTACAGGTATCTGTTCATGTATTTATTTCAATATATAAAACATTAAGTTTATCAATCTTATAAGAAGATTTTTACAATAATATATTTTGCTAAGGAATCAGTTTTACATTGTCAATTTATTTAAAATCATACACGTGTGTGTGCTTTCAGGACTGAATATTTGACATTGTTTAACCAGTAAGTATGCTCTTATGAGGATTATTCTTGGTGGACAACTTGACTACCTCTGAAATTAACAAAAATCCAATCACTTTGCAAACTCACCAAAGATTTTAATTTAAAGAAAGAAGATCCATCTTTATTCTGTAACTTTTGTGGTTGGAAACCCACCTTTAAACTGGAAAGCTTCTTGCTTTGGCAGCTTATATCAAAAAGGAGGAAGAAAGAAGCTTCCCAGTCCTTCCTGCTTGTCTTTCACCAGCTTGGCATTGCTCTGCCTTTGGCAAGTTCCCTCACTGGTGTTAGTACCTACGTCTTTGGCATAATGGCATATACTGAAAATTATCTGAGACATTCATCTTTGGGGACTAATCAACTACTGGATTTTTGGACATGTTGAAAGGTAGACAGCCAATAGGCCAATAGAGGACTAGCTGCACAACAGTTTATATGCCAACATAATAAATCACACACACACACACACACACACATATTATATTATGTATAAACATACATATATATTTATGCATATATACACTCCTGGACTCATGCTGTCTCTGATTTTCATGGAGGCATAAATGTCAGCAAGAAGGACATTCCATAGAGGAACATAAAAGTATGCACATTATTATTCAAAAAAGCCTTACACCAGCAGCAGCCATCACTACTCCTGGATGTCCATACATGCTAGCCCTGTCCCATGGGCAGAAACTATGTCTTTCCACCTTCACAAAGGCCATACCAGACTCTGTTAAAAAATATTTATAGATATAGATATAGATGTAGATTTATATATATATACATTTTATATATATATATATATATATATATATATATATATATATCATTATTTATTAGCTGCATGTAGTTCTTTATCTGATATTACCATATCTATTGGCTCATCATTGTCCAGGTCATGGTGATGAGACTTCCTAGGTGTAGCTTTGCTGACATTTATAGGGGACTTGGAGATGTAATTTCACTTCACACTTCTGACTCTTGTGGATTTGCTTTTTTTTTATTAGATATTTTATTTGTTCACATTTCAAATGTTATCCCACTTTCCAGGTTTCCCTTCCACAAACCCCCTATCCCATCTCCCCTCCCCCTGCTTCTATAAGGTGCTCCCCCATAAAGATAGGCAGATACAAATGCAGGCAGATTCTTGTGTTAAAGGTCAACCTGAGACAGAGCTAATTTAGGCCCAGGTGTGGTAGAATAGTAATCTCAGAATAAGGACCCACCTAGTTATGTCTGCAAAGATAGCCGAACTCTTTTGCAATGTTAACCAAAGGAAGAAAAAAGTGTACTTGCTGTCCTTTTCCTAAAAGCCAATGGGCTAAGGTCATGGAATGCTCATTATTGGGATGGTCAAGATGGAATGTGGAAAAAATAGCTGAATTAATATGTAAATAACACACTGAGCTTTTGGTCTTCATGAGATGAACTAGCAGAAAGCAATAACAGTTCCTTAGAAATTTTCACTAGTTGAGCTTACCTGTCTAGAGATCTCTGGAGATTGAATACTGCTTTTCAGGAATTTTTTTTTTCAACAGGATTTCTAATTTTAGTGAGAAAATCCATGGAAACCGATCTTTTACAATTTTTCATTGTTCTTTTAGGATTTTTTAGAATATATAGTTTCTGACCTTGGTCAGAAATTCCAAGAATTGCTTAGAGAGAGAACACAGCTCTTTTAGAATGCTTTCTAGCAGCTATCCAGAGAAGATTGTCTAAAGAGCAAACACAGCTCTTTTACATTTTTCTCTGGCTTTCTGGTTTTTATCAGAAAACCCAAGGGTTATTTTTAGAATTTTTCTAACAGGATCTGTCTCAACCAGAGAGTTTTCTTTAACAGAATACTGTCTCAAAGAAAGAGGTTTTTTTTTGCTTTTTTGGTTTTTTTTAGAATAGCAAGAAAAAGATCTCCAGAGCAGAGAAGAACACAGAAAGAGGGCAGTATGAAAAGCTGCCAGAAGCAAATTACAGAGTCAAGAGTTATCTACAGAGACCTGTCTAGAGAGTCCTGTTTGAGCAGAACACAGGTGGCCAGCTTCAACCTATGATTTGACTTCGAGTCCTTTATTTTTGCCACTTCCAGACACCCTTCTCTCAGGAATCTGGACCTAGCCAAGGCTTGTCCTTGACAGGTATTTACTTGTCTTCTCATAGCAGACATGATTTACCTTTCATTTGCCTGGGTCTTAAGTACAAAGAGAGGGTTGTGGATGATTGCCTAAGTGTCTACTACTCTTGCACTCTCAGAGTTTTGATCTTAGACATCACATCTGGGGCGGGGAGGCTGGGTTGTTTGTTGTATCCCTTTTGGAAACTTTCAAGTGTTTAGGATGCCTGTGTACATAGACACATATATTTATCTATGCTCACATATGCATCTGATTTCATAGATGTTACACAAGTAAAATTTGGTGATGCTTTAAAGTTGTAGAGATCTTTAGGTGTGCAAAGAGCCCAAGGATGCTAAAGGATAGTTGTAGATTATGAGACTGTTGAAGAAGTTAGTCTGGTGACTATTCCAATTGTTTAGCAGCAATTCAGAAACAATAAGTAGAAAATATGTTTAGGACTAACAGTAAATGTAGTATCTAACATGTAAACCTTGTCTATATTTGGAATCTGCATAGGACCAGGTAAGGAATGAGGGAAGCAAGAAATCAAAGGAATGAAATTTTGATTGACTAAAGAATATCCTATTAAATAAATAAATAAATAAATAAATAAATAAATAAATAAATAAATGTCAATTAATATAAAACCTAAAATTGTTTAATGACACTTCTATTCTTCACCTTGTAATAAGAAATTTTATTGAATTGTATGTCCTTGGAAGAACTCATGCGTAATACTGGTTAACAATGGTATTTATTTGAAAAACAGCATGTGACAAAGATATGCTATTAATGGTTAAGAAATACATGATATTGTACCATAAGTTACTACTACCCATTTAACACAATGCTCTCATTAAAAATAATAAGGAAAAGCATAAAAACCTGTATTTTCCATAAGGTTCACGTATGTTCATTTTTATAATTCAAGGACTACCTTCAGTTCAAAAGTAAGCAAGTAACAATATGTACTAAGGTCTCTAAGTCTCATACATAATGATAGTGAAGCACGTTATTTCACCCTTTACCAGTTTATGTGTATGTATGTATGTATGTATGTATGTATTATATACATAATTTGTTGAAACAGTTTATGACAAACTCAGAACATTTTTGGAAAAAGGACCAAGAATCCCCTTCCGTTTCAATCACTTTTGCTTTTCACATATCATACAGGCATAACTTAATCACATAACTTACCAGGCATATTAATTAATCACTGGTAAAATGCCATGGTTTTTTTTTTTCTTTTTTCTTTCCTTATTGCTGCATGGCTTCCTCCTTTTTATATTTGAATAACTAAAAATAAAGGAAGAAACAAAATATCCATTACATTGTGCTTGTAATGTATGTCCTGGAACTGTGATGTACAAATGGTTGCAGGAAGCATATCCCTTTTATAAACATTTTTGGAGGACCTTTAGGGATTCAAAGGATAATTAGTTAAGGGGCAGAAAGCATATCTGTGGCTCTCTTTTGTGCCTTTGTCATCACATATGACAGAGGCGTTCTAGCATTGTTTAAGCTTCTATTCATGTTAAAATTTTTATTCCCTAGGCATTTTTAAAGAAATGTAACACTTCCCTTTGTTCCCTCTTATCTTTTCTGACTTTTTTTTTTTTTGCATTTTTGTGCCGGGTAAAAATAAGATGAGGCAACTTAAGGTTGATGGCAAGTCTTCTTTCTATTTAAACTTTGATTTCAGGATAATGTCACGATTGTGTGATGAGTGTTTTAATAAAGAAAGGAGGCACAAGACAAACACTGGTGTGGCAATGTGTTCTTTATTTAAGAAGCCCAAAAAGAGTGGGTCAGATCTTTTTTTCCCAGCCTTCTGCCTCCAGCCACCTCGTTTTCAGCATGCCGATACGCATCTGTGCCTTCTGTGGAGGCCTTTCATGAGGTCTCAGAAAGAAGCATTTGAGAAGAATAGTTACTGTCAAGAAGAAGCGAAGGTGGGAGTTATGTACCATGTGCCCTGCCCACATTGCTTTGAACAGACATCTCTGAGAGGCAAACTATGAGACTCAAATATTTGGCGTCCGCGAGGTCTTTACAATCTGCCTGAAGAAATTCAGAAACACCTGTAGATCCCACCTACACCTCTTCTGTGTGATTTTATTTACTATCCTCCTGCTAACTGGATTGTGCTCTACTTATCAACCTATCTATACATCCCCTTAAACTTACCTGAATCTCTTTTCATGTTCTCCTTTGCGGGTGATATCAAATAAAAGGTATGCTGTAAAACAAATCAAGAAACTGATTTCATAACAAAAAGACAGGTAAGTTGTTAGGTTACTTAAAAATTTAAGCTTTAGAAGACTGTAGAAATAATTATTATCCTGCTTTCAGGGATGGAAGTTCATGGATCCTGTCAACTTCCAATGTTAATAAAAATGTAAGATGTCCTGTTTTAACAGGACCAAGCGCCTCCGCTCCCTTTGATAACCAGACATGGCTCTGGGGGGGGTGTCGTCTGATTGTTTGAAATTGTTGTTCTTCCTGTGGGGTTGCAACCCCCTTCAGCTCCTTCTGTCCTTCCCCTAACTCCACCATTGGGGTCCCCCTGCTCAATCTGATGGTTGGCTGAGAGCATCTGCATCTGTATCTGTATGTAAGTCTCTGGCCAAGCCTCTCAGGAGGAAGGGGAAGCACCCTTGTCGAGGCAGAGAGGAGGGGTGGAATGGGGGTTTCTCAGAGAAGAAACCAACAGGGATGGAGGATAACATTTGAAATGTAAATAAACAAAATAACCAATAAAAATTAAAAACAAAACTACAAACAAACTAACAAAGAAAATGATGTCCTGTTTCCAAAATCAGAGATAACAAAATGTGAATTAGAAAGTAGAATCATCTCATAGATAGCTTTAGAATTTAGCAATACTTAGTTCTGCTTTTGGCAAAGCCAATTTCTTTCAGCCTCTTTTAAGTATGACTAATTAGGAAAAAAATTAAGAAAGAATTTTCAGTGTTTCAGGACAGTTACAATGAATGTCATGTTCTGAAATCCACTGTAATCTGCAGGCAGTTCTTAAGTTTATCATAAATTGATTCTACACATTTATTTGCAGTCCTACCCTGTTGCTATGCATATTATGTTCATAGCCAAATTATTGCAAACATGAAGCCCGTTGGTCAAAAAAAAATAATAATAATTTCCCAGAAAATACTTTTGCTATTTTGCTGCTATGAGTAGTTTGGACAACACTTCCATTTCAATTCATATACAATACAGAAAAGAGTATATAGAAATCAATGGACTATCATTTTTCTTTCTCTCCAAATTGTAATATTTACAAAGCCTTAGGAACCTGTATCTCACTGTCTATCTATAACATGAGCAGTAATCTTTTTATTATAATGTTGCTTATGTTACTGCCCTTTTATGTGTTAACAGGAGTATTATTTAATCAATGGCATCAAACTGTGCTGTCGAGATTATAACTGCAATTCTTTATGGGAGGAGGGTGGTAGTGCTGTGTTAAATCTAACAAGCAGTGGCGTATGCCGGTTGTTATTGCATATTTTTTTTGCTCATTTTCTACTAAATTCTTTTCTGTTGAATGAATGGCAGGAGGGTATTTCATGCTAATTTCTGTTTTTACTCTTTAGTTTAAATAACATGACTAGCATTGCTTGCTTCCCCCGATGTGTTTCCTGAAATGATAATTTGACACTTAAATGTAATACATAATTCACTCAGCTTGAAAATAAAGCCTTTGACTATTTATAGCAGTACAATAAAGGCTTTTTTTCCCTGATAATTGCTACGGTGTTTTGAGCCAAAAGTATTTAATAAAAAAATGAAGTGTTCAGACAAGTTGAAAATATTTTGGCATATTCATTTCTTGATATGTAGAAATTCTCACCTACAATGAACCTAAGAAGTGCCCAGTGAGTCAGATGGGAAACGGTTTCTGGAGAGGAGCAGTTTACTACAGAAGAGTAAACACAAGTGTTTTCAGATGGTAGAGTATTATGAACAAAGGTAGCAGAGATGATTAACAAAATTACCTCCTGTTCTGGAGAAAATTAATTTGCCTTTCTCTAA
The DNA here is from genome assembly GCA_036184795.1 of Tokudaia tokunoshimensis. Classification (NCBI taxonomy): domain Eukaryota; kingdom Metazoa; phylum Chordata; class Mammalia; order Rodentia; family Muridae; genus Tokudaia; species Tokudaia tokunoshimensis. Next base: position 67,073,929 of record BTHU01000015.1, read on the forward strand.
AAGGTATTTAGTCTCCGAAGAACATACTGATTCAGTAGTGTTCAATGCTTACCTTCTTGCCTCTGAGTCAACCCTACTTTAAAGAAGTTTTTAAAGCATTTTTGAAGGCTAAAAGTAAATCGAACATTTGTTTCTTAAGTGTTAAAGATGGGAAGCAAATTTACTGAATATGGGAAAAAAACACTGGTCAGGTAGTTTAGAGAAGAGATCAGGAAAGCAACAGTTCAAAACCTTGTCCTTGGTTAAAGGCAAACATATCCTTGATCCTGTCTTGGCTGGAGGCCTATAATTCAAGAATCAGATGTCAGATTCTTGTTCTGGCTTCTTCTTCTTCTTCTTCTTCTTCTTCTTCTTCTTCTTCTTCTTCTTCTTCTTCTTCTTCTTCTTCTTCTTCTTCTTCTTCCTCTTCCTCCTCCTCCTCCTCCTCCTCCTCCTCCTCCTCCTCTTCTTCCTCTTCCTCTTCCTCCTCCTCCTCCTCCTCCTCTTCTTCTTCTTCTTCTTCTTCTTCTTCTTCTTCTTCTTCTTCTTCTTCTTCTTCTTCTTCTTCTTCTTCTTCTTCTTCTTCTTTGAAACTATTTTGTCCTGTTTTGCATCACCTAGTTGAACAATGAGCAGTACTGCCTCAAAGCTACACATAATGACATTACTGAACTTGAAAGGAAGTGCACACCTCACTGGGTGGGTTGGTTAATGGATGAATTCAGATTACAGTGTCTCATCTTAGCTCAGCCTATGGCTTATAAACCCTCTTGGAGGACCTGGAAAGATGATTTGGTGGTTAAGCTCACTTGTTGCCCTTGCAGAGGTTCGAATTTTAAATACCAGAATGCATTTTGACTCCAGTCCATTCAGCCACATTCTTTTGTCTTCTGAGTGTACACAGACACTGATACTGTTCTAGTTTGCTGTTCTGGTATTGTAACTAAACATTTATGGGAAACGATGATGTAAAGAAAGACTTTGTTTTATCCTCCAAATTATAATCATTGCTTTGATAAGCCAAGGCAGGAAATAAAGTCTGTAACCTGGAAACCTTGGTGGGATGCTAGTAGTGATCCAGATGGGAAGTGATCATCCTTGATGACATAGGAGTGAAGGAGGTCTGAGAAGGGAAGACCATGTAGCCTACCTTGGGTCAAGATACGTAATGGAATACAGGTCTCTTAAACTCACAAGTTACCTGCAAATATGGTACTTTGCAAAAGTGGAAAACATGAGTCACAAATTTAGATTATTCCAAATCCTGGAACTCTTGTAGAACAAATCTGTAGCCTTCTCTTTTTTCTTTTTTCTTCACTGACCATTTCTATATGCATATCCAATTGCACCTATCTTAAAGAAATTGCAAGTTTTGCAAGGAAATTCTTATAGATGACTCTTTTGAATTTGATCTGTGTAATTGTCTATGTTTGGGTATGGATATATGTGTATATGTATACTTTCAGGCTTATTTGAATGTAGATCTAGAAATACGTTAAAATTGTGCAAGAAAGTATCTAAATGCAAGATAATGCAATGAGTAAATTATAAGACTGATATTTAAATATATTCTATATCATAGCATATCAGTTACTCAGAAGGGGTCAACTTCATCCTGCGAAAGTGTAGTAGAAATATATAAAAGTGTTTTATCAGAGAAAATCTGAGTCCTCTTCCACTCATCAGCATATTGATTTGCGTGGAAGTTTCATCATTAACTGACTTTCTAGCAATTAATTAGAGGTTCACAGAGTAAAAGATCTATAAGGCCTGTGTTTGTATTTTATATACTTTTACACAAGTTAATATTTTCCAGCTGTAGTGCTGAGATATTTAAATTAAAACCAATTCCCCTATGGAAATAACTTAAGATAAAAGTACACCTTTAATACAAATGAAAATTTTCCATCATGTTTTAAAATTGCAAGCCTTTTTATGTGTAGCATTGGATTCTTTTAACATTTTAGTCTTGGAAAAAATCCTTTTAACAATCTAAAATCCAAATATTCACTTTAGATTTGGCCTAGCCACATGATCACAATCAGCATTATCCCTGACTTTCAAGTGTAGGAGAGTGGTAAGCTACATCAAGCTGCTATCTTTGGAGAGGACAAAAAAGAAAAATGAAAGAAAAAGAAGCATCCGTTGAAGAACATGACTGAAGTGTATTATGTATAATAGTTACATTGTTGCTGGGTCTGTTAGGGTCAGGACTGTGCTCTGTAATCTTTAACAAGACTGGCTTTGCCGCCATGCTTAATAAGCCAATGGAAGTTAACAAGCTAATAGTGAAAAGCATTTTTAAAAAGATAGATTTATTTAGTAGAGTCACATTGGAAAAGAAGGCAAGGCAATCCATGAACACAACAGTTCATCTTATTTGGCATCCTCACATGACGTTTAAATTGAAGTAGAGGACAAAAATTTTAAATTCTAAAGTGTTCTCTACTATCATAGTTTGTTCAGGCTATTTTAATGAAGAATATGTTAATGAGCAGTATAAAGTTTGTGGCTTTTTTTATTAGATAATTTTTTATTTACATTTCAAATGCCATCCCCTTTCCTGGTTTTCCCTCCAAAAACACCCTATCTCATCCCCCTTCCCCTGCTCACCAACCCACCCACTCCTGCTTCCCTGACCTGGCATTCCCCTATATTGGGGCATCGAGCCTTTACAGGACCAAGGGCCTCTCCTCAAATTGATGTTTGACAATGCCATCCTCTGCTATATGTGCAGCTGGAGCCATGGGTCCCTCCATGTGTACTCTTTGGTTGGTGGTTTAGTCCCTGGGAACTCTGGGGTACTGGTTGGTTCATATTGTTGTTCCTCCTATAGGGCTGCAAGCTCCTTCAGCTCCTTGGGTCTTTCTCTAGCTCCTCCATTGGGGAAACTGTGCTCAGTACAGTGGCTGGCTGAGAACACCCACTTCTGTATTTGTCAGGTACTGGCAGAGCCCCTCGGGAGACAGCTATATCAGGCTCCTGTCAGCAAGCACTTGTTGGCATCCACAAAAGTGTCTGGGTTTGGTGACTATATATATGATGGATCCCCAGGTGGGGCAGTCTCTGGATAGCCTTTCCTTCAGTCTCTGCTCCACACTTTTTCTCTGTATCTCCTCCCATGGGTATTTTGTTATTCCTTCTAAGAAAGACCAGAGTATCCATACTTTGGTCTTCCTTTGAGATTCATGTAGTCTGTGAATTGTATCTTGGGTATTCCAAGCTTCTGGGCTAATATCCACTTATCAGTGAGTGCATACAGTGTGTGTTCTTCTATGATTGGGTTACCACACTAAGGATGATATTTTCTAGTTCCATCCATTTGCCTAAGAATTTCATGAATTCATTGTTTTTTTTAAAGATTTATTTGTTTATTTTATGTATATGAGTACACTGTAGCTGTACAGATGGTTGTGAGCCATCATGTGGTTGCTGGGATTTGAACTCAGGACCTTCAGAAGAGCAGTCAGTGCTCTTAACCACTGAGCCATCTCTCCAGCCCGAATTCATTGTTTTTAATAGCTGAGTAGTATTCCATTGTGTAAATGTACCACATTTTCTATATCCATTCTTCTGTTGAGAGACATCTGGGTTCTTTCCAGCTTCTGGCTATTATAAATAAAGTTGCTATGAACATAGTGGAGCATCTTGGAGAATCTTCTGGGTATATGCTCAGGATTGGTATAACTGGGTCCTCAGGTAGTACCATGTCCAGTTTTCTGAGGAACCGCCAAACTGATTACCAGAGTGTTCCTAGAAGCTTGCAGTCACCAGCAGTGGAGGAGTTTTCCTCTTTCTCCACATCTTCTCCAGCACCTGCTGCCACCTGAGATTTTTATCTTAGCCAGTCTGACTGGTGTGAGGTGGAATCTCAGGGTTGTTTTGATTTTCATTTCCCTGATAACTAAGGATGTTGATCATTTCTTTAGGTGTTTCTAGCCATTTGGTGTTCCTCAGCTGAGAATTCTTTGTTTAACTCTGTATCCCATTTTTAATAGGGTTATTTGTCTCTCTGGAGTCTACTTTCTTGAGTTCTTTGTATATCTTGGATATTAGCCGTCTGTTGGATATAGGGTTGGGAAAGATCTTTTCCCAATTTGTTGGTTGCCATTTTGGCCTATTGCCAGTGTCCTTTGCCTTACAGAAACTTCGTAATTTTATGAGGTCCCATTTGTCAATTCTTTATCTTAGAACATAAGGTATTGATGTCCTGTCCAGGAAATTTTCCCCTGTTCCTATGTGTTGAGGCTCTTTCCCACTTTCTTTTCCATTAGTTTCAGTGTGTCTGGTTTTATGTGGCGGTCCTTGATCCACTTGAACTTGAGCTTTGTACAAGGAGATAAGAATGGATTGATTTGCACTCTTCTGCATGCTAACTGCCAGTTGAACCAGCACCATTTGTTGAAAAGACTATCTTTTTTTCCCTGGATGGTGTGACTTCTAAGCATCAGTTATTTATTTCATTTTTTTTACTGTTCTGGAAACTAGCAAGTCAAGTATCAAATTGCTGATTGATTCAGAAACTAGCAGTGGCCAACATTCCCACTCAGGGAAGTCTGTCTCCTTCATGTCTTAACAGCTTTGCTAGAACAAAGGCAACTGTTTTTAAGAATACCAATTCCATTCATGGGCACTTCACAAAGGCCCTACTTACAAATGCCATTATATTTAAGAATAGTTTTATAATGAGTGAATTTTATTTGGAATCGAGCATGAAATCAGCTTCCTGATTCATCAAGAAAATATTATGCATTTGGCTAATAAAAACTAGACATTGATGTTGTGTTTGGGGAATATATGATATTTCAATAAATGAAATAATGTAATCTACGAAATAAGATTCCTTTAGCAGAAATCTTTTCTTGCTTTATTTATTCAAAAAACCCAAGTGAATTCAAAAGACTATGTCATCAACCCAAACTAGTATAAAATATATTCAGAATAGAAAACCACAGAATTCATGAAGTTATAGACATAGCACAAATTTTGTGGAACATTAGCATATTCAGAGAAGTTCCACTAACTGTAACTTGAGGGAAGGAATTTAATGCATGTGAAAACTCAGAGTTGATAGAAGGGAGAGGCATCTGTGCTGTGATGTTTGAAGGTTATGCTGAACAAGTAGCTAAGAAGGTCGGTTTGAAATTGCATAGAGGGATGACTTCTGTCCAAACAGAAGAAAACAATGAGAAACTATGAAGAAAAGTAATGAATTTGCTCTATAAACTCTCATGAGAACAAAGAAAAACTTTCCAAGCAAGCCTCAAATGCTGTTAGGGAGCAGAATGTTTCCATTCATCGCAGTCCGGTGGACATATCTTGCCTGGCTGAGAGGTCTTATGCTTCACAGTGTTCACAGTTAGATCAGTTGCTCATGACTTTATTCCTTAACAGACTCCATAGCACATTCTGGAATGATGGAGCTAGCCAGGGAGAATGATCATCTCGCCAAGGTCTAGCTCCACTTTTATATGTGTGTCAGGCAAAGCGTGTGGGGCCTCTACCAAGAGGATCTCATCTCATAGTCCTAGTGAGGAATCAAGACATGTGGAAAGATCCTGCCTTGTTTGGGAGTCTTCTGGGTCCTCTCTCACGAATGACTTCCAGTGTCTTTCACTTAATACTGAGAGTTTTATGGAATGAACCACTGTTTGTATTACAGGGACTGTCCAATCCTGAGAGATACCCATCTTTAAAAATCTCTTTTATGTCTGTCTGTCTGTCTGTCTGCTTGTTTGTTTTAAATTATATGTATGTGAGTTGCATTACAAGTGGCTTTGACAAGATGGTCATTTTTACTATATTAATCCTGCCAATCCATGAGCATGGCAGATTTTTCCATCTTCTGAGGTCTTCTTCAATTTCTTTCTTCAGAGACTTGAAGTTCTTGTCATACAGATCTTTCACTTGTTTGGTTAGAGTCACACCAAGATATTTTATATGGTTTGTGGCTATTGTGAAGGGTATCATTTCTTTTACTTCTTTCTCAGCCTGCTTATCCTTTGAGTATAGGAAGGCTACTGACTGGCTTGAGTTGATTTTATATTCGGCCACTTTGCTGAAGTTGTTTATCAACTGTAGGAGTTCTCTGGTGGAGTTCTTTGGGTCGCTTAAGTATACTATCATGTCGTCTGCAAATAGTGATAGTTTGACTTCTTCCTTTCCAATTTGTATCCCTTTGACCTCCTTTTGTTGTCTAATTGCTCTAGCTAGAACTTCAAGTACTATATTGAAAAGATATGGAGAGAGAGGGCAGCCTTGTCTAGTCCCTGATTTCAGTGGTATTGCTTCAAGTCTCTCTCCATTCAGATTGATGTTGGCTACCAGTTATACAGATTCAATGCAATCCCCATCAAAATCCCAACTCAATTCTTCACAGAGTTAGAAAGAGCAATTCAAAAATTCATCTGGAATAACAGAAAACCCAGGATAGCTAAAACTATTCTTAAGAGTAAAAGAACCTTTGGGGGAATCAGTATCCTGGACCTCAAGCTGTACTACAGAGCAATAGTGTTAAAAACCACATGGTATTGGTACAGTGACAGGCATGTAGATCAATGGAACAGAATTGAAGACCCAGAAATGAATCCACACTCCTATGGTCACTTGATCTTTGACAAAGGAGCTAAAACCATCCAGTGGAAAAAAGATAGCCTTTTCAACAAATGGTGCTGGATCAGCTGGAGGTCAACATGCAGAAGAATGCAAATTGACCCATTCTTATCTCCTTGCACTAAGCTCAATTCCAAGTGGATCAAGGATCTCCACATAAAACCAGACACACTGAAACTAATAGAAAGAAAACTCAGGAAGAACCTTGAACATATGGGCACAGGGGAGAATTTCCCGAATAGAACTCCAATAGCTTATGCTCTAAGATCAAGAATTGACAAATGGGACCTCATTAAATTACAAAGTTTTTGCAAGGCAAAAGACACTGTCAAAAAGACAAAGCGGCAACCAACTAACTGGGAAATGATCTTTACCAATCCTACATCCGTCAGAGGGCTAATATCCAATATATACAAAGAACTCAAGAAGTTAAACTCCAGAGAGGCAAGTAACTCTATTAAAAAATGGGGAACAGAGCTACACAAAGAGTTCTCACCTGAAGAATATCTAATGGCTGAGAAGCACCTAAAGAGATGTTCATCATCCTTAGTCATTAGGGAAATGCAAATCAAAACAACCCTGAGATTCCATCTCACACCAGTCAGAATGGCTAAGATCAAAAACACAGGAGACAGCAGTTGTTGGTGAGGATATGGAGAAAGAGGAACACTCCTCCACTGCTGGTGGGATTGCAAGCTGGTACAACCACTCTGGAAAGCTGTCTGGCGGTTCCTCAGAAAACTGGGCATGACACTCCCGGAGGATCTGGCTATACCACTCCTGGGCATATACCCAGAGGCTTTACCTGCATGCAATAAGGACACATGCTCCACTATGTTCATAGCAGCCTTATTTATAATAGCCAGAAGCTGGAAGGAACCCAGATATCCCTCAACGGAGGAATGGATTCAGAAGATGTGGTATATTTACACAATGGAATATTACTCTGCAATTAAAAACAATGAATTCACGAAATTCCTAGGCAAATGGTCAGAACTTGAAAATATCATCCTTAGTGAGGTAACCCAATCACAAAAGAACACACATGGTATGCAGTCACTGATAAGGGGATATTAACCCAGAGTCTCGGAAAACCCTAGACACAATTTGCATATCAATAGATTTCCAAGAAATGGAAGGAGAGACCCCTGGTCCTGGAAAGACTGGATATAGGGGAATGCCAGGACAGAGAAGTGAGAGCGTGTTGAATGGGGAAAAGAGGGAGGGAAGGGGGCTTATGGGACTTTCAGGGAGGGAAGAAACGGGAAAGGGGAAATGATTTTGAATGTAAATAAAAAAACTTAGAAAATAAAATAAAATTAAAAAAAAAGAAAATACAAAAAAAAAAAAAAACCAAAAACAAAACAAAACAACAACAACAAAAAAAAAACAAGTGGCTTTGATCCTGTGACTTGGTGACAGGAACTGAAATTAGTCCTCTGCAAGAGCAATGTCCATTGTTAACCACTGAGCAATCTCTCCAAGTATTTTGTACATTTTAACATTCTGTCATGAGATAGTAGGCCAATGAATGGTTTTCTCATCTTATTTCAGTAATTCATCATATTAGATTTCCTGATTTTGCTCATCGATTCCTTACTTGAATATTTTCACCCCTGATTGTTTATGGTTAAGCATCTCCTGTTTAAAAGCGCCTGATGATCCCACTGTTACTATTCCAGAAACACTGCAATGAAAACATAAAAGATGAAAGTGTTAGAACTAAAACAGTAAAAATCTGGTACACAACCCCAGACTGAAGAAGTGTGACATCTTAAGGGGAACCTAAAATGACTGGTTAGCTAAAGAATCAAAATGTAAACAGAGCTATGTTTGTATGCTTAATTAAAATTAGACAGTCATACATGCACATGTGTGTGTGTGTGTGTGTGTGTATGTGTGTATTATGTTTTAAATATAGTGTATTGGAATATGGACTTTAGTGGTTGATGTTTAGAGGACTGTAGTAAACAGACCTACATATATGTGTGGAAGAAAACAAAATTTAAATTTACTAACAGAGTAGCTATTCCATTTGTTTATAGAAGAACTAGTAACCATTTATGAAGTGTAAAGTGGTAGATGGACTCTTGAAATTCACATACTTATGAGAAACACATTGCACCAAGAGCTAAGAGTTCTGAGTTTTTGAGTTTCACTAACTACTCAGTGATGTCTTGTGTCTTTGGATATTTTTCATTTCTCTGATAACTAGGAAGTACAATGTTTCTAGATCCATCTCCAAGTCTTCCTGTGATTAATAACAAAAAACTACATCCAGATTTAAATATGTAAAAAGAAAACATTATGTATATTATCACAAAAATAATAAATATTTAAAAGCTAAATTTATTGAATTAGGTATTTATTTTTAATGACAATGAGCAAACTCCTTTTGCAAAAAATATTCATAGATATTTTTGACTGTAATTGAAATGATGAAAAGATTCATCAATTTTAAAAAGCCAGACTGTGCGAGAAACTATACCTCTACCCAGTTTTATAATTAGAAATAATTTTAGATGAAATTATCTGGACAGTACCAATTTGAATACTAAGAAAACCAAATGATAAATAAAGAAAAAATATAATCCTGAGGCTTTGAGTGTTTTAGATTGACTACATGAAATTTTTAAGAATTGTATTAGAATGGAAGAACCTATTTTCTTTTCTCTGATTGTATCAAAGAACTATGTGTTCTTATAGATATGATTGACTTAAAATGTTTCCAGATGAATATACCTACCTACGTATGCATATGCATGCATGTTCTGTTTCCATGGCAGGCATTGGAGTAGGTAGTACTTGACTTGCTTCTAACATGTTTCTTTAACTTTTGTTTTTCTTATTGTTTGGTATCAGTTACTTTCATAAAAGCAGAAGACATGGACTTGACTAAATTAGGGAAATCCTGATTGAGAAACCTTAAGCACAAACCCAAATGACTTTAATTTTATTCCATTTATGATTGCCTTGAAATTATTTTCTATAGAAGCCCATTCTATGGAGTTACATTCAATACATTATTCTATGAACTTCATTTTCTGAAAATATAAGCACTATAATTCTATCAGATAATGTGGACCATGAAAATTATCCACAGATACAAAACCACTGTAAGAAAATAGGATAGTCATCCTATAAAGTAGGAAATATTTTCTGTTATCAATTAGATAATGACTTCTTATAGGAAGAATTCTGCTACTAAGAAACTTTTCAAAACAAAGGTTGTTTTCATAGGAAAAATATTACATGAGCAACCTTCAACAAGTTATGTACAACTGAATTGAAAACAAAACAATTATTATTTTAGCAACAAAAATATCTAGAAGGAGATGTGATTATGATTATAAGAGAAATAACCTGAAAAATGTAGGTAGAGTTTTCTGAGTAAATAAAATATGGTCAAGGAGGTATTTTAGATTTTTATGGAGATATGTTTTAATGAGCACAATATTCTCAAACTGATATTCATGAGTTTTCATTTGGAATAAGAACAGCTTCATACCTTTTTTCCATTAACTTGCTGATGATTTGGTAAAGCAAAAGTCTTTATTTTATTGTAAAATCAAGAGGTTAATGCCAGGGGCATTGATTATATGCTGAAAATCTCCCTGTTGTAATCCATATCCATTTTAAGAAAAATATAAATGGATAAAATATAGAAGTCACATATGACATCAAATGAAAACTTCAAAGTTAGCTCTATAATGTTGTGAAGACCAGTTGCTCAACATCTCAAAATCGATTCAAAAATCAATTCAAAACACATTCACATTTTGTTCAGCTTTCCCATATCCTGCTTTGAGAAACTTTAGTCACAATAATTTTAAATTACATGATTTATGATAAAATAATAAAGAACAAATGAAAATACAATTCAGGTAAAAACCAATGTGTTCTATCCTTTTAAAATAAGATTTAAGATTTAAACATTTAGAGAACCTTAAACAAAGTATAGGATCCAAAATTCTTACATGAAATATAAGGCATGGACATTTGTATCACTGCCTTTTCTTGTGGGTGACCAAAGAATCCCATGGCGTCTGATATGTTAAAAGATGCTCAAACAGGAAGATCAATTACATCTTTAAACACAGACACAGGCACGCAAATGTAGCTGTTAAAGCTCTGTAAAACTTTATGCAACTAAAACAGAAACATAACAAATATTAATAAATACAAGTACAAATGCATCGTTTTCCTGAACCTGCCATTTTCTACAAAAGTATAAAATTGTGTTAAAATATGTAGTAAAAGAGATTATGACAGCATGCATGGGGGCTATGCAGGCCTAAACCAGATTGAGTTGCATCTGTGAGAGAGGAAACTAGACCAACACACCTATCTCTAACCCAGATACTATGTCCAATAGGTAAGCACTAGCAAAAAAAAAACCACTTAGTTTTCCCCAAGAGAGAATCACATGGTGTACAAAACACTTAAAGGCAGGTTCCATGAATTGCAGTAGACAGCTAACACAATATGAGCATAGTGGTATTCGGGGGTGGTTTTTTTTTTTTTCTTTTGTTGTTTTCTTTTCTCATAAGACTCATTATTCATTCATTTATTTGTTTGTTGTTTATTGTTTCTTTGATTTGTCTTGCAGGATTTTGTTTATATATTCTGGCTTCTGGTTTAGTGTTTTTGTATGGAGTGTCTGTGTGTGCACATGTGTGTCTCTTCATCTGTGTGCTTCCTGTGTTTTTACTTCAGCTCCTTTATTTCATGTGTTTTGTCCTATTCCAATTTTGTTGTTATTGCTGTTGACTGTTTTCTAATGTGAGAGAGAATACAAAGTTATAAGCCTGGCTTGGTGGTGAGTATATGGGAAGCGTTGGAAGAAGGAAAATTTTAACCAGAATACAGTGTATTCAAACTATTTTCAATTAGTATTAAAATTATATAAAAAGGAAGCTATTATTTGCAGAACTAACCTCATATATGGGTGGAGAATCAACCTATTTCTTAAAGAAAAATAAGAAATGCACAGCTCTCTGTTGATGCAGAGATTACAATATTCCTTCTAATGGGAAGAGCAGTTGTTTACTCACTTGATTTTTTTGCTTGTTGTTGTTTTGTACAAACCTGGATGCTTTAAATCGACACAGAGGAATAGATTTGGTTCACTGGTTCTTATACAGAGAACCATAATGTCATAAGTTTCTAGGGAAACAGCTTTCCCCATGAAGTATGCTATGTGAAACCGAGTAAATACTTGAACGATAAATGAATAGGCAGCCCCACTCTTAAACACATTGTCTTGGCAAGTGAAATGGGATTAAGCATTACCCTAATTATTTTACTGGAAAAATATTAACAAAAATTATTGTGAACACATATATTTTATATGCACTGCATATTGAGAGTATAATTTTTAACCAGAGATGGTAGATGATGCTTAAACACCGAAAGAAAAATATTTTAATAAAGTTGATGGAATTAACATTTACCAAACCATGAAAAAATATCTAAATACAGTATGTATTTATTTATATCTTATAACCATATTGTTCCAAACAAGCAATATGACTACTAGGTTAAGGTTAAAAAGAGGTTGGGACTATACATATGTATACTTTGTACAAATTTCTGGAATTTTCTTTTGTGGATTATTTAAAACATATCTCTCTATGGTTTTTCAATTCCTAGTACATTCAGTACAATAAGCACTACAGAAATTTTTGAAATAGAATAATTTTAAGAGACTTGAATATGAAAAATTAAGAATCCTTCATATGAAAGTTAAGATTATCCTTACAGGATAGCTCTACTTCTGAGATTTGGAATCTATCAATATCTAAATAGTCTTTAGTTGAGAGGATTAGAGTTGAAGGTCCTTTAAAAATGAAAAAGAAGTCAAAATTTAAGAATTCCTTTGATTTTTTTTATGGTATTAACAATTGAATATAGTTCTTGCACATACTCATGAGTGATTTATGACTGAGTTACAAACCACATTTCCATGTTCATATTATATTGGTTTTTGAAATGTAATTCTTAAAGAAATAATCGGATATTTGGTTAAATAAAATCAATTCAGGTTGTCCAGGTGGTAATTGTTTCCTCCCTAATACTTAGATTAAAACCAAAAGGTACTGATAACTTGAAGTTGGAATTCGCATGCAAAATGGAATTTAAACATACAGAAAATTCTCAGAATAAATTTGCAACAATCACCCAAAGAGAATCACTATGTGTATGGTAAATGATTTCTGATTTCTAGGACTGTATGAGTATAAAGAACATATTTAATCACCTACTCCAGCTAAACGCAAAGTAACTTGAATTTCATAGACTGGGATATATATATTCTTGCTTGCTTGCTTGCCTGGATGCCTGGCTTTCTCTCTCTCTCTCTCTCTCTCTCTCTCTCTCTCTCTCTCTCTCTCTCTCTCTCTCTCTCCTCTCCTCTCCTCTCCTCCCCTCCCCTCCCCTCCCCTCCCCTCCCCTCCTCTCCTCTCCTCTCCTCTCCTCTCCTGAAAGTTTGCTATCATGTGGAATTTGCCTTACTATATTTGGGATTGTTCTGTTACTGACATTCCATTCTTTGGGAATGGGATTCCAGACTCATGCCTTTCCTGCTAGTAAGTTTTTTGTTTGTTTTTTTAAAACAGCATATTTTACTTATTTATTTTTAAATTACATTTTATTACTTTTATTTTTTTCCAGTCCATCCTTTTCCTCATTCCACTCCCGCCTCCCACAGTTCCTCATCCCATTCCTCCTCCCTCCTGCCTCCAAGAGGATGTTCCCTCGTCCCCTGTCCCTGCGGGTCTCAAGTCTCTCAAGGGTTAGTTAGGCACATCTTTTCCCATTGAGGCCATACCAGGCAATCCTCTGTTATGTGAGTGGCTGGAGGCCTCTGACCTGCTCTTTTATGTTGCTTGGTTGGTTGCTCATAGGTCTCAGGTGTACACGTTAGTTGAGACTGCTGGTCTTCCTATGGGATTGTCCTCTTCTTCAGCTTCTTCTAGTCTTTCTCTAGTTCAACCACAGGGTTCCTTGACTTCAGTTCATTGATTGGATGTTAGTATCTGCATCTGTCTCAGTCTGTGCTTGTTGGGCATCTCAGAGGACAGCTGTGCCAACTAGTCTCCTGTCTGGAAGCACACCAAAGCTGCAGTAAAGTGTCAGGCCTTGGAACCTCTGCTTGAGATGAATCCAAGGTTGAGCCAGTCACTGGACCACCTTCTCCTCAGTCTCTTCTTCATTTTCGTCCCTGCAGTTCTTTTAGAAAGGAACAATTCTCAGAGCTTTTGACTGTTTGATGAAAACCTAATTCCTCCACTTGATGACTTGTCTTTCTATTGGAGGTCGACTCTACAAGTTCCCTCTCCCCACTATTGGGCATTTCATCTAAAGTCCCTCCCTTTGAGTCCTGAGACTATCTCACCTCCCAGGTCTCTGGTAGTTTCTAGATTGTCCTCCCACCTACCAACTTCCCCCCTCCCCCAAGGTTGAATATTTCCACTCATTCTGCTGGTTCTCAAGGCTTCTCTTCTGCACACCCATACCAGATAATGGACCAGCTTTCCCCTCCTGCTCCCCACTCCAATCCTGGTCCCTCCCTCCCTCTGCCTCCTGTGATTCTTTTCTTCTCCATCCCAAGTGCAACGAAGCATCCACACTTGGGCCTTTCTGCTTCTTAACCTTCTTGAGTTCTGAGGATTGTTTCCTGTGTATACTATTTTTTGGCTAATATATAACTTATTAATGAGTACATACCATGCAAGTCCTTTTGAGTCTGAGTTACCTCCCTCAGGATGATATTTTCTAGGTCCATCCATTTGCCTGCAAAACTCATGATATCCTAGTTAATAGCTGTGTCCATGTTAATAGCTGAATAGTAGTATACCATTGTGTAAATAAACCGCATTTTCTGTATCCATTCTTTTTTTAATTTTTATTAGATATATTCTTTATTTACATTTCAAATATTATCCACTTTCCTGGTTCCCCTCTCCCCCCGAAAATCCCATAAGTCATCTATCCTTCCCCAATCAATCCTTCCCTGCTTCCCTGTCCTGGTATGCTTCTACACTACGACATCAATTCTTTCCATTACTAAGGGTCTCTCCTCCCTTTGGTGTCTAACAAGACCATCCTCTGCTGCCTATGTCTGGAGCCATGGGTAACTCTATGTGTACTCTTTGGTTGATGATTTTGTCCCTGGGAGCTCTGGGAGTACTGGGTGACTCATATTGTTGTTCTTCCTGTGGTGCTGCAAACCCCTTCAGTTCCTTAGGTCCTTTCTCTAGCTTCCCCATTGGGGATCCTGTGCTTAGTTCAATGGCTGGCTGAGAGTGTCCCCCTCTATATTTGTTATGCACTAACAGGACCTCCCAGGTGACATTTATATCAGGCTCCAGTCAGCCAGCACTTGTCGGCATTCACGATAGTGTCTGGGTTTTGTAACTGTCTATAGGATGAATCCCTGGGTGGGGTATTCTCTGGATGATCTTTCCCTCAGACTCTGCTCCACCTTTTGTCCAGTTTTTCAGGACCCATATGAGGACCAAGCTTTGTATGTGCTGAAAATCATGGTTTTAGCCTGTTTATGTTCTCTGGTTGGTGGTTCAGTCTCTGAGAGTCCCAAGGGTCCATGTTCGTTAATCCTATTGGTTCTCCTGTGAAGTTTATATGTCCTTAGGGGCTGCAATGATTTCTCCTGTTCTTTCCTAAGCATCCCCAAGTTCCATTTACTGTTTGGTTGTGGGCGTCCCCAGATTTCTGAGTTAGCTGTGGGATATAGCCTCTCAGGATAGCCATGCTAGACTTCTGTCTGCAAACATAACAGAGTATCATTAACAGTGTCAGGGATTGGTCTTTGCCGGTGGGATGGATCACAAGTTGGGGAGGTATTTGGTTTGCTGTGCCCTCAAGTCTCTGCTCCATTCCATTTCTCCGCATTCCTTGTCGACAGGATAAATTTGGAGTCGAAAGTTTTGTGGGTTGGTTGGTATCATGTTCACTCCATGTTGTTCCTGCTGGGCTACAGGAGGTGGCCACTTGAAGTTACATATCTTAATGCTGTGAGTCACAGCTAAAGACACCCTCATTGATTCTTGGACAACTCTCTTTTCCCAGGTCTCTGTTTCTTCCTGGAGATGCACCCCTACTTTCCCACTCCCTGTTCATGAGATTTGCCTATAACAGATTTAATTAAAATCTAAAAATAGTTATTTACAAAATATCAATCCAGCGTAGGATTTTGACCTATTAAAGATCTAGAATAGAACATATGACTTCAAACCACAATATGTGGTTGCTGCATGATAAGATGATATCTTGTTTCCTTTATTAATGGGGTGCTAATTATTGAATAAACACAAGTAAGGGAAAGGGAAACCCAAATATAGTTCCTAAGAATGACATGGTGTGCAAGTCTGGTATTAAAGTCTGAGTATTCATAATGTTATTCAGCCCACCAGAAGGATGGCTGTATTTAAACATGATATTTGAATTACAATTTTCAAGCCTGAATCTAAGGTATAAAGTACCATGACAGAAGAGAATGACCTCAGGCAAGGAAAATAGAAAATGTGAGGGAGAAGGGATTATAGATTAAAAGTCAGAGGCACAGAATTATAGACAAATGGATATTAAAAACAAATTCTACATTCTTAAGAGTAAGGTTAATTTGGAATTACATTGCTTACTTTCTCAAAGGTCTTTTACTCCAGCATTGAAATAATTCAACGGTAACTTAGCCATTATACAACAGGCATCTACATACAACACAGGTGCAAAAACATATAGATATATTTCAGCTCCTTTTGTGGAGATAAACATAGTTTCTTAGACAGATGCATGTACACACACACACACACACACACACACACACACACACACACAATGGATACCTATTATGGCTATTATCACAAAAATTTTCAAACTTGGGTCTATTTGTTTTTTGAAACTCTATTATTGGCAAATACATTAGATGTTTCATTTAGAAGACTCATACTACAACTATGATTTGACTGCATATTTTACTAAGTTCAGTGCATGCATTGATTCAGTCACTAAGAATTCAAAACAGATATCTAAACTCCACAATGCATTCCCATTCTATTGTGTTACTTCAGATTTCAGCAAACCTTTGAACGTTAATACTTTCAGGTTTCTTTATTTCATCCTTTGACTCATCTGGGAAGACCATAATCTGTTTACAAATATAGATCCTTTGTGAATATTTAGAATTACCAGTGCATGAAGAAAAGAAAAAGTGAAAATACAATTTAATTTGCAAGCATTCTTTTTTTAAACAATCCATAAATAATGTGAAGGATAGTTAATCTCATTTTTCAAATAATTGAATAAATACAATTAATTTCCATGGTATTTCAGTAGTCTTCTTAATTAAATATTTAGGATTTTCTGTAAAATCAGCTTTTGAAAATCAGTTCAAATATAATTTGCATGTTATAATAAGTAAAAGCAAATTTAGCATTTTGAATGTCTGTAGATGAATGGTATCAAACTTCTATTTCTTCCTCTTAAAGAAAGAACAGCATTGCAGTTTATTTGGGTTTTACAATAAGCTATTTTTAATGTTTTTTTTTTCTAATTCTTTAATTGAAGATAAGATATAATTTATTTGATTCCATGAAGTTTTACCTTTTGCTTAACCTAAATTCGGTAGTTTATTATTAAGAAATAAGTGATTATGACATTTAGCATTCTAGAATGTTATATGAGAAAATATGCATACTGTCTTTTATGTTAAACATTTCAATACAGCGATATTTTATTTCTATAATATGTTTAAAATTTGTCATACATAAAAGAAAGGCATATTTATAACAAAATTTTAAATCACATGATGGATTATATGTTAATTTATTTAAGATAGATTGTTATTTTATTCAGTACTCAAATGAACACTGTGTAGAACTGGAGATGAGGAAGCAGTGTTGTTTCTTCTTTGCTCTGCTTTGCCTTGATTGGTCCATTATTTCCAAAGGTTTGTTGCTCTGGTCATTGAAATAGGCCTTATTCTCAAAATATCTGAAATAGGAGAACATGGAAATATTTAGGAAAAGTTACATGGTATTTTATAGAAAACACTACAATCCTAGATGTCCTCCTAAGAAAATCATGACAACAGAGCTATGTTGTCTAAGTTTTCTACTTTCAGTCAGTTGGAGAATTTTCTCTCATAACATTCCTAAACTCAGAACAAATGAGACATGGAATTATAAAATAACTTGACTGAATGACTCAGAGAAGTAATATTTCATTATACCTCTTGCAGAATCAATAAACTAATAGCTTCACAGAGGATAATTTATCAGACTATTGCATTTGTAACTGTATGTAAAAAAAACTTCACAGAAGTAGGATTCATTAAAATAAGATATAATATTCTATAAATGCATGGTAGATTAGATATTTCTACTCTTTTAAGCTATGACACTAATACTTGACCTTTATATTATAGGCAATAGAAAGACAGTTTACAGTTCAAATTATTGTTTTTAGAATTATAAACTATACTTTTTAGTGTTTTGATCAATAAATTATGACTCTGCACTAGCATTCTTTATCCCTTTAAAAGATAATAATTTTAACTATATTAACATTAATTTTATCCCCTTGGATTTTATCCGAGTTTAATAACAAAATAAGAAACGTAAATGATTTAGGTAAATGGTAATATTTAATACTCCAAAAAACTCATGTATTTAATGTTGTTATTCTTCATTATGATAAAATAGATTATAATCCCAAATTTATGTGTCATATATATATATATATATGACTAAGTACCTTTATCAGTACTGGTTGCTAAAGAAGCTACACCACCAATTAAATGTTCTTTCTAATCAAGCAGATATTACCTATAGATAGGCATGCATAGTTACAATGGTTAAATAAATGAATTTTAATAAAGATGATGTTAAATTCTTCTTAACACCTGGTATCCTGAGACCAAATTTAAGATCTCCAAGCTCTGTTCCTGTGATGGCATTCATTTCTGGTGAGGAAAGATAGGTCACTCAAAACCAAAACAGAATTATCAGAGCAGTCTATTTTGTTGAACACATAAAAATTTTTTCTCTAGACTTTGATGTTGCTTGAATATCAGTCACACAATTACTGATTGATATAATACAATGTTATTGAATACCCTAATGATAAAGGAAGCAGAAATCGTAAATTCAAAATGTTTTCTGTAGAATTTATTTGAGTACTGTCATGGTTGGGAACACAGCTGACCAAGATTGTGTTAAGTACATATTGGGAAATTTCCCAAAATTTGACTTGAGTACTGCAAACTCTAGGTCCAGGTTATAATTAAATTTGATGCTGGATCCAGGTAAATGCACCCTGGTTGAATTACTTCACTGCGTATCACAGGAAGTCTTAATTTGTTATTCTAAAAGTATGTTTCCCTTTCCGAAAATATGTTAGTCTAAATACACTGGAGATAGTTGGAGGGGAAGGCATAGTAAACTATAAATGTAAGCTACTGCTGAATTATTAGGGGGTATTGACTGTTTACAATAATACACTTATCTTAAATTTCAGACAATTATTGTTTGAATGATTATTATGGTCCGTGAAAGACAGACAAGAGAAAGGCTTTAAAAGTCACGAGAGACAACCCACCTGAAATTAGCACAACCACAATGAGTGTGCTTTGGAGATGCAATGCTCTGAGGAATATGATATAAATGAAAGCTTATGTGCTGTATAAATTTCATAAATGTTCAAATAACAGTTATAATAAATCACATTTTCACAAAATGACAATATTATCAAATTTTGCTATTAACTATTAAATATTTCCTAATATTATTGACAGTAAGATATTGCATTTGTCTTAGAATTATGTAACACCCATGCTATTGTTTCTCCAAGTTATAGAGTGATGTGAATAGCTGTGTGACAGAAACACTCAGGTCTGTAAAATTTTCAACCAACTTTCCCCTCCACTATTTTCTAGGAGCTGCAGATTCCAGTCCTGCAATCACTTCAGACAAATTCTGCTCTTCCCAGACAAAATAGTTAGACCTAACATGTGAGATTTAGCTTTGAAGAACCTCAAATTGTATGTTAAGAGTGTGCAGAACTCTCAACACAATGATCTAGGAAAAGAAATTAGTAAGGTAAGAGCCAGAGACTTTCAGAAAAAATTTCTAGCTGATTTTGAATAATATCTTACAAAACTGTCTATTATTTCACAGTAAATATGATTTTATATTATATTGCTTTCTAAATCATTGCATAAAACAATTTATTTGTTTTACTTTGCCTAAACCACTTAACAATATTTTTGAGTAACAACAACGCACCATATTCATTAAGAAAGCGTATGAAGCACATTTTGGAAGAACAAACAACAAGATATTTTACTGCTCTTTGTGAGATGAAAATTTGTTTCACAGAATTGGTCCTATTCGGCTTGAATTTAGAGATGCTTCAGCAAATTCGATTCCACAATTTATCTAGTCTCACCATAAGCACTGATCAAGAAAACAAAAGTTGTTTGAAATATAAAGAAGTAAAAATCAAAAGAAAGCTACAGTTTTATTTTTAAAATAAAGGTAACAAATTTTTATTGGAACTTGTTGTATATCAGTAATTAACAGAATCTAGAAATTCCATTTATTTTATATTGAAGACTCTAACCTATTTGTAAAATATCACAGAACACAGGCTGCTAAGCTCACACATCTGAGCTAAGGCAACACTGAAGCATTTGCTGCAGTGTCCGAAGGAATGACAGACACAGATGAGTTCCTGCCCAGCTACTCTTCCCTTTGCCTCCCTTCTGGGCACAGGTACATTCTTACCTGAGGCTCTTTAGCATCTCCTTCTCATATCACACATCACTCTTTTGACATCTTTATGTAATAGAAAGAAATATAAGTATTTTGTTTGCTTTTTTGGTTTTGGGGTTTTTTGTTTTGTTTTGTTTTTAGGATTTATTATTTGAAATCTGAATCTACTAAAACTAGACCATCAATGTAAAACCCATTTTCACATCCTGTGACTACCTCTACCTTAATGTTTTCTTTAAAAGTCTGTGTCTCAGAGATTCCACAGACGAGCACTGTATTTACATCATTTCATCTTTCCACTACTCTTTCAAGTTTTATGTCCTAATACTCCCTCTTGTTTGTGACTTTTCTTCTTCAATTATTGTTACTCATGTATGTATATGTATATTGAATATCTATGAGTATATGCAGCCTACTATATGTCCATATAGTGTTTCTTTTTCTTTCGAGTAAAATATGATCTGCAGTATTATTAAACATTATATAAATGGGTTGTTTAAGAAATGCTAATGATAAAAGTTATTGGTAGGGGCTGGAGAGATGGCTCAGAGGTTAAGAGCACTGACCCCTCTCCAAGAGGTCATGCGTTCAATTCCCAGCAACCACATGGTGGCTCACAACCATCTGTAACAGGATATGATGCCCTCTTCTGATGTGTCTGAAGAGAGCAATAGTGTACTCATATAAATAAAATCTTAAAAAAATTTATTGGTAATATTAAAGAAATAACAACACTGTTTTCAGTCTTCTTTTAGACATACTAGGTTTCAGAATAAGAGGAATATGGGGTTTATATATAAGTACACAGTGGAGTGATACTCAGCCTAAAAGAATTAAATGATACTATTAGCAAGAATGGGGGTAAATGAAAGAACATCATGTCAGCCACAGAAAATTCTCATTGTCTTAACTGCAGATTGCAAATTTAAAAGAGGTGTGAGTCTCTCTCTCTCCCTCTTTTGGAGTGTGTGTGTGTGTGTGTGTGTGTGTGTGTGTGTACATAAACAAAGAGAGAGTTTTATTCAGGGTTTAACCAGTCTAACAGATATAGGCGTAAGAACTATGTAGCCAATGCTAACCAATATACAGTAGATAAATATCACATTTTTTTCATACAGGGAATACACACATCCGACATTAAGAGAGGATGGCTACTTTGACATAGAGAAATCAGTAAGATTTGATCTATAAATAAGGGTGATAGAGAAGCAATAGACAGCCAGATACAATGCTACATTTGTAGGAACATGTCATAATTAGTCCCATTATATTGTATACTACTGAAAAAAAGACATAATTGTGAGAAACAAACACTAATACTGTGTTCCATGCACAACCTAGAGCACTGGAAATCTTGAATGCTCTCTAAAGATGAATTTTCTCACCTTCCATTGAAAAATTCTGCCTGTTATGTCCCTATATATCCAGGACTGTTTCTTTAAGTGTTTTTCATCCATTCGAGCTTCCTCTCCTAAGAATTAAGTTGTTTTCATCTGTAGCATATTTTTAAGTTGAATTATTTGCTTTTGATACCTAGGTTCTTAATTTATTCACCTGTTTTGGATATGAGTCCTCTATCAGATGTGACATTGGTAAAAATTTTTTTCTCATTATTTAACATGCTGCTTTGCTTTAGAGATGCTTTTTAGTTTAATGAGGCCCAATTTATTAATTGTTAGTTGTAACGCCTCCACTAATGATGTTCTCTTCAGATACTCTTTTCCTGTTCCAGGGAATTAAAGGTTATCCCCCAAATTCTCTTCTATCAGCTTCAGTGTATCTGGTCTTATATTGAAGCCTTTGATAAATTTGGACTTAAGGTTTTAGCAGGATGATGAGTATGGATCTATTGGCATCTATACGTAGATATTTTATTTGATCAGTATTATATGTTGACTATACTGCCTTTATTATAGTATGCACTTCTGGCTTCTTTATTAATGATCAGGTTACTACAGGTCTGTGAAATTATATCTGGTCTTCAATTCATTTGCACTGATCAGCTTGTCTTTTTAATGGCAATACCATGCTGTTTTTTGTTACAATAACTTTGAAGTACATTTTGAAATTTGGAATGGTGAGACAGATAGCAGTTCTTCTATTCAATGTTCTTTTAGCTTTTCTATTTTTTGTTTGTTTGTTTTTCCTTAGGAAGCTGAGTATTGTTCTTTTAAGATCTGCTAAGAATTGAACTGAAATGGTTTATTTTGATAGTCAATTAAGGCGCTGTTCCTTGCTTGAGTTTTTAAATTTTTAATTCCCAGAAATCCTTAAATTTTTTGTTATTGTTGTTGTTTTGTCTTGTGTTTTGTTTTGCTTGTCATTTCCATTTTAATTTCTTGAAAGAACTTCTCTCTTTATTTCCTTCACATATGTTGTGTGTGTGTGTGTGTGTGTGTGTGTGTGTGTGTTCCTGGGTCTCTTAATTTCCTCCTCCAGATCTTCTATTATTGTCAGAAATGCTGTTTTTAGTTCTTTTACCTGTGCCTAACCCATATTAAAACATTCAGGGAGCGCTGTGCTGGAGCTGTTGTGTTCTAAGAAAGCACAGCATCTGTTGCATTTCTTGTATGTACATGTGTTGAGGAATAACAACGTAGCATTGAATATTTTATCAGGGAGCCTACCCTTGGAGAAAACCCATTCCCCTTCTCTTTGCAGTTTTTGGTAGGCTGTGGTTCTCCACAGTTGTGGGGATTTGTAAAAGTTTAACCAACTATTCTGGAATGAAATCTGTTTTTTTGTTTTGTTTTGTTTTGTTTGTTTGTTTAATGCCGGTCTTTCTTGTTTAAATCGATCTTATTGTTGAGATATTGTTAAGTGCAGCTTTCCTGTCAGCTATAAACAAAACTTTATAGCAACAGATATCCTAGTCCTCTGTCCCTTGCAATCTGTCTTTCAATCCACTTGAATTACCAGAACCTTAGTTGTAGGAGCTGCATTATGAATGTGTCTATTGGGGTTAAACAGTCCATAGTAATTTGTTTTCTGCATTTTGACCAGCAATAAGTCATTTCAGTCTCTGCTCTTCATTCTTAAATTTGATAATCACTAAAATAATCAGATATTATTAATTGCATCACCCTCAAGAGTGAAACAAGATGTTTTTATAAGATTCTTGACTTTCCAAGCCGCATGTGATACTGAAGGGTGAAAGCATTGAAGTGTTCTCTCTTTTTTATGATTTTAAAATCAAGACATCAATTGATGTAAATATTGTCTTTTTGGATTTAGTGTCTTAATTGGATATTCTAACATGGCCACATTAAAACTGTATTCACACCCCATCTTAGATACATTTTTAATGTGCATTGATAATAGTAAACTCAAGTAATAAACAACAAAATAGATGTGATTATGTTTCACCTTTAAAATTCTATAGTGTAGTATTATAACAATTACTTAAAAAGAATATACTTTTCCACATGGAGGCTAGACCTTGACAGTATAGTATTAGTAAAATCTAAGTAATATCAAGGTATCATACCACATAAATTTGCAAATTTATCTTTGATTTTGCTGCAAAGTAGATATATTTTCTGGAAATAAAATCTACATTTTCCTTACTATTGCTATCACAATTATACCAACAATTTAGGACCAAGGGTACTGTCCTTTGAAGGCATGAAAATTAAAATTATGAGCAGAAAAACTTCAGAGCCTTCAGGTAACATACAGATGTTATACAACATGTGTGATATTTTCCATTAGGAAAATACATTGATTTTTTTTGTGTGTGTGTGTGTATGTGCTCACTGCGCCTTGGTATAAATGAAAATTGATTTTCTAAATTGTTAGTTGCATGTCAGTGGACAAAATCTGTGTCACCTTTTCCAGTAATTATACTAAAATAGGAGAGTGACTTCATTGAATTCATCATGCAGTTATGTAATTGACAGATTATTTCCTAGCCCTTTTTTAATGTTCACACATACTCTACATAAATAAACTTAGAAAAATGAATAAATTTTTTGTTGAGAAATGTATTTCTTTCTCTCTAATGATACTTACATTTTGTTTAATATGCTAAGGAGATGTACCCCAGAGTCTCCTTCACTGTCACTGACCCTTATAGCTCTCATCTACTGATCTATGTTAGGACTGAAAATGTGTGCCAATCAGGAAACAACCACAGTTCCAAACATGCCTCAGAAACCCTATTCAGATTCACTTCCTTACTTACCTCATGCTTATAGTCTGGCCATTAGATCATATTTTCTTTTTCCAAACTGAGAGTGATAATAATAATAATAGTAGTAGTAATAGTAATAATAATAATGATAATGATAATCCATTTTTCATAGAAAAACGATGAACATCGCAGAATCTGGGTACCTTCTTAATTCTTTTTGTAGAGTTCAAGTATCTTATTTTAGAAGAGGTAAGTTACATTTCTACCAGAAAGGACAATTTCTCCTGCTTGACATAGTGCTGTAATTATATACTTTAAATTAAAATAATTTAAAGCAAATTGACCACCAGTACCATAATTTTTGTTTTATTGTGAAGTAGCACCCAATATAACTCAAGTTAGCTATGAACTTAAGAACTTCCTGTCTTGCTACGCTAAACTCTATTTTAGAACTGTGAGTCACGATGCCCAACCATGAGGTATGTTGTAAAAGGCGAAACATTGATAATTTACCCCAGTGAAAATGACATTTTAATCATTTTTTGTTGAGTCGATAGATTTTTTCAATTAGTAAATTTCAACCCATTGTTTATATGTGTAATTAATGGAATTAATCATATCTAGATATATTATAGATTAGAGTTAGAAATATATTTGCTTATTTGATACAAGAGAGTTGATGAACTCCTGAAATACATGTAAGCCATGAGGATTCTAAGAATATATTTAAAGCATAATAATACAAATTGAAAGTCCCCTATTACTGTGTCCCAAAGCAATGAGAAAGATAAGAGACAGTTGGTATTTAAGGAGATATGTCAACAAATAAAGTAAAACCTTTCTCATGGTTCTTTTCAATGCCAGAAGTTTGTTTTAAGATAGTTCACTTGCATCCTAAGCTAATCAAAGAAACAATGATTTATAATCTTTGTTATCACACTCCATATTTTTCTATATTGAAGACCTTAAGATCTTTCTCAGAAAATCAGTTATATAAAGAGACTAAAAATGCATTAAACAGAAAATGTTGGGCACCAATTTTTGACAGTCCACTGGTCACCCTACAGTACTGAGCATATTCTATTTGGTAGTCAATGATGCTGTTATTATTTTTTTTTAAAAAAAATATTATGTATTTAACATATGAGTCCACTGTAGCTCTCTTCAAACACACCAGAAGAGGGCATCAGATCTCATTACAGACTGTGTGAGCCACCATGTAGTTGCTGGGAAATGAACTCAGGACCTCTGGAAGAGCAGTCGGTGCTCTTAACTATTGACTCATCTCTCCAGTCCCAATGCTGTTATTCTTTTTGCCATATTTCATAAGATATTAACCTGATATTAATTCTTAAATAGTATACTCTTTAACTATGCAATTTTGCGAGTTTGTATACTCCTACTTTGAACACAAGAACAAAATATTTCCTTTAGTAGCACCTAAAATTGTATTAACATTTCATCACTTGAGCTTGCCCTCAGTAGGTTCTTTACATTGGTTCAATCAATTTGTCCCAGTATAATATTTATAGTAGTTATGTATATATTTCTAAAGATATGGATTAATATAGGTGCTTGCTCTATTATCTTAAATCATATTACTGGTTTTATTCCATGATGAATTTCAGACTAGGCTTTTCTCCAACACCATCAGAATTTGGCCCCATAATTCTTTTGAGTAATCAGAGTCTTCCAGGAATGAACTCCACAAGTGAAAGTTCAGTGCACTCTGGGTGGTATGCACTTATTCTTTTGGAAATTAGTAACACTTGAAAAGTCTTGTGAGCAGCATTTGCACCATATAGTGACACAAGGATTGTTCATGTGAACTCAAGGATTGTCATAGAAAATTTTGTGGGATGAGATTTTAATAAGCCCTAGGTGAATATTATGTCTCATGCTATTTATTTGTAAATGACTATGAATTTGCTGACCTACTTCACTGAGTCCTCATCAAGTCTTTATGAGTTTTTGTACCAAAAGGCTAGTGCTGAGCATTTGAATTCCATTAATTTGCCTGAGAATCACGTGCATATTTCAATAGCTCACGCAGAAATGTTATCTTGTACCTTAAATAGGTATGCTTCTCTAAGATAAAATGTTTCACATAAAAAATATAACAACAACAACAAAAAAAACCCTCGTGTTTAAGATTTGAATTACCTACAGCTGAGAAAAGTTGAGCAAAATTTTACTCTAACATTACAATTTTATATATTACAAATAAAAACTGTGTTTATTTTTTATGTAGCTCTGAATACTCTATTCTGAAGTATATACGGTAGGGTTTTAAAGAACTTATTTTAAAATAGTGGCATTAAATTAGCACAAAAATCTTTGTTATGCAAAGAAAATATATCTTTTGTAGGGTCATGCTAATTTACCATACATTTGTTGCTTGTGTATAGGATCATTACAAGCAAATCAAGTGTAGAATTAAGAGGGCAAACATTGTTGAACATCAATATATCCATAGATACATATCTAGTTTCATAATAAATTGAAAACAAACTACTGTGTAGAGTAAAAGTGTGTTGTGAACATAACATATTGTGTACACACATGCACACACACGAACACACAGACACAGACACACACAGACACACACACACACACACACACACACACACACACACACACACCTGTTCTTATGGGCATGGGACAAAAGGCTGCCCTCTAGTGTCTTCCACCATCACTTTCCATATTATTTTCTTGAGTCAGTATCTCTCTTTTTTTATTGGATATTTTATTAATTTATATTTCAAATGTTATCCCATTTCCTGATTTCCCCCCCACAAAACTCCCTATCCCATCCCCTTCTGCTTCAATGAGGGTGTGCCCCCACACACCCACCCACTCCCACTTCCCCACCCTCACATTCCCTTACACTGGAGCATCGAGACTTCACAGGACCAAGGGCCTCTTCTCCCATTGATGTGCAACAAGACCATTCTCTGCTACAAATATGGCTGGAGCCATGGATCCTTCCATGTGTTCTCCTTGCTTGGTGGTTTAGACCCTGGTAGCTCTATTTGTTTGATATTGTTCTTCCTATAAGGTTACATACCCCTTCAGTTCCTTCAGGCCTTTCTCTAACTCCTCCATTGGGAACCCCATGATCAGTTCAATGGTTGCATCCGCCTCTGTTTAAGTCAGCTTCAGCTAGAGCCTCTCAGAAGACAGCTATATCCAGCTCCTGTCAGCATGCACTTCTTGGCATACAAATTGGTGTCTGCATTTGGTAACAGTATATGGGAAGGATCACCAGGTGGAGCGGTCTATGGATGGCCTTTCCTTCAGTCTCTGCTCTACACTTTGTCTCCGTATTTCCTCCTGTGAGTATTTTGTTCCCCCTTCTAAGAAGGACCAAAGCACCCACACTTTGATCTTCCTTTTTCTTGAGATTCATGTGGTCTTGAATTGTATCTTGGGTATTCTAAGCTTTTGGACTAATATCCACTTATTACTGTGTTCATACCCTGTGTGTTCTTTTATGATTGGGTTACCTCACTCAGGATGATATTTTCTAGTTCCATCCATCCACCTAAGAATTTCTGTGCTAAAATGGGAGTCAGTAATCCCATGGATTCTCCTATCTTTATCCCCAGAGTGCTGGGGTTACAGGAGTATGACTGTAACCATGTACAAATTTTGATGTGTCAATTCTGATATCAAATTCTGATCATTTGATCTCAGGTCCTCATTCTTATGTGATATATTCTTAACTGATGAACCATTTCCTTGGTTTATATCCCTTCTCCATTCGTTAGTTTGTTTTATTTTTTCTACTATTTGAATACATGGCATATAGATGCATACATTCTCAAACCTTGTTAGCTTCCAGAATAAGCTCCAGATTGTTTTATACAATTTATTAACTTTGCACTTGTATTATATGTGCTATGGGTGGACCTCTAAAGTAAAATTCAATATCAAACTAATATAATTTTATTAAGATACAAAACATAAACACATACTGCATACTGACTCTCCTAAAAGGATAAAATTCAGTTCTGCTCAACATATGATGTAGGCTTGATGCAAATCCATTAGAATGTCAATAATGGGAATTTAAATTGGAATTCAAGCTTTGCCTTTTCTTTTTTCATTTTAGTTTTTCCCACACTGTAAACAACTATTTAGTATAACCTCTGCATATAAGTACAACACATAACAAGTACTTTCAGTATATATATTGCCATGTAATAATCAGTCTTATTAGGAAGTTTTTATAATACACAATTGTCAAAGGTACATGGAATGAGAAATTAATTTTCAGGACTTATTGAATATTTAAATGAATCAGTTCACAATTCTGAATCTATTTACCCTTGCTATCAGTATATTTATCTTTCCAGAACTTGATATGCTCTTGTTAAAACTCAACCTTATCCAAGTTAACAAATTAAGAAACAGATGGGTGCCATCACATCCTCTTCATCTCTACAAACACATTGTTAACTCTGTTCCCTAGAGCTTCTTCTACTCACAATTATGCCCATTTGCATAACTCATTCTATATAAAAGATTTGAAAAACCTTCCTTCAATATAATTATTTGCTGCATATGCCCCCAAACCTCCATGGCAATATAGTTTAATTTTCTATTATTTTTTTCACTTTTTAATAACATATACTTTTATTTCTCTTCTGTGTGTAATTTCACAGAGATAATATAAGCACACAACTGGTACTGTGGACATCCTGACTTCCTACTAAGTTTTAAAATAGACCTTGTTGTCCATCAAATGTTGTTTTAGCTTTTGTATAGAGTGGTTTCACAGAATATTGAATAAGAAATCCAAGGTTTCAGCAAGGTGGGAGTCTTGGAATAGATTAATTCTATATTCTTAACAAGTGACAGATTTTTGCAGGTCTATGCAAATTCCCTTCGTAAAATAATAAAACTCTGTTAGAAGGATTTTCTACATTATTGAGAGCATTTGGTTGACTGGTAGATCTGAAGAACATAAAGACCTCAATGAAATCATGAACTGGCTGTATGTAGTATTCATTAGTTCTTAATTTTTGTATATTATATCTATACAAAATGAAATAAAATTTTACATAAAATTTAAATAAAATGAAATTTCATTTTATAAATAAACATATATATTGGTGTGCTTATTATTTTGCTGTTTATATCATTTTTCTTCTGCTACCTAAGATCTAATATCACCTCTCTGACTGCCATTTGATTCTCCCTACTGCTATTGTTGCGTGGTAAACTTGTCATTTTACTACACTTAAATAATATGTTTTTTTAATTTAAAAATACTTTAATGATTTAAACAATTTTAAAGTTAGAATATATTTGATTGAATTTCCCTGCTCCACGATCCTTCCAGGTCTCTCACTCTCATTACTTGCCAAACTTTAAACTCTTTGTTCTTTCTCAAGAAACGAAACTCCAGTACAATGACGAAATCCTTCAAAACCAAGAAAACAAAATAAAACCACACCCTAACAGAAAAGAAATCAACAAAAAACATCCCCCACTACCAAAATGTAATCAGTAAAAACATACAAAACTCTGTCATCCATTATGCGCTGGTCAACTAAACTTGAACATGAGGCCTAGAATATATATCCAACATCACACTATTGGAGAAAACGGACTTTCCCTTTCCAACAGGTTTACCTTGGTACCAGTTTTTGAGGTGACATTCATTCACCTTGTAATTACAGAATTAATGGTAAACATAGAATATGAGAACAACTAAAACATAAAACTTTAACCCAACTGTTCTCTCAAATATATCTTAAACTTAAAACACTGGTTTGGTCCATTGAATACTTGTGAAAACATTCTTTACTGAGGATTTTATTAGTTTAATCTATCTCTAGTTCATTTCTTATCCTAGAAATGTTTCTCTTCAGTAATATTGTGTCCATGATATTTTGAATTTTCTTTTCTCTTAGTAATTGATTTATATTTAAATCTATACCCAATGTAGTGTGGAAGGCTCATTTTTCTCTTTAGCAATGAGTAGCACACTAAATTCTGCTGTATTCTCTTTTAAGTGCTTAAGTTGCGCATTGGTTCCATTACTCTAACACTCAAGGAACAGCATGTGTGGCGATGAGGAAACTGAGTTACAGGCATCTTCCTAGGCTTCTTCCTACCACACAAAAACTTGTATATTTATGTTCCAGCTTCTTGGAAGCCTGGGGTGTGACTTTTTATTTCCAGGGAATTGTAGTTGCTCCTGTGGTGTACTTTGCATATTAGTAACTGTCTCTTCTATGGTTTATGATGTCAGTTAACAACTTTTCCAGGAAGAAAAGCAGCATGTCAAATACTGGCTTAAGTTTAATGTGGTTTTCTTCCCTGTTGGATATTATTTAAAAATACAATGCAACCGCGTTCTGAGGATTCGGTCACTTTCCCAGATAGGTTCCACTATGAGCAAGGAGCCACCAGAAGACTTAAGATTTATTAGTTCAGTTAATAAATTCAGCTGTGATTAAAATAAAGGTTTAATAAACAGCCTGATGCTCTCCAGATATCAGTAGGTTCCATAATGTGCTGTGAAGAAAAGCATAGTGATTCAAGTTTTGATTTAGCTATGAGAGACCAGTGCTGATTTCCTAATACAGGACAAAATTATTTGCTAATAAATGCAAATTATAGGCAAAAATATAAAGATATTTGAAAAGAAAGCCGAGCCTATATGAAGCAGAAGCCCTGTGTAAGAGAGATCAACTGGATTATCTGTTATGCAAAATATTGAAAGATATATTATGTTTAAGATCTCTACAGAGTAACAAACTATAAAGATGAACTTATTCAGAAGGCCAGTCAGAAAAAAAATTGTATATTATGATAATACAATCTCTTACATCTGGTTTTCTTATTAATGAATAACAATTATAATATTGTTGTTCTTTTTTAGAATAAGACATTTAAACATATTTAAGGCAAAACAAGAGAAGCTGGAGAGACACACACAGAGAAAGAGGAGGGGGAAGGGAGAGAGTGGGAGAGAGAGAGAGAAAGTGAGCAGCTTTGGAAGTACTTACCATGCAAGTTTGGTGGCAGATCAATTATAAATCTATTGGTTCTGCGATCTACATTTGTGATTCCATTCCAGGAAGCCAGAGACTGTCAGAACTTTGGGATTTATTGCCCACCCAATAAAGGAAAATTTGTGAGTTAAAGGTCAGTGAGAGAATCAAACAAGCAAGAAAGTAAACAAATAATAAGTAGATGCCTACAAAACCAATCCAAATTCTAACAAAGAAACCAGATGGACCCCCTCAAGGAAGAACAGTAGCTTGGGTATTTTTTCTACACACACACACACACACACACACACACACACACACACACACACACACACACACACACACAAGTCAATACACACATAAAAATAAAAGGAAATGAAATTCCCTATTTTAAAAGTGAAATTAAAGACAGAGTATCACCCATTGAAATAAATTACATTTTTTATTGTATATGTTTTAATCCTCACCATAGAAAGCTTATGTTTTACTTTTTTTTTTTAAAGTTTCATTCAGGTATTCAATAAAATGACTATGAAACAAAATAAACAATGTCAAAATAAACACATATAAGAAAATCATTACTGTTTATGTTGTACAAGCAGCACAATATCTAATTCCTTTTGCACTAGGCTGCAGATTCACTAACTCCCACTTCTGCATTGGATTGATCACAGAATAACTCAACTCAAAATCATATGTACCTGTGAGCATTATGTGTAAAGCAGTCAGCAATTATAAGGTATTCCTATACTTCACAAAGACAAGATGAATTTAATCTTCAATATCCTGTGAGTGTTCCATCCAGCAGTCCCTGGAGTATATTGTGGGGAAGGTCACTGAGAAAAAGAAGCACCAATTGCTTTATTAAAATGGCAAGCAAAGTGGTCAATATTGCCAGACAAATGAGGATTTTAAGAACTGTTTAAGCCTCTGTTGGAGCATATCCAGGGGCTGTAGGACTGCCACAAATAGTTTGTGTTCTGATTTCATTTCTTGACTCCTGGGAATACTTTCAATTTTCCATAGCTCTTACCTAGCAAATGACACAATGTTAACAGGTACCTGACTCCATTTCCTTTTGGTCTCACATTCATATTCTTCCTCCCTCCCTCCTTCCCTCTCTCTCTCTCTCTCTCTCTCTCTCTCTCTCTCTCTCTCACACACACACACACACAAATATACACACATCATTCTTTCTCCCTGTTTGTATCAGGAAGAAATATTAACATTTGTCTTTCAGTGTATTTTTCTTTTGGTTTAAGTTTATTGTTATTCAGCATGTGACTTTTGCCATAATAACCCTTTTATGGAAAAGACTTACAAAGTATCTTTTAAGTCACTCATTTGTAGCTGAAAGGAAAAATAGCAAACTTACCTACATGTATTCAATGTCCTATGAACAAGCGTATTTTCCCCCTGAAAGCTAGGAGGTCATACTTGTCATGTATTTTAAGTCAAGTATAATTAGCCATAAATATTGTCTTCTAAATATATTCAATTGTCATGGGGAAATTTTTCACCATAAATTTATTGTTAGCTTAGATGCCCAATTTGAAGAATGGCATGATCCCAAACATCTAGGCATCTGTTGCTCTCTGCCATTCCAGATAGCCATTCTTTCTCCTATCAGTTTCCTTGTCTGCCATCCGCCAAAAATAGAATTACCACCTGGCTCTGCTTCTGTCCATATGGCTGTCTTGACTTCCTTAGGTGGCATCTGCTTCTCTCAACAAACTTTGTATGTATTTTTAATACATATTTAAATTCACAAATGAGAGACTCCTCTCTTCTAAATATTTCAGAAAAAAAAAAAACAGTAGGGCATTTATATAAATATGGAAGTGGTACACCCAATCTGAAGTTTCTAAATGTGAAGTTTCTGATAAAGGCAGCTATTCAGTTTTAGTTAAGGAAAGATTCTGCTGGTTTATCCTCCAACATGGCTGCACAGAGTATCTGACCTATGAGATGTACACCTATACCATTTCCTTTGCTTCAGTCAAGTGTTATCCTTTGAATATTCTAGGACCTCTTTGCAATCCCTTCTCTTTTTTTCTCTTTACATTTCTCTTCTCTTTCTTATCATTGTTCATTCCTCTAATGAAGTAATGATTGTCATTTAACATACTGTTATGGTTACA
This sequence comes from Tokudaia tokunoshimensis, assembly GCA_036184795.1. Taxonomy (NCBI): domain Eukaryota; kingdom Metazoa; phylum Chordata; class Mammalia; order Rodentia; family Muridae; genus Tokudaia; species Tokudaia tokunoshimensis. The sequence continues at coordinate 67,107,593 of BTHU01000015.1, forward strand.
TTTTTATTCCTGACTTATTTTCTCAATGTTTCTTTCCAGTTTATATCCTACTAGACACCATCTAGATACTAGAGTACTCACACTAGACCCTAGAGTGCTTGTTAATTCCTCTATATTTTTCCCATTATTCACTCTACTTATATCATATCCTGTATTACTTTTCATTCAAGTTCATAAAGTAAGTTTGCCACTGAAATGAAACTTTATTGTACTTTCTTTCTATATATCTGTTTAATTTGAGGTAGCAGCTCTCTTCAAGAATCACCCTGTGCTATTTAATTTTTATTGTCCACTTGACAAAATCTGGAGTCACCTGGGGTACATACCTCTGCAACTGCCTGGCAGGGGTGGGGTTGGCTTGTCCTAATTACAATAGCTTATGTGGGAGAGTCTATCATGTTCTCCTGCTATTGTCAACCTTTGGCCCCTACATTTTGGACCTCTTGGTCGCAATTGTTAAGAAACACTTAGGTGCAGTACAGTTCACGATCTTAAAGCAAAGATATGAAGAACTAGATACAGAAGACCAGCAGTGTGAGCTATCAGAATACCACCAATTGCTTCAGGATTGAAGCATGCACAAAGAAAAGGAGGAAATGAAAGGGTTATCTCAGGAACTTTGGAAAGGTCATGGAATGCTTGCCCCTCCTGGAAAGGATAGGCTAAATAATATTCCTCAGACCACAGGGAGGTCCTTGTGACTAGGGAGTTATTCTTGAGACCTTTGGCCACGTACCTCATGTCCTAACAACCAATTAGTTTAAAGGTAACAATGTTCTGCTAATCACATTGTGCTTAATGGCGGCTGCCCTGAGGACTGTATAAAGGCCTGCTACTCAGGCTGCGTGTGGTTGTTCTCTTCCCATGTGCAGGGCAACCCCATCATTCTGGATTAAAAAAAAATTCCTCTTGCTTTTTGCATCAGAAAAAAAATGGTGGGTATGAATTATACTGTGTAAGTGAAGAAAGTGATAGGAATAGCAGTACCTAGTCTCTCTTCTACTAGCTGCCAACGTTATTGGCTGAGCTGCCTAAACCACCTGATGCCTTGACCTTATACAAATTTGACTACAAACTGGAACTCTTTTTTTCTGTGTTAAGGTGCTTTCAGCTATATATTTATCATAGAATTGGAAAACAAAGAAGCATCCCTTCCTGAGGCCTTTATCCCTTTACACTCCTAATTAGCAAATGTGTCTGGGTTGTTTTCTACAGGTTATGAACATATGCCCTTCCTCTCAGGCTGTTGTCTAGCTTCTGAATTTCCAAACCATTCTCATCATTCACTTTCTTATCATGTGCCTAAGGTCAATTCCTTGGTGTGTTTATGAGAGATTATATAATAAATGAAGTGAGCACAAACATTCATCTCTTGGTTCATACTTACCGATGTTTCAACTCATCATAGGGGAAGTACACAACACACATGCTGGCAGTCAGAGAGCAGAAACTGCCTAGGTGTTTTGTTGTTGATCATCACATTGTTTGTGCACTCTGTAGACAATGGACAAGGGGCAGAAACATTAAGATCTTCCCTATTAGAGAATCCTCACTGGATGTGCCCTTTATCACTCTCTGTAACATCTCATTCTAGTAAAGGTGTCAATTAAGGTTGACCATTGAAAGTTTAGAATATCAGTGTTGCTCATACTCTGACTTCCATTCCAACTGCTGAGTTTATATCCCCAAGATATGTAAAATACACATGGACATTGGTAAGTCAGAAACAAAGTTGGTCTTGTCCTAGTCTGATGAATTAACAGGAAAAAATAATCTATCTAATGTTGGTATCTAAATATAGAAATATAAGCTAATACTGCAAAAATTATAAAACTGCTTAATATTCCCTTTCTCAAAAATCCATTCCTTTTTTTAGTTTTCATTGCAAAACTAACCTCTATCCAAAGCTTACCATGGCCACACACAATACATTCTCTGCTTCTCCCTTTTAGAAAGAAATTCCATCTTTCTTGATGATGGAAAATATTATACCAGCAATTTTCTCTGCCTGGTACATTTTCAACCAGACACTTGAGTAGCCCACTGCATTCTTTCAAACAATACTCAAAAAATATTTCCTTATGTGTTTTTCAATGTTGATATCCTTGATCAAACAGCAGTCTCTCTCAGGAGACAGTAATTTTATCCTGTATAAGTTTATAGTAAACATTGTCATCTACATGCTTACTGGTTTTGTGATTGCTTTTCACTTGCTTATCCCAAGGGATTATACTCCATGACAAGAGGATTTATTTGTCCATCACTATTTCATGGCATGAAGAATGTCACAGGAAGTCTTCATGGTCTCTATTGAAACAACTGATACATGGAGACCGGTGAATAAAGAACAAATAGATTCCTTTGGAGGCAAAGAGGAACAAGTTGGTATGTCTAAATAACTGTGCATTGTTCTCTCAAATTTCTTCCCAGAAGTACTTCCATTCAGAGATCCTATATGCCCAACACACTCACACACAAGTAACAGGTCCTTTTATTCAACTCTTCAGAAACACGACCCATTCCAGTTTTGAGGGTTTTGGATTTTTTTTAATTTAAGACATGTTATTACCTCTATAAAGTTATTTTTCTAACCTAGAATATAATCAACTTTATAGAAGGAATGCTGACAAAATAGTATGCTTTCTACAGCATGCATCTATCTTTTATTACTATTACTTCAAATTATGAACAAGAGTTTAGACCATTTATCCTCTTCAATTTTGTATTGATTATTTACAGAAAAGACAACCAATCAGCTAGAAAGAGACATTCATTTGTTCTGTTAACCTGGTAGAGAATACCAAATTTTATGCTAAAACAGTATAATTTTATACAGAAAACATTGAACTTAACTCCTTTAAAATGCATACAAAAATATTATCTTTTCATTCAACATGAATAAAATGTAAATATTTCTTCTGGTTATGCAATTTATTTAACTAATCTCTGGTTAAAATAGCTTTTCATGTATACACAGCCATTCAATGCATTCTAGAAAACTTTAGCCTTTTAAGTTAGACTGGGACTTCCTGAGAATATTCTGAACAAGCCTGAAAACTTCATGGAAATATGAAAAACAACATTTTCTCTGAGCAGTTTCAATTTTCCCCAATGACTCAGTTCAGGAGGAACATTGTTTGTTTGTTTGTTTGTTTGATTGATTTTTAATATGTTACCCATATTGCAAAGGAATCAGTCAGCTGACAGTTTAACCTGGGGAATGTATCCTAGAAAAATGCACACCTGAGACATTCCTGCTCTTCCCTATATGGATTCTTCCATTTTACTAGTTTTTTATTCTGTGCCACTTTATTCACTTAGGATGTCCATAAAAGGTGTCTGCTGAAGCACTGGGCTTTGGTAGTTGTGTAGATCCTGCAGTACATCTTACCTCATTTAGGAAAATAATATTTTTGAATATATTGTATTCTCTGGATGTAGACTTGATAAATAAGGAGGTGGTCAATTAGTCTGCCAATGTATTTCCAAATAAAATTCAACATTAAGTTTATTACATAGAAGAACATAAAATAGGGGTTGGGGAGATGTCTTAATGAATAAAGCACTGCACAAGCCTATGCAAGTAAATTCGGACACCTGGAACCCAGCTATGCTAGAGATGGTGGGGATTAACTTCAATCTTCGTCTTCTGGTCTTGAAAGAGGAGAATATTAGACCCTTATAGGCTAGCTAGTTTAATGATTGTATCAGCAAACCTTAAGAGAACGTGTCTCAAACAAAATAAAAGATGATATAATAACAGAAGAGTCTCTACTATGGCTTCAGTCATGGAATGCACACACACATACACACACACACACACACACAACACACACACACACACACACACACACACACACACACACACACACTATATAAACCTATAAAAACGCTTACAAATAAAAGAAGTAGTGGCTTCTATGAACAAGACCTGATTACAGTTTTAGAATAAAATATTCAAATATGTGATGAATTATGCAATGAGGCATGCTGTTGCATTATCTGTAGATATTGCCTTACAAATTGTCTTTGTTGGTTGAAAGCATGAATTTGAAATTGATGAGTTGATGATGACCATTATTTTCTTCTATACTCTACATTTTTCTTTTTATTGAAAATAGCTATTATATATATATATATATTATATATATATATGACACTACTCCAGCAGCCAAGATGTCAGATGATTGGCTATAGACCTAAGGGACAACGAAACATTATTATTCTGCCAAGGAACAAAGCAATAAATGATTCCTAAGTACATTCTGCTACACTGCTGGAGAGATGGCTCAGCAGTTAAGAGCACTGACTGCTCTTCCAGAGGTCCTGAGTTCAATTCCCAGCAACGACATGGTGGCTCACAACCATCTGTAATGAGATCGGTTGCCCTTTTCTGGTGTGTCTGAAGACAGCGACAGTGTATTTACAGATCACATTCTGCTACACTGATGGTTTAATGCCATGTTTCAGACACCATCAGTGGTGCTTACTCATACAGAAGATGGAGAGAGAGAGAGAGAGAGAGAGAGAGAGAGAGAGAGAGAGAGAGAGAGAGAGAGAGAGCCACAACTAGACTATATAAAGACAGTGTAAGCCCTTGAACACTCACTTTCACTTGTCTCCATCAACTCCTTCCCTTGGGACTCAGGAAGTCCTGAAGATGAGGAACTGAAAATATTGAAAGAGCTTGAGGGATTTGAGGACCTCCAAAAAATGAGGCACTGCAACCCTATGGGAATGAGGCACATACGAACCCCTGGGGACTGTGGCTGTATGTACAAAGTCTAGATGAAAGGATATGTTCTAGAAAAATATTCTTTTTTCTTTTTATCTCATATAATAAATACTAATATTTTAAAGAATTACAGATGCTACCATTTTTAAATGCTTAACTATGAAGTTCACATTTTAAAAATTATTTATTTTGTTGTCTAATTGCTCTAGTTAGAACTTCAAGTTACTATATTGAATAGATATGGGGAAAGTGGGCAACTTTATCTTGTCCCAGATTTTAATGAGATTGCTTCTAATTTCTCTCCATTTAATTTGATATTGACTGTTAGTTTGCTATATATTGCTTTTATTATGTTTAGGTATGTGCCATGAATTTGCGATCTCTCTAGGACTTTTAAAATGAAGGCCTGTTTTATTTTGTGAAAGGCTTTACAGCATCTAATGAAATTATCATATTTTTTCCTTGAGTTTGTTTATATAATCATTGTGTTGATTGATATTCATATATCGAATCATCCCTACTTCCCTGAGCATGGATATCAAGGGGATAAATAAGAATCAAAGAAGTCAAAGTTTCATTATTTGCATACGATATAATAGTACACTTAAGCAACCCCTAAAATCCCACCAGAGAACTATTACAGCTGATAAACAACTTCAGCAATGTGTCAGGATATAAAATTAACCAAACAAATCAGTAGTGTTCCTTTATGTAAATGATAAGCAGGCTGAAAAAGAAATTAGGGAAACAACACCCTTCAAAATATCCACAAATATTATAGAATAAATTGATGTAACTCTTACTAAGCAAATGAAAGATTTGTATGGCAGGATTTTCAAATCCCTAAAAAAGAAATCCAAGAAGACCTAATATGATGGAAAGATCTCCCACGATAATGGATTGGTAATACTAATATAGTGAAAATGGCCAGAAGAGGACATCAGATCTCATTATGGATGGTTGTGAGCCACCATGTGGATGCTGATATTTGAACTCAGTACCCTCGAAACAGCAGTCAGTGCACTCACTGATAAGTGGATATTAGCCTAGAAACTTGAAATACCCAAGATACAAGTTAAATATCAAATGATACCCAAGGAGGAGGAAGAACAAAGTATGGATTCTTGGGTCCTTTGTAGAAATGGGAAAAAAAATACTTACAGAAGGAGATATAAAGATGAAAGGTGGAACAGAGTCTGAAGAAAAGATCATCCAGTGACTACCCCACCTAGGTATCCATCCTACAAACAGTTACAAAACCCAGACACTATTGTGGATGCTCACAAGTGCTGGCTGACCAGAGCCAGAGCTGTCACCTGGGAGGATCTCCTAGTGCATGACAAATACAGAGGGGGACACTCTCAGCCAACCATTGAACTGAGCACAGGGTTTCCAATGGGGGAGCTAGAGAAAGGACCCAAGGAGCTGAGGGGGTTTGCAGCACCACAGGAGGAAGAACAATATGTCCCAGAGCTCCCAGGGACAAAACCATCAACCAAAGAGTACACATGGAGTTTCCCATGGCTCTAGACACATAGGCAGCAGAGGATGGTCTTGTTAGACACCAAAGGGAGGAGAGGCCCTTGGTCCTGGGAAGACTTGATGCTGTACTGTAGAGGAATACCAGGACAGGGAAGCGGGGGAGGGTTAATTGGGGAAGGGGAGATAATTTATGGGGTTTTCGGGAGAGAGGGGAACCATAAGGGGACAACATTTGAAAGATAAATAGAGAATATACCTAATTAAAAAAAAATACGTCAGAAAAAAAAAGAAAATGTCCATCCCACCAAAAGCAATCTACAGTTTCAATGCAATACCCATCAAATTTCCAACAAAATTCTACAGACATGGAAAGAGCAATTCTCAACTTCATATGGAAAAACAAAACAAAACAACAACAAAAGGATAGCCAAAAGAATTTCCAACAATAAAAGAACTTGCAGGGGAGTTGCCATCTCTGATATCAAGCTATACTACAGAGCAATAGTGATAATAACTCAATAGTCTTGGTACAGAGACAGACAGTTCGATCAATGGAATAGAACCAAGGACCCATTAGTAAACCTGTTGTGGGAAATATTAAAAAAATGAATCAGCCAACTCTCCACAGGGCTGGACTAAGCTCCTGCTCTGACAACTCTCCAGCCATGCTGGGTCATCTCACTTGGGTCTCTCTGCCCACCAACATCTCTGATGGAGGACCCCTAAGTTCCTCTTGCTACCATGCAATGTCCCATGCATCCCACAGTCAGCCATCACATCACCCAGTTCCCTAGTTGAATTAACACACTAACGCTTATAGTTTAAACAATCAGATTTATGAATCAATAGAATCACAATTTATAAGATGCCAATACAATAATTTCAAAGCCACTTGATAATGATAAAAGCTTTATCCCAATATTTCTAACCTTGTGAAACCATAGCTACTTGTGGCTAGTAAATAATCTTCCTTCTCCTCCTACCCTAAGACACTCCCTTTCTCTGCAACACTTAGCTCCTCCTCCCTTTTCTCTGCCCAATCACAGACCTCCTCTTCACTAATGTAACTGGACAGGAAATCCTGCGACATGAGCCCTCATACCTACAGACACTTGATCTTTGACCAAAAAGCCAAAAACACAGTGGATAAAAAGAAATCATCTTCAATAAATGATACTGGTCTAACTGCTGGTCTATACATAGGAGAACAAAAACAGATCCGTATTCATCACCCTGCACAAAGCTCAAGTCCAAGTGGATCAAAGACCTCAACATACTACCACACAGACTGAATCTAATAGAAGAGAAAGTGGCAAAGAATCTCAAATTCATTGGCACAGGAGGAAATTTCCTGAACAGAACACCAATGGCTCAGGTTTTAAGAATAACAATTAATAAATGGGTCCTCATGAAACTGAAAAGCTTCTGTAAGACAAAAGACACCTTCAGTAGTCCAAATTGGCTACCAAGAGATTGGGGAAAAAAAAAACTTCACTAAACCTATATCTGATAGAGGGCTAATATCCAAAATATATAAAGAACTCAAGAAGTTAGCCTCCAAAATCCCAAAATTTCCAATTAAAAATGGGGTACAAAGCAAAACAGAATTCACAACAGAAGAATCTCTAATGGCCAAGAAACACTTAAATAAGTGTTCAAAGTCCTTGGTCACCAGGGAAATGTAAATCAAAACGACCCTGAGATTCCATCTTAAACCAATCAGAATGGAAAAGAGAAAACCCCAGTGACAGCACAAGCTGGTGAGGATATGGAGAAAGAGGAACACTCTTCCATTGCTATTAGGATTGCAAATTGGTATAACCACTCTTGAAATCAATCTGGTGGTTTCTCAGAAAATTGGAACTAGTTCTACCTGAAGGACCAGCTATATTACTTTTGGGCATATACCCAAAATACTCCCAACGATACCACAAGGTTACGCAATCCACTTTGTTCATAACAGCCTTATGTGTAATTGCCAAAAACTGGAAACAACCAAGATGTTCCTCAACCAAAGAATGAATACAGAAAATGTGGTTCACTTACACAGTGGAATACTATTCAGCTATTAAAAGCAAAGATATTATGAGTTTTGCAGGCAAATGGATGGAACTAGAAAATGTTATCCTGAGTAAGGGAACTCAGACCCAACAAGGATATTCATGGTATGTAGTTACTAATAAGTAGATATTAACCAAAGCACAGAATGCCTAGTATACAATCTACAGGCAATAAGAGTGACAAGAAGAAATGCCCAAGTTAGGAGGTTTAAATTCCATTTAGAAAAGGGAAGGTAATAATTACAAGGGAAGCAGAGGGTCGGTGGGAGCTGGAAGGGGGAGGGGAGGGTTGGGGGAAAAGGGGAACAGGATCAGACATAGTGGGTAGTGGACAGGAGATTATTCCAGGGGGCCAAGAGAATGAATAGAAATTAGCAGCCTCAGAAGTGGGAGGTGGTTGACCCTGTAGAAATTACTAGAGACCCTGGAGGTGAGAGACTCTCAGGAATCATTGAGGATGACCTTAGCCAAATTATCCATGATAGGAGAAAAGAAACTCTTAAAGTCCACCTCCAGTACATAGACAAGGCCTCAAGTGAATGGAAAGGGATATTAACCAATAGTCAATTCCTGACCCAAAATTGTTCCTGTGTAAAAGAATTGCAGGAAAAGAAATGGAGAAGTGACTGAAGGAAATATGGTCCAATGACCAGCTCAACTTGGTATCCATTTCCTGGGGGACACCAAGGCTTGACACTACTATGCTATAATGTGCTTACAGGTGGGAGCTTGGTGTGGTTGTCCCATGAGAGGGCCTACTAGCAGCTGACTCAGGCAGAAGCAGATAGTTACACCTACCCATTGGACTGAACTCAAGGACTCTTTCGGTTGAATTAAGGAAAGGATTCAAGAAACTGAAAGGGAGAGTGTCGCTTAGAGGAAGACCAACAATCTCAACCAACCCAGGCAGTGGGAGCTCCCAAAGACTGATACACCAACCAGGAGCATACAGGGGCTGGACCGAGGCCCAAGAGTACTGCCTGCTCAGGCCTCAATGGGAGAAGAGCTTAATCCTGGTGGGACTTGATGCCCCAGAGAAGGGGGAGGCCCGGAAGGGTGGCACACACTCTCAGAGGCAAGGAAGGGAAAGTATGGGATGAGGAACTGTGTGTGTGGGAGGGGTGACTAAGGGGGCAACAACTGGAATGTAAATAAATAAATAATTTTTTAAATTTTTAATTTTTTAAAAAATTATTTACTTTATTTCACATCATTTCTTTATTCTATTTCTTTCTTCGCATAGTTCCCTTCTTTCTCTCTTTTAAACTAAACGAGTCTTTTTTCATTAACTGTTGACTTACATTTTTTACCTGCACACTACAACTACCCCAGCTTGTGTAATGTTACTTTGATGTATGTTTTTAGCCTACTATTTGATTATTGGAAAAAGAATCTAGAGAAGATTAATTTCCATTGCTCTCAACGTTCCTCACTTGCTCTTGGCTGTTTGTGAAGAGCTGAATGAACTGTTATCACTTTTTCTCATCTACTTTGCATACTTAGATCATGTTTAGGCAGTTCTTTCAGTGAAACATTTTAAGAATCAAACCTTTTAAGAGAAGGTAAAAATATTACTACTTTGCACTGTGGAACCTAATGGAGAAATGACTGCATTTTCACCAAATTTGCCAAAAGTATTTAGTCTTTATTGTGTATGCTTCACAGAATAATGCAGTGATAAACGCTGAAGTGAGTTTGGCAATGGACAATATGGACATGTTTTTACCACTCTAACCACAAGGTTATAAACACTTGAGAATTATAACTCACAAGGATAGTATAAACACATCACAGGTAGTTGATTCTAAGAAGCACATAGCATAGAAATGCACAATCAACCACAAGTTGAAATGATGGTCATCTTGGTTTCTATCTCTTGTTTTTTTTTTATTGGTTATTTTAGTTATTTGCATTTCAAATGTTATCCCCCTTTCCAGTTTTCCCGCCACAAACGCCCTATTCTCTTTCCCCTCCTCTTGCATCTATGAAGGTACTCCCCCACCCACCCTCACACTTCTGCTCAGTGCCTTAGCATTCCCTAAGTTTGATCTTTGGGTCATTGAGCCTCCACAGGTCAAGGGGCTCCCCTCCCATTGATTCCAGATAAGGTAATCCACTACTATACATGCAGATGGAGCCATGGGTCCCTCTATGTGTACTCTTTGGTTGGTGGTTTAGTCCCTGAGAGTTCAAGCAGAGGGAGTTTTGTTGGTTGATATTGTTGTTCTCCCAATGTGTTTGCAAACCCCTACAGCTCCTTCTGTCCTTACCCTAATTCCCACATTGGGGTCCCCATGCACAGTCAGACAGTTGGCTGCATGTATCCACATCTGTATTGGTCAGCCTCTGTGGGACTGTGGTGTGAGACAGTCTGTAGCTTGGTTGAGCAAGGCCACTCCGGAGACCCGATAGACAAGGGACAGAACCCGTGAGCTATGCTCCCAGACTGCTGACTCCTCAACTCCATAGTCCTGTGGCCATCAGTCACATGTAGCCATGCCCCAGGCCCCTAGTGTTCTGGCTGAACTCCACCTCTGCAGTCACCTGGCTACAGCTAGGCTTTCCCTGTCCCTTGGTTACCTGTTGCCAGGTAACCCAGCCCACTATAAAGGCTTCTTTCCCCTCCTTCCTCTCTCTCACCCCTCTCTGCCCTCTCTTATCTCCTCTCTCTCTCTCTCTCTCTCTCTCTCTCTCTCTCTCTCTCTCTCTCTCTCTCTCTCTCTCCCTCTCTCTTCTTTTCCCCTTTCCATGCGGTCATGGCCTTCCCTCATTTCTCTATCTTCTCTTTCTCTCTTTATTTCTCTATCTCCTTTCGTCTTTCTATATTCCTAATAATAAAGCATTAAAAATATGAACTGTCTCTTGTCAAAACCCGCCACTTAGAATCATGGAGCAGGCCTTAGCGTTTCTAGCCACCAGGGAAAGGATCGAGCAGATGCCTCTCAGCCAACCAAGCTTCTTTAACAGGTACCAGGGAGGTCCATGACAGTATAGCACCGCCTTCTGAGTGGGACCTCCATCCCCGCTAGCCAGACAGTCCCATGCTCCACAGGTAGTCCAGCACCTGCACTCCCTATCCCGGCGTGGTGCTGTGGGGTGTGCAGTCCTGCTGGTGTCTCCCTAACCCCTCATGCGGGCTTTGCCTGCTAGTGTTCCTCCTATGTAACTGCCACCCTCGTTCTCCTTTTTTCCCCACAACCCTCTGGCACAGCCTCTCAGGGAACAGCTATACTAGGCTCCTGTCAGCAAGCACTTCTTGGCATCAGCAATGGTGACTGAGTTTGGTGACTGCAGATGGGGTGGTCCCTAGGTAGGGCAGTCTCTGGATGGCCTTTTCTTCAGTCTCTGATCCTCACTTTGTCTCTGTAGCAGGGGAGCATGGTGAACTTGATGTAGGCACTAGAAAGTCCCAGATGCCAGGGACCAAAGAGGTTCCCAGGACTCAACTCAAAATACCCAACAATTGGGAGATAGAACCTATGGAGACCATATTCACGGTTGAGGTACTGGGGCACCCACCAACCTCAAAAATATCAATCCAGAATTCCTCCTGTCAAAAGGAAATGAATGGACAAAGAGTGGTCTCTATTTTTTGAAATATACTTTTAATTCTCGCAATATGATGGAATGCTTGTAATCAGAGTTTGAATCGTGTTGGTTATAACACATTCCTGTCCTTTATGCTAAATACTGTTAGTTTCTATACTTATAACTGACATTTCCTGTCATATTATGATTGTTCATAAAAGGTTTTATTAAATTTATACATTTTCTTATGCAAAAATGTGCTCAATAATTTTTTAATTTAATATGTAAGTATTAAAGTCCCAACAAATTTTCAAGTGAATAATATCTCCAGACATTAAACACTTTACTAATTCACTGAAAAATAATTTCTGTATAAGACATCTATTACAGATTAGAAACTATCCTAAGAATGGGAAGCAAAATTAGACTATAAGTATTTTCTGAGTATAGAAATTTCATTTTATGTGGTAAAGCATTTATAAGCTTAAATCTATATAGATTATTATCAGAGCATACCTCCCAACTATGTAGTTATTATTTAACTTTGTGATGAATATCAGATGAAAAGATTATTTATGGATCACAGACAGTACAAAGTGTTATTAAATCCCAAGTCGCTCTGTTTGTTCATTCTAAGAAGCATATGTCATAGAATTCTCCACAATCAACCACAAGTTGAGTTGATAGTCATCTTGGTCTCTATTTCTTAAGTATGCTTTTAATTTTTCAGTATTTTTTCATTGTTCAGTTTTTTCTTCCTTTTACACTTGTGTTTTATATGAAAGTTCTTTTTAGAATTTTCAATTCCAAATATTCTTTTGATAAACTTTACAAATTTTGGCTGTTTTTCTGTAATGAAACAAACAGCAAGAACAACAAGAATTCTGTTATCAGCTGAGTTGAATTGTGGGATAGGAATCATGTTAAATACAATATAGAGTAATAACATAATTTCCAGAATTATTCAACATAGTCAAATATGTTTCTTTAGAAATAGTATGTCTCATATATTACTGACAAAGGATCCTTGAAATAAGCCTAGGCTGTTGGCTATTTTAGCATATTTAAGTGCTGGAATAATTTTATCATTAAGTTGCTTTTTCTTACTGGAAGAGAAAACAATTGTGTTTCAAAATCAAATGCATAGACTATTAAATGTGCTACTTAAATCTGAAAATAGGGATTTAAAGAAAAGGTGAGTTTTGTTTTTGAGGACTGAAATCCAGTTAAGTGTTAGACAGGAGGCATCTGCGAAACCAAATGTACTTTTAAAATAATTACAAATGTGTCATGTATGAAAAATGAAATGTTTGTCAGAACTGAGTACCCCACCTTCTGACACAAATTCAAGCTATACAGAAGACTTTCCAAACCAAGCTAACAATTGTTGCCTGGAACTTCATGCACTATTCCTGTTTTCTCAAAAACTTTTTACCTTCCCCTTCGCACCTGCTGCTCCCCTCTCACTTCTAGCCACTTCTGAGAAGTGTTCCTGATAGCTGTGCCAGCCTACTATCTAAGTAGGTAGAAAACACTAATTCTCCTGACAGGCGGGAGTGAAGGGGGGTTGGGGGGGAGTGTGGTCTCAGCATTGACATCTACATTCCACTAAATCTTTGGTGGATTTTTTCAGATAATATTTTCATTTTAAAAACATCTGATTTCCTTACATGTTGAAATATGAAAGAGATAAATAAATTCAAATGAAATAAGATAAATGCTCACAGAAAAATAAGTTATGAAATATTTTGTATCTTTTCATTGCTAAGTTATATGGCAAACAGGAACTTATGTTGTAACTGTGAAGTCTGAATAGATACACAGGTTTTTGACATTATTCTAAACAACACCCAAATATAAATAGAAAACAAATCTTGAAATACTATTTTTTCCTAGGTTTTAGGTTGTTATCACTTTGATGTAATTGGTACTTGATATTTGAGTCAATGACCTGTGTGCCGAACATTATTCTTTTCACACTCTCCTGATGTTCCAAACGGTTGTCTAGATCAGGAGATCAGTAATTGATCTTAATAATGTGGCTGTATACTTAGCCCTTGAACAGCAAACAGAAGTCCCCATATTTCTATTCAAACCCTCGAGTATGGACCATGGGCAGTGAGTGGGATGACAACTCCATGCTTCATGGATCAAGCAATACTTGCTGAGCTGAACTCTTTTAATGAGATTATTGGGAAGCATAATGGAGGCTATGGCAATGTGCCAACTGAGGAGTCGATGGGAAAGGAATAAGAGGGATAATGAGTTATGTGGAGAAAAGAGCAGGTGGGCCAAGAAAATTGGACACCACGAGGACTCTGGAAAATCAAGGGATTGAATTATAGCTGTAAGGGAATGTCTAATGGGAATCACTGATGTGTTTTATACCCAAGAGTGTGAAAGTCACTTTATGCATTTTATTTTTGATAATTAAGAGTAATTTATAGGCTTGACACCTTCCCAGTTTCAAGTGGCAAACCTCCAGATCTTCTTGTACTGGCAGGCTGCAATTTGAAGGAGAAACAGACAAAATGCCTAAGTTATTGCTATCAAATAAATATTCTGTTAAATGACTTTATTTCATTTTTTCTGTTAATTAACTTAGTTGTTTTTAGGAGTGTGTACCAACATATTTGTTTCTAAGAGTTCACATTTGGTGGAAATTTCTGCTTAGATATTAGATTAAGAAATAATGTTTGAGAAGTAGAGAATGTAAGTCTTGAACAATAACTAGGGACCATCTCTTTCTATTTATAGCCCCTAGATGTTAAAATATATAGGTCACCTGAGGATATTAGCACTGTTTCTCTTTTAATTACTATTTTTTTCAATTTTTGACCTTGTCAAACTATGATACCTTCACTTATTCAAAAACTAAATTTTTGTAATTTTTAAGTTGATTAATTAGGTTTCCTTACATTTAGAAGAACAGATTAAGAAGGTGATGGGAATGATAACAGGACTCAAAAATAAAACTTGTTAACTGATATAAAGGAAAATCAAGGCTTGTAGGGTAAAAGACAAAGTTACCAGCATGAAGGGGGAGTCTCTAATTGTTTATCTTAAATAACATATTTGACCTTGACATATAATTCCTGCTTCTACAGTGCACTGAAAGTCCAGGTGAACAGCTTTATTTCCATGAGATTTATTTGATATTCTTTTAAGATAATAATTACATGGCTGAAAACATGGTTTAGTTGGAAAATCTATTGCTGCACAACGATTAGGAAGTGTATTCAAATCATCAGAACATATATGAAAGATAGGCAAGGTGGATCTTGATGCACGATGACCAGAAAAATGTAATGAAGACAGAAGAATTTCTAGAAGCTCTCAGGCTCCCTAGCTAGAATGATTCAGTTAGCCACAAGAATAGATACTCTCAAACAATTCAATAGTGAAGAGCCAAGAAGTGAGATTTTACTCTGACCTCTACACACCCGGGTTGTGTACATGCTCACACTACTGCATACAACAAACATAGTCATACCAACAGAACTAAATAAAATGAAGATTATACTTATCTCGTGGATATGTTACTTGTGGAACTCACTTCATCCAGCCACTATTCCATATCCAATGCTCCTTTTTCTGTTCTTGGACTTGCCTATATCAATCCCAAGGAATATTTGATGGGATAATGTCTTGCAAAAGAAATACCTAGGAGAACATCTTGAAAATATTATCTCTGTTTTGATACACACATGCATATATAATTATATAATATTATAATTACACGATATTATTAATACATCATAATTATATAATAAATATATAATTTAATATATATGTATTAAATTATGTTTCTGTGCATCTGTGGGTATGTGAGTTTGCACACATTTGTTTGGGTACCTATTAATTCAAGAAGATAGTGTGGGAAAACATGGAAGTGGAGACATTTGTAGGGGTGAGCTGCCCAGCATGGATGCTGGGAGTATAACTCATGTGTCCTCTGGAAAAACAGCAAATGTTCTTCATGGTTAAGTTATCACCACAGTACTAAAATGTTAGCACTGTTAACTGTGACCCATGTTTTCAATGAACTTTGCAGTCAATCAAAAAAAATGTATCATGTTACAATAAACACTGCACATTATCCAAAGTTCAACTGATGCTGTTACTGATATCTGTGACTTTCTGGATGTCTTTATTACATAAATGTGCTCCTTATAAAGTACTAAAATGTGGCATCATATCTTATTTCTAGGCATTAGAGTATATTAATGAAAGTATTTTTGCAATAATACACGAGAAAGATACAATCAACTATGACAATTAAGCCAATTAAAAGTATGAGTTATTCATTGGTTGATAACCAAGAGTAGGCCCATGCCTCAGAGTCAAGGTTCATGCCTTCATGCTGAAGCTCAAGGGTACAGAAGTTTTAAAGGCAATACCAACAAATATCGTACGTAAAAGTTACATTAGGGTCAGAGTAACCTTAACGCATTTGTTCCTGATAGCACATAGTAATGATTTAGGACACAACATGTAACTATTTTGACATACCTTTTCCTTTCTTTTTCTTTTTCTCTTTTTTGTTTGTTTGTTTTGTTTTAGGTTAAGTTCACATAAACACTAGATCTTTGGCTTACGACTAGAACATTGGAATATCAAATGTGCTGTTAAGACAGACATGACTGTTGAGAAGTTGGAGGGCTGTCCAAGCAAACACTAAAGGAGTGAAGGTGAGATCACATTACCTTAGTCACTTCAGTTTTAATTGTCATTTAGTGAAGTCAGAAATCCATATTCTTATTAAACAACACCAGCAAAAAGAAAATATAATAATAGAGGAAATGAGACATTCCTCGGTAATTACAAATTTGAAACATTATGTATCTGGGAAAAATGAAGGCTATGTAGAGAAGTTTTCACAAATGATGGTGTTTAAATTTTTCCTTCATTATTCATTTTTGAAATATCTTTATTATATTGCCTTGAATTATATTTCTCATCATATATAATTTGAGTATTATATTTACAGTACAAGTGTATGTTATATTAAAATATCAGTTCATCCTGCTTACTACTAAATAAGAATCACATTTGAATTACTTTATTGCATGATATTTCATTGTAAAAGAACATTTCTTTCATTTTTTCTAAGGGTAAAAAAACACTCATTTTCTATAAAGGCAGTGTTTGGTCATCCCATTTTGGTCTGAATATAACAATTCAAGGCTATGATTCACTCATATATTTGGATTCATCACAATTTACTCAAACTTAATTTCATGCATTTTCAGGATTTTTACGTTAACTCTAAATTTAATATTCTAAAACTTATACTATGTAATTACTGACATTGTATTCTCAAACACTGGCATTATTTTTTTAGTCACTTGAAATAATTAAAAATATATTTGACAGCATTCCATATAGTAATGTGCTTCTAGACAAGCAACATATAACCTTGAAAAATGCTTAAAATTCACATTAAATAGATTTAATTAAACATATAACACATTATTTTCTGGTTTATTAACTTATTAAGCACACTTATAGCAAGTATATTACATTTTTCTCCAATGATTCAAAACTGTACAAATTATTAATTAAAAAAAATCATTCACCATGCCATTATTTCCATACACTCATAGCATACAGGCATTTAAGTATACATATGTAAAAATAAGATATTAATATTGATCTGTCAATAGTGTATAATCAATATGAATAAACCAGAAAACTATTATGCAATATATATATCACTAAAAACTGAGATGAAAACTGAGCATTTAATCAAGTCAATTTGTCAGTAGCCATATTCTGCATAGAAGTCGGAGGCAGTAAGAGTCAGTAACAGATGGCCAGACTTTGACTCAGGCAGTAAAAATCGATAACAGATGGCCAGGGATAGTCCAAGCAAAGCATTTAATTCTCCCAGAAGTGCTTCTGGTTTGCACAATGTATAAACTGACTTAGTTGTTTTTCTGAAAACTTACTCAACAGAATTATTTTACAATTCTATAAGTAAACTGGATAGCACAGGAGTAGTTTATTTACCTACTTGATCATATCCTGAACAAAGGAAGCATCTGTAATCTCCCTGGATGTTGTATCTGTAACCTAGGCAACTGTCTTCCAATTACAGACCAGAATGCTGTGAATTTATTCATTAGGTAAATCATTAACCAAATGAAAACAAAAATAAATTCCTGACTCAAAGTTTGCAAATTTGTGAGACATGCAAGCAAGACAACGGAATTATAATAGATTCATTTATGAAATAGTACTTAGTCTTTAGCAATATTATTTCAAAATGTAATATTGCCAAAGGCCACATGAGGCAACCATAAGTGTAATTGGATCCAAATAGGAACAAAAAAGAAAGGCAACAATTAAATTAAGGTCATAAAGAGAATTCTGATGAATGCAGAAATTTAAAAAAAAAAGCAATTAATGAGATATTCAAATTTTTAGAAGTTTGTCTAGAATACTCAGAGGTCACCAACAGTCTGCTTGTACATGCATTTGACACATGGTAAAATGGTGTTTTTATTTTGAAACATTTATTTATTTTGTGGTGTGTGTGTGTGTGTGTGTGTGTGTGTGTGTTTGTAAACATGCCACAGTTTGAGTGCAGAAGTGAAAGAACGACCTGCAGAAATCAGTTTCTCCTACCTCTTGAGTTCCAGATTAAATGTAGGTCATTAGAATCGAAGACATTGCTTTTACCCACTGAACCATTTGCTGTCTCCTCAATTGTATTTTACTACTGGAAATAATGAATTTCATTAATTGATGTGAAATAATATTAAAAATTGGATTAGTAGTACTAGGGAAAAAATGTAGTATTATCCATCCCAGTCTGTTTTCGTTTCACAAAAAAAGCAAGTCAGTGTTTAACCTGAGATGTCTAGAAGAACAAATGGAAGAATGTGCAGGAGATAAAACAGGGCATTTTTAAAAATAATATATTTCTCAAAGCAAGCTAACTCTTGGTTCAGTTTGTGTTTTAGTCAAATGCAAACATGAGAAATAAAGATTTGCATGCTAAAAGGAACGTAATTTGTTGTTGATCTTGGAGATCTGATATTTAGTTTTCATATCCAGAAAAGAATTAGAGCAACCACCAGAATAAACCTAATGACCTTCAAAAATAAACCTTCCTTTTAAATTCTTCTAAATAGGAAACCATAAACTAAGTATGTAACATGGTGATGGCATTTGAAGACAACACTTATAACTGCATCTCCCCCTTGCAGTATGGTCTTTTTTCTCTCTAGCTATTCATAGTTTTTCAAATGTATGGAGTATTGAGCTAGTTCCTTTTTTGTTCAAAAAGAAATTGTGTTTCTTTCTTATCTCTCTTCATACTTCATTTTCTCTCATGATATAGGAAAATATAGTCTTTAAGAAACTTGCAAAAATTTCTGATGATTTTGTTACAGAGACCACCATCCTTTAGTCTTTATCCTTTATATTTTCAGAGAATGCCATCACTGTTTGTTTTTTTTTCAAACAAGCAACTTGAAGAACAAGCAAACCCTGCTGTGATATAGCCTAGAAGGCAGAGAATTTAAATGATTACTGTTTAAGATACAACGAGAACTTATTTAAACCTTAATAATAGGTAAGAGCAATTTTGTAATATAAATTCTCAATAAAATGTATAGATACATGATCCTGGATCTTTATTTTCTATTTGAGAGCCCAAGATTAACATTCTAGATTATGAGTACATTTGTGCAAATAAATTTCAATGAGGTGTAGCACTTCAACCCATTTTGGATTACACTGTAATTTTACTGCTTCCTCATAGACAAGGAGATGAATAGTCAATATACGAAATTAGTTTATTTCCTTATGCATGTCAGCAAAATAACTAATTTCTTGGTTGTGGAACTTTTGTCCCTATTTCCCTGACTATGGTCTCTATGGAGGTTGTGTCAAGTTCAAAACTTACTTCAGGAGGGCTTTATGAGACACATCTCATGGACATGACCTTTTTGCTTTCTTGCAAATCAATGGGGAAATATCTATTTATTCTTCATATTGCTAAATAGCATCACGATGTGGTCAAACCTATCCAGAAAAATCCCTTTTCAATTGATTCAATAAATTTTATACCTCTATTCCACATGCAAAACCTCATGTTATTGTTTTTAACAAGCTTTGCTTGCAATAACGGAATCAGGTACACTGAGAACCTTGAACTGCAATTATTCTGTTATGGTAATGCAAGCATGGCATCCAAAGATCAAAGTGTAGGCAATCAACATCACAGTATAAATCCTAATGTGAGCACCTTACAATATCCTCACATGAAAGGGAAAACTATGGTTACATGGAATTTACAAAAAGTAGATATTTACAGAATTCTCCTCTGACTTGGACGTCACTTTGCAATTTCATAAATACCAAATTATGACCCAAGATATGAGTCATCAGTGAACGGCGATTTCCAAATGAGTTTTTAGTAAAATGCTTATTTTTCTGATCATCTCTACCTCTGTTTCCTTAACCAATGTTTACATGGTATAAATATTATTTTCTTTTTATCGATGTATTAATCAAATGTGTTCTCTATTTTGCAAAAAGCCACATTAATATTTTTCCAACATTTGGTTATTTTTCCCACTTAGGCAGTTATAGTGTCCATAAAAGTCACAACGTAAGATTGTCAGTGATGCAGTTTTTGTTCACTTTCTAAGCACTGACTCTGTCTTCATACTATAGTTTATATTTAAATAATATGAATCTTGAGTATTTTCCTCTTTGTGACTTCTCATATTTATATATCCCCCTTTCTGAAATATTTCCAAATGTACATTCTGTTATGTTTAAGCCCTGGCCCTCAGTACATGTGGATGTCAGACTTTTTGGAGGTAAGTTATATAGAGGCATTTTGGGCTCAAAATGTACCATAATTGTTTGAAGTACATAATAAATCTGGTAACTGCAACTTTAATAAGGAAAAGAAACATTCACCAGGATTGAACAATATGTGTCCATGCATATAGAGACTGGAAGACACAATAAAAAGCTGAAATGCACACTGGATTTCAGAGAAACATCATAGAATATGAAAATATAAGGAATGGCTATTGTTTACAGACTTCAGGGGTGAAATGGTCCTGAAACCTCATACATATTTGGTGCCCAAGTGAGGATGCCTCAGTCACACTTGGGAGGGAGAAAAAAGCAATCACAAGGGGAAGGGAGTGAGGGGCATGGGAGAGAAAGGGAGTGGGAGTGGGAGAGGGGAGCATGATCTGGTATTGGATGAGGGAAAAGGACTGATGCCCTGAAGGCCAGCAGAAAGAATAGAAACAGGCAACATCAGGAGGCAGGAGATCTGGAGGACTCTCCAGAATGCACCAGAGACCTGGGAGGTGAAAGACTCTCAGGATTCAAAGGGCGAAACCTTAGATGAAATGCCTTACACTGGGAAAAGGTAACTTGTAGAGCCCACCTCCAGCAGAAAGACAGGGCATCAAGTGAGGGATGGGGATGTCATCCCACAGTCACAACTCAGACCCATAATTGTTCCTGTCTGAAAGAACTGCAGGGATAGAAATGGAGAGGAACCTGAAGAAAAGAATGTCCACCAACAGGCCCAAAGTGAAATCCAGTTCAAGGGGATGACCCAAGGACTGACAGTATTACTGAGGTTATGGAGCACTCACAAAAAGGGACCTATCATGACTGCCCTCTGAAAGACCCAACAAGAGGCTGAAAGAGTCAGATGCAGATATTTGTACCCAGCCAATGGACAGAAGCTGCTGACCCATGTGGTTGAATTAGGGGAAAGCTGGAAGAAGCTGAGGAGGAGGGTGATCCTGTAGGAGGACCAACAGTCTCAGGACCCCTGAGATCTCTCAGGCACTAGATGACCAACCAGGCAGCATACACCAGCTGATACGAGGCACTCAACTCATATACAGCAGAGGGGAATAAAATCTGAAGTTATAAATAAATAAATAAATAAATAATTAAAAAATCATTAAGTTGTACTTCATTGTACAGTAGTAGCACTAGCAACCTAATATTTATAAAAGCTTCCTATTGATTTTAAAAATAAATATTTCTGTGTCTTTCATAGTAGTTGTTTTAGAGCATTTTGTATTTTGAAAAAGCACTTATCATCTATACTAGCAATAAAAAGTGAGATACGGCACTTATTACCTAGCATATTTTTAGTCAGTTCTACTGGTGGGCTACAAGTTCAATGACTCTTTGAATTGTTTTGATGAAAAAAAGGTGAGAGAATAGGTAAAGAAGGCAGGACAGAATTATCAGATACTTTTTTAGGGGGTGGGGAGTGGAAACAGTGTTTCCCTGTATAGCCCTGGCTGTCTTGGAACTCACTCTGTAAACCAGGCTGGCTTCAAATTCAGAAATCCACATGCCTCTGCCTCCAAATTGCAGAAATGAATACACACTCCTATGGTCATTTGATCTTTGACAAAGGAGCTAAAACCATCTAGTAGAAAAAAGATAGCCTTTTCAACAAATGGTGCTGGCTCAACTGGAGGTCAACATGCAGAAGAATGCAAATTGACCCATTCTTATCTCCTTGCACTAAGCTCAATTCCAAGTGGATAAAGGACCTCCACATAAAACCAGACACACTGAAACTAATAGAAAGGAAACTAGGGAAGAACCTTGAACATATGGGCACAGGGGAGAATTTCCTGAATAGAACTCCAATAGCTTATGCTCTAAGATCAAGAATTGTCCCAGAATTTTAGAACGATAAGGGACCAAGCTAGTAGACTGGCTGCCTGAGGGTATAACAGGCAATTGGTTTTATATATATATATATATTTTTTTTTTTGAAATGGGACCTCATTAAATTGCAAAGTTTTTGCAAGGCAAAAGACACTGTCAAAAAGACAAAATGGCAACCAACTAACTGGGAAATGATCATTACCAACCCTACATCCAACAGAGGGCTAATATCCAATATATACAAAGAACTCAAGAGGTTAAACTCCAGAGAGGCAAGTAACCCTATTAAAAATGGGGTACAGAGCTAAACAAAGAGTTCTCACCTGAAGAATATCTAATGGCTGAGAAGCACCTAAAGAGATGTTCATCATCCTTAGTCATTAGGGAAATGCAAATCAAAACAACCCTGAGATTCCATCTCACACCAGTCAGAATGGCTAAGATCAAAAACACAGGAGACAGCAGTTGTTGGTGAGGATGTGGAGAAAGAGGAACACTCCTCCACTGCTGGTGGGATTGCAAGCTGGTACAACCACTCTGGAAAGCAGTTTGGCGGTTCCTCAGAAAACTGGGCATGACACTCCCGGAGGATCCGGCTATACCACTCCTGGGCATATACCCAGAGGCTTTACCTGCATGCAATAAGGACACATGCTCCACTATGTTCATAGCAGCCTTATTTATAATAGCCAGAAGCTGGAAAGAACCCAGATGTCCCTCAATGGAGGAATGGATTCAGAAGATGTGGTATATTTACACAATGGAATACTACTCTGCAATTAAAAACAATGAATTCACGAAATTCCTAGGCAAATGGTCAGAACTGGAAAATATCATCCTTAGTGAAGTAACCCAATCACAAAAGAACACACATGGTATGCAGTCACTGATAAGGGGATATTAACCCAGAATCTCGGAATACCCTAGACACAATTCGCATATCAATAGATTTCTAAGAAGATGGAAGGAGAGACCCCTGGTCCTGGAAAGACTGGATGTAGGGGAATGCCAGGACAGAGAAGCGAGAGGGGGTTGAATGGGGAAAAGAGGGAGGGAAGGGGGCTTATGGGACTTTCGGGGAGGGAGGATACTGGAAAGGGGAAATGATTTTGAATGTAAATAAAAAATAAACTTAGAAAATAAAATTAAAAAAAATAATAAAATAAAATTCTGGGACAGAGTCCAGTGGGGGGGTCCTAGCTGGAAAGTCTGAATTAAAGACCTTGAAGCCAGGCACCCTGAATATAGCCCAGTCTCCAATGGGTATCCTCCATTGCTTAACAGGTAACGTCAAAATAAAATTAGGTAGCACTGCAACTTTCTCCAGTCCCCCCCGCCACTTTGTGTTCACATCCATTAAAAATGTTGCACACTCTCTTTTCTGAGACAAGGTTAAGATCCTGACCTTTTTAAAGTTTTTGTCTCTGAAATGAGCTTTCTCAGTGTCCAATGTGCACAATCGCATTTGAATGTTTCTATTCAAGGGAAATAAACCATTCTTCAAGATAAAAAGACTCTTAGAATCATATTTTAAATACTGTTTGAAATCATAAACACATTTTACTTAACCACAGGTCATCATCTGTCGTTGTGAGGTGTTGAATTTTAGTAGTTTTAATATGTTTAATTGCATGTGTCAGTCATTTCTTATCTTCACTGACATTTGAATGTAAGCTAGCTTTGGGAGGCTCCATTTATTCCCACTTAGAAGAAGTGGTGAGACTAACTAAGCCCATTGCAGTCTCAACTGAGATTTGAATGTGAAACCTTCAAAAAGAGTGTATAAATAGTAATTCAAGGAAGTGACTTAGGAAAAATCACCTTCACGTTTTTTTCATTGACAAAATTTTGAATTTCAAATGGAAATAAAGTTCATTCATGACATCCTCTTGTGATAATAATGTTTTATTTTAATGGTACAGTACCTAGACAGCAAATGTCAAGTTAGACAACTATACTTTTGGTACTTTGTAAGAAATGTATTCATGAATATAATTATACTTTTCCAATGATTATATGTTAAGCAAGAAATCTGACTACCGAAAGGAAATGCAGGAAAGCACCTCAGTGAAAAGATCGATTTTCTTTTTTTTTTTTTAATCTTTTTAAAAATTCATTATTTGAGAATTTCATAGAGTGGTTTTCATCTTCCTTTTTCCTGTCCTCCTGTTCTACCCAGATCCTTCACCCTCCTTAACCACCTATCTTTATGTTTTTCTTCCTTATAAAAAGAATAAGAATAAAAGCATGCAATGAAACAAAACAACAAAACCAAACATGGAGTATGATTTGTGTTGGCTATTTACTCCTGAGCCTGGAGTCTGCTCTGCAGGGCAATTCATATACTCAGTTCAGCAATGCTAAAAACAAAACAAAACAAAACTGTTTTATCCTTCCCCACCAAAGATCATTTAGAATAGTGTCTTGGAAAGGGGTGGGATCTTATTCCCATAATTTCTTCTTCCCACTTGTTAGGGTCTCTGGCTTGAATGTTTTAACAAAAGCCTTGTGCATAGAATATGACTTTCACATTCTCTGTGAAACTTCATGAGTGTGATGGTTTGAATATGCTTGGCTCAGGAAGTAGCACTATTAGGAGGTGTGTCCTTGTTGGAGTAGGTGTAGCCTTGTTGAAAGAAGTGTGTCTTTGTAAGTGTAGGCTTTAAGTCCCTCATCCTAGCTGCCTGGAAGCCAGTCTTCTGTTTATCTTCAGAACTAGGTATAGAACTCTCAGCTCTTCTACACCATGCCAGTCTGGACACTGCCATGCTCCTGTCTTGTTGATAGTAGACTAAACTTCTAAACCTGTAAGCCAGCCTCAATTAAATGTTGTCCTCATACGAGTTGCCTTGGTCATGATGTCTGTTCACAGCAGTAAACCCCTAAGACAATGAGCATTGTCTCTATTGTGTCTGCAAATGCTGTTTCATTAAAATTACTAAACAACTGCGGTGCTTACCTTTTTTCTGCCCCCTTGTTTCTCATAGATCTGAGACGTGAGTGAACAAGTATGAATCTCACATTTTTAATTATTATTGTGCAATATAGCAATACCAATTAATAAAATGTGTGCTCAATTATCTTTTCTCAGGAAAGAAATAAAAAGAATAAACACTCAAAATGTTACCTAAAAGATTGCATTTATTAAACTGTATTTGAGAGGATTATGGAAAGATGCTATGGGAAGTAAAAGACAAACTCAGTGACAGAATTCATAAATATTATGGAATCCAAATAGTAACACTTTCAATGTCTATGAGGGAGATGGGATAATAAACTGTTCTGAAAATTGTGAATTCTGCTTGGGACACTAAAGCAACTGCATATTCATCAACCTCAGCTTTAATGAAGATGGAGAATGTCAAGTTGCTTTGAAAGTCAAGGTGGAGAAAAAGCCCTTTCTTGTAAAGATTCCACACTTTGGGTTTAATTTTTTTTGGTAATATAATCTCAAAAATTTAAACCCCAAAACCTGTATGTGTGTGTGTGTGTGTGTGTGTGTGTGTGTGTCTATTTGTGTGTCTGTGTACGTATATCATTGTATATCCATTTCTGAGTGAACTGATTTCTGAGTGAACTGATTTCTGAGAACATTCAGGATTCACTACCATTTTTGCCATCCTCACTTCAAATATTACCACAAAGAAAATTATAAAGTATAACCAGGAAAAACCCAATCACTCAGTCATTACAAAGCAAAGAGATAGATATCCTGCCAAAACCAATAACAATACCAAAGCAAACTCTGAGGGGTATAATTTGATTCCTAGATACTGTAATATAATTTCTGTTAAAAAAATAAGAAAATTACAAAATAAACATGATACAGGAATTTTGTACCATTAAGAAGAAAAGGAAATATTACTCCTAAAAAAGTTTACATGTAGTTCTATTATAAAAAGACCTAAAAGCAAAATCTGCTTGAAGATCTAAATGGATATATAATGATTGCCAGAATGATGTTGATAGACAAAAGAAATCAATCAAAAGTTTTAAAACATAAAAGTAAACTTAAAACAAATTACTGACTTAAATTTTTACCATAACTGATCTGTACTAAAACCATTAAGTTACATAGAAGACAGACTTTAACAAAAACAAACTATAACATTTGAGACAGCGCAGTGGAAAATAGTATGTATGGTACATCGTATGTATGGTAAGTTTTCACCAAAGTACATGGAGTCTTAAAGAACTCAATGGCATTAAAAGACAATAAAACATTCATTAAAGCTAGGTTGGTGTCCAAAGCTCCTCTTCCAATCTAATCACAAATCTCTTCACCTACAATCTGTTCTGTCTTTAAGATGTACAGGGTCAGTGGTGTCGCAGCATATGTGGAAGTGGCCAAACAATGCTTTATTTAAGATTATGGAGATCATTGTCAGCTCTACCTTATCTCTATCCCTGGACTTATTGGAACAGTAAATTTGATGAACAGTAGAACACATAAGTTGCCTTAAAAGGGATCATTACTTCTTTTTAAAGTTCTGAGTTAGATGACTTGAAGTCTTCAAAAATTGAGTGATAATATCTACTTATAAGAACAGACAAAAGGCTAAATTTTTAACCTTATAAATAAGCTAAATAATAAAAATTTTCTAATCTATATTAAAAAAACAAGTATGAGGGTAACCCTAGGTATAAGAGCCCATGCTCAACACTACCTGGATGGGCAGGAACAGGAGACTCGATAAATCAGAGACCTAGGGCAAAACCAAACACAGATGGCAGAGAAACCATCAAACCACAAAACAAAAACAAACAAACAAAAAAAATCAATGAAATGATTTTTATTCTGCTATAAATTGGTGCCTTATTCATTCATCACCAGAGGCTTCATTCAGCAGCAAATGCAAATGGGTTCAGAGACCTACAAAAAAACTATGCAGAGGCAGATCATCTGAATTAGAGTTCTCCATAAAGTCCTTTTACTCTAAGATCAGAGTATACTGCTGAAGAGGAAGAGAGAAGACTGTAGAAGTCAGAAGGGATAGAGGATACCAACTGAACATGTCCCATAGTCAGGTTTTCTTCAATCAAGAGAATCAATTAAGCAGGGCTCACAGTGGCTCACACAGTCTAAAATGGCAAGTACTGGGCTTGAAATGGCCCTGCTTGGTCGGCATAGATTTCTATGGGACTCTTAATCCTGAACACTGGAAGAAGGTGTATCTCTCTATTTTACCTGTCTCTGAGATTATTTTCCCCCTATTAGGTTGTCTTGTCCAGCTTTTGCCTTGTCCTATCTTATCTTGTTTTGTCCTGTTGTCTATCAAGACTTGCCCTTCTCTGAAGAGCAGAGGGGGTTAGTGGGGTAGATGTGGAGATGGGAAGAGAAGGTAGGGGGAGGTAGGAGATCATAAAAAGAAGATACAGACACAGTAATATACTCCAGAAAATAATAGATAAAGCATTTTCAAATTTGATAAATCGTATAAGCATCCAACAAAGATGCCAACATCAAAATGCATCATGGTCCCAACTGAGGTTAAGAATACTTATTGCTCTTGCAGAGGACTCAGACTCAATTTTCAGTACCCTCATGGTGACTTACAACCATTGCTAACTGCAGATTCAGATAATTCAGTGCTCTCTTCTGGACTCTGAATGCATCAGGCACACATGTAATGCACACACTTAGAAAAAAGCAAAATTGTAAGACACAGGAACCCTAAACATAGAGTCAACATCTGACAACTTCAGCTACCATCCATCCCCAGATCCAGGGCTTTGAGAAGGTCCACCCAAATACCTATTCCATCTACGTGATGCTAGAGCACATGAAGAGCCTGGTCCTCTAGAAACAGATATATAGAATCTTCATGACTCTGGGCAACAACAGGATATCCAAGAGGAGTCTCTACAAAGTTCCAGTATTGACAGTGTGACAGAAACCAGAGGACTTGAACAAGACCAAAGTTTCATTGCAATAAACATTGTCATTTGAAACCATTTGTGTAAAAAGGTATACTGTGTGACACACTTCATGCTTCAGCAGAGGGCTATGTTAATATCCACAGGCCATACTGTCCCTAGAGACCAAGTGGAAGTCCTTGCCATATGCTGGTGTTGGAAACTATATGGATGTTTGTGGTTCCTGATGTTGTCAGAAACCACATAGAAGTCCAGTATCTATACTCCCTGTGACTGTAAATAACAAGGAAGTTACAGTGGCAGTGGTATTGATGACTGCAGGCAAACAGTTGAGAAAGAGGAACATAGGTGGCTTCTGTGACATCCCTTAATTTCTCCCAAAAAGCAACCTAAAGAGATAGAAAGCCACTAAAGGGAACAATTTTTATTTATTTTATTTTAGTTTAGTTTTGTAGAACTCACTCATGCTGGAAGAATTTATTAGAACATAGTTTCACAAAATAGCAACTAGAATGAGTTCCAGCTCCTGGTACAAAACAAAAGAGCAAGCTGCAAACTGCTAATAGCGTGGAGAACACTTAATTTTTAAAGCTATGCTGAAGTATAACTCTTCACATTTGATGGTTGCTGGCAAGGTGGTAGGTGGAGAAGGACTCAGCTTTCATTAAAGCTGTCCGTTGCGAGATAACTATGCTCTCTTTAGTATATGGACAACACAAAATGGATTCCTTTTCTCCCCTTTCTTCTTTGTCTTTTGGGGAGGGGCAATGGGAGGTTATAAGGGAGGGGGAGCAGTCATGGTAGGACTGGGAAGTGACTGTGATAGAGGTGCAGGGTATTAAATTTCCAAATAATCACTAAAAATATTATGTTAAAGAAGAGTCACAGAGGAAAAATATTGGTAGTCCACAAAACATGATAGCAAAGATGTCAAAATAGGAAAGTGATTTTAGGAACAAAGGAAATTCACAGAGAAAGGGTAATTATAATTTATATATACATCTAGGATAATGTCAAAGAATGAATTTAGTCAATAAAATTGCATTAAAAAGAGAATAACATTTAACACAATCATTATTCAATAATAAATTATCAGTTTAAACTTGGCTTATAATGCTATAAGCTTTAAAAGTTGTATTGTTTAAAAAATTTCAATCATGAAAAATTCTTGTGTGATTTTTAGTACATAATGTATAAAGATTTGTTGTTTGAAGAATTATTTAAATGGCACAGTCAGAAAAGGAGAAATAGTTCTACATTACTGCTGCTACATCAAAATAAAGTTAAATTTGAATCTAAAAAGCTAAATTTA
Source organism: Tokudaia tokunoshimensis (assembly GCA_036184795.1). Classification (NCBI taxonomy): domain Eukaryota; kingdom Metazoa; phylum Chordata; class Mammalia; order Rodentia; family Muridae; genus Tokudaia; species Tokudaia tokunoshimensis. The sequence continues at coordinate 67,137,270 of BTHU01000015.1, forward strand.
AGAAGGGAATTTTTTTATAGTATAGTTTAGTTTGGAGCATAGGAAGAGAAGCTGAGAAGGGAGTTGAGGGAGAGAGAGAGAGAGAGAGAGAGAGAGAGAGAGAGACAGAGACAGAGACAGAGAGACAGAGAGAGGCACCAGAAACATGTGCAAAGATGGGGGAGGGAGAAAAGAGAGGGAGAAAGGGGTCAGAGAGAAAAGAGAGTCAGAGAGAGAAAAGGGTCAGAGAGTAGCAATTTTCATGTAAATTTTTAAGTTAATATTCTTAAGGGTCTGTATGAGTTCCAAGTGTTGAAGTCAAGGCTTGGTTCTTCCTCTTGTTCCCATACTCCCAGAAAAAAAATCAAATTCAATATATATTTACAAATACCTTGGCCATATAGCTGGGCTCTTCTCTAACTAGAATCATAACTTAAGATGAACCATTTATTATATTATAAATCCTGCTACATGGCTGATTACATTTGCTTCGTTACCATGAGTTCATCTTGACACATCTTCCCAGATGCTCCATTGCCTCACTTTATCCCAAAATCCTTTCTCCTCCAGGATGTCCCACCTTCTCTTTCCTCCCTAAGCCATGAGCTATAGACTTTTCATTGACAGGTGTTGTATTCATAAAATACATAAGATATTCTCTTTACAATTCCCTTTTCTAGTACAATAAAGGCTCTTTTTCTTTCATGTATAAATTGAATACAATTATAACAATTTTGAAATAATTTTGAAAACTATAATAAATGATATACAATTATAATGTCCAGTCTATAATATTTGTCAATATTAAAAAAATATTCTATCATCCACCCTATTTTGGCATGGTTAAAGTTTTGTACTTAACTCAATTTCTATCCTAATTTGCATTACCATCCTACATCTTCTTAGATCTAGAACATCTTCTTCAATCTTAAACAACTAAAGCTTATGGTAAGACTATGGTTATCTATTCTTCAACACCATTGTAGACCTGAGAAGAGGCAAATATTACCCGAGTACACAGGAAGCACAGGAGCATAGCTTCTACAAGTCATAGACATGAGAGAGACAGCTGACTGCCTGGAGAGTCCCCAATGTTCTCTATAACATTGGAGCATCTATCTTCAACCTTATGATATAGATTATCTGACAGACCTTTTGTGACTCAGGTATTATTAAGGACTTGCAAACCCTATCTTGGCAGAGTTTGGAAGTCAACTGTGTCCATTTGTCCATTTATTTTATTTATTTATTTTTTGGACAGGATATAGTCTGGATATGAAATTAGAGTATTTTCTTTGCCCAGGGCCTAGCTTGCCACAAATGAAGTCATCTCCCAATGGAGGTGCTTTGATGCTCATTATCTTCTTTGAAGTGGAATGAGGGTACTGTTACAGTACATCTGTCTTACAGTCAAAAGATCTTTCAATAATGAAATAATTTTAAATGCCATATTATGTGTATCTCTGGGGTTTTTGAAGGTCAATTATCTCTCTAAAGTATATCTGAATTGTTAAAAAATTGTTAATTCTTAGCTATTTACTATCTGAATAATCTTGAAAACATTTTATTATAATTAATTAAATTAGTATCTGATACGATTATGAGTTTAACAAAAATATTGTGTTCCTCTTTTTTTCTTCTTTTTTCTTCGATATATTCTTTATTTACATTTCAAATGATTTCCCCTTTCCTGGTTCCCCCCTCCCCGAAAATTCCATAAGTCTTCTTCCACCCCCTGTTCCCCAATCAAATCCCTCCCATTTCCCTGTTCTGGTATTCCCCTACACTGCTGCATCTAGCCTTTCCAGGACCAGAGGCCTCTCCTTCCGTCTTCTTCGGCATCATTTGATATGTGAATTGTGTCTTGGGTATTCCGAGTTTCTGGGCTAATATCCACTTATCAGTGAGTACATACCTTGTGTGTTATTTTGTGATTGGGTTACCTCACTTAGGATGATATTTTCCATTTCCACCCATTTGCCTAAGAATTTCATGAATTTATTGTTTTTAATAGCTGAGTAGTATTCCATAGTGTAAATATACCACATTTTCTATATCCATTCCTCTGTTGAGGGACATCTGGGTTCTTTCCAGCTTCTGGCTATTATACATAGTGCTTCTATGAACATAGTGGAGCATGTGTCCTTATCGCATGCTGGGGAATCCTCTGGGTATATGCCCAGGAGTGGTATAATGGGGTCCTCCAGAAGTACTATGTCCAATTTTCTTCTGGGGGGGGGTCTCAAGAAAATTAGAAAAATGGATAGTCTTCAGAAAACTAGCTGTAGCATTTGTTGTCCAGTCTCTATGTTGAGAAAGTTCAGGGCTCAATTGAATTCCCAACTAGAACAGTCTGAAAGATTACATGAACCAAGGCCATCTGAGATTAGCAGTACTTTCTGAAGTTTCTCTAGAACCATGACTGTGGAAACAGCATCACTTTGAGTCAGGGATCAATTAGGGAGCTAGAATAACAGGTCTCAACATCTTAGCATCCTTGAGGATGAATACTGTTTGGGTTGCCCTCCTGGTCTTTCACCAGGCAAAATACAAAGTTTTCAAGCAATACATAGTTTTATAAAGACATTTATTTGGAACATGCAATGTGCAAATATCAATTTAGGATCTTTTCTTGTTCTTTGATCAGATGAAAGACAACTAATTGTCTTTCTTTAGAAGTTAGATTGATTATGTAATCAGACTACAGCATAAATCTTCAATGCCATAGGAAAGGATGGTACATAATAAGTCATGAGAATTCTGTGTGGTCAACATAATTTATTAACCATGTAAACTGAAGTTTTGGGTGATATACACCCAGAACCATATATACATATATGCCCCAGTCAGTTTTGGAGTTGTTTCAATAGAGAGTTTAGCAATACACATGACCTGTGCATTTGGTTCTTTTGATTTTCTCTGTCTGCAGCTGCATTCTTCAAAGAGTCTCTCTCTATCAAATCTGGTCCTTATTACTTTGGAAGTAGTCCAAAGCCCTTTCTTCTTTCCTGTTTACACAAACCTATAAAGACAACATAGCTTGTCTTTACATGCTAGCTGGAAATAAAAAGTCCAAGCTGTTCCAACTACCTTTTCTACATAGGTCTGCTTTTTTTGACCCCTCTCATAGAGGATGAGTAATACCATTACATCAATAGAACTTATAAATACTTGCATTTTGATAATTTAAAGCTATAATAATAATAGTAATAATAATAATATTGTTATTACTTTTATTATTAGGTTATTGTATTTATTTTGGTCATGTTTAGGCAGCAATGTATCTTCTAATATTACAAAGAGATACAGTATTGTGGTTAGCTACCAACAGTTGTACTCAGCTATTACTTCTATAAACCACAACAACCAGCATGGTGCAATAATTCTGAGGGAACAATAACTCATATCCTAGCTCTCTAATTGGACTTAAGACCTGATCAAAAAGAAGAAAAATAACTAATCCAGGAAACTCAGCAAAATACCCAGATCTAGTGAAACCATAGCTGAAAGGAAAATAGATCAGTACCATTTTCTAAAATAACATTTAGAATCCTAACAACTTTATAAAACTACACACACAGATAAAGGTCATGTTCAATGGAAAATTTTCTTTGCCATAGATGGAGACCATTACAGATAATTACAACCATTCAAAATCCAGAGTTGTGGAATGCATCTCTATACATTGATATCAAGTTTTAGGAGGATGCTTCCACTGAAATATAATGAGATTATGATTTTATATAGCTTACAGTTGATAACAAGTTTATATTAGTATATTTAAGCACCACTAAAATTTTGAGTCTCTTAAAGGTTTAAACTTTGTAGATTCTTATTTTTTACTGTTTTTCTGCTGGTTTTCCAGTGACCATGATGATTCTCACAGTGATTTCTGTTTTCTTCTTTGAGTAAATTGCTTGAGTTTGATACACTTTGGAAAAATATTTGATATGTTTTTGTACTGTAACACTGAAACATTCACCATATAGTATTAAGCTAACTGGGCATATAACTTAAATAAACTTATTTCTTAAAGCCGAAATAAATATCAAATTTTAGAACAAATTACTCAAAATCTTGCCTTGATACCATCTCTACAGAAATTAATAATTTTGGTCCTGTGTAGCTTTAATTTTGTTAGTTTCTATAAATGAATGTGTGTATTTATCTTTCATGTTTTAATACTTTCTAGGATGAGTTGAGTGGGAAAGTGTTTGCTTTGGAAGATTGTGCATTTCACATCACACTTTTTTTTTTTGGTTTTAGTTGCAATTTTTTGTGATAGAGATCTATCTCTTTATTTTGAATGTCTGTTACTTCTAGGATGCACAGATTCTGTAATGAATCCATTCTTACTTGACCTTCACTTTTGAGTGATAGTGTTCTTGCAATTGAATTCTAAATCGACAGTACAGGGGTTTCTCAATTCATGATGGAGATACAACTTAATAAACACATTGTGAATTGAAAATGTCATAAGCCAAAAATTTATTTAACTTTTCATCATTCCTCCTATTCCCTTGGTGCCTTTACTTCTATTATTTCACAAATGATTTTTTTTTATAAAGTAGAATTACAATATTTGAATCCAGAAGATGCTGGGTATTTTAGAATCATCTTATCCAGATGCTAATCTTTTCTTTGTCTTAAAATGCAATAATATAATCAGAAGTTAGGATGTTACTGAGATTCAATCAACTAGGCTCAAATACTATAGCATAACAATTTGCTAGTAGGCTACCATCAAGAAGGTTGTTAGATACTCAGCAAGGTTGATCATAGTGATTAATTTATGAGTTTATAACACTGAATAAAGTATTCATTGCATTTGATCATAGAAAACATTGTCTCAAAGTTGTTTCTTTAAAATTGAAAAGTCTCAATTTGAACTCAGAAAATTACAAAGAGATTTCAATTCTCTTAGTCTTTAGTTCATATTAGTTTTATACTTGTGTACTGCTTTTTAAACTCATTCTTCTGTAGAAAAAGTATCTTCTTATTCTGTATAATAAACAAGCAATAAATAAGATCTTCTTTTTTTTATTTACATTCAAAATCATTTCCCCTTTCCAGTATCCTCCCTCCCCGAAAGTCCCATAAGCCCCCTTCCCTCCTTCTTTTCCCCATTCAACCCCCTCTCGCTTCTCTGTCCTGGCATTCCACTACATCCAGTCTTTCCAGGACCAGGGATCTCTCCTTCCATCTTCTTGGAAATCTATTGATATGCGAATTGTGACTAGGGTATTCCGAGATTCTGGGTTAATATCCCCTTATCAGTGACTGCATACCAAGTGTGTTCTTTTGTGATTGGGTTACTTCACTAAGGATGATATTTTCCAGTTCTGACCATTTGCCTAGGAATTTCGTGAATTCATTGTTTTTAACTGCAGAGTAGTATTCCATTGTGTAAATATACCACATCTTCTGAATCCATTCCTCCATTGAGGGACATCTGGGTTCTTTCCAGGTTCTGGCTATTATAAATAAGGCTGCTATAAACATAGTGGAGCATGTGTCCTTATTGCATGCAGGTAAAGCCTCTGGGTATATGCCCAGGAGTGGTATAGCCGGATCCTCCAGGAGTGTCATGCCCAGTTTTCTGAGGAACCGCCAGACTGCTTTCCAGAGTGGTTGTACAAGCTTGCAATTCCACCAGCAGTGGAGGAGTGTTCCTCTTTCTCCACATCCTTGCCAACAACTGCTGTCTCTTGTGTTTTTGATCTTAGCCATTCTGACTGGTGTGAGATGGAATCTCAGGGTTGTTTTGATTTGCATTTCCCTAATGACAAAGGATGATGAACATCTTTTTAGGTGCTTCTCAGCCATTAGATATTCTTCAGGTGAGAACTCTTTGTTTAGCTCTTTACCCCAATTTTTTTTTTTTTTTTTTAGTGTACTGAATAATTTTTTTTTAATTTAATTTTATTTTATTTTTTTAATTTACATTCCAAATCACTTCCCCTTTCCCGTTTCCTCCCTCCCCGAAAGTCCCATAAGCCCCCTTCCCTCCCTCTTTTCTCCGTTCAACCCCCTCTCATTACTCTGTCCTGGCGTTCCCCTACATCCAGTCTTTCCAGGACCAGGGGTCTCTCCTTCCATCTTTTTAGAAATCTATTGATATGCTGATTGTGTCTAGGGTATTCTGAGATTCTGGGTCAATATCCCCTTATCAGTGACTTCATACCATGTGTGATCTTTTGTGATTGGGTTACCTCACTAAGGATGATATTTTCAAGTTCTGACCATTTGCCTAGGAATTTCGTGAATTCATTGTTTTTAATTGCAGAGTAGTATTCCATTGTGTAAATATACCACATCTTCTGAATCCATTCCTCCGTTGAGGGACATCTGGGTTCTTTCCAGCTTCTGGCTATTATAAATAAGGCTGCTATGAATATAGTGGAGCATGTACCCCAATTTTTAATAGGGTTACTTGCCTCTCTGGAGTTTAACTTCATGAGTTCTTTGTATATATTGGATATTAGCCCTCTGTCGGATGTAGGGTTGGTAAAGATCATTTCCCAGTTAGTTGGTTGCCGCTTTGTCTTTTTGACAGTGTCTTTTGCCTTGCAAAAACTTTGTAATTTAATGAGGTCCCATTTGGCAATTCTTGATCTTAGAGCATAAGCTATTAGAGTTCTATTTAGGAAATTCTCCCCTGTGCCCATATGTTCAAGGTTCTTCCCTAGTTTCCTTTCTATTAGTTTCAGTGTGTCTGGTTTTATGTGGAGGTCCTTGATCCACTTGGAATTGAGCTTAGTGCAAGGAGATAAGAATGGGTCAATTTGCATTCTTCTGCATGTTGACCTCCAGTTGAGCCAGCACCATTTGTTGAAAAGGCTATCTTTTTTCCACTGGATGGTTTTAGCTCCTTTGTCAAAGATCAAGTGACCATAGGAGTGTGGATTCATTTCTGGGTCTTCAATTCTGTTCCATTGATCTACATGCCTGTCACTATACCAATACCATGTGGTTTTTAACACTATTACTCTGTAGTACAGCTTGAGGTCCGGGATACTGATTTCCCCAGAGGTTCTTTTACTCTTGAGAATAGTTTTAGCTATCTTGGGTTTTCTGTTATTCCAGATGAATTTTTGAATTGCTCTTTCTAATCCTATGAAGAATTGAGTTGGGATTTTGATGGGGATTGCATTGAATCTGTATATTGCTTTTGGCAAGATGGTCATTTTTACTATATTCATCCTGCCAATCTATGAGCAAGGCAGATTTTCCATCTTCTGAGGTCTTCTTCAATTATTTCTTCAGAGACTTTAAGTTCTTATCATACAGATCTTTCACTTGTTTGGTTAGAGTTATGCCAAGATACTTTATATGGTTTGTGGCTATCGTGAAGGGTATCATTTCTCTTACTTCTTTCTCAGCCTGCTTATCCTTTGAGTATAGGAAGGCTACTGACTTGCTTGAGCTGATTTTATATCCGGCCACTTTGCTGAAGTTATTAATCAGCTGTAGGAGTTCTGTGGTGGAGTTCTTTGGGTCGCTTAAATATACTATCATATTGTCTGCAAATAGTGATAGTTTGACTACTTCCTTTCCAAATTGTATCCCTTTGTTGTCTAATTGCTCTAGCTAGAACTTCAAGTACTATTTTGAAAAGATATGGAGAGAGAGGGCAGCCTTGTCTAGTCCCTGATTTCAGTGGAATTGCTTCAAGTTTCTCTCCATTCAGATTGATGTTGGCTACCAGTTTGCTGTAAATTGCTTTTATTATGTTTAGGTATGAGCCTCGAATTCCTGACCTTTCCAAGACCTTTAGCATGAAAGGATGCTGAATTTTGTCAAATGGTTTCTCAGCATTTAATGAGAGGACCATGTGGTTTTTTTCTTTGAGATTGTTTATATAGTGGATTACATTGATGGATTTCCTTATATTGAACCATCCCTTCATCCCTGGGATGAAGCCTACTTGATCTTGGTGAATGATCGTTTTGATGTGTTCTTGGAATCGGTTGGCAAGAATTTTATTGAGTATTTTTGCATCGATATTCATAAGAGAGATTGGCCTGAGATTGTCTTTCTTTTTCGGATCTTTGTGTGCTTTTGATATTAACGTAATTGTGGCTTCATAGAACAAGTTGAGTAGTGTTCCTTCTGTTTCTATTTTGTGGAACACTTTGAAGAGTATTGGTGTTAGGTCTTCTTTGAAGGTCTGATAGAATTCTGCACTAAAACCATCTGGACCTGTGCTTTTTTTGGTTGGAAGACTTCCAATGAAAACTTCTATTTCTTCAGGGGTTATAGGATGGTTTAGATGGTCTATTTGATCTTGATTTAATTTTGGTATTTGGTATCTGTCATGGAAATTTTCCATTTCCTGGAGATTTTCTAGTTGTGTTGAATACAGGCTTTTGTAGTAGGATCTGATGATTTTTTGAATTTCCTCAGTTTCTGTTGTTATCTCTCCCTTTTCGTTTCTGATTTTATTAATTTGGATACTGTCTCTGTGCCCTCTGGTTAGTCTGGCTAAGGGCTTATCTATCTTGTTGATTTTCTCAAAGAACCAACTCCTAGTTTTGTTGATTCTTTGCATGGTTTTATTTATTTCCACTTGATTGATTTCAGCCCTGAGTTTGATGATTTCCTGCCTTCTACTCCTCTTTGGTGTATTTGCTTCTTTTTGTTCCAGGGCTTTCAGGTGTGCCATTAAGCTGTTAGTGTATGCTGTCGCCTGTTTCTTTTTGGCGGCACTCAGGGCTATGAATTTTCCTCTTAGAACTGCTTTCATTGTGTCCCATAAATTAGGGTATGTTGTGCCTTCATTTTCATTAAATTACAAGAAGTCTTTGATTTCTCTCTTTATTTCCACCTTGATCAAGTTATCATTGAGTAGAGCACTGTTCAGCCTCTATGTGTATGTGGGTTTTCTTTTGTTTTTGTTGCCACTGAAGACCACCCTTATTCCATAGTGATCTGATAGGAGGCATGGGATTAGTTCTATCTTCTTATATCTGTTGAGGTCTGATTTGTGACCAATTATATGGTCAGTTTTGGAGAAGGTACCATGAGGTGCTGAGAAGAAGGTGTATTCTTTAGCTCTAGGATGAAATGTTCTATATATATCTGTTAGTTCCATTTCGTCCAAGGCTTCAATTAGATTCACTGTGCCCCTGTTTAGTTTCTGCTTTCCTGAACAATTCATTTCAGAGAGCGAGATGTTGAAGTCACCCACTATTATTGTGTGAGGTGCAATGTGTGATTTGAGTTTAGTAAAGTTTCTTTTATGAATGAGGGTGCTCTTGCATTGGGAGCATAGATATTCAGAATTGAGTGTTTTTCTTGGTGGATTTTTCCCTTGATCAGTATGTAGTTTCCTTCTGTGTCTTTTTTGTTGACTTTAGGTTGGAAGTCAATTTTATTTGATATTAGGATGGCTACTCCAGCTTGTTTCTTGGGACCATTTGTTTGTAAATTTGTTTTCCAGCGTTTTACTCTGAGGTAGTGTTTGTCTTTGACACTGAGGTACGTTTCCTGCATGCATCAAAATGCTGGGTCCTGTTTATGTATCCAGCCTGTTATTCTATGTCTTTTAATTGGGGAATTGAGACCATTGATATTAAGAGAGATTAAGGAATAGGGATTATTGCTACCTGCCATTCTTGATGCTATCTTTATGTTTGAGTGTTTATCTACTTTCAGGTTTGATGCAAGAAGGTTACTATCTCATTTTTTCCAGGGTGTTGTTTCTCTCCTTGTATTGACAGTTTCCACCTATTATCCTTTGCAGGGCTGGGTTTGTGGAAAGATAGTGTGAAATTTGGTTTTATCATGGAATATCTTGGTCTCTCCATCTATGGCGATTGAGAGTTTTGCTGGGTAGAGCAGTCTAGGCTGGCATTTGTGCTCTCTTAGTGTCTGCATGAGATCTTCCCAGGATCTTCTGGCTTTCAGAGTCTCTGGAGAGAAGTCTGATGTGATTCGGATAGGTCTTCCTTTGTATGTTACTTGGCCCTTTTCTCTTATTGCTTTTAATATTCTTTCTTTGTTTAGTACATTTGATGTTTTGTTATTATGTGATGGGAGGTATTTCTGTTCTGGTCCAGTCTGTTTGGAGTTCTGTAGGCTTCTTGTACGTTCATCAGCATCTCTCTCTTTACGTTAGGTAAGTTTTCCTCCATAATTTTGTTGAAGATGTTTACTGGCCCTTTAAGTTGCAAATCTTCACTCTCATCTATACCTATAATCCTTAGGTTTGGTCTTCTCATTGTGTCATGGATTTCTTGGATGTTTTGGGTTACACGTTTTTTGCATTTTGCATTTTCTTTGACTGTTGAGTCGATGCTTTCTATGGTATCTTCAGGACCTGAGATTCTTTCTTCCATCTCTTGTATTCTACTGTTGATGTTTGCATCTATGACTCCTGATTTCTTCCCAAGGTTTTCTATCTCCAAAGTTGTCTCCCTTTGTGATTTCTTAGTTGTTTCTACTTCCTTTTTTAGATCCTGGATGGATTTGCTGAGATCCTTCACTTGTTTGTTTGTATTTTCCTGTATTTCTTTAAGGTATTTTTGCATTTCCTCTTTCAGGATTTCTGCCTGTTGACCCAAGTTCTCCTGTATTTCTCTAAGCGATTTTTGTGTTTCCTCCTCATGGGCTTCCATCTGTTGATCCATCGCCTCCTGCATTTCTTTAAGCAGTTCTCGTGTTTCCTTTGTAAGGGTAGCTAACCGTTGATTCATTTCTTTAAGCAATTTTTGTGTTGCCTCCCTATGGACGTCCATCTGTTGACCCATATTCTTCTGCATTTCTTTATGCAACTTTTGTGATTCCTTTGAAAGTGCATCTAACCGTTGATTCATTTCTTTAAGCTATTTTTGTGTTGTCTCCTTGTGGGCCTCCATCTTTTGATCCATGTTCTCTTGCATTTCTCTAAGCGATTTTTGTGTTTCCTTTGTAAGGGCTTCTAACCGTTGATTCATGGTCTCCTGTAATTCTTTATTAGATTCATTTGTGTCCTTCTTGTGATCCTCTAATAGCATCATGAGAAGTGATTTTAAATCCAGATCTTGTCTTTCGGGTGTGGTGGGGTATCCAGGACTTGCTGCTATTGGAGAGTTGGGTTTGGATGGTGCCATATTACTTTGATTTCTGTTAATAACGTTCCTACATTTGCCTTTTGCCATCTGGTTACCTCTAGTGTTAGTTGGTCCTGCTGTCACTGGCTGTTGGTTGGACCTCCTGTGAGACTGCAAAGCTATTTCTGGCCCCCCTGGATTACCAGGATTTCCCTGGCACCGATTGCTGGGGCCTGCCCTGCTCCTGAGTGACTTTGGAGCCCTTATGTGCCTTTCCCCAAGTGATGTTATATTGGGGAGTCCCTGTACATCCAAATGCTCAGCGTAATGGATTCCTGGAGCAGACGTCACCAAAAGGAGGCTGCTAGGCTTCCACCCTTTGCAGGGGTGTGTGATCTCTCCGGGGGTGGGGGGCGATGGGGCGTCCCTCTGCAGGGCAGAAGTCCCACAGCAGGGCTGGCGCATGGATTACTGCAGACCTGCCCAGCTCTTGGAGCAGGTTACACACAAGCTGCCTGAGGCTCAAGGGATATTATGCCTGTCTGTCTCTGAGCCTGGAGGTCCCCACTACCTGGACACTGGAGCAAAGATGGCGGAGTGCACTCGCCACTCTCTCGGCAGTGCAGGTCACCCTGCAGGGGGGATGGCCCACAGCAGAGCTGGCGCCCAGATGACCACAGCGCTGTCCAGTTCTTGGGATCAGATGGAAACCCCAACAGGCCGTGTCCTAAGCGATGTTATATTGGGGGGAAACCTAGGTATCTGTCTTCTCAGTGCAGTAAATCCCGGAACAAAGGTCGCCAAAGGGCAGCTGGTAGGCTCCCGCCCAGTGAAGGGGGGGGTCCCTCTGCAAGGCAGAAGTCCCACAGCAGAGCTGGAGCTCTGGTTACTGCAGATCTGCCCAGCTCTTGGAGAAGGTTACACACAAGCTGCCTGAGACCGAAGCGATATTATGCCTGTCTGTCTCCGAGCCTGGTTGTCACATCTACCTGGACACTGGAGCAAAGATGGCGGAGTGCCAAATAAGATCTTCTTATCAAATACATTTGTGCTCCAGTAAGATCAAAATGTTCAATAGTGTTCTTTCCATAACTAAAGTTCTTGACAAGTGAAATCAATATGTTATATAGTCAAATCCCAAAATCCCATTGCATTTAGCATTTCTTCAAGCTCCCAGTACATGACATTATTGTGTTCAAGCAATCTTTCCCTAACCCTCAAGAGCTCTATTCATAGCCTCTGCCAAAGTACTTTTCTGTGCTCTTAATGAATAGTCAGACTTCTTATTCCATCTATAACATCTTAGCCTTGTGATTTAGACAATGAAACTTAAGTCAATATGGTATAAATGACAATATATATATATATATATTGTATATATATATATATTGTATATATATTGTATGTATATATATATAAATATCTAGTATATATATATATATATATATATATATATATATATATATATATATATATATATATACACTAGATATTTTATTGGAATTATTTGACTAACTTTATTTTTTTACTCATATCATTTTTCCCCAAAGTTTCTCCTCCAGATGGAATTCAGAAAAAACCCAACCTGAAATAGTTTGAGCTCAGATATTCTTTCAGACACCCATCTACAGTAAGACTAAGGGATTTAAGAGTTTTCTGTTATGAGGCACAGGTGGATAGTGATAAAAATTTAGCAGGTAAGACAGAATAACAATGACTGGATTTCTAGTTTTTCAGTCCATCTATTATCAGAGAATCTCCCAGCCATTACTTAAATTATTATATATTGTAATACTTTTGTTTTATAGCATGTATATGCTGTATGTATTCATATTCAGTTTTGTGTGGATGCTTGTCTCTGCATGACTTTGCATATGCATGTGTATAGAGGTCAAAGTTCAATCACTCTCTACCTTGCATATTGAGACAGGGTCTCTCATTCAACACAGAGCACCATGATTCAGCCAGTCCAGGTGTTCAGCTTGCTCTGGGTAATCGCTTGTTGTGACCAACTACATATTGGGATTAAAGGCAAATGTTCTACTACTACCTAAAGTTATATTAGTCGCTGGATATCTAATCATTTGTTTAGGAAGTAGTTAACTTGCTAAGCTATCTCCATAGGCAAAAAACTATTTTTGCCAAAGCAATATTTTTTTTCTATTAAAAGAGCAATGAAATCTAAGCCAAAAATATTTTGAAAGAGAGTAGGTGGTTATATTGATCCACATGAGTCAAAAATCTATGAGCCTTGAGCAGAATTAGTCTGAAATTCCAATCTTCCCAGTATAGTTGTGCTTTAGTTTTGACCAATCCTAATTCACTGTCTAGATTTCTGGGTATCATTATGGCTACCACCTATTCTTTGCCAAGACTTTCTGAACTACATTTAAAGTGGTTATAAAGAATCTGTTACTGTTTGTAAGATACTGGTCACTCTTCTGCGGAATACATATCAATTAGCTCGTGTCATTTTCAGTAGTGATATCAACTAGAAAACAATCCTCATGCCTCATCATTGATAAGGAAACACGTGCACAGGGAATGAGCAAGAGATCAAGAATTGATAAATGGGACATCACAAAACTGAAAACATTCTGTAAGGCAAAGGATATAGTCAAAAAAGAAAAATCTGCAACCTATAGATTGGGGAAAAAATGTTCATTAACCCCACATCTGATAGAGGGTCAATATCCAAAATATATAAAGAACTCAAGAAGCTAACAACCAAAAGATCAAAGAACCCAAATAAAAAAAAAATGAAGTATAGACCTAAACAGATAATTCACAACAGAGGAATCTCAAATGGTTGAGAAGCACTTAAAGAAATGTTCAAAGTCCTTAGTAATCAGGGAAATGCAGATCAAAATGACCCTGAGATCATTTGAGGACATGTGAGATAATGACCACCTGACACCTATCAGAATCGCTAAGATCAAAACCTCAGGTGACATCACATGCTGGCAAGGATGTGGAGAAAAACACTCCTCCATTGCTGCTGGGATTGCAAACTGGTACAACCACTCTAGAAATCAATCTGGAGGTTCCTCATAAAATTGGAAATAAATCTACCTGAAGACCCAGCAATACCACTCTTGGGAATAAAATAAGCCCCACCATTTCACTAGGGCACATGTTCCCCTATGTTCACAGCAGCCTTATTTGTGATAGCCAGAAGCTGGAAACAACCCAGGTGCCCCACAACAGAAGAATCGATATAGAATATGTGGTTCATTTACACAATGGAATACTACTCAGCTATTAAAATCAAGGACATCTGAGTTTTGCAGGCAAATGGATGGAACTAGAAAATATCATCCTGAGTGAAGTAACTAAGACCCAAAGGGACATGCATGGTATGTATTCACTAATAAGTGGATATTAGTCAAAAGAAATTTAAAAAAATTACAGACTACCCAAAGTATCGTCCACAGAACTCAATTTGAAGGGCCCAAGTGAGGATGCCTCAGTCTCATTTGGAAAGGAGAAGAAAGCAATTACAAAGGGGAGGGGGGATATCGGAGGGAAAGGGGATGGGGCAGGGGAGAGGGCCAGCTGAAAGAGTGGAGACAGGCATCCTTAGAAGATAGGAGTTTGTGGGGGGGGGCCCTCCAGAATGTATCAGCGACTTGGGAGCTAAGAGACTCTCAGGACTCAAGGGGAGGGACTCTTGATGAACTGTCCTAAAGTGGGGAGAGGGAACTTGTAGAGTCCATCTCCAGCATAAGACAGGGTATCAAGTGAGGGATGGGTTTGCTATCCAACAGTCAAAACTCTGACACATAATTGTTCCTGTCTGAAAGAACTGCAAGGATGGAAATGGAGAGGAGCCTGAGGAAAAGAAGGTCCAGCGACAGGCCCAAAGCAGGATCCAGCTCAAGGGGAGGTCCCAAGGCCTGACAGTATTACTGAGGCTATGGAGTACTTACAAAAGGGACCTAGGATGACCGCACTCAGGAAGACCCAACAAACAGCTGGAAGAGTCAGATGAGGATATTTGCACCCAACCAATTGACAGAAGCTGCTGACCCTTGTGCTTGAATTGGGGAAAAGCTGGAGGAAACTGAGGAGGTGGGTAACCCTATAGGAGGACCAGCAGTCTCAATTAACCTCAACCCCCGAGATCTCTCAGACACTGGATCACCAACCAGGCAACATACACCAGCTGATATGAGGCCACTAACACATATACAGCAAAGGACTCCCAGGTCTGGGTTCAGTCAGAGAAGATATACCTACCCCTCAAGAGACTAGAGACTCCAGGGAATTTAGAAGTCTGGTGGGGTGGTGGGGTGGGGACAACCTCATGGAGACAAGCGGGAACATTTGGAGTGTGGACCTGGAGGGGAATAAAATCTGGAGTATAGTAAAAAGAAAATAATAATAATAAAAAGAAAATCTAATTGAAATACTATAGCCTTGAAAAAGTACACATGGAGGGACCCATTGCTCTAGTCAAATATGTGGCAGAGGATGACTTGTTGGACATCAGTGAGAGATACACCCTTGGGCATGAGGGTGTTCGATGTCCCATTGTAGGAGAATGCCAGGGCAGGAAGACAGGAGTGGGTTGGTTGATGGAGAAACACCCTCATAGAGACAGGAGGAGGGGGGTGGGATAGGGGTTTTCCTAAGGGGAGACCTTGAATGGAGAAAACAGTTGAAATGTAAATAAAAATAATATCCAATAAAAATAATGTAAAAAAAAAGGAAAAAACAAAGCGAAAATTTTCAAGCAACACTCATAAAACTCATTTTAAGACCCAAGGAACAGAAGGGATTTGCAGCTCCATAGGAAGAAAAACAATATGAGCCAACCAGTACCCCCAGAGCTCCCAGGGACTAAACCATCAACCAAAGAGTACACATGCAGGGACCCACGGCTCCAGATGAATAATCAGCAGAGGATGGCCTTGTTGGACTTCAAAGGGACAGGAGGCCCTTGGTCCCCAGTATAGGAGAATGCCAGGACAGGGAAGTGGGAAAGAGTGAATTGGTGAGCTGGGGAAGTGGGATGGGTTAGGGTTTTATTTTTTTTTTGGGGGGGGGGAAGAACCAGGGGAAAATATTTGAAATATAAATAAAGAACATATCTAATAAAAAATGTTAAGAAAACAAAGGAGCTCAAAATTTGTCACAGTTACAGCACTAGCTTCATACATATTTTGAAATTCAATCATCTCACTGGTCCACAAATCATTATACTTTTTCTTTACATATGAGTGGAATGTTTTAACCCAGAGCTAATCAAAAAGAAAATGAGTAGAGAATTCTGAAATAATTAAGAGCAGTATTGCTAGGACTGATTATGTATGCCAACAACTAATTGGTAAGGAATTTTAAATATTTGAGATTATTTTCCCTTCTACTTAGCAGAAGTGTGCCCTTACCAACTGGGCAATAATGGAAAATGGAAGACAGGATTCCAGGTATCAATACTGAAGACTTTATGCATGGTTTGGAAAGGGACATGAATTTCTGTATGTTTCTTAGACCAGTTTATCTTCTGTCACAAAAGATTGTTACAAAGCAGCTGAGGAGGAACATCTGAACTCATATTGAAAAGAAGAGCTCTTCATATAACTTCTGTAACTGAGAAACTCAATTATTAATCACTATTCAGATTGTCAATAAATCTAACCAGATGAAGGTATACTTAACAAATTGTTAATGTAGTTGACATTTATATGTTATACGTATATAAACATATAATAAGATTATTTTGTAGTGGTATTTAATAAATGGTATTTAATAAATAGGACATATTCCATTAGAAACCCTAACCCTAACCCTAACGATTTACAGCAGTTACAATATCATACTCTGAATATGCAAAAGCTCAAGTTAGACCAAATTTCAGAATTGAGAATAGAGTTAGACACATAATTCCTGCCAGGTCTTGGAGCTCCTAGGAATATGTAGCTGCAGGGAGAGCAAGAGAGAAACCATTTTCTCTAAAAGCTTAGCACTAGTAGGGGAGTAACTCTCACATGAAAGGACACACATAAACATCTAACAATATTAAGGTAGCAACAATTGGTCTTAAAAGGTGAGGTATAGAAAGGATTCAAAGTTGACTAGGGAGTGAAGACAAGGAAAAAATTTGTGAGTGGGCTTAAAATAGGATCAAAACTTGTACAAAACTTTCAAAAACTAAAAAAAAGCCCCTTTAAAACAAACAGATACTTAAATTAAACATGATGAGTTTCATAGTCATTATAAAATTGACTTTTTTGCTGGGCGGTGGTGGCGCACACCTTTAATCCCAGCACTTGGGAGGCAGAGGCAGGAGGATTTCTGAGTTCGAGGCCAGCCTGGTCTACAAAGTGAGTTCCAGGAGAGCCAAGGCTACACAGAGAAACCCTGTCTCGAAAAACCAAAAAAAAAAAAAAAAAAAAAAAAAGATAATTTAAAAATTGACTTTTTTTTTGTTCCTTCATTTTTGTAGGCACAGTAGAGTATTTCTTAGAGTCAAATCACCAAACCTTGTATCATCATCATCATCATCATTATTTTATTATTATTATTATTATTATTATTACTGAATGGATGCCATACTTCTTTGTGACTTTTCTTACTTATTTTTTCAATTAGATTATAATGTAATTAAATTTATTTTCTCTTTCCTTTTCTTTCACCAAATCTTCTTATATATTCCTCTCTGTCTTCTTTTGAATTCAATTCCTCACTGTTTTCTAACTACTGTTGCAAGTATGTATGAGTTAGTTACTTTTCTCTTGTTGTGATGAGCCCCAATAATCAAAGCAACTTACAAAAGGAAGCATCATTGAATTAGCTGTTAGTTGTAGAAGATGAGTCCATGGAAAATTGCCAGGGCGCGTGGACTCTGATAGGCAGGTATGCTGCTGAAACTGGAACAGCCACTGAGAGCTCACATGTTGACACAACAACCACAAGGCCAGAGGAAGCCAACTAGAAATCCATGTGCATTTGTAACCACAAACCCACCTCAGGTGATACACCTTCTCTAACAAGGTCACACCTTCTAATTCTTATCAAAAGTTCCATCAACTGGGAAGCAACTTTTCAAATGCAAGAGCTTATGTGGTCATTTTCATTCAGACCAACACAACATATATATTCCTAAATATGGCTTACTTAGTCTGTGTAACAATACGTATAAAATTTCACCACCATGGTTTTGTAAACATGAACTGAACAAGCACAAGATCAACAGACATGCTGAAATGGATGGAGGGAAGATCAAGAGGCTTCAACATTGTACAATCAACTAATAAATGCTGAGAGGCAGAGAAATAGTCTTCTGAGGGGGAAAAAGCACATAGATTGTCGATTATTTTTTATATACTTTTTAACATGACTATCCTCAGGATTAATATTAGTTTTTATTACATTATTCTTTTACAGGAAATAGATTTTCCTGTGTCCCTCTGGAAGGCATAAAAGCCGTTGTGATATATGATAGAGTTTTTTACCTATCACCTTTCTGAGAGCAGATTGAAATGTTATCCCTCCCACCTCCTCTAATTCAGTTGTTTTCTGGCATACTTCTCGTGTGGTAATTGAAATGGAGATTGGAGCAGGGGAAAGAAAACTGAAGAAATCTGTTTCTGATCTTTATCTTTCCAGGACAATGTCAAAAACTTATGTTACTATTCTGGCCATTGTTAGTGTTTGGAGCATAGGTATTGAATAGAAAATCCCCATCTGGATTTGTCAGTTTGTTTGTTTTATTTTGATTAACCTTCTAATTCCGACTTCTATAATGCTTTCTACAGTTTAAAAAGTTCAAATGTATTATTAAGTAATATAACAATGACAAAAAATGAACACTGAAAAAAAATACTATGGAAGAAAAAATGTGCAGTGGAAAGAGAATTCCTGAAATGGTTAGGTAAATGGTTCAGTGGAATGGATATGCTCAGAATTCCAAGGTTCTAAGGAACACTATCATCTGTACATATATTCAGAGAGCAGACATATTTTCTTGAAATTGCAAGTGTTCTGATCAGTTTTATGTCCATGTCAAACAAGCGAGATTAATCAGAAAGGAAAGAGCCTCAGTTGAGAAAATGCCCTCAATGGAGGAAGACAGCCTGTTGTGGGTGGAGCTAAACCTCATCTTGTGGTTATGGGATCTATAAGAAATCAGGCTGAGCAAGTGATGTGTATCAAGCCAGTAAGCAGCACAACACCATGGCTTCTGCATCTGCCCATGCCTCTGGGATATTGCCCTGTTTTGAGTTCTTATCCTGACTTGCTTTGGTGATGAACAACAGTGTGGAAGAGTAAGTTGAATAAGCTCCTTCTTCCTCGGGTTGTTTTTGGTCATGGTGTTTTATCTCAGCAATAGAAACCGTAACCAATCCGCATATCAATAGATTTCTAAGAAGATGGAAGGAGAGATCCCTGGTCCTGGAAAGACTGGATGTAGGGGAATGCCAGGACAGAGTAACGAGAGGGGGTTGAATGGAGAAAAGAGGGAGGGAAGGGGTCTTATGGGACTTTCGGGGAGGGAGGAAACGGGAAGGGGGAAGTGATTTGGAATGTAAATTAAAAAAATAAAATAAAATAAATAATTAAAAAAAAAAAAAAAGAAACCGTAACCAACTATGGCACATAGATAACAGAGTAAAGAGCAAACTAATAAAAGCTGTAAATAGATGATCTACCTGGAAAGTAGGTCGAGTTTCCCTGTTCTACCTTCAGAACATATAGTTTTAGGTAAAAATGTGAACTTTGTAAACTTCATGGATATTCTACATTTTGCAACAGTAGATTTTAAAGGGATACTTTAAAACGCAGTGGTAAAAAGTGGAGCAGAGATTGAAGCAAAGGTCATCCAGAGACTGCCCCATCTAGGGATCCATCCAATCTGCAGACACCAAACTCAGACACTATTGCTGATGCCAAGAAGTGTTTTCTCGACAGAGGTCTGGTATAGCTGTCATCTGAGAGGCTCTATCAGCAGCTAAGACAGATGCAGATACAGCCAACCAGAGGACTGAGCCCAGGGACCCTTGTGGAAGAGTTAGAGGAAGGACTGAAGGATCTGAAGGGGATTTCAACCCTATAGGAAGAACAACTATATCAACTAACATGACCCCTCAGAGCTTCCAGGGACTAAACCACCAACCAAGGAATACACATGAGTGGGTTGGGTTTGTGGGTCCAGCTTCATATGTAGTAGAGGACTGCCTTACCTGGCATCAATTGGAGGCAAGGCGCTTTGCCCTGTGGAGGCTTGTTGCCCCAAGGAAGGGGGATGCTAGAGAGGTGAGGTGGGCATAGGTGGATGGGTGAGGGAGCACCCTCTTAGAGGCGAAGGGGAGAGGGATGGGGTGAGGGAAGTTGTGGAGGAAAAGAGACCTGGAAGGGGGACAACATTTGAAATGTAAGGAAATAAAATAATTAATAAAATAATCTGAAAAATAAAAAAAAGTTAAGCATTGAAAGACAATATAAAATAACGTATTTTGATGATATCAAATTCACATTTAGTACTTTAAACAAATAAATCTGTGCACTTTGCTTATTTAAGAACATTGGCATTATAATTCATAAAATGTGTTAGGTGAATGATTAGTTAAAATCAAGTATAAATATTAAACATTATAAAGAAGTTTTGGGATATTGATAATTTGGATGCTACATAATTATAAATATTTAATAAGCACACAGTATGAATATACCTTTGTAACAACTTAAACATTCTTTCCTAGACCCATAGTGCTTTAGAAACCCATATTGCTCCAAGATGAGAGTTTTATTTCCCTTTGCAGTAATATTCACATCATTTTTTCTCATTTTGTTGATATCTCTGCTCAAATTTCACATTTACAGCTGTTCTCACTGGTGGACCTGATATTCACTCATTATTAACCTTATAACACTTATCATACCATGGCATACCACCTAATGCATATACACTTTCATAAGAGAAAGAACACTATCCACTCTTCTGTTTATGCAGCAGCCGTCAGTACAGAATTTTAGAATATTTCTGGAATGAGTAATAGTATGAATAAAGGCTGCACATACTTCCTCAGTAAATTTCACACATTGAATTTTATTCACTGCAAACAAATTCTCATAATATCTGCATATATTTTGTAACAGATTATTTTAATTATATCACAGCACACATTTCACAGTTTCCTTTCTCTTTTCTTGCTCATTCGCGATCTCTGGTTTTCTCTCTTTCGTGTGTGTGTGTGTGTGTGTGTGTGTGTGTGTGTGTGTGTGTGTGTTTGTGATGTGTGGGTAGTCATGAGTGTATATTTGTGTGACCCTTTATTTCAGGCTCATGGTGAAGCATAAATTTCCCAGTACTCTTTGAAGAAGATTTAAATGACTAAATTAATAATGATTAAATATAAATTAATATTTGAATACCCACAGTCAAGTAATTAAGTGTTGCTTGTTTTTATAGTATACTCATGCATACACATGCTTTCTTGTTTGTACTTTACAACATTTCTATCAGTGAAAAACATCATTGTACGCACAAAACTCTCTGAGAATACTGAGGGACAAAGAAAGTTTTCAAATGTTTGTGACAAGGGGCCATAGGTTTATTCTTTGAAGACAGACCATATCAACTTTTAGCATCAGTATGTTTTGAGACACTAAATGACTCCAAATTTTGAGGGTTTTTTTTGTTGTTGTTGTTGTTGTTTTAAATCACCTTAGAAAATGTTTTCTTGTTTCCTAAATATGTATTCTCCTCTTCAAAGTGTTTCTGTGTGGATTGAAATACAATTTTGCTTTTCATGTATTTTTTTTAATTTTCCCAAATGACAGTGTTAAGAGCAGAAATAGGATATATTGAGATTATAAGGAAATGAAAGTTAGAAGTGGTTGAATTAGTTTATTCTAGTGGGTAAAAACTTATTCAAGTGAAATTAAAGAAAATTAGGTAGTGAAATTGAGTACTTTATCTCAAATGTGTATATTTTCTTATTAAATTATATTGAACCAATGTACTATAAGCTATGGGAATTTTTGTTTGTTTGCAAAGTATAATTCAATTACAATAACTGTAAAAGCCGAGTGAATTCCAGAGAGGTAACAGTCTAATTAGATGTATGAAAGGTTAGAATCATACTTTCTGAAGTTCATTCAAATGCTCTATGACCATTAATATTTTTATTCCTGTGAGCTTTAGCACATGGGTAGCTAAGTCTTATTTCAAATTGACTAATTAAGAGAATTTAAAAAGTATATTTTTGCTTCCATTTTAATATTAGAAATTATAAGAGATAGGAATATGTGTTTGGAATAAACCACTCTGATAGGATTACTTACCTCTGTAGCTAGACATTAGGGTATATGACAATTGGAATTTAAAGACAAATTATTGACAAATATGAAAAAGCGTGTTTTTATTGAGAAATCTAGGATTTCTCCAAATCCTCTTTGCTCTTTGTAGTTTTTTTTAAGGTTCTTTAATGTATTTTTGTATTCCATCATAATCACAAAATATTTGTACTGATGAGTGACTCATCTATCTGCAGACTTATCTTAGTTAGTTTGAGACCCTGATTGGAATTAGAGTATTCTCAGGAACTCATAAAGTCCTGTGTTAAGGCTACCTTATCAAATATTTTATCACAGCTATCTTTGAATGCCCATTGGCAATATAACAAATGGTAAATTTTACTAAATCTCTAATGACGTAAAATGATGAGACTAGAAATGGCTCTAGTCTTATGAGAATCCTTTTTTATTGGTATTTTATCTATTTACATGGGGACAATAGAGGTCACACTGCTTTTATCAAAGCCAGATGTGTTTATGTATAAATATATGCGTTTGTCATAGAATGGATTGTCTCTTTCTCCCTCCCTCTCTATGTGTCTCTTTTCCTTCTTTCCACCCTCTCCCCTCCATTTCTTTCTCTTACTCTCACTCACTCTATTTCTTCCTCTTCCCCTTCCTTCTTTAATCTGATCATCTGCATCTGCTTCCATCAGCAAATCCTATGGACATGGACAACCACAACGACTTTTGTTTTTAATAGAACCTAGAGTACAGAGTATTAGTGGGGATGGTTATGGTTCAAAAATTACTGAGCTAGTAATTATTGAGGTAGACTGTAAGAAATAATTGGAATTACTTTACCTACCCTGAATCCTTTACAGGGATTCCTTCATGAACTTCACAGTGATAATCATGGAGTCTCAAATGTTGGAAGTAGTGACTAACTGAGGGGTGCTGTTTGGAGTCTCAGCGATTGCCTGTGACTCAATCTAAAAACCACACACAGATATTTTTAGCTAAAAGACATGCATTTCAATTTGAAGATATAATCTCTAAGGACCAGCTGCTACATCTCCAGGAATGAGGACAACAGAAATATGTTCCAAAATCTCTTACCAGTTCTTTGTATCCATTGGAAGGAGATGAACTAAGGAATAATAAACTCCATACATGGGTTCTCTTCTTTGAACCTCACAAATCTCCATGAATGGTGTTATTAGACTCACTTCACAAAAGAAGCAGGAAATCTGAGAGATAAAAACATTTCACCATTTTCACCTAGCCTTCTACTGAATGATGTGGATAGATTTATTCTCTGTGAAAATGTTATTAAATATTCAAGATTCAGTGTGTTTCCCATCTTTCTTCTCTCATCATTTATGCCCAATACCTATAATTAAGATGGTGGGTAAAGATGAAATGGAAATATGTTTGCAATTTTTATGTGAAATTATTTACCAGTTTCTGTGTTAGAAGCTTTCCTTTTAATGATTAATTTGATAACTTTGGACACATCAAAAAAATGTTGTTACATTATTTATTTCTTTAATTTTGTATTTATTTTAAATAATTTTCCAGATTCTTTTCAGATATACGACAATGCTGTTTCACTTAATAATTCAAGGCAAAGATGACATCTTTTCTCTGTGCTAAGATCATCACTTCGATATGATAAAAGATATGCTTGACTTTTCTGAGTTTTTGTACCTACAGTTTTATTTACAGGATTTCAATTTGTGCTTAAGTTTATTTCCAGTAATTTTATGATTAAATATAAAATTAAATTCTGAAAGCTACACAGAAATTTTAAAACCACTGTTTTTTGTTGAAACCAAAATGTACTGTTTTTAGAAATTCATGTCATGTATCATAAGTTTTATCTGTAAAGATTATTTAATATTTGAAAGATATAGAGAAGCATTATGAGTTAACACATGGTAAATGATTATATTTGTTTTAACATTCTAATCTGGAATTTTCTATGTCTGCTTTTTTTTTGTTTGTTTGTTTTTTACAATATAATGGACTTTCCAAGATCATGCCATTCAGGTTAGTTTTTTATATAGAAGTTCTCCAGCTATACACTAATATAGATATTTTACACAATATTAATCATATTAATAGACTCCAATGAAGAATAATTGCTCTAAACACCTCTCTGAAAATGAATTTTAATGCCATATTATTGTGTTAACTTATGATTTGAGCCTCATCTTGCTATTTACAGTGACCTTAGTAGGCAGTGTCCATCTGTGACCTACTATTTTATGAGACTGGGAAGGCCAAGTACCCCAAATTTATACCTCACAACCAGTTATGGTCTCTGAACTCAATTATTAGAGATTTATTTGTTTGTTTTTCAGACTCTGTTCAGTACTCTGAAACACTGTCAGAATGTAAATAGCCTTTGGTTTGTGAACTCCAAAGTATCTGCAGAAAAATAAAGAACATTGTATGATACAAAGGAAGACATAGCCCATTTTTCTCTATCTTATAGTTATAAGATGTGTTTATAAATTGTGTCAGTGATTAAGTCTGAATTCTGACTGCAGAGTTCTTGCTATGAATCTTGAATGAATCTTGCTATGAATTTTGTTTTGTACTATACACATTCTATTACATAAAGAAATTGCAAATGAAGTCACTTGCCTATGTTCTTTCATGTATTCTTGGCAATATTAAGAAAAATACTTTTCTCAAATACTTAACTTACTTAACTTTTCCACTGTCATATGCTACTTCAAAAATGAGAAACAAATAAAAAAATGTTGAGAAAGTCTAAACCCAAAGAAAATAAAATAACAGTTCATTAACTACAATTTTAAGAGAAAATAAATCTGGAAAACATAATTATTTGCTATTTAGTATCTATGATTCATTTCAAAATAGCAATAGAACCATTTATGTGCATGTGTGTGCATGCATTCATGAGAGACAGAGGGAGACACAGAGACAGATAGAGACATGGGTATACATTTGTGTTCACATGTGTATGGGAACCAGTGATCAATATCTTTCTTCATCAGTTGACCTCCCATACCTTTGACCTAGGATTTTTCATTCAACCTGGATTTCACAATCTAAGTAAATAATCCTGCCAGCCTCTAAGCTGCAATCCAGTCTACTGCAACCATGATGGGAATATGGTTGTACACTTCTGTAACTGGCTTTTTACATGGTTTCTGAGAATCTAAATTCACGATTATATTTTTATATAACTAAGCTTTACAAGGTATGGCATCTCCCCAGCATAAGTCTAAGACAATGGCTTGGCATCACGAACACTTATGTTTATATCCTCAAAACCATTGTAAAAATGGGGAGTGGTGTCATGACTCTGAAGTCCCATTGTTGAAGAAGCAGAAACAGGACCTGTGAGGATTATTGGCTACCCAGTTGACATGAAACAGTCCAAGAATTAGTTAGTATCATTTCTTAGAAAATAAGGTAGACACAAATATAGAAAGATGCCTGATATCAGCTTCCAGCATTTCTGCACACTGTCATAGCATGTAAAACACACATGCACATATACACATGTACACACCACACATGTGCATATAATGGAGAAAGCAGGAGAAAGAAATTGGTTGCCATTTCTGCCTTTTACAAGCATACATATGGAGCCATTATAAACATACACACACACATGCACACACAAGCACACGTACTATAAAACTGTATTTTAAAATGCAATAAGTTCACTTTTCTTCTGAAATTGTAACTCTGAACATTTAAATTTGACTTTATTTCTATATAGCTCCTGCTGCTTCTTTTTTTTTCTTTTACCCAAGCTTTCTAGTGTGATTGTTGTTAGCATTTTGATAAGAAATAGTGACCTGAGTATAATCTTTCTTAGGGCAAATATGATTTTTCTACTTCTGCTCTAGTAAGAATCCTGAAGACAGAATAAGCAGATCAGATCTCAGTCTTATAGAGGAATCATTCAATGTGAAATTGAATAGATGTTCAGATAACTACACATCTCCTTAGAAACGGAATTCAACACACCCGAGCCTGTTCCTCTTCCCTATCACCTCACTCAAGCAACAGGGGTATCAATTATCCAATACCCTATAAACACTATTCTAGACAACTATTTTTTATTTCTGCATTTCTTCTCTTTGTGATACACATAGAGGATTTGGGGTTTTATTTGAAAAATAAAAGTTAGATACTGTATATTAAAAACTGTATCAAACCAAACAACACAGGAATATGATAGATATTGATAAATATTCTCTCCCTATCACTCACTCTCACTTTCAAGTATCAAGTATGCCTGAACTTTTATGTTCCTCAGCAGCAGTCCGCACAAACTTGCTTTTGCCCAGGTAAATTTAACTTATTTTCTACATTTTAGTCCATGCAAACACACACAAGCAAGTGCATACTCACAAGCACACACACACACACACACACACACACACACACACACAGGCACATGCACACATACCCATACATTGGCAGAAAAGCACGTGAACACATCTAAGCACATGCATGCACACAGACCCCTCAACACACTCATATGCACACATATACAAGTACATACACATACACATATACACAAGCACACACACACACACACATGCATGCAAAACAGAAGCTGATTTCTTGATCCTGTATTATTTTCACTATATTTTTCCTTTAGTTTCTACTCACTTTGCATCCCAGTTGCTTACCCTTCCAGTCCTTCTCTTTCACAGGCTGACCATTTCTTTTCTCAGAGGTTGGAGCCACATTGGATATCCTCCAATCCTGACACATCAAGTTTCTGTGAGGCTAGGCAGTTCCTCTCCTACTGAGGCCAGACAAGGCACCTCAGACAGAAGAACTTATCCAACTTACAGGCAACAGCTTTAGGAATATTCTCCATTCCAGTTGTTTGGGATCCACATGAAGACCACGTTGCACATCTGCTACATATGTTCATGAGTGTCCTAGGTCCAGCCTATGCTCTTCGGTTGGTGGTTTATATCTAAGAGCTGCCATGAATCCAGTTTTCTTGACTCTGCTGGTCTTTCTGTGGAGTTCCTATCCCCATCAGGGCCCTCAATCCTTCTTCCAACTCTTTCATAAATGTCCCTCAACTACATCCAATGTTTGCCTGTATGGATGGAGCCTCTCAGAGGACAGCCATGCTAGACTTCTGTAGGCAACAGCTTTTGGGATAGCTCCTGCTCCATTTGTTCAGGACCCACATGAAGATCAAGCTGCCCATCTGTTACATATGAGATGGTTTGAGTGACTTTTCAATTGTTGCAGCAAAGCACAAGGACAGATAACTTAAGAAGAGTTTTAGAGTCTTTCTGTTCTAGCTGATGAGTCCCTGAGTGTTATGACCATAGTGTGGCATCACTCAAGCACACATGGTGCTGGAGACTTAGCTGAGGGCTTACATTCTTATTCACAAGTAGGAGTTAGGCTGGGGAGAAGAGAGAGAAGACTGTGGATAACATGGGTTTTGAAGCTTCAAAGCCCATTCCCAGTGACACAGCTCCTCCAACCAGGTTTCTCACCCCTGCTCAAACAATTTCCCAACTTCTATAATGTATACAAATACATGCATGTGCAAGACCATTCTAATACAAACCACATTAGCTTTACAAAAACAATACAAATAAATAGTAAAATATAAATATGAAAGAAGACACATAAATTTATGATCTTGATTTAAAAATACCTTGCTTCCTTATTCGTCAATGGCAATATGTCCATTTTATGGCAATATGTCCATTTTATTTGAAAAATTACAGAGTCTCCTAATTTAACTATGATTTATTTAGGAAGCAGATTTTTTTAATGTAATAAAAGTTGCATTTATATATAGTTTTTTCTTCAAAGTTTTGTAAGATTTATAAGACTGATGTGTCATTTCAGTTTATACTAATAATATTGGATTCAAATTTAAGAATAACAAAGGTCTTAATCTCATCAAGTTGATTGATGAACTGGTGGGCTGTCACTCTTCATGACTCTGCATTTCTATTGAGAGGTAGTTTTCTCTGCAAATGTATAAGTGCAGTAAATTCACAAAGTGCATTCAAGACAGACATCAGTGTTGGATTTGGATTATGAGATATCTGACATTTCTATTTATTTTTTCAATTTGGGAACTTAAAAGAGATATAATATGTAAGAATTCTCATTTAATTTTGTTTTTGTACTATTCCTGTCTCTTACAAATTGTTTGTTTTACTGAATATACCATCTTACTTATGCTTTCAACCCTATTCCATTGTTTCATTTATGAAGAAAACAAGTGAAATATTTTTGTGTAACTGATCAATTCTGTGTGATGTAAACCTCCTGCTACTTATTTCTTTTACCTGGACCCATCAGACATTCTACAAAAGTCATTAACTGGATCTAAATCTTACTGTGTAAAGGTTTTCTTTGATTCTGATCTTATTTATTTATTTCTTCTTCTAACCACGTGAATCTAGCCACATAATCTATTGGCCTGTGTTTGTTCACCCCATCAAGCTGCCTTTTAAGGGCAAGGAGCAAATAAAAAACTGTAAATCTCAAACCACTTATTGCAATGTCAAGTACCAGGAATGCACAATAAATAGGAGAAACTGACAGACAGGCCAGTATTGGGAGCCAGAAATAAAGATGAGGAGAATGGGAAGTGATCGATCCTAACCCCTAAGCAGATGGCTTTTACTTTCTAGGTAAGGTCAGGAAATCAAGTTGCCAGTTGCGTATTTTTTTTAGGACACTCATTTGTGTAATGCAAGGGGTAAAATGCTTAATATTGATTTTCTCTGGTGGCTACTTAACAAGCATAGTTATGCTTATGTGACGGATGAGACAAGTGACCTGCCAAGGTGGCACTGGGGAAAAGAAATGTATAAGCTACAAAGGTAAAAACAATTACATTGAAATATGCTTAGTAGGTTATGCCAGTGTTAATTTGCTAAGTCAAGCTCTAAGAGGGAAAATGTGTTGTAGTAGGAGAGTAGTATGTCATATTAGGTTCTGTTTGATTCCTGAGGTGGGTACAAAATGATTAGATTATTTTTGTTACATGGCAACACATGAGCTTACTTTGTTTGGATAATAATTATTATTATATCAAACCTGCTGCATCTGCTGAAAAGAGGGTCGAAAATTGTATTCTCTGCATTCTGTAATGAGAGTCATAGAGATTTCTTTTTAAATCTAAGTACTACCAGATCAACAGTGTTTTTTTTCTCCTTACTGAATATAATAAATAATATTAATAATTTGGGTAAAAAGGAAAAGTTTATAATTCTAATAATAATTAATTTTCAGTCACTGACAACTTTACATAAAAATGTTCTCTTAATATATCTCACTGTAGACTAGAAATACATATTATGTATCAAATTGTTTTCACTGAAAATTTTAAATAATTTTAATTTGAGTTTTTGCCATTATTAAACTTTGTTCCATGCGTGGGCTAAATGTGAATTTGACAAAACTTAAAGCCAAAATTCAGCTTAATTGGACTACAAAAAATTAAACAAGATAGACGACTAATTAGAATGTGATATGAAAGATACATCAGCACCCAGATACATCTAAAAGGAGTTACGTGAGAAAGTAGTCTCCACACTTTCTGAATTCCATTTTCACACTTATCAAAATCGATCTCATATTATTCCTTCTTTCTGTCTGTTATGCTTCAGTCGTTTATTAGTTTTCACCTACTACCATTATTTATGACTCGCAACTACTGAAATGACTTTTAGGGAACTTCAGTGTTTATCTTGAAAAGGGCATAAGTGCAGTTCAAACGAGGTTAAGGATGAATTTTTTTTCACACTTTTTCATTGTCAAGAGTCACCAAATTAATTGGGTTCAGACAAACGACCTTGATGTTTGAGAAGAGCTGACAAAGGGAGAGGACTGTTTGCTAATGCAGTGTTCAGTGCTTACAGAAAACCACACAGCTTGCCTTTTCAGAGAATAATCATCACCAGCAGGCAGAATGTGTAATCTTGTCTTAATCAAAAACAAAATTGTTATTAATAATAACAAGTCTACCCCCAGAAGTTGACGTGACATAATCAAACAGTACTGTCTGATGTTTGGTCCTATAAAAGATGATTTCTGGTTTCTGTGCCCTTAGCAGTGTGCTGAGAAGATGAAACAGAAATGATCACAAGGCAGAAACTAGTCGAGAATATTACATGAAGCATCATGAGTCGTCTTATGCTAGAATAATGCATGTTGGACCTTTCTCTGGAGTGACACTTGTTAGAGGCCAGAACTCCTCAAGGAGAACACCAACATCATCGGAAATAACCCTAGTTCCAACAGATGGAGCTAAATGAAAAAAATCTGTACAGCAAAGGAAGCAGTCAGTAGAAAGAACAGACCGCTCACAGTTTGGGAGGAAATCTTTTCCAGTTCCACTTCAGAGAAGGGACTAATATGCAGTATTTACAAAGAGATATAGAAATTGAATACCAAAGAAATTAAACTGCCAATCAACAAGTGGGTAAATAACAAATGGTCAAGGAGCCAATACTTACTTTAAATTGTCTCGAATATTCCTATCAATCAAGAGTAAGCAAATTAAACTACTTTGAGATAACTCATCCTGATAGTCAAATTGCTATTATCCATAGATCTGACAATGGTAGCTGGAACACATGTGGATTGGAAGAACTCTTTATCAATTATTGGTGGGAGTACAAATCAATTTCTATTATAGAGATCATTTGAAAAACTGTCAAATATTAAAATATAACTACCATATAAATCAGCTATTTCATTACTTGGAAAAACTCTAGACACCTACATATCTTATAACAGAGGTATATATAAATGATGAAGGTAAAAATTTGGTAATATAAGGTGTATATCTATATATTACATATATAATATATAATTATATAAGTATATAAAGGCATACCTGTTATTTAAAATATAAAATGCATTATGTAAATATAATAAACTATAAAAATATATAATTCTATAAGATATATGATATAAGATATATGATACAAAATATGATATAAATATGAATACCAAATATATATGCAATATTTGTTATACACATGATGTGATATGTATAACTAATATATAATATATTAATAAATAGATTATATAATACTATATAATATGTATAATATATAGGATATACAGAATGTATAGTATACTAATATATATGTGTGTGTATATATATATGTATGTACACTGCACAACCCTAAAATTATAATTTTAAAATGACCAGGAAATTTGTTAGATTTATAATATATAATTTTCAATAGATTCATACCATCTGAATAAGAAAACCAATATTGCTCTCTCTCAATTGTGAAAATTTTTGTGTGGGCAGTGTATAACATGAAGAAAATATCAAAAACAAATGAAAGAGCTGTTTTTCTACCTGTCGTAATTTCTTCTTAGGTAATGAGTAAGTTCTAAAATATACCATGAAGCTTTACAATTTCTTGTTTTAACCCCAACTCTTATTGTGTATAATTTCATTAAGCTGTACAGACTTTGGATTTAGTTAATTTGGGTATTTAATGATCTTGTTTATGGGCAAGTTGTTTTGTAAATACATTAAGATTTGAAGAAGTGAGCAAAAGTTCTTTATTACAGTTGAATTGAAGTAAATGCTCAACCTTCTTCTGTAGCAGGAATCATAGCACATACCAGGTTTATTTTTTGTTAAATTATAGTTTTAAGCTCAAAACTAATGTGTTTCCTCTTCTTCTTGTAGTACTAATTTGCTTTCATTGTTTTTCAACATTGTTATTTAAGATTGGCTAGAGAACTCTTAAATTTCACAATGAGAAGGCATAAAGATTGTCATAAATAATATAAAACAATTTATAGGTGTGTCAGATAATGCAACAGTTCTTTTTTATTTGTTTGTTTGTTTTTGGTTTTTCAAGACAGGGTTTCTCATTAGTATTGAATTATTTATTTTTATATATGAACATTTAATTGTATTTCTTTTCTATGAATTCTTTTTAAAAATAATTTCTTTAATTGTATTTTATGTGCATTCAATTGAGGATGTCAGATACTGTGGAACTAGAGTTACAGAGTTACAATTAAATGTACATATATAAAAATAAATAATTCAATAATAATGCTTGGAAATAATTTTTCAGTATCATGTAGAGTAAAAATGAAGATTGTTAAGAATGAAAAGTATCAATGATATTTGGTATGTATCTATGAGGCACATGCTACTAACAGAAAAGCATTCCATCTCCAGAAAAAACTGAGTTACATCAAAAATTAAGAGTTGTTAAAGGAAGAATAATGAAATAATAAGTTAGATTACAGAGAACCAAACAATCCTATTAAAAATTGAAGTACAGAGCTAAAAAAAAAAAAAGAAATGTTCAACATCCTTAGTCATCAGGGAAATTCAAAATCAAAACAATCTTGAGATTGCACTTCACACCAGTCAGAATGACTAAGAACAAAAAATCTGATGATAGCAGATGCTGGCAAGGATGTGGAGAAAGAGGGAAACTCCTCCATTGCTAGTGGGATTGCAAGCTGATCTAACCACTTTGGAAATCCATTTGGGATTCCTCAGAAAATTGTCATAGTGCTTCTGGAGGACCCAGATATACCACTCCTGGACATATACCCAGTAGATTCTCCAACATGTAATAAGGACACATGCTCCACTATATCCACAGCAGCCTTATTGATAATAGCCAGAAGCTGGAAAGAACCTAGATGTCCCTCAACAGAGGACTGGATACAAAAAATGTGGTACATTTACACAATAGGGTACTACTCAGCTACTAAAACAATGAATTCATCAAATTCTTAGGCAAATGGATGGAACTAGAAAATATCATCCTCAGTGAGGTAACCCAATCACAAAAGAACATACATGGTATGCACTCACTGATAAGTGGATATTAGCTCAAAAGCTTGGAATACCCAAGATAAAACTCACAGATCACATGAAACTCAAGAAGAAGGAAGACCAAACTGTGGATACTTTGATCCTTATTGGAAGGTGGATTAAAATACCCATGGCTCACAGCCAAACAATAGACTGAGCATAGGGTCCCCAATGGAGAAGCTAGAGAAAGGACCCAAGTAGCTGAAGAGGTTTGAGGCCCCACAGGAGGAACAATAATGTGTACCAACCATTACCCCCATAATTCACAGGGACTAAACCACCAACCAAAGAGTACACATGGAGGGAATGATGTCTCCAACTACATATGTAGCTGAAAATGGCCATTTTAGACATCAATGAGAGGAGAGGCCATTGGTCCTATGAAGGCTCGATGCCCAGAGTAGGGGAATGCCTGTCAGGAAAGTGGGGTGGGGCTTGGTGAGCAGGGGTAGGAGGAATGGGATAGTAGATTTTCATAGTGGTAACGAGGAAAGGGGATACCATATGAAATGTAAATAAAGCAAATATCTAATAAGAATTAATTGAAGTATTTGTTATCTTTTTATATCACACTATTATTTTACATGTATATATGCATACTTATTAACACATTTCTGTATTTTATGTAATATAAAACAAATATGTCTTTTTTAGTCTTATTTAAAATAGTTATGTCAATACCTAATAAACACTGCATAGTGATAGAGAACAACACAATATTTTTTTTAATTTTATTTTCTAACTTTTTTTTATTTACATTCAAAATCATTTCCCCTTTCCCGTTTCCTCCCTCCCCGAAAGTCCCATAAGCTCCCTTCCCTCCGTCTTTTCCCCATTCAACCCCCTCTCACTTCTCTGTCCTGGCATTCCCCTACATCCAGTCTTTCCAGGACCAGGGGTCTCTCCTTCCATCTTCTTAGAAATCTATTGATATGCAAATTGTGTCTAGGGTATTCTGAGATTCTGGGTTAATATCCCCTTATTAATGACTGCATACCATGTGTGTTCTTTTGTGACTGGGTTACCTCACTAAGGATGATATTTTCAAGTTCTGACCATTTGCCTAGGAATTTCGTGAATTCATTGTTTTTAATTGCAGAGTAGTATTCCATTGTGTAAATATACCACATCTTCTGAATCCATTCCTCCGTTGAGGGACATCTGGGTTCTTTCCAGCTTCTGGCTATTAAAAATATGGCTGCTATGAACATAGTGGAGCATGTGTCCATATTGCATGCAGGTAAAGCCTCTGGGTATATGCCCAGGAGTGGTATAGCTGGATCCTCCGGGAGTGTCATGCCCAGTTTTCTGAGGAACCGCCAGACTGCTTTCCAGAGTGGTTGTACCAGTTTGCAATTCCACCAGCAGTGAAGGAGTGTTCCTCTTTCTCCACATCTTCGCCAACAACTGCTGTCGCTTGCACCACAATATTTTTAAATGTTTATTTTGCACAGTAGTTTAGTTTAGCTTAAATAAACAAGAATAAATTTCATCTTTTTTGCAAAAATCACCTATATAAGGAAAAATAAAAACGAATTAATGATAAATAATTCAATAATAAGGATTGGAAAAAATTTTCAGTATCATGTAGAGTAAAAATGGAGATTGTTAAGAATGAAAAGTATCAATGATATTTGGTATATATCTAAAAGGCACATTCCTTCTCCAGAAAACTGAGTTACATCAAAAATTAGGAGGTGGAAAAGGAAGAATAATGAAGAAGGAAATCATTTACTGCTAAAGGTCTAGGTATAAAAGGTAGAATGATTTTGAGTAACTGAGTTTCCTCTTAAGCATCTCAAAAATGAAGAGCAAATATGCAGAAAGGGGAACAAAGTAGATTTGATTAAAGATCACCGTAAAAGAGAACTGGAGAAGAGGAACACAAGAAGAAAAGTCAGTGAAACATTAACCCAGTACTAGGAACTCAGTGACAAGAGGAATCCCTTGGATTTGTTGGGTAGCCAGAGAAGTTCAATCAATTAAGTCAGAGACCGTTTTTCAAAATAAGGCATGGAAATGGATAGAAAAAGACAACCAAACGTAACTTCTGGTCTCCATATGGACATGAACACAAACATGCATGCACTTGTGCACACAGACACAAACACACATGGTACATTGCTCATGTACACTAGCACATGGGTACAACATTCATCACAGAGGTCAGAACAAATCTATGTGTACAATTTAGATGACCGCATTATAAAATGAAAAACTGAGAAACATCAACTACTGCATATAACTGATCATAATGTGAACAAAATTTGGACAAATTTGCACATCAGTCTCCATGATAAAAAAAGAAATATCAGCCTGACTATGCCTGTAAATGTTTACCCCAGTATAATATCAGCATAAAACACATTTTATCTACTTGTCAAATTTTGAGTCTCAGGAGGGAAAAACTAAAGAATGCATATGAAATAACAGTTCTTTATTAGGAATGTTTAAGAGACATTTTAAGTCCTAGCATTAATAGAGCATTAATAGCATTATTATGTTTCCAATAAATTAATACCGAGGTACCTCCAAGTATATATGTGATGCCTGGTCATTTCAATCCCCCACAGATTTTTTCTAAAATCAAACCACAATTGTGTTTCTGTATATGAATAAATGCATTGTACAGCAAATACCAGTGAAAAATGTAGAGCTAAACTTTATGAATAATCTATTTGGTGGAAGCTATTGCTTGTAGAAGTAAGACATTTTTCTTTATCTCGGAAAAGCTCCAAATGAAGAGTGTGAGCAGCATCCCAGTAAGTTATGAATAAGTAAAGACACATCATCCATCAACACACATTTCAGTCTCCAAGGAGAATGTTCCTGAAATCTTAAGACCTCATTGTTTGGTAGCCTTTCAATAAAAAGAAGCATAGATATAAATGATACAGTAACAATACTTCTCACCATATTTTTAAAATTAGTACTGCGTTTTACTTCATAATGTTTCAGCTAAAAACTGAAAAAAGAAAAACCTGAACAAAGGTTGGGATTGCTAAGATCCTCTGTACCAATCCACCAAATTCAGAAAAAATGAAAATATTGGCTGGTTTGCAGAGAGAAATGTGTGTGTGTGTGGGGGGGCACAATAGCATGCTCTTATTAAGTGTTGAACTGATGACAATTTTTGAGTATTGGTAAACACACGTACACACACAAAAGTCATTGGCAGCCCTGTCAGATGTTTACAGGTACATGAGATCTCCAGGGAATCCATAACTGTGCCTGAGGCTATTACTTCTCCTATTATGATTTTTTTCTTTGTTATTATGTTTGAGCATTGACTGAGATTTCAGCAAAGGTCACAGAATAAGTTTAGTGCCTGAAGGCATGCTTCTTCGAGTCAAAAGCAACTGTCAGACAAAATAAAGGATCTCCACTAACTCACTCTACTTTAAGGTTCCTCAGTCCTTTGACACTGAGACCAAAGATAAATACATTCTAAACTTGAAAGGACTAAGTCCATTGTTTCTTCATTTCTACTGTAATAATAAAAATAATGGTGATGATATAATCAATGATTAAAACTGGTGTGTGCATAGATGAAATTATGAATTGAAGCAGATTTTGTTCAGCTTTTTCATTATGTTTTCTATTTTTATTACAAAGGAAAAAAATACCATTAAATTCTCTGTGACACACCTTCCATTTCCCAAGTAAGATTAAAGGTCAGTGACTTTTAAAGGCTATAGGAATGTGATTTAATCTAGGCATCAGGGTGATCTTTTGCCTCTGAAGAAGTGGAAATGCTACAAAATCAACACAACAACAACAACCAAAGTTTGAAGTGCTTGCTTAACAATGATTCTCAATCTCAACAAAACCTCTTTTCTTAAAATTCACTTCTGTGAATGTTTTCTACCCCTGGGACTTTGTTTCAACTATGTTTTTCATAACATTTTGCTTTCTAAGTTAAAATTTTTCAAATAGTGCCAATATTTAGAATATCACCATAGTAGTGGGGAAAGCCCAGTGTGGGTATTCTGTTGTGTGAGTATGTCATAGGTCCAAGTGAAATTAATTTTAATATACATTAACTGTAAACAGAAAAAAAGTTATAGTTCAGTAATTCACATTCCAGAGAATAGAACTGTTACAAAGTAGGTTCTAGGTGTGTCTTACCAGTGTTTATTCCCATTGAGTTAGTCTAGAAGACATTGAATATTAAGCAACACATTTTTGCAATTTACTTCTAACAATCATTTCCAACTATATTGCTGGTATCATTTTCTGGAGGAAGAACAAAATTTCTATGCATTGCCATGATTTCATAATGGATTATTATCATTATTATTTATTATTATTATTATTACATGGAATGAAAGTAATTTTTTACTTAAAACTGAAAGATGGAAAATCTCTTAAGACTTAGGATGAGAAATGGATCATTTCAAAACTGACTCATCTTATTGACTCAACAAAGCCCAAATAAGAAAAAGGGCTAAGGAAAGATGTTATCTTTATTCATAGAAGGATTTAATAATGAAAAGCCTGAGGAAAATAAAAGTTGTGAGATTAGCCAGGCTAAGAAAGACAGATGTTCTCTCCAATATGTAGAAACTATATTTCAATTGTTATGTACATGAACTTATAGGGATGTGAGGTCAGGTAACTAGAAAGTTATCCATAAGGAGGATGAAGACACCCACAGACAAACAATGGTTGGAGCTTGGGGACTCTTATGGAAGAATAGGACAAAGGATTGCAGGTCCTTAACAGGATAGGAACTCCACAGGAAGTCCAAGAGTGTCAACTAATCTGAATTCCTGGGGCTCTCAGAGTCTAAACTACCAACCAAAGAATATACATCTGCTGGGCCTAGGCCTCTACACACATATATAACAGATGTGCAGCTTGGTTTTCATGTTGGTCCCAAACAAGTGGAATGGGGGCTTTCATAAAAGCTGTTGCCCTTTGTGGGATATATTTTTCTAGCTGGGCTGCCTTGTCTGACCTCAGTGGGAAAGGAATCAATTAGCCTGGCAGTGATTTGAAGTCCCAGGGTTGGGGGTTACTCAGGGTGACCCCCCAACTCACTCAGAGGAGAAGGGGATAGGGAAATGAGGGAAGGATTGTGGAAGGGGTGACCAGAAGGGGGACAGTAAGTGGGATGTAAGCTGAATGAATAAAAAAAATAAGTTGGTTACTTTTTTGTTGTATTGAGAGTGCCCTTTGCCTTACAGAAGCTTTTCAATTTTATGAGGTCCCATTTGTTGATTTTTGTATTTACAGCATAAGTCATTGATGTCCTATTCAGGAAATTTTCCCCTGTGCCCATGTGTACTAGGCTCTTTCCCCCCTTTCTCCTCTGTAAGCTTCAGTGTAACTGGTTTTATGTTGAGGTCCTTGATCCTCTTGGACTTGAGCTTTGTACAAGGAGATAAGAATGGGTCGATTTGCATTTTCTACATGCTGACCTCCAGTTGAACCAGCACCCTTTGATAAAAATGCTGTCTTTTTTGTACTGTATGTTTTTAGCTATTTTGTCAAATATCAAGTGACCATAGGTGTGTGTGTTCATTTCTAGGTCTTCAGGTCTATTGCACTGATCTACCTGCTGTCATTGTAACAATACCATGCAGTTTTTAACACTATTGCTCTGTAGTTCTGCTTGAGATCCAGGATACTGATTCCCCCAGAAGTTCTTTTACTCTTGAGAATAATAAAACCTACGTTTGATTTAATCAGTTTGAAATAACATTACTTCTACTTATTCTATATCATTTACAAGTAGATTATATGTCTTTTATTTGTCATTTGACAACATTGTTTTCCTAAAAATCTTATAGGAGTATTTAAAATATTTTCAAAAAAATCAAACAAGTATTTTAGCTTTTTAAATTTCAGTTTTATTTAATTTTATTATTTTTAATTTTATTTATCTGACTATGTTTTTTCTTTGTTATTCAGAATATGCAGGTCTATAAAGGAGAAAAATGAACAGCATTTATCTCAGTATCAATTTCATGGCATTACCTAAAGTGTAGTCTCTTAACGTTATCTGAATGTTTTTTTAACAATAACATGTCAACCTCAATTAATTATAGTGGCATTTGTGTATTTTTAAATACTTATGGTCAGATATGATATTCTATGTGAGTAGAATATTCTTTTGTTTGTTGGTTGGTTAGCTAGAGACATCAGTCTTATGGCAAACGTTTCTTCTAGTGTAAGTTCTTCACTAGCCAATTTTATTTTAGTCTTCATAGAATATTGATATGAATATTCATATTATGTAGCAATTTTATAAATGTGATTGAGCAGGCAACATGCAGTATGTTGAGAGTTAAATTCAATGAAGTAAAGAAAAGTGGCATCAACCAATTGAAGGGGCTTCAACAAGAAAGAATGGGGACAGTGAAGGGCTTAAAGATGTTTGCAGTTACTTTTGTGAGAGAAGCATATTAAAATTTTCAAATTAGTTTTTGTTAAATTTAATATGTATTTGATCTTTATTAATTAAACTACCATTATGAATTATATATTAAATAATTAGTTATAACTAATAATTTATTAATATGCTTGGAACAATCCAAAATATAGGAAGAATAATTAATAATTAAATATCCAATTTGATAGGTATTTCTTTTTAAAGATTTATTTATTTATTATATGTAAGTACACTGTAGCTGTCTATAGACACACCAGAAGAGGGTGTCAGATCTCATTACAGATGGTTGTGAACCACCATGTGGTTGCTGGGATTTGAACTCAGGACCTTTAGAAGAGCAGTCAGTGCTCTTAACCACTGAGCCATCTCTCCAGCCCCTGATAGGTATTTTTAACAAATCTCTACAATGTAGTAATAAATAAGTTAAATGATTTCAGGGATTAAAGTCTGAACATAATACAGTGTTTAACACAAGGCCTTTTTTTATTTTCTTTTTTTCTTAGATATATTATTTATTTACATTACAAATGATTTCCCCTTTCCTGACTCCCCCCCTCCCTGAAAGTCTCAATCAACTCCCTCCTGCTTCCATGTCCTGGTATTTCTCTACACTGCTGAATCGAGACTTTCCAGGAAAAGGGGCCTCTCCTTCCTTCTTCTTGGACATCATTTGATATGTGAATTGTGTCTTGGATATTCTGAGTTTCTGGGCTAATATCCACTTATCAGTGAGTGTATACCATGTGTGTTCTTTTGCGATTGGGTTACCTCACTTAGGATGATATATTCTAGTTCCACCCATTTCCCTAA
The DNA here is from genome assembly GCA_036184795.1 of Tokudaia tokunoshimensis. Taxonomy (NCBI): domain Eukaryota; kingdom Metazoa; phylum Chordata; class Mammalia; order Rodentia; family Muridae; genus Tokudaia; species Tokudaia tokunoshimensis. Next base: position 67,177,594 of record BTHU01000015.1, read on the forward strand.
GATTTCATGAATTCATTGTTTTTAACAGCAGAGTAGTATTCCATTGTGTAAATATACGAAATTTTCTGTATCCATTCCTCCATTGAGGGACATCTGGGTTCTTTCCAGCTTCTGACTATTATAAATAGGACTGCTCTGAACATAGTGGAGTATGGGTCCTTATTACGTGCTGGGGAGTCCTCTGGGTATATGTCCAGGAGTATAATAACGGGGTCCTCTGGTAGTATCATGCCAAGTTTTCTTAGGAACCACCAGACTGTTTTCCAGAGTGGTTGTACCAGCTTGCAATCCCACCAACACCAAGGAAGTGTTCCTCTTTCTCCACAACCTCGCCAGCACCTGGTGTCTCCTGAATTTTTGATCTTAGCCATTCTGACTGGTGTGAGGTGAAATCTCAGGGTTGTTTGATTTGCATTTCCCTGATGATTAAGGATGTTGAACATTTCTTTAGGTGCTTCTCAGCTATTTGATATTCCTTGGGTGAAAATTCTTTGTTTATCTCTGTACCCCATTTTCTAATAGGGTTATTTGGCTCTCTGGAGTCTAACTTCGTGAGTTCTTTGTATATATTGGATATTAGCCCTCTGTCGGATGTAGAGTTGGTAAAGATCTTTTCCCAGGTTGTTGGTTGCCACTTTGTCCTTTTGACAGTGTCCTTTGCCTTACAGAAACTTTGTAATTTTATGAGGTCCCATTTGTCAATTCTTGACTTTAGAGCATAAGCTATTTTTGTTCTGTTCAGGAAATTTTCCCATGTGCCCATATGTTCAAGGTTCTTCCCTAGCTTCCATGTGTATGGGGGCTTTTTGTTGTTTTTGCTGCTATTGAAGACCATCCTTACTCGATAGTGATAGGATAGGAGGCATGGGATTTCTTAGATCTTCTTATATCTGTTGAGGTCTGTTTTGTGACCAACTATATGTTCAATTTTGGAGAAGGTAGCATGAGGTGCTGAGAAGAAGGTATTTTTTATTTTTTTTATTTAGGATGAAAAGTTCTGTAGATATCTATTAAATCCATTTGTCCTAAATCTTCTGTTTTTTCACTGAGTCTCTGTTTAGTTTGTGTTTCCCTAATTTGTCCTTTGAGGTAAGTGTGGTGTTGAAGTCACCCACTATTATTGTGTGAGTTGCAATGTGTGCTTTAGTCTTTAGTAAAGTTTCTTTTACGAATGAGGGTGACCTTGTATTTGGAGCATAGATGTTCAAAATTGAGAATTCTTCTTGCTAGATTTTTCATTTGATGAGTATAAAGTGTCCTTCACTGTCTTTTTTGATGACTTTTGGTTGAAAGCATATTTTATTAGATATTAGAATGGCTTCTCAAGCTTGTTTCCTGGTACCATTTGCTTGGAAAACTGTTTTTCAGTCTTTTACTCTGAGGTAGTGTTTGTTTTTGACACTGAGATCCTTTCCTGTATGTAGCAAAATGTTGGGTCCTGTTTATATATCCAGTCTGTTAGTCTATGTCTTTTTATTGGAGAATTGAGTCCATTGATGTTGAGATATTAAGGAATAGTGATTGTTGCTTCCTGCTATTTTTGATGTAATTTTTATATTTGTTCGGTTATCTTCTTTAGGGTTTGTTGAAAGAAGATTAATTTCTTGCTTTTTCTAGTGTGTAGTTTCCCTACTTTTGTTGGTGTTTTCCATTCATTATCCTTTGAATGGTTGGATTTGTGGAAAGATACTGTGTAAATTTGGTTTTGTCATGGAATACCTTGGTTTCTCCATCTATGTTAATTGAGAGATTTGCTGGATTTAGCCGTCTGGGTTGACATTTGTATTCTCTAAGGATCTGTATGACATCTTCCCAGGCTCTTCTGAAGTTTTTAGTCTCTGGTGAGAAGTCTGGTGTAATTCTAATAGGTCTACCATTATATGCTACTTGACCTCTTTCTCTTACTGCTTTTAATATTCTTTGTTTGTTTAGTACATTTGGCATTTTAATTATTATGTGATAGGAGGAATTTCTCTTCTGGTCAAATCTATTTGGTGTTCTGTAGGCTTCTTCTATGTTCATGGGCATCTCTTTCTTTAGGTTAGGGAAGTTTTCGTCTATAATTTTGTTGAAGACATTTACTGGCCCCTTAATTTGTAAATCTTCTCTTTCTTCTATACCTATAATCCTTAGGTTTGGTCTTCTCATTGTGTCCTGGATTTCCTGGATGTTTTGGGTCAGGAGGTTTTTGCATTTTGCATTTTCTTTCACTGTTGAGTCAATGTTTTCTATGGTATCTTCAGCCCCTGAGATTCTTTCTTCTATCTCTTGTATTCTGTTGGTGCTTGCATTCATGCCTCCTGATGTCTTTTCTAGGTTTTCTATGTCCAGAGTTGTTTTCGTTTGTGATTTTTTATTGTTTCTACCTCCATTTTTAGATCCTGGATGATTTTGTTCAATTCCTTCACTTGTTTTGTTGTGTTTTCCTGTAGTTCTTTAAGGGCTTCTCCCTGTTTACTTGTGCTCTCCTGTATTTCCTTAAGGGAGTTGTTTATGTCCTTCTTGAAGTCTTCTATCAGCATCATGAGCTGTGATTTTATATCCAAATCTTGCTTTTCTGGTGTGTTCAGGGTATCCAGGACTTGTTCTTGTGGGAGAATTGGGTTCGGATGATGCCATAGTTCCTTGATTTCTGTTAGTAACGTTTCTACCTTTGCCTTTTGCCATCTGGTTTTTTCTTGTGGTAGTTGGTCCTGCTGTCACTGGCTGGGGCCTGTCCCTCCTGTGTGCCTGCAAGCCTATCTCAGCAACCCTGGGTGACCGACTTTCCCCTGGCACAGAGTGCTGTGGTGCTGCCAAGCTCCTGGGTTCAGGTGGGGCCCTAGCATTCCGAGTCCCAAGTGAACTTACACTCAGGTATTCTCTGCCTTCCTGGCTGTAACAGGAGTTACACTTCACTCCTGCTCATTTGCAGGAGTGAAGATGGTGACCTTAACACAAGGTCTTATGCACTGTGTGAGAGAGGATAAGACGGCCTCCCATGTAAGTTTTAAATAAGACATATCAACAATATGATGAAAGTGGAAAAGTTAAGTTGCTGAGTGAGAACAAGGTATTATCAGGAGGGATACACAAGAAGTGTGTCAGAGTGAGGGAGCATAGTAACACAGATGTCTAGGAAAATGCAATGTGCCCGCAGGACTCACAAACTTATTCCTTTTTATTATGCAGCCACAGCACCCTGGTCTCCAGTCTTCTTGTGAGACGAGTGGGTCCCCAAATGATAAAATGGAAAAGTAGATTATAAAGGAAGCCATTCAAGAAAAGGGATTTAAGGGGCTTATTTTCTAACTTGAACACAAGATAAAATAAAACAGGGCCATATCACACATAATGGGTTTAACCTAATAAGTGCTATACAGTGGATGGTGGAATTCAGCAAAGGAGCCCGATAAGCATTCCATGTGCAGTACAACCAAATCACATGAGCGCCACATCATCTTGAATGCATATTGAAGTACAAATGTTTGAAAACATTACTATACTTTATAAAAGTACTTGATAACATAGATACTCAATTTTTCTTTCAATAAGTGAAGAGAGAACCTGAAAAAAGACAGCAGCAAAGACTTTATGAATGAACTTTTGGCAGGAATAAAATCTGGTTTGATACTGAATGTCCCAAAGGAAGCATTTATTAGATCCTGATGATGATCAAGAATATAATTTGTTTTGTTCAATTGCTTTCATTTATACATATATATGAAACATAGGTGAATGTACATATATATGTGTATATATATGGTACAAATGTATACACAGGAATATATATATGTACACGTATATATATTAATATTTGTAGGGTACTCTCCATTGATCCTTACAAAGAGCAATATATCTATGACCAGTGTGCTATTATTCTCTCTCTCTCTCTCTCTCTCTCTCCTTCTCTCTCTCTTTGTCTCCTTCTCTCTCCCTCTCTCTGTGTTTGTGTGTGTGTATGTTTGTGTATGAAATTTTCTCTTAATCAGTTTATTTTATTCCCTTAGCATGAACTTGTTTAAACTAAATTTAAAATTATTTTGTGACCAGTGAATAACATATATACTTATTAATCCTAAGGTAGCCCATGATCTTTTAGCACATACTCTTTGAATGATGGTCAATATTGATAAACATTTGTCCCCAAACATTTACACTTTGTTTTTGCTGAGAACTTTAAGAAAAAGATGCCTAGCTTTTTTAGATATGCAACATGTAGCTGTCATTTGCAATACTTTGCCATAGAGTAGTATACTAGAACCACTTCTAATTATCATACTGTAACTATAAATCAATCAATCAGTACCTTCTCTTCACCATCAGTTACTGTTCATTCCAATTTTAAAATGATCAACTATTTTTCTAAAATTTACATATGTATAGTGTCAAATATCAAAACAATCTTCTCTTACCTAGACATTGTCACTGATGACAGAATTTCATGATATTGTGACCGAACAGTATTTTACAACATGTCCACTGGTATGCATTTTGTTTTCTGCTCACATCAATTCATCTGTATTCTTTTGCTTTCCTTCATTGCTTCTTTGGAACTAATCATAGCCATGATTTTAAAATATATATACCTCTCTATTAGTACTAATGCATACATTTCTTTTAAAGTCAGAACAAGATTTCCTTAAGTACAATTTAATATTATAGTTATTATTTTTATATTTTTGTTTTATTATTTTATTTATTTATTTATTATAAATCTCTTATATAAGTGTGTGGAATGTTTGGAGAGTGTGTGTGTGTCTGTCTGTGTGTGCATGTGTGTGTGTCTATGTGTATGTGCATGCCCAACCATTTATGTGCTATAATAAACATGGAGATGTCAAATAACAACTTTTAGCAGTTGATTCCTTTCTTTCACAAGGATTTCTGGTAATTTTCCTGACTAGTATGAGCATATTATCCCAGGGAGCCATCTCACTTGCCCTAAAATTCAATTTTTTCTATTAACCTAATACTTAACATCTACATATTTAAAAGTTTTTTAGTTCTAGCTCAATATTAAAAAATAACAAATTGTATCTACAATTTATGAAACTTTTTCATTTTAGTTTTATTTCTCTTCAAATAATAGTTTATTAGTGGAGTTTTTACTTATACCATTAATGATTTTATTGTATATTATCATCTTCTTTCAATTCATTAATTTCTGAACTCATATTTCCCTTTAGAGTCTTATTTCTACAGCTTGAGATGCTATTCATTTCAGGAATACTGTTTAAGATTATATTTCCTCATTTAAAATTTGACTTTTATAACAGAGTTTAACTAATTATCTATGCTGCAAAGGCTCAAGTAAACATTAACTTTCCTCTTAAATATAACAGAGTATTTTTTGTAGAGATAGGCCAATATTGAGCCCATTGATTAGAAACATTAAAACTGAAATAGAACCTCTAATTATTAAAAACTTACATACTTTTTGTTTGTTTGTTTGTTTCGGATATTTTATTTATTTACATTTCAAATGTTATCCCCATTCCTAGTTTCCCCTCCGGAAACCCTCTATCCCATTCCCCCTGCTCCTGCTTCTATGACGGTGTCCCCCCACCCACCCACCCACTCCTGCCTTCCTGCCCTCGTATTCCCCTACACTGGGGCATCAAGCCTTTACAAGACCAAGGACCTCTCCTCCCTTTAATGTCCAACAAGGCTATCCTCTGCTACATATGTGGCTGGAGCCATGAGTCCCTCCATGTGTACTCTTTGGTTGGTTGTTTAGTCCCTGGAAGCTCTGGAGGTTTTTTGATTCATATTGTTTTTCCTCCTATGGGTTGCAAACCCCTTCGCTCCTTCAGTCCTTTCTCTTGATATAATTCAGCTTTAGAAAAAGAAGAGCTTTTGTCTTAAGACACTATTTGCTAATAAAAACTTATGCCTTCTGTAGAAAACTCTTCCAGTGTATTTGACACCACTTTCATGTTCTTTTCTGTTTAGAACAAACACCTAATACTTATTTTCACAGGTGTTTAACCTTAAAAAATGCAGGCTATTTTTTTTTAACTATAGTATTCACAATTTGTTTTCGCTTAGGTGGAATTACTAAAAAGATACTTTTTAAAGGAACATTGTGTAAATACTTGAATGTGAAAATAATGTCAAGAACACAGTACCTTAACATACACCGCCCCCCTCAACTGTGAGGACACAGTCCTCTGTCTGTTTAAATGTCTGTTTTGACATTTAAAAATTATAAACACAAGGGTTCCACTGAGCACTAATCCTGAATCACCAGTGGTTTCATTTTTATTATTTTATTTTTTTATTAGTTATTTTATTTACGTTTCAAATGGTATCCTCATTCCTGGTTTCCCCTCTGGAAATCCCCATCCCATCCCTCTTGCCCCCTGCTTCTATGATGGTGCTCACCCACCCACCCACCCACTCTTGCTGTACTGCCTTAGCATTTCCCTAGTTGAGGCATTGAGTCTCCTAGGATGTGGAGAAAGGAATGCTCCTCCATTGCTGGTGGGATTGCAAACTGGTACAACCATTCATGGTTTTTTTTGTTTGTTTGTTTTTTTGTGACATTTTTAGTTTATTTTTGTTTTGTTTATTTTTTTATTTGGTTAGTTTTGTTTTTTGTTTGTTATTGTTTTGGGGTTTGGTTTTGGTTATTTGTTTTGTTTTGCTTTTTGGCTTTTGGCTTTTTGGTTGTTTGAGACAGTCTTGGAATAGCCTTCACTGTTCTGGAACTCACTCTGCAGATCAGACTAGTCTTGAACTCAAAGAGATGTCTCTGCTAGTCAAGTGTTGGGATTAAAGGTATGCGCAATGACTGCCTGGTCTCATTTCTAGTGTTCTTTAAAAATGTAATTACCCCTATAAACAAAATGCCAAAACAGAGTAGTTATTTCAGCTCCTCAAGTCAGCCTTTAGATGTTTTTAAAAAGTGAAAATATAATTTTGGTCTTTTCCCACATAAACTTCCCAGCTTATTCGGGCTCGGAAATCGTGCTAATAATGCATAGACCTTGAAGTTCCTCTGTGTTTCTGTGTAAATTCATTTCCTGTTATTTGGGTCTTAGTCCTTAAAATAATATGTTAAAAATGTTCATAGTTCTCTATTTATTAAATTAATCAAATAACATTTTGTCAACATAAATCTTACATTTGGAAAATTTAATATAAAATGTAGTAGTTGTATATCTCTGTATACAATTAATATAAAACATATTTTGCATAACAACTGGAACTACTAAAATAAGCAGTGTTCTTTCTCCTCTGTTCCTTACAATAAAAAACAATAATAACAAGTTTTCATAAATTTTATTTTGGAAAAAAATATCTGCAAGGTGAAGAAGTCCATGGGTTTTGTGTGTGTGTGTGTGTGTGTGTGTGTGTGTTGTTGGTTTGTTTTGTTGCTTTTTAAGAACAAGAAAAAAAGTAACAAAAAGAATATTTCAAAACTCAAAGACTGTCAAAATCTTCATTAAGGACAAGATGATCTCAAGATCATCTACTTAAGTATGAATAAATTAGTTAATCTTATTCTAAAACTGAATAGATACCAAACCTTGTAACATAGTTTTAGTCTTTACAGTAACGAAAACACTGAAAGAATATTCAAATCCTGCTGCAATAAAGAAAAATTAAAATATTCTCAGTGTATTACATAGTAGCATTTGAGTGATTGCTAAGCCACAAAATACAGGAACTTTTCATGATTTATGTGGAAGGCTTTTATCTTATTAAAGCTTTAATTCCCTAGAAACTTTATAAGGCATAAGTATGTCAAATAATGTTTAGAATAAATATACTGTGTCTATGTGCCTAAAATGTTAAATGCATGATAAAGATTGTCCTTATTTTTTTGTTTGTTTTTTTGTTTAGTTTTGTTTTGTTTGTTTTTTTTATTATTTATTTTATTTTATTTTTTTAATTTACATTCCAAGTCATTTCCCCTTTCCCATTTCCTCCCTCCCCGAAAATCCCATAAGCCCCCTTCCCTCCCTCTTTTCTCCATTCAACCCCCTCTCGTTTCTCTGTTCTGGCATTCCCCAACATCCAGTCTTTCCAGGACCAGGGGTCTCTCCTTCCATCTTCTTGGAAATCTATTGATATGCGGATTGGGTCTAGGGTATTCTGAGATTCTGGGTCAATATCCCCTTATCAGTGACTGCATACCATGTGTGTTCTTTTGTGATTGGGTTACCTCACTAAGGATGATATTTTCAAGATCTGACCATTTGCCTAGGAATTTCGTGAATTCATTGTTTTTAATTGCAGAGTAGTATTCCATTGTGTAGATATACCACATCTTCTGAATCCATTCCTCCGTTGAGGGACATCTGGGTTCTTTCCAGCTTCTGGCTATTATAAATAAGGCTGCTATGAACATAGTGGAGCATGTGTCCTTATTGCATGCAGGTAAAGCCTCTGGGTATATGCCCAGGAGTGGTATAGCCGGATCCTCCAGGAGTGTCATGCCCAGTTTTCTGAGGAACCGCCAGACTGCTTTCCAGAGTGGTTGTACCAGCTTGCAATTCCACCAGCAGTGGAGGAGTGTTCCTCTTTCTCCACATCCTCGCCAACAACTGCTGTCTCCTGTGTTTTTGATCTTAGCCATCCTGACTGGTGTGAGATGGAATCTCAGGGTTGTTTTGATTTGCATTTCCCTAATGACTAAGGATGATGAACATCTCTTTAGGTGCTTCTCAGCCATTAGATATTCTTCAGGTGAGAACACTTTGTTTAGCTCTGTACCCCATTTTTTAATAGGGTTACTTGCCTCTCTGGAGTTTAACTTCTTGAGTTCTTTGTATATATTGGATATTAGCCCTCTGTCGGATGTAAGGTTGGTAAAGATCATTTCCCAGTTAGTTGGTTGCCGCTTTGTCTTTTTGACAGTGTCTTTTGCCTTGCAAAAACTTTGTAATTTAATGAGGTCCCATTTGTCTATTCTTGATCTTAGAGCATAAGCTATTGGAGTTCTGTTCAGGAAATTCTCCCTTGTGCCCTTATGTTCAAGGTTCTTCCCTAGTTTCCCTTCTATTAGTTTCAGTGTGTCTGGTTTTATATGGAGATCTTTGATCCACTTAGAATTGAGCTTAGTGCAAGGAGATAAGAATGGGTCAATTTGCATGTCCTTATTAATTCTAAAAAATACTGAAATTTTAGATAATTAATAAAAAATCATATACAACATTAAAATACTAACAATATAAACTGAATATCATGCATTAGAATTTAAAGGTACTAAAAAGAATTATATATATGTATAACTATAAATATTTATACATGTAACTATGTATAGTATATATAACTATATTTAAAACTATATATACAAAACTATATATAATTATATATAACTATAACTCTCTCTATACACACACACACACACACACACATTTTTCAAGGCAAGAAATATATGAAGAATGTAATAGAAATCTATGCAAGAGATCCCGGCATGAAGTCAGAAGCATCTGAAATGGACCCTTTAGAATACATAAAATGTAGGTTATTTTTCTTCTTCCAAGAGTATATTGGTGTCATAATAAATAAGATCAAGGTTAGAAAGCCATGGGGATGCCTCGCTGAAGGACATACTGATAATATTTCCAGGATGAGAACAGTGGGTGCCTGAGCTTAAATAGTGTTTTTTCTTACTCGCTATTGCTAGAATTCTCATAAAAAGATGTCGTGACAAAACAGCATAAAAGAAGAGAAGCTCAAAGAGAACTGTTAAAGCTTCATTACTGGAGTGGTAATAAACAGCGTGAAGGATCACACTCTGTACTACTACAGGCTAGCAAGGAGAAAAGAGAAGGTAGAAAATATTCCACAACATAAAGTATGGCCTATTGAGTGAAAAAAAAGGTAAAAAACTTTTATATAATAAATATTATTAGGCTACCATTACAGTACCTAAGTCTTAATTTACTGACAACAGGGGTGGTCTTCATTTTTCCCAGCCTATATAGATTCTCCATGAAAGAGTGCGTTCTGCTGAGATGCTACCTACAGACATCAGAAAAATGTCCTCATATTTCATGACTCCTTTTAGAAGAGTTCAATAATTCAGTCTGTGTTAACAGATTAAAACTTTTGCTAAGCATAATGAGCTCCAGAAAGCTGTTTGTGTTTTGGATCTTGAAGGAATTATGAAGGACCTGTTTTTTGATATACAGAATATTAGAATTTAAAATACTATTATTTCTACCCATTGCAAGTAATAGCTGAAACCCCAAAATTTTGGCAAACACATGTTTGAAGGATTTAATTGGGTGCAAACAAAATACTAAAGCACTTGCAGTGGAATGACAGATGTACTACCCCCTGCTACCCTCTGAAGAGAACTGATATCCCTTTAAAGTCCAGAGTTCCTGGATCTTCAAAGAGCAAAGTTATATTTGTAGACATTCATATAATATATATATATATATATATATATATATATATATATATATATACACACATATGTATGTATATATGTGTGTGTGTGTGTGTAGGTGTATTCACTATTTAGCAACTGAACAATTAATTATCCACAAGAATAAGATAACTACCATCATATATAATAACAGTGCTTTAAAAAAGGCTTACATAAATTACTTATCTGTCATGACGCCTTTGTAGGGTAGGTTTTGGGTGAGTTAAGGTATAGGAACAATCTTACAGATGTTTTTGACCTTCTTTTGCTGTTGTATGCCAGTAATTTAATTCAATTGCACATTTCAATGTGTGAATGCTAAAAGTACACTCCACGTCCAATTACCAGAGCCCAAATACTTCGCTTCAATTATGTAATGTAATAAATGAAATATTTGACAATATTTCTGTGAAATCCACTGATGTACAAGAAGCAGCTGATCAAAGAGAATATGTATTTTTGAATATCAAAGTTTCCAAATTTATGAGAAATTGTATAAGCTACTTTATGGACCATCCAAACAACAATGTGTGGACATATTCTTTCCATTTTAAATCTGAAACTGTCATCTTTTTAAGTCATAATTTTTATTTGCTATGTGCAATTACCTTGTTTCTTTTAATACTATTTCTCTCATATACACTTTCTGAAGTTGAAATTTTTATTTATTTTATTTACTCTAAAAATTCCTTTATTCTATATTGTAATTTGTTTGTGAACTAGCCTTTGGTGGCTAGCCATTTCTCTACCCTTTTCATTCGTATCTTTATCTATATAGGAATATCTCCCATTGTTTCTCCAGTATAAATAATGAGACTGGTTGCAGACATGACACAGCATAATTACACAAACAAGTGCACTGGGACACTATTAGGGGAACTATTTTTTTAGTATCATTCTTTGCATTTTTGAGAACACTTATAAATTCACTGTAGTTACATCAATGTCAATGCTCCTTCTGCGGCAACTTCTGCAAGCCCATCTTATTTTCTATAATTATAATTGTTATGCACACATATTAATTGGATTCTCTGTATACTTTAAACCTATTGAGTCCAATTAATGTTGCTTGTATATTCATGTATTAAGAGATGACCAATTTAGACAAGATTTATCAGGAAGTTTGTCTCTAGACAAGGTTGATTTCTCCTCCCTCAGTATTCATTGATTGCCTATAAGTCTTCTTCTACTTATAGGCCCTTGTGAAGCTTTCCTACATTCACTTTGTCATGTACCTGGTAGTATTATGATTAATGTCTTGTTCAGAAAACCACGCTTGAGATTTCATGGGTGCAGCATCTCTGTCATATGTAGATATGGTATCGCAGAAGGCATTTTTGAGCTTCTGATTCTTACATTAGTTCTGTCTTCTCTTTTGTGACTTACTCAGGGCCTTATAAGGAAAGGTTGTATTTTAAAAGCTTCAGCTGAGGCTGGACAACCCATAGTTATTGATTCTCAGCATCTTGACCAGTTGCCATCTCTGTAGCAGGCTCTGCCAGCTGAATAAGAAAACTTCCTTGATGAAGTTTGAGAACCATGCTCATCAAGACAATATTTTACAACAGTGAAAACATTCTTTTAAATCACATAATAGTGTATGTATATTTGTATGTGTACATGTATGTGTATATATGTATGTATATGTATGTATGTATATATGTATGTATATGTATATGATTATGTATATGTATACATATATGACCAAATACAAAAAATGCCAGCAATAAGCTTGCATGCAACTGTATACATTTACTTAATGATATTTTGTCAATGAAAGCTTACCAATCCTATCAAAGCAGCCATCCAAGTGGAGGAAGTGTATAACTGAGGGTCTATTCATATATGAAAATCTTTGGAGCTTTGTCTGAATTTTATCTTCACACAAAACTCACATGAAGAAAATGCTAATTTTAAGTCATCATTCAATCAAATCTTACAATAGAATTTTATTTATCCTTTTATTTTTATCTTTTGTTTCTTGAAGTTTTAAAAGGAAGCTTATGAGCTTCCCTTGATTATTGGTCAGTTTTATGATCTTGAGATAACTAATATTTAAATCTCTAAAAGAGAGGAAAAGGAAAAAAGAAAAATAAGTGATGCTGCCACAGAATTTCTGTTTTATTTAACAAGAATTTCACATTTATTCTGTAATTAGCAAAACCTGCTTAATTATTCCAATCTATCATTCTTTTTACTAACAATAACCTGTGAATTACTCATCTTAACCTACTTCTAATTTCAGGACTAAAATATTGTTCCGTATATTGTATAGTAGTTGTTTTTCGTAAAACTGGCTTCTTTTCTAAAAGCATCTTGACCTCATTTAATGTATGTTCTTAGGGTGTAGAGATTTGAGCATGGGTGCTCCTTGGGCTTAAATTTTGTTGAAAATACGTGATAAAAGATTTTCGAGTAAATCTAGTGAAAAGAAAATTTTGTATTTGTGACTATAAGATCAAACATGTAGGTTACCTAGGTTACCAGTATTTATTAAAGTTTAAAAACAACAACAGCAACAAAAATAAAAACTGGGAAAGGGCACAGTAGAACTATTTCAGAGCCAGAATAGAAAATGGGCTCTAAGCCAAACATAGCTTGAAATCTTGATTGATCAGAACTTAAAGATAAGTCCAGATGGTACAGCTGAGGCACAGATTGCAGACATCATAAGTTCATTAGATTAATTTTCTCCTCAGTCTGCTCAATTTTTAGTAAACACTTCATATTTTCTTCTTCTGGAAGTTTGAGTATTTTCTGCTCCTGAACATTCCATATTTTCTTTTTTTTTTAATACATCTGTCCTTTCTGTTAATACTTATTTTCTCTTAAGGTATAATGATATACAGAAGAGTAGAATGCTAAGTAAACTATACCAGGAAAAGCATCAAAGGGGACAAAACTCTGTCTTTTTCTCTTTTATAATTGTTCTCTGAGTAAATAAAACACCAAGGTCTTTCTCCTGGTGATGTTAGAGAAAGTTTCACTTTAACACTCTCATCAGTGATCATGATTGCGAAAGCTTTCGTTGATCAGAAAATATTCCAACATCCTATAGTAGTTTAAGAGTATGTTAATATATGCTAGAATATTAAATATATAATATATTTAATATATATAATATATATCAGATTAGTAAGTAAGCATTTATTTCTGTTTCCTATCTCAATCTTCAGTGAACTAGAAGGCTATATTATTGCACTAAACCAGTTATAACAATATATACACATTGGGAATAAATTCTAAGCAACTTAATGTACTTTCTAAAGTCTTGTGCCAAGAAGCCTAAGTGGAAAGAGTTGTTTGCTTGCTTTTAGCCCACTGGAATGACCTCTATATATCTGTACAAGGCAGAGGTGCTAAAAGTAACACTTCTTGCTTTTTGTTCTTAATTTTTCAAAAAACTATGACGTTGCCCATAATTTATTTTTTTCTTTCCTTTTTTTATTGGATATATTCTTTATTTGCATTTCAAAATTTTTCCCCTTTCCAGATCTCCCCTTTGGAACCCTCCTATCCCATCCCCCTTCCCCCTGCCTCTATGAGGGTGCTCCCCCATTTGTCTTCCCACCCTGGTATTCCCCTACACTAGGGCACTGAACATCAAAAAAGACCTCTCTTCCATTTTTAAAACTCCCGGGAATCTATGAGCTTGACCCAGCTAAAACTACTAGTAATAGAGGATATGGAACCAGAAACGACCACTCCCTATAACCAGGCAAGGCTTCCAATGGAGTGATGGGGGCACCACCCAGCCATAAAAACTGTGACCTACAATTTCTCTTGCTTACAAGATGTGCAGAGATAAAGTTGAAGACACATATTCAGAGAATGACCAATCTATGACTGGCCCAACTTGAGACTGCCATGAGAGAGAACTCACCCCTGATACTATTAATGATATTCTGCTATACTTGCAGATTAGCATAACTCCCTCCTGAGAGGCTTCACGCAGGAGCTGATTGAAACAGATGTAGAGATCCACAGCCAAACATTAGATGGAACTCAAGGAAATCCTGTGAAACAATTGGGGGGCGGGGGGGGACGATTGAAGGAGCCAGAGAGGTCGAGTATACCACAAGAAAACCTACAGAATCAACTAACCTTGGCCAATAGGGGCTCAAAGATACTGAACCACCAACCAAAGAGCATACATGAGACAGACATAGGCCCCCTATACTTATGTAACAAAACTGTCTTTATGAGTATCCCCTAACAAGGGAAGCAAAGACTATCTCTGACTACGTGGCCTGTGTTGGATACCTTTCTCCTGCCTTGTCTAGCCTCAATAAGGGAAGATGCACCTAGACCTACTGCATCGTAATGTGCCAAAGCAGAAAGACATCCATTGAAGGCCATGAACTCATAGAGATTTGTATGCCTCCAGACAACTGGTTTTAAAGGTACTCCCAACAATGCCCACACTGCAGGCTTTTTAATATGTACTAATGCTATCCATAAAGATCTATGGCTTATTGGCAATTTATCACACTAAATATTTATGATGTTTATTGAATGCAGAACTTAAAGGAAGGTAACACTTTTCACTATTTAGGAATGAAGGAAAAACATATTTGCTCCAGCTTTTTATACTATATTGCCCTGAAGTGAAAATTTCTGATTTCTTTGGAGACTCAGTAGTATCATGTGCTTCTTCTTCCTCTTCTTCTTCTTCTTCTTCTTCTTCTTCTTCTTCTTCTTCTTCTTCTTCTTCTTCTTCTTCTTCTTCTTCTTCTTCTTCTTCTTCTTTTTTTAAATGTTTTATGAGAGAATGTTTTTGCTGAAGCAGACACATGGGAGGATGTTTTGCTAAGAACAGACACATGGTGTTTTTCCAGATGTTGCCTGGTAAAGGGAATGTGATGTTTTGCTAGAGTGGACATTTGAGAGGACATGTGATGTTTGAAAAAGATATAAGGATATAAAGAAGGAATAACCCAACAGTGGACAGTGCTGTGGTAATTGTTTGCCTTGACAGTCTTTGCTGGTCTTTTTGTTGGCTTTGCTGGCTTGGTTCTCACTAATGATTCTGTGACATTGGTTTGCCTTGCCTTTTTCACTAATCCTCATTGTTGTGACATTGTAGAGAGAAATGCACCAAAAAACGTGTCGTGATGTTCAGGTAGCTTCTTGCCACCTAGGTGGACTAGGACCAATTGGCAGAGCCTGGAGGTTTCTTACAGGTTGAACTGCCACTGCTGATTTGTGAGTGGTATTTGCAAGTGGATGGAGATACAGCTGGTGATTCCTGTGAACTGAACCTCTGAAATACTAACACACTGGGAAGGTTTCACTTCTCAGGGTATAACTATGCCGAAGGACAGAGAGCAAATCATGTTGGTGATGCTTTTTCTTTTTTTTAAACCATAATGATATTAAAATAAAAATGTTGGAGTGACTTGAATTTATAGCCTCAAGAACAACATCATTATAAGGACACAGAAACATTTGGTAACATGCAGATAAAATTGCATATGTAAAATCAAGCAATTAAATGTTCCTTTATTGTTTTTTATTAATCACAGTATTGACCATTTGTATATTTTCTAGTTGTGATAGCCTCAATAAAATAAAAAACAATTTCTTTGACATTATCAAAATGATATCAAATATCATAAAAAATAGTGATTAGGGCTTTAAAAGTAAAGATATTCTAATACTTTTCCAATCTAATGGAGACACATTTCAAGATATTAGTATGATTAAACTTATTTACAATATGAAAACTTAAAATTCTGCTTACAAAGGTCTGGAACAAATATATCGGAAGGGATTATATGGTTGTTTTGTATTTATAAATTTTTTGCATTCTTGGATTGTCAATGATTATATAAACAATTAGGCTATATATCACCTATGTACATAATTTTATACAACTTATATTAATTTATTTCTTATTATGTATAATACAAATGTAGTATTATTTTAGACATTATGGTATGAGACCAACACAACATTTGTGTTATCTTTAAAGAATGTGACTAAAACAGTCTTTATCACTGACAGTGGAAACTCAAAAGCATTTTGTGGATTAAGAAATGGAAAAGATTGTGTGTGTGTGTGTGTGTGTGTGTGTGTGTGTGTGTGTGTGTGTGTTTGCATATATATTTCATTTTTTATATTATCAAAACAGATGTGTACATTTGTTTAAATTTTAGAATTGTATTTTAAAATGTCAGAATAGATTATTTTAAATAGTATCCTCAGATACAACAAATGTCATAAGCTTTTAATATTTCACTGTTTTCTGCTTCTGCTTTTCTTCAAATGCCATCAAACTCAGTTAATAACGACAAAAATTGGAGACAGAAAGATTGGCTCCGATGCTTAATGGAATAGCAATAAAAATCTAAAAAATGTTTAACTTTCTGGGCGTACTGGCTTGCTGGTATTGCTTAGGGTCCTTATAGAATATTGCTGAGGACTGCTGAAAAATGTTAGCAATTTGTGAAAATGTCATCCTGTTAATGTATACAGCTCTCCTCCTGTTCACATTTTGTAAAATAGCATTCATGATTATGCTTTTGTAGATAGCCAAAATAAAATATACCAGCGCTTCCTGAGTAAAACTTGGGATTATCATTCTGATTCTCTTGATTTTTTTGATTGCTTTAGAAAAATATATGACTATGAAGTTTACTAAAGTTTAGATTTAAGTAAAAAAAAATCATGGTTTATGCTGACTTAATGCCCATTTGAATAGGACTTTGCAATTTCTTTTTGAAACACAGTCTAAAATTTGTCTATGTATTTTTTCTGTGGAAAGAAACCTTGTTTTCTTTTTTTTTTTTTTAATACTGTACTATTGTTTCTTGTATGGTGCTGCCAATATGAATAGATGTTTTTCTTGCGGAATATTTATTCAGCAATTAATATTAACAATTGTCTTATGGAAATCTTGCTTTGTAATTTGTTCCAGGGCCTTAGTTTAATAGATAACTTGCAACCAAAAATTAATTAGAATTCTTACTCTAGGCATACAATTTTATTTTTTTCTGTAAAAACCTAATATAATAAGAGAAGAGAGAGCAAGAACAGGTTAACATGTTGGATTTAACAGACGAGAGGAAAAAAATGACAAAGTTCTGCCTCCAGAATATTCCTACGACAAGTCTAAGTTTAACCAATAATCCATTTCTAAAATTTTAGATGTATTTAGTAAAACATTATATGCATAAATAGAATTCCAAATTATACACATATATGCAGAATCTTAAGTTATAAATTGTTCCATTTTAATGAGGGCATTTCAATAATAAAGAACAGATATTAACTGTGTCTGTTGGTGTATGTTTACAAACTCCTCGGTACTTTGTACTTGAAATAAAGTGTTTTCATGGATTAAAGATGGGTTGGGCTACACAGTAAGTTCCTGGCATACCTGTCCTACAAATGAGATTTTGTCTCAAAACATCATAAACACAAAATAAAAATAAGTAGCCTCCCTCCTCATGCTTATAAAATTTGAAATTGTAAAGTAGCGCTTACATAGTCCATAATCAGTGACATGCATACAGATGTGAATTCATGTAAACCTGTACAAAGAGAAATATGAATATACATAAATATATGAGCCAGTGCTATCTGGGTACCTGTACTAACAGAATAAAAGTTTAAGCTTGGCTCTGGTGTCGTTAATTTGTTAAGGGATTCCCTCCTCTTGCAAGGACCTCAGTTCAGTTCCCATTAACCACTTGGTCAAATTACAACTGCCTGGAATTTCATCTCCATGGGCTCTGACCCCCCAGTCCTTGCTACCATAGACAACTGAACATACATGCATGAACCCACACACAGATAATTACACAAAAACAGGAAAATAATTTCACAAATAAAATAGAAACTAAAACCATTTACACTTTACTGGATGGATAAAAGGAGATTATTGAGGAACAACCATATCAGAAGAGGAATAAAATACTTCATTGCTACAACCTGAAAATAAAAACAAAGACAAAATACACGGTTACATGGAGATAGCAGAAACTGAATATTAGCCAATCATTAAAACTCAATAGGAAAACATCAATGATGCCATATGATTCTAGAAGTACGAAGTTAAGGATTATTACAAAGAGAAATTGGAGAAAGTTTTGATTCATAATAATAGAACTAGGACAATAGGATTAATAAAGTGATACATATCCCCAAATAATTTAAGCCCAACTTCAATTTTTGTTCATGCCTCATGAAAAATGTTTTGTTTGCTAGTCTTTATAGATACATTCATTTTCCTTGGAACTCAACTACACACTCTAAATTATATATATATATATATATATATATATATATATATATATATATATATATATGTATATATATGTGTGTGTGTATGCATATATATGCATATATATAATAATATTATTTACTAATATGAATAAAGAAATATATATGAATATATATTACCTATTAATAAATAAACATGCATTTGATTAGAGTTTGCTTAATTTTTATTTCTCTACCTGTTGCTAACTAGTTTATAAAATGGCTGCAAGCTACTTAGGATTGGAAAATAGAAGTTATTTGATCATATGATGCTTAAATAACTGAAAGATTTACAGACTCGTCTCTATATTTTTAATATCAATAGTAGTGTCTAGTTTTCACAAAATTATTCCAGTCTCAAACTCTAAATAGTAATTCTCTGTTTTTGTGAGTCTCTTTTTCACTCCCTTCTCTTCCTTGTGAGTATGCACACGTGCCCCTGTGTGTATGCATGTGTGTGTGTGTGTGTGTGTGTGTGTGTTTGTGTGTGTCTGTGTGTGTGTGTGTGTGTGTGTGTGTGTATCTGTAAGGGAGAGAAAGAGACAGGATGACACTGACAGTGGCAGAAAGAGACAGACACCGGAATGAAATAATCTATTTAATAGCTACAGATTCTTAGGATCTTAGTAATACCTGTAACAAATTTTAAATATGTTAGATTACTTACATCAAATTTTGAATCTATTAGCTTTATTTTTTTCAATATCCAAAGATCCTGCATAGATCAAGTGTTAAGTGTTATTTGAAAATAAAAATTTGTTTAAGAAAATACTTTGGTTTGAACTAAATACACATTTTAATTTCATTGACATAAATTTATAGGTAGATTAAAATCATACACTTTTGTAAGTCTATAACCATGGTCAAATTTGCAATGTTTTATCAAAAGCATTTCCCCATTTACTCTTACAATTTGACTGAGAGTTAGCTTAAATAAAAGTTTTATTATCTCCAACAAACCATACTGGAACACCTTGCTGCTCATGGAGTTGCTTAGATTATGGAGGAATTTCAATACAAAACTTTCATGAAATATTAATGAAACCAGATAAACCCACTTCAGTTGATATCCATACTGCAGGGATATGAAAATAGAGAAAATTTCATTGTTAAAGATTGCACAGAGATAAGCTGAAACTTAGCTTTACCTTGTTACAGGTACTGGAAATATTTTCTTGTTTGTTTTTATTGTAGTGTGCTTTATAAACTGTAATGCATTACAGTGACTAATATAAAATCTGCACCTTAAATCAACAAATCATACTTAATAAATGTTGTTTATGACGTTCATTGATTAGTAAAAAGCATGTACTTCAGCGAGTTTTCAATAACTACTTTAAACTCCAATGTACAGGCTTCATTTTTTTTCTTATTTCTGTCACAATAGTAAAATCAAAGAAGGACAATGATTTCTGGGAATGCAATAAGACAAAATTGCTGAGTTACTGAGTAAAATCATTTTCCCGCCCTTCATCTTTCTTTCCACTGAGCATATTTTCATTGCTAATTTTCATTTTTGCCTCCTGCATGGTATCTCCTCACTTCCTTTATTAACACCTGTTATTCATCTTTCTCCTAGAGAATCTGTAACACAGATTAAGGATAATAATATCATATATATTTTCCTTTGAAATCACCCCCACCTTAAAATGCCCACAGTGCTCTAACAGGTTGCTAGCAGGAATAGAGATGGCTCACATAATGCATTTGTTTTTAGGGAGAGTACAGTAATTATTGTGTTTTCTGTTTGCAAAACAAATTCCATTTTAATTCAGTAGAGGCAATTTTATGGAGACATGGCCAGCATTCCAGTCTTTGTAAGTTTCAGGTGCATAATTTCTGAGATCTTTAGTTGTTGGGGATTTAATCACTAACTGCTAAGTGAAATATTGAGCAGATAAAACAAAAAAAAATTTGACCCTACCTTGAGGGCTCAGACCAGAGGCTGGTTAACCTAATGACACAGAAAAGACAAAATATAAATAGCCCTTCCCCCCACAAATCAATAAAATAATACATAATGTTATTTTGCTATAATCACAGACAGAGTCTAGTCTAACTATCATCAGAGAGGCTTCATTCAGCTTTTGATGGGAACAGATGCAAAGATCCACAGCCAAACACTATGCTCAGCTCAGGAAACCCTGTAGAAAAGTGGGTGATGGGGGAGATTTGTAGGAGCCAGAGGGCTCAAGAACAGCTCAGGAACTGACCCACATAATCATCTAAGGAGGGGTCATGGGGACTCACAGAAACTGAAGTGACTATCAGGGAGCTTATATGGGTCTCAGCTAGTGCCTCTGCATATATGCTGTGGTTGTGTAGTTTGTCGTTCTTATGAGATTTGTAACTGTGGGAGTTGGCAAGCTGTTTCTGATTCTTTTCCCTGCACTTGCAACTCTTTTACTCCTATTGGGAGCATTAATGTAAGGGTATGTGACTAATCTTATTGTAACTTGTATTCCTGTGTTCATGTTATATTCCTGGGAAATCTGTTCTTTTCTGAAGATTAATGAATGAACTGTGGATCTGAGGAAGAAGGAAGTTGGGGGACTAGGCATGGATGAGTGGAAGGAGGGGAAAGTGTGGTCAGGATGTAATATACAAGAGAATAATAAATGAAAAAAAGTTAGAGGTAAACCTATGAATGTAGCTGTCCAGCAGCCATGGATGAACTTGGTTACCTTTAAAGGGGGCTGGAAATGAAAAAGGATGGTGTGCGAGAAAAGGATGATGCCAAGACAAAAGTTTATGATCAAGGTTCAAAGTTTATTTTTTTTTTATTTTTTTTATTTTTTGGGTTTTTTGAGACAGGGTTTCTCTGTGTAGCCCTGGCTGTCCTGGAACACACTGTGTAGACCAGGCTGGCCTCAAACTCAGAAATTCTCCTGCCTCTGCCTTCCAAGTGCTGGGATTAAAGGCATGCACCACCACTGCCAGGCAAGGTTCAAAGTTTAATAGTCAGCACTGCTTTTTTTTTTAATTTTATTTTCTAAGTTTTTTTTTATTTACATTCAAAATCATTTCCCCTTTCCTGTTTCCTCCCACCCCGAGGTCCCATAAGCCCCATTCCCTCCCTCTTTTCCCCATTCAACCCCCTCTCACTTCTCTGTCCTGGCGTTCCCCTACATCCAGTCTTTCCAGGAACATGGGTCTCTCCTTCCATCTTCTTAGAAATCTATTGATATGCGGATTGTGTCTAGGGTATTCCGAGATACTTCAGGTCATATGTTTGAGTGTCTGACCCATTTGCAATCTATTCGTATAAATGAGAGTGTGTGTGCCTGGTTCCTGTCTTTTTGATTGGAATCCCAGATTTCCTAGTGCCATTTGTTCCTAGTGCCTAGTGTAATTTTTACCACCCAAATTCCGCTGGATGTAGGTGCATAGCTGTATTTTTCAAGGTTTCCCACTCTGTTCTAGAGCTCTGTGCTTCAGTTTTATTGCTAATTCCACGGTGTATCAATTATTATTTCTTTTCTAATATATTAGCACTGTAACACTAGAGTACAATTAAAAGATTACTCATTGCGATGATGTGGGATTCCTCTTGAGGTTGCAAGACAGTTAACATATGCAAAGTAAAATATACAGCATAAGAAATACACAGAAAATACTGACAGAATGTGTGAATTAATTCTCGAATTTACAAAAAAATTCCATTGATAATCAACCACAATTTGTGATAAAATTTTGAAAGAGCTCAGTATAGTCTGACAATAGCTGTATCATGTTGAATGAATGAAAGCTGAGAGTTTATTTCTAAGATCTGAGATATGACAAGAAGGTCCATTTTCATGATTTTACTTAGCATAACATAAAGTTTCACTTGCTACTTCCAGGAAAGAAAATTAATATAAATAGTTTCCAAATCAATATTTAAATGTCAAATTGTCATTGTATAAGGAAAACATGATAACATATGCCTAAAACAGATTCCTGCCATCAGGTTCTCGAGATATAACTCTGCTGTTAAGAGCATATTTTTGATACTCCAGAGGACCCAAATTTAGTTCTCAGTACCAACTAGCAACTCACAACCATCTGTAATTTTAATTTACTTTTTGTAATTAAACAGTTAAAAGTATACTAACACAATAATTTAGCTTTCACAATGGTTTATATATGGAGATAGATTTTTTAAGGAAGACCAACATTGAAAATGATTTTCAACTTATCATTACCATCATTGATGAATTTAAATATAATTCATCTATTAGCCCAGAACTCTCATTTTATTGATAATAACAAAGAGACATTTAGCAAATGATAAAATTATTCATTTATCGTATTTGATAAGAGAATTAAATTATTTGCTCAAGATGAACAAAAAATGTTATAACTTTGTGCTTATCAATCATGGCCTTCTTCATGAGCATTTGGAATCCATCAATTCATCAATAGTATACCCATAAAATTCCACAGAGAAGTAAATAATATTTTCTATATTAACTTTGTAAGTTTTCTAAAAAGCAATACTATGAGGTGACTATGGTTTCCCACAGAAATAAGACTATCTCAAAGACATTCATTTGCTATAAAGTTTGGAATATTAAGATGCTAGATATAAATATGATTGAATTCAGAGATAACAATTTAATTCAATTTACATTGAAAACACTTTATATCCTTAGATTGTGTAGTTAATTTCTGTTTGTAACCATTGTTAACATCTAACATACTATTTTTGATATGCTTCTTTCTCTTCTCTGCAGTATAGATACTGATTATACACATTGGTTCTTAAGAAGTTAAAACTTTTGTTGAACTATATTTTAATCGAACTCTGCTATATTAAAAAACACTTGAAACTTGTAGCTTGTTAGAGAAAATACATTATTTACTTTGAGTCAGAAATTACAAATGTAAAATTATCTCTGATGTGGGCTGTCTTGGTAAAGATTACAGCATAGTAGATATTTTTATACTATTCTAATTGTGGTAGTGAAATTTTAGCTATAGGGCCATGATAAATCAAGACCAGCCCCAGAAATGTCCTGTAAAAATTTTGTATCCACCCTACATCTAGAAAATCCCATCATCTTTTAATATCACTACAATAGAAGCCAAGTTTGCGATAAATGATCTTGCAGCTGATTCAGTCAAGGAGCTCAAGCCTTTGCAGTCTCTGCAAATCAAGTTTCAGTCTTCATTCAAAAATTTACTAGCCCTGACAGTTTTCATTCATATCTCTTGACCGATTCATATCTGCTTTCTCTTGTTAGGCAAAGGAACTCTTGGAAACTGCCATTTAACCAATACATTCACTTGTTAATCTTGGCATTTGGGAGTTTGTCTATATAATTCTCTCACTCATATTTTAGACTCTCAAAATTATGTATCATTTTTTTTTAATTTTTTGTCTCTCACATACTTAATCTTGAAGTCAGTGTTATCTCTGTGGATCTGAGGAAACTTTAGAACTTTGGTTTCTTGGTAGTTTTCTGACAAATGATAAGCATTCTTAGCAACCCAACCTAATAAGAAGTTAGCATCTCGGTATCTAGCTATCCTCTCTCCATCACTCTCTGTCATTTTTGGAGGGAAATTTTGCTATGTCAGTAAAACTTTTGTAGCAGAACATTCTTTGGATTCCGTATATGAGATTGAGGAGTACCATAGAAAGTTAATAATATGGGAATTGAATAATATGGCCTCAGAAGTTGTAATTTGCAAATGAATGTCTATAGTACATAGTTTGGGAATTCTGGATATACAAATAAAGGAGTCAGTATGATTATCAATACCCTAAATTTGAAATCATATTTACCTTTAGATTAAAGTAACTTATTTGCCTGATGTAATTGTCATCTTAGAGGCTTACTTCTGAATAAGCTCACCCTTTCTAGTTCTTTCTGAACTCTGGTTCAACTCAGCTCTTATTCCTAAATACTCCTCTCCAAGCTAACTGATCCAAACTGGCTTCTGAGTAAATTGCTCCACTAGGAAAAACTGCCTCTGATTTCCACGAACTGAAATGCACTGACTGCATGAACTGAATGGAACTGAAAAGAACTTCACAAAATCAGCTGAACTCCACTGCATTCAACTGAAGTGTATTGTACAGAACTGAACTGAACTCAACTGAATCCTACTGCATTCCCTGAACTCAACAAACTGCAGAACTCAATGAACTGTCCTTGAATCTCCTCACACTGATCTTAAGTAGTCTCCCTTTCCTGTGCTGTTCTGGGGAGAGTTGTGCTCGTCCTATCTCTGACTCTTTCTGGCAGATCTTTCTCAGATTCATCACTTTTTCTGTTCCTCAATTAAATGACACTGTCAAACATGGATTATTCCTTCTACAAACTAATCAGTTCATATCAAAGATGTGTACTAGGACACTGTCTATATTCTAGACAGATCCTATAGACTTAGAAAGGGCTTGATGTGATCTCTTGTTAAAGCAGAACATTTATTGAATTAACATTCCACTACACCTTTTAAATTATGTCAAAGTAATACAGAAAGAAAATTTTAACAAGCAACATTAAAGCTAATATAGTAGAACTGGTAATTAGAATGACATTTAAAGATGCAAGATAAAGAACCCATGTTAAAACGAAAAAAGCATTTGTTTATGTACTGAAAAATAATTTTCTAAGATTTGGCCATTATCTCTAAAGTTAGAAAATGTTTAGACTTCAAACAAATTGCAAGGGAATCAGATTAAAAGCAAAAAATAAACAAATAAAAATCACATACAAAGTAAGAGCATTGTAAGACAAACCTTGTCAGCTATCAACAGTTGGACACAGGCTATTTCAATCAAAGAACAAAGGGAAGATTGTTCAAAGCAAGTCATATAATAGAAATCTTCATAACAGTAATATTTTCAGGTCTACATGGTTTGTGTCCATCCTACTAGGGCCTTTGAGGAACATCTTTAGAAATAAGTTTAGAAAAGTTGCTGCTAGCACAAATACTGATTTTTGGGAAAATAGTGAATTGAAATAATGATATATATATATATATATATATATATATATATATACACACATATATATGTGTGTATGTGTGTGTGCATGTGTGTGTTTATATATATGTATATATATATAAATTTAACATACACTAAAATATATGTATTACTAACTTACTGTACACATAATTCATGCAAGAATATCTACATGTTATACATGTATATATATATATACGCTTTTTATATATTTTATATATATATATACATATTCACTATATGACAAAAAAGAAATTTATGTATTAATACATAATATTTTAAGATGAATGGTTTATATTTGAAGAAAAAAATCTTTTTAAGCAAAATAATGGCATATTGACTAAAATATAAGTCGACAAAGATTCAAAAGTCCAAAACTTATAACTATTTTGTCACATTTTAAAGATCTCACATTCCCACTTGAAAGTATGAGAGACAAGGCTCAGTGGTTCATAAAGCAGAAGGGTCAAGCTGGGGAATCTGAGTTTAGATATGCAAAATACCCATGAGAAAATGAAAAAAGGGGGGAATAAAAGCGAGGGAGGGAGCAAAAAAGAAGGAGGAAGGAAGAAGGACAAAAAAATATTTTTTTATTTAACAAAGGTGTTGAAGTACTCTAAATCTGAAACAGTTGAAGCTGTACAGATAATTTGATAGATCAGATGTGGTGTGATATTCTCTTCTTCACTATAAACTAGTGCACAGCAAGTTAAACCTTAATACATAGACGTGCGAAACAGCACACACTCACACACACACACAGAGAAGTGTAAAACAATAATACATACCCATATACTCACTTACTCTAAAAATCTGACCATTTGCAGCAAACCTAGTATACTGACATAAGCACACTGTCAAATAGGTTAGGTGCTGAGAAGCTAATCTTGTGAACTGACACCTCTACCAATTTTTGAAAGAACACAAGTAGATTGCTTTAAGAATAATAATTACATTAATTTGCTGTGGCTACTATGAAACCATGTAGTATGCTTTGTGAAACAGGACATTCTTGTTTAGGCACAGAAAATTTCGAGTGACAATATTGGCATGTTTGAGTCCCACTAGTTGTTGTCGGAGAGAATCCATTAGTATAATCTTTCCAGTTGCTAGAGAAGTACTATGCAATTCTAGTCTTTATTCTCTTTCTAGAAGCATATTATTCATATGGTCTCATGCCACTTTTTATTTGTTCCTGTCCATGTTCAAATCAATGGTCTTTAGAAGGACAGCAGTGAAATTGGGTTAAGGATCCATCCAACTCATGTAGGACTTCATTTTAACTAGGTGTAGGCACAAGAGATCTATCACCAAATAACATCACCTTCTGAAAAAAGTTCTGGAAACCAGGACCAACATGTGGTTGTTTTCAATGAATAATTTAACATTTGAGAGTAACAAAAAATGGGGAAAACAATAATCATGGTAGGCAGAGAAAGGGAGGAACCTGGGTAGGAGAGAGGAGGGGAAGAAGGAGGCGATAAGGGAAAGGTGATCAGGTAGGTAGGGGGAACAGGAGAGAAAAGAAGAGGGCCAGGAGAATGAATGGAAATATACAGCTTCTGGGGGTGGGAGGGGAGGGAAGCCTCTAGAAAGTCCCTGAGACCTGGAAGGTGAGAGATTGTTAGGATTCAATGGGGGTGACCTTAACCAAAATGCCCAACAGTGGGGAGATGGAACTAAAAGAGTCCACTTCCATTAGATAGAGAAGATCCCAAGTGGAGGGATGTAGTTATCAACCCACAGTCAAAGTTTTTGACCTAGAATTGTGCCCATATAAAAGATCTGCAGAGACAAAAAATGGAGATGAGACTGAAGCAAAGGAAGTCCAGTGACTGGCCCAACTTGGAATCCATCTCAAGGGAGTGGGGAGACACCGAGGCCTGACACTATTACTGATGATATAATTTGTTTACAGATAGTAGCATGGCTGTCCTCTGAGAGGCCCTACCAGCAGCTGACTGAGAAAGATGCAGATACTTTCACCCAACCATTGGACTGAAGTCAGGAACCTCTATGGAGGAATTAGTGAAAGGACTGAAGAAGCTGAAGGGAAGGATAACCCCATAGGAAGGCCAGTAGTCAAAATTAACCAGGAAACCTGGGAGATCCCAGAGATGGATCCAGGGAGCATAATGGTCAGAGGGCCCTGGCACATATATAGCAAAGGACTGCCTGGTCTGGCCTCAGTGAGAAAAGGGTAAAGATATACCTAATCCTTAAGAGACTTGAGGCCCCAGAAAACTGGGATATGGTGGGAGGAAGGGAAGTACTCTCTTGAAGGCAAGGGGGAGGGGGAATGGGGTAAGAAACCATAGAGGGGAACTCTGAAGGGGAAATGGCCTGAATGTAAATAAATACACCAAATTTTAAAAAACAAAACAAACAAACAAAAAACAATAAATAAGAACACCCTCCCTTAAAAGTACTGGTATAAACTGTGGGCAAGCTACTGGTCAATATTGGGGATTCATTGAGCACATTTTTATGGTTTCTAACTTCTTGTGTTGAGGAATAATGAATTGAACACATGGAAAGCACCAAGTAATCAAGAGAATTTGATTAAGAAAGCATTAACATCAAAGAGAAGAAGCTTTTCTGATGAAAGATGTTTTTAGCTCAAATTGCAGTGTTCCACAACATATTTTGCTTCTGTAATGTAGTGAAGGACTGTTTTTCCGTCATTTAAATGATGCAAACTTCTGAGTAATTTGCATAGTGTGTCTTTTTAGCATGTTCCACTTGTTCCTATACTTTTAGATATAATTTCATGCACCACTTGTTTTATTTCCATCTTAAATATACAACCAGTAGTGAGTCTTCTCACATTAAAATGAATACTAAGTCACTGCAAGTTAGACACTCTGAATACTTTGGTGCCTGTGCCAGAAAGAATTAAAGAGAAGGAGGTTTCTAATATTGTTATTTGCCAACTACCAAAGGCTTTATCTCGTATGGTGTGTGCATCACCTTCACAAGTCTTTTTACAGAATTCCACACCCCTTGATGAACTCTTATCTCAGACAGATTATGATATACTACTATGATCCAAAGTATGAGGTTTAATATTAAATTAAATTCATCGCATCAGTTCTTCAGAGACAAAAAAAAAGATGTTGGTTCATTAAAGGGAAGAAATATTAATTACTCTTTCATTAAGTTGAATGACTTTCTGATATAATTAAGAAACTTTGTAGCATTGTATCTTCTTAATACTGAAGACTGTTGAAAGGTTTTTAATTCTTAGAACCAAATGATGGTAAACACAGAAAAGGTGACATAAGAAACCGTCGTTTTTTACCAGAAGAAAGAGAAGGACTGATCTGGATGTGACTATAACTGACTTAAGAATGTACCTGAGGGAAATAGTGCCAGGCTCAAGGTATGACGACAATGACCAAAAATGAAATGTAATAGGAATATTTCCTGACAAAAGTGGTTCAATTCTTGTAGAGAATGTACACCAAAAGAACATTATCAAGGAAAATGTTCTTTAATAAGATAATTTAAAATCATATGTGTATCGATAAAAATATTAAAGGAGATTCTGGGTCAATATCCCCTTATCAGTGACTTCATATCAATAGATTTCTAAAAAGATGGAAGGAGAGACCCCTGGTCCTGGAAAGACTGGATGTAGGGGAACGCCAGGACAGAGTAATGAGAGGGGGTTGAACGGAGAAAAGAGGGAGGGAAGGGGGCTTATGGGACTTTCGGGGAGGGAGGAAACGGGAAAGGGGAAGTGATTTGGAATGTAAATTAAAAAAATAAAATTAAATTAAAATAAAAAAAAAAAAAAAAAAAAAAAAAAAAAAAAAAAAAAAAAAAAAATATTAAAGGAGATAGCATCAAATTTATATTCAATATTAAGATATGTAATTTTTATTCAAATTCAGTAATCAGGTTAGATGGCTTTTCATTACTTCTATACAATATAAAATATTTTCTAAAAATTAATTAAGCTTTAAAAATTTGTGTTTATATTTTACACTGATAGTTTATACACAAAATCTCTAAAATAAATGCCTTAATTAACATTTTATTTAGATTTACAAGTCTTAGAAGGAAAATTGTTTCTATATTCTGTTTATTCTAAGTAGAACACAATATTTTATAAAAGTAAAAATGCAGGAAAAAATATTTACCCATTTCTATATTTTATTCACTCAACATTATTGCTCATTCATATTCATTTATTTGTTATTTTACTGAATTTTCTGCACTAGTTATCATACCTCAGCTTGACAACTTCCTATATTAATATTGAGTTCAATTTATTTCTATTTTTATTTTTTGTGGAAGCAGGAAGAATTGATTAGTTTCCTTCTCATTTCTCAGAGTTTTGTAGAAACTACAGCACACACACACACACACACACACACACACACACACTAGTCAGTGCCTGTATACCTAGGGCTAAACGTAGAATAGCTATTAAGAAATCTGTCTTACTTATAATAAATTGATATCATATGAAGTAATTTTAGAAAGGCAAACAGGAACATATATGGCATAATCAATGCAGTAATCAATGATAAGGAAAATGATAATCCTAAATTATGAAGTTTGTTATAGATAAAAGACTGGATACATAAAGAGGACCCAACATTTTGCTGCATACAAGAAACCCACTTCAGTGACAAAGACACACATTTCCTCAGAGTCAAAGGTTGGAAAACAATGTCCCAAGCAAATGGTCTCAAGAAATAAGCTGTATATAACATACTTATATAGGATAAAATCAACTATTATGTTTGCTTTTTGGTGGGGCCCTGCAAGAGTATTACAGATACAGAGGTGAATACTAGCAGCCAACCATTGGACTGAGCATGGGGTTCACAATAGAGGAGTTGGAGGGCAGACTGGAGGAGCTGGGGGTGGGGGGTTTGAAGCCCCATGGGTAGAATGACAATGTTGGTTAACCAGACAACCCAGTGATCCCAGGGACTAAGCCATCAACCAATGGTTACATGTAGTTCCAGCCAAAAGATTGGCAGAAGAATGCCTCTTCGGGCATCAGTGGGTGGAGAGGTCCTTGGTCCTGTGAAGGCTCAATAGAGGCCATAGTGTGGGGAAATCTAATTGGGGGTTATGGGAGTGGGAGGGATGGAGGAGCATATTCTTGGAGGCAGGGAGTGGGAGAACGGGTTGGGGGTTTTTGGGGAGGGGGGAAACCGGGAAGGGGTATAACATTTGAAATGTAAATGAAGAATATATTCAGCAAAAAAAAAATAATTTAAAAAATCATTTGGAGATCAGTGAGTGACTTTATCCCCCAACCAAGGGGATTTGGAGATGTTCTCTACAGGTTCTACCTCCCCTTAGTTTGGCATTTCAACTAATCTCATCCTTGTTGGATGAGAGTTTTTTCAGTCTCTGCTACATTTTTGTTCCTGCTACTCTTGACTTTCTTTTTTTTAATAGTAATTAGTATTTTTTTTTTATTTTCTAAGTTTTTTTTATTTACATTTCAAATCATTTCCCCTTTCCTTCCCTCCCCGAAAGTCCCATAAGCACCCTTCCCTCCCTCTTTTCCCCATTCAACCCCCTCTCACTTCTCTGTCCTGGCATTCCCTACATTCAGTCTTTCCATGACCTGGGTCTCTCCTTCCATCTTCTTGGAAATCTATTGATATGCGAATTGTGTCTAGGGTATTCCAAGATTCTGGGTTAATATCCCCTTATCAGTGACTGCATACCATGTGTGTCCTTTTGTGATTGGGTTAACTCACTAAGGATGATATTTTCCAGTTCTGACCATTTGCCTAGGAATTTCGTGAGTTCATTGTTTTTAATTGCAGAGTAGTATTCCATTGTGTAAATATACCACATCTTCTGAATCCATTCCTCCGTTGAGGGACATCTGGGTTCTTTCCAGCTTCTGGCTATTATAAATAAGGCTGCTATGAACATAGTGGAGCATGTGTCCTTATTGCATGCAGGTAAAGCCTCTGGGTATATGCCCAGGAGTGGTATAGCCGGATCCTCCAGGAGTGTCATGCCCAGTTTTCTGAGGAACCGCCAGACTGCTTTCCAGAGTGGTTGTACCAGCTTGCAATTCCACCAGCAGTGGAGGAGTGTTCCTCTTTCTCCACATCCTCGCCAACAACTGCTGTCTCCTGTGTTTTTGATCTTAGCCATTCTGACTGGTGTGAGATGGAATCTCAGGGTTGTTTTGATTTGAATTTCCCTAATGTCTAAGGATGATGAACATCTCTTTAGGTGCTTCTCAGCCATTAGATATTCTTCAGGTAAGAACACTTTGTTTAGCTCTGTACCCCATTTTTTAATAGGGTTACTTGCCTCTCTGGAGTTTAACTTCTTGAGTTCTTTGTATATATTGGATATTAGCCCTCTGTCAGATGTAAGGTTGGTAAAGATCATTTCCCAGTTAGTTGGTTGCCGCTTTGTCTTTTTGACAGTGTCTTTTGCCTTGCAAAAACTTTGATTTGCATTTCCCTAATGACTAAGGATGATGAATATCTCTTTAGGTGCTTCTCAGCCATTAGATATTCTTCAGGTGAGAACTCTTTGTTTAGCTCTGTACCCCATTTTAAATAGGGTTACTTGCCTCTATGGAGTCTAAAAAAAAAATTAGTGTCTTTTGCCTTACAGAAACTTTGTAATTTTATGAGGTCCCATTTGTCAATTCTTGATCTTAGAGCATAAGCTATTGGAGTTCTATTCAGGAAACTCTCACCTATGCCCATATGTTCAAGGTTCTTCCCTAGTTTCCTTTCTATTAGTTTCAGTGTGTCTGGTTTTATGTGCAGGTCCTTGATCCACTTGGAATTGAGCTTAGTGCAAGGAGACAAGAATGGGTCAATTTGCATTCTTCTGCATGTTGACCTCCAGTTGAGCCAGCACCATTTGTTGAAAAGGCTATCTTTTTTCCACTGGATGGTTTTAGCTCCTTTGTCAAAGATCAAGTGACCATAGGAGTGTGGATTCATTTCTGGGTCTTCAATTCTGTTCCATTGATCTACATGCCTGTCACTGTACCAATACCATGCAGTTTTTAACACTATTGCTCTGTGGTACAGCTTGAGGTCCAGGATACTGATTCCCCCAGAAGTTCTTTTACTCTTGAGAATAGTTTTAGCTATCCTGGGTTTTCTGTTATTCCAGATGAATTTTTGAATTGCTCTTTCTAACTATATGAAGAATTGAGTTGGGATTTTGATGGGGACTGCATTGAATCTGTATATTGCTTTTGGCAAGATAGTCATTTTTACTATATTAATCCTGCCAATCCATGAGCATGGCAGATTTTTTACTTTCTTATAATAAAGAAAACTGTAGAGGGATTGAGAAATAGCCCAGAAGCTTGGAATATCCAAGAAACAATTCACTTATTAAATGTTGCCTTAGAAGAAGGAAGGAGAGGCCCCTGGTCTGGGAAAGGCTCAATGCAGCAGTGTAGGGGAATACCAGGGCAGGGAAGCAGGAAGTGGTTAATTGGGGAACAGGGGAGGGGAGAGGGCTTATGGGACTTTCGGGGAGGAGGTTCCAGGAAAGGGGATATCATTTGAAATGTAAATAAAAAATATATCTAATAAAAAAAAGGAGAAATAGCTAAATGGTCAGATGTGCATACTTGTCTAATAGAACATTCTGATTCCATTTCCACCAACTATACTGTGTAGTTCCCAACCACTTATAAATCCAGTT
Source organism: Tokudaia tokunoshimensis (assembly GCA_036184795.1). NCBI lineage: Eukaryota > Metazoa > Chordata > Mammalia > Rodentia > Muridae > Tokudaia > Tokudaia tokunoshimensis. The sequence continues at coordinate 67,210,854 of BTHU01000015.1, forward strand.
CCATGGGATCTGACACCTACTCTGACTTCTGTGTGTACTTTCACTTATGTGCATACACACACACACACACACACACACACACATGCACACATTTACATGACTAAAAATAAATCTTCAAAGTAAAAATAATCTCAGAAAGGAGTACTTCTCTAACCAAGAGAAACCAGAGATTGTTAAACAATGTTCTGAAGGGAAAACATAAGAAACAAAGTTATGGAAACATGAGTTAATTTTACCTGAAATTATAATTAGTTTTTTATTTAATTTAATACTACACTTAAACAAATATTTAATTCATGTGAAATACCTGTCTTCTATGGTTTCCCCAAACTCTAAGGCATAGATGTGAAGCAACTTGTACAGCATCTCAGATAGGAGACTGCTCTACATCCCAGCCTGTATCATGTCAGTCACATATTCCCAGAAAGCCTGACTTGGGTTACACAAACCCAGTCTTCTGAGTGACCCAACTCCTCTTCCTCCCATTCTGCCCATGCAGCTTCAGGCCTCAGGTAGGATACTTGGCCCCAACCAGACATAAATGGAAGTTATATTAGTCAGGGTTCTCTAGAGTCACAAAACGTATGGGTAGTCTCTATATAGTTAGAGAATTAGTCTATAACTTATAGCTTATAGTCCAACTCCCCAACAATAGTCAGCAGTACTTGTGGATGGAAGTCCAAGGATCTAGCAGTTGCTCAGTCACAAGAGGCAGGCCAGAAAAAGCCAGAGTGAATCTTCCTTCTTCCAATGTCCTTATATAAGTCTCCAGCAGAGGGTGTGGCCCAGATTAAAGGTGTGTGCCACCACGTCTTTAATCCCAGATGACCTTGAACTCAGAGATCTCATAATCTTAATCGTCTGGAATTCATAGTCACTTTGCATCAAGATCTCCAGGTCAGAAACTTGTATCTCTGAGTCTCCAGATTAGGATTATAGGTGAGCCTTCCAATTCTTGATTAGTTCATTCCAGATTTAGTCAAGGTGACAACTAGGAATAGTCACTACAATCCACCCCTTGTCAACTTGACACAAATAATATCTCATGTCCACATGAAACAATAACAAGGTTATGAATATGCCTAACATGATATAACTATTCCTTGTACAATCGCAAAAGCATTTGTGAATTTACAACGGGGCAATGTCCCTTGGGAACATTCTTTAAGTGTCTCAATACCAATTGATGTTAAGGAAATTGGAAGAAAGACAAATGTCTTAACAAAATAAGACAGAAGAAATCATATTACTTATAATCCTCATTTCTGCAACTGGTTACGTGGTCTTAGCTGGTATTTATAACTACCTTCCTCTGCTACCCATTCTGTATTTCCTTCATCTTCAGCAAGCACCGCAGCACGTCTTGGCTCTTTTCCTGGAGATTGACCCATACCTTCATTCCTTTTTTTTTTTCTAAGTTTTTTTTTTAATTTACATTCCAAATCATTTCCCCTTTCCCGTTTCCTCCCTCCCCGAAAGTTCCATAAGCGCCCTTCCCTCCCTCATTCCCCATTCAACCTCCTCTGGCTTCTCTGTCTTGGCATTCCCCTACATCCAGTCTTTCCAGGACCAGGGGTCTCTCCTTCCATCTTCTTGGAAATCTATTGATATGCGAATTGTGTCTAGGGTATTCCAAGATTCTGGGTTAATATCCCCTTATCAGTGACTGCATACCATGTGTGTCCTTTTGTGATTGGGTTAACTCACTAAGGATGATATTTTCCAGTTCTGACCATTTGCCTAGGAATTTCGTGAGTTCATTGTTTTTAATTGCAGAGTAGTATTCCATTGTGTAAATATACCACATCTTCTGAATCCATTCCTCCGTTGAGGGACATCTGGGTTCTTTCCAGCTTCTGGCTATTATAAATAAGGCTGCTATGAACATAGTGGAGCATGTGTCCTTATTGCATGCAGGTAAAGCCTCTGGGTATATGCCCAGGAGTGGTATAGCCGGATCCTCCGGGAGTGTCATGCTCAGTTTTCTGAGGAACCGCCAGACAGCTTTCCAGAGTCATACCTTCATTCCTGATGGGTCTGTGTCCTTTGTCATCCTGCATAGATTAGGCTGTTGTAGTTTTCCATTGACTTTAATCACAGGATATGGTAGTACCAAGAGACGCCCTAAGGGATCTCTTGCACTCCAGACATAATCCTGCTTACCTCCATTGTGGAGAGGCAATCCAATTTCCCCATGGTAATATGGATCTATCACCCCTCCTAACACTGTTATTCCTTTCTTAGCCTGTTGGTTTAAGGGCATTAGAAGCCCAAAATGGCCAGGGGGAAGTCTGAGATTCCAGTTCAATGGAATGTTTGTTGTGGCTCCTGGTAGGAGCACTCCCCCCTCTGGAACCAAAACTTCTAGGCTAACAGAACCTAAAGTTGTGGGGACAGGAAGCAAAAATTTTCCTAGAGGGTCACTAGGAGTGATAGTGAGTGGAACTATTCCCTTTTCCACCCCTTGATTCCTGGACCCATGGATCCTGGCTATGGGAGAAACTGTACCATATATTGAATGCTGATTCAAAACATATACTGCCTTCTGAAGATCTCTGCCCCAGCCCTCCATGCTTTTACCACCTAATTGACATTGTAACTGTGTCTTCAAAAGGCCATTCCATCTTTCTATCAGACCAGCTGCTTCAGGATGATGGGGAACATGGTAAGACCAGTGAATTCTGTGATTGTGGGCCCATTGTCGCACTTCTCTGGCTGTGAAATGAGCTTCCTTGGTCAGAAGCAATACTGTGTGGAATACCATGACGATAGATAAGGCATTCTGTGAGTCCACGGATGGTGGTTTTGTCTGAAGCATTACGTGCAGGAAAGGCAAATCCATAACCAGAATAAGTATCTACTCCAGTAAGAACGAAACATTGTCTTTTCCACGGAGGAAGTAGTCCAATGTAGTCAACCTTCCACCAGGTTGCTGGCTGATCACCTCGAGGAATGGTGCCATATCTGGGGCTCAGTGTTGGTTTCTGCTGTTGGCAGATCTGGCATTCAGCAGCTGCTGTAGCCAGGTCAGCCTTGGTGAGTGGAAGTCCATGTTGCTGAGCCCAAACATGACCTCCATCTCGGCCACCATGCCCACTTTGTTCATGTGCCCATTGGGCAATGACTGGGATGGCTGGGGAAAGAGGCTGACTCTCCACAGAATGGGTCATCTTATCTACTTGATTGTTGAACTCTTCCTCAGCTGAAGTCACCTTTTGGTGAGCATTTACATGGGACACAAATATCTTCACATCCTTTGACCATTTGGAGAGATCTATCCACATACTTCTTCCCCAGATGTCTTTCTCACCAATATTCCAATTGTGATCTTTCCATGTCCCTGATCATCTAGCCAATCCATTGGCTACAGCCCATGAGTCAGTGAACAATCACACATCTGGCCATTTCTTCTTCCAAACAAACTGTAATACCATGTGTACTGCCTGAAGTTCTGCCCACTGTGAAGATTTTCCTTCACCTGTATCTTTCAGGGTTGTCCCAGAAAGGGGTTGTAATGCTGCGGCTGTCCACTTCTGGGTGGTGCCTACATAACGTGCAGAGCCATCAGTAAACCAGGTTCTAGTCTTCTCTTCTTCAGTCAGCCGGTCATAGGGAACACCCCATGAGGCTATAGGCACATGCTTGGCAGCAGATGGCATTGTAACAGGAATAGAAACCATAGGCATCTGAGCAACTTCATCATGTAACTTGCTTGTTCCTTCAGGACCTGCTAGGGCCCGATCATGTATATACCACTTCCATTTGATAATAGACTGCTGCTGTGCATGTCCTACTTTATGACTTGAAGGGTCTGATAATACCCAGCTCATGATGGGCAGTTTAGGTCGCATAGTAACTTGGTGTCCTATTGTCAAATGTTCAGTTTCCACTAAGGCCCAATAGCAAGCCAAGAGCTATTTTTCAAAGGGAGAGTAGTTGTCTGCAGATGATGGTAGAGCTTTGCTCCAAAATCCCAAAGGTCTCTTCTGTGATTCACCTACAGGAGCCTGCCAGAGGCTCCAAACAGAATCTCTATCTGCCACTGACACCTCAAGTATCATTGGGTCTGCTGGATCATATGGTCCAAGTGGTAGTGCAGTCTGCACAGCAGCCTGGACCTGTTGAAGAGCCTTCTCTTGTTCCAGGCCCCACACAATGCTAGCAGCTTTTTGAGTCACTTGATAAATAGGCCTGAGTAACACACCTAAGTGAGGAATGTGCTGTCTCCAGAATCCAAATAGACTCACTAAACATTTTGCTTCTTTCTTGGTGGTGTGAGGGGCCAGGTGCAATAGCTTATCTTTCACCTTAGAAGGAATATCTCTGCATGCCTCACACCACTGGACTCCTAAGAATTTCACTGAGGTTGATGGTCCTTGAATTTTGGTTGTATTTATTTCCCATCCTCTGATACGCATATGTGTTACCAATGAATCCAAAGTGGTTGCTACTTGCTGCTCATTTGGTTCAATCAGCATAATGTCATCAATATAGTGCACCAATGTGATATTTTGTGGAAGAGACAAACAATCAGATCCCTTCTAACTAAGTTATGACACAGGGCAGGAGAGTTAATATATCCTTGAGGCAAAACTGTAAAGGTATACTGCTGACCTTGCTAACTGAAAGCAAATTGCTTCTGGTGGTCTTTATGGACAGGTACTGAGAAGAAGGCATTTGCCAGATCAATAGCTGCATACCAGGTTTCAGGAGATGTGTTAATTTGCTCAAGTAATAAAACTATATCTGGTACAGCAGCTGCAATTGGAGTTACCACCTGATCTAGTTTTCGATAGTCAACTGTCATTCTCCATGATCCGTCTGTCTTCTGCACTGGCCAGATAGGAGAGTTAAAGGGAGACATGGTAGGAACCACCACCTTTGCATCTTTCAAGTCCTTGATGGTGGCAGTAATTTCTGCAGTTCCTCCAGGAATACAATACTGTTTTTGATTCACTATTTTCCTTGGCAGAGGCAACTCTAAAGGCTTGCATTTTGCCTTTCCAAACATAATAGCCCTCACTCTACAGGTCAGGGAACCAATGTGAGAATTTTGTCAATTTCTGAGTGTATCTATCCCAATTATACATTCTGGAACTGGGGAAATGACCACAGGATGTGTTCGGGGACCTACTGGACCTACTGTGAGTTGGACATCAGTCAAAACTCCATTAATCACCTGTCCTCCATAAGCTCCTACTCTAACTGGAGGGCCACAATGTTTCTGGGGATCTCCTGGGATCAGTGTCAATTCAGAACCAGTATACAATAGACCCCAGAAAGTCTGATTATTTCCTTTCCCCCAGTGTACAGTTACCCTTGTAAAAGGCTGTAGGTCCCTCTGGGGAAGAATTGGGGAAAGACTAAGAGTAAAACTTTTAGGTGTCTTATCAAGATTCTTCCTCAGAGAAACCTGGCCACCCCGTCATTCAAGGGGTTCTGGCTCTGCAAACTGACTCAAGTCTGGAAATTGATTCACTGGCCAAGATTGCCTTTTGCCATGATCCAATGTAGCCTTTCTTTCATTTGTTTGAGTATTTTTCTGCTTATACAGATCAAACAGATATGCAGTAGGTTTCCTATCTATTTCATGCCTGGAAACACCTTGATTGACTAGCCAGTCCAAATGAGTCATGCCATTTTAAATTCCACCTCTCTTGTACTGACCATTACGGGGTATGTCATTATAAACACTGTTTTGTCTACCCTGTCCATTATAATAACTATGATCACCTTGTCTCTGTCGATTCACTGCTGCCACCTGGTCCTTGTTACCTCGAGGCCCAGTTAAACCTATTGAATTTAATTCATCTAATTGAGCAGCAGCATCTCCAACCCTAAGGTCTGGCACAAGGAAAAGGGCAAGAACAAAACTCTTTAAATGTGCTGGTGCCCCTCTCACCAGTTTGTGTCTTATAGGACTGGTGAAGTTCATATCCTCTGGACCTTCCCATTGTGGATCCTTAGGTTTTACATAACGTATCCACTCTAGCATTGCAATTTCCCTAAGCCTTAAAAACCCTTCATCAACACTAAGTCAAGGGATAAGGCACCACCAACTCTTCATATCTGATCTGAAATTAATGAAGCTTGGACAATGATAAAAATGAGATGAGTCTCAATTGAGGCAGGCTAGTGAAAAAAATCCATGTGCCCTGGTAACATTGGAGATGGAAACAAAATGAAGAGCAAAGATGCAGTCAAATAAAAATAACTAGTTACATTCTCCAATGAGAATCACTTTAGTTATTCATTTAAATGTTGTTTTATTCCTTATTTGTATGTATGCTTTTCTCATGTGTTTGGTACCTCCAGAGGGCTAAGGGGGGTTGGAGCTTTAAGTACTTATGAGCATCCCAAAGTGCTACTGATAATTAAACTGGGGTCTTCTGAAATTGCAGGCAGTCCTCCTAACTATTTATTCATCAAGCCATCTCTCTAGACCCTTATTCTAGTTATTCTTCCTTCTTTGCTCAATAGGATGGGCAAAGAAAATTATGTCCTTTTAGAGAGAACTGTTTAGACAGGCATACCCCCAGGAAATTCAATGTGAAGCAAGACAGAAAGCAGGCAAAATGCAACATCATGTGGAGCAGAAAGACAAGGGAAATTATAACTTACAGACCATAGAAACAAAGATACACTCACCTTGGAGTCTGGTGGAGGCTTCTTGCAAGTTGAGAAACAAGAATTCCAAAATCTTCACATTAATTTAATATATTCCTCCTTTCCCAGTTACAAGCCTATAATTTCCCCAGAATCTCACTAGCAAGACCCTTTATAGCAAAAAAAAGATACATCCCCACCTGCTTGTACAACACCAGTGATTGCTCGTTTTATTTTTACCAGGTTGTAATTTGCTCTAAGGCACCTCTGTAAATGTCTTATAATCTTGCCTATAGAGCAAAGTGGAAAAGAGAGGAGTGGAAATGGATATTCAGGATATGAGTGCCTCTCGAATAGCCCACATGCATACCTGAGTATTTCTTATTCTTTCTCTGTGTGCCTCTTTTACTCTTAATACATATATTGAACAATATCCTGGAGCTGGAGATATGACTCAGTAGTTAGAGTTACAGTGCTTCCTAGTCTATGATAAGAAACAGAGTTCTAATCTAAATAGAACACCCAGAACTTCACAGAAATTGTAGCTCTAGCTACAAACTATCTAATCCCCTCTTTTGGCCTCTGCAGGTACATACGTGCACAGACATAATGATATACTTATTCACACAGAAACAAACACACACAGTTGTGTGTGCACATACAAATAAAAATTAATGGCTGTCAAACTTTGTCATTTAATAATCTATAACTCTCTGTTGAGAAGCCGTCAGTCCTGCTCTCCCATGTATCTCATTGTTTTCCTTAAATGTCTTTCTCCCTCTATGTTTAGCACAACTTATTTCAATTCATACTTCTGTGTTTTCACAACCAAATGCATCAAAGCCAATGATCTGGCTTATCTGAGTTGTTGACCCTAAAAGTATGGAAACTCTTAGGAATGTCTCGAAAAAACAGTGTGGAGCTGTGCTTCTGTCCCTGCTTAAACCAAAGGGTTCCACATGACCAGAAACAGTTTTTCATGAATTAGCTCAACCTACCATGTCACAAATGATGAAAAGAGCATAGTAGAAAAAAAAATGAAAGAATAAAACTACAGATGCCACATTAAACTTTGGCTACAATAATAGGTAAGTGATACTGAAAATTCAGAGAGATTTTATCAAAGCATTAGCACCTCTCAGTCCTAGTAGACTCAAGATTCTTTAATTCTGGAGGTTGTACAGGTAGACAATATCTTGGTTTCTCTTTGGCTTTGCTGTAGATGGTACCCCTATATTAACTTATTTAACTGGTTGGAAAATCTGCTTGGAAAATTCATCTCTTCCTGTCTTCCTCAGTCAGGTAAGACGCTAGTCTGCTCCTGCATCCTCATGGAGACATAGTCATGTGCTACTTGTCTCTTTAAAAATTTTATGAGATTTCTATAAATGCTTGAATAGTAAAAAACAAGAATATTAGTACCAGATGCTTCAACAAGTACTTTATGCCTTCATTTTCAGGGTTAAAATATAAAGTATTAGAGAATGACAAGGAGAATAAATACATATTCATTATGTTACATTTTAATGATGAAATTTAAGATAAAATATTTAAAATTCTACTGTCAGGATTTTTTTAAACATGGAATTGATAATGCATCACTGAATCAATAACTTGGAATTCTGAGGTCTTCACCCCAGTTTGCTGAGGAAGAAAGCCTCTGAGATAGCAATTCCCCCATCAACAAAATATGAACAAAGACAAAGTCAATAATGGTCTACAGAGGACATAGAAACATTTTTCAACATCCTTATGCTACCTGCTTATGCTTTAAGTTTATTCTGACTTATTCACATTTATATTATATGACATTTAAGTTATTTTTTATTTTAATTGCAGTATCTTTGTGTGTGGAGTGTGTGTGTGTGCGCATTGTGTGTTGCATATATGTGTTAGGTTGTATGTGTATTGTATGTATGTGTTTTCTGTGTGTATGTGTGTGTTATGTGTATGTGTTTTGTGTGATTGTGTACATATGAGCAGCTACACACATGCCACCAAACTTGTGGAAGTAAGAGAAACATCTCAGAAAGAGTGTTTCTCCTAGCCCTTGGTGGGAATCATGGCTTGGACTCAGGCTTTTCTCCCACACTCTAGTGACTCTCTCTGCTGAGCCATCTGACCTGCGTGACATTTTTTGTTCCTTTTAAAAACTGTGTTTCTGTATGCATCTGTGAGTAGTCTATGCATGTGCATGCATATGTGTGTGTTCAATTTTGCTTGTCTTTTGAGCCTCTGGGGGAGCCAGCGTCTGAGCTCAGGATGTTGTTCTAATTGTTTCTCATGTTAATTGTTTGAAACAGACACTTTAATTTAAACTGGAGCACTTTTTTGGGCCTAGACTGGGTGCTCAGAAAATTAATACGGATTCTCCTCTTTTCATCCTCTGTTGATGAATTAACACAGTAAACAGGGCACCAAATTTTATGTGGGTACTCATGATCTACCTTCCTCTGGGTCAGGAGTCAAATACTTCATACACTGAGTCATCACCTCAACTCTCTAAGACTTCTTTTAAATTTAAGTATTACAGGGGAATAGAAGACATAGGAGTACCCTTTGCTACTCAAATGGCAAAGAGGTACTAACTAAAGAAGTAGACCTTTCTGATGACATCAACATCCCTATTTAATGTAATTTATTATGTCTTAAGTATATTGAAACATTAATTTAAATAAATATTATTTTCCTTAAAAGTTGTATAGCATAGCTCTAGAAGTAAAATGAAAGAATATACACAAGTTTGGAGTGCATGAGAATATTATTTCTACTGACTATACTGATGACTATGCAAATGAGGTAGAAAAGATATTTCTAGACATGTCAGTTTCTAGCTCCAATAATTTATGTTTGCATGCTTTTCTGCCTTGCAAGTAGTTTGAGCAACTTGCAAATAAAGCATACTAAAAATACTAGATGATAAACAAATAAAAAAAGTTGACAACTCATATGAAAGCACATACTTTTTTTTTTACCAAAGCTTCTTACAGTTAAAACATGAAAATACTTTAAAATACAAAACTAAGCTTTGCGTACTTCCTGTGTCCTAATTAAGTTCTACTCATTTGCCATACAATAGTTACAAAATAAATTTACAAATATTTCATTATGCCTGTGATCTCTACCAAATGATACTAAACATTAGATTCAACCATATTAAGACATTTTGTGATGTTTTTATTCATGTAGAGCTTATAGAAAATTAGTAAAGAAATCCTAAGTGTACAGGTAGCTGGCTTGTCACAACGTAATTTCTCCATAGAGACAATGTCTATATCGAGAAGCAGAACATTTGCAGCTTCCAAAATTTCATCTGATTCTGATCCTTGCTCAGTAACAGTTTTGTATTGAGGTGATAACCTTAATAATATAACATTTTTTTCAACACTGTGTAAGGTACAACATAGATTTTTAATTTGTATTTTATTTTACTCCTGAAATTTTAACTAAAAGTTATTGAAATAAAATGTATTTTTCTTTATCATTAAAGATTTGTTTTATGCTTAAGTGTGGGCTATTTTGTATTAATTATAAATCTTCAAATATCTATATATTTAATTTGATTTGGTTCTATATGCTGGTTCCAATTGAACCTCTCAATAATTTATATGCAGAAACTTTAAGCTCAAAATATAACCTCCTGTGAAGAGTTCTATACTTTTAATTATGCTAGATGACATCATACTTAAATTTGCTGAGATATTCATATAGTATTTGTGGTTTCCTATTGGAAAACAATACTTGGGCAGAGATAAGAACAGCACAGAAATAGCATGATTTTGTAGACCAAGAAACACCAAGAACTGGTAGACAACTTAAAAACCTCTGTGAGTGGCATGGAGAAACCCATTCTATACAGTCTGAAATGAAGCAATTCTGCTAATGTTTTAGTCTCAGATTTCTAGCTTTAAGAAACAAGAGATTCCACATCGTGGTTCATGCTTTCAGCCCCTCTACTTGAGACGCAGAGGCAGACAGATGTTTGAGATACAAGCCAGCATGGTCTACAGAGTAAGTTCCAGGACAGTCAAGGCTACAAAAAGAACACAGAAAGGCAACCTCAGGAGGTAAGAAGTTGAGGTGGGGGGTGGGGGAGGAGAATCCAGAATGTACCAAAGACCTGGGTGGTGACAGACTTTCAGGACTCAAAGGGAGGAACCTTAGATGAAATGTCCTACAGTGGGGAGAGAGAACTTGTAGAGCCCAGCTCCAGCATAAAGACTGGACACCAAGTGAGTGATTGGGTTGCCATCCTACAGTCAAACCTCTGACCTATAATTGTTCCTGTCCGAAAGACCGGCAGGGATGGAAATGGAGAAGAACCTGAGGAAATGAAGGTCCAATGACAGACCCAAAGTGGGATGTAGCTCAAGGGGCAGACCCATGGAAAGCTCCAAACAACTCAGACTATGGCCAATCTTATTGGTTGTTATGCACAAGCCTATTACTGAAGATAATACCTGCATATCTCATTGAACATGGGGAAGTCAAGCTGGTAACTAACTAGAAGCTTTACCTTTACTGATTATTGTTCGTGGTACTGAATGGTGCTCTATACACCAAGAGAAGAAAGATATCTCCTAATCCAGCTCCAAACCCTGTGACCTTTAAGAGTAACCTGCTTGATTGATGCACAGGTTCAATAGGGGCACAAAGGTTGTGGAGTAACTGTCCATTATCTGAAAGGATTTAAGTCCACTTCATGAAACGGATCTCCAGCCTGACACTGCATGTGTGGCCAACCACCTGAGACAAAATAATCTGAGTGACCTAGAGGAAACCGAAATCCTAGTGCTCTGCTAAAGGAACATTTGAATACACTGATTCTTAATGACATTCTCCTGAATTTATTCATAACTCTTTCACTCAGTAATCATCAAGAAGCTTCCTCTGAGAGAAGATGAGAACTAAAACTGACCCACAAGAGGAAACTGAAAGAGAGTGAGAAATTGGAACACTTAACTTTAAATGAAATGTCTCTATCAAATCGCCCCGCCTCCCCCCCACCAATTAGGACTCAGGAGACTTTGCAGAAGAGGAAGCTGAAAGAATATAAAAGCCAGCTAGGATAGAAGAAACCAAGGAAAGAAGGCCTTTTAAATGCAACAGGTTTGGTAGACATAGCATATATGGATGCATACAGATGGAGGAAGCATACACAGGACCCTCACTTATCTAAACCAGATGGTTCCAAACACTAAGAGGGGAAGTAGTACTGAGTACCAGAAACTATTTCTACCGTTAACCATCAGCAAAGGAATAACTAGTTTTCTCCAACAAACCCTTGCTGTGTACACAACCCAAAATTTATGCCATGGTCAACAGTAAATGGCCCACATAAAATATCTAGACAGACATACAGAGAGACAGATGATAATAGATAGATAGATAGATAGATAGATAGATAGATAGATAGATAGATAGATAGATAGATACTTACTTTCATAAAGTACCATGGTCTATCAATGAACTTTCCTAATCCTAATGTAATACTGGGTGAAATCATCTAGAGATGCTAATATAATATCAACATTTTCTACAAGACTGTCCTGTACTCAGGGCAAGGGTTTTTGCTATCTTTGTTTAGTCTTTATTCATGATTCCATGACTCTTACCTACCAGAGGTTAATATGAGTGAAAAAAAAAAAAACCTTCTATATGAAAAGAAAAAAAAAAAAAACAAAGCAAAACCAAACAAAACTGTTTTCATTCCTCTAGATGAAATCTCCTGCTGAACTGGACCAGCAGTCCTAATATTTAAAATGTCAAACCTAGGGTCAGGGTTGCAGTCCTGCTGATGCACCTGCGTGCTTCAAGCTGCACCCTCTGAGGTCTGTCAGCTCTGGTGCTCACAGACATGAAAGTAGCTACTTCTTACTTCCTTTCTGCTCTCTAAATTATTTTCTCCCTACCTCTTATCAAAACCTCAAGCATTCTATATATACCTGACAACTTTCTTCCTCTTCTGTGAGCTAGCATACAATTTCTGAGACAAGGAAACAAGATGAAAAAAGTTATTTAGGTGATTTGTCAAAGGTAATTCCTCTGAGTGTTAAGAAATGGACTGAGAAAATTTACATACCTGCTGAATCTTAATGGTAATTAAAACTTTTAAGAAAGGGTGACAGCCTGCACAAATATAACAGATGTGCCACTTGGTCTTCATATGAGTCCTGAACAACTGGAGTCAGGGCTATTCCCAAAACTTTTGCCTGTCTGTGGGATATGTTCTTCTTGCTGGCCTGTCTTGTCTGCCCTCAATGGGAGAGGAAGTGCGTAGCCTCACAGAGACTTGATGTTCCAGGATGGGGGGAGGGACACAAATGGCCCCCACCAGCTCAGAAGAGAAGGGGAAATGAAGGGAGGTAGTGATCAGGAGTGGGCAGCGAGCAAGATGTAAAATGCTAAATAAAAATAATAATTGAAAAATAGTTTATTAAATGCATGTAAAGAAAGAAAGGGGAACAGAAGAAGAAAGGTAAAATATCTCAGACGTTGACATAGACCTTGTGTATATCACAGAGCCCTTGTGTATACTACTTGAGAGGCTTTGAGCTAAAATATCCCTCTGCTATTTCACTACAGATCCTAGGAAAGGAATCAGTTAAGTACAAATACCAATTCAATTGATCTAAAATAAAATATCAGAAGATGGAAAAATTAAGGCATAAATGAACATAGTAAGGAATAGAAATCATTCAAATGATACCATTCTGAATTTTGAGGTAGCCAGCATCAGTATTCGATTCTTGTCTTTTATTCCTTTTGCCTCACCATCCTTCTGTGTTCATAATGCAGTTGTAAAACATAAAGTTGAATTCTGAGTCATGGTGCACAATGGATGAAAACGTCTCGAACCACATGTTTATTGAAAATTTGGAGAGAATTCACTACATATCTTAGGGATGGCTTGAACTGAATATTTATTTGTTTATGTTTACTATCTCCTTCTTGATCAATGAAAGGATGAAGCAAACCCAAAACATGAGCTCAGCAAAAGTCTACATTCAATAGCTGTAGTTAAAAATTCTGATTCTTAGCCGGGCGGTGGTGGCGCACGCCTTTAATCCCAACACTTGGGAGTCAGAGGCAGGATGATTTCTGAGTTTGAGGCCAGCCTGGTCTACAAAGTGAGTTCCAGGACAGCCAGGGATACACAGAGAAACCCTGTCTCAAAAAAAAAAAAATTCTGATTCTCAGAAATGGCTGTCTATAAGGAAATCTCAGGATGCCACAGAATACATTTCATTACAGTTAGAATTTCTTATTATGTCCTGTCTCTTCCACCTATGGCTGTGCATGGTTTATAGTTAATGCATTTATGTAAATAAATATTGTGTCCATAGAAAAGTGATTTTCCTCCCTCATTTCCTTGGCAAAATCACCTGATGGTGTAAAATATAGACTGCCCTAGGTGGTGGATGGATGTTCACCAAAACTTCAAAATGAAACCCATGTTATTTTTATTTGTTTTTATTCTCAACATTGTAAATTGCACACAAGGTCTTGTACATATTCATGCTCATCAAAAACATGTCCTGTCATTCAGCTATGTAATCCCACCCTGAAGTGTGTGGTTATCAGAGGCATTGTCTGAAAAGGAACTAAAGGAGCAGTGTCTCTCCTTTCCCTGACTTATTCTTATTTCTGCTTGAGAAATGATTGCATGTTGTTTCAATAACAGCTTAAACAGGATCTACCATTTTGAGTTTAGGACTGCGAAGTGCATAATTGTGTTGGGGACCATTCCAGTATCATGCTATCCATCATTAAAGAGAGGAAAATGTTCAAACAAGAATGTCATGGATACTCATGCTGCTCTTTAACTTAAGTGGACTTCATTATACTAAAGATAAAAATATTATAGATGATTTGAGATGTTTATTAAAGAATGAGGAACAAGTAGTTTGTAAGTCAGTGGAAAATTCATGCTGAGGGTTATGAATACAGTGTATTATCAGTCCCCTGTAATATAAAGAAAAATAATAAATAATCCACACTGAAAGCATAGAGACATCACTATAAAATATAAACACAGATCATCCCACATCCAGTTTGCTAGTCAAATCATCTTTATTCAATAATATATTCGTGGTATCTACTTTGGGCTTGGAACTTCCAGAAATATAGTTAAGAACAAACTTAGCAAGTCAGATGCATGTCTTTAGCTACTTTTACTTGACACACTTTTTAATAAACATGTGGTTCAAGACATTTTTATCTAAAGCGTTCCCTGTTTCAGAATTCAACTTGATGTTTTTTTCAGCTTCATTATCAACATGGAAAGATGGTGAGGCAAAATGAATAAAAGACAGGAGACTCAAATACTGATGTTGTGTACCATAAAATCCAGAATGGTATCATTTAACTAATTCTTATTCCTTACTTTTTTATTTTTCCATCTTATCATGTCTTATTTTAGATTAATTGAATAAATAATGCAATTTTAAAGCTTTAGCACATCTGTGGGATTTTAATTTGAAGAATTCAGGAATGGCTTGCTTAATCGTTTGTTTTTCTCTTTTTGTCCAATTATTTTTGAAATTTTCATACATTTCCACAACTAACTTCAGTCACCTTTGGTCTTTCCAGTGCCTTTCTTGAACACCCCTAGTTCTCACATTATGATCTTCCTACTCCAGACACCCATTCCCTACTTTCTGGTCTTCATTTTTGTATGTGACCAAGCAGGCTTGCCTGAGTTTGGTTTGAAGTTTTCAAGCGGAACAAGGCTAATTTATATTACTATACAACTGAAAAAAGTGACACCCTACCACTTAGAAAAACATCATTTACCAGTAGTTCTGAAAGGGTTGAGACCACTTGTCCCCTCTTTTATCTGTAATGAAACGTTGGACAATTTTGTGCAGCCAACTGTGACTGCAGTGAAGCAAAATGACTATTTCCTTCCAGAGAACATCTTTTTACCCCCACACTTCCTTATCCTCAGCCTTTTACTTCTTTCTACCTCTTTTTCTGCATGCTAACAGTTATGGAAAGTTTTATAGCTAACTCTGTAGAGGGTGAGCCCTCCATCAACACTTAGACTTAATAATTTGGACAGTTATGTTTCAGAATAAAGAATCACCTGCTATCGGAAGAAGCCTGTCTTGTGGCAAGTGGATATAGCACTAACTTATGGGTATAAACATTAGTATTTAGGAAGTAGTTTGATAATTGTTTAGCGAATGATTAGTAGCAAACTCCCCCATAAGGCATCTGACCCCCCTTTGCCAATGGTGTTTGATCAGACTCAACCAGGTTTGAGTCTCTAAAGCCTATGGAGAAAGTTTCAAATCTAACAGATAAGCATGTGTGCCATTGTTACATCAGAGGGAATGCTTTTCCACAACTGTCCTCATTATAGCTCATGGGCTCTGGTTCATAGCTGAGGAAGATAATGTTTTTTTTCTTCCAGCAGACTCCACTATACTTTGTTGGACCACGAAAGCTAGCAGAAGTAGAGGAAGCATCCAGCTCATCTCCAGGTTGACGTCTCTATGATCTTCCTGTGGCCAATCTTTATCATGTCCTCAGCTGTAGGATCTTTTGAGTGAACTGAGATCAGTGAAATAGGCTGTGTTATTTTTGTGGAATTTTGTGATCCCCAATTCTGAGATGTGATTTGGCAGAAAAACATTACAAAATATGTGAAAACATAATATGAAACATATCTAATAGTAAATGTGAAACCATCCTCCTATCTATAAATTAACTTGTTCCTATTCTTTAACATTCACACCAATTTGAAAAATCTTAAAATAGTCATTATTTGTCTCAATGTAACAATTCAATGTTTGTCAAAGCTAGAATATATGAGGTCCTATTATATCATGAAAACTCCTTCAGGTTGCATATGCTGGTTAATATTTTTCATAATCAAAATCTGATATATTAGTATGAATAATTTTTTCCTTTGCTTCTGACTTAAACTCTTTAAAATGTATCATAGTTACAGCATTAAAAATAATCATGATGGAAAAAGTCATACTGTAAAACAAGAAATTTTCTTATGGCCTTGGTTTACAAATACTTTAGGACACAATAAATAGTGTCTAATAAAAGTTTCATTCCTTCTAATTATCTGTCCACATACATATTTTTAGTTTGCCATGTTTATCTGTAGTTGGTTTATAAAACTTCATTTCTGCAAGCATATCAGAGTATCATTAATAGTGTCAGGGATTGGCTATCTTGAATGAGATGTGTTTCAAGATGGACCACTCATTTACTGACTGTTCATTCCCCCAGTCTCTGCTTCAGCATTATCCTGTGCATCTTGTAGGCAGGACACAGTTTGGATTGAAGATTTTTTGTTGAGTGGTTAATCTTCTGCCCTCCACTGAAAGTAGTCTCCCCTTAACTTCAGGTATTGGCCACTTCAGACTCCAAGTCCCCCACTAGTAGGAGGCTTAGCTAGGGTTACTCTCAGAGACACCCTGTGTCTTCCCCTTATGAGGTCTCCAGTTACTCCTAGAGATGCTCCCTGAATAAATTGTTATTCTCACTTCCAACCCTCTCCCACATCTCTTGTCAACACACTGATCCCCATCCCCATTCCCCTCCTGACCTTCTCGGCCACACCCTTCCCTCCCTCCTAAAAGGCTTTATCCAGCAGAGGTGGAAGAGTAGGGGTAGGATTAAGGGAGCTGGAGGGATCAAGGACCCTACAAGAAGACTACAAGAAGAAGGACCCTACAGAGTCTACTAACCTGGCCCGTTAGGGATTACAGATACTGAACAACTAACCAAAGAACATGCAGGGGCTGGACCTACGCCTCCGACACTTTTGTCCCAGATGTGCACCTTGGTCTTCATATGGATCCCGTACAATTAGAGATTAGTTTGTCATCCCTTGAAGGGTGAGTGAAAAAATTTCAAATTGCTAACCTAAATTATTTCAACAAGAAAATCTCTTTCATTCTACTATTAGAATATACACTCCTCACTACAGTGAGGCATTTACTTCTTATTTCAAATTGGGTGATCTATGCTTCCTTACAAATCATGAAACCAAAAAAATGTTTTATTTGCCGTTAAGGATATTATATGAATATACTTTTCAAAATATGCAATTCAGAGAAATATTTGTAATACATCTAATAAACAGGGTATTAATAGGAGGGAGAGATTATTTGCATAAAAATATGTCTAATAAACCACTAAAGGGTTGAAAGGAACCAAACAAGGTAGAAAACGATAGGATGAGCTCAAAGATCTCTGTGAAAACTGGTATGATATGCTTTTATGAATAGAGAACTTTTTTTTCCTTTTTTTATTGAATATATTCTTCATTTACATTTCAAATGTTATACCCCTTCCTGGTTCCCCCCTCCCCGTCCCCGATAACCCCCAACTTATCCTTCCACTTCCTGCCTCCAAGAATATGCTCCTCCACCCAACCCACTCCCATGACTCCCACTCGATTTCCCCACACTGGGGCCTCTACTGAGTCTTCACAGGACCAAAGACCTCTCCTCCCACTGATGCCGACAAGGCATTCCTCTGCCAATCTTTTGGCTGGAACCACATGTACCCCTTGGTTGATGTCTTAGTCCCTGGGAGCCCTGGGGCATCTGGTTGGCCGACATTGTCGTTCTTCCCATGGGGCTGCAAATCCCCCCCCCCAGCTCCTCCAGCTTGCCCTCCAACTCCTCTTTATTGAACCCCACGCTCAGACAAATGGTTGGCTGCTAGTATTCACCTCTGTATCTCTAAGGCTCTGGCAGGGCCCCTCCAAAAGACAACCATAAATGGCTCCTTTTGGTACACACTTCTTGTCATCCATAGTAGTTTCGGGGTTTGGTGACGGTTTATAGGATGAATCCCCAGGTAGGACAGTTGAATAGAGAACTTTTTATCAATCTGAATTAGTCTGATTATCTAATTTCTTTGAGAAAAATCATAATACTGATATTAATCATAAAAGTATTTGGTGAGGGTGGTGATCGGAATGGGTGGTATGCTTTACACAGAGAGTTGGAACATAGTAAGAAGATGGAAATGACAGAGTGAAAAATATTGTAGCTTGACAGGGCACCAAATTTAATTAAACATTTCTAGAATAGCGTAATTAGTATTTACAGCAAATATTTACAACATTATGAACTCAATAATGCATCCAGAGAAAAAAAACTACTACTTTATGTTGCAATATGAAGCATATCCCTTTGAGTCTTTTACATATTTATTTCTAAGAATTACAATGAAATAATAATCAAACAAAAGAACAAAAACAAAAACAAAAGTAAGTATGGAATATAGGTACATAGAAGCAAGGAGGAAGGCATCAAGAAAGTTAAATAAATAATCTGAGGTACCTAAACAATTCTAAAGCTAATATCTGAATATAATCAAGATGCTAAGACTTTGAGCTTGGCAGAGATATGATATATTTTTAAAAAACCTATTTTTGACTCAAAATACTGAAGAAAAATGGTTTTACATAAATGGCTGTAAAGTGCTGGTAAAACCTCTGTTCTAGCAAAGTGTTTACTGATATTTTGATTACATAAAAAGATTTTTTTTGAAAAAGTTGATAAAATTATTACTATAGCATGTTCATGTAAGTGTTATAGAAAGCATTCCAGAGTAATATAAATGCGGATCTCCTCTAGTAGGGAAGGCTCCATATACTTTTGCACACTTCATTCTTGTCTTACCTTCAATTCAGTGCTGATCACTGATTTATTAAGTGATTTATATAAAATACCAGTGAATTTATTACAGATATGTAGTACTTGAGAGATATCTCTTATTTTACATGATATATTCCTTGTTAATATGAAATGCTTTACAATAGGTTATCATTTGTGCTATATTGGAGAATAAGTTTGTTGAAAATGCCAAGAAGAAACTGGAGCATATATTGAGAGAATGCAAAAAGCTACTTACCTTGAGACTATAAAAAGAAAAAATATCAATTTAGAATTACAGTTTAGGATGGTATGAGGTTGTTGATAATAAAAATTAAACGTGGTTTTCTCCAGTAGAATAGCCATTGGTATAGTGTCTGGCTTCTGTTTAAAAGAGTACAATCATGCTTTTATAAGAAAACTAAGTTAACCTCCTTGTAGGATTAAAATATGCTACTGGAATGCTTAAAAACTAAATGATACTCCCACTACCACCAATACCAAAGATCAATGTCTCCTTCAAGTGACTCCTTCTGATTTTTACTTGCAGTTAACTGTCCAAGTGTATGGCAGAAGATGTTATGGAATAAATCTCAATAATGAAAGAATGCTAAGTTCTCAAAGATATTTAATCTGGGGATTCTAAGTCCCCACGTAAATATTCTTTCCATAAAGTTATATACATTTATATATTTTAATTTTGTTGTTTTAATTGATAACACAAGTGAGCTTTTAAAATATGTATATAATATATACTAAGAGACTTGGAGCTATTAATATTCCCATGCCTTTTTCTTCCTTTGTGGTCAGAAGCTTCCTAACCCTCTGTTTTAATTATTGATACAATATATTCTAGGTAATTCACAAAAAGAGACCCATCACTGAGGTGTAGATCAATAAAAGTTATTCCTTTTTTGTATACTCTCTCTCTCAACACTCATTATACTCTCACCTTTCTCAGTCCCCACTAATCACTGTTACCTACTCAGGTCAATGATTTTCAGCATCATATATGAACAGTGATATGTAGTACAGGTCCTCAGATCATTAACATCTCAAAATAACACAATGTTTGATTAGTACATTCATTTGCTGCAAATAATAAGCCATTATTCCATTGTGCATATTTCTCATATTTTTCATTCATTTGTTTGTTAATGGATTGGTAGTGATTGTCAGTTTCCTAAAGCTATTTGCTGTGAAGAATTAGAACATATAGCTTGGCCAGATATAGATTCTGTTCTTTACATTCTTCGTATGGAGGTCTTTCAGCTCAGCAACCAAGCATGGGTTTGAATCAACCACTGTTTAATAAGACACTGACACAATATTTTTCAGGTCTTCAAATATTAGAGTTTAATAATGAAGATATTATAAAGTACAAACAATAAACTCCATTAACAACTTCCACAATTTATTTATTCTTATACTCAAGTTTGATCAAACATAGTAGTTTCAACTCACTATGTTACTCTCAAGGCAATTATATTTGCTGTGATGTATATAATACATAAATTAACTAATACATTTATGAAACAGAAGAATCATGCATGGATTCATAATTTATATATGAGGAATAATTTCAACTTGTTTTTAGAGTTGATGTCGAGAGTGACAAATTATCGTTAAAAATTTTGTGTGTAAATTATTTCATTTTTTTTGTACACTCTTGAAAAGAAGTTTGAGCAGAATCTTAGTTTAATTTTTATTAAATTGTTTAAACGTAAAAGGCTAGCTTCATTGTTCTGTGGTATGTAGAACGTGATAGTAAGTATTGGTTATCAACTTGATAGTATCTAGAATCGCCTAGCTGAGACAAACCTGTGAGCATGTCCTTAAGACGTGTGGATTGAGCTGAGGTTCAAAGACAAATGCTCTGAAAGCAGATACCCGAACCCATGAGCTTGTGTCTTAGGATGGATAGAAGATAGATATCTAGCATTTCTGCATGTGAGAAGTTGCCTCATATTTCTACCACCAATGCTTCCTCGTGCTGATTGACTATGGCTTTGAACCAGGAGCCAAAGTTAAACTTTACTTAAATTGCATTATTGGTATTATAGTACATCAAAGAGGAAGTTAATATATGGAGTGAGAAAATTAGGAGGTTAGTCATAACTCTCTTTGGAATTCTTATACATGATTCATTGTTCTTTGGTTGTTCTCAATATTTTTGTATTACTGTTTTTAAAATCAGATTAAGAAGTTATTGGAAATTTCCTTCATTTATATCCATTTATTATTAACTATATTTATATATAATATTTAAGAGTATTCTTTTTTTGATAAAATTTGTATGAATGCTTTTGTTACTGTTCAAGAGTTCTGCATCCCATGTTGAGAGCTACTTGCAGCTAATAGATGCTGAAGGTGGGGAAATTTTCTTTTTTGAGGTTTTATATACTGGTAGACATTCAGTGTTTAAATGGATTGCCCCAATCTCATGCACATTAAGCAGTGTAAGTTCGATTTTATGTTATCAAACAGAAAATAAGCAAAACATTAGGAAATTAGCATAATGGAAGAATTTGAAGTGAATTAATGGGAGTAGTTATGATCATAATTAAATATATAAGGTATGGAATTCTCACAAATAATGCTAAAAAGTTAAAAAATATTTTATGCTTGCTATTTTGTTAATACATAGTAATCTGTAACTTTAGCTTAATTTTTTAATTTAACATATCTTTTGGAAGTTAGAATAAGACAGGGCATTAAGTGAGGGATGGGGTTGCCATCCTAAAGTCAGAAACTCTGACCCAGAATTGTTACTGTCTGAAAGAACTTCAGGGACAAAAACAGAGAAGAGCCTGAGGAAAAGAAGGTCCAATGACAGACCCAAATTGGAATCCATCTCAAGGTGGGGTCCCAAGGCCTGACACCAATACTAATGCTATTGTGTGCTTACAAACAGGGACCTATCATGACCGCCCTCAAGGTCCAACAAGCAGCTGAAAGAGTCAGATGCATACTTTTATACCCAACCACTGGACAGAAGCTGCTGGCCCTGGTGGTTGAGTTGGGGAAAAGCTGGAAGAAGTTGAGGAGGAGGGCAGCCTCATTGGAATAGAAGCAGCCTTAACTGACCTGGACCCCCGAGATCTCTCAGACACTGAGCCATTAACCAGGTAGTATATACCAGTTGATATGAGGCCCCTGACACATATACAGCAGAGGACTGTCTGGTCTGGCCTTAGTGAGAGAAGATGCACCTAACCCTCAAGAGACTTGAGGCTCCAGGGAGTGGGGAGGCCTGATGGGGAGTAGGGGATGGGAGGTGATGGAGATGGGGAGGAGGTATGAGATGAGGAACAGTCAGAGGGCAGACCAGGGGAATAAAGTCTGGACTGTAAAAAAAAGATTAAAGATTAAAGAAGAAAGAAAGAAAGAAAGAAAGAAAGAAAGAAAGAAAGAAAGAAAGAAAGAAAGAAAGAAAGAAAGAAAGAAAGGAAGGAAGGAAGAAAGAAAATATAATTACTTCACTTGTCCTTTCCTTTCCTCCCTCAATTCCTTCCCTTGTACCAGTGCTTCCCCAGTCATGATCTCTTTTTCTTTAATTGCTGTTACTTATAGATGTATATTCATAACATATATGTAACATATATAGAGAGTTATATGTATGTGTATGTGCATTTATTTTTCCTATATTTCAAGGCAGCCTGTTCAGTCAATATAATGTTAAATACAACTTGATGTATATGTTTCAAAGATGAAAATAATATTGTATAGCAAATTAGGAGGGTTTCTCTTGAGGAAGATTGTTTCTCTCACTCAGCATTTCTTAATCTCCTGTAGTTCCTTGTCTAGAACTAGGAACACTGAATTTACTCCTTTTCTGCTAGCATGTGTGTAGGAATTACCCTTGTTCAAGCTTAGCTCAGGCAGCTGCATTGTTGAGACTACATGGGTGTTGCTCCTCTGAAATTTCTAAGAGATACAATCTCACAGTACACTCTGTGTCTCTGGCTCTTATAATCAATCATTCTCTTCTTCAGTAGTCCTGGAATCATTACATGCAGGTGTTTTGTTGTAGATATAACATCTGAAAGACCTTTACAGAAAACTGCAACCAATCAAAATGAAGAGATCGAATTTAATTCCCTTTTGTGCCATTTCCAGGTGTGAAAAATGTGATACAACCAACTCTCTAGAAGATGAGTTCTAGGAGAGTTGGTTGACAAAGAGTTCCCCAAACTCTTTGTCTCTCTGGATACCAACACTTTTCTTCCACTGTATTTCATCATGCAAGATGAAGCTACACCCATGATGTTTCAACAGTGGAACTGTCATTTCCCCAGCATCAAAGAGGCTATTTGAATAAACCAGTCTTCACATTCAGAATTTTTCCTGACTTACATAGTTTGTTGTTGTGGCTCTAAAATATTTGTGCTTTTGATTATTTTTCTTACTTATGGAGGTATTGTGTTTAAACAACTCTCTTAACTCCTTAAAGTGCCATCATTCTAAATTAACTTCTCATTTACACTATGCATTGATGTTCTACTACAATTATCTCTATTCTCATGACTCTAGATATCCATAGAAGTGTAATGTTTAATATCATCTCCATTTTTCCTCAATAAACTATTGGTACCTTAGAAGAATTACATTGAATATTTTGCCACATTTCTTATGTTGAGCATCGCATATCCAGCTGATATACTCTATCAGTTGTTTTACTTTGCTATGGGTTTCATACTAAAATGACATCAAGAAGATGTCACTGGGTGTCACTTGGATTTATTCCAGATCTTTAAGGCAATGCCATCATCCTGAAGCTCTTTCCCTGTTGTAACATCATTGTCTCTGAGCACTATGTTCATTTTTAATGCTGTTGATAGAGCTATTGTGTCTGGGCACACCACAGTCAGTTTTTATTTGTAGTTTGACAAGTTGTGGTGCTTGTACTATTCTTCATCTGAAGAAAAGAGAGCCTTCTTCGATAAGGACAGAGTATGACACTTATTTCTGGGTGTAAATGTGACCATTTGGAGCCCCATACCTTTAGTAGATTGACTTAGCCCCCAATTGAGGCATGAGTCACCCACCCACATTCAAAATTTTTGACTCAGAATGTTTCCTGTCTAAAGGAAATGCAGGGACGAAAAATAGAACAGAGACTGAAGGAAAGACCATCTAGTGACAGGCCCAACATGGGATCCTTCCCGTGTATGGGCACCAAACCTTGACTCTATTATTGATGTCATGGTGTGCTTGCAGACAGAAGCCTAGCATCTTCTGAGATACTCTACCAGCAGCTGGCTGAGACAGATGCAGATACTTACAGCCAACCATTGGATTCAGGTTGAGGATCCCTAAGAAAGAGTTGGGGAAGGACCAAAGTAGCTGAAGCATATTACAAACCCATGGGAAAAACAATAATATCAGCAAACCCAGACCAGCCCTCTGAAAACTCCCAGAGACTAGGCCACTAACCAAAGAACATACATATGCCGGTCTATGGCCCCTGACACATATGTAGCAGAGGACAGCCTTTTCTGGCTTCAGTGGGAGAGGATTCACTTAATCCTGTAGAAACTTGATGTCCCAGGGAAGTGGGATGCTGGTGAGGGTGAAGTGGGGGTGGGTAGGTAGGTGGGGAAGCACCATCTCAGATGAAAGGTTGATTGGGGTGAAGAATTCCAGAAGTGGGGGCAGGAATAGGGGCAATATTTGGAATGTAAATAAATCAATTAATATAAGAACTTTGCTTGTTTAAAAAAATGGTAACACATGCTTCTCTAAAATCTGTGACAACACTACTAGGAATTTTCATGTGTTTCAAGGGCCATGAATCATGAACATTCTGTCAAGAGGGTTATGTCTAATTAGAGAGCTGCCAACATCATACAAGTATCATTATCATACCTTTAGGAATATTCTGCCATGCTAGTCTTTGTAGTGGCTTCTAGGCATCATAGCTAATAAGACTATTAGTTGCTTATCTCTCCTTGCAGCTGGAAAAGTACCTTTAAGGTCATATCTATTTTGAATCTCTCTAACCCTTTGTCGAAAATACATGATTTCTTCAACATTCAGCCTCTGGGAGGCAACTAAGGGTAGCTACAATAGCCTATAGAGTTTTTCAAGGCTTTTGAGCCTCATTGACCAAGCATTTGCAAGTAAATTTTCAAAACTTCTCTTGGGGTATTTGTTAGATAGTCTATATAACTTCTGAGTAGTGTTGTTAATTGAAGTGTCACAACTTCTTTTAAACTACACACATATATACACATGAAAATATTTTAATATATTTTTGTATAATTCCATATTACTAGAGTTTAGTGATCTTATTAGACAATTCTATTATTCTGCTATTAAACTCTATAAAACATAATTAATCTACTTTTATTTGAAGAATAAGAACTTAATAAAGGCATGCTTAGATTTCATTTATTTGTTTTGCAAATGTCAACTATTCAACAATGATTTTCCAATATTTTCTTTACTTTTGACATTTTTATCAATAATTCTGACTGCTGTCCAATTGATTAATATTTCTGAATGTGACTTTCTTAAAAACCTACATAATAGCTTGGGAAACCCTTTGTAGCAGGAATTAGAAAAGCTTTATACACATGGTTTAGAAACTTCTTTTCTTTGCTGCAAACTAAGATAGAAAATATTGACATGGTTGTTTAGGTGGAAGTTGATAGTTTTATGACTAGTGGGTTTTATATTATTTCTTTGTTTTTAATATGAGAGTATGGAGCAGAGGGAGTCCTTGAATTTGTTATCTTTCTATTACTTACTCTTATCTTGTGGATTTAAGATGAGTACAACTAGACCTCTCATAAACATCTTTTATTGACAAGAGTGTGTGAGGGGTATACATGTGAACATAATTATAAATATGCACATGTGTAAAATGTGTAAATTTGTGTATGTGTATGGAGGCCACAGTTCAGTGGCAGGTGTCTTCCATTGTTACTCTCTATTTGTGCTAAATCTTTGACAAAGGATTTTTCTACGGAAGTTCCAACTTACAGGTTTCGAAGACCTGTAGCAATGGACCTTCCTTTATTTTCCTACTCTCTAACGGCAATATAGTTGTGTACCAGCAGGCTATGAATTTTGCATAGGTACTGAAGATCTATGCTGTGATTTTTCTGCTTCTAATATGGATAATTTACAGACTAAGAAAGTTCCTCAGCAACTTCAGCAGCATTGTAATGATTCCCTTTGATCAAATTCAATCTTTTTTTAAACTGGAGGATGAATATATACCAATGCTTGATAACATAATTATAGTAGTGTAGATTATTCTTAGTCCAGATAAGAAGTGAATACTTTTTATACACAAGAAACAGGAAAAAAGTATATATAAACTATATAATATATAATTTATATGTAATTTAAAGACATTATATAACATATACAATATATAAATATATAATTTAATATAATACACACAGACATATATATGTACACACACATATATATGTGTATATATATATACATATATATGTATATATATATATATCTCATCATTTTTCCTTTTTTAAAGCCTCCATCTCTACATTGATTCATTATGCTCTTTTGTAATTATTACTGTCATTTATTATTTACAAATAGATTTGTATACACATAAAACTGGTCAAGTCTGTTTAGTGCTGTTCATATTTACATGTTTATGACTGATTCCATGGGAGCAGGTAACCTTGAGTGAGGTACTTTTTGGAGAGGATGGATTCTTCATCTCCCAGCAGGCTTTAATTACCAGGAAGGCTTCATCTAGGAGTGTGACTTTGTGAAATTTCTTCAATCCATGTTCACATGTCAACTGGTGTTTTCATCATGTAGATCTTGTTTAGGCAACCATATTGTTGCGATTTTATGAAAGCAGACTCTGTACCACATTGAGAAAATATATCTTATAGCATGCATCCTCATCTTCTGGTTATTACAATCTTTATATGCCTTCTACAATGATAATTCCCAAGAGTTAGGCATAAGATTTATAATGTAGAAATATTTATTGACACTGGGAAATAAAAAACTATTTATCTTTCTGCAGTTTATGTTTGGTTTTGTGTTTTGTTTTATTTTGTTTTTTGAGACAGGGTTTCTCTATGTAATAGCATTGGCTAACCTGGTCTGGCCTTGCAGACCAGGTTTGCTTTGAACCTGCCTCTGCCACCTGAGTGCTGGAAAGAACAGCATGCAGCATTATACCCAACCCTTTTTCTGCAGTGTTACCAGGGTGTAGTAGACTACATCTATTGCAAAAAGATGCTTCTTTGATGAGTGATGAGAGTTAAATGTATCTTCCAGTAGAAGAACAAGTGCTTAGAATAATTAGAAGGTATAGTAAAAAAGGTATTTAGAAAAATTGTAGGGTTTATTTTTCCTCTAGGCTATGCAGCTTTTCATGCCATAATAGATGGATATGTCTGCGATATCAGGCATAGCCTCTTTTAGAATTATCCTTAAGTTCATTT
This sequence comes from Tokudaia tokunoshimensis, assembly GCA_036184795.1. Lineage (NCBI taxonomy): Eukaryota > Metazoa > Chordata > Mammalia > Rodentia > Muridae > Tokudaia > Tokudaia tokunoshimensis. Next base: position 67,238,536 of record BTHU01000015.1, read on the forward strand.
AGACTGATTAATCACTGATTAATCTTAATATACCAGTACCACTGTTTAACTGTTTTGAATATATTTCCAGGCCAGTGATTGGTGTGGGATATGGAATTAACACCTGTATAGGATTTCTGACTATGTCCTCTCTTGGTAGCTTATAAAGTCTCTACTCGTACAGTGTGAATCCTCCAAGGATTTTGTTTTAAGTTTGTAGTGTCACCAATGATAGGGTTTTATTTTCACATTCTGTTAGGCAAACAAAGGCAATGGACATAGCCTATGTTGTTTGGGGGGATCTTTAAGAATTACTTTGACCAATAATTTGAAGAAAAAAATTTCATTTTCTTGACTGGCACTGACATATTTGTTAGATAGTCTGTAGATCTTAGTGGTACAGTTACTGGGTTGAGTGTGTGTGTGTGTGTGTGTGTGTGTGTGTGTGTGTGTGTATTATAGTGTTTGTCTATATATATACGTACATATACACACATACATACTTACATATACATACCTATACACATACATATACATATATATGATAATGTTTCCCAGTTAAGTTTTCAAGCATTCTTGGTGTTATTCATCTCTTTTTCATTACTCTAATCCAAGGCAGATAAAGTGTTTTTGTGTGAAGCCTAAACCAATGATTTTAGGCTAGTTCCAAATTATCAAAATGGAGCTAAGCCTTTTTCACAGTTTACCAGTGGGGAATTTGGAAATCCTACCGTATTGACCACTGATGCAGCTACTGATTTAGCTTGCCCAACTACAGAGGCATAGGTATAGTCAAAGGGTTCACTGTTTTGAAATATTTCTCCAGCATACAATAAGATTTTGCCACTGATAAATGACAAAAGAGCCCCACTATTGAAAATATACTAGAATATTTAACAAGAAAATTAATTGCATGGGAGAAGAGACTGAATAATCATCACATATTTCTTAGCTAACAAAGTTTTAGCCATTAGTTCTATGGACAGATACAGTCCTCATCCACACCTTTCTTTTTATACTTTGCATTAGCAGTTATCAATTTCCACCTCTGGCTAAAGGTTTCAGAAGAGCAGGAGAATTAATGTGTTTTAAATGGGAAGTCTCTGTCTAATGACTTGAAAAGGCAACTACATGATATGCTAATGAGCTGGCAAGCACCGAGAAAGAGTGATCTATTCAAGTTAGTGGAGTGGTACATGCTGTAGGTTGCATTTTCTTTGAAGTGGTAAGTTAGTGAAAATAAGAAGTTACTTTCTTATTTATTGTACAAATTCTAAACTTCTTTTCCATTCCTGATATAATAGGCTTTCATAAGGTTAATAAGGAATATTATGACTCATATATTCAAATTTTACTGCTAGAGCTTGCTATATAAATTCATATGCTATGTGTCTTAATACATTTTATTGGCAAATTCGTCATAATCAAACTCATTTAGCACATACAGACGTACAATTTTTTTTAAACTGGCACTTTTCTATTAATTATAATAAATGTGTTACTTATTACACATGGTTATCATATGTTACAGTTCAACTAAGGCAATCATAAGCTGTTTGCAAATAAACTATGTCTACTTGACAGTCATTCACTTCAGTCTTTTATTGAATTATACATTCATACAAGTTGTAGAACATTTAATTGTCTACAATTATAAAAATCCATTTTTTTTACCTATTTACAAACATTTTACCCTGTGTATTGTTTTGACTTGCTATCCAAGACAATTGTAGTTTTACACCTAAACATAAGTATGACCCTAGTGTGTTCAGCTTTGAAAGTGATATTGAACACAGCGCAGAGTTTTCTAAAGGATTCAGTTAGTCAAGGAACTGAGAGCCAGGATATCCCTGGCTCTTAGTTGAAATGCTAGAGGTCAAATAATAAGATTGAGATGAGGACTTACAGGAAACTCCAAGAGGCAGCAGGTATACAAAAGTATGAGGCAGTGGAGAAAGTATTTTAAAAAGCAGACATGGAAGGCCAGAGTGATGAAAAACTAAGATGTTTGAGAGAGCTACCAGCATTAAGAAAACAAGGATCCTGGTATCCATAGTTCAGAGGCTGGAAGATTAACTACTTACTGACTGTTGACAGAGTTATCTTAGAACAATAAATACCTGACTTTAAGTTTATATCAGTAAACATTAGTCTATGAATGTCATGAGTTGTGAGCCTCTGGCTCTAAAAGATTATGTCAGTTGGAGCTGGATCTCAGGTTACCAACATCGTTTATTTCCTTCAGAATGATTTCTATTCACATAGAATAAAAGAATGTTCAAATCAGATGAAAATCACCCATCTTTAATCATTAATTTTTTTCTTCCTCAAAGAAATTTCCTTTCCCAGGATTCATTATTGAAAATTAAATTGTTCATTTATAAACCCCGAACAAATAGAATAGGCAAAGCGCACAGTACATACTATCTTAATGTGTAGTTGTGAGTGACAATTCATTATTTTTACAGATTAACATGAGCTCTTTCAAGTTTTCTTCATTACTTTGTTTATTCACAGCCTGGTCATAGCCCACCCTTATACCACCTCCATCCATTTCCCTCTCCCCTTCCCCTCAGAAACAGGAAAGTTCCCCATATTTATACACCCACCCTGGTACATTAAGTTGACGCATGACTAAGCACATCCTCTTCCACTGAGACCAGACAGGGCAACCAAGCTATGGAAAAGGTATCTAAGGGCCCACAATAGAGTCAGAGATAGCTCTACTCCAATTGTTACTGAACCCACATGAAAGACAAGCTGCACATCTGCTATCCCCGGCTGGGATTCTGTTCCTCTGTTGTTCCCCTACAGGTTTATCTCTATATCTTGCCTGCTGCTGTACATCCAACAGAGAGAGTGCCACCTCCTGAGACCCACATGCAACAACAGGGCTCTCTCTTCACCCCATCTGAATGAAGACACCCCAAGACACACGCTGAAATCTGCAGACACTCTACAGGCTTGAGACCGTCCAGCTATAGACGAACTCTCTTGCCACAGCTAAATGACTGTTGAACTTGGGGGAAATTACGTGATAGTCAGAAAAACAATGTCTATCTAGATTATTAATTGATTGCTGTTTAAAGCTAATTGCTGTTTACCCTCAAATTGTACTATCGATTCAATCATACCTTGTCTTCTCTCGCCTCAACCCTCTTTACAACTCTAACTTTCTCCTGATACCTCCACCCCACCCAAAATTGTCATAATCTGTGAACAGGCAGCCTGGTTCTCAGGTGGAGCAGAAGACTTTGAACCCCAGGACCCAGTAGGGGGTGGCTTCTACCTACAACCTTGTGGGCAGAGCTTCTACCTGCATGGGACGGTAGGAGTTCAGTCACCGCCCTCTAGAACCTAGCTCCTGCCACAGTTATAGCCTCCCCAACATAGGTCAGTGACCCCTCTCCCTTTTAAAAAAACGAAAAGGGGGAGATGTGGGACCTTAATGAGACTTGTGGCCATGCCCCAGGTTCTAGCCTGACTCCGCCTTGGCAGTCACCTGCCTGTAGCCACAATCCCCACCTCCTGGTTACCTGACCACCCAACTCTATAAATAGCACCCCTCAGCGCTCTCTCTCTCTCTCTCTCTCTCTCTCTCTCTCTCTCTTTCTCTCTCCTGCTTATTCTCCCACGGCCCTCTTCTCTCTGTCTCTCTATTTTCCCCCCTTTCCATGTGGTCATGGCTTTTCTTATCTATCTTCTCTTCTTTCTTTATCTTTCTATCTCTTTTCTCTTTCTATTTTCTTAATAATAAAACATCAAAGCTATGGGCCGCCTCTTATTAAACTCACCACACAGAGCTAGCTGGTACGCGCCATCTGAGACTCTGGGATTCAGCCATGCGGACAGTCTGAGCACAGACAACATGCAGAGAGATCCACACCAGAACGCCTTCTATGTGGCATTTCTCTGCGCCCCCGCGCGCCATGTGCAAGACCGGCCATCAGTGTGACTGCCCGCTCCCCATTAGGCTGAGACATGCATGCATCTTGCCTGCGTCCTCTGCATATGCACGCTACCTTGGCCCAAGAGTGAGGCCCTCGCGCCACCGGCCCGGCCTGGTGTGTGCTGCCTTTCCCTGCATCCACGCGCGCCAGTCCCCGTGCTTTTTTTCTTTTGTTTCCCACACATATGTATGAGAAGTCTAGGACCAGCACAGGCATACTCTTTAGGTGGTGGTTAAGTCTCTGTGAGCAGCCATGGACCTAGGTTAGCTTACTCTTTAAGTCTTCTTGTGGTGTTCTTGACCACTCCAGCTACCTCATTTCTTCTCCTCACTCCTCTATGAGATTCCTCAAACTCTATCTAATATTTGACTGTGGGCCTCTTATCTGATTCCATCAGCTGCTAGATGAAGTTGGTGAGAAGACAGTTATGCTTGGCTCCTCTCTTCAAGCATTTCAGAATGCCATTAATAGTGTCAAGGGTTGGCTCTCTACCACAGGATAGATCTCAAGTTGGGCAAGTCATTGGTTGTCCAGAATCCTGGCAAGGGGATGTCTAGAGAGTCTGTGAAATATAAACTGGGTTAAGTATATGGACTTGTTATTAATTGAAGATAAAATAATAGTTGTTGATGAGTGGGAGAAAAAGTAGGCCATCTTGTCTCTGGTTTTAGTGGAATTGCTTACTTATACTTTCTGTATATTACCTATATTGTGTCTAGGTATGTGATCTTTCCAGGACTTTTAACATGAAGTGGTGTTGGATTTTGTCAAAGACATTTTCAGTATGTAATGATATGATCATGGTCTTTCTTTCCTTCAGTGTGTTTATATGGAGGGTTATATTGAACCATCCTTGTATTCCTTAGATGAATCTTACTTGGCCATGATGGATGATATTTTTGACGTGTTCTTGGATTCCATTTATGAGTATATTATTGAGTATTTTCATCAATATTCATATGGGAAATATGTCTGAAATTCTATTTGTTTGTTGATTTATTATGTGGTTTATATATAAGAAAGACTGGGGCCTTATATAATGAGGTTGGCAATGTTCCTGCTCTTTTGATTTTATGGAATAGTTTGAAAATTATTGGTATTTCTTCTTCTTTGAAAGTGTGGTGGAATGCTGTTGTAAGCTAGCTGGCCCTGGACATTTTTGGGTTTTTTTTTTGTTGTTTTTTTTTTGGTGGGGAATATTTTAATGGTTACTTGCATTTCCTCCAGAGTTATAGGACAATTTAAATAATATATTTTATCTTGATTTAACTATGGTAAATGGTATTTATCAGGAATATCTTCCATTTTATTTGCATTTTTCAATTTTGTGAAGTAAAGGTATAAAATGAATTATTTTTATTGTATTTATTTATTATAAATGTAAGTAGTGTATTAATCTGGTTGTATTTCTCTGCTTTATCCTAGTCCTCAAAAGCCACAGAGAGAAATCAAGATTGTTTAAGACTGCACCTCAATAGCTAAGCAGTCAAATGAGCTACCTTAACATCTCTGCTAATCTGGCTAACTCCCAGCCATGATCCAGATATACTTGTTTCTTATTGGTCTGGCTCTTTGGGTTTCAGGTGTCTTTCCACATTCTCTCCCTGGAACCCTTAAGACCTAATGATTCATTGGATTTCCTCAGTGTCTCTTGTTATATCCACCTTTTCAGTTTCTGATTTTCTTAATTTGTGTACTGTCTTTCTGTCTTTTAGTATGTTTGGCTAAGGGCTTGTCTATCTTGTTGATTTTCTGAGAGAACCAGATTTTTGTTGTGTGGTAATTTTTTCACTGTATTGTTCTTTTTGTTTCAAATTTATTGATTTCAGCACTGAGCTTTATAATTTCCTGCCTTCTTTTCCTCTTCTGTGTGCTTGCTTCGTGTCGTTCTACACCTTTATGGTGTGCTTTTAAAATTATAGTATCAGAAACCTTGAATTTCTTTATGAAGGCATTTAATGCTATAATCTTTCCTCTTACCATCACTTTCATTATGTTCCATAACTTCGGGTATGTTGAGCCTTCATTTTCATTGAATTCTAAAAAGTCTCCAATTTCTTACTTTAGTTCTTTCCTAACCCAGAGGTCATTGAGTAAAGAATTGTTCAGTTTTCATAAGTTGGTTGGATTTTTATTATTTCTGATTTTATTGAAGTCCAGCTTTTAATTCATGGTGATCTGATAAGGTAAAAGGGTTTATTTCAATTTTCTTCTATCTTTAGAGCCCTGCTTTGTTACTATGTGGTCAATTTTGTAGAAGTTTCTGTGAGGTATATTTTTATGTGTTTGGGTGAAATGTTCTGTTGACATCTATTAAGTCCATTTGATTCATAGTGTCATTTAGTTTCATTATTTCACTGTTTTGTTTCTGTCCATTGTTGAGAATGGGGTACTGAAGTTTCTCACTATTAATGAGTGTGGTTTGACATGTGATTTAATCTTTAGTAATGTTTCTATTATGAATGCTGTTGCCCTTGCATTTGCAGCACAGATCTTCAGAATTGAGATATCATCTTGGTGTAGTTTTCCTCTGATGAATATGAAGCATCCTTCCTCATCTCTTTTGATTGATTTTGATTTAAATTCTATTTTATTATATATTAGAATGACTATTTTAACTTTGTTCTTGTGTCCATACTCTTGGAAATCTCCAGCCCTTTACTCTGAGGTAATGTCTTTCTTTGCTACTGAGGTTGGTTTTATGCATATAGAAGAATGATGGATCCTGTTTTCACATCCATTCTGTTAGCGTGTGTCTTTTTAATGAGTAATTGAGTTCATTGATGTTGAAAGATTTTAATGACTAATGACTGTTCGTTACTCTTATGTTGAAATTGTTGCTGGTAGAGTAGGGTGTGTGTGTATGTGTGTGTGTGTGTGTGTTTCTTCTATAGGGTTTGCATGTGTAGGTTATTTATTTCCTTTGTTTTCTTGGGTGAAGTTAACCTCCTTGAATTGGAGTTTTCCTTTTAGTTCTTCATTAGGTCTGGATCTGTGAATAGATATTGTTTAAAATGTGGTTTTGCCTTCTTCCTGTTTTCTTCTATACTGACAAAGATTTTGCTGGCTATCTTAGTCTGGGCAGGTACTCGTAGTCTCTTAAAGACTGTAAGACGTATATACCCAGGACCATTTTCCTTTTAAAGTCTCTGTTGAGAATTCTGGTATAATTCGGAATAGGTCTGCCTTTATATGTTACTTAACATTTTCCTGTAGCTTTTAGTATTTTTTCTTTGTACTGCACATTTGGTGTTTTGATTATTATCAGATGGGAGGATTTTCTTTTCTGGTACAATCTATTTGGTGTTCTATGAGCTTCTTATACATTTACAGTCATTTCTTTCTTTATGTTATGAATATTTTTCTTATGATTTTGCTGAAAATACTTTCTGGGTCTTTAGGCCATGGATCTTCCTCTTTTTCTATTCCTATTATGTGTAAGTTTTATCTTTTCATAGTATCTCAAATGTCCTGCATGTTTTATGGAAGAAACTTTTTCTATTTAATGTTTTCTTTAATGAATATCAATTTCATCTATCATATCTTCTATGCCTGAGATTCTCTTCCATCTTTTGTATTCTGCTGGTGATGCTTGAGTCTGTATTTTCCCTTCCCTTACCTAGATTTTCTATCTTCAGGATTCCCTCAGTTTGTGCTTTCTTTCTGACTGACTGACTGATTGATTGATTGATTGATTGATTGATTGACTAATATCCCAAATGCTGTCCCCTCTAAGTGCCCCCCTCATAGAGTCCCTCTCCATATGCCCCTCTCATTCTCCTCTGAGAGGGTGCCCCTGTGCCAGTATTCCCTAACCCTGGAGTGTCCTCTGCCACTGAGTCCAAATGGCTTCCAATTCTATTGTCAGGTGTTGAAAAGTCTTATTCATTTCTTTTACCTGTTTGATTGTATTTTCATGTATTTTCTTAATGGATCTATTTGTTTCATCTTTAAAGGCCTCTGTTATCTCCATGAGATTGGATTTAAGGTCATTTTCTTATGCTTCAACTGTGTTAGTATATCCAGTGCCTGCTGCAGTAAGATAGTGAGTTCTGGTAGATATTTCCCTGGTACTTGTTGATTTTGTTCTTCTGCTGGCCTTTAGTATTCTGGTTGTCCTTTGTATTAGTCAGGGTTCTTTAGAGTCAGAGAACTTATTAGTAGTCTCTATATAGTAAGGGGATTTGTTAAAGATTTACAGTCTGTAGTCCAACTCCCAACAATGGTCAGCAGCAACTGTGAATGGAAGTCCAAGGATCTATCAGTTGCTCAGACCTACAAGTCAAGCAGGCGAAGAAGAAAGTGAATCTTCCTTCTTCCAGTGACATTATGTAGGTCTCCTGCAGAAGGTGTGGCCAGATTAAAGGGACTTGCTTTGTCCCAGATGACCTTGAACTCAGAGATCTCCCTGTCTTAATCTTCTGGAATTCATAGCCACTATGCCTCAAGATCTCCCAACCAAGATCCAGGTCTGATTTCATTCCAGATATAGTCAACTTGACAGCCAGGAATAGCCACTACATCCTTGGTGTTGGTAGGCCCGGTAGTACCTGATAGCAACAGGCCTATGGTAGTCCCAGATGAGAGTAGGCCTTTAGTAATTCAAGTAGAGCTGGTAGTCCCAAATAGCAGAGGCTCTCTGGTAGTACCTGATGGCAGCAAACCTAAGGGAATGTGGGAAGAGCTGAGAGCTGAGAAATAGAGGGCACAGGGGACAGAAAGGTCACCATTGCTGTGCTGACCCAGAGAAAATCCTGCAGGCAAGGAACTGGGGCAAAAGGTCTCTCCTGCTACTACCTGATGACAGCAGGCTTTTCAGAAAGCAAGAATAGCTGTGGAGCTGTCAACAGAGGGCTCATGGGACAAGGCAGAGCTCATACCTGCTGGGCTTACCCAGAAGGGTCTTGACAGACAGGTATCTTCTTTCAGTTTTAACTTGCCTTCCTTTACACTGTAATTGTTCTTCATTGCAGTTGATTTGGAAATGACATTTTATTTCATGTATATCCATTTTGTTGGCTTACTTATGACAGAAATAGGCCCACACAATCATATGTAATATCAACATTGGTGAAGTAAATCCATTCCATATACAGTTACCAAACCCAGACAACATTAGGAATGCCAACAAGTGCTTTCTTAGAGGAGACTGATATAGCTGTCTCCTGAGAGGCTTTGCCAGTGCCTGACAAAAACAGAGGGGGATGCTCTCAGCCAACCACTGGGCTGAGCACAAGGTCCCTAATGGAGGAGCTAGAGAAAAGACCCAAGGAGCGGAAGGGGCGTGCAACCCCATAGGAGGAACAACTACATGAACCAACCAGTACTCCAAGAGCACCCAGGGACTAAACAACCAACTAAGGAGTACAAATGGAAGGACCTGTGGCCCCAGCTGCATATGTAGCAGAGGATGGCCTTGTCAGACATCAGTGAGAGGAGAGGCCCTTGGTCCTGTGAAGACTCATTGCCCCAGTGCAGAGGAGACCAGGACAGGGAAGTAGGAGAAGGTGGGTTAGGGAACAGGGGAACGGGGGACTGGATAGGTGGTTTTCAAAGAAAGGGAATTTACATTTCAAATGTAATAAAAGAAAATATCTAATAAATAATAGTATCTACAGTAAAAGGCAAAAAAGGAAATATATTTTATTTTATTTATTTTATTTTATTTTATTTTTTTAATTTACATTCCAAATCACTTCCCCTTTCCCGTTTCCTCCCTCCCCGAAAGTCCCATAAGTCCCCTTCCCTCCCTCTTTTCTCCGTTCAAAGGAAATATATTTAATAAACATTTTCAAAAATTAATGACTATGGTTGAATTCTAAGAGGCTACCAGGACAATTAGCTCATTCTAATCCCTGACATGTCTAAGACATAGGCATTTCCATTGGCAATTCTTTTTCCTTGGAAATTTGGAATGAGTCAAATTTAGTCTAAAAGCATAAGTAGGTGGGAATTTTAGCACATACATACATAAAAACCACATCAGTATGAAGAAGCTCTTTTTCTAAGAGATGTGCACTCTCACTATTTTATCCTAAGTAGAGAGAAAGTACAAATAGTCTTAAAGACTGAGTTAATGTGACACATTTATACATGATTATGAGACCATGAGTACTTCAATTGGCAACATCTGTATATAAAATTCAAAAAGTACAGCCTTTAAAAGTACATTTTTTGTCAAAGTAATTTAAGTTTACAAGAAATTTTTTTCAAAATGTAAGCACTAAAGATTAAGAAAAAATTAAAATGTAGGGCTTAAAAATCATGTAGAAAATGACTAACTTCAAGGAGGTTATTCTTTTGTCCGGGGGGGAGAAATGTGTCTCTCCTTTGTCATCTCCTAATTAAGAAAACATACATTACATTTTATCAGTGTCTGGCTTTTATGCACAATAATTTTGCTAACTAGTTGAGATTTTTGAATACTGCATTATTTCAGGTTGTCTGTATTTAATCATTGTAAGCATAATATCCTATTTTTGCATTCCATGACTAATATTTTTGTTTGTTGTTTTGTTTTTTCTAGGTTCACCCTGTTATGTTTAATTCTTATTTAATGCCTGTGTCTTCAGTTAGGTACCTAAAATTGTTTATAAGCTATTTATTCCCAAGTGACTTGTCAGGTCATTGCATTACTTCCACAATAAAATAGCTTGTCTGTATAACTTTTGTCAAAAATTCAATAAAATTTTCTACTGCCTAAAAATATCATTACCAGTTATTGAATTACTTTATAAAATTGCAAAATCACATTTCCTACAGTAGAAGAATTCCACCATAATTAGCTTAACTTTATGATTCAAAGGTTGAATCTTGACCAAAGCAACAATACTTTGCCTGGCTATTTAAAAACTCATTGGAAGAATCAATAATAATACTTTCTGTACCAAAATTAGCTCTTTAAAATACTAATTTATTAATGCTTTTCTGGAACTTGCAACTGTAATTAAGATAAACTGCAATCTACCAGGCTACTTTTTAATTGTTCCATCATAAAATAAAGTTCTTAGTGATTAAAATCTGTCTCGCAACCACCAGTAGATGTCAGAGGCAAATGCAAAAAGACCAATATTTATACTTTCATTTGTATTTCTATTTCATTGCTCATAAGAAGAAATCTATGCATATAGATGGTGATATTTATAAAACACTATTAATTTTGATTTTTTAAGAAACTATACCATCAGCAGCTTTTCTATCAGCACATAACTAGTTAGCTAATGTGAATCAAATTTATTGGTAAAAGCTGTTTTTTAAGTATACCTCTATAATGGAATTATGCTACAATCATCCATCTAGAAAGACTTTATCAAAACAAAGAAGATAGTCAAGTGTTTTCTTTTTGGAAGAGTAATGACACTATGCTTGGAAAAACTGAAAAAAAAATGAAGTTTTCAATCACATAAATTCCATCTGCACTCCATGAATTTAGGAGAACACAAACATGTTTGATTCTGCATCTTAGAGTGAGCCAAACAAGCTGCAAAATAAAGTCTGCAAATTCAGTAAGAAATTTTGTAAAATATTTTCCTGATAATACTAGACAAGACTTTTGTTATCTATCTTGTGCATTTGAGCTTTTTTTTAAACAGTAAAACAAAATGAAACAAAACAAAACAAAAAGCCCTAATGTACTGACAGGGCTATCACTATCCATTCTCTGACTCTCTGAAGATGCTGACTGGGCTATTGATAATCTCAATTTCTGTGAGTTCTATATCAAAAAACACTCATTCCCCTCCTTATAGCTTTCATTCCACTAGAACACCATTTCAAAAATATAGAACACATTTTGACCACCTAAAATTCTATGTGTTGTATTGTAATCACTTAACATTAAAGTCTCAGATATATAAAGTTACTAAGTGTACAAAAATGGTAGGGCTAAGGATAATGAGTTTTCTAAGGAATGATAGAATTTTACAAAATTTCTTTTTGAAAGTGTACCAAACATTCATTTTGTGATATAGCAGCTTAAGAATTGCAAACAATTCCCAATAGTTACATTATTAAGAAATGATCTAGATTCTACTTGGGTTTCTCCTTTTATGTCACACCAACACAAATCAAATGCTAACTTCTCAATATGAAAGCCAATAGGAACGCTCATTCTTCTAGAGCTAAACATATACCAATAGTATAAATGAATAAAAGATCCTTCTACTCGATAATATCGCTTGGGTCTCAGGTGGCTTGTGTGTACCCTGCTCCCAAGAGCTGGGCAGATCTGCAGTAATCCGCGCACCAGCTCTGCTGTGGGACTTCTGCCTTGCAGAGGGACCCCCCCCCCCCCGCACTGGGCAGGAGCCTACCAGCTTCCCTTTGGCAACCTCTGTTCCGGTAAACTGCACTGAGGAGACAGGTACCCAGGTACTCCCCAATATAACATCACTTGGGGCATGGCCTGTTGGGACTTCCGTCTGCGCCCAAGAACCAGACAGCACTGTGGTCCTCTGGGTGCCATCTCTGCTGTGGGCCATCCCTTCTGCAGGGTGACCTGCGCCACCGAAAGAGAGTGCAGAGTGCACTCCGCCATCTTTGCTCCAGTGACTGGGAAGTTGGGACAGCCAGGCTCAGAGACAGACAGGCATAATATCGCTTGGGTCTCGGGCAGCTTGTGTGTACCCTGCTCCCAAGAGCTGGGAAGATCTGCAGTAAACAGCACGCCAGCTCTGCTGTGGGCCTTGCAGAGGGACGCCCCCTCCCCCCACTCTGGGAGAGATCACACACCCCTGCACAGGGCAGGAGCCTACCAGCCTCCCTTTGGCAACCTCTGCTCCAGAAATCCACTACACTGAGCCTTTGGATGTGCAGGGACTCCCCAATATAACATCACTTGGGGCAAGGCACATCAGGGCTCCAAAGTCACTCAGGAACAGGGCAGGCCTTAGAAATCGGTGCCAGGGGAATCCTGGTAATCCAGGGGGGCCAGAAATAGCTTTGCAGTCTCACAGGAGGCCCAACCAACAGCCAGTGACAGCAGGACCAACTAACACCAGAGGTAACCAGATGGCAAAAGGCAAACGTAGGAGCGTCACTAACAGAAATCAAAATAATATGGCACCATCCGAACCCAACTCTCCAACAGCAGCAAGTTCTGGATACCCCACCACACCCGAAAGACAAGATCTGGATTTAAAATCACTTCTCATGATGCTATTAGAGGATCACAAGAAGGACACAAATAAATCTAATAAAGAATTACAGGAGACCATGAAGCAACAGTTAGAAGCCCTTACAAAGGAAACACAAAAATCGCTTAGAGAAATGCAGGAGAACTTGGATCAAAAGATAGAGGCCAACAAGGAGACAACACAAAAATCGCTTAAAGAAATGAATCAACGGGTAGGTGAACTTTCAAAGGAATCACAAAAATTGCATAAAGAAATGCAGAAGAATATGGGTCAACAGACAGATGCCCATAGGGAGGCAACACAAAAACTGCTTAAAGAAATGAATCAACAGATAGTTGCCCTTACAAAGGAAACACGAGAACTGCTTAAAGAAATGCAGGAGACGATGGATCAACAGATGGAAGCCCATGAGGAGGAAACACAAAAATCACTTAGAGAAATGCAGGAGAACTTGGGTCAACAGGCAGAAATCCTGAAAGAGGTAATGCAAAAATACCTTAAAAAGATCACACATGGTATGCAGTCACTGATAAGGGGATATTGACCCAGAATCTCAGAATACCCTAGACACAATCAGCATATCAATAGATTTCTAAAAAGATGGAAGGAGAGACCCCTGGTCCTGGAAAGACTGGATGTAGGGGAACGCCAGGACAGAGTAATGAGAGGGGGTTGAACGGAGAAAAGAGGGCGGGAAGGGGGCTTATGGGACTTTCGGGGAGGGAGGAAACGGGAAAGGGGAAGTGATCTGGAATGTAAATTAAAAAAATAAAATAAAAAAAAAAAAAAAGAAAAAGAAATACAGGAAAATACAAACAAACAAGTGAAGGATCTCAGTAAATCCATTCAGGATCCTAAAAAGAAAGTAGAAACAACTAAGAAATCACAAAGTGAGACAACTTTGGAGATAGAAAACCTTGGGAAGAAATCAGGAGTCATAGATGCAAACATCAACAATAGAATACAAGAGATGGAAGAAAGAATCTCAGGTGCTGAAGATACCATAGAAAGCATCGACTCAACAGTCAAAGAAAATGCAAAATGCAAAAAACATGTAACCCAAAACATCCAGGAAATCCAGGACACAATGAGAAGACCAAACCTAAGGATTATAGGTATAGATGAGAATGAAGATTTGCAATTTAAAGGGCCAGTAAACATCTTCAACAAAATTATGGAGCAAAACTTCCCTAACCTAAAGAGAGAGATGCCGATGAACGTACAAGAAGCCTACAGAACTTCAAACAGACTGGAGCAGAACAGAAATACCTCCCGTCACATAATAATCAAAACACCAAATGTACTAAACAAAGAAAGAATATTAAAAGCAGTAAGAGAAAAGGGCCAAGTAACATACAAAGGAAGACCTATCCGAATCACATCAGACTTCTCACCAGAGACTATGAAAGCCAGAAGATCCGGGGCAGATCTCATGCAGACACTAAGAGAGCACAAATGCCAGCCTAGACTACTATACCCAGCAAAACTCTCAATCACCATAGATGGAGAGACCAAGATATTCCATGATAAAACCAAATATTCACAATATCTTTCCACAAACCCAGCCCTGCAATGGATAATAGGTGGAAACCGCCAATACAGGGAGAGAAACAACACCCTGGAAAAAATGAGATAGTAACCTTCTTGATTCAAACCCAAAAGTAGATAACCACTCAAACATAAAGATAGCATCAAGAATGGCAGTTGGCAATAATCAATATGTCTTAATCTCTCTTAATATCAATGGTCTCAATTCCCCAATAAAAAGACATAGACTAGCAGACTGGATACGTAAACAAGACCCGGCATTTTGCTGCATGCAGGAAATGCACCTCAGTGTCAAAGACAAATACTACCTCAGAGTAAAAGGCTGGAAAACAATTTTACAAGCAAATGGCCCCAAGAAACGAGGTGGAGTAGCCATCCTAATATCAGATAAAATTGATTTTCAACCTAAAATCATCAAAAAAGACACAGAAGGAAACTACATACTGATCAAGGGAAAAATCCACCATCAAGAACTCTCAATTCTGAATATCTATGCTCCAAATGCAAGGGCACCCTCATTCGTAAAAGAAACTTTACTAAAACTCAAAGCACACATCACACCTCACACAATAATAGTGGGTGACTTCAACACCCCGCTCTCAGAAATAGATCGTTCAGGAAAGCAGAAACTAAACAGGAACACAGTGAATCTAATTGAAGCCTTGGACCAAATGGAACTAACAGATATATATAGAACATTTCATCCTAGAGCTAAAGAATACACCTTCTTCTCAGCACCTCATGGTACCTTCTCCAAAACTGACCATATGATTGGTCATAAATCAGACCTCAACAGATATAAGAAGATAGAACTAATCTCATGCCTCCAATCAGATCACTATGGAATAAGGGTGGTCTTCAATGGCAACAAAAACAAAAGAAAACCCACATACACATGGAGGCTGAACAATGCTCTACTCAATGATAACTTGGTCAAGGTGGAAATAAAGAAAGAAATCAAAAACTTTTTGAAATTTAATGAAAATGAAGGCACAACATACCCTAATTTATGGGACACAATGAAAGCAGTGCTAAGAGGAAAATTCATAGCCATGAGTGCCGCCAAAAGAAACAGGAGACAGCATACACCAACAGCTTAATGGCACACCTGAATGCCCTGGAACTAAAAGAAGCAAATACACCAAAGAGGAGTAGAAGGCAGGAAATCATCAAAGTCAGTGCTGAAATCAATCAAGTAGAAACAAATAAAACCATACAAAGAATCAACAAAACGAGGAGTTGGTTCTTTGAGAAAATCATCAAGATAGATAAGCCCTTAGCCAGACTAACCAGAGGGCACAGAGACAGTATCCAAATTAATAAAATCAGAAACGAAAAGGGAGAGATAACAACAGAAACTGAGGAAATTCAAAAAATCAGCAGATTCTACTACAAAAACCTGTATTCAACACAACTAGAAAATCTCGAGGAAATGGACAATTTCCTTAATGATATCAAATATCAAAATTAAATCAGGATCAAATAGACCATCTAAACCGTCCTAAAACCCCTGAAGAAATAGAAGTTGTCATTGGAAGTCTTCCAACCAAAAAAAAGCACAGGTCCAGATGGTTTTAGTGCAGAATTCTATCAGACCTTCAAAGAAGACCTAACACCAATACTCTTCAAACTGTTCCACAAAATAGAAACAGAAGGAACACTACCCAACTCGTTCTATAAGCCACAATTATGCTAATACCAAAAGCACACAAAGATCCGACAAAGAAAGAGAATCTCTGGCCAATCTCTCTTATGAATATCGATGAAAAATACTCAATAAAATTCTTGCCAACCAAATCCAAGAACACATCAAAATGATCATTCACTAAGATCAAGTTGGCTTCATACCAGGGATGCAGGGATGTTTCAACATAAGGAAACCCATCAATGTAATCCACTATGTAAACAATCTCAAAGACATAAAACCACATGGTCATCTGAGTAGATGCTGAGAAAGCATTTGACAAAATTCAGCATCCTTTCATGCTAAAGGTCTTGGAAAGATCAGGAATTTGAGGCCCATATCTAAACATAGTAAAAGCAATTTACAGCAAACCGGTAGTCAGCATCAATCTAAATGGAGAGAAACTTGAAGCAATCCCACTAAAATCAGGGACTAGACAAGGCTGTCCTCTCTCTCCATATCTTTTCAATATAGTTCTAGCTAGAGCAATTAGACAACAAAAAGAGGTCAAAGGGATACAAATTGGAAAGGAAGAAGTCAAACTATCACTATTTGCAGACGATATGATGGTATACTTAAGCGACTCAAAGAACTCCACCAGAGAACTCCTACAGCTGATAAACAACTTCAGCAAAGTGGCCGGATATAAAATCAACTCAAGCAAGTCAGTAGCCTTCCTGTACTCAAAGAATAAGCAGGCTGAGAAAGAAGTAAATGAAATGATACCCGTCACGATAGCCACAAACCATATAAAGTGTCTTGGCGTGACTCTAACCAAACAAGTGAAAGATCTGTATGACAAGAACTTCAAATCTCTAAAGAAAGAAATTGAAGAAGACCTCAGAAGATGGAAAAATCTGCCATGCTCATGGATTGGCACGATTAATATACTAAAAAGGACCATCGTGCCAGAAGCAATATACAGATTCCGCGCAATCCCCATCAAAATCCCAACTCAATTCTTCATAGAGTTAGAAAGAGCAATTCAAAAATTCATCTGGAATAACAGAAAACCCAGGATAGCTAAAACTATTCTCAAGAGTAAAAGAACTTCTGGGGGAATCAGTATCCCGGACCTCAAGCTGTACTACAGAGCAATAGTGTTAAAAACTGCATGGTATTGGTACAGTGACAGGCATTCAGATCAATGGAACAGAATTGAAGACCCAGAAATGAATCCACACTCCTATGGTCACTTGATCTTTGACAAAGGAGCTAAAACCATCCAGTGGAAAAAAGATAGCCTTTTCAACAAATGGTGCTGGCTCAACTGGAGGTCAACATGCAGAAGAATGCAAATTGACCCATTCTTATCTCCTTGCACTAAGTTCAATTCCAAGTGGATCAAGGACCTCCACATAAAACCAGACACAATGAAACTAATAGAAAGGAAACTAGGGAAGAACCTTGAACATATGGGCACAGGGGAGAATTTCCTGAATAGAACTCCAATAGCTTATGCTCTAAGATCAAGAATTGACAAATGGGACCTCATTAAATTACAAAGTTTTTGCAAGGCAAAAGACACTGTCAAAAAGACAAAGCGGCAACCAACTAACTGGGAAATGATCTTTACCAACCCTACATCCGACAGAGGGCTAATATCCAATATATACAAAGAACTCAAGAAGTTAAGCTCCGGAGAGGCAAGTAACCCTATTAAAAAATGGGATACAGAGCTAAACAAAGAGTTCTCACCTGAAGAATATCAGATGGCTTAGAAGCACCTAAAGAGATGTTCATTATCCTTAGTCATTAGGGAAATGCAAAATTCCATCTCACACCAGTCAGAATGTCTAAGATCAAAAACACAGGAGACAGCAGTTGTTGGCGAGGATGTGGAGAAATAGGAACACTCCTCCACTGCTGGTGGAATTGCAAGCTGGTACAACTACTCTGGATAGCATTCTGGCAGTTCCTCAGAAAACTGGGCATGACACTCCCGGAAGATCCGGCTTTACCACTCCTGGGCATATACCCAGAGGCTTTACCTGCTTGCAATAAGGACACATGCTCCACTATGTTCATAGCAGCCTTATTTATAATAGCCAGAAGCAGGAAAAAACCCAGATGTTCCTCAACGGAGGAATGGATTCAGAAGATGTGGTATATTTACACAATGGAATACTACTCTGCAGTTAAAAACAATGAATTCACGAAATTCCTAGGCAAATGGTCAGAACTTGAAAATATCATCCTTAATGAGGTAACCCAATCTCAAAAGAACACACTTGGTATGCAGTCACTGATAAGGTGATATTAACCCAGAATCTCTGAATACCCTAGACACAATTTGCATAACAATAGATTTCTAAGAAGATGGAAGAAGAGACTCCTGGTCCTGGAAAGACTGAATGTAGGGGAATGCCAGGACAGAGAAGCGAGAGGGGGTTGAATGGGGAAAAGAGGGAGGGAAGGGTCTTATGGGACTTTCGGACAGGGAGGAAACGGGAAAGGGGAAATGATTTTGAATGTAAATAAAAAAAAAACTTAGAAAATAAAATTAAAAAAAAAAAGATCCTTCTACTCACCTTAACAAAGAACACCTACAACACCTACACTAATAATAAAACCCCTGAAGATTAAAAGAATATTTATGTTATTTCCAAAATTGTACAGCTTATTCAAGGACAAATTCCTTAGTTTATATTTTGTTCCACTCAGACACACTCTTCATTTTCAATATTATGTAGGCTATAGAATGCACGGAAAGAAAACTTTAAGAAGCTATGCAATGATTACTGTATATATGCTAAATATTCTTGTGCTGAAATACATTTATATTCATAGAAAGCTTAACAGAATGGAACATTGAATTTCAATAGGGATGTCCTCATTTTCTGAAGACGTTATCATAGTACATGTGTAAGCACTAAATAATTAGTATAGATCCCCTACTTTCTACTGCACTCCACATTTATAATTGCCAGTGTTCTTCAATATGCAGTATTCTTATTCCATGTTTCAGTACTTGATACTGTGTTTCTTTTAGTTGTCATATCCATTTGATGTCCTGAAAATATGGTAATATATAGATTATTTTTATGACTGAGCCATTGATAAATATTTTCAATTTCATTTTATTTTATCTATATCACATATCTACTTTACATGAAGTATCTTTCTTTTTCAATCACGGAATGAAAATAATCTAATAGAATTTCAACTGTTAAAAATATGTAATAGTAGATGATACATACATGCATATACATCATGATAAATTGATAGATCCTTGTTAGGAGATAGATACAGTTAAATAAAGGATAGATGATAGACAGACAGATAGATAGATAGATAGATAGATAGATAGATAGATAGATAGATGATGGATAGATAGATAGATAGATAGATAGATAGATAGATGATAGATGGATGGATAGATAGATAGATAGATAGATAGATAGATGATAGATAGATAGACAGACAGACAGACAGACAGACAGACAGACAGACAGATAGATAGATAGATAGATAGATAGATAGATAGATAGATAGATAGATAGATAGATAGATAGATGACAGTCAGACAGATACATAATAGACAAATTTTGGATATGGGTATGTCTGGTTTCAACCTTAACTATGCTTATCTATTTTTGCAATATTAGTATTCTACTTAAAGTATCTTTACCTCCTTGAAAAACAGGGTGCCACAATTGGAGTCTCCATGGTGAGATAATACTGTTGCTTGTCTGATGAGATCAGTTAGTGGGATAGAAAGCAACATATCTATCCCTATCACAAAGGTGAGCTTGATTAATTTGCTGACACAATTTTACCATGTACCTCCAAGAAAAGTGTTCTATATTTTTCTTTTTACCATTCTTTGAACATGAACTACTAAGAATATTCCACAAAGATGAGCTAAACCATACATCCTAATATTTTATTAACTCCATGACACTGAATATTGTGTCAAGAAAATCTGTCTCTTCTTTGCATTGATTCAAAAACTTTTCAACCCTTTCTGTTTCTCTCTTCCATTTAATAGTACCCCTGCTCATCTGTTAAACCAGAGTCCTACTAGCATCTTCAACTCTGATGTAACACCACAGAGCATATTCTAGCCTCCTGTACCCTAGTTAGCTTCACTTATTTCCTTTTCCAATCTAATGCATCGGCAGTTTTATCATAGAATTAATGGAACCTCATTATTACCAACCCCCATTCTGTGAGAAACAAAAACTCATTTAATGAATATAGAATAATTGAATAATGTATTCAAAATATTGTTATATAGTATTTAGCTTGCTCTCCATTTTTTCCAATCCTTGGAGAGAAATTATATTCAGACAATTTTGGATAAGTTAACTTATTGTCATCTGCATTATATCCTGAAATACATCATTTGTTCTGTTTGCAAATTCTTATTCCACATATTAAAATCACTCTTTGTGATGAATGAGTTCTATGGGTTTGACAGTGCATTAAATATTAGAAGTCTGAGTACTAAACAGAACCCTTCTGATTTTATTGAGAAATCTTTTTAAATCAAGCATTTTACTTCAATCTGGAATACTGTATTCTAGCTTTCTTGGCCAGGAAATATAAATTATGCATTCAATATTCAACAAAAGATTGTTATCTTGTTTTTAATCATTGATTCAGGATACATGGAGTCTGATGCCTCTAGGCTTCATTCAACTTTTATGTCAGTATATATCAGTTCATGTGTCATAGACTGGTTTTTGTTGTTGGTGGTGGTGTTTTTTTTTTTTTGTGCCTCATTTTCATCTTGTGGACCACAACCACTTTGGAGATTAAACAACCCTTTCAAAAGAGTCACATATCAGATACCTTGCATATCCAATATTTACATTAGGATAAATAATCATATCCAAATTACACTGATAAAGTAGCAACAAAATAAATTTAGGGTTGGGAGTCACCATTCATTGTAGAACTCTATTAAAGGGTACAAGCATAGGGAAGGTGGAGGGAGAACCACTGCTCTAAATGTTTAATGCAGAACAGAAAATCTAGAGCCAAGGTGACTCTGAAACTGATATTAGTTTCACCAATTTTTCAGTATTTTAAAACTCACAACCACAAGTACAGATATTTAGTATTGCCATCTTTTTCTATATGGAATTTGTGTCTGTTCCCTTATTTTTTTGCTACCTATGAGTCTATGTTCTGTATAAATATTATTTACTCCCATTTCTTATGTACTTTTTGGCATATTACTTAATAGGGATATTTCATATGATCATATATACATACGTATGTATGTATGTATGTATATTAGGTCATATTTTTCCACAATGACTGCTACTCATGTTGATTCCTCCAATATTTGTAGTGTTAATTATTCCTCCCTACATTACCTCTCCTAACTTTCCTCTCATTCCCATCTTCTTTCAAATCTTCCTGTTGTATTATTACCTATTTTCCAATTATGTCAGCTGTATTACATTTCTCTTTCCTTAGACTCTTTTCCCATAGCCACTTATAATGCCGTTTCAATTTAAACACACATATCTAAAGAGACAAAGCAAACACCCACATAGGACCCATGGTTTTCCTTTCAAGTTTGGGTTAATTATTTAGAATGATCATTGCTAATTTTATACATCTGTCTGTAAATTTCACATTTGCAGACTTTAGAGCTGAATGATACCTCATTGTGTATAGGTACAATTTCTTTTTCATCTATTGATATTTAGAGTGACTCTTTCAATTTCCTTGCAATTGTGAACAGAGAAGTAATTTTGGTGTCTTTTTGCCAAATATTAATTTTTCCTTAATATTAAATAACATGTCTTATGTTTTCTGAGTTCTTAGTTAAAAATCAATTTTGTCAGATATTAGAACAGGTTTAAATGTTCATTTTGAAATTCTATTTGCTTGGGATGCTTTTCCAGCTTTTTAAATTTATATCTCTTAGAAAGACCAAAACTGTTAACTTAAGCTATTATACCAAATGAAAGAATTCACCAAAAGTGAAAAAGAAATAAAATCTTTCTAAGATAAATCAATTTAAAGGAATGTATGACCTACTAAACCAACTCTAACAAGCCTGTTGTCAGAAATGCTTCATTCTGAGGAAGACATGGACACCCTAGACGTCACAAGCAATAAATAATATCAGGTTCATTAATCAAAAGAGGTCTCATAAAACACCATAAAATCAGAAAAGTGCTAAAGTTAACAGAAACCTTTCGATAATCAATCAGTATATTAATAGTTTTAATTTTCGAATGAAAAGAGACAGACTAGCAGAATTTGTTAGAAGCTAGAATTAATCTTTATAATTTTTATACCCAATTGTCAAGAGATATACTTCATCGCATGTGTTACTTAAGGAAAGTTTCCAAAAACCTGTTCATCTCTCTGTGTGCATCTTTCTAATAAGTAGAAATATAATAATATTCCTTATGAGAGAACCAGAGAATTGTACAAATAAGCCCTTTACAATTATCACTTTCTTATCTGAGAGGTGGTGGTTCAAGCCCTTAACTATAGAACTCAGGAGGCAGAAGCGGATGGATCTCTAAGAGTTTGAGGTCAACATGGCCTACATAGTGAGTTCTAGGACAGCCAAAACTACACAGAGAAACACTGTCTCAAAACCACCAAAAGCAAACAAATAAATAAACAAAAAATAGTTATCGCTTTTTTGTGGGGTCCTCTTTTTTATATGCTTTTATCAGTGGTGATTTTATCTTTCGCTATTCTTAATACATGGATCTTCCCTCCATTAGTAGTCATTGGTTCTCCATTAACCAATGATATTTACTACATAAGCTATAATACATTTCATGTATTTCTAAATTTTTACCTTTGGGACAATCCTGTTTCTATGATTAATATTTTATATCAAAGAAACTAGTCTTTTTTTTTTTTTTTTTTTTTTTTGGTTTTTCGAGACAGGGTTTCTCTGTGTAGCCTTGGCTGTCCTGGAACTCACTTTGTAGACCAGGCTGGCCTCGAACTCAGAAATCCTCCTGCCTCTGCCTCCCAAGTGCTGGGATTAAAGGCGTGCGCCACCACTGCCCGGCTAGTCATTATTCTTAATAATACATCAATTAAATATCTTTTAATAAGGTTCATATTTGTTTATATTTTTTCGGTTTTTATCTTATGTATTCTTTTACTTTCCCAGAATCCCCATTAAGGATACAATTATATTTGATCATCTTTCTCTCTTCTGTAACATTATTTGCCCTCTCTTTGCTTCTACTGATATTGACAGCTTCAATGATTAAATTCAAGATAAATAACTCAAAGGCTAAATATACTTATCTTGTGAGTTGTATATTGTTATATTAGTTTTATTTCTTCAAAAGCAATCCTGTTTACCTATTAAGCTTCAGAGATATAACAAAAATTCTATAACAATTATCTATTTCTATTTAAAATATTCATATTTTTTTACTTCTTTTACATTGCACTAGGCAACAAGAAAGCAATTCACCTGTACCTAGACAAGTCTTTCATTGTTAGATCATTATTTCCATTTTTTATGAAGAGAAAATTATGCTGGCTCATTTGGCATCATTTCTCTCAAAATGTGGGAGTATGTTCTATTGTTTAAATGCATCAAAAATTTATAGTATGAAGAGTTCATGAAACCAAATCCAATGAACACACACAAACACACACACACACACACATGCATGCACACACAAAACACACACACACACACACTTTCCAAAACACCCAAAAAATTATTTATACCTCCAAAAATATTGCTAACAGAAGTATGGAGGAGACAGAAGTTTAAAAAGTGGGTATTGTAGAATTATTTTTCTTACCATAAAAACTTCTAGGCTGGTTCATGAAAATCATCTCTCTATCAGGAACTTCTAATTCATAAATTGAACCTTATGTACCTACTGATTTAAAAAAAAGTCATAGTACAAAAGCTATTCTTTAAAGCAAGAAAGTTTAGTCTATGCATTCCAGAAGAAAATAATCCCTGATGTCCACACATGGCAACACTTCTCTGGTAAAGTTTAAATATTTGGAGAGTCGTTGTCCTTGTGTAGCCGAAAACAAAGGTTAGTTCACCATCCCTATGTTTATAGAAAAAATACATTCCATTTTGCTGTAAGCATATAGCAAATTTAAACTCAAAAACTAATTATTAAGAAAGTAATAATTCACTTATCACTTACCACTTAGCAATGCTAGAGAAAAATGTTTTCTTCTCAAATGCCCCCATAAGAAAAATTCACTTGATTATGTTGTGTGTGTGTGTGTGTGTGTGTGTGGTGTTTGGTGTGTGCTCCTGAATATTTCTTGGATAAAATTCATCAAAGAAGTACATTTGAAATTTAGCCAAGACTTTTTTTTTTAGTGCAGATGGCATACCCACACAGTAGCATGGCGTTCATTTGATTGCCATCCTGATGAACGAGCACACAAAGAATAAATGAAATTTGATTAACACGTCTGCTTTTTTAAGCAGCTGCTCTATCTAATATAAATTATTCTTTTAGAATTTCTAACATATGCCAAAGTATTTATCACAGATTAACTGCATGAACTTGCATGCTATTAAAAAAACTTGATGCTCGTGAAAAATGAACAGATAAGTTTTTCACAGCTGTTATTAAAGTATATATGAAATGTGTAATTGTAGTTTCAATAAGTAAAATAACATTTTAAAACAATAAATAGTGTGTAAAATATGGAATATTTCCTATTATTTTATTATTTTTTCACTAATGATAGGTGCTTTTTATAATTAATAGACTTAATAATGCTAGTGTACCTTAACACTAAACCACTAAAACACATAAATATGTCTCAAAATATTTAGACATATTCATCTTTTCTTTCTCACTATCTCAGATGCTTAATATCAGGCATTTTCTAAAGTGTTATATTTGAATTAATTTTATATTTTTGCTGAAAATTTCACAATTAAAAAGTAAGTATGGTCTCATCAGAAACTAAATAAAAATAAAAATAATTTATAGTTTTAAGTCTTTATTCCATACCAGTGTTTAATGGCTCAATTAAGAATATGAAACTAGGGCTGGAGAGATAGCTCAGCGGTTAAGAGCACTGACTGCTCTTCCGAAGGTCCTGAGTTCAAATCCCAGCAACCACATGGTGGTTCACAACCATCCATAATGAGAACTGATGCCCTCTTCTGATGTGTCTGAAGTATACTTACATATAACAATAAATAATAAATCTTTAAAAAAAAAGAATATGAAACTAAAAAGTGAAAAGTAAATTATCATTAATATTTTCTCATATTATTAAAACATGTCTTAAAATGAAAACTCTCAGAATATGTTCACCAAGGGAGCATTCAAAAAAGATAAAACTGATATTAACATCAGATATTACTTATTTTGTTTGTATGACATCTAATAATATAAATATCATTGTAGTTTTTCGGAACAGGTTAACACAAAAAGAAATATAATTTATGCTTTCTCATTAGTTTATTACATATTTTTTACAAAAGGAAATTGTATTTAAAATTGATATCATAAGTATATTTCTTCAATATAAACCCTAGGTTGTATCTGGTGAAGTTAGTTACCATGGTAACATGAGTTTTCTCTTTGAAAAAAATTTATTATTATTGTATTTCTTGTTATAGTGATGAAATTATATATATATATGTGAATCATATATATATGAAATTATTCATATATATATATATATATATATATATATATATATATATATATATGACTCATGGGGTATAATATTGAAATATTTTTTCTCTCCATAAGGATAAATATCCAAACTGTTCTTTAAGGGGAACTCGGTTGCATGGAAATCATTCACATATAAATGTTGTAAACATTACTTTGTATGTGAAGTCACAATAATAATCAAAGAAAATGGGCCAACAACTTGATAAAAGGTCATGGGAAAAGTTCAAAGAAGGGAATCTAAGAGGGTTTGGAAGAAAAACTGGAGCAGGGGGGTGATGTAATTCTGTTTTATTAAAACATCACATTTTAAAGCATACTATTCTTCAATGAAGCAAGCAAGTGTGCAAAAAATGTAAAAAGAAATTCTCAAATGAGAATTAAAATAAGTTTGATATTTAAAAAAAATAATTGAGACTTGAAAATAAACAAATCATCCAGAAAGTATAAAGATAAAAAAGTTTATATTTCAGCATTTCCTAGGTCATGATGTGAGTATAAGTTTAGTAAAATTCAACAACAGGATATGTGGGAAACCCTGCTAAGATAAAAATCTACCATGATGAGATGTCTTCTCTGAACTCCAAGCAAAATGGAGGACTCAATTTACCAGCAGGACTTCACCCTTGTCTCACCTTGTCTGACCTTTTCTGACCTTGTCTGGTGAGGCCAAACCCCATAACCTCTACCTAAAGAAGGTCCAGTAGTCCTTGTCATATCTACAAGTTCAAACCCGAACTTTTCCTGATGCAAGTACCTGGAATTCCTGAGATGCCTCTTCATACTATGAGGTATTCGCAGAAATTTCGAACTCTAATGATTTTCACTTACTCTGATGGTTTGTATGTGCTCAGCCCAGGGAATAGCACTGTTAGAAGGTGTGGCCCTGTTGGAATAGGTGTGGCATTTTTGGAGAAGTGGCATGGTGGGTGTGGGTTTTAAGACCCTCATCCTAGCTGCCTGGAAGTCAGTATTCTGCCAGCAGCCTTCAGATGAAGATGTAGGACTCTCAGTTCCTGCTGTACCATGTCTGCCTAGACTCTGCCATGCTCCCACCTTGATATCATGGAATGAACCTCTGAACTTCTAAGCCAGCCCCAATTAAATGTTGTCCTTATACACAATTTGCATATCAATAGATTTCCAAGAAGATGGAAGGAGAGACCCTGGTCCTGGAAAGACTGGATGTAGGACAGAGAAGCGAGGGGGTTGAATGGGGAAAAGAGGGAGGGAAGGGGGCTTATGGGACTTTCAGGGAGGGAGGAAACGGGAAAGGGGAAATGATTTGGAATGTAAATAAAAAAACTTAGGGAAAAAAGGGGTTGCGGGCAGTGGTGGCGCGTGCCTTTTTTTTTTTTTTTTTGTGCTCTAACAGCTGTGGTTTATTTATGGCCCTACTTCCCATATTGAACACCGAGTTAATGATTGTATAGGATTACTTCGTTTTGGTGTCCATAGGCACAGTTGTGACCAAGGAACAAATAATATTCAAAGATTAGCCTTTCTTACTGGTAAGTTTTCGATAATTAAAAAATTCTTAATTTTTTGTTGTTTAGAATTCATATATGAGCTTTACACTTATATCATTTTGCCCCCTCCCTTTTCCTTTCTTTTTTCTTTTCTAAGTTTTTTTTATATTTACATTCAAAATCATTTCCCCTTTCCCGTTTCCTCCCTCCCCGAAAGTCCCATAAGCCCCCTTCCCTCCCTCTTTTCCCCATTCAATCCCCTCTCATTTCTCTGTCTTGGCGTTCCCCTACATCCAGTCTTTCCAGGACCAGGGGTCTCTCCTTCCATCTTTTTAGAAATCTATTGATATGCGGATTGTGTCTAGGGTATTCCGAGATTCTGGGTCAATATCCCCTTATCAGTGACTGCATACCATGTGTGTTCTTTTGTGATTGGGTTACCTCACTAAGGATGATATTTTCAAGATCTGACCATTGCCTAGGAATTTCGTGAATTCATTGTTTTTAATTGCAAAGTAGTATTCCATTGTGTAAATATACCACATCTTCTGAATCCATTCCTCTGTTGAGGGACATCTGGGTTCTTTCCAGCTTCTGGCTATTATAAATAAGGCTGCTATGAACATAGTGGAGCATGTGTCCTTATTGCATGCGGGTAAAGCCTCTGGGTATATGCCCAGGAGTGGTATAGCCGGATCCTCCGGGAGTGTCATGCCCAGTTTTCTGAGGAACCGCCAGACTGCTTTCCAGAGTGGTTGTACCAGCCTGCAATTCCACCAGCAGTGGAGGAGTGTTCCTCTTTCTCCACATCCTCACCAACAACTGCTGTCTCCTGTGTTTTTGATCTTAGCCATCCTGACTGGTGTGAGATGGAATCTCAGGGTTGTTTTGATTTGCATTCCCTAATGACTAAGGATGATGAACATCTCTTTAGGTGCTTTCTTTCTAGCCTCTGCTTTATCGTCCCAGTCCTGAGTACACTGTAGTCTGTACACCTTTTCTAGCCTCTGCTTCATCGTCCCAGTCCTGAGTACACTGTACTCTGTACACCCTGAGTAGGACAAAGAGAAGGACTCAGAGGCACAGTTGGCCCCACAACACACAAACAACAAGAATAAATGGCAGGGGTGTATCCGTTAGAAGCTTTAAAAACTAAGTAAATAAAATGTTAAATCTTCAAACCTACTCCTGCACTAAGACACATATACTTATCTGAAAGTAACAGATTGTACATATTACTTTAATTCTCTTTCAACATTACAACTTCAAGGTTTGATCTCATGCATTTTCACCCTGTCTTTTGAATCTTCTATTCATTAATATAGGCAGGCCAACCTAAGATTTTTGATTTTCTTTCCTCAGACAACAGTTGCTACCAGACCTGAATGTTTCCTAAATTTTGAGAAAAAAAAATTCAATTTTCATCTTTTTTCCCATCTATACAGATGTTGCTGCTTATTCTCCTTAGTAAGGACACAGAAGTTCTTGTATTCACAGATAACTAGGGAAGCCAGGATTGGTAAATATTCACAATTATCTCTTCACTGTAAATTTTTTTTTTATTTTCTCAGTTGACGTGATTGAGATGAAAGCCATGCCCATGCTTTAAAAATACATGGCTTAGCTGAGTCCAGAACATTTCCTTTTCTGTTCTTCCATCCTGTGCAGAATCTAATCTTACAAGATGACTGATGGAATCTGGTTTCTCTCTGCTTTAGACTCAACCTGGCCTCATACCAACTTTGGCAGTGTGTTCTAATCTTGTGACTTCTCCTTTTCTGGTTCCTTTGTCCTCATCTGCAATCTGTCTCTGTGAAACTCTCTTGGTAGGTCCGTGCGTCTGCCGAACTGCATGGACTTCATGAACTCACACAAACTCAATTCCACTCAACTGACTGCCTGGAACTCAACTAGACTCCATGCTGAAGTGTACTGAACTAACTCAACTCCTCGACATTGAGTTCAACTGACAGGATGAACTGAATAGAATTATAGGTACTCAACTGTATTGTATGAACTGCACTGACTGAACTGATTAAATGAATCTCTCTCTCCCCACTCCCTCCCTCCTCTTTGTGTGTGTTGGTCTCTGTCTCTGTCTCTGTCTCTGTCTCTCTGTCCTAACTAACCTCTTACTTGTTCTGTTCTTGTGAGCATATCCTATCTCTGACTCACTCTGTCAAATCTTTCTCTTGTTTATCACTGCCCCTCAATTCGATGTCACTTTCAAACACAGCTGCTTCCTTCTACAAACTAACCTTACCTTCCTTTTTAGGGATTAAAATTTTTTAGGGTATAAGGGAGTGTCTGTATTCCAGTCAAACTAAAAGTCTACTTGTGATCTCTCCATTGATGGAATTACTGCATCATATTGTTTTCCCTTCTTACTAAATGAATTCTGTGCAGTGATTATAACTAACTCCATCCTTATTTGTTCATATTTCTCTTCCTGATGTGACATTATGATGTTCCCTGTCAAATCCTCAGCATGGATTCACAATCTGTACCATTTCTTTCACTCTTCTGGAAGCCACTGGATTATAAACAGAGGGCTATTTTAAAGAATATAATTATTTGACCCCAACTCTGGCAGGCATTTCTTTGGAAACAGAATGAGACTCTGAAGAGGAAGCAGCAGTTTAGCTGTAGATTCTCATCTTTCCATCCTGTCTTCCAAATCCAACTGGAAGGCTCATTTCCAACTCTATATAAGAACACTGGCTTCAGTATCCTATTTCTCTCTGGACCCCATCTTCAAAAGATCACATGAATCCTCTTCTAGAAACTTCCTTCCCCTCAACTTACTCCATTATTTCACATTCCAAAAAAAGAGAAAACCCTGGGAACATTACTGCTACATGGACCAGGGAAGCAGGTAGGCTAACTGGTAATCTTCACCTTCTTCTCCTCTCCTCCAAATCCTATACTTTAACTTCAGTCCCAGATTGGTAACAGAACACCTCATATGACCTCATCTCCCTCCCTTCACCCATCTCCAGAGGATCATACAGAACTTCCCATCCAATCTCTACTCTTTCTGAATATCACTTTATTCCAGTCTCCAACTCTAGCAGGCATCCCTGGGTATCTACAATCCTCTTAGGCAGGGAAATAGGCTATCTAACTGCAGATCTTCACCTATACCTCTTTTCATCAAACTCTAATCCTCCAGTTTCACCCCACGTCTGTATAAACCACCAGCTGCAGCTGAACCTCTCCCCGCCTTAATCTCTAGGAGATCATTCAGACATTCTTCTTTTAACTTCTTCTTTATTCTTATTCTTTCTAGTATCAATGGCTCAAAATTCAGCAAGCTTTCCTGAGAATACAACATCCAAGCCTGTTGAAAACAAGCAGGCCAGAGGAACAGGAAGGCAAGCTCCAGGTCTTCACCCTTCCTCCTGTCCTCCCCATCCAATTTCCAAATCCAATCCCTATGTCTATAGCAGATTACCTTTTTGTGGCCTCTACTCGCCTTGTGTACCATTCTCAGTAGAGTAAGCACATCCTGGTAGAATAAGGTTTATTTCTCCCTCCTATGGCTTTCCTCAATCTTCCCCAGCCCTACATATTAGCTCCTCAAAACACATATTACTTGAAATCCCTAGTGGCAATAATATCAGGATTCTCAATGCTTTCATTTTTTAAACAAAATCCTAATTATTTGATTTTGACAATGAAGATTCAGGAGCCAGATGTTAGAGTGAAAGCTTGCTAGCTCAGAGTGTCAAAGAAAACAGCCAATTGATCTCCTTCCTCAGCTCCCTCCATCCCATGATGAATAATGTTATGGGTAAACTCTCAAGGTTTTAAATGTGCACTCATTCTTAGTAATTTATTCTGAATTCTCTTGAAAAATTTAATATTCTAGTAATTTTCTTTTTACTGTTGTTGTAGGAACTTCTTGTGCTTTGGGAAAGAGGTTTTCCACTTCCTCCAGTCCTGTTCAATATAGAACTTGAAGTCTTAGCTAGAGCATCAAGATAAATGAAGGAGATCAAGGGGATTAAAATTGTAGAAGGTATAGTCAAAGTATCTTTATTTGTAGATGATATGCAGTATACATATATGACCCTAAAATTTTCACTGGGAAACATCTCCAGCTGATAAATATGTAATAGGTCATCCTCCCATGTAAAAATGACAAATTAGTGACCAGAGGAAAAAAAATAATGAAATAACACTTCTGGAAGCCATCTAGGAGAGGATAAAAACTAGCAGGTGATCATCATGAGATGTTTTCACCACGAACTGTGAGGTCAGAATGAATGAACCCTTCAAGGAAAGACCAAAGGCACAACAAAAATTTAGGGAAGGTTTTAGACATTAATAAGCCTTTCCTGTATATATGTATATGTATATGTATATATTAACACTGGTTAATCTCACCCTTTGGGGCAGCTTTCTGCAGATCAATGAAGAAGCCATAAGAATTCCTAAAATTATGCTAGTAATTATTAAACAATTTATAATGGGACTCATATAAAAGCCATATCTGATATCAAATCAGCAATTAGAACTCTGCCAGTCTTCATGTGTCATGAGCTAATTGCTTCTGAGATAGAAAGCAGGCATTACACTTTAGGGACCCATACCAAGAGGCTGTAAAACAATTAGCCAAAGGTCATAATAGGGAACTAATGACTTACTGTAGGTGCAAGGGCAGAAGATAAAATATTGAGTGGGTGTATCCATACAAATCTTCAATGCTAACTTTGTCAAAAAATTATAGTTTTTGACTTTCTATGAACCTGTGGTGCTAGTGACAATAATGAATGTCTAGTTAGATAATTATTCTTAATGGAAATATATGTGAACATCTATTTTGTGTACTTTTTATTCAATTTATGATTTGAATTTATGTGTGAATTTTTAGTGAACTTTTGTTTTAAAAAAGAAGATGCTTCGAAAGCTATGTGATCTATTCCTTTAGAAAAGGTACAAAAACTAAGAATGATTACAGTATATTACATTATACTATATTACAGCAGAAGAAGAGAGAAAGATTATCAGAAGAAAAGGGAAGGACAGCAGAATAGAGTAACTTAAAAATTAGAACAACTTAGAAATTAAAAGAGCAACTTACAAGTATAGAGAGCATATATTCTGGTAGGTTTTTCCCCTTTTACTATTTCTTAGAAATAAAGGCATACACATTGGTTAATGGCTTCAAATTAAAGACCCAAAATGTAAATTCAAATGTATATCGGCATCTGATTTTTGATAATGAAGTCAGAAATATACACTGGAAAAAAGGAAGCATTTTCAACAACTAGTCTTGGCCAAACTGGATGTCTGCATGTAGAAAAATGCAAATCGTTCTATACTTATCACCCTGTAAAAATTCAAGTCCAAACAACTCAAATAATTCATTGTGAAACATCATACATTGAACTTGATGAAAAAGAAAGTGTGGAACACCCTTAACCTCATTTGGACAGGACAAGACATTCAGAACAAAAAAGCTTCTGCAAAATAAAAGACATCATGACTTGAACAAAGCAGTAGCCTAAAACATGGAGTAATGTATGGAAAGTTCCTCTGCTAGCTAACAAAGGAGAAATGCTAAGGACAACCCTGATACAAATTCTTTGATGTACCATGATGTCCTGTCACAGTATATGTTAGCCCAATGATCGCACACAGCTTGTGAAAGAAACCAACTTGATACCTGGTTTGACTTAAGACCCAATCTCACTACAAAAGATGGAACGCATAATCAATAGTGCTTGCATGGTGAAGAACTGCAGACTAGATAACACAGGGACCAAGGGTAAAACCAAACATTATTGCTAAATAAAAAATAAATAAATAACAATAAAATAACTTTTAATGGCATTCTGCTAAACTCATGTTTCAGAGTCTTGTTCAACCATTAGAAGAGAGACTTCTTGCAGAAGATGGAAACAAATACACAACCAGACATGCACGGCCAATAGGCTGCATGTCACGCCATAGATGGCCATTAGAAGATGAACTCAACTGTATCTTTGGAGGTTCCTTGTTTTTTTATTTCATATCAGGGCCTTTCCTTTTAATTCTTTTATTACTTTACTATTAGTAATTTTCATTTTATTTATGTTTTCTCTCTCTTTTTACCTTACAGTCCCTTTGCAGCTACATTATGGCTTCAGGTTTACTGATTTTGTGGCATTTGTGAGTGTGTAAAGAAGTGAGCCTCTGGTTTTTGTTTCTTCTCTTGGGCTCTTTCCCTCTGTTTGTTTTTCCCATATCCATTGTGAAGGATTTACTTTATCTTAATATATTTGCTTTATCTTTTAGAAGCTGGTTTCTTCTCTTCTCTTCTCTTTTCATTTCATTTCTTTTATACTTTTGCTATTAGTTTGTTTCTTCATACACTGATCTCAGTCCCCTTCCTCCCAGTCCTCCTCACACAGCCTTAACCCCTGCCCTTTTTCTCTGAGAATGGGAGACCCTACTAGGTACTAGCTCACTGTGGCACATCAAGAAGGTCATTGCAAGACTACATGCATCCTCTCTGACTGAGGCTAGACAAGGCAGCCTAGTTAAGAGAACAAGATCTTCAGGCAAGTATGGGAATCACAGACAGGCCCTGCTCCAGTTGTTGGGGTCCCTCATGATGGCCAAGCTGCACATTTGTTTCATATGGCCTATTACTTTCTAATGAGAGACACCAAGGAGGAGGAACCTGATGGGAAGGAAGGAACTGGGAGGATTATAGGGAGGGGCATCATAATCATGATATAGTTTGTGAGAAAAAAATCTATCATCAATAAAACAATATTATTTTTTATCATTTTGAATATGTGCACCCTTTTGTGTCTATGTGCTAATGTGGGAATGTAATTATAGCTGCCCATGGAAGCCTGAAGATATAGTTACGTCCTTTAGAGTAGAGTTAGCTACATCCTTTAGAACAGAGTTAAAGTTTGTGATTTTTTTTGTTGTTATTTTATTTATTTACATGTGAAATGTTATTCCACCAAATCTTGTTTCTCACTCCCCTCCCCCCTCCTTCTATGATGGTGCTTCCCCACCCAACCATCCACCCACCCACTCACTCCCACATTAGCGCCCTGGCATTCCCCTACACTGGGTCATCGAGTCTCCTCAGGACTAAGGGCGTCCCCTCCCATTTATGCCAGACAAGGCCATCCTCTGCCACATATGCAGCTGGAGTCCTGGGTCCCTCCATGTATACTCTTTAGTTGGTAGTTTAGTCCCTGGGAGCTTGGGGACATCTGGTCCATTGATAATGTGGCTCTTCCTATGGGGTTGCAAACACCTCCAGGCTCCTTCAGTCCTTCCTCTTACTCTTTCTTTGAGGTCTCCATGCTCAGTCCGACGGTCAGCTGCATGCATCCTCATCTGTCTTGGTCAGACTCTGGCAGAGCTTCTCAAGGGAGGGCCATATCAGGCTCCTGTCAGCAAGCACTTCTTGGTATCTGGTTTGGTGTGTGCAGATGGGATCAATCTCTAGGTAGGGCAGTGTCTGGATGGCCTTTACTTCAGTCTCTGCTCCACTCTTTGTTCCTGCATTCCCTTTAAAAAGGAACAATTCTGTGCTAATATTTTTGAGATGGTTAGTGGCCCCATCCCTCAACCAGGGGCTGTGCCTAACTTCATGATATGGTCTCAACAGGTTCTTACTCCCTTTTGTTTGTTGAGCTTTCTAATACTGGTGTTAGGAACCAAGCTTAGGTCTTTAGGGTAATTAAACTCTTAATGGAAATTATTTCACTAGATTGAGTGTTTGCTTTAATGATGTCTGTAACAGGGAACTACTGAGACACAAAGACAAATATCTTGGTCTCTTTTCTCTACAGAGACACTACACTACAGAGTAAGTCTAACACCTATGGCACATTTTAGATGGGACTTACTATTCTATAGGACAGCAAAAATTTACACTGTTTTAGTAAAGCAAATTTATTTCTCAACGTACACCTGTATAAATACACACACCAAACTCTATATTTGTGTCGTGTATATAATACTTGTTGGAATGGTATCATTTTATATATCTGTGGTGAGAAAAAATATGCCTTTCCTGACATTGAAATGTCAGTCTAAGGAAGAAAGAGCAACTGGCATGATATAACTAACCTGCCATGTAATAGAAACTTGATGACGATAAATGACTATAGGAAAATTAATTTGAAAGGTAATGAATCATCATAAGATTTACATCAGAAAGTAAAGACCATACCCTTGTAACTTTTTGGAAAGTTTCAAGTACAAAATAAAACACAAATGACTCTTTTGATATTGAATGGTTAGAGAAGGAACTGAATGTCATGGAATCCTAAAAGATGTGTTTATCCTACAGTATATTAACTTCTTTGTGAAGTGATTGGTAGTCATAATTTTGATTAAGAAGATAGAATAAAACTCATGCATTAGTTTTCTTAGCTTGCTACTGTTGCCTTGTGGTTTATTAAAGAGCACATTAAAGCTTGTTAGCAATGGCAAAAAAAAGTTTAACAGATTTTTTTATAGATTTTGTATATTTTATGATTTTGAAAAAAAGTATTGGAATTTTAGTTGGAACATTGATGCTCATTATAATTTCTTCCACGTTATATTGTGTCCACTTATTCTTCTTAAATTGTCATTTATCTCCATGTTTCTATGTACTTAATCCATGCAATGCTCTAATGTGTGGGAAGGATAGTCAAATCTGTGTTCAAGCCTCGCTTTTCCATGAGACCACAGTTTCTTTCTAGCATTTTGTTACTTGTTTTTACATGTGGATGCTTGCATTTTCATTTATTTAACATGTGGATAGGGGACAATCATATCCATGAATTCCCTCAATTGAGATGTTTTGTAAAATGTCAAAATAGAAAAGATGTATAGATAATATATTGATTACAGTTATAAGATATTTTGAAATTAAATTAAAAATTCATCAAAGAAAAATACTATAATTTTGTTTTAAAAAGTAAAAGAAAGTTAGAAGAAGTGTTTAGTGGAAATGGATTATAGATGGTGATTATTGGAAGAGGAAGAAGAGGATTATATTTTATTATATATGTATATATATGTGTGTATATATGTGTATATATATATGTGTGTGTGTGTACACACACGCGCACACACACACACACACATGAGTAAGCATGGGTACGTATATATATTTGCCTCCAGGCAAAGGTTACCTGATATGTCCAGTGAGAAATTAAATGACTGACATTGTGACTAATATAATGAGTGCTATCAAATTTTTTATATATGGATATCAGCTAAAGAATATAGTGGCTATTGCAAGGATCACTACAGTTGTAATTGCCAGGATGTAATGATGTTAGCAAGCAGTGTACACAAGATTAATGTCTAAGATCAATTATCCCTTAAAGTTTCTATGCTTCCCTAACTTCTAAGGGACCATACAGGAAAACATAAGGGAGTCTGAGCACTTTACTGTGTGATGGAGTTCCTCTGTTTCTCAGGAAAGGAAAGTCACACAGCACCTCAGGAGCTACAGATTCTAACCTAAAAAACAAACAAACAAACAAACAAACAAAAAACCCTATGATGTGATGCTGTGATGCATGCCTCTCAACACAGCTAGGCCAGGTCATTTCCTTGGTTCCCTGCAATATATACGTTATTGTTGCTGTTGTTGTTTCATAAAGGGTATTTTCTCTCCTCTCCTCAGTGAAATCCATTATAATATTTAGAACAGTTTCTGCTTGTAATATGTCATGATTTGTTTATAATTACACTAATAGCTTTAGTGAACATGCTTACAATTGAAAGGGTTCCACCCGTACATTTGAATATATACATGTAAAACATACAAACACATGTAAAACATACTGCATTTTCCAGGATGATACATTTCCATCTTAATAATGTTTTCAAATAAAGAGGACAAAGATATTCTTTTTTAATTTCTCATAATAGCCAAATTAATTTGGAGATGATAGGGTCAGATCCTTGACTGACCTCACCCTCTATGCTTATCTACAAATTACTTACAGGCTAATTAAATAAGCAAATACTGAAGACAGAACAATGGTAGTTATGGCTACATTTTCAGGAAGAATAAGCAGGTTCAGTGATCCCTTGTAACAGAAAAGGTGGGGCCACCGCTATGTAAATGTCAGAGGCCAAGCAGCAGCAAAAGCATCTCCTGCAGGAGGACCTAATTGAGAACTGCCTGAGAGACCAAGAATGGCTGGTACAGACAATGCTAGCCAATCAAGAACTGCTGTTTAGGGGAGGGTATTAAGGAGCTGGCAACAGTGTTCAGATGAGTTTGTGGCAGCGTTTCTCACCTGCTCCCCAAGTCTGTGTCATTGACTCCACGCCACCTCACCTCCAACCCACAAAGGCAGATAGGGTCAGGCAGTGAGCAGTCCAGGGCACAGGTAAAAATCCCTTATGTCTAACTTTGGCAATATGACATGAGGTTAAGAGACAACAATTTGAGTATACCTATAACCCCTAGTGAAATAGATGCAATCATGATAGGTAGTAATGATTATAGGTGCCAGAAGAACCATGGAAATCACAAGGATATCGCCCACAGAATCAACTAAGCAGGGCTCATAGGAACTCAAAGAGGAGACACTAAATCCATAAGAATAGACATTGTATGGTACTAAGCTAGGTCCTCTGCATATATGTCATGGTAATACAACTTAGTGTTCTTGTGGGTCTACTAACAGTTGAAAATTATGGGAAACAGAGGAAATGTTGATCTGAGAGAGAAAGGAGGTGGGTATAGGAATTGGGCAGGGAAATTGCAGTCAGGATGTATGAGAGAAGAATATTTTAAAACTCAAATAGAAAAGTAAAACCTGTGACAAGATAAAGGAGGGATGGTTGGGAAAGGAAGAAAGAAGTTAAGTATATATAAAGAGTTGGAAGGACAAGGATGGAAGAAGATGAGGAAGAAGAATGTGTGTAGGAAAATACTATAAAGAAACACTAATTTGTGTTCAACTCAAAATATTAAAAAGACATTGTGAAGGTAAGTAAAGAGAACTAATTTGAAGGTAAGACATGTTCATAGCCAAGCTGTTCTGATGAGGCATGGCTTCACTCCAAATCATTGTCCAGTCTCCTGCAAGGCAGTCTGTCTTACAAGTTTTCAGAACTATGTGTAGTCTGATTGCTATAGGTATCTTTACCCTCTGTTTTGCAGTGGACTTCAGGTTTTTCCTTCTTCTAAATGGATATTCCTGGGGAAATGCCAATTTTTTGGATACATGTACTGAACCGTGTGATAGCTGAAAGGCAGGATGGGACACAACTGTCTGTCTTCCGACAGGAGATTGGCATGAGGACTTCATTTTGTTAGATAACATCCTTGAGCTGTCTCAAAGGCCTTTCACTTATTTCTGTAGTTTCCCTACTTGCCCTTGTCACGCCAGTAGTAACCCTACATATGCTTGTGGCCTACACTTTGCAATGGTAAAATGTTAATTTCTATGTAGTTTCAATTTACTTGCAATTTACTCCGAGCCTTTGTTCTTACATGCTCTCAGTCATTTAATAAGGCCAGTTTCAGAGGCAAATTCCTCGAGGAAATTTCTTCTTGAGGCTGAAGATGAATTAGTTGAATCTGATTATATTAAAGCACTCTGAAAAACATCATTGTTAAGTTTTCTACCAGTCCAATTATCTATTCATATTCTTACATATCACTAGAATTTAAGCCCCTTGAGTGCTTTGAATACTTTTTAGCTGAGTTCAGAGCACAGAGCACACTGAATGTCCTCCCTAAGGGGTCTTTTAGTGGTAGTGAATAGACTCTTGAAATCTACTTGCTTTATTTAGCCGTGTTAACAAAAAAACTCACAAGAGATGAGGGGAAATTTATGTCTTAACACATTGAAGAAAAAAACTCAGGCTTTGGGATATCTGTTCCAAAGCTATTGACCTGTCAATCCATGGATCCCACTATATACCTATGAAGTAGAAATAAATAATGTAGAATGAGTAAGTCAAGCCACAGAGAGCACGAGTTACTCTGAATCAAGCCACAGCCTGAGGGCAATGAAGGCAGGGTCATCCTCCTTAGTAGCCACAGTAATGGATGGCTATACATGGATATCTAACTTTAACCTGATTAGCAATTAAAATAAAGGATTGTTCAAGTGTATGAAGGCTTAACTTTTCATAAATAATGCTGTTAATTTTTTATCACAAACCTCTTTTATTTATTATTTTATTTCATTTAATTTTTTTCATTGATTTTGGTCATATTCTTTTCACTCCTCTAACTGCTCCATACCAACCCAACTTCATTTTTCTATTTCTTAATAAAAATATATTAAAACTCTTCCACTGTTTTTGAAAGGATTTTTTCTGTAAGGACAACATGCATTATTAACAGCTGAGTTATCTAGCAAAGTCTATGGTGTGTGTGTGAGTGTGTGTATGTGTGTGTGTGTGTTTGTATGTGTGTGTATGTGTGTGTGTGTTTGTATGTGTGTGTGTGTGTGTGTGTGTCCTGTACATAGCATATGCCTGTATGTTGCAATGCAATCCTATGAGTATGGGTATACACAACAATGCCTGCTTATGAGGAGAGTACAGCAGGTCTTTGGGTGCCTTCCTTTATCTTTCTCTGTCTTGTTGTCTTAAGATAGCATCTTTCAGCAAACCAGAGGCTCACCATTTCAGATAGGCTGCTTAGAAAGTAAGCTTTTAGTATATGCTTGTCTCTCCTCTGCAGTACTGGATATATAGTTGTTGTAAGCCATATTGAGCTTTTTATGTGAATGCTGGACAATCAACTTCAAGATTTTCATAATATGTAATTAATTTTGTAATGTGTTCTTCACACAAGGAAGAATAGCAAAAGAGGTTGGGGGTACTATGTCAGAGTATCTGAAAGAAACTTCAGATGAAGGAGAAGAGTTGCCCAGAGATAACAAAGCCACAGCACAATGGCCACTGCATCCATGCCCTTCTGTCAACAGAAATAGTCACCAGGGTTTCTGATTGAGTGCAGTTTTGCTATTTGGAGAAGAGGGCAGCTTTTCTTCCCCTTGGCCTCTTTGAGCTGCACTGAAACTGTTCTCTGTATGCATGCATAGGTATTTACCTTGATGTGAGATATGCATGGTGAGCAGTGTTGCACAGAGCTAAATTTTTAAATTTATATTCATCGGCCTGTTAGTATTATTGTCCAACTATTCCATTGGGATTGCAGAACTCTTATTTTTTTAACACCTGAAAAATTCTCTACAAGCAACTGTGATTGTAAGGACACAGATTCTTGGCGATTCCTAAGAAGTCACCTTTGTGATTTATCTACAATCCACATATTATTTACATTGGTTTATCTTATATTAAATGAGGCCTAATTACACTTGCCTACAGTGTGATTAGAAACAATTTAGTATGATACTATCCACTGTGAAAACAAATATATACCCATTTTGTAATATTTCAGATAAAAGGGAAATTTATCTTTGAGTGAAATAATAATGTATTTGGAGAGCATCCTATGTGCTATTAAATATGCATTCAGGTTGCATTAAGTGGACTAAAGATGTTATATTTAGGAATATATATGTATATATAATACATATTTAAGACTAAAACCATATATATGGTTATTTAAGACTATATATATATATATATACATATATATATATGTATATATATATATATATAGTATGACTACAAATACATATATATACTCACACACACAAACAGTATATGGATACAAACAACATTGAGAAAAAGGAGAGCATGAATTTGAAAAAGAGCAGGGAGGTTTACATGGAGAATTTAGAGGAAGGAAAGGTAAGGGAGAAATGTAGTAATTAAATTATAATCTCAAAAATAAAAATTAAAATGCCAGAAAAATATGCTATTGATTATATGTACTGTTCCACAAATATAACTTTGAGTAAGGTATTTTCTAGAGTATTTATTTCAATTTGAGGTTGTTTTTAATTTTTAGCTATAGATACATGGTTTCTCCTAAGCATCCAAAATTAAATGATTTTCCCATGTTTCTGCCCTATTCTCTTTTTTAATTAATTAATTAATTAATTAATTAATTAATTAATTTACTTATTTATACTCCATATTTTATCCCTGCCCCCAAGTCCACTCTTTGACTGTTCTACATCCCATACCTCCTCCCCATGCCCCTGTATGCATGTGGATGTCCCCACCTCCACACCACCTGACCTCTAATCTCCTTGGGCCCTCCAGTCTCTTGAGGGTTAGATGCATCATCTCTGAATGAACACAGACCCGGCAGTCCTCTGCTGTATCTGTGTTGGAGGCCTCATATTAGCTGGTGTATCCTGCCTGTATGGTGGTCCAGTGTTTGAGAGATCTCTGGGATCCAGATTAATTGAGACTGCTGATCCTCCTACAGGGTCGCCCTGCTCCTCAGCTTCTTTCCCTAATTTAACCACAGGGGTCAGATGCTTCTTTCCATTGGTTGGGTGCAAATGTCTGCATCTGACTCTTTCAGCTGCTTGTTGGGTCTTCCAGAGTATGTTCATGCGAGGCCCCTTTGTGTGAGTGCTCCATAGCCTCAGTAATAGTGTCAGGCCTTGAGATCTCCCCTTGAGCTGGATCCCACTTTGGGCCTGTTGCTGGACCTTCTTTTCCTCAGACTCCTCTCAATTTTCATCCCTGTAATTCTTTCAGACAG
Organism: Tokudaia tokunoshimensis; assembly: GCA_036184795.1. Classification (NCBI taxonomy): domain Eukaryota; kingdom Metazoa; phylum Chordata; class Mammalia; order Rodentia; family Muridae; genus Tokudaia; species Tokudaia tokunoshimensis. Next base: position 67,280,543 of record BTHU01000015.1, read on the forward strand.
GAACACTTATGGGTCTGCCCTATTCTTAATTACTAATGCTGTACACTTACTTTGAAAGTCCTGCTGTTGCCACTAATATCTTCGGAAATTAGCAATATCTGCTGAATACCCTAATAACAGTTGATCTAAATACCCGAACTTCAAGAGCTTTAAGGTCATTTTTTTTTTCTGAAAAATGACATGACATGTCACAAGGCAGAGATCATGGCTTTTTCTTTCCTTTCTCCATTACCTTAAGTTGTTAAACCCCACTGCTTCAAGGTGAAGTTATCACTGCAATATTTATGAAAGTAATATTATTGTGAACTCCACATCCAGATAGAATGGAGCTGAATCATAGGTTTTGAAATATAACTTTTATTGCCTGGGGCTGTTATTTAAACTCCAGAGCTGATGAAAAGGATGCTATCTCCATTTTAAAAATAAACTCACTACTTGCCATTCACATTTTCTTTGAATCCAGAACCCAAGGAGAAGACGATTCCTGCCATTGTGCGCATTCTTTTGGTGCATTTATTGAGGCTTTTATTTCATTGTTGCAAACACAGATAAAGACTTTAATTGTGCTAGTTTTGTATCATAACAAGCAGTCAGCTTTCTGATGAATAGATATTCTCTACTTTTCTTTTTCTCATCTTAATCTTCTAGCTCTCATGAGTAGTATAAAATGCTTGAATAGGAATAGCATTACCAGGTCCTGCTGACTTTGGGAAGATTTTGAGAAAAAAGTGAGATGCAGCGACTAGAACTTTTTAAAGATTTTCTTGCTAGTTGTAATTTTGGAATAAATCTTGTACTCCATGAATATTGTAGGTTTCATGTGGTATAATCTCTTTTCTGACAAAACACCAGGTTTTGTTTTAATTTCTGCTTCAAACCAAGATTAATCTATTAAATACATGAAGCTATATTATTTTAGAATTTCTGTGCCTTATATAAAAGTTTTTCTTTCTTTGCTTATTTATATTCTCCTAGTTGCTTATTACTTTCTTCCTCTGAACAGTCCTCCTCCATACTTATCCAGTTCCTGTTTTTGTTTTTTTTTTGTGTTTCTGTGTATTTGTGTTTATGTCTCTGTATGTATATGTATGCATTTTTGTGTCTGCATCTGCGTGTGTTTCCTTGTGTGAATGTGTTTGTGTGTGTGTGTGTGTGTGTGAGTGTCTCTGTGTGTGTTTGTCTATATCTGGGTGTAGGTATATAAGTTGGTATGTGTTGATGTGTCTGTTTCTCTGTGTATATTTTGATATCTGAGTGTGTGTACATGTGCTTGTGTGTGTACATATGTGTGTAGTGCAGGTGGTCACATGTTTGTGATTACAACATTCATGATATATCCAAAACAGTGTCTCTTTGATAGTGGTCCTCTCCATCCCAATCCCCTTACAGCTTTTCTATCCATTCTTCAAAAGTATTTCCTGGACTCTCCATGGTTGGTACAGATGTACTATTTAGTAATGATCAGTGAACTATCATTTGTTCTTGGCACTTTCTGTAGTAAGTTTCTCAATCTTAGCCATTACCCAAAAGAGTGACGGTTATCACTCTCTTGGACAGAAGAGTCTTCTGTGACAAAGGCTGAGAATTTGCTTGTTCTTCACATCTTGATGTTCTTTTCTTGCTTCCTTACTTGTATAGACACACCATTTAGCTACAAATTCTAAGTATGTGAATCTACATAGATATGTTAGAGAAAACTACAATGAATAGAGCCCAAGAATGCCACATATTCAAACCAGATATATTCTTAACAACTTAACAGGGAGGTGACCAGCATCAAAGCAAATCAAACTGGAACCACTGTCACTCCAAGATTACAAAGACTCAAAAAGAGAAAGCTTAAAATCTCAGCGGTGCTGGTAATATACAAAGCTCCACAAATGCAGACTTGTTTTTGTTTCATTAAAAATTAAAATGTTACGAAGTACTAATTATAGCAACACATTTTTATTTTGTTTTGTTTTGTATCCTATAGCACATAGCGATGATGTGAACAAGCATAATTCAAGAAGAGAACTCAGAATATGTCAATCCTGTTCACGTCTTGATCTCAGGTTACAATCTTTCAAAACTGTGAAACTAATTTCTTTCTTTTATTCATATCAGTATGCCATCCTCTGTGATTGTATTTCCAAATAAATAATTTAACTTTTATTGTCTTACAGAGGAAAAAAGTAAATTAAAATCAAAGTAATTTAAAAGAAGTTGATAAAAACTAATCTGGAAATCAATCACATATAAATTAGAAAATATGGAGAATTATAAATGTATCTTCAATTTTCTTCTTTGCAAAATTAAATATTGATAAGTATTAAGTTAGATTGACTCAGAGCAAATAAAAAAACATACATATTACTGCTATAGAGAAAAAAGAGGTGATCTGTATGGAAATTACAAAGGTCTATGTAATACAAGTAAAACTATGAGAAAATGTTGAACACCAGTAGCTGTAGTATCAAAAACCCTTGCATATATTTAAGGAAAATTATTGTGGTGGTTTGAATAAGAATAGTCCCCATAGGCTCATTTCTTTGAATTCTAAGTCATCAGGGAATGGTTTTACTCAGGAGTGATTAAGATGTATGGCCTTGTTGAAGTTGATGTGGCAATTTTTGGAAAAAATGCATCTTTAGGAGTGGGCTTTGGGCTTTCTAAAAGGTGATCACAAGTCCTAAATCTCTGTCTTTCTGCTACCTGCAGATGTCGAACTCTTAACTATTGTTTCTGAGAGCCACCATTCTCCCTAAATAAAAAAAATCTTGTATCATTATTTAAATTCATCAAAATGTAGAAAAATAGTAGATTAAATAGTGTTAAATAGATTACGTTTAAAAAAGAAGAAATAAAATTACCTATAAAAGAATGCCTTAAGTGTAAATGAAGAAAATTATGCAGAAGCTGGTATAAATAGAGCTTTTACCCAATAAATATATTTGGCATGGTTTTAGAATGGAATAAAATAAACAAATATAAGTCATACTTCCAAATATATAAGGTTTTTAATTTATTAATTTTTTTTATTTTTTGAGATTATAATATAATTGCATCATTCTTCCTTTTCTTCCCTCCATTCAACTTTCCCTCATGCTTGCCTTTGCTGTCTGTCAAATTTATGGCCTCTCCATTTCATTAATTGTTGTTACATACATACAAGGAAACGATACATGCACCCATACTTGTACACATACATACAAGCATGCAAACATATATGTGTACATACATACATATAAAATTCACACATATGCATAGAGAGTGATTTATTGCTAAACACATAAATATCATCTAATCAAACATTACCTACTTCTACTATGAATACTGAAATATTCATAGGAAGTACAATGTTATTTGTATGAGTTTCCAGTGATGATCATTTGGTATTAGATAAACAATTGGTGTACTCTGTTAGTTTTTAATTACTGTGACAAATCTATAAGAGAAACAATTAAGTAGAGAAAGATTGATTTTGGCTCAAGTTTTCCAATTCAGTCATGGGGCAACTGACTTGAATCTTGAACAAGGATAAGGCAAATTTACTTATCTAGTGTTAGCTGCTTTCTGTAGCCTTGGCAAATGTCTATCCCCTGTTTAGTGTCATAGATAAAATTCCATCACATGAAGAATTAAATTCTTTCTGAGATTTTGACATCCCAGAATTTTCTGTTATTACTCCCTTTGGTGACACCACTTTAGATAGCCGGTAGAGTTTGTTAGGCTTACTTGAATAAATCTACATCCCATAAATTAGACCATAGTAACCAACTTATTCTCTGATTGTCTTGTTGTGATTTTTTCTGGATTATTACTGTGATTGTTTTCAAACTTTATATTTTGAATAAATGCACACACACACATACCACACTCACATACACACTTATGTATTGCAAACACCATAATAAAACTAAGATACCCAAGTCCAGTTTACTTGTTGTTTGTTTAGTGATTGACTGGTTTCATCTGGTTGTCTTTTACTTCATTTCCTATACATTGATATACTCTGGGATTAGTGTTAGATAGCAACAGTCTGGATCCTGGCTTGTGACCCAGTCTTTATGTGAATACTCATCCTTCAGAAGTCTGCCATGTTATGTTACTGTGTTATGATAGTAATCAGGAGAATAGAGGCAAAAGTTATACATAATGTCAAGACTGGGATTTCAAACACCTGTAAGTGTAAGGGTAAGTGGCTGACACATTTTATTTGTTAAAAGAAAACACAAATGGACAAACCAAAAGTGTACATAATTGAACAGGTTATATTTAGGAATATGTACACACATGTACACACACATAAACACACGAACACACGCATGCAATAGTAATAGCATGAAGGTATGTATGGGAGAGTTTGGAGTTATTAAAGGAAGGTGGAAGAATATTGTACTTATAATCTAAACAATTAAAAACAAAGCCAGGCCAAATCTAAGAGTAACTAATAAAGACTTGTCTGCTTAATAAGAAGAGCTGCAAGGACTTTTAAAGGTTTAATCAGCCATAAAATAACATGACAATGTTTAATTAGCCAAATAAATATGATTAGAAATACCTTTGTTAATCTCATTTAAGAACTTGAATGTTCAATATATACTTGCATCATTAATGGCTGGAAGATTGGGAAAATAAAAATTCAAAAGCTGCAGTTGGGAGGAGTAACTTATGCAGACTCCAGTGAGATCTTCCTCTGCTCATTATCACATGATCCTGCAGGTCAATGACACTTCACTTCCTTTTAGTATCTTTTTAGTAGTGATGAAAAAATGTCGTATGTGATGTAATTTTTAACATAAAAGTCACTGTAATGGTTCACTCCCATTTGATACATACATGTCTCTTAAATCACAGTGTACCTACTCTTGGTAAAAAGAACTTGTTAGTGTAAAAGAAGCACACTCTAGGATTAACTGCCTGTAGATCATGTTGACTGTGTGCTTTTTGGTATTTTCCTCTTTGAAAAGTATGCTAGGTGTTTCCGTATTTTCAGTATTTATATTTTTGTAAAAAGAAGTTTAATACCCTATTTATCAATTTGAGAAATCAGCTCTTGGACTGAGAATAAAGTTTCTCAGCCAATTTATGCTACAAATTTTCATTCTGATATTTTTTTTCCCAGTGATTGGGTAGTGAATTTCAGTAGTAAGCTGTGCTTATTCTCAAGAAAGTCAGCCATTCATGGAAATCTACAAAACACTAAGGAGAATTTCCTACTCCTTGGTTCTAAGAAGCCTATGGATTATAAAGGAACATCTGATAGCATTGAATGACCTGCAGCTTCAGTTTAGTACTAATTAGTACAAAATTAGTTGTACTAATCTTATCAGTGATGTTATTGTCTTTGAATTTTATAATCTTTGCACCACAATTCTTACCCCTAAAGAATATTATGACTATAAGAGCCTCAATTATTATGTGCAATTGAAGTGATTAAAAATACTTCATCTGAAAATACAAAAACCTTGAACATAATCTCAGAAATAGTTAAGCAAACAGATTAATAGCAAAATTATAGTTAATACACAGCTAACATTAAATATCCAATTTTCTTATTGTCATGAAAAAATATCTCTGATACTATGAACATATACAATTATTACTGGGCTGACATTGCTAAAAAAATTTTATAAGCTAGTATTCAAATTATGCAATATCATTACAGTATTCTATATATCAGCCTTTGAAACTTAGCATTAACAATATTAAGAATGTTTATAAAACAACATAATTATACAAAATTATTATTGTAATATATACATACAGAATAGTTAGATAAATATCTAAAACAAAAGTTGGGAGAGAAGACTAGTAATATTGAATATTAAATCCACCCACTATGTTTGTTTATTAACATATTATAGTTCCATGATTAGAAGCACAGATATATGAACAGTAGGGAGCCAAGAAAGATGCTTTTACATTCATTAATCAAGGTTTACGGAGATAAGGCAAAACCCGAGCTTGAATGATTTTTCTTTCAGAAAGTCGAATTTCATCGATTAGAATAAAATTCTAAACAAAAAGGTGCATAACATAAAACACAAGTTTCAGCACTATTGGGTTCATAACAGCCAAGTATAGGATAATTTGACTAATTAGGGACAGTAATGGAAAATAAACCCCGAAACTATGCTATTCATAATCACAGACAATATAAGAAAAATATGGGCCTTTAAGATGATTGCATTAGTGTATGGATGATAAGAAACAGACAAGAAAAAACAGACAACATTTTGACTTGGTTATCAAAATTATCAGCAAGGAAAGGCAAAAAGGCCCTGGAAGCACAGATGTAATGATCTGAGTGCAGCCTGGAGCAGGCAAGTTAAAGTTAGTCACACAACAACAACAAAATAGTGCCTCAATTTTGTTGAAGAAAAGACTGGAAATTCTAGCATATAAATATAATGAAGATTTTTTTTATATATTAAAGGACTCGAAAGAGAAGTTGCGTGTCCCCAAAATTGTATAATTTTGGATCTCTCCTTTGTCTGTCTGTCTGTCTGTCTGTCTGTCTGTCTGTCTGTCTGTCTCTCTTTAGCCTTCCAGTTCTCCTCTCCCTCCTTCCTCTCTTTCTCAATCTGTCTCTCTGCTTCTGCTTTCTCTCTCATTCCTTTTCCATCTCCCTTCTCTTCCCTCCTTCCTCTTTTACTCCCAACTCAGCTCCTTGGAAAAAAGAAACATTCTGTAGTTGCTATTAAGGTATGATTTAGGACAAAAGTACATGGAAGGATGATTGGTTTAGATGCAGATAAGGTAGAAAAGGTAAAACCTTGAGGACTGGAATACCAACTGTATGAATAAAATGAAGATCCATGATATGTGAAGGATATTCTCAGTGGATTAGGAACATAATGTGCATTTCTATGCATGTCACAAACATATATACAACATAACAAAAGGGACAAAATGGGACAAGTGAATTTAGGTGACCAACGATGTCATTTATATTATTCGTAAAGTGTTCTTACAGAATTTGAACAAAAAAGGGCTTCCATTTGAAATAAAAGATAATGAAACTTATGCTATTTTGATCATATTGACCCTACTGCTACAAAGTCATAAAGAATTATAAACTGAATTAAAACCTGGAGATGAAATGCTTTTTTATAAGGGAAGAGTTCCAAGAAAACCAAATAAGTGACAAGTTTAAGGTCAGAGGGTAAGTAAGCTGAACATGGGTGTGGTATCATCTGTGAGCTTGATGAATCAGGAAACTCACAGAGGAGATCATTTCTATCTGCAAGATCTGGTCAACAGGTAGCAAACAAAATTTTCTGTACCCTTTCCCCATCAGCTCCCTCTGACTTTCTTAAGTTTCAAACAAAGAGATGAGAGAGAGAGAGAGAGAGAGAGAGAGAGAGAGAGAGAGAGAGAGAGAGAGAGAGATCAATGAATATTCAATGAATAACTCTTTCATCTCAAAATCTCGAGAAAATTAGAACACTACTCCATTTCCTTAAGTGACTAAAAGAACACCTTTTTTCCCCCTATAATTCTGTTTTTCAAGCTAAATTTTCCAGGGAAAATGAAACAAGGGATTATTGTTTTAATATATCTTAATCATTCTTTTTGTCCTCTCTAGCATTAACAATTACTCCCTTAGTGATATCAAAATTGTCCCCTTATTTTCAATAAAATAAACTATTGATTTTTTAGTAGTGTAATGTCTTTATATGCTATCATATAAGACAAATAAGTTTAATGTGCCAAGTCTCCTCTTGTTACGTATCAGCAGGGCATCTAACTAGGCATGGTGGCACACTCCACAGCTAACAAGACTGGAGAGGATGAGGTGGAAGATTCATTCCATAGCTCATGGATAGCAGGAGCTATAAAATACTTTAAGAACAGCCTTGGCTACATGAGACCCTGTGTCATAAGCATGAAAAATTACCTTCATGCATTTCTAGTATATGCTTCCAAATATCTTTTAGCTACAAGTGATTATAGTAGCATCATCACAGCCTTGGAACTTTCCAAGAGTGTAGAGTATAAAATAAAAAAATCACTAAATATTCCCTTCCAATTGAGATTAAGTTTTGTTATATGTTACAAAATTCTGATGGTAACTATTTTACAGAACTCAGTGTCCTTGAGAAAAGAAAAACTGCATTCTATCAAAATGTCAATTTATTTAAAATATTTTAATTTAAATATTAAAGACTGTTTTTATAATTTAATATTTACAAGGTTTATATATAATAAAAATTATTTGGCAGTATAAGAATGTGTCTTATTGTCTTCATTATTTGTTATTGATCACTTATTAGTTCAAAAAAAAAAGTAGGACTGTTAGAGACAATCTCTTAGTTCCAGGACAACCAGGATTATACAGTGAAGCCCTGTTTCAAAAAAAGGTAAGTAAGTATGCAAGTAGGCAGATAGATAAAAAGATACAAAAATATATACACATATATATACATTTAAGCATAGATTAATAAGACTTATTTATGTGAAATATCATTTTTTGATAAATTTAGATTTATATAATGTTTTAAATAATGATAATGTGATCTCGATTACATTACAGATATAAATTTAAAATTAAGCAAAATTTTCTGGTGTTAATTTCTATATGTATCTAAACAGGATGTTCAATAAGAAGCAGGAATTTGAATGAGTTTACGCCATAAGTGTAGGAATTGATTCTTATCTGTCTTAATCAATTAGGACATCTGAGGTAAAAACAAAGCAGGAAACACTCTAAGGAAGTTCAGGCAGCTCACAAACTGACTACTACTCAAAAACTGAAAAATTCAAATCTATAAAGAAATGACTATGGTCAGGAAAAGCATCTCCATTAAATCTTCAATGAACAAATTGTTCTACTGAGGTTGATGTTGTACTGATCGAAATGTAATGTGTTCTTTTAAGCATGTTAATGGGCACTTAAAAGAATAGGGTGATGGAATATCTCTGATTTGAACAAAAGTGCATGTGTTCAAGGACTATAAAACAAAGTGGAACTTACAGCAAATACACAAATAGATAAAAGATGCATTTAATTCACTCATTATAAATCAAGCATTTATTTGAACTCAGTGTTACATGCAAAATTGACGCTTCTTGGTGCTTTTTTGGCCTCTCAGTTGTCATCAATGATTTCCACAGCAGAGTTGTATTTTAGTTTAGGAACAATAAACAAATGTATTTAATCTCTTCAAACCCAATGCTAGGTATAAATTAAGAATAATTATCACAATGAATCCCACTTTAATGCAAAGCTTAAAATTTCCCCAATTATATTTACAAATATTTTTGGAGCAACGTGCTTCTGTCCAAGAATTTACATTCCCAAGAATTTTATTCCCCATATGTCCCATGGTGCTGCCACAGTCGCTTCTAATATAGAGATACAGGAACTGACCAAAAATGCTCATCGCACCTTCCTTCCTTGTTAACTACTCTCTTGAATGTCTGTTCATATTTAGTGAACACACAAATCTAGTCACTTACCTCTCCCATAACAACAAATGACTATTCTCAATGTTAGCTCTATCTGAGATAGATAGATAGATGATATATAAATAGATAGATAGATAGATAGATAGATAGATAGATAGATAGATAGATAGATAGATAGATAGATAGATAGACAGGTAGACAGACAGACAGACAGATAGATGCTTAAAATAAAATTTCTTTGAAAATATTATCCTCTTCCATATTAAAAAACTACTATTCAGAGAGATTATTTTTTTGCCTTTTTTTTTCACTAAGTTAGATTTTTACAATCTATGAACAAAGACTCTAGTTTATATAATGGTGTCGGAAAAAATGTTTTTGGACCAGAAACTTGAAATTTGCCTCTTAAAATATATAATAAACTACTGTTCTTCACGATGAACTTACCTATATTCCTGTGTCAGAACTAATAATGCACCTTAGTGACTGACTTACTTAAGTAGACTGAGAATCTTCATTTCTCCTAGGTTGCATGTGATTGGTATGTCCTACACTTTCACAGAACACCTACTACATTCCAAATACTGTCCTACATTCTGGAAGCAACATGAAGGAAAACTTAACACACATGGGTGCTAGGCTTATAGAGAAGATTTCAAACAAGTTATCAAAATAATAATGAAAACTTATTCATCCTTGTTGACATTTATTCAAGGAAAGAAATGTTCTCTGTCCAGGATACTAGTGAATCATACGAGAGATTCAAACAACATCTTCTCAAATGGGGAAATTTTAATGAGGTTGTTACACAGAAATTATTTCAGGGATCCACTTGAAATTTGGTAATCTCTTTGTAGGCAGTGATTCTCAAGTAACACGCTGAGAGAAAGAGATAGGATTTGAGCCATTGTGCATTGTGACTGAACTCTGGCAGACTCTCATGTTCACTTACATCCATAATGCTATCTCAGCTCCTGGTACCATTGTTCAAATATATAAATCAGAGACTGCTGACTCAATGTAAGGAATAAAACATCGACCTTTGCAAAGATTTATGTAATTCAAAAGCAAGAGCACAATGTGTTAGGGAATGGGATGAAGTCGATGAAATAGAATACTGTGGTATTCCCACAGTTTCACTTAATTTTAGGGTTATTAATAATTCTTAGCATTCTTATTTCTAAATCAAGTTGATCTAATGCATGGACTCACTAAGGGAAGGTAATGGGAGTTCTTCAAGCACTTCATTCTGTACACTTCAAATAGAAAACTGGGAGTGGAGTGCACAGAGAAGGTGTAAACTGAAGGTGGGTGGTGCAGAAAGAGCTAAGGAAGTTATACCTGTGTTGTTGGGTCATAAAATGTTCTAGATCAAAATTATCCTCTGGAGACAGTCTCAGGAAGTTGCTTGCAACTGTTCAGCAAAAAGATGATCCTGTTTGATATTCTTGTCAAAGATCTTCAAGCTCATGCAGAATTTAAAATGTAATATATACATGTGTGTATGTATATATGTGTGTATTACATGTGTGTACACAATGAATATACCCATAAATGAATATTCACTCAATTTGACTGTTATTATTTTTTTTTAGTTTGAATAGTGAAACACATAATACAGCATGGTGTCTTTGCATGAGCTAGGTCCTGACGATGTGATATTTAATAATAGATTGCACTTGTTTATAGTTCGATGCGTGGACACTGTATCACCATGACATTTTACACCTTGACATTATTATGACACAGTTTACAAGTCCTGGGAACAAATCATGTCTGAAAAAAGGAGGGTATCATCTATTGTGTGATGTCTCTGATGACAAAGAATGAAGGATGCCAGAATGGATCTGGATGATGCTTTCAGCATAGCAAGACCTGATTCTACTGACTGGCCTGAAATGGTTGTTCTGTATTTTCCTCGGGGAGTCTTAATAATTTTATGTGGTTCCTAAATCGTATAAATTGGTTCAGAGATAATTAAATATGTGTTTGGCAAATTCCTTCTTACTGACAAGGATCACAATTTAAATTGTAGCAAATCAAATAATGTCACAAAAATATGAAGCCACTTATAGAAATATATGAACAAAGTTATAAACAATGAGTATAATCTTATCATGTCTCCAGTTAATGCCAAGTTGAGTTTACTCAGTGAGATTCGAAATTTATACGTCCATAAAAATCATTCATTCTTAGGTATCTTATAAAGATTGATCTGTCAAATCCGTTGTGTGTTTGAGCTCAGCCAGACTGTGTAAAATGAAAACAAAGTTAAACAACTTCACAGGAGACAGAAATGGCCTTTTAAGATTCACAGAAGTATGTCTCCTTGTCTAATCTGAGAAGCCATTGGCGGGAGATTGATGGGCAGTTGCAGGGAAGTGTTTCAGGAGGCGGCCGTATGCTCAGTGGTACCAGAATGGGGCTATCTGTCTTCATCGAACCCCATTAATATGCCCCTCAGATCTATCAGGTGAATGTCTACATACTTACTTTATAAATTATTACCAGCGACACTTAAATATTTCAGAAGTTGTTTGGAGATATCGTTCACCTTATAGCCCTTCATTTACACACATACTTGAGATTTTATGCATTTTCAGTTCGAGGATTATTCAGAACTACTTTATATTCCCGCCTGAGATGACAGTTTTCTGTTGAAAGTAATCCATAGGGTTTTGAATGTAGCAATTTACTGAGGTAAATAAAAAGAATGCAAATTATTCGCTAACAAGAGTGAATTTCCAATGAGAATTATGTAGGTAAGATTTCATAGAAATTCGACCACAAGAATAAATTTTACCTGTTTCAATACAAAATAGTCCTGAATTGTATAAAAATTCATGCAATTCACCATTGCTTATTTGAAATATTTACTGTTGTAATTGCATTGTTTAAGATATAAATCTCATAAAAATACTTAGGTATAACAGTCCTATTTACAAAAATTAGTCTTCAAAGCCCACAGCTTAACTTTAAAGTATTTAGTATCATAAGTGGTAAGTGTTATTCATGTAACAATTAATCCAATTTCCCACTGAACTGTAAAGCTAACTGTACAGAAGATTGAACTGGGTATGGGATGCAGGCTGAGAACAATTCCTTTCAGCATAATTAAAATAAATTTCCACTAAATAAACTCAAGCGCATTTCAGATTTAAAATGCATTGTATTTACTAATATAATTTTTCAAATCCTGAGCTTACATTTCCTCAGAGAGCAGAGGTAGACGATTTCATTAATCTTCCTTTTTAGTTGGAAGATGGCATATAACTAGAATAGACTTATTGAAATTGGGCAGACATTCTTCATGGATTATAGAACAGTATTTGGTAGGAAACCAAATCATAAAAATATCATCAACAAATAATTAAATTTGCTTATCACATTGGAAAGGCTGAAGTTGAGTAAAATATTCTAAGTGACAATGAGCCAGAATTGTGTGTGTGTGTGTGTGTGTGTGTGTGTGTGTGTGTGTGTGATATGTATTCCATCTTCTTGGAGTCCTTTGTGGTGTTTTTTTTTTCACATATTAAAGTTAGAAAACCAGGTTAAAGGAGGTTAAATCAATTTCATGATTACCTAGTAAAGGAAGGCTTTGACTGAAATCACAGGGTGCTCTGTGTCTTGCCTGTGGCAATACTGTTTACATCACAGAGTTTGCTTATATCCAGAAATGGGAAAATACTTCAGAAAGGATACTAACAAATATTAGAATTGCATGTCCTTTCTCTTCTTCCAATTTTCTCTTATATCCATATATATATATATATAATTGGTTATATATAATCACAGATATATACATATATAATTGGTTATATATAATCACTGATATTATATATATATATATATATATACATATATATATATATATATATATATATATACATATATATATATATATATATATATATATATATATATATATATATATATATATATATATCACTGAGCTGGTTTACGTCTTGCTTTAGCAAAGGTCATCAAAATGTTACATATGTATCACATAAAGCCTCTTCAGTCTATAATTAATTGCCTTTTTGATCATTTTACCACTCTCCAGCCCACAAACCTGCAATCCAGGAAACCCATAACCTGCATTAAGTCACTGTAAAGTTCATTTATATTTTCTGTAAAGGAATTAGCATAGCAGAGATTTGGTGTTTGAGTTATTTCACCCAGAAAAAAGTATTGTGAAATTGATCCAGGTCTATGCAAACAAATGTTAATAATTTCTTTGTAGTCTTAAGTAGTTTTCAGTAGCATGGGCAAAACAGTTTGTTTATCCTTTTAATAATATATTACTATTCCCTTGTATCTAGGAGGTGCTAATTAAACTATGGTTTTCTTTTCTAATCTTGGTTTATATTTTCACTCTTATGAATGCCACAGTGGATAATATGATAGTTGAACTTTCCTTTCCTTCATTCCTTCCTTCCTTCCTTTCTTCCTCCCTCCCTCCCTCCCTCCCTCTCTCTCTCTCTCCCTTCTCTCTGTATGTTTGTGTTTGTGTCTGTCTGTCTGTCTCTGCGTGTGTCTGTGTACAGCTAGAAGTGAATTAAGCTAGTAGAGTGACAGGACAAGACAGTTGATGCAGAAGACACTGTTAGGAGACAGTTGAACCAGGAGACAATGTGCAGAGCAGATAGGCTAGAACAGTTGTTACAGTTTGCAGCTGCTACTTTTGTGAAAAGTGGGAGAAGGCACTATTTAAGTAGACTGTTGGGGAAATGAGAAAGGAACAATTGGGAGAAATGACTGAAGGGGTTGGACTGGAAACTGAGAGGTAGCATTGGTAAAGATATTACATTCAGGGATCTGCTATCCTTTTCTCTTCTCTGCCTAGTGTTGAGGGATGAAACTGAGATGATAAAAGGTGTGAAAAGGAAGAATCCACAGAGTGGCAAAAGCCAGGTACAGCCTACCACACTATTTATTATTGTAACTATCAATCAGTTTTAGTAGACAGATACATGGTATTCAACGAACTAATATTTCACTTATTTATATATTTTCCAATGCAAGAATCAGTTCCTTATAGACCCCATGGTCCTTCATTCATTGAGCTGTATGCTCAGCTAAATATTTCCATAATGTATCAGAATCACCCATTTCCATTACATTCCACATCTAAAACTGGAATTCTGTGTCTGCCAGCCAGGAATTCCCTTCACCTAGCACCAGCTATATATACATTTTGGCTCTCCTATATGTTCAATCAATATACAATAATAATTTTTGCCATTTTATGATTTTTCTTTTTCACTTAACATAATCTACCCAGATTTGACTCTTTTTGTAGCACATGCTTTTTAATGCAAATAATTATATTGGTTCTTTAAAATTTGAGGTACTGTTTACAATATCCTTAGTGGCCTGGATTTCTCAACTCCTCATCTGAGGACATGATTCTTTTATTTCAAACTTCATGGATCCATCAATATGACAGGCACTTTTCATTTTTCTTTTATTTGTGTTTGTAAATACTGCAAATATACTGTAAATATAATTTTTATAGCTCAAAAAGCTCTGATATCCATGGCCTCAATGATGATCTCTGTGTTTGTTTTGTGCTTGTTTGTGTTTGCTTAGGTTTTCACGGAGTACCACATATTTTGATCCCTTGTGTTTTCTCCTAGCGCCAGCATGAGTTATGCTATCATAATGACCATTGTTATTCTCATGTTGGCCTGAGACTATTTTTCTGGTTGTTCACTAAGATATCCCAATATTGTTCCAAAGGCATTTTCCAAACATGATTAAAGCCTTGAGCTGCTTCAGGAAATATGATCTCAGATCACCTTGGGTGTGATTAAATCAAATATTAGGTCCTCTGAGAATTTATTGTTGTCTGATGAAACAGTACTCTGTCTATAGATAACAGCTTATCTCATAGTAACGTATTCAGCCTATATCTGTGCCTTTTAAGGAATTTCCACAATGCAGATATATTGCAATAATCTCTCTCCTCTCTTGTCCTCTGCTCTCTTCTTTCCCCTCTCTTCCCCTTCTACTCCTATCCATTCTCCTGTCATCATTTAACTCCCTTCCATCTCTGTCCCAAATCTAGTTTTTCATTTCTCCATCTTTCATATTGAATACTTATTGCTTATGCTATCTAGTTGAGCCTTGACTACACAATCAACTTTTTATTCTATTATCCATGATCTAGCTTCAAATTTCATTAATTTAGTTATATGAATGTGTGGGGGTCAGCTTATGGCCCCCTTATCTGTCTTATCATTTTACCAGGTGCCCTGCCACTCCAGTGATGCTTTTACTCTTGATGTTGCTCCAGTCCATACCAGAATCAGGCAACACACTCCCTACAGTACTTGTCAGGATTTTAGGGCAGCTATTTTTATAAAACATTTCTATGTCAATATGAATTTTTAGAACAGATTGCTGCTAAAAAGAAACATGTATATATACTGCTTTTTTTTGTGGGAACACAAAGCACATTGAATCTATAGATGAATCTGAACAGAACTTACAGAGCAACGTTGACATTTCAAACTCTCACTGCCCTTTATATAGATACTATTGCTTCTAGTGCTGTGGTATGTAGGGTCAGGACCTTTTGGAAAATTCCACCAGAAACCCCCTTTCCGAAAAGGAAAGGCTAATTAACATTCTGCTGGTCTGACAGACCATTGGACTCCTAGGGGTGGGGAAGATCTGGAGCTGGTAAACAGCCTCCTGGAGGTGGGGAAGGTCTGGACCAGGTAAATACATTCAGAAGGACAAACTGTATAAAGTCCATTTGGTCAAAAACTGCTTGGCGTGGTGGTTGCCATTTCTCCTTCAGGTCTAGGAGGACCCCAAAGTGCGTTGGAATAATAAATTTCTCTTGCTTTTTGCATCAATTCCCTACTCCGTGTTGTTTACTCAGGGGGTCCCCAGAAAGCTAAGGCTCTCCAGAGTCTTACAGTAGTTGTCAAAAACAGGTGTGGCACATTTTAAGTCAAAGAAATAACCAATCCTTCCATATTTTGTGCTATTGAGTTTAAGCTGAAATTTCCATTTTTGCACATAGTATACATCAACAATTTTAGATTTATTTTAATGAGCTGATGTGTCTAACAGTACTAACACATTTATTCATTCTAATAGCCATTTGTTTTCCTTATCTAGTATTTGTTTCTTTTCAACAATGTTGATTTCTTTCTTATTTTCACTTTTCTCTTCCGTTTTTATTTCCTTTGTTGTACTTCTTATAATTGGATATTGAAAGCAATTATTTTCTATTTTTAATATAAAGTATGATAGTAGTCCCAGAATTTTAATTTGGGCTACATTCTACTTCTAATTCACATACACACACACACACACACACACACACACACACACACACACACACTCAAACACATCCGAAGCTCCACCCTCCATCCTGCACATCCGTTTGCTGTGAGACTAGGCATATTCTCTCTCACTAAGGCCAGACAAGGCTGTCCATTTAAGGGTATAGAATTCATAGTCAGGTGGATAGGCAACATGCTCAGGAACAGTCCCTGTTCCAGTTGTTTTGGGGACTTGCATGAAGTCCAAGCTACTCATCTGCTATGGCTCATTGCTTAGGCTACTCATCTGCTATGTATGGTCAGCAAGCCTAAGTCCAGCTTATGCTCACTCTTTGATTGGTGATTCAGTCGCTAAGGCTCCCTAAGGATCCTGGTTAGTTGGCACTGTTGGTCTTCCTGTGGAGTCCCTGTCCTCCTTGGGTCTCTCAATCTTTTCCCCAACTCTTTCCTAAGACTCCTCAAGTTCTATCTACTATTTGCGTGTGAGTCTGTGCAACTCCCCATCAGCTTTTGGAGGCTTTCAGAGGACAGTTATGCTAGATTCCCGGCTGCTAGCATAATGCAATTGGGGTTAAAATATCATCCTAAGTGAGACCCAAAGGGGCATGCATGGTATGTACTCACTTATAAGTGCATATTAGCCATAAAGTACATAATAGCCATGCTATAATCAACAGACCCATAGAAACCAAGTAACAAGGAGAGTACAAGGGAGTATGGTTCAATCTTTCTCAGAAGGGGAAACAAAATAGATACTGGAGGTAGAAAGAAGGAGGGAATTTGGGTAGAACAGGAATGGGGATGTGAGTAGGACTTGGGAGGATCATATGTAGAGAGAAAGATAGGCTGGGGAGCTGGGGCAATCTTGAGGACTTGCCAGAGACCTGGGATGGGGAGAGGTTCCAGAGGTTCTAAGGGGGTGACTCTAGCTGTGATTTCTAGCAGTGCACAATATGGATTCTGACTTGACATGGTCATATCCTACAGCCAGGCTTGACTCTCAGTGGCAGATTAAGGACAGCAACCCACCTACAAAGCCTTCAACCCAAAGGGTGTTCTGCCTACAAGATGTGGAGGGAAAAAAAGTAGAGTCTGAGTGAATGGCCAACCATGATTGCCCTAAATTGAGACCAATCTCATGGGCCAGAACAAATCCCCAGCACTATTATTGCTGAAGAATTTCTTAGAGAAATTCTCCTTACTGGTTCCCTTCCTGTTACTGGCTCAACTTTCTTTTGTAGTCCAGATGATTTCTTTTTTTTTTCCTTTTTTGTTTTTTTTTCTAAGTTTTTTTTATTAAGTCCAGATGATTTAAAATAAAAAGTGGTATAAATGTTGATGAATCAGCTTGGAATCTTGATTTACTGCTGTTAATTCCAACACTTGGACAGAGGAGGTATGGGAGGAACTGCCAATCCAGTCCTGGGTACATCCAGATTTTAAGCCATTCTAGGCTACAAATTATATCATTTCAATATTGAAAGTTTCCTCTATAATACTATATAGGCTAACAAGAGCATATAGAAATAACAATAGAAAACAATTCACATAACCAGCTAGAAACAGGGTTTCTAAAGTACTATCAAAAAAGTAAAATAAATATATAGGGGGATGACATGAATGGGGAAAGCAACTTAGAATTTCCAAGAGTGATAAACCTACAGAATTTAAGTTTATGTGAAGATACTAATGGAGTGATACCTTTTTGTTGACCCTTTGTTTCCACTTCTCAGATGGTTGAGTACAATCTTGGCATTAACGGAGAAGTCATAGCAAGAAATTTTTTAAGTGAAGAAGTGTGAAAAGAGACATTGTTTCCTAGTGTTGCTTATCTGGCTTCTATTTAAAGCTGATTTTTGGTGTTGTTGTTGTTTTTCTTTTTTCAATGATGGCAATATTTTTGTGCGATGTGTTGTGATATACTTAAATGAAATGACCTATCTCAACAGAACAATAGATGTAAAATTCTAATCTTACAATGATGTTTTATTTTAAAAGGTTATACAGAGCTGACGTTAGGTTTTGCATGGTTTGGAAAACATTCATTTAGTCCAAGTTCATCTCCATTTCTTGAATTCAGCATACCAGGGCAAATAAGAAATAAACTTTGGCCAAACAGGACATGACTTTAACAGTGAAAAAGTATGTTTCAAAATAGAACACAAAATGAATAATGCCAGGAACAAATTCTTGTATACTGACCTTCATCTGAATACGAAAAAAAAATTATAAGTTTATTGTACCTATTCTATCTCCCATTAGACTTCTGCCTAAAAAGTAGTTAATACCAAAGCAATCCCAACTTAGAATTTAAATATTCTTTGGTTTCTTTGGTTGGTTGGTTGGTTGGTTTTTGTTTTGTAAGTAGTGGAAGAGATTCTTACTCTCCTGCAATGTCTATAAAGCCACACAATCCAGACTGGGTTCACCAAAAGAAATAACTAGAAAAAGTTTCCATGCAATTTTTTCAAATGTTAGGTTCTGGTTTTTAAAACTTAGCTATGTATTGCATTTGAAAATGGATTCTCACTATTTTGTCTTTTCTCTTCTTTTCTTTGTTTACTGAGATCAATAATATTTTAATGCAATATCTTAACGAATCAGTTGGCAAACAACAGATATCTAGCTGCTCTCTGCAATTTGGAACTGAGTCAGTCTTAGTGATGAGGCCACAGGAACAGGTTTATATAAGCATGGGATAAACCCTGTCTTTATTTCAGATGAGTTGATTCCATTTATTGTGGATTTTTGAGGGTTTTATTTAGTCTAATTTTAACTAGTAATGCCGAATTCAAAACAAAACAAACGAACGAAAAAAAAATCTTAGGGCACACTTTAAATTCCATGCCTTTTCCATTCCCGCTGTAGTCCTGGTCTGGAAGACAGAGGAAAAGAAAGTAATCAGTGGTTTAAAGATTGGGGAATGGGGTCAAGACCTCTAGCAGAAAAGTTGGAGGTGCGCACTGCGCCCTGGGCGCCCTTGTGCCAGTGAAGGCTGCTCTTTCATTGAACGCCTTCCCTTGCTTGGCAGCTGTGCTCGCTTTCACTTGCAGGTTCTGGAAAGCTGAGAGCTGTGCTGCAGCCAAACCCTTTCCTCCTCCTTCTCAAACGGGATTCAGCTGCAGACACCTCTCTCCTCAGCTCACTCTCCCAGGGAGCCTGATCAAGGAATCTAAGAGCTAAGCCTCATTTGCCTTCTCTGAGTATGCAAGTGGATTTGCCTAGAGCTTGTGTCCAATTGCGTTCCCCTCACATGGGCCATTTAGAATAAAAACAACATTCATGAATCAAAATGAAACTTATTCCACTCTTTCTCAGAGTATAGAGTAAGTAAAAGATAGCACTGTGAGAATGGCTGTTTAGTTTTGGATGACATTTACTACCTTAGAACTGGCACTTAATATTTACATCTTTAACCTTGAAGAACACAGAACTGAAAGAGGCACCCCTTTCTGCTACTATTCTGTAGAAATTTGAGCCAAGAGCTACTAAAGGCTGAACCTTTGCTGAACAAGATCTCTTTCACTGCCAGCCGGACTACATTGCCATAGTTCCTGAAACTAATATCTTGAGTCCATAAAAAAATACATCTTTTCACTCTTTTGCTTTTAAGGGAGGGAAAAAAAAGGTTTCTCTTAGTTTTCAGTTTTAGGAAATCAATCTCATCATGGAAAAAGAAAAAAAAAGGTGAGGTACTTGGTCATATAGTCAGATAACAGAGACAGGTAAATGCATGTACGTCCTCTATGTATTTAGTCACAGCCCATACAAAGGAGTTTAGGGCGTATCTTAACTTTTTTTCCACTATACATCCTAATCGCATCATCCATCCCCCCTTCTCCCAGTCTCCTCTCACAAGACCCTTCCGCTTCACCTCTGAGAAAGAGGAAGATATCAGCCTACCCTGGCACATCAAATCACTGCAGAACTACATACATCCTTTTCCCCTGAGACCAGACAAGGCGACTCCAGGAGACCAGGATCCACAGGCAGGCACCAGAGTCAGGGCAAGCAAGCTCCCTTTACAGTTGTAAGCAGACCTGCATGAAAACAAGCTGCACATCTGCTACATATGTGCAGGGGGCCTCGGTCTAGCCATTGCATGCTGTTGGATTGGTGGTTCAGTCTCTGGTTAGTTGACTCTTGTTCTTCTTGTAATATCCTAATCCCCTCCAGTTTCTTCAGTACTTCCTAGAACTCTCTTCCACAAGACTCCCTGAGCTTCATCTCATGTTTGAAAGTGGATCTTTGCATCTGTTTCAGCCAGCTTCTGGGTGGAGACCCTCAGAGGACAGTTATGCTAGGCTTCTGTCCGCAAACATGACAGAGTATCATTAATAGTATCAGGGATTGGGATTTCTGCTCCTTTAAAAGATCACAAATATTTTTAACAATATCTAATAAACACTTTTATAAGAATATGAGAGTGATTCCATTGATCACTACGGTTTGAATTGCTATGCTGAATGAGGGAAAAATACAAAGCCTGTGAGAGTTTGATGCAAATTCAATCTGAACAGAGGTACTAAATAATTGCAGGGATAACTTAAAATAAAGTGAAATCTGGGCTCCAAGCATGACTTTCATATCATTCAAACAAATTCTGTTCTCTGATCAAATGAAACGACTTAGAAGTGGCTAGAAACAGCCTTTAAATTTCACCTCAAAAAGAACAACAACTTGGCAGCAAATGAAATGATAAAGGATTAGGGGAAAATCAGATGCTCTAGGCAGAGTCGGCCACATAAAAACGACCATGGGATGCTTTCATTGGGGACTTATAAAAAGAAAATAAAAAGGGTTAAGGTAAAAAGACAAATATACATAATATATTTAAATAAAGGAATTATACTGTTCACAACAGCAGAACATGGTTTTAAATATTTCTCAGTGATAATATGTAAATAAAATAAGGTTCCTTGGAATATGTGATGATTAATTAGGATTTGAAAATTAGAATGTGGAGAAATATCACCTTTATATTACTTTATTTAATTTTGCATTTTTATCAGCTTTTGTGGGGTATAACTTATATATACTAGTACTATAGATTGGTAAGATGTTACAAATATTATTGCTACCTTGATTAATGAAGATGTTAGATTATTTTAGTATGCTAGAAGTTTTTCTTGTACACTCTATGGTCTCGGATATGGTCTACAGTATTGATCTGTCATCCACTACAAATTTCTCAAACAATTTTCAATCTAGATAAATTCAAAGAAAGAGAATCTCAAAAAAAGAAAATGACAGGTATCATATATTTATGAAAACAATCATTACTACTCCTTATGTTTTGCATAAGAAAGATTCAAACTTTGATTAAATAAAAAAAATGGCTCCAGCTAATGTAATAAACTATGAGATACATCTGACTAATAAATGAATTTTAGAAGTAAATATCCTAATGGGAAGAGAGGTGAAATAACATAAGTAGTATAGCTAATTAGTCAAAGATGAGATTTTAATTTATGCACGGAAACTCAAGACAGACAGAGCTCATTGTGTTCTAGCAGCAGAAGCATCTTATTGCCATGACGATCATTCTGTCATTCTGTTTTCCCATGTGTCCACAGTCAGTATGATTTCATCCTTTTGTGAAGAAAAAAGGCAAGGGCAGGTCTATGGAGACGCTGCATAGGAATAGCTTGCTTGCTGCCCCTGTATCAGTGTTACTTTGTCAACACTCCTTAGGCCTGAATGTTTCCACACACAATTAAGCAGGTGATAGATGAACTCTTGGTTTTTCCCAGCATGTAAAATAAACTATAGTGAGTTCCGAAATATCAACACATTCTATGAATAATGTGTCCTTGCAGAGAAGTTTGCATTTCTATCAGCCTCAAATTGGTTCTCATTGTTGAGCAATAAACATGTCATAGTAATCTTTAGCTGTCAATAAAGCATATTTTCCTTCCTACTGAGCTAAACATAAAAATTCAGTATTTATGTGAAATCATACATTGCTCATAAAATTGTGAAATGTAACAATTAATACTTTTCCTTACTAAATATATAAGTCTGACAGTCTGATAAATTTATATTTGCTAAAATTGTTTATGTATATTTGAAGTGTATTTGTTTTAATATATGCCAATGTACTCCAAATGATATTCATAGAACTCTTTGGTCCTCATTCAATATTCTTGGAATGAATTAATATATATTCAAGACATGCTTTCATTTTAAGTTGTACAGTGCCTTATTTTGTTTTGGGCAGTATTGACCTCTCTTATAATGACAAAATAACTTTATAAATGTGGTGCTTTTAATGAAAAGGATAGCAGTGTTTATACCTGAAACAGCACAATGTTAACAGAAGTGATATAAAAATGAGAGTGATCTAAATTTCCTGACTTGGTTAATCGTCAATCTTTCTCATTTTTAATGATAAGCAAGAAGAAGAAAGATATTCAAAAATAGTTTTTTAATGCATATTCTCTGAAGAAATTGCCTCTTTTCAAAATATTTATTGTCCTATAAATGTACTTGTATTCTTAAAAAAGTAGTTTTGCACTATTTTCTCCAAACTCACCCATTCCCTTATATGGATCCAGAAAGCCCTACCTAAGTTATACAACTACACCTCTAAGGAAGTAATTATACCCATTGGAAAGTTTTGATTTTGAAAGTTACAGAATGTTAATGTAAAATAAATCCACAAGTTCTGAGTGTCTCTTACAGCATGTCAGAGTGAATGGGTTGCAAATGAGACTTGAGGTATAGAGGGCTTGAACCTCTAGTTTTGTTGCCTTTTTACTCTGCTTGTTTAACTTTGAGTGGGACTCAGATGTAATGTTGTCTGATTTGGAACTCATTATGCAGACCAGGCTGGCCTCAAACTCATAGAGCTTCACATACTTCTGCCTCGCACTTCTGGAGTAAAAATGACACAAAAAGACATTCTATATCTTTTGCTTTTTAAAACAACTTAGAGGAGAGGTATAGAATAAAGAATAAGAGGGTATTCATGGGTCTCATTAGAAAAGACAAATAGAATAGATAACTATGTAATTCGGTAATATGAGGATCAAGAGAGGAGGAGAGAAAAGGACGAGGAAAGGAATAGAAAGAGACAACTAAAACTAAGGGACATTTGAGAGGTAGTATGGAAGCATTCCTAAAATATATTCACATATAGCAGTGACTTAAATGAAATCATCAAATAAAACAGAACGACAAGAGTCCCAACTGACCATCTCTTGTAAACAAAGTAGTTTCCAGTACCAGGATTCTGTTACATCTAATTGTGGTCTTGGTCAAAGTTCCACAGTAATCCCCAAATAACTCAGGCTGTTGTCAAGACTATAAGCTGTTCTTTGCATACTGACAGCAAGGCCCAATTGCTGAAGACACCTACACAACTCATTGAATATTGAGAAGTTGAGCTGATTCCTATTAAGAGCCTTCAACCCTTTGGTGTCCTTTGAACAGGAAGATACTCTGCTGGCTAATAAAAGATAAACATAAATATCAAGCCAGGCACAAATCCTTGATCTACAATAGTGCTCTGCATGCAAGATAAGCTAGTGCACTGGTGGGACAAAGCTTATGATAGTAACCAAGTAATAACTAATTTAATTTAAACCAGACTCTGTAAGATGGAGCCTATAACCAATATTGCTTGGGTGACCAAGAAACAGTGACTAGATAACCCTCAGTTCTAGGGTAAAACCAAATACTGCTTGTCTTTAAAAACAAAGAAACAAACAAATACTGTAATGATGAAATGACTCTTAATAATATTCTCTTACACTCAGACATTAGCCCAGTCATCATCAACGGAAGTTCTTCCTACAACAGATAGTAGCATATATAAAGACCCACAGTCAGAGATTACACAGAGAGTGATAGACCTTGGAACATTTAGAACTACATGAGATATTTCAATCAAATCCCTCTCCTCACAGCTAAGGGAACCCCATCATATCATAGGCAGAAGAAGTATAAGAGCCAGAATGAGTGGAAGACATGAAGAAAACAAGGTACTCTAAATTCAAATGAGCAAAACGTATATGAACTCACAAAGACTCAAACAGAATCCATAGAACCTGCATGGGTCCGTACCAGGTCTGCTACATATATATTTTGGCTTTTAGTTAGTGCTTTTATGGGATTATTGAGTGGGTAGATGAATGAGACTCTGATTCTTGTGCATTTTCTTCCTGTTGGCTTGTCATGTCCAACTTCAATGTGACAGCTTCTGTTTTATCTTTTATTTTATTTACTTGTATTTTATTATTATCTCTTAGAATCCTATTCCTCTTTAATGAGAGACAGAAAGGTAGTGGATCCAGATGGGAAAGGAAGTTAAAAAGGACTGAGAGCAGTAGATAGAGTAGAAACTGTAATCAAGATATATAATGTGAGAAAAGAATCTATTTTTAATAAGAAGGAAAAAAACAAAGTTCTATAAAAGAACTAGAACAAATTCTTCTAAAATATACAAATAAGTTATAAAAGAATTTTTAAAATGGATGTTGCAAACTTTTTCTAAAATTATTACTCTTGGAAAATGTCTGTCACTAGACATTGGGTAACTTCGTGCACTATTTTGAGCATTTGTACATAATCATTCTAAAGAATTTGAAAAAAATATGTGGTATGAATATTTATACTAGAAAGTAAAAAGTTCAATTAAGCTATGATTTTTTAATTGAAAAAAGTTGAAAATTATTTAATCAATCTACTCATGATAACAGGACTAGAACTGAATAAAATTACCTATTAAAAATAATAACTGGTAATTATAAAGGGAAGAGGGAAAGAGAGTGATAGAGATCACAGCATTTAAAATTTATATGAGGATATAGCATAAAGCTACTGACTTAAAAATTTCTATGTGTCTATATTATCCATAAATAACATTTCCCTAAATCTTAATCAATGCTACTAAATTTAAGCATAGAAAAGTCAAGTCCATAGTACAAATTTGGAAATGTAAGAATCAGAAAACCTTAGAAGATATTGTTGTACAAACCAAGACGTAGAAAAAGTCTTAAGGAAAAAAAAAAGAGTTTCCAGTAATACAAAACCCAAATATCATTTGTAGGGTCGGGATTTGACAGAAATGTATAGAATGGGGAGATAGGAAACTGGGGGGTAGCCACGAGCAAGTCCCAGATGCGAGGAAAGCAAGAGGCTCCCAGGACCCAATGGGAACTATATTAACTGAAATGCCCAACAAAGGGTAGGGAGAACCTATAGAGAACATATCCAGAGGTTAGGCAAGGCTTGAGGTTGGGGAATGGGGCCACTCACTCAGCCTCAAATTTTTAACCCAGAATTGTTCCTTCTTAAAGGAAATATGGAGACAAAGTATGGAGCAGAGACTGAAGGAAAGGCCAACCAAAGACTGCCCCACCTGGGGATTCATCTATATACAGACACCAAGCCCAGTCACTATTGCTGATGTCAAGTAAGTGCTTGCTGACAAGAACCTGATATAGCTGTCTCCTGAGAGGTTCTGCCAGAGACTGACAAAACAGAAACAGATGCTCACAGACAACCATTGGACTGAATACAGAGTCTCCAGTGGAGGAGTTAGAGAAAGGACTGAAGGAGCTGAAGGGGTTTGCAACCCCATAGGAAGAACAATAATATCAACCAACCAGAGCCCCCCCAGAATTCCCAGGGACTAAACCACCAGCCAAAGAGTACATGTGAAGAGACCCATGGCTCCAGCCACATATGTAGCAGAGGATGGCCTAGTCTGGCATCAATGTTGAGGCATTTCAGCTAAGACCATCTACAGACTCCTGGGAGGTTCCCTCATCTTGGGTCTCTGGGACTTTCTAGAGAATCTACCCATGCACCACCCCCATTAGCTGCAGATTACCGTTCGTTCTCCTGGGATTCTCTCCTGTGTCTCTGATGCCTGACCCTGCCCTGCTCCCCAATTCCACTAGCTGTCCCCCACCACCCAGTTCCCTCCCTCCTTCTGCCTCCTATGCCTATTTTATTCCCCCTTCTAACTGGGGTTCTAGCACTGACAAAAACAAGTTTTTGCACCAGAGTGTAAACTGAGGCTAGAAGCCATTGAGGCATCACTTCTGAAAGCAGCTGATGGGGGTGGATCCAGATACCTAACAAACACAGCCAGCAATTAAATAAGTTAACTCCTTGGGGCCAGTGAGAAAGAGAAGGAAGGAGAAAATACACACACACACACACACACACACACACACACACACACACACACACACACGCACTCACATTTACACTGAGTGAATAAAC
This sequence comes from Tokudaia tokunoshimensis, assembly GCA_036184795.1. NCBI lineage: Eukaryota > Metazoa > Chordata > Mammalia > Rodentia > Muridae > Tokudaia > Tokudaia tokunoshimensis. The sequence goes on from BTHU01000015.1 coordinate 67,307,476, forward strand.
CGAAGATAGAATCTAATAACTTCATATATACAAACATACATGGATACATACACACACACATACAGACCTACAGACAGACATATGCACATTCACACATAGAATGGTTAGAGCAAAACTCCAGCAAGCAGGATCCAAACATTTCACATATACAAACATAAATACACACAATTGATGGATGGAGCAAACTCCAACACACATCCAGACAAGCTTTACATGTATACAAACATACAAACAGTTGATGGATGGAAGTAACAATGTTCCAGCCCCTATTCACACAAATCTTATCCTTACATACACAGTTGATGGATGATAGGAATAGCCACCACACACACAAACTTTACACAGACATTGTTGATGGATGGAAGTAACAATGTTCCAGCCACCCATTCTTTATTCTTTCTTCCACATCTTATAAATACCAACAAAATCTTTCAAGCAGTATACAGTTACAATGTGATTATATCTTAGTTTTCTTCTATTGAATGATTATCAAAAACAAATGTGTTTTCCAGTGCCTTTAAAAGAAATGACATTATGTAGTACAGGAAAAAAAAATTGGTCCCCAAAACCCACATTATTTGTAACCAAGCAACTTGCTATAGATTAACAAAGTGTAAGCAAGCAAGGTAGTTTTTTCAACCTGTTTCTCTTACTGGCAGGTGGCAATTTGCAGTTACAAAGAAAGGAGCAATTATTTTAATATTTATCTTTAAAACTAATCTAGTAAAATTTTAAAAGAATCACAGATCTTAGCCTTTATATAAGAATCAGCATATCTATCTTTAATCCTCAAAAATGCATTTCTACTCATCAGTAATTCTTAATAAGTAATATCAGGAAGCTTGTTGGCTCTCTGCTGGCCAGGTGTAGGTGAGTGGAGAGAACCCGGTCCAGCTGAGTCTCTCTGGGAGCTTAAGTGGTGTGGTGAGTGGGATGGCCCCAAAGAAATACACGCTGGCTGGGAGTCTTACCAAAGAGGAACTCATTTTCTTGTTTCAGTCTCTTGTTTATATAGGGTTGAGGAAGGAGGTGGGGATTTCTGGTGGGGTGACATGATGTGGGGGAGGGGAAGAGTGATGGAGGATATGGGAAGGCTGACAGGGCCAATGAAGTTATTCAACATCAGCGGTAGCTAGGAAAGGGCAGGCTTGAGCAGGTCGTGCTGACTCACTCCAGTACAGAAGTGATTAAGACAGGTCTTTAAACTTAAGCAAAGGCTCAGGCTCCCTTAATAGGCCTCAGTATCTGGCCTAATAAGGCCCAACAGAAACTGAGAGGAAAAATGAATACAAGAAATCAATCATCACCAGTCCAGCCCCAGAGAGAGTCAAGTCAACCTGTGATGCCATTGTTCTTGTTCCCTGACTATAAAAGGTCCCTAGCTTAACTAAAAAGAGTGTGTCTTTCTGAACTTCAAATTGTTCCGTGAGGTTTTTTTGCATCACAGCCAGTAGTGCTCTTAGACAAGGTTTGGGATAGTCCGCCATTTATGCATTTGTACCAGAAAGTTAAAGTGTGATCACATGTATTCAATTTTTACCCAATATACATTCCTAAACAAACTAAACACAAATGTTATAATGGTTTCACAACGTGCCTTTAAATTGTAAAGTCCCTGAGTTCCCCAGACAATATCTAGAAATTTGTCATTGCAATCCACCTTTGCAATGTTTGCCATTGATCATTACTATAAACCTATCCTAAAAATGCTTGAGAAACATTAATTTTAGTTTTGTATATTAGCAAAACTTGGTATTATCAATGTGCCTTTAAGTACATTATAAAGTCTATATATTAAATGCACTATAAGAAAAATGTTTTAAATTTGCTGTTTTTAACATGAAATGTGTTAAAGATATTTATGAATGAATGTGACAGACTCAACTGAGGAATAGTGGCATTGTAGGTATATATTTGGACTAAACAATTTATGCAAATGAGTAAACTAGAGAAATTTATCAAAATATGTGTTTTTATTTGTGCCATATTTACATTTACTTTTATATGCATGCACATGTTGCAACAAAGACAAAGCTAGGAGTTATCCTTTTTATAAATATTTTGCTTGGATATCAAAACTAGAATTGGTTTAAGATTCAATGGCACAAACATTTTTATCAGAAATTTTAGAGACATTTCTGCCATGTGCTGTTTCACAGGAAATACTTTTCTTTGTGAGCTTAATCATCTGGGAGTCTGTAATAGTCAAGTTCCTACCACAGGGATTTTACTGGTGTATTACTTATGGGAAGAGAATAAAATGTCTCCTTACACCATTTGCCTTCAGGCTTTACACAAGAACATTATGTTCTGTTGAGAACTGTCACTGTTTTAAATGCCTAAATAATTACAAGTTAAAATTAATTTAGAACCTGTGAGGAGTAGAGCAAGTTTTCATTAAAAATAACCCATAGTAATAAATATATTCTCATAAAATTGTAATCACAAATGTAATTGACATTACTTAAAATAATACCTAAAAACATCAATCTCTTTGAAGTCAATTTTATAACAATGAAAAGCTGCCAAGACCCATATTTTATTTCAACCTTATCAAACTTCCAATCTTTTCAATGTTTACGTTGTCACTCAAAATGACAGCATTTGAGTTCTCCTTGGTCATAATCGTGCACAGGGCAGGCTCTGTTATCAAGAGAAACTAAAAGTGGAGGAGAATTGGTGTACCTTCAGCACTTCATTATGTCTTGTAGAAAATTGCATTCTTCAAGAAATTGGAGTTATCCAATATGTGAAAATACAATATGTACTAAAACATAGCAAATGATTGGGGTATGCTAATGTATTTCCAATTTAAAATGCAAAATCTAATAAAGAACAGCAGTTTTCACAATTCAAGAATATTTTTATATTTGACTACTGCTGCTCCCCACAAAGCTAATGATATGCAGATAGACTTTTTTCTATATTCAAATGTCCAAAGTAAAGTTGCTAAGACATCTTTTCATGCTATGTATTGCTCATGCTATGTCAAACATGCAATTTTACTCATTTCTACAACGAAAATGACAGAAAATCAATACACTGTAATTAAACATGATTGTTTTTGTTTTATATTTTATTCTATGGCATAGATATTGCATTATAAAAAAGTCATTATAATGACAGTGATAGAATATATGTTGTTTGTATTTTGGCATGTATGTATTTAGGTCAAGAATTTTACAAAAGCTAGAATAACCCATTTGTTAGAACTTTTATTATAAGCATTCTGCTGTGTGGAGCAGGAAAACACTGTAAAACCCCTCCAATGTATTGATTTTATTTTCCAGGAAACTTCCTGTTTGCAACTTCAGCTTTTCTTGTCAATAAATTGTTATGGATAAAACAATGCTCAGTAGGTAACTAACAGCATAGTTACATACCTATTGAATTCCCATGACCAGATAACCAGATTTTTACCATATCCAGTATGATTATAAGTACTGAATTACAAAAATAATAATATCTCTGTATAAAACAGAATGAGTTTACCACACCATCTTAGGGTTGTATGTTTTAATTTACTCAGGGTTTTCTGTATTCACAAGTGTGTTTCTAGCTTGTTGGACATGTTTTCTAGTCTGTTGTTGACCTCTTATATTCTGAAATACAAAGCACCATCTACTACTACCAGAAACTTCTAAGGCTTCTCTCTTTCTGTGTCTGACCATAACCTCTCAGCATCCTCTTGACTGGTATTAGTACTATTTCCGTTTATTTCAGTATATATCCTACATTTGGAGCAGAAGATCACCTGGAGTCATCTACAACTTTTGATCATCTTCATAAGAGAATTAGAGATGGAGAGTAGTTCAAAATTCCTGAACATATTTAGCTGTAAGTAGGTGTCAAGTTCTTTTTCATACTTTTTCTGTTTGTGTCTAAATAGACTGGTAATGACAAGTTCAACATTTGCATTTCGCAAATACTGGGATTACTACCACATGAGGATCCTTTAATGTTTCTTACAAAACTAACTTCTTCATACGTAAGTCAAATGAAAAGAAGTACTATGATTAGGTGAGCACATATATACACAAAGAGACATACACATACACATGTAAACACACACACACGCGTACAAAATAACTTTATACAGTGCCCATATATGGATAAGAACCATGTGGTATCCATATTCAGAATCATAATCAGTCTTATTGAAATCTTAAATGTGAGGCTGAAGAGATAAATCACAGGCTATGAACACTTGCTGCTTTTGTGCAAAGCCTTCTTGACGTCTATCTTGATCATGTATATGAATTTTATTAGTATCTTTTCCTATAATTAATAAAAATATTAAACAAATATTAAATATCCATTGATTAACCATTGATTAGCCATTATATTAATATCTGGTTTGATTTTTCAATTTTATGTTCACTTTTCAAAGTATAATTTTGATTGTAATGCAATTGTCATTATTTTCCAATTTTGTGTTTTAACATAGAGTATTTTATAAACTATTATTAAGCATATGCTACAGTTTTGAATTTAATAATAAGACAATTTGCATCAAAATATTTTTGCTACTATCAAAATTTCAAGTATATAGTATTATAGAGACCACCTGAGTCTTAATATAACTTTATATTAGTTAATATAAATAATGATAAAATACTATAGTATAATATATAACTATAATATAGTTCATCAAAAGTAAAGTCAGGATCTTGAAAATGAACAAACAACTTAAGAGTAAATAATCTTTTGTCCCTTACTTAAAACATTACTTACCACATTAATCATTTACTACATTAAAACCTGTTATATTCTACTTTTGAAAGCATTTCTCCAGGAGAACAATTTTATTGTGTGTTCCTGCTGTTGTTTCAATGGAATACTGTCCTCAGATGAGTTTGTACAATTCAGTCCTTAAATAGAGACAATCAATATTATAGAAGTATGTGCTGACAACTAACCATGTTTCTCTTTCTGATTCAAAATATATCTCCAAGAAACGTTATGAGAAACATACTATTGAAAATTTGAAACCAGACAAATTAAATGAACTCGTAAAAAGAGATAGTCAATTATGGCTCTACAAAATTACAAAGATTGTCTGTATGAAAAGCAAATCTCTTTCTGTTACTGACTGAGGTGTATGATAATTTTGTTTGTGTTAGCAAAGGTGAGCAGGCAATGGATGTAAAAAGATTAGAATAGATGAGCCAACCTCAGTGTTATCTGGTATATATTTGGATGCAATAAAAAAAAAAGCTTTAAGAGATAGCAATATATTTATTCTATGTGAGAACAAAATTATGAAATTTCACAGGTACACCAATACAAGTATCAGGAAGTGGAAGATGAGTGAAATTGTCCACTCTATAGGTGCTTCTCAGCCATTAGATATTCTTCAGGTGAGAACTCTTTGTGGAGCTCTGTACCCCATTTTTTAATAGGGTTACTTGCCTCTCTGGAGTTTAACTTCTTGAGTTCTTTGTATATCTTGGATATTAGCCCTCTGTCGGAAGTAAGGTTGGTAAAGATCATTTCCCAGTTAGTTGGTTGCCGCTTTGTCTTTTTGACGGTGTCTTTTGCCTTGCAAAAACTTTGTAATTTAATGAGGTCCCATTTGTCTATTCTTGATCTTAGAGTATAAGCTATTGGAGTTCTGTTCAGGAAATTCTCCCCTGTGCCCATATGTTCAAGGTTCTTCCCTAGTTTCCCTTCTATTAGTTTCTTTAGGGAAATGCAAATCAAAACAACCCTGAGATTCCATCTCACACCAGTCAGGATGGCTAAGATCAAAAACACAGGAGACAGCAGTTGTTTGCGAGGATGTGGAGAAAGAGGAACACTCCTCCACTGCTGGTGGAATTGCAGGCTGGTACAACCACTCTGGAAAGCAGTCTGGCGGCTCCTCAGAAAACTGGGCATGACACTTCCGGAGGATCCGGCTATACCACTCCTGGGCATATACCCAGAGACTTTACCTGCATGCAATAAGGACACATGCTCCACTATATTCATAGCAGCCTTATTTATAATAGCCAGAAGCTGGAAAGAACCCAGATGTCCCTCAACGGAGGAATGGATTCAGAAGATGTGGTATATTTACACAATGGAATACTACTCTGCAATTAAAAACAATGAATTCACGAAATTCCTAGGCAAATGGTCAGAACTTGAAAATATCATCCTTAGTGAGGTAACCCAATCACAAAAGATCACACATGGTATGAAGTCACTGATAAGGGGATATTGACCCAGAATCTCAGAATACCCTAAACACAATCAGCATATCAATAGATTTCTAAAAAGATGGAAGGAGAGACCCCTGGTCCTGGAAAGACTGGATGTAAGGGAACGCCAGGACAGAGTAATGAGAGGGGGTTGAACGGAGAAAAGAGGGAGGGAAGGGGGCTTATGGGACTTTCGGGGAGGGAGGAAACGGGAAAGGGGAAGTGATTTGGAATGTAAATTAAAAAAATAAAATAAAATTAAATTAAAAAAAAAATTGTCCACTCTAAGCAGCTGTTTTCAGTAATTCATTCAATCATAATAACTGCAGCTTATATAGATTGCTGACTTGTGAATGGGGAAATTAGTTCTTTTCCACAGTCACTCATTAGAACATATTCTTTGGAACTTATTGCGTTGGGAGGAAAACATTGTCTTTTAAGGCAGTGCTCATAAGTACGCCAGATACTGTTAATTCTAAATTTCTAACATTAAGTTAGGATATAGTGTAAGGATACAATATAGTGAAAACAACATGTTTTTGAAATGATCAGTCATGGTGGATAGTACAGTTTGAGGAAAGTAAGTAATTTGACGCACCCAGCAGAAAATAGAAAAGTTACTTCATTATTTTATATTGATTTTTATGTAAAGTTTGACATTTAAAGACAAATATTTTAATTCCCGTTTGTTTTATTTTCAGAGATCGAAAAATAATTAAAATCCCCAACTATTTTCAGTACTTAAAAAACATCTTGGTACAGTATAGTTACTGACAAATGTAAAAACATAGAAAAATAAATTAATAATTTGACTTACAAGCATATTTTTTAATTTACTTTTGAAATTAAAGTATAACTGCATCATATAATTGTATCTTAACGATTTTTGAAATTTAGCATGGTGTGCAGTGGATATAACTCAGTTGAAAGACTGATGGCTTACTGACCTAGTTTCATTTCTGTTGATGTGATAAAATACTCTACCAAAATTCAGCTTCGTGTAGACAGGGACATTTTTTTGATAAATTAATTAATTTATTTATTTAGTAAATTGTCATTGTCTGCTGCATTACTCTGGATTAAAGGCAGGGATTGTTGTGTTTTTTAAAAATAAGGAGAGAAGGAATATGTTTGGTCGTAGTCAGACAGGTGTGGGGGAAGGGGATGCCTGCCCAGGCCCAGGTGCTGAGGCATCCCTTTCTCATGAAGGACCAGCCACATGACAGTATAGTATAGAATAGACTACAGTATATAATAGAGTTTATTCAGGGCATGGGAAGGGTAGTTGAGAGGGTAGTAGAGACAGAGAAAATCAGAGAGAGAGAGAGAGAGAGAGAGAGAGAGAGAGAGAGAGAGCAGAGGGAAGGGGAGGGAGAAGGGGAAGGGAAGGAAAAGAAGAGAGGGAGAGAGAAGAGAGGAGAGGAGAGGAGAGGAGAGAGAAGAGAAAAGAAGAGAAGAGAAGAGAAGAGAAGAGAAGAGAAGAGAAGAGAAGAGAAGAGAAGAGAAGAGAAGAGAAGAGAAGAGAAGAGGAGGAGGAGAGGCCAGCTATTAGCACCTGGAGAGAGAAGGGGAGGGGAATGGGGAGAAAGGAGGAGCAGGAAAGAGAGGACAGAGCTAGATCAAGAAGGCAGAGAAGCAGGCAAGGACATTTTAACTGAGAGTTTGATTACAATCCATCACTGTGGGAAAGTAACAATGGTAAAAGTCTGTGGCAGCCAGACACATCACACCTACAGAGAAGAGCAAATGAATCAATGTTTGCTTGTTTGCTTGTGTTCAACAAATTTTACACTTGTCTACAGCCCAGCTCTAGTTGCTTAGAGAACAGTGCAGGCCAAAGTAGAGCTTAGTCTTTCTACTTCAATCAAGTTAATTAGAATGAGTCTCCTCAGCCTTAACACTGACTGAACCAATGTAGATAATCATTCATTAGGAATCTCTCCCTAAATGTTCAACTGATGGATTAAAACCTGCCTAAGTGCATACTCAAGTCTGAAGCATTTGTTCCTTTGGTATTCATGATCGCAGAACTAATACAAATAAAAATCACAATATTTTACTTCTGGGGTTTTTTTTTGTTGTTTTTTTTTGTTTTTTTGTTTTTTTTGTTTTTTTTTTTTGGTAAGTAAGGTTGTATTGGTATGCAGTTCTTTGTATTAAATTACATTCATCTATAATTAATTTCATACTACAAAGTCAGAGACTGGTAGCTGAGACAGAAACCACATGCACTACAAGGCATAATATATTGGCTACTCATCTCTTAAAGAAACAAAACAAAGCAAACAACAATCTCCCCTTGTTTTTCTTTGATATAATCTTAATTTCATTTAAAAGTTTTTGGGTATTTTTTGCTTTCTTTTTTTTCTTTCTTTTTCTTTTGTTTCATTTTGTTCAGTGTTTCATGTAGAGTCCTAGATGCCTATAAATGGAGGTTAAATATTCTTACTAGATAAATCTTCACTAATTTTTAGAAACAGTCTGTACCAGATGGACAGGTATCATTTTTCAATCTGCTTCAGAAGGATTCAGATACCCATATTGATCCATCCAGCAGGTCTAGTTATTCAGGATCCCGAAGAGGCGCTACCTGAGGGTCAAAGGGGGCGGGGGAGAAAAGAAAGGAGACCAAGCAAGGTTCTGTTGTCAAGGTCCCGTTTATTATCACACAGGCAGCACGTTTTAAGCAGTGGGGATGAGGAAGTTGGGAAGGGGAGCTAGGGGGAAGTGAGCTATGGGCCAAGCCCTGAATGAGGAAGTTGGGAGGGGGAGCTAGGGGGAAGTGACCTTTGCAAAATGCAAAGGAGGGAGGGGTCAAGGTATTCTTGGCAACAGGAAGCACAAAGGGCATCTGGTGAAGACATCTGGTATCTGCACACGTAGGGACATTCTGCGGTTAAGGGTGTAGCGATCCGTAGTTACTCTTGGAATCCTTTTGTACCGGCAGTTCCTGGGCAGGTCTTTGTTCAACAATCTCATGGTCATAAGACAGCCATGGCTGAATGACCTTGTTTGGCTCCCCAGCATTCCTAATGCTTCAAATAGAGCTAGCTTGTTTTCTCTGCTTACAGGCACAGAGTGTCCTCTTAGCTATACCACTCCTGGGCATATACCCAGAGACTTTACCTGCATGCAATAAGGACACATGCTCCACTATATTCATAGCAGCCTTATTTATAATAGCCAGAAGCTGGAAAGAACCCAGATGTCCCTCAACGGAGGAATGGATTCAGAAGATGTGGTATATTTACACAATGGAATACTACTCTGCAATTAAAAACAATGAATTCACGAAATTCCTAGGCAAATGGTCAGAACTTGAAAATATCATCCTTAGTGAGGTAACCCAATCACAAAAGATCACACATGGTATGAAGTCACTGATAAGGGGATATTGACCCAGAATCTCAGAATACCCTAGACACAATCAGCATATCAATAGATTTCTAAAAAGATGGAAGGAGAGACCCCTGGTCCTGGAAAGACTGGATGTAGGGGAACGCCAGGACAGAGTAATGAGAGGGGGTTGAACGGAGAAAAGAGGGAGGGAAGGGGGCTTATGGGACTTTCGGGGAGGGAGGAAACGGGAAAGGGGAAGTGATTTGGAATGTAAATTAAAAAAATAAAATTAAAAAAAAATAATTTTAGGATTTCTGAAGTATGAGAGTTTTGAGAATCTGGGTGTCCTTGTTGTTTTACTTTTGTCCTTATGAATTCTACCACTCTTATTTTCAGGATATTAATTGTAGAAATCTGTGTTCAGCATAGGAAACACAAATTTTATTGAATGTTTTCTTTACATGTGTGATTCTTCATGCATATACACAATAAAACACAATCCTACCCCTTCCCCGTTTCCACCTCTTTGTATTCTCCAAGAGTTTACCTTCCCATGTCTTTTTCTATTTTTCGTTTTGACAATTTATTAAGGCCAATTAGTGCTAGTGCTAACCATATATGCATGATGCATGATGTGCCATCCACTAGAGCATGGGAAACCTACCAATGAAAACACCTTAAAACAAGTAAACAAACAATTCTCCGCAAGAAACTATCAACTTTCTACAGATCCACAGTTAGAGGTAGTACCTGTAGAGTACTTCCACAATCTTTGAAGAAAGTATGTTTGTCTGACTCCACTCTATGCAGGTAACAACACCTGCTACAATATTCATGTCATGTCTGGAAGACAGCAGTTAACAGCATTCTTCCTCATCCAACAATTCTTGCATTCTTTTTACCTTCTTGTCCACAGTGTTTATTGTGTATGAACATGTACCACATAGGGCTCAGTACTCAGTTTCTTACTCTTAACCCTTTGAATAGTACGCATTTCTGTGCTGACTGCCCTCTGAAAAAGAAACTTCTACCAAGGTTGAGAGCAGCTCTCAGATCTATAGGTATGAATATTCTTTCTTTCTTTCTCTCTTTTCTTTCTTTCTTTCTTTCTTTCTTTCTTTCTTTCTCTCTTTCTTTCTTTAACATTTCAATACTGGAATGAAATTTTTAAATTTTTTAAAATTATTTTATTTATTACATTTCAAATGTGGTTCCCCTTCACAGTCTACCCTCTGCAAATCAGATAGCCATCCCCTTCTCCTTTTGCCTCTAAGAGGGAGATCCCCTTCCCACCCACCCATCGCCTACAACTAGCTAACCCCTCTACCATCCCCATTCCCTGGGGTAGCAAGCCTCCATATGACCAAGCATACCCCCTCCCATTGATGTCAGATAAGACCATTCTCTGCTAGATATATAGTAGGAGCCATGGACTTACTCATATATACTCTTTGTTTGGTGGTTTAGTTGCTGAAAGCTCTGAGTGGTCCAGTTGATACTGTTGTTCTTCTGATGGGGTTGTCATCCCCTTCATCTCCTTCAGTCCTTCCACTAACTCTTCCACTGGGGTCCCCAGGCTCAGTCTAATGGTTGGTTCTGTATTGATCAGGTGCTGGCAGAGTTTCTGGAGGACAGTTATATCAGGCTCCTATCTGCAAGTACTTCTTAGCATCAGCAATAGTGTCTGAAGATGGAATAGATCCACAGGTGGGATAGTCTCTGGATGGTCTTTCATTCAGTCTCTGATCCATTTTTTTGTCCCTGTGCTTCCCTTAAAATTAAAGATTTTGAGATAGGTGGGTGGCCCCATCCCTCAACTGGGGGCCATGTCTATCTACTAGAGGTGGTCTCTTCAGGTTCTATCTTCACACTGTTGGGTACTTTGGCTAGAGTCATTGCTATTAGGATGTCCTAGGAACCTTTCACATCCCTGGTGTTTGGAACTTTCTAGTAGTTCCTCCTGTTCCCCACTTCCTTTGACTACATATTTCTATTTATTCTCCTGGCCCTCTCGACTTCTATCTCTTCCCGTGTTTGATCCTGCTCCCCTTTTCCCTTCCCTGTCTCCTCTCCCACCAAAATCCCTCCCTCCCGCTGCCTTCTGTTATTATTTTGTTCCTCCTTCTAAGCGGGATTGAAACATCCACATGTTGGACTTGTAACTTGATAAGCTTCAAATAGTCTGTGAATTGTATCATGAGTTTTCTGAGTTTTGGGGTGAATATCCACTTATCAGTGAGTACATATCATGCATGTCCTTTTGGGTCTAGGTTATCTCACTGAGGCTGATATTTTATAGTTCCATTCATTCTCCTACAAAATTTGTGAAGTCATCATTTTTAATAGATGAGTAGTACTCAATTGTGTAAATATGCTATCCATTTTTCTGTATCCATTTTTCCCTTGAGGGACATGTGGTTATTTCCAGCTTCTGTCTATTATAAATAAGGCTGCTATGAATATAGTAGAGTATACATCCTTGTGATATGTTGGGGCATCTTTTGGGTATATGCCCAATAGTAGTATAACTGGGTCTTTGTAGAACTATTTCCAATTTTCTGAGAACTGCCAAATTGATTTTCAAATTGGTTGTACCAGCTTACAAAAACATCATCAGTGGAGGAGTGTTCCTTTTTCTTTTTATTGAATTTATTCTTTTATTACATTTCAAATATTATTCCTTTTCCTAGTTTCCCCCACTCCCAGAAAGCCCCTAACCCATCCTCCCTCCCCATGCTTTTATGAGGATGTTCCTCCACCCAACTTACTCCCACCTACACTTCCTTGATTTCCCTAAGCTAGGACATCTATCGAGCCTTCATAGGAGCAAGGACCTCTCCTCCTATTGATGCATTACAAAGCAATCCTCTGCTACAGATGCAGCTGGAGCCATGTATACCCCTTGGATGATGGCTTAGACCCTGGGATTTCTGTGGCATTTGGTTGGTTGATATTGTTGTTCTTCCTATGAGGGGGCAAACCCCTTCAGCTTCTTTAGTCCTTTCTGTAATTCCTCCGTTGGGGACCCTGCGCTCAGGCCAATGGTTGACTGCTAGCATCTGCCTCTGTATTTGTAAGGTTTTGGCAGGGCCTCTCAGAAGGCAGCCATGCCAGGCTCCTTTTGGTAAGCATTTTTTGGCACCACAAGTATCGGGTTTAGTGCCTGTTTATAGGATGAATCCCCAGATAGGACAGTCTCTGGATGGCCTTTCCTTCAGTCTCTGCTCTACACTTTATCTTCATAATTGCTCTTGTGAATATTTTGTTCCCTTTCTCAGAAAAACCAAAGTAACCACACTTTGGTCTTCCTTCTTCATAAACTTCATGTATCTATGAATTACATCTTGTTTATTGTGAACTTTCCAGCTAATATCACTTATCAGTGAGTGTATAATGTGTGTGTTTTTGTGATTGGGCTACCTCGCCCAGGATGATATTTTCTAGTTCCATCCATTTGCCTAAGAATTTCATGAACTCATTTTTTTAATAGCTAAGTAGTACTCCATCATGTAAATGTACCACATTTTGTATATCCATTCCTCTGTTAAAAGACATCTGAGTTCATTCCAAGTTCTGGCTATTATAAAGAAGGCTGCTATGAACATAGTGGAGCATGTGTCTTTATTACATGTTGGAGCGTTTTCTGGGTACATGCCCAGGAGTGGTTTAGCTGGGTCCTCAGATAGTACTATGTCTAATTTTCTGAGGAACCACCAAACTGATTTCCAGAGTTGTTGTACCAGCTTGCAATCCCACCATCAATGGAGGAGTGTTCCTCTTTCTCCATATCCTCACCAGCATCTGCTGTCACCTGAGTTTTTGATCTTAGCCATTCTGACTGGTGTGAGGTGGAATCTCAGGGTTGTTTTGATTTGCATTTCCCTAATGACTAAGGATGTTGAACATTTCTTAAGATGCTTCACACTGCCATTAAAGTTTTGTCACTTGAGAATTCTTTGTTTAGCTCTGTACCCCATTTTTAATAGGGTTATTTGATTCTGTGGAGTCTAACTTATTGAATTCTTTGTATATATTTGATATTAGCTCTTTATCAGATGTAGGATTGGTAAAGATCTTTTCCCAATCTGTTGGTTGCCGTTTTGTTTTATTGACAGTGTCTTTTGCCTTAAATAAGCTTTGCAATTTTATGAGATCCTGTCTGGTTCTTAGAAATAAGGCATTGATATTCTGTTCAGGAAATTTTCCCCTGTGCCCATGTGTTCAAGGCTCTTCCCCACTTTTTCCTCTATAAGCTTCACTGTATCTGGTTTTATGTGGAGGTCCTTTATCCACTTGTGTCTGAGCATTGTTTCAGGAGATAAGAATAGGTTCATTTGCATTTTTCTACATGCTGACTGTTAGTTGATCCAGCACTATTTGATAAAAATTCTGTCTTTTTCCTCTGGATGTTTTTAGCTCCTTGGTCAAATATCAAGTGACCATAGGTATGTGGATTCATTTCTGTGTCCTCAATTCTATTTCATTGATATTCTTGCCTATTTCTGTACCAATACCATACACTTTTTTTTTTTTTTTTTTTTTTTGGTTTTTCGCGACAGGGTTTCTCTGTGTAGCCCTGGCTGTCCTGGAACTCACTCTGTAGACCAGGCTGGCCTCGAACTCAGAAATCCTCCTGCCTCTGCCTCCTAAGTGCTGGGATTAAAGGCGTGCGCCACCACTGCCCGGCCTACCATACACTTTTTATCACTATTGTTCTGTAGTAGAGCTTGAGGTCAGAGATGGTGAATTCCCTAGAAGTTCTTTTATTGTTGATAATACTTTTCCTTATCCTGGGTTTCTGTTATTCCAAATGAATGTCTTGGGAAGAACAGGAATTCAAGGCCCATACCTCAACATAGTAAAAGCACTATATGGCAAATCAGTAGCCAAAATCCAACTAAATGGAGAGAAACTTGAAGCAATCCCACTAAAATCGGGGGCCAGACAAGGCTGTCCACTCTCTCCTTATCTATTCAATATAGTACTTGAATTTCTAGCTAGAGCAATTAGACAACAAAAGGAGGTCAAAAGTATACAAGTTGGAAAGGAAGAAGTCAAAATTTCACTATTTGCAGATGATATGATCGTATACTTAAGCAACCCCAAAACTTCCACCAGAGAACTCCTATAGCTGATAAATAACTTCAGCAAAGTGGCTGGATATAAAACTAACTCAAACAAATCAGTAGCTTTCCTCTACTCAAAGGATAAATAAGCTGAGAAAAAAATTATGGAAATGACACCCTTTACAATAGTCACAAATAATATTATATACTTTGATGTGACTCTAATCAAGCAAATGAAAGATCTGTATGACAAGAACTTCAAGCCTAGAAAGAAAGAAATCTAAGAAGATCTCAGAAGATGGAAAGATCTCCCATGCTCATGGATTGGAAGGATTAATATAGTAAAAATGGTCATCTTGCTGAAAGCAAGCTACAGATTCCATGCAATTGCCATCAAAATTGAAAATCAATTCTTCATAGAGCTAGAAGGAGTGTTCCTCTTTCTCCACTTCCTTATCAGCACGTGCTGTCACCTGATTTTTTGATCTCAGCTGTCAGGAGCCATAATAGTGCAAGCTAATAAATAGCTGTTGATCTTCCTGAGATGGTCTGCTTTAATTTAATCCGTGACAGATTTGCTCTAATTGACAAGGCCTAAGAGAATTCATTTTAGGAAAGATCCCTGCTATTATACTTTTCCCATTATTATTTAACATATATAATCACTAGATATTAGCTTGCCCCTTTTGAGCAGATCTCTGCAAATCTATGGGAGTGTACAGTCTTATAGTGGTGCTATATAAACATATAGATGATTTCTTACCTCTTAATGATGATCCTACAAGAATTCCTAAAATTATACCAGTGATTATTAAGCTCTTTTATAGTGGGACTGCTATTAGGTCCTTTTCTGATAGTCAAAACTGCAATGAGAACTCTGCCAGTCTCCCAAGTGTCACCAATTAATTGCTCTTAGATAGTAACCAGATTTTCTACTACTCAGAGCACATTCCAAGAGGTTGTAAAACAATTAAACAAAGGTCATAAAAGCAGAACTAACAATTTATTATAGATGCTAGGACAGAAAACAAAATGTTGACTGGGTTTATCTATACAAAACTTCACTAATAACTTAGCTATGGTTTTTCAACCTTCTATGAACCTGTGGAGTCGTGACAGGTGATGGACGTTAAGGAAGATAATTACTTTTTTTAATTATTATTAGATTTATTCTTTATTTACATTTCAAATGTTGTCCCCTTTCACCAATCAACCCTCTCCTCTTTCCCTTTACTGGTATTCCTCTACACTACTTCATGGATTCTTTCCAGGACCAAGGGCCTCTCCTCCCTTTGGTGTCTAACAAGGCCACCCTCTGCTGCATATGCGTCTGGAACCATGGGTAACTCCATGAGTATTCTTTGGTTGGTGGTTTTGTTCCTGGCAGCTCTGGGAGTACTGTCTGACTCATATTGTTGTATCTCCTCTGGTGCTGCAAACCCCTTCCACTCCTTGGGTTCTTTCTCTAGCTCCTCCATTGGGGACCCTATGCTCAGTTCGTTGGCTGGCTGAGAGTGTTCCCCTCTGTATTTGTCATGCACTAGTAGAGCTTCCCAGGTGACAGCTATATCTATATCAGGCTCAGGTGAGCAAGTACTTGTGGGCATCGATAATAGTGTCTGGGTTTTGTAACTGTGTATGGGATGGGTTACTTCTAATGAATATGCATGTAAACATTCTCTGTTGCAAACTTATATTTCAACTTATGATTTGAATTTTGTGTGAACTTGTGATGAACTTTTTTTTTCTTTATTTTCTATATTCTTTATTTACATTCCCAATGATTTCCCCTTTCCCGGTTTCCCTCTCCCCGAAAGTCCCATAAGCCCTCTTCCCTTCCCCTGTTCCCCAGTCAACCCCCCTCCTGCTTCTCTGTCCTGGTATTCCCCTACACTGCTACATCCAGTCTTTCCAGGATCAGGGGCCTCTCCTTCTTTCTTCTTGGAAACCAATTGATATGTGAATTGTGTCTTGGGTATTCCAAGCTTCTGAGTTAATATCCACTTATCAGTGACTACAACCACTCTGGAAAGCAGTCTGGCAGTTCCTCAGAAAACTCGGCATGACACTCTCAGAGGACTCTGTTATACCACTCCTGTGCATATACCCAGAGGCCTCCCCAGCGTGCAATAAGGACACATGCTCCACTATGTTCATAGCAGCCTTATTTATAATAGCCAGAAGCTGGAAAGAACCCAGATGTTCTCCAACGGAGGAATGGATACCGAAGATGTGGTATATTTTCACAATGGAATACTACTCAGCAATTAAAAACAATGAATTCATGAAATTCTTAGGCAAATGGTCAGAACTGGAAAATATCATCCTTTGTGACGTAACCCAACCACAAAAGAACACACATGTGATGAACTTTTTAACATGTGATCTTATATTCTGGAAGATGTATGACAAAGAGATGAGAAAAGAGAATAATTTTTTCCCTTTCTCCCCCCTTACTCCCCCCACCTAAGAGTTTTCTGCTTTTCCCCTTATGAAGCTTTCATAGGAAACTATTTACAACTTAATAGTAAATGTTATAATCACTTCTCAAAGTGTCCCTTTTCTTCCTAAGACTTCCTACTAGCAGGCTGAAAGTTAGAGCAGAGCAGTTACTGCTGAGATAGAACAAAGGCCACATTACTTAATCCCCTGTTGTTGGCTACATGTGTCAATCACCTAAGCCAGCAGTCTTTCACCTTCAGAAAGCGTAAGAATATTTTAAGGACTTTTTAGGAGTTATCATCAGCATTTCATTACAGTTAGAGAGCTAGAACATCCAGAGACCTGCAGACTTTAAATCTACACCAGATTCCTACTCTGTGCCACCCCACCCCCACCTCCCCTACCCCACCCCATCCCTGCTACTACCCTCTCCAGACCAGAAGGCTCCCTGCACTTAGCCATTCTCATTGGTGTAAGGTGGAATATCAGGGTCTTGATGTAACTCTAATCAAGCAAATGAAAGATCTTCATGACAAAAACTTTAAGTCTCTAAAAAGAGATTTTACATTTAAAGTTACTTTTTAGTTATTTAAATAAAGTAGCAATTTATTTGCTTGACACATTCAAACAAGGAATTCTGAAAAATTAATTAAAGAAATGATTGTGTAGGATGATAAAGACTGCAAATACCTTAATTTAGGCATGTATCTTTTTTTGATTAAGACTGAAAAGTATCCTAAATATATCCTTTTATAATGGAAAGGTTCCATTTATAGATCAAGGATGGTCAGTATACACTTACAAAATATCTATGTGAATATATTTGAAAAATTTCAATATTTTCCTTCCTGTGCTGTCTTCAGGCTTGTGTTATTTTACAGAATTGGAACGCTTTGATTAATGATATTCATTTTTGTTAATGAATAATGAACGTGTTTCAGGTTGGACATTTGCCTCTGAGCATAGCTTTGGAGATATTTGACAGTTTGATTAAAAGAATTCTTATGATAAATAAAAAGAATATTAATAAAGTACCAAATTTTTCCAAGATGTATTTCTTAGTATGTATTAATTGATGAAATGTAAAATTCTACATCAGACTTATGATTTTCATTGTTCATGTGGCTAATGACAAGGTCTTCAGTTTATTTTTTTATTTAAAATTGTAAAGCAACAGGATATTTAGTGTTTTCTTACATTTAATCTTATTAGCAAATTCATGCACATTTTAAACCCAATAACATCAATGAACTTGGTTACTCTTAGTTTTCATCTGAGACAAGTATTTACTATTCTTATAATCTTAGAACTAGTTAAAGTTCACTTAGCAAGAATTGTACCAAATAAGATGGGATCTTAACATTAGAAGCTCTTGGAAATTATTTTAAATATGTTATGCTTTCTGGCTTCATAAAGGGTCAGTGATTGATGGGGTATATGAGTCATGTTTGACAAGTTTCAAGGGTGAAAGCCACTGAAAGAGTAATATAATAATAAATTGAGATTTCTTCATTTTGTTTCATTTACAAGAAAACAGGAAAAGCAAAGAGTTTAAGAAATTATTATTTTTTTGTCTGTTTGTTTTATGGAAATGAAAGACCCCCAGAGTGGGAAAGACCCTCACTCAAGTCTCAGGATAACGTGACCTCCCAAGAACTCACGAGAGACCATTCTTGCTGTAATCACATGAGGTTTACTACCAGTGCACTGGGGCCGAGACTCATATCCCACGCAGGGGTAGAGGAGTTTGACCCCGTGTAGCGGGGAGAAGGGGTGTTTAAAGGAAAAACCCACAAGCCAAGGGAGGAGGGAGTGCATCACAGGAAAAATACCGAAAATGCCAAGGAAAATCACAAGGAAACCTCCCAGTTACTCATGATTGTTAACAAGGTTCTTTGTTAACTTTTGTGACCAGCAAGTTCCTGGAACAAAGTCACCCTAACCTTGTGGCCATAAATTCTTTATGGTCAGCCAGCTCCTGGAATAGAAGAATAGAACTGCTGAACTGGCTGAACTACATTTTTGGCTCTACTCTACTTGCTAGTGGTCTTTTACTTCTCCTGCTAGGGCCTGGGGTATTTCAGAAGACCCTTCAACATACTTATTTTCTTGGTTGGGATCTTCTGTTAGGAGTATGAATCTTTTATGCCAGTAATAAAATCAAAGGAAGAAGTTTCAGCCACAAAAAATGATCAGAGCAAGTCTCCTTCAGCTTGTTAAGAACTTTATTTTATAGCTGCATATTTAGTCATGGTAATTTATTTATGTAATTGTTTTTAATATAATTATGTTTATTCTACTGTAATATACAGTCTTTACTAGTATAATACACAAAAATTAAAAGATACTTTTTCTATTTATTATTTAATTTCACTAAGTATGTAAATTAAATGAGGCTAGACTATATGGGCACATAAAACAGTTTTGTTCTGATAAATAATTATCTTTATTTTTTTTCCGTAACTGACAATTGTTTTATCACATTCTCAAGAATGTTAACTCATTTATGAAGAAATTTTGAGAAGGAATTTTTAAAAGGAATCAGAAATATCAGAAAAATTTTAGTCAAAATAAAAACCATTATTCATCTTATATGATTTAAATCAATTTATATTTGTAGCTCACATCAAATATTCTCAAGACTAATAAATTCACAATGACCACAAACACTACAACTATCATTTTACTGTAGATTTAAAAAAAACAATTTTGAACAAATGTCCCAAAATTTGGTGTAATTATAATAATTTGATCATGTAAGTTCTCATATAGAATGCATTTTATATTTGTTTGTAATTGTATTTACCGGGGTCAAACTACTGCTAGCCTTTTGGAATCTATTGGTCTTATACTGAGGACGTGTTTGTGTTTATGCATGTACTGATAAGTGTGTGGGTTCATAGAACAGGATATATATATATATCCTCAAGTCTCTGGAGGGTTATATGTCTCTGCTCTCACTGAGACCAGACCAGGCATTCCTCTGCTGTGTATGTGTCAGAGGTTCTTGTACTAGCTCCTGTATGCTGCCTGGTTGGTGGCTCAGTGTCTTGAGAGATCTCAAAAATAAATAAATAAATTAAAAAGCATGAATTTTATTTAATCAAGTTTGTTGACTTTTGAAACAACACACATGTCTCTAATGATACCTTAGTTTTCCTGACAACCAATGGAGCTCAGCTTCTTTAGCTTTTCAATACATCGTCCAGAAGTCTACCAGTGCTACTACAGCAACACATATTAGCTCTTGGGCTATTTAGCCTCTAGGACTCACATGAAGTTCTCATCTTATCCAACATGCAGTCAGTGTTGAACTACTGAGGCCACATCCTGTAAACCAACAATATATGTCTTCTTGCAGTAGATATTCCTTCTATTTGTTCTATTCATCTAGAGACTAATAACTAACACAGTTTAATATTAAATATTAACAATTAATAAGAATTTGTAATATAATTAGTAAAGTGAAATAAATCAAAATATCTCAAATAATATTCATGTTTCTACTATACATTTAATTGCTTTAAAAATTGTTAACACAAATATTTGAAAATCTGGACTAAACTAATAGTTGTTAACAAAACGAGGGAATGTTATTACATTCAAACAGATATGAATGCCTGTGTTAAGATGAGAATATACATGTAAATTTTCCTGTAAGAAAATTCATTCAATTCTATATTAGTACAAATTGAAAAAACACTAATTTTATAATAAATTTACAAATAAAGTGAAATATGTATAGCTTATATAATATGTTAGCAAATATCACAGAAATATTTATTTGAGAATTACGATGCAGGTTTGTTTGACACTGAGACAATGTTTAAAGTAATACAGGATTATTACATTCTAAGAGATGCACCAATACAATAATATTAATTGTTGTACCTAAATTAACTTGTTATTATGATTACTATTGATTGCTTATTATGAGGTATAGAAACTGTGTCTACTTAATCTTTGGAGAGACTCCTGAAGGAAAGGATGTTGTTTCCTTGGGGCACCTGATAGCAGAGTATCAGCGTAACCTTAACCATGGTAGTCCCTAATATGTATGTACTCCTGCTTAGTACTATGATGATCAGTAGTATTGACTAACAGTCAACGCCAAAAATAATGTAGGAAACATGATCTGTCAGAGGAAGGTTCTTCTTGGTGAAGCCAATAGCTGCTTTCTCAGACTATATATCCTTCAAGTTTTCTGCAAGAAAATTTAAAAGACAGAAATCAGAGCTTCATTTGTTATCAGATTCAACAGTATTCAAACTTTTTGGATTCATAAAAGATTCAAATTTTCAAGTTTAAAAATGATCATTTGGAGCCTTTGCTTTAGCTATAAAAAAAATAATTGAGCTACGTATTGATAGCATATGTTCATTTAACAAAACCACTAAATCAATAAATACATGCATATTTAAATACATTTAGCCATCTTTAATACATATGCTCCTTAAGAAATAAATAGAAAGATGCATGGGGACTTATCTTTCATTTCTACAGTATTAGAAAAGTTATTTGAATTTTAATATTTTGTATGCAGTAAAATGCCTTCCAATATATGGAGTTGAGAATGACATGAAAAACAGTATTATGTTCAATTTCTACCTCCCAATTATGTTTTACTGCAAGATATAAACTTTTAAGGTACTGGGCATGCTGCATGTGAAAACCTATAATCATGTTTTGAGATTAAACAGAAGTCAAAATTTACTGTACTTCTGATTAATTTTTAATTTATGTAGGTCTATTTACCAACCTTTTAACCAGAAATGTGTTTGGGAAAAAAATTATCTTCAAATATTATGCACAACCTTCTGTTTTCATCTGTTTTTGAAAGCTGTATGAGAGAATTCTGGGGTCAGATTTGTTTTGAACCTTATTCTGAATATAAGACACATGAGAGCTAAATGATAATATAATGTATAAACACTTTTGATTATCTAAAATGTGGAATTTACTCTTACTTGCCTTCTACAATGCATAGCAAATTGGGAAACAAAACTGTTTACAGTTGTGATTGGTTAGACACTGACCTCGAGAGAATAACCGCTACATAAAGTTTACATTTTTAATGTGTTTTATATTAACCTAAGAAATGAGCTTTATTCAATGTGGTGATCAGAAAGTGTTCTTTAATATAATTTCTCCAATATTTTTATTGATCTTATAATGGGGAAATATTTCACTAAATTATTTTTGAGGCAATATTGTTAGGCAAATTTTCCTAGAATATTTTTCTTCACACCAGATAGAAGGTATAACAGTATACCTAAGAAATTATTCCAAACAAGTACAGGATGGTGAACCAGTGAATCATCAAAGTTGCTTACAGAATCTTGAGTGAAGTGAAGGTAGCCACATCACTAAAAATCTCCCAGTGCAAAGGTATACAATTAGGAAAATGCAACGCTTAATCTCCTTGTCTAATATGCTTCTCCCAAGTCTCTTCCTCCCTAACTTCATTTAATATTTGTGTAACATAAGAAAGGGACCCCATGAGCCTAAGCTTTCTGTGTGTTCATGATTCCCATTAGGCCTTCCTCTCATTGTGTAAAGAAATGAATCTATTCAGAGCAATTACACAAATATAACACTATATGCAGTTGTTAATATATTGATAATAATAATATTTCAGCTGCCTTATTCACTAGATTTTATTTAATGTAATTTATGTTACACATTAATAGAAAGAAATTAAATTAATTCTTTTCTGCCATGGCTCAAGAAATTTAAAAGTCCTCTATCCAAAGTCATGTTACAATTTCTGTTTGATAGTTACTTTGCCTTAAAATTGCCTTATCTTGTTATGACTTTATGAATCAGAATGCAATAATTTCAATTTCATTGAATGACCTTATTTGTGTATATAAACATATTGCAAAAAATTTCCTAGAAATGTCTTTAACAAATAATTTTGGTTGACACAGGTCATACTTAAAATTACTATTCTCAACTGTATTAGGAAGACAGTGTTTCGTGACCTTCAGTTGTCAGTGACCAGAGTATATTATCTGAAGGAAAGAAAGAAATGTCAAAAATTACTTAAGTTTAAAAACAGTACTGGTATGATTAAAGCATTTCCATTAAAATCTATAATAATATTGTCTTCTAGGAACACACATAAGAAAGTGATAGAGTTGATGTCTCCAATAAACATTTTAAACAAGTTACAGATAGATGAATTTTATCTATATAAAGTTTACTTTATGAAATCTTCTCCTGGAATATTTAGTGCCAGAAAACTAAGTAAAAATACTTTAATGATATATGAACAACATAAAATTATAAGAAAAATGATTGTGTTATCTGGGTCGAAGGAAAACAAGAAGTGAAGATTATTAATGATGTAATTTATCTTGTCATATATTTAGACACATTACAAAATTACCTTTAAAGTACATAGTGGTTATAGTACCAGTGAAACAATGATCATGGAATTATATGAAGGATCAAGTGATTGATAAACAGATGAATATCCTGCATCAAAACACCACTGTATTATTATGGATAATGTGGTCCAAATTTATGTAAGCATATTATGCAGAAACCTATTAAATATTCCTAATTTGAAGCAAAAAAATTTAAGATGATGTTGGTACTACCAAAATAGCAGGCTAATAATAAGAAGTCCCACACCAGGAATGGATTGCCTTTTTTAGAGTTATTGGTAAATGAGTTCCCATAGAAACACAAATATTTCAGGCAATTCATATTTTTCTTGGTTACATGTCTAATGTTTTCAGTAAGACCCTCATTGACAATAATACCACTTCTTTTGTCACAAAATGTGGAGAAAAAATTCTGGTGTTGACTTTGATGCTTCCATCTAGCACCCATAGTGTAGGAAGGTACAATGTATAACACAAGAGCGTAACAATAGTCATCAATCTACCCAGGTTTGATCTCTGGGATATATAGTAATGCCTGCCCTGATACAATATGCCCTATCATGTAACAGTGATGCTAGTGCAATAGTAGGAAATAATGTGAAATCCATATCTTAGACCACTAATATATAGTCTACAGCATATTGCTAGATAGTTCACATAGTCTCAGTGGATTCTAGTACAATCCATCTCTTAAATGGACATTGTATCAAGCTGATTTCCAACAACTTATTACTATGTTCATAGATTAGTGAATTGCTTAACCCATATCTGAGTCTATTTTTTTCCTATGTTTTTCTATTTTTTCTGAGTCTATTTTTTAGTAGATAGTAATTAACATAAAGGTATACATTTGGTCAAAGTGCAGAGACTAAGAAATTATGCATTATTTATGCCTCAATGGGATGTATATCCTTAACCCTTCTCCTCAGTTCTGTGGTGTTATCTATCATAGAAGAGGGTGGTTTGTGGCTATCGTAAAGGGTATTATTTCTCTTACTTCTTTCTCAGCCTGCTTATCCTTTGAGTATAGGAAGGCTTCTGACTTGCTTGAGTTGATTTTATATCCGGCCACTTTGCTGAAGTCGTTTATCAGCTGTAGGAGTTCTCTGGTGGAGTTCTTTGGGTCGCTTATGTATACTATCATATCGTCTGCAAATAGTGATAGTTTGACTTCTTCCTTTCCAATTTGTATCCCTTTGACCTCTTTTTCTTGTCTAATTGCTCTAGCTAGAACTTCAAGTACTATATTGAAAAGATATGGAGAGAGAGGGCAGCCTTGTCTAGTCCCTGATTTTAGTGGGATTGCTTCAAGTTTCTCTCCGTTTAGATTGATGCTGGCTACTGGTTTGCTGTAAATTGCTTTTACTATGTTTAGATATGGGCCTTGAATTCCTGATCTTTCCAAGACCTTTAGCATGAAAGGATGCTGAATTTTGTCAAATGCTTTCTCAGCATCTAATGAGATGACCATGTGGTTTTTTTCTTTGAGATTGTTTATGTAGTGGATTACATTGATGGATTTCCTTATATTGAACCATCCCTGCATCCCTGGGATGAAGCCTACTTGATCGTGGTGAATGATCGTTTTGATGTGTTCTTGGATTCGGTTGGCAAGAATTTTATTGAGTATTTTTGCATCGATATTCATAAGAGAGATTGGCCTGAGATTCTCTTTCTTTGTCGGATCTTTGTGTGCTTTTGGTATTAGTGTAATTGTGGCTTCATAGAACGAGTTGGGTAGTGTTCCTTCTGTTTCTATTTTGTGGAACAGTTTGAAGAGTATTGGTGTTAGGTCTTCTTTGAAGGTCTGATAGAATTCTGCACTAAAACCATCTGGACCTGTGCTTTTTTTGGTTGGAAGACTTCCAATGACAACTTCTATTTCTTCAGGGGTTATAGGATGGTTTAGATGGTCTATTTGATCCTGATTTAATTTTGGTACTTGGTATCTGTCAAGGAAATTGTCCATTTCCTCAAGATTTTCTAGTTGTGTTGAATACAGGTTTTTGTAGTAGGATCTGATGATTTTTTGAATTTCCTCAGTTTCTGTTGTTATCTCTCCCTTTTCGTTTCTGATTTTATTAATTTGGATACTATCTCTGTGCCCTCTGGTTAGTCTGGCTAAGGGCTTATCTATCTTGTTGATTTTCTCAAAGAACCAACTCCTCGTTTTGTTGATTCTTTGTATGGTTTTATTTGTTTCTACTTGATTGATTTCAGCCCTGAGTTTGATGATTTCCTGCCTTCTACTCCTCTTTGGTGTATTTGCTTCTTTTTGTTCCAGGGCTTTCAGGTGTGCCATTAA
Source organism: Tokudaia tokunoshimensis (assembly GCA_036184795.1). Lineage (NCBI taxonomy): Eukaryota > Metazoa > Chordata > Mammalia > Rodentia > Muridae > Tokudaia > Tokudaia tokunoshimensis. The sequence continues at coordinate 67,333,205 of BTHU01000015.1, forward strand.
GCTGTTAGTGTATGCTGTCTCCCGTTTCTTTTTGGCGGCACTCAGGGCTATGAATTTTCCTCTTAGTATCTTGGCGTGACGCTAACCAAACAAGTGAAAGATCTGTATGACAAGAACTTCAAGTCTCTGAAGAAAGAAATTGAAGAAGACCTCGGAAGATGGAAAAATCTGCCATGCTCATGGATTGGCAGGATTAATATAGTAAAAATGAGCATCTTACCAAAAGTAATACACAGATTCAATGCAATCCCCATCAAAATCCCAACTCAATTCTTCATAGAGTTAGAAAGAGCAATTCAAAAATTCATCTGGAATAACAGAAAACCCAGAATAGCTAAAACTATTCTCAAGAGTAAAAGAACCTCTGGGGGAATCAGTATCCCGGACCTCAAGCTGTACTACAGAGCAATAGTGTTAAAAACTGCATGGTATTGGTACAGTAACAGACATGTAGATCAATGGAACAGAATTGAAGACCCAGAAATGAATCCACACTCCTATGGTCACTTGATCTTTGACAAAGGAGCTAAAACCATCCAGTGGAAAAAAGATAGCCTTTTCAACAAATGGTGCTGGCTCAGCTGGAGGTCAACATGCAGAAGAATGCAAATTGACCCATCCTTATCTCCTTGCACTAAGCTCAATTCTAAGTGGATCAAAGATCTCCACATAAAACCAGACACACTGAAACTAATAGAAGGGAAACTAGGGAAGAACCTTGAACATATGGGCACAGGGGAGAATTTCCTGAACAGAACTCCAATAGCTTATACTCTAAGATCAAGAATAGACAAATGGGACCTCATTAAATTACAAAGTTTTTGCAAGGCAAAAGACACCGTCAAAAAGACAAAGCGGCAACCAACTAACTGGGAAATGATCTTTACCAACCTTACATCCGACAGAGGGCTAATATCCAAGATATACAAAGAACTCAAGAAGTTAAACTCCAGAGAGGCAAGTAACCCTATTAAAAAATGGGGTACAGAGCTCCACAAAGAGTTCTCACCTGAAGAATATCTAATGGCTGAGAAGCACCTAAAGAGATGTTCATCATCCTTAGTCATTAGGGAAATGCAAATCAAAACAACCCTGAGATTCCATCTCACACCAGTCAGGATGGCTAAGATCAAAAACACAGGAGACAGCAGTTGTTGGCGAGGATGTGGAGAAAGAGGAACACTCCTCCACTGCTGGTGGAATTGCAGGCTGGTACAACCACTCTGGAAAGCAGTCTGGCGGCTCCTCAGAAAACTGGGCATGACACTTCCGGAGGATCCGGCTATACCACTCCTGGGCATATACCCAGAGACTTTACCTGCATGCAATAAGGACACATGCTCCACTATATTCATAGCAGCCTTATTTATAATAGCCAGAAGCTGGAAAGAACCCAGATGTCCCTCAACGGAGGAATGGATTCAGAAGATGTGGTATATTTACACAATGGAATACTACTCTGCAATTAAAAACAATGAATTCACGAAATTCCTAGGCAAATGGTCAGAACTTGAAAATATCATCCTTAGTGAGGTAACCCAATCACAAAAGATCACACATGGTATGAAGTCACTGATAAGGGGATATTGACCCAGAATCTCAGAATACCCTAGACACAATCAGCATATCAATAGATTTCTAAAAAGATGGAAGGAGAGACCCCTGGTCCTGGAAAGACTGGATGTAGGGGAACGCCAGGACAGAGTAATGAGAGGGGGTTGAACGGAGAAAAGAGGGAGGGAAGGGGGCTTATGGGACTTTCGGGGAGGGAGGAAACGGGAAAGGGGAAGTGATTTGGAATGTAAATTAAAAAAATAAAATAAAATTAAATTAAAAAAAAAAAAAAAAAGAAGAGGGTGGGGAAAGATTCTATAATCTATTGTGACCATGTAATACATGGTTGATAAGGAAATGATATTTTCTTGGAAATAACAAAACAGTTGTACATATGAATCCAGATCAGTTGTGACAGCGTGTAAAAATTCTATGCAAACTTATGCCATACAAAGTTCCAAAGTCGACAGAGTAGATCCGCTTGGATTTTCAAATTTAGCTGAAGAATTGCTGATAATTTATAGTTTCTGGTAGATAGATAATTTGTTGTTGTTTTTTGTTTTTGTTTTTTTTTTTGTAACAGTATCCTCTAGTAAGTTGACAAAACAAAATGGAGGGTCCTGTACCCACAAGTACGTAGAAAACACAAACTATACTTCATAAATGAAGAAAAGAGATATTATATGATGTTGAGTGAGCAGGATGTTGCTGTACACAGGAGATAAGCTGAGAGATAGTGATACAAATGTTCAAAATATACTCACATATCAAAATGTTTTAAAAATAGAAGAAAAATATAAATTCAACATTCAAATGACTTTTTAAAATTAAAAGAAACTTTAAACTCATAAATCAAACTGAAATATTGCACCGTGTGTTCAGTGGAATATAAAATTTTTATGAAAGATAAATCTAAAGTTGTATCTGATGGCTTGTCCCTTTACATTTTAGGAAATGAAACTTTATGAATAGGAAAGATAATCTCTTGAGTCTGTTACTACCAAAGCATTAGATTTATGTATTTCAAGTACAAATAATAAACTTAGATTCTTGCAGCATGGGAAGATTAACAACATAAAAATCCCAAAACTTTATACAGGAAAGTTCAAATATTTTGGTTGATTGCTTTTGCTTATGTTTGCAACTGTAAAAATGCTTTTAGAGTCTTATGAAATGCTCAGAGCTGTTGTAATAAAGTATTCCTATGATGATTAAGCAATGCTATTTCTTAAGCTACAGAACATATTTTACTTTAATTGGATTACTATTCAAAAAATATTTTAAGTAAATTTCCTGTGGGTATAATATACAGTATTAGAGAAGGCATATTCAAATATGTTTAGTATAATAATATATTTGTTTGGTGAATTGGTACTATAGTAATTACAAGACAGTTCAATGAGAACTTCGGTTCTTTTAAAGTAGTCCACCTAACAAATATTCATATGATGTGAAAGGGAAATGAATTATATAGAAAGCTTGATGGAGGAATTTTTATTTTGACAACACATCTTACATGTAACAACTTTCATACTTCATTAATATTCATACTCTTTTTATTGTCTTTAAACTTTTTTACAGTCTAGTCATTATCCCCCTCCCGTTTTGCCTTCCAACAGTTCTTCATTCCAATCCTCCTCCCCAATCTCCACGAGGATGTCTCCACACCCCCACACCTCCCTATTCCTTGGGGCTCAATAGTGTGGAGAGGGAATTCATAAAGTTTACCTCCAGTAGAAAGACAGGGCATCAAGTGGAAGGTTGGAGTTGCCATCCCACAGTCAAAAACTCTGACCCAGAATTGTTCCTCCCTAAAAGAACTGCAGGGACAAAACTGGAGAAGAGCCTGAGGGAAAGGAGGTCCAGTGATGACCCCAAATTGGGACCCACATATTCTTTTTTTAAGTCCTTTATTTTACGCTTTATTAATATCCAATATTTTAAGCCAGGTTCTTGTAATTGCCAAAATCATTGTAACTTCTGGTACCTCTAAAATTGCTTCGATCATTATAAAACTCATGATAAGCATCTCCCAATGCCACCATATTCACCATGACCTAGGCTGTCACCAAAGCCATGAAGACCACTGAAATTTTCTCTACAAAAAAAAAAAAGTCTTTGCCACTAAAACTACCTCTATAACCACCATCAACAATTCTAGAATGACTTTGACCTCCTTGTTTGGGTGAAGCACTAGCCATCTCTTGATTCCATGAGCTAGTCTCACTTCAGAGTTCTGACCGTCACAAGAGTATGTTTCCAAATGTCAATCATGTCCATACAGTTTTGGTTTATCATGGATTACAACAATAAAGCATGTTTTTGTCTGACATTCTCTCTATCATAATTTCAATCATTTCAGTTTTCCCATATTGTTCAAAATAACGTCATCGGTGATATTTGATATTCTTCAGTGTCTTCTTTTACAAAGTTAAGTGGGCATAGTTTTTTTTTATTATTATTATCTTTAACCTTTTTATAGTCCAGTTGTTTTCCTCCTCCCGTTCTCCCTTCCGACAGTTCCCCATCCCATTCCTCCTCCCCCATCTCAAAGAGGTTGTCCCTACCTCCCCCACATTCTCCAACACCTCAACAACCCTCCCCATTCTCTGGGGCCTCAAGTCTCTCAAGGGTTAGGTGCATCTTCTCTCACTGAGGCCAGATCAGGCCTCTGCTGTATATGAGTCCGGGGCCTCATATCTGCTGGTGTATGCTGCCTGGTTGGTGGTTCAGTGTTTGAGTTCTCACAGTTCAGGTTAAGACTGCTGGTCTTCCTATGGGGTCACCCTCCTCAGCTTCTTGTAGCCTTTTCCTAATTCAACCATAGGGGTCCCAACTTCAGACCATTGGTTATGTTTAAGTATTTGCTTCTGTCTCAGTCAGCTGCTTCTCGGCCTCTCAGAAGACAGCCATGATGGCTCTGGTTTGTAGGTACATTGTTTTATTGGCAAAGTTTTCATTGGTTCCTCAACTCTTCCATGTGCTTTGTGTGATCTTGTAGTCGTTAATATTTATACACACTTCCTCCGTAATGTTATATGTGACAAATTTAAATCCCCTGTAAAGTTTGTTGTTTGCCATTGTTTTGTTGTTGTTGTCGTTGATGGTAGTGTGGTGGTGGTGGTGGTAGTTTGGACTTTTTGTTTAATCCCACACACATTCATGAGTGTTTCATAATTGTTTAAAATAAATTTTCAGACTCTGGGTATTTTCAAGCTTAACCCTCCAATGAAGATCTTCCGCAGTCCTTCTGGCTCCTTAGGAGACTCACTTAAACATGACTGAAGAAAATTATGAACCTTTAGTAATGTTTCCTCAACCACATCAATAGCAAGAAAGGAGCAAACCAATGGATGCATCTCCTTCAATTGGCATTTAATGATAAGCAACATGAACTTTCAATATATGGAAGACTTCATTGAGTATTATGTATGTCACAAAGGGGAAAAAAAATCATGTACTTACCTCCAAGATCATAGAAATTTTAACTTTATATTTTTTTCATTCCACCATACTCTGGGACATTATAAGTTATAAATGTGAAATATATAGAAGTCTTGATATTTTAAAACTTGTAATTATATAGGATAAATGTGTTTTCTGATATCTGCTGCTCAATTGATGATACTCACTACTAGGCTTAAACAGTTCCCGTTCATCTCCTTGCGTTATTGTTGGAATGGTAACACCAGTAAACAGATGTTGTTCTAACTTAAAATATGAGGGATATAAAATTTGTATGAACATTTTTTTCAAACCATCCACATTTAATCCAAGTGGTTTCAATACTGATTCTGAAACGTTTGATGGCATCATGCATTTCACTTATCAGAAATGTTATTATTCAAAAGACACCCAATGTTTGCTCTTAAAAACAATCATTCAAATCAATAGTGCATAAGAAAATTCTAGAAAAATATGATAAACTTTTTCACATATTTAACTTTTTAGACAGACCTATTCAATTATTCTCACCAGGAAAAAATCTGAACTTATGATGATAAAATAGCAATACACTTTGTGAAGTATGTCATGTCCCTGAAAATAACAAAATAATGCACTGTTGAAATAAGCATTTTTTTAAATCCCAGATATAGAACTTCAATTGAAATAGAGTCTAGATAAAAGTTGTAGGGTACTGAAAGAGAGATTACAGAAAATAATCTCTTTGGAAAGTGTTATTGATCAAAATAGAACAGCAGTACAAATGTAGCAAAATAAAAAATGACAAAGAAAAGGGAAAATATTCATAGTAGTAGTTAGCACTCATGAGGCTGAAACTCTTGGTACACATCTGAGTTTGGTATTGGGACATAGAAGACTTGTGTACACTTTTCCATGTGCCTAAGCAAGGAGGGGATATTGGTGAAAGATTACTTACTAATGAGACACACATCTTGTTGGAGAAACAAGAGTCAAGCATAAAGGAATTTTGGTTGAATTGTAAAAAACTTTATGTTTCTCTATGAGTACTTATTTGAATAGCAAATTTTAATCTTAATACTTCTTCAGTAACTTTGAGGTTAACACTGTTACTGAATATTGAGTAAAGTTACTATGTTTTATTATTTATCAAATAGCAGATGGAAGAGCTTGCATTACTATATCAAATGGTAGATTGTACAAATAATCAAAACACAAATATATTTTAAAAATATATTTCCAAGATGTTAGATAAAGTATGCTTAAGAATGTTCTTTTAAAAAAAATCTCTGTTTTGGATCAAAGAAAATGAAAATTGATAGGACTGAAACAATTATCACAACACATACTTTTTTTTTTTTTTTTTTTTTTGGTTTTTTTCGAGACAGGGTTTCTCTGTGTAGCCCTGGCTGTCCTGGAACTCACTCTGTAGACCAGGCTGGCCTCGAACTCAGAAATCTGCCTGCCTCTGCTTCCCAAGTGCTGGGATTAAAGGCGTGCACTACCACTGCCCGACACAACACATTCTTATAAAACTAAAACTCTATGACCTGGAACACATTCATCAGTTAATAATTACAAACAATAATATTATAGTGTAGTTTTAAATATGTTTTCAGCTTAAAAAAACTTGGGTTATTAATGTGGTAGAGGTTTTAGGCTGTTCTCTCTACAGGTAAATTCTCTCAGCCAGGTAACTAATAATAGGGTTTCAACTCTACCAGTTTCTGAGTTTTACTTTGGGAAATTAGTATTCCAAGTATCTCAAATTTGTTCTCCTGTCATTAAACTTTTCAATAAACTAAACATACACATAAACACATGTCTCTTTAACTTCATTATTGGAGTCCAGGATTTAATACAGTAAGCATATTAAAATATTCCAAGAAACTCTAAATGTTTCAGAATGATACAAATTCAGTATTTCCAAGTTCAATGGTGATTAATTATTTGCCATTATCATTGTATTATAATAAACATTGCATATTTTAGGCAAAATTATACTAAACTCTCTCAGTGAATGTTATCTACTGGTATAATCATCAAATCGTTTACACCGAAAGGCAAGGCACTTCTGTAGGGATGGATGGCCTATCATAGACTCTTAAAATAGATCAATTGTACCTGAAAATGTGAGTATCACTTGCACATTTGTCAAAAGAAAAAAAAATCCTGGGTCCCACCAGGATGATTCTGAATAAACAATTTTGGAATAATTTGTTTATTAATAAACTTTCTAGGAAATAATGATGCATCAAAATATAATGCTAAATGTGTCCAAAAGCACAGATGAAATCTTAATTCAAAAATGTACTCCTTGCATGAATTAGACTGATCGCACCATTTAAAAAATAACAAATTACAAAAAAAGATAAATCACAAATTGAATTTTAAACTGTATTATTTCTACTCAGTTAAGAAAAATGTGTTTTTATATATTCAATAACTAGAAAGAATATTCAAATAACATAGATGCTGGTTCTTATAAAAATAGAATAATCTTACATACAAAAAGTAATATTTCAGTTAGATGTTAAAATAGCAAGGTCATCCAGCTTGAACTCCATATAATTCTAAAGTTCCTAATATGTGGCAATGTGCTAACCTAAGAAAACATCACATTCATATCATAGGAAGATAACAATTGAAAGAAAAACTGAATACATTTAATGTTTATGTTTTTAAATGTATTGCATGCTTTCTCATCTTAGCAATAATTTTAAGAAAGGTTTAATTTTATTTTAGGATTTGTATACATATGCATAGATACTTTATTCCAGAAAGGTAAATTTAATCCAGATAAACATAAGTAGATTTTAAACTTATCCATCAGTTAAAGTGATATTGTAGAATCTTCAATATTCTGTGTCAAATGCACGTATTTATGCGTGTAAGTGTGAATACACTATTGCCTCTCTCATACATAAACCCAAAACTACCAGGTCCATCTACTCTTAGACAATGAACATCTAGCTGAAATATTTCTTTTTGTATGTAAGATTATTCTATTTTTATAAGAACCAGCATCTATGTTATTTGAATATTCTTTCTAGTTATTGGATATATAAAAATACATTTTTCTTAACTGAGTACAAAGAATATAGCTTAAAATTCAATTTGTGATTTATCTTTCATATGAACTTGTCAATCTGATTCTAAACTTACTTAAAAATTGGTATTTATTGAGATATTTGTTAAGTAATTTACCATTTGTTTGACATTAACAGGGGCCAGAGTTCACTATTTTAAAATGTGTGTGTGTTAATATTTCAAGAGAACTTTGACATCCTACTTTATACAGAGTTCAAAGTAAATAAGTACCTTTAATGAAAATGTTTTAGGATTGTGTGATGGCTAAATGATGAAGACCACTTGATGCTGCAGAAGGGATCCTGGGTTTGGCTCCTATCACTCATATGGTGGCTCACAAAAGTCTGTAATTCCAACTCATGGGAATCTGAAACTGTCTTCTTTCCTCCACATACAAAAAGTACATATGTGGTAGACATACACACAGACAGAAAACACTTATACTTTCAAAATATAAATTAATACATAGTTTAAAAATGAAAAACATTAAAATGATTTCAAATACTGGATTTTAAAATAAGAAATTACATTGGTGGTTCTCCAAGAAATTCATGAGCAATCAATGAAGTATTCTGATGAGATTCAGAACAGATCACATAAATTCGCTCATAGCCACTTATGTCTTTGGTGCCTATCATCTGTTCAAGCAAAATTAAATTTTATGGTCTTGAAGGAATGTCATTGTCTTAGTCAGGGTTTCTATTCTTGCACAAACATCATGACCAAGAAGCAAGTTGAGGAGGAAAGGGTTTATTCAGCTTACACTTCCACAATGCTGTTCATCACCAGAGGAAGTCAGTACTGGAACTCAAGCAGGTCAGGAAACAGGAACTGATGCAGAGGCCATGGAGGGATGTTACTGCCTTGCTTCCCCTGGCTTGCTCAGCTTGCTTTCTTATAGAATCCAGGACTACCAGCCCAGAGATGGCACCACCCACAACGGGCCCTCTCACCCTTGATCACTAATTGAGAAAATGCCTTACAGCTGGATTTCATGGAGGCATTTCCAAAACTGAAGCTCCTTTCTCTGTGATCACTCCAGTTTGTGTCAAATTGACACAAAAACCAACCAGTACAGTCATATATATATATATATATATATATATATATATATATATATATAGTCTTCAGGACTATCTTAATGACTACAGTCTTTTAGTTAGCAAAGACAATTCATACACTCTTGTCTTTATCAGTACAAACTACACAGCTTAACCTGAAAGAGGCAGTTTAGAAGTCAGAAGGAATTAGTCAGCTGTCTGATACTTATACTAATATTCTATACCAAGACTGTAACATTGACAAAATGTAGCATAAAAGAAAATTTTATGTAAATTGATGAAGCATATTAACATTAAGTATGCCTACTATGTCTGTATAAATTTTCCTCCAATAGTCTTAATATGTTTTAAAATTGTACTATTTTCTACAATTTTATGTAAGGTATTATTGTGCTATGTATTGTTTTACTTCCATTACTTCTATTATAATTTATGGCATATTGTGTGGGACACATTGTACACTTGTAGTTGGTAGGACATCAAGATGATAGCATATTCATGATTTCTAAAATTATGAACTCATAAAGAATAAGGAGTACTATTCCCATACTTAATATATAAAACAAATCAAAAATTGTAATACTAATTGTTATGGATTTGCCTATCCAATGGATGTTATCTGTAGATAAAACTTTTTCCTTGTGGAATATTTCTTAAACACATTATATTATATGTCATTGCATTATTCAAATGAAATTAGCAACTAATATCTATAAAGATACTATGAAACTGAGAGTTTTCTGTAATAAAAGTTGTTTTATGTTGTTATAACTTTGAATCAGAAAAGAATTCTCTTCTGTGACAAATTCTGTTAACTACCAACAGCAAGTTTTGGGACTTCCTTAAAATATTCTTGTAGCAAAAATGCAAAGAGTGACAATGTAAGTAGAAGTGGAAAAGGAGAACATGAATCTTTCATCACAATGGTAAACAGAGAAGAAGAAGGCTAACAAGGAATGTTGTGGACTAAGATAATTCAGAATGAAAACATTTATTAGCCGAGATCAGTAGTTCTTAGCAGCAATTCAGGTGTACATGAAAATGTAGGCACATTTGATACTTAACTGCCGGTTCTAGACTCATGATTTCAACATCTTCCAGAAAAATGCAGCAGTTCTGGTTTGTCTGAATGTGAATTTCCTCTATGAGTTCCTATGCTTGCATTATTTGTTTACAAATGATGGAGTTGTTTGGGAGGATTATAAAACCTTTTGAACACAGAGTTTCACTGAGATGGTGAAATACTGGGGGGCAGGGAAGGTGTTGGTCTGCATGCCCTCCTCACTTGGTTGAACCATATTACTGTCAACCAACGAGAACCCTAATACCCTCAAATTGCTTCATGTCAGGTGTTAGTCACAGTAATGAGAAAATTAAATAATACAAGTCCATAATTTTTGATTAATCTGGTTCCCTTATCTATGTCCCTCTATCTGTTCTAATTAAACTAAAGATAGATCAAATTATTATTTTTGGTTATAACTCAATGAACTGAAAATTGAATTACAGCTTTAGAAAACTTGGTGTAGATATCAAAATATATGGTCATATTTAAAATAAGTAGTGAGTAAATTTATAAGAAAGATAAATTTGGTTAAAATTATCTTTTTCACTATTGAAATTACCTATGTAGTGCTACATTTAATCAAATGAATTTGCAATTATAAAAAATATTTATTTTGCAAGTTAAATTTTTGATTAAACATTGAATAAATCATTTCATTGTTTTAAGTTATAGTGGGTTATAGATTTAATTTATTGACTGCCCTGTGGTTTAGAAAGACCTTTTGTTTAAATAGTATTGAAGAAGAAACTAGCTTGGAGGGCAGGAATAGCATTGTAAGCTCTAATTGATTTAAATCAGATTAAGAGAATAAAGTAAAACTGGAAATGCTTAATTGGCATACTTTTCAGAAAAGCAGACTTGGTGACTTTTTTCTGGGCTGGAAAGAGACTGCCAAGGATTGTTTTCGATATGAGACAGCAGGATGACCTTTGAATTCTCTCCTTAATTCTGAATAGGAAAATAAAAATGAAAAAGATGGACAGGCATGGTCAATTCTGATAATCAAGGGGCCATTTGACATTTTGAGTGAAGAAATGGAATTTCTAATGAGAATGTCTGAATAATATCTTGTAAAAGTAAAGTTGGTTGTATGAAAGTTGGCACAACAAAAATTTTTAAACATAAAAACAGTGGTGCATTTAAAAGGAGATATGGAATAATTATCAAACAACTAATGAGTAGCATAATAATTGAAGAAGTATAACCCAGACTTAACTCTAAATTGACTAATAAACTATAAATGTCTATTTTTTAATAAAATACTTTTTATTACTTTCAACAATTTTTACTTTAAATGTATTTTGATCCAATTCTTCCCCTCTACCATGTCCAATATCTCCTTCCCTACCTACCCACATTAAGTTCTTTGACAAAACACAAGCCAAATCCCAATACAAAAATCCCCCAAATCATGAAAACAACACCCAAAAGAAAAACAAACAGATCCACCAAACTGTAAGCAAATAAAAGTATATACAAAAAAATGTGGAGTCCATTATAAGTTGGTCAACTATTCTTTAATATGAGGCCTAGTCTAGAATGGTAGATATACTCAGAGTCACTCCACTAAAGAAAATTGAATTTCTCACTTTTAACAGCATATATATATATGTATCAGGAAAAGCCAGTTTTCTCTAATGGACTAATTTCCCATGATTTTCCATATCCAGTCATATTAGGGCAGTGGAAGGCCTGTGATCGGACAGGAAAGGGGAGGCAGAGATAGGAGGAGTTGAGGAGAGAGGTCACAGGTCAGAGAACCAGGATAGCTTCTGACATTTTTCTGTGTGTTTTCATAAGATTAGAAATATTTGGATAAAGTCTTATCACTTTTAATTGGCTCTGGAATTACTGCATTGACATCTTATAATTTGTGATTATAATATATATAAATCTAATTGGCTAACTAATTAAGCATTAAGAGTCATGATTCTACTGGGTAAATACGTTGTGAAAAGGCAGATTGTGGAATGTATGAGGTGTTGAGTGGTAGGGAGAGGAATTTGGTGTCCCCTGCCAGAGAGATAGCTAACAGAGGTATCTCCGAGTGTGGTCCTACATTGTCACAGAGTTAGTGGTCAAACTTTTTTAATATTTTCTGCCATATATATATATATATATATATATATTTGTGTGTGTATGCACATACATATATATAATACATATATGTATTTTATATATATGTATAATGGATATATATATATTAATTGTTTCATTTGTTTACATCTGAAATGATATCCCCCTTCCCAGTCAACCTTCCACTATCCCCCCATTCTACCCACCCTCTACCTATTCCCTTTGTCTCTGTGAGAATATTCCCCACCCACCCACTTCCTCCCCAGTGATACAGCATCCCCCTATACTGTGTAATTAAACCTCTACAGGATCAAGGGCCTCCCCTCCCACTGATGTCAGACAAGGCCATTCTCTACTACATATGTATCTGGAGTCATGGTCCCTCCCTGTATGTTTTTGGTTGGTGATCTAGTACCTGGGAACCCTGGGTAGTCTAGCCAGCTGACATTGTTATTTCTATGGTGTTGCAATCCTTGTCTGCTCTGCTCCTCCAGTCCTTCTGCCAACTCCCCTACTGGGGTCCACAAGCTCAGTCCTAAACCTTTGTCTCAATATTCAAGGACTTGCTTAAAAGAAGAAACAGAAAAATTATACCATCCAGAGGTGATGCATGACTCCAAGGAAAAAAACTCTTTCAGCCACAACAGGGTTGATACACATATGAACTCAAAAATTATGACATCCTGCAGAGGTTTTCATAAGACACAGGTTCACATAAGACAAAATTCCAGCATGGAGACAGAACAGTGGACATGGAGTCTCTAATGAATAAACAAATTGGAATTGATTCCTGCTGGGACAGGGAAAGCCATTTTTCTCTAATGGACTGTCACTGCGTGTATCATCATATTTGCAGGAATATACAAAGACTTGGGTGATGATTAATATAGTGGTGATGTTTTCATGTACAAATATATACATAAATTATTGGGTTGTGCATGTGGTTTGAAGAATTGATAATGAAAATTTAGATACTAAGGAAAGAAGTTGGATGGGTAAGAATGAAATATGAGAATGCTATCTGAATAAAATATAGAAATAAATATAAATATAGAAATAAAATATAGAAAATGCTATCCGAAATAAAATGTGACACTTATGCTAGAAGCTGGAAAGAGCCCAGATGTCCTTCAACAGAAGAATGGATACAGAAAATGTGGTACATTTACACAATGGAATACTACTTATCTATTAAAACAATTCATGAAATTCTTAGGCAAATGAATGGAACTAGAAAATATCATACTGAATGAGGTAACCAAATCACAGAAGAACACACATGGTACGCACTCACTGATAAGTGGATATTAGCCCAAAAGCTTGGAATGCCCAAGATACAATACACAGACCATATGAAGCCCAAGAAGAAGGAATACAAAAGTGTGGGTGTCTCAGTCCTTAGGGGAACAAAATAGTCATGAGAGCAAATATGGAGACAAAGTGTGGAACAGAGAGTGAAGGAAAGGCCATCCAGAGAATGTCCTACCTGGGGATCCTTCCCGTATACAGTCACCAAACCCTGACACTACTGTGGATTCCTACAAGTGCTTACTGACAGTAACCTGATACAGCTGTCTCCTGAGATGCTCTGCCAAAGCCTGACAAATACAGAGGTGGATACTCACAGCCAACCATGGGACTGAGCATGAGGTCCCCAATTGAGGAGTTAGAGAAAGGACTGAAGGAGCTGAAAGGGGTTGTAACCCCAGAGGAAGAACAGTATCAACCAACCAGACTTCCCCCCGCAGAGCTCCCAGGGACTAAACCACCAACCAAAGAGTACACATATAGGCACTCATGGCTCCAGCCACATATGTAGCAAAGAATGATCTTGTTGGACACCAATAGGAGGTGAGGCCCTTGGTCCTGTGAAGGCTTATTGCTGGAGGAGGCAGGAGTTGGTGGGTGGATGGGGGAGCACCCCATAGACGCTGGGAGAAGGGAAATGGGATGGGGAGTTTGCAGAGGGGAAACCTAGAAAGAGTATAACATTTAAAATGTAAATAAAGAAAGTATCTAATAAAAAGAAATTGAAAAAGAAAAAGACATTTGCTCCTCTGATTGCTAACACTGTAACAGAATACTAGCTGACACTTTGCTTCCCTCTTGCCCACATTTCCTGTGGATCCTGCAGATCACACCCTTCTTACCTCTCTCCTCTTTTTGTTACTGTTTCACAGCCCCCAAATCCAGCAAGCACACCAAAGTCTCATCCTTAGCTCTGCAATAGAACACCAGCTATAGCCTTTCTTACCCCAGTGTAGACATCTCCTGAGAATCCTCATGCATTCCCTCACAAACTCTTTCCCCCAGTTATTGCTTTTGTCCCAGACACCAATTCTAGCAGACACTCCCTGCTAACCCAAGGGCCATATGTCCAAGGGCAATAAGTATCTGAAGGCAGATCCGCATCTCTCCTATTGCTCCTTAGATTCAAACCCTCAGTCATTCTCAGCTCTGTAGGATGAGACTGAGTGTGGTCTCCCTTTCTTCTCTGACCCCATCCCCACTTCCTTCCTCCAATTTGTCCCAGTATTCTAACCTCCAACACCATAAGACATTACCTGCAAACAAACCAATCAGTTATGAACAAAGAAATGAGTTTCTGCTACAGCTAGAACTACATATTCCAACACAACTGAACCACAAGGAAAAAAAAAACTTAAAAAAGTTTTTTAACTTTTCATAAGGATCATAAAGATCCTTAAACAAAAAATGGATAAGTCTCTTGAAGAAATGCAAGAAAACACAAACAGACACTATAAGAAAATAAATAAAACAGTTTAAGACCTGAAGGGAAATAGAATCAATAAAGAAAAATAAAACTGTGGAACTTCTGGTGTACAAAATTTAGAAAATTTAGCAGGAACTATGGAGGCAACCTTCCCCAACATAATATAAGAGATGGAAAAGAGAATCAAAGGTACTGAGAACGTGATAGAAGAAATGGACATATCAGTCAAAGAAAATGTTAAATCTAACACATTCCCAAAACAAAACAACCAAATAACCTGGGAAGCTATGAAAAGAATAAACCTAAGAATATTGAGAATAGGTAAGGAAAGAAGAAGAAGAAACCCAGGTAAAAGACCAAGACATTTTTTCAACAAATAACAGAAGAAAATTTTCCTAAACTAAAGGATATACAAGAAGAGTACAGAACACCAAGTAGATTGAAGCAGAAAGAAAGTCTCCAATGAAATAGAAACAGAAGGAACATTAATGGGAATTCATTTTAATGAAGTCACAGTTAGCATGATCCTCAAACCATATATGGGAACAACAAAGACATAATAGAGCACATTTCCTTATGAATATATGCAAACTATTCAGTAAAATACTTGCAATATGAATCCACTAACACATCACAAAGGTCCTTCACGGTGATAAGTAGGCTTCATCCCAGAGAACTATAGATGGTTCAATATGTGAAAATAAATATATGTATTATTCAGAAAATCAAGCTGAAAGGAAAATGTACATGTAGTACCTCATTACATGCAGAAAAAGCCTTTGACAGCCACTCCTTTATTATAATGTCCCTAAAAAGACTAAGAATACAAGGGACATACCTCAACATAATAAAGGTAATTTAAATAAAGCCCACAGCCAACATCAAAATAAACTGAGAGAAACTTGAAGATCTTGAACAATAACAGAAAGAAAATGTTGTCCACCCTCTCCATATCTACTTCATGTAGTACTTGAAGTTTCAGCTACAGAAATAAGAAAAATGAAGGAGATCAAGGATCTTAAATAGGAAAGTGTCAGGAGCCATAATGGGACAAGCTAATATACTAGCCGGTGATCATCCTGAAATGACCTGCTTCAGATTATTATATAATCTGTGACAGGTGAGCCCTCATTCAGCAAGGCTGTGGGGGACTAATTTTAGGAAAGATTCCTGCTATTAATATGCTTTTCCTGTTATTATTATACATATATAATGATCAATAAGTAATAGCACACCACTTTGGAGCAGATCTCTGCAGATCCACGAAGATGTACTGTCTTATAGTTGTGCTATATAGACAAATAGATGACTAAAGTTTTAATGATGATCCTATAAGAATTCCTAAAATTATATCTGTGATTATTAAGCTCTTTTATAGTGGAACTTCTATTAGGTCCTTTTCTGATAGTCAAAACTGCAATGAGATCTCTGCCAGTCTCCCAAGTGTCAGCAGTTAATTGCTCTTAGATGGCAACCAGACTTTCCCCTACTCGGAGCACATTCCAAGAGGTTGTAAAACAATTAACTAAAGGTCATAAAAAGGGAACTAATGATGTCTTATAGGTGCTAGGACAGAAGATAAAATATTGACTGGGTTTATCTATACAAAACTTCACTTATAACTTAGCTATGGTGTTAAACTGTCTATGAACCTGTAGAGAAGGCAAATGGTAGATGTTTAACTAGATAATTGCTCCTAATGGATATTCACGTAAACATTCTAGGTTGTAAACTTCTATTTCAATTTATGGTTTGACTTTTGTGTGAACTTGTGATGAACATTGTAACATGTGATCATGTATTCTGAAAGATGTATAAGTAATGAAGACAAAAGAGAATCATTCTCAATCTCAATCTCATTCTCATTCTTATTCTTAATCTCATCTCTTCTCCTCTCTCTCTCTCTCTCTCCCTCCCTCTCTCTTCTCTTCTCTTCTCTTCTCTTCTCTTCTCTTCTCTTCTCTTCTCTTCTCTTCTCTTCTCTTCTCTTCTCTTCTCTTCTCCTCTCCTCTCCTCTCCTCTCCTCTCCTCTTCTCTCTCTCTCTCTCTCTCTCTCTCTCTCTCTCTCTCTCTCTCTCTCTCTCTCTCTCTCTCACTTTTTACCTTTCCCCACTTAGAAGAATTTTTTTCCTTTCTCCACTTAGGATCTTTCTGCTTTTTCCTCTTAGATAGCTTTCATAGGAAACCTTTTACAACTTAGTAATAAACTCATTAACCACTTCTCTAAGTGTCCCAATTATCTCCCTGCAACTTCTGACTAGCAGGCTGAAAGTTAGAGCCCAGCAGTCCTTGTGGAGAAAGTGCAAATGCAATTTACCTAATCTTTAGCAGTTTGAGGAAGAGGTACTAAATGCCAGAAACTGCAGTTTCTGGCCTCAGAGGATTACAGAAGACAGGTCAGCTACAGTAGCATAGTAACTTAGACTTAGATAAGTGAACTTTTTATTATACAGCAACCCTAAATTTTCGGTAAGACAAAGTCTTACCCCCAGAATTTCATAAGACAGAGTCTAACCCCCCACCGACGCTCTTCCCCCCCCTCCCGCCCCCCTCGGCTGCCTCAAGAAGAACCAGAAGAAGAAACACCTCTGCCAGGGCTGGCTCCCAGCAGGAAAGGTAGGAATCAAACTATACTTATTTTCAGATAATATATTATAAATAAGTGGTACTAGAAATTCTACCAGGGGACTCATACAGCCAATAAAAGCTTTAAGCAAAGTGGCTTAAAACAAGAGTAATTAAAAAAATAAATACTGAGAACAGGGTCCCCAATGGAGGAGCTAGAGAAAGGACCCATGGTGCTGAAGAGGTTTGCAGTCCATAAGAGGAACAACAATATGAACCAACCAGTAACCCTAGAGCTCCCAGGGACTAAAGCACCAACCAGAGAGTACACATGGAAGGACCCATGGCTCCAGCTGCTTGTGTAGCAGAGGATGTCGTTGTTAGACATCAATGAGAGGAGAAGCCCTTGGTCCTGTGAAGGCTTGATGCCCCAGTGTTGGATGAATGCCAGGTCAGAGAAGTTGGAGTGAGTGGGATAGTGAACAGGGGCAGGTGGGATGGGATAGGGGGTTTTCAGAGGGAAAACTAGGAAAGGGGGTAACATTTGAAATGTAAATAAAGAAAATATCTAATAAATAAATAAAAATAATAATAGCTGTCTTATATACAAATAACAGACTAAGCGAATCAAAGACACAATACCTTTAACAATGGTCCTGATTATGAAAATCCTCAAATATGCCTCAAACAAGAATAATAGCACAAATGAAAAAGTTTTCAAGAGAAACTGATTGAAGAAGCTTTACCCCTACAGGTTTAAAAAACTCCAGTCATTTGGTCCAATGCTATGAATAGCATTAATGGAGACAATATTTTGATGTAGTCGATGTAAGAGAAAAAGAATTGAGGAATCCCATGTACCAGTTATATAGCTATGCTGTAAATTTAGTGCTGTTATGCTATCAAGGTGTTTGATTTTGTGTTAAGCAGATAGTGGGATAACATAGATAACAACTTGAGCAAGACCCCACAGATGATGAGCATCATCCTGTAAAAGTCCTGCTTGATGGAATAAATTCAACACACTTAGCTGCAAGAGCTGGTTTACCTACTCTTCTAAAGCAGAGGCCTTCAGAGCCAAGATATTAATAAGTGCAGTGGCTGTCTGCACTGAATTTATAAACGTAAAGCCACAAGGGCTGATGCTGCTGTAGCCTTGAGCCCCATTATTACAGCAAAAATAATGGGAGAACAGAAACAGCTACTTTTTCAGTCCAGCCATCAGTGTCATTTACAAGGACCCAGATTAGTGGAGGTTTCCAAAGGAGCATAATGGTATCTCCATGTGCAAGAACCAAACAGGGGGAGAGAGTGCAGTTAATCTCTGAACAATTTAACATATTAAAATAGTGTTGCTTTAGAACCAGGTCAGAACAAAAAAAAATGAAGTCTTACATAGGAATGTCCAGTGTAGGTCATATTAGGGGCTGGTTCTTCATGAGAGATACAGTTGGTAGTCCAGTGACTCTCTGAAAAGGGAGTGTTACAATTTCCTTCAAAGAGGGAGCCATAAAAAGGAGCCACCTTGAATAGGAACTCATTGCCTATGATCCAAACAGGACCAGGAATCCCAGGAGTCCCAGAGCTGTGGATGACCATATACTACAGATTGGAGAAATTGGAGAGGCCAGCAATCCCTCAGCTGTGGAACTCGCTGGGGGAAATATATATCCTATCAGTTTTGTTCCTCTAGAAAAACCTGAATAAAAAACACTGCAGACATCCTGAGACTGAAGAAAACTTGATATCAAACCTTTTCTTTTCCAAATTTCCAAAGGAGAATGTAACTTGGTTGAACTTCCTTTTTTTTTCATGTTTTTATTGGTTATTTTATTATTTTTTTTATATTTTATTTTACATTCAAAATCATTTCCCCTTTCCCAGTTCCTCCCTCTCCGAAAGTCCCATAAGCCCCCTTCCCTCCCTCTTTTCCCCATTCAACCCCCTCTCCCTTCTCTGTCCTGGTATTCCCCTACATCCAGTCTTTCCAGGACCAGGGGCCTCTCCTTCCATCTTCTTGGAAATCTATTGATATGCATATTGTGTCTAGGGTATTCCGAGATTCTGGGTTAATATCCCCTTATCAGTGACTGCATACTATGTGTGTTCTTTTGTGATTGGGTTACCTCACTAAGGTTGATATTTTCAAGTTCTGACCATTTGCCTAGGAATTTCATTAAATTACAAAGTTTTTGCAAGGCAAAAGACACTGTCAAAAAGACAAAGCGGCAACCAACTAACTGGGAAATGATCTTTACCAACCCTACATCCGACAGAGGGCTAATATCCAATATATACAAAGAACTCAAGAAGTTAAACTCCAGAGAGGCAAGTAACCATATTAAAAATGGGGTACAGAGCTAAACAAAGAGTTCTCACCTGAAGAATATCTAATGGCTGAGAAACACCTAAAGAGATGTTCATCATCCTTAGTCATTAGGGAAATGCAAATCAAAACAACCCTGAGATTCCATCTCATACCAGTCAGAATGGCTAAGATCAAAAACACAAGAGACAGCAGTTGTTAGCGAGGATGTGGAGAAAGAGGAACACTCCTCCACTGCTGGTGGGATTGCAAGCTGGTACAACCACTCTGGAAAGCAGTCTGGCGGTTCCTCAGAAAACTGGGCATGACACTCCCAGAGGATCCGGCTATACCACTCCTGGGCATATACCCAGAGGCTTTACCTGCATGCAATAAGAACACATGCTCCACTATGTTCATAGCAGCCTTATTTATAATAGCCAGAAGCTGGAAAGAACCCAGATGTCCCTCAATGGAGGAATGGATTCAGAAGATGTGGTATATTTACACAATGGAATACTACTCTGCAACTAAAAACAATGAATTCACGGTTATTTTATTTATTTACATTTCAAATGTTAATTCCTTTCCAAGTTTCCCCTCCACAAATGCCTTATCCTCTTCCCCCACCCCCTGCCTCAATGAGGGTGCTCCCCTACCTGCCCACCCACTCCTGCCTCACCACCCTAGCATTCCCCTACTCTGGGGCATTGAGCTCCCACAGGACCAAGGGCCTCATCTCCCACTGAGGCCAGATAAGGCAATCCTCTGCTACATATCCAGCTGGAGTCATGGGTCCCCCCCTTGTATACTCTGTGGTTGGTGATTTAGTCCCTGGAAGCTTCATTTCTTTCTGGTGAATTCTTGCAGCAAACATTAAAAAAAAAGTTTTAGTTTATGACCAAAAGTAGCTGAAACAATACCTGGAACGGTGATGGTTTAAGTCACAAAATAAAACAGATTTTCTAAGAAATGCAGACCGAAACACACACACACACACACACACACACACACACACAATCACAAACACATTATAGCCTTTGACTTCATATTTTGATAACTAATAATTGTATGATATGCAATCATAAAGATAGAAATCCAGCAGTGTAATCAGTATGAATTTAAAGATGCAAGGAGAAGGAAAATGATGTTTGCTGGAAAAAAAGTTGGTTTTCAATTTTCAATGCACAGTATCTCTTACCTTTTCTTTTTTCACTTTATGGACTTAAGTTAAATGATATCTGTCTACCGTGGTAATTTATTTTTAAATTACATGTGTGCCTTTGTCATCGTATACACACATGTGGTTTCAGGTGCTCAGGAAGGCAAGAAAAGGATTTCAGATCCTTTGGAAGGAAATCACAGGTACTTGTGAACTGCTTGATGCGACTGCTGGCATAAACATTCTTGCTCTCATTATTGAGCACAAGTACTCTTAAACACCAAACTACCTCTCCAACTCCATAATTCTATTTTATTCAGTGTACTGATACAAATGTTAAGCCTTTCCAGAAATATATGGACATCTAGATGTGTTTTACTAGAAATCTAAGCATCTGTTAGTCCAATGAAGTTGACATATAAATTATCCTTCTCACTAAACTGGTAGCAAATTTTAAATATCAGTTCAAACCTTTTCTTGAATATTTAGAACTAATTCACTTCGTTAAATATTTGTAGTTATTTAAAATATTGATAGACATTTTTCTAGTGATATTAACATTTTCAAATTCAAATTTTACACAATTATTTTTCTATGACTATAATCTTCAGTTAATAATACCAAGCCTACCAGCCAATTAACAAGTCTAGAGCCAATCAGAAAATTAAACACCTGCCTATGACTTTATAATTTTGTTCCAAATAAATATTGCTATTTTGATGTCTTTTTTGACACTCACAAGTGTTTTTACATGATTAATTTGAAATGTAAAGATATACTTCTAATTTGAATCTTTGGGGTTGGAAGACACATATTTAACCTAAAATTTTGTGGTGGGAAGATTCACCTCTAATCTGGGCCACCCCTTCTGATTCAAAGCTATAAAAAAGGACATTAAAGAAGGAAGCTTCCTTCTCTTTCTGTTTGCTTTTGTCCTTGCTAGAAAGTCCATATTTTCACTGGTATTAGAGCCCATTTCTTCAGGTCAGAATTCTTACATATACCAAAAATGAGCTGAAGTCCCAGCCTCAGAGAATTAACAACTATTGCATTTTTGTTTATAGGCAGCTTTTACTGTATTAGCTGGATAAGAGCCTATAAGTCATTCTAATAAATCCCATACATACATACAGATAGATAGACAGATAGATAGATAAATAGATAGATAGATAGATAGATAGATAGATAGATAGATAGATAGATAGATAGATAGATGGATGGATGGATGGATGGATGGATGGATGGATGGATGGATGGATGGATGGATGGATAGATAGACAGATAGATAGGGAGATAGAGATAGAGATTCATTGTATAAATTCCGTTATCCTCGAGAACCCTGAATAATACACTACTCAGCCCCATTAGTTTCTGTCAGTAGTTTTCTGCATTGCCAAGCTTATATAGGATTATTATTTATATTCTCTATCCTGTTTCAAGTTGATTTCTTATGTTTGTCAAGGAAACCTTTGCCAAAGACTTTCTTCTCTCAGGCAATTAAAACACATAATGGTCTACACATTTACAAAGCAATATCTTCAAATATCAGAAGTTTCTAACAAATCTCAGGGATCCCTACCCTGCCTAGTAAAATATTCAACAAAGAATATATTGCTGAGAGTCGTTAATAGAGACCATTAGGCTTTTTACTCACTCTGTATCAGTTTTGTGTTACATAAACTTGTTTTACCTCTTGAAATGTGCATCACCACATACCAACATTTTTGTTGTTGTTGTTGTTGGACACTATTCCTTAAGAACAAAGAGAATGCATGAATTTACATTTTATTCCAAAATTTACGTTGTGAAAAAAATCAACTATATTTATTAAATCCTCTTTGTGAATAAATCACTAAAATAACTGCTATTACAACAATGCAGAGACATTTTTTGTAATTGGGGATGATGTCTTTAGGTCAATTTGCAGAAACATAATTTTCTTAGTAGTCATTTTGTTGAATAGTCCATTCATTAGTTTCCAATATTTCAATGAAAAATAATGCACTTGTGTGTTCAGTGTTACCAAAACAGTTTCATGACCTTGTGGTTAAACTAAATATGAGTAGTATTTGCTATAAAATGAGATAAATCATAATTTACAACTTCTGAAAATGCCTGCCAAGTTTTGTTTTTACATATTGACTAGATCCATTAGCTTTTTAAAAATGCTTTACCAAATCTAAAATTAATAGTATAATTTAGTTTTCAAAAAATATTTAGTGAATTTGGTGAATATATAACAATCATGTTTTAATTATATAAGGGAAAATCAATATATAATGATACTGAACAAATTCTAAATGTCATTTTGCAGTGGGCAAACATAGAGAATAGTTTAGGGGCTTTGGACTCCACTATCTGATCCATGCACAAACTTAATAATATGAGATATTTACTGCCACATGCTATGAATATGTATATTCCTCCAACCAAAGATGCACCTAGAAACATGCAAGAAACCTAGGACTTCCATCTAAACCAAATCTTAGGCATACTTTCTCTGAACAATGGAGGACATTCTTTTCTCTGCCAATTAACTACAATCAAATCTAAATAAATTCTTTTCAATCATACCAACACTGTACCCAGATACAAAACTTGGGGAAGTGATAACAACTGACCCATGTTAAGGTTTAATGGATACAAAATCAGGTAAACTCTGCCCTTTAAATGGACATTTCTTCTGTGTTTTTGGACAAGCAAATATTTAAAATCTGATAGATCAAGGCAATGACTATAAAGAGGAAAGAACTGTTGATTTAATCCAAGCCTTTCCAACAAAAAGAGAATCACTTCCACTATACCTTACCGACCATAGCACTACCCTAAATAGCACAAAGCAAGCAGTCAAACAATCGATAAGGTTACCTTCACATGGACTGTCTCTCTTTACAATGTGTTTAACAGGTTCTATTGCTTTGGTTTGTGTAGTTGCCATAGCATTTCCTAATCTGCGTGTGCTTTTATTTTACTCTTGAATAAGATACCATGAAGCTGGAAACACTGAACACTAGAACCTGACCATTGCTAACAATTGTTCCCAAAAGTTATTTTTCAATTAAACATTTTGTTTCTCCCTAAGAGTAGTCCTCAATTAACCTATAGTAGATCCCCTTTTACTCCCATAAAAGTAGAAGGAATAAAATATATGTTCTCCAACATCATCAGACTTTGTGTGGCCTGAACCTTCCCTTAAACATACCCACCATTAAAATAATAATATGTGAATTTTTGAAAATAGTTCATGAATCACTACACCATGTATATGGTGTGATGGAGAAATATGTAATAACACAAATATATAATTATATAATTAATTTATTTCTTTACCATTATCAGAAAGAATATCATCTATTAGCTCTGATTTTAAAGAATATTACTTTGTACAATTCTTTCCATTTTTTTTCAAGCTCATTCCTCAAGTTCTATCAGATACATGAGCTTTAATATGGTGTTGTTTTGATTACTTTGTAGTTTCTTTCTAAAGTCTACAAAGTTTTAATATCACAACTCTGACATTTTTCAGAATGCAATACAACCCATAACTATGTAGTGAACTAAGAGGGAAAATTGTTAGAAGATAGATTAGACCTACAGTGATACTGTTTCTTTTCTCCTGTTACTGAGGTGTAGGATTAAGCCATTTAGATTACTGCTGAGAGTCACAATAATTATTTACATCATTACAACATAGTGCTCAAAAATGAAAATATTTTGAAACAGTAAAGTTTCATGTAGCTTCCTCATAGTTCAAGTGTAGAAGTACTACTTTTTCTAGAAAATCTACTCTTACTGTGTGGGGTGTAGTTTGGAGTAGACATAAAAATGCTTATTTGACTGATGAGTATAAAGAAGAGTTAAATGAAGAGTGACATCTTCTTTCTTACCCAGTCAGGTAAACTGAATTGAGTACTCAGTTCATTACATGTCACGTATTCAAACTATCTGTGCTGTAATCTTATAATATTCTTTCTTTCTGATTCTGGTCATAGGCAAACAACTTGATGGATCAATACATCACAGGAAAGACAGCATGTCAATTCCAATTCGAAGACTTCAGAGACTTGAATGGATGTGAACACTGTCTTGAGCTTAAGTGACTACCATGTGATCCTGAAGGTACTGCATTTTAAAAGATAACATATATTTTATTCAAAACACCTAAATTGAGGATAGAAAACATCCAAAAGGTGACTATCTCTCACCACCTATCTTAACTCCATATTCCTTTTTTTTTTTAAATAAGAAAACAGATATGTTTGTTTTATAAGGAATAAATAGGGCACATTTAGAAATACATATGTATAGTAATATATATATGTGTGCAATAACAATAAAAAGGAAGTGGATTTGAAAAGGAGTGGGAGGAGCAAATGGGATGGATTGGAGGAAATAAAGGGAATGGAAAATGACATTATTAAATTGCATACTCAAAACAAACAAACAAAAATAACACACAAATATATTGCGATGTTGCCCTAGAATCTCTATCATATTTGAAATGATGGAAAGCAATTTGCAATATATGTTCATATTCTTAGATAGCTAAAATTGGTTATATTTTTATTGGGTGAAAGGGACACAGTTCAAACCTCCACAAGGTATCAAAATTCATTAAATTATAATTATACAACATAAATTCATAGCAAAACCTCTGTACTATATTTTTTTAATAACTTCAATTAACCTTTGGCAAACACATACTCCCTTGGATTCATGTTTAAAAGTGACCAAGGAAAATGTACAAGAACCAAAAAAATGTACTAGTTAGAATCACAATCTATAATTCTAAAATGACAACTATGATACATATTGTTTTATATGTAATCATTAAATGTATTTCCTTATATTTTATGAATATGTTTTGATTTAATATAGCTCCACTAACTATTATAATAATAATTTGGGTAGAATATACTTTGTACACATACTCAAAAGTAGCTTGTATTTAATATTTTAGTAATATACAATGTTCCTTGTGTCCACACTCCTTCCTACCTCATCTACCTACCATAATTTTTCAGAACCCATTTACTATTTTCTTTTAATTTTTTGTCAAATTACTACTTGGTGGTTTAATATAGAACTAAGTTTCTTAAAACTAAGTGACTTTTTAAAAAAAAATTAAATACAAAAATAAATAAATAAATAAGGACTGGAGAGATGGCTCTGTGGTTAGGAGCACTGACTGCTTTTCCAGAAGGCCTGGATTCAATTCCCAACAACCACAGGGTGACTTACAACCATCTGTAATGGGATTTGATGCCCTCTTCTGGTGTGTCTGAAGACAGCAACAGTGTAAAAAAAATAAAAAGCAAAACCAAATAAATATTAACCACCACCCCCAATGGAAAAAATAAATAAAAATAAGTGACATTTATTTTTGTGTCTTTTGAGTTTGTATATATACATATCATGTATTCAGTACTGCTCTGCAAATAGTTCTCTGTAAATATTCAATGGAAATATCCATCCTTTTTCTGTTCTGGATTGTGGCAGTTACTAGCTTTCTTTGACTTATAACATCATCATTTGAATTCTTGCCCCTGTAGTCATTCAATTTCCTTCTTCCCCCCAAAGTCAACTGGACCTAATTTTGGTTCACAATTTCCTTGAGGATACACTTTTGTAATTTGATTGTTCCTGCCATTCCAGTGCCTTACCTTAATTACATCTTTTGTAATGTAAAATGTTGACATGTTATAAAGAGCTACTTTTTAAAAAAAAATGTTTCTAATTGATATATGATTATGTCAGTCTGATCCATTCCTTCCTCGAGGCTTTCTCAGGTTCTCTCTCCTCAAACCATCACCCACTCTTAAGCTGATTAGTCTCATTTTCTTTGATTAGTATCTATGTGAAAAAGTGCAAGGTTTGAGATATGCATATAGGAATTGTTGGTCAGTAAGACCTCAGAAACTTCAAAAACACAATTCAAGTTTGCCTGTTTGCTTTGTCATCTATCAGAACTAGATGAAAAGACTCGATTACTGAAGAAACCACAGCCTATCTCTGTAAGATATAGGAAAACCAAGTTGAAATTGAGATACAAGCATCCCTGCTGGCTAGATATCAAGTTCCTGAAAGTGTTTCAGAGGTGGTGAAAGACAGAAGGCATTGACAGTCTCATGCAGAAGTGAATCCTATAAACCACCATATAACCCTTCCAGGAAAGTTGTACCCACATGTATTAGAGTGCTGTGTCAAACATATCACTCTCTGTTTGGATGTGAGTTCTGCCTTATGGTATTTAACTCATTCTTGGTGTGTGCAAACCTAATCAGTAACAATCCCACAGGTAGTCATAAACATTATGAGAAAAATTACTGCTATTGTCTTGCAAACTAATATAAGTTCAACCTATTTATGAATTATCTATGGTTATACCCTAAACAAGACTCACCCACTTCTACTCAGAGAAAAGTCTCTTTTTTTCTTTCTTTCTTTCTTTCTTTCTTTCTTTCTTTCTTTCTTTCTTTCTTTCTTTCTTTCTTTCTTTCTTTCTTTTTTTTGACAGTAAGCAATGTATAAATACAGAGACTGATTTCTTCACAGGATTATAAGAATAAGTGATTATTAACGACTTATTTTTACATAATTTATATTCCCTTCTCTAAAACTCTGAATCCATTGTGCAACTGTCCAAAGAACTAATGAAAGTGTAAGAAGGTAGGGGGAAGGGCAGTGAAATCCCATCTGCTAGACACAAGGCATCTAATATAAGCATGAACTCAGCAGCTAAGATTACTTTCACTGGGCAGAGCCAAGAGGTTCTTTTTGACAGTCAATCATGGATAAGGGAGAGGCTCCTGGCATTTCAGTCTGCTTAACCAGAAATACTTCTTTTTCAGAACAATAAACAGTGGATTCCTAACAACTGATGTTGAATATATTTTTTTTTTAAGAATGTGCCTCTGTGTTCCTTCTGGAAACAATGAGAACGTTTATTGCGCATCAAAGGGTAGTCTCACAATTTCCCATGCCAGGAATCCTTCAAAACCCAGGTATTCCTTGGTATCTCCAGAGGGACTCAGGAGTTTTATGTGATTGCTGACTTTGGTTGGCATCTTGACTAGATGTGGGATCAGCTAAGTGGTAACAGCCAGGATAAAAGGAGGTTTACTAGGAGCACGGTGTTTCAGGCTCCTTGTCCTCACACATTATTGAGAAGTTGTCACCCTGTCCTGAGTCATGGGTATTGTTGTTTCTAGTACTTTCAGTGCAACTGCTTCCGTTGATGGCATCATTCACAGTCATAAGCTTCTTTGGCTTTTGGACATGGACTGAATACCAGTGGCGCTCCCGAAAATCTTCAGGCTTTCAGCACCACACTTGGGACTGTTAGGGTATCCAGCCTCAAGGACAGGGTGTATATGGTTCTTAACTTCTCTGGTGAGAAGACAGCCAGTATTGGACTAACCCAACTGCATTTGATAAATAATACATTATTCTAATATTGCCAAGGGCCAGCCTCATCATAGAGGCATAGAATAAAGTTTCTGAGGGAAGGGTTGTCTTTTTGCAGCTGCAAAAAGAATGACTTAAAGTCAAATTGTGGATCCAAGCTGGTGACCTGTGTTCTCTCTGCCCACACCCTGCTTTTGTGTGTGTGTGTGTGTGTGTGTGTGTGTGTGTGTGTGTGTGTGTGGTGTGATCAGTTCTTCAAGCAGTTCTCTTATTCTAAAACAAGTTTTCTGGATAGCTCATCTCCTACAGAACATAGGTCCAGTCTTTTATATTTTTTTATATCAATCCAGTCATTTGCCCCAGATTTCCTTTTGATTATCTTATGAATCAGCATCCTGTGACCCCAGCCTTTTGATTGTTAAGAAAGAGCAAGCATACGTTTTTACGTAACCTTGCAAAGGAATTCAGAGATCTGTCTGCCTTTGTTAAACACAGACTGTAAGCTACTTGGGTGGGACCCTGCTGTGAAATTACCATTTCTACCACACCTGGGCCTAAGCTTCCTCTGTTTTCGGTTGACATTGAACTCAGGAAATCTGCCTGCCTTTTTATCTGTTTGCCTTTGTATCTTTCTGACAAGCTGGCTCATAGTGTAGCTACTATTGTTCCTTTAGATTCACGCAGCCCCTCCTAATTCATATTGCATCCTTATCTTTTTGCATATTTGAAAAATTATATATTTCGAACTCATGTATTTAAAACTCTTTCCCATAGCCTTAAGGGCTGTCTTGAAGGTCCCAGTGTTTATCATTTTGCTGAGACATTAGCCCCATTTTTTTCCTCCGGGACTCATGCTGTCTCAGATTATCATGGAGTCATAAATGTTTACAGGGAGGACACTCTTCAGAGGAATGTGAAAATATGTACAATATTATATAAACAGCCCACAGCAACCATTGACACTAGTGGAGGCTCACAGTAGAGCCCTGTCCCAGAGGCAGAACCATGTGACTCTGTCCCCACCACCAGCTTACCAGGGCCACACTGGGCTTGGCATCATCATCATCATCATCATCATCATCATCATCATCATCATTTATTATTACAAATTATTATTAGTAAATGTATAATATATAGTATGATATCTAATATAATTATAATAAATTCAGTCATAATACACATTCAGTACATCCTGTTCCTTCCAATAACCCTAATACAATGAGTGTGCAAAATATTAATAGCGAAGTGAATGTAAGTTGATATTTTAGGCTTCGCATTCATTTTCCAAAGGCATTTCGGCTAGGGACAGTACTAATTCAAGGCACACTAGATATTTCCTTCTGACTCTTGTGTCATTGTCACCATTTTCAAATAAATCAATATCTCTTTTCTCCCCGTCAAGACGGTTACCTGTTACTTCATTCTGGTTTAAAATGTTGACGGTGTCAAGTAAAATGTCATCCAAAATATTGATGTTTGTGAAGATTTCTTTATTCAACACATCAAAAAAAAAAAATCCTCAGCAGAACATTAGGTATTGTATCTGAGTCAGGAAACCAAGTAGGGCTGAATCAGACAATAAAAGCGAGTGACATTTGATTTCACATATACTAACATTTAAGTGTAGACTTTAATGTCCATAGAAACACAGGAATATATACTTGTGAGGTGATTCTACAGAACCAGAAGGGCACTAAAAACTAACTGCTGTGACATTACAGATTCTTTATTATCAAATGATCAAGTACACATAATTTCTTTATCACGACAGGTTCATGCAAGAGTTCAAATTAATTTAAGGAAATTCTCTTCCTAACAAAATTGGATTACCTGTTTCTATTATTCCCTGAACTATCTTTCTAATTAAATGAACATGCTCTTTCTCCAGACTACTGTATCTTGTCTTTCTCGTTTGACTGTTTTGAATCTTGCCAAATAGGAATGATGTAATGAGGCAGATACATCTCATTGTGTCACATACCTGCCTTAAATGCTTCAGGAACACCCGAATCTGTATCAAGGTCTGACTCTCATGAACTCTTTGTGAGGTCTGCTCATAGCTCTCCCTTCCGCTAACATTTCTGAAGTTTCATCAATTTCTTTGCAATATATTCTTGCAAGAATATTGACTATTTTCATGATATATCCAAGGCTTTCATTCCATATATAATGAATGATATGGCGAGCCTTAATTGACTCCTATAAGTGTTTACATTTTTAGTTAGAAATATAATATTTGGAGTGATTTACAAAAGAATTATGAGGAAAATAGTATAGAGCTGGGAGTATACCTAGTGAATTATTGAAAAGATTGAAAAAATGTATCAATGTGAAGTATGCAGAAATGATATGAGTAAAGTCTGGCTTCTTCTATGAGGAGAGAAATATGAGTATGAATATGAATTGGCTTTGCCTTTGAGGAAATGGGGACAAGGAAGGTTACTCAGTGGTAGATCACTTTCCTAGCATTAAACATGCACTGGGTTTCACCCAACCACATAATTAACCAACCACACATTAAAAAAGACAAAGGGTTAAATGAAACTGGAAAAACCATACAATGTAGAAGTTTAGATTGATTTGATTTTTGCATACATGTCTCCATTCATTTGAGGATATATGAAAAAGCTTGGAACTATGAAGATACAAATTTGTAGTTCATGCTGATTGTGGTGACACATGCCTTTAGTCCCAGCATTTAGAAGGCATAAGGACAGCTTGGTCTACAAGAGCAAGCTCAGAAACATTCAGGACTTCACAGAGAAACACTGTCCTGAAAAACCAAAACTAACGACCAACAACCTAAATTTTGTAGTTCTTAGAAGTCTATTTCCTTCCTTTGTGTCTGTGCATGCACATGTGTATGTGCATGTGTGTTTCTGCCATATATTAGCTTATAATTTATATTAGTTTAAAATAATAACACTAGGTTGCTAAACTTCAAAATGCAACAAATAGAAAAAGAAGAAAGAGAAGGGATTGGAGAGTAAGCAAGAGGAAAAGAAACATGGAAATAGAATGAGTCAGGACAGGGATCAAGGAAGAAAAGAAACCTGACCAATTCATCCACTAGACTCTAGGGGTCTCCACATCAGGAAGACAACCTTCACAGGCAAGTCCAGTTTTAAGAAGCTGTATAAATATATTTGGTACATCTTAACTTATATATTTTGTGCAATATAAGGAACCACAATCCTGTAACAAAAAAATAGATATAATAAAATTAGAAGAAATATTAGGTATGGGAAAATAAGAATATGCAAATCTAGTCCAGACTGTGAAATAATGGGGACTAAATGGATGAACTCTTTCCCAATAAACCTTCATCATACACACTGCCTACTCTTGTTTCTCCCTACTCTTAAGGTTTTTTACATATTATGTTTTTTCATTTTCTTTTCTTCACAGTTGTCCATTGCTTGGCTTCATCCTTTCTCACTTTTAAACAGTCCAGAGAATATTAGGATGAAAATAAAAGTTCCAAATCTGTCTGAGGTGATGCTGTCCTGAATATGCAATGATGCTTCAGAGTGTTGGATAAAGTGTTAAGCTAAAATAACATTGTTTTTTTTAGGAGTCGAGGCTGTAGCTAAAATGTTTTTATTCTGTATTTGATATTGTTTGATGATTTATTTACTTAAATTTTCCTCTAGGTTAGACCGTTATGCATTTTATTTAAAAGTGATAAACATCTTACAGTGGCAAGTACCAACCCTTTACAATGTTTCCTCATTATAATGGTAGATGAGGAGTACACAAAATATATAAAGACATATTTGGAAGATTGTCAAGTAGTGAAACTTTTAATATTTCTGAGTGGCGGGAGATGTATCTGTTTCATAACCACATATTTACATATACACACGTATTTAAAAATAAAACTAATCTTTAAAAACTCATGATAATCATGTAAAATATATAATCAATACTCTATAAACATTATACTCTTTAATAATGTTTCAGATTTATTCTATTAAATATTGAAAATATAAAAGGGAGGAAGAATCATAGACCTGGAAAGAAAACTCAGATGCTAAGTGTACTTCCTGATGCTGCTAAATTTGGTTTTTAGCACCTAAATTATAAAAGTCACAGCTGCTTGTAATTCTACTTCCGTGATACCCAATGCTGTCTCCTGGACTAGGCAGGCACTGGACTCATACACAGATTCCTCACTCGAACACATATATAAGTAAAAATAAAATAATCTTAAAATAAATAAGATAATCCCTTTTGGTTATAGTAATAATAATAATAATAATAATAATAATAATAATAATAATGATAAAAGTATGATTCCCTAGTATGCTTTTGCTAGTATGTACTATTTCATTAAGAAACTATGAAGAAATTATTCTTTTTTTTATTTACATTCCAAATGATTTCCCCTTTTCCGTTTCCTCCCTCCCCAAAAGTCCCATAAGCCCCCTTCCCTCCCTCTGTTCCCCATTCAACCCCCTCTTGCTTCTCTGTCCTGGCATTCCCCTACATCTAGTCTTTGCAGGACCAAGGGTCTCTTCTTCCATCTTCTTGGAAATCTATTGATATGTGAATTGTGTCTAGGGTATTCCAAGAAACTATTCAAAGTGTGAATTGTATCTTACAGATATAGGTTGAAGTGTTCATACTCAGCATACTTAAAAATTTATAATTTATCATGTTATTTATTCTAATATTTATGTAATTTCTTGTCTTGTTTTCTGCCAGATTGTAGAAATCACATTTATAGCAATGCAGCAGGAATTTAAAGCTAGAATACTTCATGTTAAATTGTCCAAATACTTAAAAATATATAAATAACTCTAAAGCTGTTGTATACAATGAAACACAATTACCTATCAGCTGCTATATTCTCAGCTATTGATGGATACATTTTATTGCACGAGCTAATGAATAGGACAACAAAACAATATCTTTGGATTTATATCTAAAAGTTTCACAAGAACAAATATTGTCTACCAAAATTTTGGTACATTCGATGAAATAAAAAATGTAAATGAGAATAAGGCTAAGCATTCTATTATAGCCTTATGTTATCAATAAGAAATTAATTTACCTAAACACAAGTACAATGCATATGTATATAGAAAGAATTGTAAATAAATAAATGCACAAAATCCTTTAACTGGACCTTCTAAATTTTATTTGGTACTTAAGATTACTATGATAATTTTATGTTCTTTTTTGACTTCCAAGAACTTTTACTTTAAAATCAGAACACTGATAATTTGAATTTTGATGATTGCTTATAGAATAGCAATAACTTCAAGTGCTTAGAGGAAGAAAAATGAAAAACTAAAGTGAGAAATTGCACATGACTTTTACTGCATTTGAATTCTAAGAAGAACCCATAAAATCGATTCAAAAATTTCACCAAACTAGAATCAGTTAAATTAACCAGGCTCTTTTCATGCCAAAAGAAGAATCAAAGACCAAGTACTCTCACAACGATTGAATCCTTCCCATATAGGGTTTTATCAAAGCATGTTCCCTTCCCTCCATGAAAATAACCTCATTCTAAGGATAAAAGTTTTAGAAGAAATCCCAGACTTGATTATGTGCAAAACTACAAAGCACTTATGGGCCTATTCAACCATCAAATCTGCAGAATTTTCAGGAAGTCCATTGCTGAAATGTGTCTTTATTTCCCCATGTGCTTATTGCCAATGTTATTTTAGCTGTAAGAGTATCTTAAAGACATAAAAGCAGTTGGCTAGCTGCTCTAAAGATGATGGCAGTAGCCTGCAGCTTACATAAACACTATAGGGTCCACGGACATAGCTGCTATAAAGCTGAACATTGAAAACATGGCTTATATAAAACTTAATACACTCAGCCCGGAAGATACTTTTAAACATTTGCTAAAATTACTTCCCAAGCAGGCATGTTCACTATAAAATGATCGTAATGGAGAAATGAAGCAGAGGTGCAGAATAAAAAACAAGATTTTCTCCCAAACAGCTCCACTTAAGCATCTCAATAACCAAAAGGGTTATCTTGATCCAATTTACAGAAGTTCCTTACATGAAAATGTCATTTATACCTTAACATTGGTAATTATCTTATTTGATGTTTTTTTTTTCTTCCAAAAGCGCTCATGATTTTCCCTATGCTTAACAAACCGGACCTATTTGTCTTCCAGATGTGAAATCTTGCTTTTTTGTGATCTCCTAAGTAAAACTAGTTCATAGGCTGCATTTAAAAACATGTGAAGTTAGCATTCAGTTTTATTTAAAAAAAAACACAATGTTTAGTGTTGAGGGGACATTAATGTATAGAAGGGATAGCACACACTTAGAATAAATACTTTCACATCTAATTATGAGAAATGCACTGTTATACAAAATTGGATTAAGATATAATATGAAAGCCAGTCTTGGTGGCAAAGGAAAGAATTCTGTCACGAAAGTGAGCAATGAGCACAACGACCTGAGTTTTGATCTCCTGAGCCCACACTGGAAAACAGAGTATGGCATCTGGCATCTGGCATCTCAAGTTTGTAACCCCAACCCTTCTTATGCTGGGTGAACAGACGAGACAGATACCTGGAGCTCACTAGACAAACATATCCAGCATAATTTGTGCCCTACAGATTCAGTAAGAGAACCTGTTTAAAATAAATAAATAAATAAATAAATAAATAAATAAATAGGAAAAGAAAGTGTAGAGCAATCAAAGAAGAGACCAGAATAGATTTCTGTTTTCCACATTCATATATATATATATATATGAATCTATATGAATATGAATATGTATGAATACAAATACATATATACACATATATATGTACATCTGTGTGTGTGTGTGTATGTGTGTGTGTGTGTGTGTGTGTGTATGTGTGTGTGCATGGTGTGTATGTACCATACTGGTGAATACATATATTCACATACATACACATGCCAGACTTGCTTAGAACTAGAGTATAATGAGTAATCACATGTTAGGTTACTGATATTTTTATGAAAGAAGTAGTTTCTTTAAAACATAATAATGCAACAACTCCTCCGTTTTTTTTCAATGATCAATTGAACTATTTAAATGTTTAACCACACACCATATTCAGTAAAACACCTTAGATACATGTCACATGTATGATGGTTTCAGCGAGTCATCCTCATAACACCATTCTCTTGTTTTTAGTTTCAGAATAAAGTCTCTCTATAACATGTCATTTATAAAGACTAATTTTTTTCTTGAATCTAATATTTGAGGAAACAATGAAAAACATTACCTTAACCAGTCAACTGATTAAATTATCATGGACATCTGTATAGTATTAATTATTAAATACAAACTTGGAGATTTCATACAATGTACTTTGTTCATATTTATGCTCTCCCACAACACCTAGATCCCTTCTCTTCTCTAAGCATCCAACGAATCATCTTTGGTTAGTTTATTGTAAATTCATTTTTCTGAGTTGTATTGTCTATACACTCTTGTCTGTATGACATTCTATTGCAGTGTGATCAACCCACCAGGGTTCATACACTTAAAAATACAATCAGACTCTCTGTTTTCTAGTAGCTATTAATTGACAATAGTTCCTTAGCTGGAAGTGAATATTTATCTTGACTTAATCTTTCTGGGATGAAATTTTGTCTAGCATGACATGAACTTTCTTTGCTATGTTGCCTTTGCTGCTATGAATTCATATATGCAACTGCCCTACTATACCCAGAAAATACTGTTTCCTTGATGTCATTAACTGTGTTTGACTCTTCATTCTGCCTTCTTTCTCTATGATTTCTGGTCCTTGAAAGGTAGGTATATAATATAGATATCTCATTTATGGCTGAGCATTTTATAGTCTCTTGTTTCTCTGCATCTTGCTACTGTGGATCTCTGTGTTACCTGCCATTTACCAAAAAGAGAAGTTTCTCTGGTGAAAGTCGAGAGGCATCAATTTATGGGTTTCAAGCTAAGTCATTAGAAGCTACTACTCTACACACTTAGAAAAATGATAAAAATATAATTTGATGCAAGACTTGTGACCTGTCTACCTACAGGTGCATGCTTTAGTAGCCATGCTAAGCATAGCTTTCAACTTAGAATAGATCTTATATCCAATCAGAAAAAGGTCCTGTGATATTCATTACACTATTGTATCAGGGGAAATGTCCTGCCTACCTTTATTTTAATTCACAAAGATCATAGCTGGGAATGATTGATGATTATTTGTCTTCTCCAATGGCATACAGAGCAACTGCCAGCAATATAATATCTAGACTTTAGGGCAACTTCTGTGAGGTAACTGAGAGCATTAGCAATAGTTTGCAATAATTAGGGATTAATGTACCTTACTGGAACACAACTCCAAAAAACCTAACCAATTCTTCATACTGAGTTTATATTTGTTGAGTTTTATCACACTAAGTAATGTATATTAGCTACTAGATAGTCATTAAAACTATATTTAGACATCTCATTCTACCAAACTATATAGCTAAGATCACAAAAGCCCTCTGGCAAGGTACCATCCAAAAAATGAGAATCACAATTCATATGATTAAGATGGAGAAAGGACAAATGAAATGTCTGAACACTTGAAATATCTACAGAAAGAAATGTTACCCAATAGAGGTCTGTAAATCTATCGACCCACAAACCCACACTCAGAAACCTACATACCCATAAAACCACACAGAACCACTGACCCATATGCCCTAAGATCCACAGACGTACAAACCCACAGACCCACAAACCCACAAAAATGAGGTCTAGCAAACACATAGACCCACAGAGGTAAGAAAACTTACAAGATGTTAACAACTTATAAATTTGTAAATACTGTTAAACTAGCTGAATTTCAAACAAATTATATATGGATAATGACAGCTCAGAATTCCAAGAAGTCTCTGATATAAGGGAGGTCTGCCAATGCTCTACAAGCCATTGGTACAGCCATTTACCAAACACTTTCAAGTAGGATCAGGCACAGAACAAGAAGCCTGTGAGAAAAGTTACTCTGTGATGCCAACATGTAGTGATATCAAGCATTCACAGAAGCACCATCGAAATCTCTGGCCACTGGACCTTGGATAAAGTCAAGGATATGGGTTCCAAATCTGGCTCTGCTCAGAACCAAGGTACTGTCCATCTGTTTCTGAAGGGTCATGATACTTGGCCACAAATAGGACTTCACAGTGTACCTCAGACATAGCGGGAAAGACACTGTACTGGCTTTAAGCAACAATTTGAGCTCTACAATAAGGACAAGAGTTGATGAGGAAACAATGTTCTTGAGGTTTAGGCAAATAATTTGCTTAAGACTAAAAGCTAGATCAGGGGAATCCAGCAAAATGTAGCCAGTATATATGTCTTACATCAGGAAAAGTGTTCTATGGAAATAAATAACAAAAACTCAGAAAAAAATACACACCTGAAGTATGTAAAAGTGAATGAATAATTGCAAAAATGAGCTCACAAAATTCTATAGGCTAGGAGAAATGTCACATGTAATAGCAATTCTGCTTTAAAGAAAAGAAATTAGTTTCTTCTCAGTCAACAAAAATTGGTGAGGAATATAAGTTCATGTTACCTTAATGGCATGCTCCTGTGTGGAAGGGTTTATATGAGTCTTTGTAGTCACAAAGAGAATAAAGTCTGAAGTTAGTGCCTTTACAGGTTAGGTTGGTTACATGTAAGGTTGCTGG
The DNA here is from genome assembly GCA_036184795.1 of Tokudaia tokunoshimensis. Taxonomy (NCBI): domain Eukaryota; kingdom Metazoa; phylum Chordata; class Mammalia; order Rodentia; family Muridae; genus Tokudaia; species Tokudaia tokunoshimensis. Next base: position 67,371,304 of record BTHU01000015.1, read on the forward strand.
GCTGCAGCACAGTGGAAGACTGTCTTCTTCTGTGACATTAGCTTCAGATTTGTTAGAGGATAGAAGTCTGTCAAACTTAATGATACATTCCAAGTCATTTTCCTAATAGTTATGAAGATGTTTGGTCTTCTGAAAAGTGGATAGAAGCTGTTTATTTTAGGAGGCTAGTAACCCATAATCAATGTTGACTGCTTGTCTACTTCTCCACCATCATGACCTTCTCTAAGTCAAGGTCAATCAAGCCTTCATCCTCATCAATTCAGATGTTCAGACAAGTTCAGCGCTGCATTGCAGTGTTCTTTAGATTCTCTGACACTTGACAGAGAAAAACAACTCTAGCAATATTAACTTCCTGTTTACTATATTTATTTTTTCAATTTACTGTCTTTTAAAAATAGTAATTCTAAATTGGAATTTAGACCATAGTTGATTGACATTAACTCAGTGTCCTATGGTATTTTTGTTAGCCCTTGAGTGGCATTGTTTTTAACATTTATATATTTGGGGGATAAGGAGAAGAGTATTGCCACAGTTTTTCTGCAGAGGTAAAAGGATATTTGACAAGATTTAGGTCCCTCCTTCCATAATATAAGTTTCGTGGATCAAATTCATGTTTCAGACAAGGGTGTGACTTTCTACTAGGAAACATTCCTCCTTGGTTAACTCTGTGATTAAAATCCTTATCTGAGGTTAATATTTCCTAATCTGACCTTACTAAAACCATTAGAAAACAAATATTATTGCTACATGAAGGGAGCAGTAAAACGATCAAATTAGACAATGTAATATAAAGAAAGATCTATTGATGATCCAACTGGCATGTCTTTCTCTTGAAATGGGGCAGAAAGAAGCAAAATGGGGGAAAATCAACCAAATTTTATGGATAATCAGCAGGATTGGGCTCATTAATATGATATAAGTTTATTAGGCTTAACCTAGAACTAGTTGTCCTTGCCTGAGGTACTTGACCTTTGAGGATAGATCATAGAAATTTCCCAGTAAACAGAAACCCATCCTTATGATATTCTTGAAGAATTCTGAACTTAGGTTTCTGTTTACCCAATAACAATCTGTTCACAACTTTGGACCTAGCAGCAAATGTTTGTGGGATTTTTTTTATTTTTGTTTTTGTTTGTTTTGTTTTAAATAACATTAAATCTTCTAGTCCAATACAGTATTCTGAACAACAATTTATTAATGGCAACATCTACACAATGCTCTTTAACATGTAAGTAGTCTCAGAGACTTCCACAAACAGGAAAATTTTTGAAAGTTTGTTTTTCAGCCTAGGCTTAAACACAAACACCAGGTATTTTAATACCAGCTATTTTGAAAGCTGAGTTGAGTGTTCAACTTTCTCTGATATAGTTCTAAGGATTGGAGTGTGAAAAGAAAGGCTAATAACCATCACACTTAATGCCGTACAGGTCACCAAATGGTCACACATCAAAGAAGTCAAAATTACAGGACATTCTTCGTTAACGCTTCAATCTTCTCTTTCAAGACAATAGCCATGTTCGTTAAAAACCACAAGTGGACAACACAATGTCTCATCAGGTATATAGGAAACCTTTTCAATTGAAGTAAAACAGAAAATGTCTAATTGTTCCTTGAATGAAACAAGAATTTTAAATGCTTCTTTTATGATTCATCTGGAAGGATCATCTGTTTTACCTACATTAAAAAAAGTAAGTGGGCCAGGATAAAGTCCTCAAGAGATAATTTTCAGTTTTAGTGTACCATGGCTTTGGAGAACAACTACCTATCACAAAGGATAGGTAGAAAATATATATCAGATAGTGTCGTCATCTCATGTAACAGCTTTTCTGTCCTGGGGATCAGGGTTCTTAAGCTACAAGCAATAGAGTTCTTTCGTATGCCTAAGAAATCAGGATTAGTTAGCCTTGGTAGCAGTTGGTATTCTGACCTCTTCGCAAGCTGTGCATTGGGATTCATCAATCCTTGACACCAACCAGTGATATAGTTACCAGCTTCATCCTTGGCATGAAGGCTTTATAGCACTTTAGAAGTCTCCCAAACATGGCAACATTCAATTTCTCTTCTCTGATTATTTATAGCTTTCTCCCCTTCCTTAGCTTTATACATTTATATGTTATACTACTACTTAAACGACCCAGCTTCCTTTTCTGCTGTTTTCTCATAATGTCCCTCTACCAGCTCAGGGAACACTGCTTCTGTCTTTTTCTACTATTTTTTCAATATTTTATCAGCTTTGCAGATACTATGAAAAATAAGTAAGGAAAAGCCAGATAAGAGGAACTTTTTACTGGACCTAGTTCTGTAAAGCCATATAAAGACCTTGACATTTTCATTAACCAACTCTCTATGTAAGACATTTATTTATCCAGCCAGAAGTATTTTGCACAATCACAGCAAACCTAGAGTGCAAACAAAGGTTTGTGTCTGCAGTTTACAGCATTGCTCCCTCCACATCAAACAAAATGATTGTTCTGATAGATCTCATGTTGTCCAGATGGAAATGGTTGGAAGATAGTGGTTCACTGGGAATTGTGTTAGCAAAAATTCCAGAACAAACTATATGAAACAATGATGGCTGAGGTTGCATCTTCAGGAGCCAGACTGTGCAACTGTGATCTTCCTGAATATTTTTGAGGCATTAGTGGAATCTCCAAAATGACTGGCATAAGGATTAGCTTGCTTGCTGTTTGATTGATGGTCACTTTGCTTAAGGGAAGCAGCAGTCAACCATAGTCCATCAGTTGCTAATTAGGAAGTTGAACTGTCTTTTCATAAACAATATTAGCTTATTTTACAAGAAAATGAAGATGTGCAGGTGCTTGCAACAATAAAAAAATACAAAAGCACTGATTATTAACAGTAATACTTTCTTAGCTTATTTGATTACACAAACCCATTTAACACCTGCCTAGTGCCCCAGGAAAAGAGGACTCTCCCTCTTCTGTAACAAAGCAAGAAACTCAATGATAGGTCTTTAACTTAAATGCCCTTTAATGTTTTCTTTTCTTCAAGAGCCTTAAGCTGTTGTGGACCTTTTACTCTTGCTTTGGCAGCTGTCAGTCTCTACTATTATGGAGATTGTACTTGAATAGCTCCTCTCTTAGTGGTCACTGGAGGGTGACTATTTCCATGACCACAACCTAATTTGATCACTTTCTGGACACTGTAAGGAAGCTTCATTCCATCTAGAAAGATGCTGGAATTCGGGAGCGTTTTCAACCATGACTCCTGCTTTAGTAGCTCTTGCTTTAATCACAACTGCTTCAGATTGCACCATCACTGGAAAAAAAAATCACATTAGACATAGACTATCTTGGTGATCTCTGTATGTCCCTTGCAGTTGCACCAGATGGCCGTTTCATTGGTTTCTTAGAACCTTTAAGAAATAGCTTTCAATTAGGCTACTCTTCAAGAGGAGGAAAAGAATATAGCAATATAGTAAGATTACTTGATAAATTAATAAACATAAAAGACCCAGTACTTAAAGCACAGCTTAAATTTGGATCCTGTGCAAGTATTGGTGATACTGCAATAAAAAACTATGCTGTGATGGATAGCATTATTATTATTATTATTATTATTATTATTATTATTATTATTATTATTGAGTATTTTCTTTCTCAATTTAAAATATTTTTAAAATTTAAATATATTTTGGGTTTTTTTCATAACTATCTGTGTATCTTTATGTAACAATTTACATAAATAATTACAGCAGTTGATTTTGGTATGTCAGGTTCAATATGCTTACCAGAAAAATAATCACCAAATATGAAGTTGAATGAAGAGACACTGCGCTTCCTCTTCTGACAGCTAACTATAGGTTCAGCAGATAGTTAAACAAGAGTCTGTTTTGATGCAGAGAACCTACCAACAAAGGCTCATGTGGAACTTTCTTTGTGTGGTTCTTTTTGTTTCTACGTGGTTGATTTCAGTCCTGAGTTTGATGATTTCCTGCCTTTTACTCCTCTTGGGTGTATTAGCTTCTTTCTGTTCCAGAGCTTTCAGGTGTGCCTTAAGCTGCTAGTATATGCTTTCTCCAGTTTCCTTTAGAGGCACTCAGGGCTGTGAGTTTTCCTCTTAGCACTGCTTACATTGTGTCCCATAAGTTTGGGTATGTTGGCCTTCATTTTTATTAAATTCTAAAAAGTCTTTGATTTCTTTCCTTATTTCTTCCTTGACCAAGGTGTCACTGAGTATAACATTTTTCAGCTTCCATGTGTATGTGGTTTTCTGTTGTTTTTGTCACTATTGAAGACCACTCTTACTCCATAGTGATCTGATAGGAGGCATGGGATTATTTCAATCTTCTTATATCTGTTGAGGTCTGTTTTGTGACCAATTATATGGTTAATTTTGGAGAAGGTACCATGAGATACTGAGAAGAAGTTATATTCTTTTGATTTAGGATGAAATGTTATATATATATATATATATATATATATATATATATATATGTTAAATACATTTGGTTCAAAACTTCAATTAGTTTCACTGTGTCTCGGTTTAGTTTGTGTTTCCCTGATCGATCCATTGAGGAGAGTGGAGTGTTGAAGTCAACTTCAATTATTGTGTGAGGTACAGTGTGTGCTTTGAGTTTATTATAATAAAGTTTCTTTTACAAATGAGGGTGTCCTTGCATTTGGAGCATAGATGTTTAGAATTGAGAATTCTTCTTGGTGGATTTTTGCTTTGATGAGTATGAAGTATACTTCCATGTCTTTTTTGATGACTTTAGGTTGAAAGTCAATTTTATCCAATATTAGAAAAGTTACTTCAGCTTGTTTCTTGGGATCATTTGTTTGGAAAATTGTTTTCAAGCCTTTTACTCTGAGGTAGTTTTTGGTCTTGACACTGAGGTAATTTTCCTGTATTCAGCAAAATGCTGGATCCTGTTTACATATCCAGTCTGTTGGGGAATTGAATCCCTTGATGTTAAGACCTATTAAGGCATAGTGATTGTTGTTTCCTATTGTTTTTGATGTTATTTTTATGTTTGAGTGGTTATCTTCTTTTGGGTTTGTTGAAAGAAAATTACTATCTTGCTTTTTCTAGGGTGTAGCTGCCCTCCTTGTATTGGCATTTTCCATCTATTATCCTTTGTAAGACTGGATTTGTGGACAGATACTGTGTAAATTTGGTTTTATCATGGAATATCGTGGTTTCTTCATCTATGGTGATTGAGAGTTTTGCTGCGCATAGTAGTCTGGGTTGGCATTTGTGTTCTCTTAGAGTCTGTATGAGATCTGCCCAGGATCTTCTAGCTTTCATGGTCTATGGTGAGAAGTCTGATATAATTCTGATAGGTCTTCTTTTATATGTTACTTGGCCTTTTTCTCTTACTGCTTTTAATATTCTTTCTTTGTTTAGTACATTTGGTGTTTTGATTATTATGTGACAGGAGCTATTTCTGTTCTGGTCCATTCTGTTTGGAGTTCTGTAGGCTTCTTGTACATTCATCAGCATCTCTCTCTTTAGGTTAGGGAAGTTTTCCTCCATAATTTTGTTGAAGATATTTACTGGCCCTTTAAGTTGCAAATCTTCACTCTCATCTATACCTATAATCCTTAAGTTTGGTCTTCTCATTGTGTCCTGGATTTCCTGAATGTTTTGGGTTACACATTTTTTGCATTTTGCATTTTCTTTGACTATTGAGTTGATGCTTTCTATGGTATCTTCAGCATCTGACATTCTTTCTTCCATCTGTTGTATTTTATTGTTGATGTTTGCATCTATGACCCCTGATTTCTTCCCAAGGTTTTCTATCTCCAAAGTTGTCTCCCTTTGTGATTTCTTAGTTGTTTCTACTTATGTTTTTAGATCCTGGATGGATATGCTCAGTTCCTTCACTTGTTTGTTTGTGTTTTCCTGTATTTCTTTAAGTATTTTTGTGTTTCTTCTTTCAGGACTTCTGACACAAGTTCTCCTGTATTTCTTTAAGCTATTTTTGTGTTTCCTCCTTATGGGCTTCCATCTGTTGACCCATATTCTCCTGCATTTCTTTAAGTGATTTTTGTGTTTCCTTTGTAAGTGCTTCTACCCATTGATTCATGTTCTCCTGTATTTCTTTATGAGATTTGTGTCCTTCTTGAAATCCTCTAATAGCATCATGAGAAGTGATTTTAAATCCAGATCTTACCTTGCGGGTGTTATGGGGTATCCTGGACTTGCTGCTGTTGGAGAGTTGGGTTCGGATGGTGCCACATTGCCTTGATTTCTGTTAGTAACGTTCCTACGTTAGCCTTTTGCCATCTGGTTATCTCTGGTGTTAGTTGGTCCTGCTGTCACTGGCTGGTACTTGAACTATCTGTGAGCCTGCAATGCTATTTCCACCAGTCTCCCACTCCCCCACCCCCCCACCCGGATCCCTGGATGACCAGGTTTCCCCTGGCACCGATTGCTGAGGGGTTGCCCTGCTCCTGAGTGTCTTTGGAGCTCTGGCGTGCCTTGCCCCAAGTGATATTATACTTGGGAACTCCCTGCATACCTGGAGACTCAGTGTAGTCTATCCCCGGAGCAGAAGTGGCTGAGGGGAGGCTGCTGTGCTCCCTCCTGGTGCGGGTCACTCAGCAGGGCAGATGTCCCACAGCAGACCTGGTGCGTAGATGGCCACAGACCTGCCCAGCTCTTGGGTTCAGGGAACACCTCAGTTGACTGTGTCCCCAGCAATGTTATGCTCGGTTATCCTTGCACCTGGAGGTCCGAACTGCCTCTTTAAGTGATTTTTGTGTTTCCTTTTTAAAGGCTTCTACCTGTTGACTCATGTTCTCCTGTACTTCTTTAAGAGAGTTGTTTATGTCCTTCTTGAAATCCTCAATCAGCATCATGAGATGTGATTTTAAATCCCAGTATTGCTTTTTTGGTGTCTTGGGGTATCCAGGTTTTGCTGTTGTTGTAGAACTTGGTTCAGATGGTTCCATGTTACCTTGGTTTCTGTTGGTGATGTTTTGCATTTGCCTTTTGCCATCTGGTTATATCTTGTGTTAGCTGGTGTTGCTGTCTCTGACTGTGGTTTATCTGTGCTCCTGGGAGACCCATTCTGTCTGTGTACACCGGTATGCAGATACTCCTTCGAGACTTACTCTCTTGTGGTTGTATTTGGGTATGTGCTCTGTGGCCCTGAGCAACTCTGGGTGTAGGTGGTAATCAGAAGACTCCTGTCCTAGGCTGTTCCTAGGCTCTTGTGTCTTCAGGGTTTCAGGCTGTTTCCTCTGAGCAGCAGGGGTGGTCCTACCTGTGCTGCCAGCCTATCTGCACTCCTGAGTGGTTAACTACCTCTGTGTGTCACTAGGATATGGTACAGGGTAAGAGTGTGGTTCCAAGCTGGAGAAATATACCTGAAGGTTACTGCCATAGGGTTCCAGGTGTTATCCTCTGGTGAGGGTGGTTCTACCTGTGCAGGCAGTCCCTTCTGCTCTCCTGGGTGGTTAAGCTGCCTTACTGCACCACTTGGGTATGGTGCACTGTGCCAAAGGACGGACCTAAGCCAGGGACAGCAACTGGAGGGCTTCTGCTAGAGGTTTACCGGCATGACACTCTGCTGCAGGGCAGGTCTCACCTGTGCTGTCTTCTCTGTGCTGCTGGTGGATAGCTAACTTCCTGTGCCATTTGAAGATGGAATGCTGTGGCAGAGGATGGTCCCAAGTCGGAAAGAGAAACTGAAAGGCTTCTGCAAGACGGTTCCAGACGGGATCCTCTGAGCTGCAGGGCAGATCTCACCTGTGCTGACTCGTAAATACATTTTGATCATTTGATCCTTCACCCAATCCCTTCTAAATCCTCTCCCCTTTCCTGTCCACTCAAATTTAGATTCTTTCATAAAAAACAAAAAACAAACAAACAAAAAAACTTAATACAAGAACAAACCCCCAAAACAACAAAACAAGATAAAACAACACTCCTCCCTCAAAACAAAATACCCCCCAAACAAACAAACAAACAAAAAACCCTCACTAAACTGTAACCATATAAAATCACACACCACAAAATATTTGGAGTCTTTTATATGTTGATCAACTACTCCTAAGCAGGAGGCCTCCCCTGGAGTAGTTGATATTCCTACTGTCACTTTATGGGAAAAAACGGTTTTTTGTTTTTTTTTTTTCTCTCCTAGTGGGTATTGTAGTTCAATTGTTAACCTTTACCCTAGTGGTTAGGTTTTCTTTCATTCATTCATTCATTCATTCATTCATTCATTCATCTTTAAAAATAAAATATAATAAGATTAAACAAAAACTATCACAACAAGCATACGTGTGTAAAGCCCATTTTCAGCTCTGTAGGATGGCTGAATTTTAGTATTTGTTTCTTTGTTTTGCTTTATTTTGTTGTGAGAATGGTTTTAATATGTTACCCCAATTGCTCTCCAGCTTCTCAATTGTCATGGTGGCATATGAGTTTAGAGGTGTCTGTAGACACACTTATTTAATATTCCTTATTAATATGCCCAATATTTTCATCTTTTCAGGTTAATACAGATGTTTGCTCCTCAGTATAGTACTTCTGATTTGGATCTAAAAAGTCTTTTCAGTGTTCTTTGTGTCTGTAGATATGGTCTTTAATCTAATATTGCAGACTGAGATAAATGTACATAAAGTGGAAAAGAACTTAGGACTTCCTGGAATTTATGCAAATGTCACAATGAATCCCAGTGTTTTGCACAAAGGATATGAACTAGTAAAAATAAAGGCAATACTAAAGATCATAGTGAAGTTGTTCTGTGTATTCAATGTATTACTATTAATATGTAGACTATTGATCAAGTGGCTAGTGAACATTGTAATTGGAAAAAAATATATAAAGGATACAATAAAACATTGTACTTTCCTAGAACAGCCTGGGATTCTATGCTGTTTACTATTTAAACGAATCATATATGTACTATCTAAATCTGAGAACTTCAAATTAATGGCAATCGCATCATTTCAAAGTTTTCTAGGAAGCATTGTGTATATTTGGTTTCCTTTGATAATATGTTGCTCCTTCCCTAGCTACCATGTATTCTTTTAAAATCATGGTTATTATTGCAGTTTATCATATAACATTCCACTTTACAAAACAGAACTTCTCTGGATAAAATCGCAAAATTGAAAATGGTTTGTCTGGGTCAGACTGACATTCTAAATTGATATTTTATATCTATTTCAGTGTTATTAACACTTTAAATGCACTTTTAGAAGCACTGCTGCATTATAATTCAGATCATTAATTTACTTCATATGATTTTAGCTTAAATTCACAAAGAATTGAGACAAATTAGCCAAAGATTAAGATATTTACCATAAATATATGTTTGTTTCTTCTCATCTCTCACCATCTTCTTCTTGTAGTTTGGACACTGAATGACTAACTAACCTTAATCAATATACAACTAGCCCCTACTCTTTTTCTTTCTGCTCCCCCTGGCCATTCCTTCCTCCTTGCCTCAGTCCCTAGATGTTTCCTGCAGCATTTCTCCTCTTTAAGTTTCTCCTTTCCTAGCTTCCTCCCATCCTGTATAAAGCATCTTATAAGTATCTTTGGATTGCTGGAGTTGGGGGATCACAGTGTTAAACTGAAAATGAAGATGAAACCTTCAGTACATTCCTTAGTTTGCCTGAGCACTTAGTTAAATAGAACTTTCCCATTTCTCTTTCAAATTATCATAGCTAAAATGGCAATTCAGATCACATTATTCTGGCCATATAATATGAACTATAACTTGTTTCAAATGTAATTTCCTTCAACAAAAATTTCCAAGATTTACATTAAAACAGAACATGAGAACTGGAGATATGGTTTAATGTATAAATCACACACAGCTCTTACAGAGCAGTAGAATTCAGTTCACAGCATAGATGTTAGGTAGCTCACAGCCAACACTAACTCCAGAGGCAGGGGATCAAAAGGCTCTGAACTGCAGATGTCTGTATTCACATTCGCATACCTCTTGCATGCATAGACACATATATAATTGAAAATAAAATAAATATTTATAAATGCAGTAAGTATATCAATATCTATGAGCCTATACCTGTGTATTTGCCTAACATTTGAAACATGAGGTACATTCAGAAATTGCTCCTTAAGTAACTTTCTACATATACTTGAAGCTTCATTGGAATTCATTATGTTGTGGAAGTAATTTTTAATTCTGTCTAGTGTTTTTGTATAAACTGGAAAGCATGAGTTGGATGCTATTCAATAATCTGTAATTTTACTATTGCTTTGATAAAGATACAAAAAATCCATTTGTAAGTTAGTTTCCTGTTTCTCTGATAAAACACCAGTCAAAAGCAAATTAAAAAAAAAAAAAAGGAGTTTCTTTTGACTTATGTTTCCAGAGTTCAGAATTTCTGGGTGACACAGCAGCAGTGACTGGAGCAGGGGAGCTGAGAGCTTACATCTCTACTGAACATAGAAAATGGATAGATTCAGAGGAAGTGTAGTGAAACTAGGAACCCTGAAAGCCCACCCCAATGGAGTACTCCCTCCAGCAAGGCTCCACATACTAAAGGTTCCATAACCTCTCCAAACCACTGCATCAACTGATGACCAACTACATGACCTTGTCTAGATCTTGTGTATTCAAACAACATAGTGTAGTGTTGCATCAACCTTCGTTTGTTCTCTAATAAATGAAAGCAAAACCCAAATCTCCTGAGTACCTAAGCTAATCAGGAATATATGCTTGGCTAGATTTTTCACATCTCTGAAAGAGTTATTTGAAAATGAAATTCTGGATTTCACTTATGTCTCTGTCGTCTATGAGCTGTAACATTTGATGAGTTACTGGAAATGTATAAAGAAAGTGGTGGCACAGACTGAAAGGTGTCTTGCAACGAACTGTGTCTCATAGTCACAGGAAGAGTGAATGGAAATGAGTGTTACTCTCCTATCATCTTTACTCATTAAAGTTTTTCAGAGATACTTTAGAAATAATCCTAGCACTTGTTCTAGATAAACATTATCTTTCAGAAGATGAAAAGTTAATATACTTGAGTCAGATACAACACGAAGTTTATTTTTTATCTTATTTATTTAACATGTTATGCTATACATGAATTATAAGATGAGGTTTCTGTGATTTTATCATTCACAAGAATGAAATGTACATACATCACATAGATAAATTCTGAGAGCAAATTTTGATATTTAGCATGCAGCTTTGCACTTCTCATTTCACCTACAGTAGAGATTATTAAATTGTGGGACTCTGTCTAGTGGTCTGAATCTGATTGAAGTTCTTGACAATAAGACACTGGCTAAAATGAAAATAAATTTTTCTGTGCATGATTTCATGCTTGCATGTTTGTGTGTGTATATGCGTGTGTGTATGTGTGTTTGTGAGAGATAGACATGTTTATGTAGATTTAAAGCATAGAAGTAAGGTCATCAGGCTTGTAGAACAAACACCTTTACATAATGAGTGCTCTGACCATCTGACTCTTGTTTTGTTTTATAACCATGCTGGCTCAGATGGCCTGGATTCCTTTAGATCTTAGAGTGCTTTTTGTGAGTATACCACTAAATTACTTTAAAAAAATCAATCTACTTTTAAAAATGCTTGATGAGGTAAATAATACAAAGTAGAGGTTATATCATTCTTTGTAGACAAGGCTATTGGGACCCAAGGAAAGAGCTCAGTGTATACTTTCACACATATCAGTAGTGTACACTCTCTGTGTGCCCCAGGAGAACTGTAAACATGGCTGGAAACAAAACTGTAGACATGATTAAGCATTTTCATTGTAGTTCAATGTCCCAAAGAGTACCCTCAACTGCTCAGCACAAGTAGTTAGGGTTTAAAACACTCAAGAAGTAATGTATGAAAATTATTTCACAAATAAAAAATGGAAAATATTTATGATCATTTCATTCCAAACAAGATGCACAGACCTAAATGAAAACAGGCTGTCATAATAGGTTCAGACTTCTCAATACATAATCCATTTGGGAAATCAGAATGAAACTTCAATAGTAAATCATCTTTGTATTTCAGACTATTTTTCCAAATGTGTGTGTATGTGTGTGTGTGTGTGTGTGTGTGTGTGCATTTCAAAACATATTTGAAGGGTTTGGAGTAGTGAATTCAGTTCACTGAAGAAGCACTTAGTGTGTTTTCATCATAAATGTCAAAGGTCAGGGCCTTAAGTACATCCCTCCATTTCCTGGAAGTGGTCCAAAATTCAATCAGTTTTGAAGGGAGAGAGATAGTAACTTGACACCTTATATTTGTTGCATAAACATAGTTTCTTCTTAAGGCAATAATATCTTTTTTTATATAGTTTTCTTTACATTCATTGACAGATGCTTGTTAACTGAAAACTAACTCATATATGCATTATTCATTTAGGTTATACTATGTGTATCAATTATAAGAGAAAGCTAAGATGCAGTATATGTCTTCATGTAGAAGATATTCTTAACCAAACTCCCCTTGGAATTTCCCTTTCCTTCATTTGTTAGGCTTTGTTTCTATGCTTTCAGATCTTAGAGAAAACTGAAAAACCATCTCTATAGTTTCAGGTCATTAAAACACACACACACACACACACACACACACACACACACACACACTATATGTATTTTAAGGTAAATAAAAATTATATTTCTTATGAATTTTCAAAAATAAATGCAACCTGCTAAGTAAAATTAAAAAGTGACCACCTTAACAAATAAATTAATTTCTATTAGTTATTTCCTAAAGATTTTTTAATGTTACTTGTCAAACACACTTATCAAATACTTACTTACCAAGAGACACAATTACAAATTTGATTATTTTATTCATTAGATACAGCTTGTCAACCTGTAAATATTAATAAACCTTTAATATCTAATAGCATATTGTGGTAAATAAGAGAATAGTTAATGTTTTTCAACATAACATTAACATAGAGTAATAGCATGAGTTTTAAGAATATTTATGATGTATTTATACTTACATTTTCATGATACAGTCTAGTTGCTGTATTTAAAATTTGTAACACAGAAGTTACACTTAGTGTAAATAGTGGGGAAAATTTGGAAATATGAAATGTAAAAGACACACAGAATTCAAAATAATAAAATACAGATACAATGCAACAATATAAAGTAGATTTTGTGATGTCTTCCTGGTATTGTTGGAGTTTGTTATATGACTGAAACGATATATAATGAAGCCATGAAAATGATGGGCATTTTATTAGGTAGTAATAATGACATAATCCTCATTAACATTCATTTCCATGCTATGATGCCAGTTATTATTACAATGATACTGCACAGAAAGCTGATTTTAAACATTTTAATAAACAAACTATTCTCATATTTCAGAATTTACATAATTAAATATCTAATACAGAGATGCATGCCCATACACACATACAACCACACAGATAGTGGTAGACATTTAACAGGCAAATTGGGAAGGGCTCTGGTGTCTAGGAGCTATCCCACAGACTTTGGGATGCTACCTCAGTTCCAAGTTGCTGCATCACCTCACAGAGCTGTGGGGACTCTAACTGCATATGTCCATCTCAGGTTTATCCTGTCATACGTATAGGAAATACTGTTCCCCCACCCAATTGTCCTATAACTGAGAAACATAGCCGAGTTAATTTCAGAAGATGTTGCAAAACCTGCATATCAATTATGATACACAGTTATTTATTTGTGTTTTATTTTGAAGTGCAGGTAATTCTTCCTGACGTGTTCTAGAAACTTAAAAGAAGACATTGACTTGAAAGCAAGGAATTCATTTTCCAGGTAAAATACAAAGTCAGAGTAAAAGAAAGCCTTGATCACATTTTTATCAATCTAAAAATTCTGTTTGATAAGATTTTTTAAAGTATGCCTCTATTTAAAGACACATTATTCAGTACATAAGAATTTATGAATATTTAATTTTCTGAGAAGTTTAATGTTAATCCATGCCTGAAGAAAGGCAACGAGCTAAGTATTTTCTTTGTAAGGCATGTTGAAGCCTTTTGGTCTGTAAGGTTAAGGAGGTAACTTCAGTTCTATGCTTCAGAGTAACTTTAAATAATGAAGTAGCACACAATCCCTCTCACATCCTTCAAAAGGTATGGCTATTAATAAACCAAGAAAATGACTCTGGGCAACAAACACAAAGCATTTAGGGTGGGGGCAGCCTTGCATTGGCACATGAGCTTTGGGTTACTCAAGTTGTTATCATTCTTTCATGTTTGCACATAATCAGGAAAGGGCAATAGATGCAGGTTCAGAAGTTATAAACAGATTTTCAAATACAGATGCCATGGATCAAATTGTGAGAAACGATTTAATTCGTAGAAGATGAATTTTGAGGTACAGATACTAGTTTAAATGTATGTGGAGGTATAATATTATCAGGAGCTTCTATCATGTCTCTGTCATATTATCCGCAGCAGGGATTTTAACATCTTGGGATGGTAAACTATTTTCTAAAGAATGGAAGCAATTTTCCCAAGAATCAGATAATGGTGATTAACAAAGAAAAGTAAATTAATTTTGCTTATTATTTTCCTCTTTTACAGAAATGTTTGTACATTTCCCATATAAAGCCACAAAACATTATCATATAGTCACCAGCACCAAATGAAAATGCATAAACACACAACTGCATTATAGGTTGAGAAAATTAAAATCACCCTTTACCTTAGTGGAAAGCAAGGATGAATATTTGATAGGAAAATTGTGAAACCCCACCATCCCCCCCTCCAAAAAAAAAGAAAAAGAAAAAAGAGGCAGCTAGATTATGGTATCTTTTTACATTGTATTTTTTTCTCTTTTTAGAACGTCTGGAAAAGTCCAGATGATGCATGAATTCTGAAGACACAGGTGATTTCCTTTACAAAAGGCATCAGCTATTAAGAAATACCTGTATAACAAAACCAGAATAGGGACCTAACGAATACACATAGACACACAAACAACTTTTCATTCATTCTTAAAGAAAGCAATTTTCTCACTGCAAAAGAAAATCAATTAACACAAAAATTCTCAGTATTATATAAAGTATGCACATCTCCCTAATTAAGAAGAGTCAATTATAAGTAAACTCAGACTATTTTCATGATTTATTTAATTCATTAAAGGAGACTAAGAGACACAAATTAATCCCTTTCGCTCATGTTGAATGAATTATTTTATGATTTCAGAGGGAGACATGGATGATCCAGAATTTAAGCAAAGGACCATTGCTATTATTTTAAATTCTAGAAAAAGAGTAGATCAAAGAACATTCACTACTGTTAAGGAAACTCAGTGACATTGGTTTGTAATTCAAACCAAATACAATTTGCACACCATGTTCTACTTCTTGCTCAACTCTATGGAGACACAACTCACAAAAGTTGGGTGGTGCATTTCCTATCTCCATATTGTAGGCAGACTTGCAGAGAACTAGGATGCTTATCGATGATTAAGAGGATCTAAATTTTTGGGAAACCCTGCTACTTAAGGTCGCAGTCTACCGTGTCCAGATAGCTCCCCTGATTTGGTAAAATATGGAGGAAACCTTTTGCATCAGGGTTTCCTCTTCTCTGACTTTATCTATGGAGCCTGGCTTCTATTCTCTCGACCTGAGGCAGGTTACATAGACCTTGAAAAAAACCAACAGATTCAACTTCCTCTTTCCTGATAAGAACTCACCCAGTAAGTACCTAGGATTCCTGGAATTTCTCTCCATACAAATAAGGCATTCCTAGTAGTTTAAAGTTCATCCACTCAAAAATTTACATTCACTCTGAAAACTTCTTCCCATTCTCCAAGGTTAATATGTAGCCTTTCTTCACCCCAGCAAAGTATTTATGTGCAAACTGATTCACTGGAGATCTTTTAAGAGAGCTGTTTCCATTGAATACTGTCTGTAAGAAAGGCAACACTAAAATCCTTCCGTAAGGTCTTCTTCCCCCACTGCACTCAATCCCAGCTGTGCTAGGATCCTGCAGATACCACTTGTCCCCACTCCAGCTTCATCCTTTCAGCCTGGCCTGTAGCTGAGCCTGGACACCCTGAGGGAAGAAGAAGAATTCTGGAACCATGGCTGGCCACCAACACACATGCATACATGGATGTGCAAATACCATATCATTTGGGCAAGGGTCACTTGTACCATAGCAATGGCGAACCAGGAATCAGTTCATGGATGCATTTTCTATCTCTGAGTGACAAACAACAGAGCCAGAAAAGCTTTGCAGAAAATTATTCTTTTACAAAATACAGATGCTAAGTTGGGCAAGTCACCAGTTCCTGGTTGTTTCCAGAATATTCTATATTTTCCCTGAATACTATCAGTAAATGTAAAAAAAAAAAAAAAAAAGTATTGAAAGTCCACCAATAAAACTTTCCTGTGGTCTTTCATAAAAATGACAGTTCTTTATTTCTTATTCATTGTTATTATTACATAGCAACTTATACTTCCTAAACCCTTGGTAAGTTAGGAGACTGAGAAAAGTCACTGTGGGTACTTTGTGGTTGCGGAGATTGTTATTTGGAACAGTCAATGCAGTGCCTTTGTGGGCACAGGTTTAGTTCACAGGCTTCTTGAACAGATGACTTGTGTCTAGAGTCTCTAAAGATTTGATCTGAAAAACCAATGTCTTCATAGCAAAATAAAAATACCTTATGTCTTTTAAATCTTAGTTTATGCCTTATTTACTTATCAAGTCTTACCTAACTTTATTACTCAGAATTGTTAAGTCATTTATTTTTCTCATTTGTTGTTAATAAGAATTTTATGGAATGTATTTTAATTTTATTCACCCCAACACCCAGTTCTTCTCAAATCGAATCTCTCTTCCTTACTTTCAAAATTTTGGGTCCTCATCTTTTGTCTTGTTTTAAACTCATCACATACAATTTTTGCTGGGGGCATGGATGGATTCACTGGAGCTTGGTCAACCTCAAGAAGGCATTCTTGAAATAAATTGACTTTACCTCTTTTTGTTCTATTAATTGTTAATCACTGCCACAAATGCATTTTCAATCCTACCTCCCTTCACCCGACTGGGATTGTTTTGAGTTTGTGCAGGTCTTGGCATACTGTTTCACTTTCTATGAGTTTGTGTGTACAACTATGAACTGCTCTGTCTGGAAAGCAGTATTTCATTATAAACATCTACCAATTTCAGCTCTTAGAGTCTTTCTCTCTTCACTTTCCCAATGGGCACTGGACTCTGAGATTGTGTGGTCTGATACAAACATTTCATTTCAGGCAGATAATTAGCAAGTTTTTATTCTCTGCATGCTGGTGAGCTGTTTGCATCTGTGTTAATCTCCATCTACTGCAATGGAAGCTTCTCTGATGAGAATTGAAAGGCTCACTGATCTATGGGTGTCTAATGATAAGTCATTAGGAGTCAATTTAATAGAATTCCGTTTCGCAAAATAATAGCAATAGGTCCTCCTCTCAAGCCTGTCATTTATTTGGCCACAGGTTGTTGGCCAGAAAGTAGTCACAAGTATATTTTGCATCGTGTGAAGCAAGACAAACCTCATAACAAAGTGCTTATTTATTCTCATGTTGTTCAGAGCAGGTTGCACGAGTGGTATGTGTTTGCACCAGTATTCCTGTGCATTAACTCACAGAACTCACAGCTACTAAAGGTGATGGCCTCCTTTCCCTTAGGTATCATCTATTTTGTCTTCCACAATTTCTTACTTAAAAGTTGTGTTCTTTTCCATTTGAAACCAGCAGCTATAAACTCTGATGTTTTGTGAGAACTGACTATTCCTTATATCTTTCTAAGTCCGTGATTTGTCTATGGCTAAAGTTGGTGTATCTCTAATATTTATATTTCTTTGCTTGAAGGTTGTTAAATAATATAATATGTAGATCAATAAACATGTAATGTGAACATAACAATAAAGGAAACATTTAATATATTTGACTATCAAAAGTAAAACTTTGCATAATAATACTTTAAAAAGTTAAAGGAACTCTACAAACTAAAACAATAAATAAATCCTGAGCTCATATCTCAGATAAAGAAGACATGCAAATGAACAGCAAGCATTAAAATACTTTTTAAAGCCACATCAGACTGAAATAGGACATAGAGAAAACAAATGAGCCATGAAAATGCATAATGATATGCTCAAAATATGATAAAGTTGTCTGATTTATTTAGACTTGCTAATCATAAAATATCAGGATGCATAGCAATAATAAGGAAGGAACATTTATTAATAGGAAGAGGGAGGGTTAAGAGCAAAAAAGAAAGGAGAAAAGGAAGGAAAGAATGGAGAAAAAAGATAATGAACAAAATATTCAGTCTGTATAAACTCAGGACATCTCAAACACATTTTAGTTTTAAACATCTTCATTTGTTCAGTAAACTATATGCATTTATCTAACATTGAAAGACTTAAAAAAAAAGGCATTTGTATGAATCATTAAACAATGAAATGTCCCTATATTTGACTTGTCATTAAACATGGAACCCAAGTACCCACTAAGTCCTATCTATATATCAAAATTATACTATGTCTATAAGTTAGTATGGTGTGTGTATGTGTGTGTGTATGTGTGCACACATGCATGTGCTCATGTGTGCTCTTGTATGTGTGCATGCGTGTGTGCATGTGCATGTATGTGTGTGTGTGCATGTGTGTGTGTGTGTGTGGGTGTGTGTGTGTGAGATTTTCTGTCTGGTCATTATACATAGAAATTCTCCAGAAGACTAAGAAAACCTGGATTCTGTAGGGTCTTTGTTCATTCATTCATTTGTATATTTTGTAGTTATTTTATATTTTTATTATAATTTTCACGTTTATATTGAGTGCTTGGTCCATGATTTCAGACATTTATGCAAATATAATGAACTTTGCTTTTCTTTTATTCTCATTGAGCTTACCAAGCAAAGTGATTATCTTAGATGACCAAGTCTATTACAAATGTGGCATGCCTTACTCTAGCATTAGAGATATACTAGCTAATTTCAGGAATGAGTTCATAAGAGCTTTCTAGCAATGCCACAACATCACTCATACACCATTATTACTACTCATATATCTCACATTCAGCTAAATGTGTTAGTACTTTCACATTTATATTTACCCTTCATACCTATTAATACTCTACTGCTTGTGATAAGAAAAAACTATTAAAATCACAATAGAAATATTCTTATTTAATGTTGCATAGTTTAAAACATTTTGTTTGTTTTTGTAACTGTTTCTAATATTTATGAAATAAGGCAGTCCAATTTACTTTCCAAATGGCACATATATTATTAAGAAATATTTGGCCATGTAATGTCATGCAAATGTTTCTGTTATGAAGAATGTGCTACAATATATATGACCTGAATTTAAAATGAAAGCTATGAATTAATAAGAATAAACACTAATAGTTTGTTTATAAAGATATTAAAGATAATGAAATTAAACCACTTTACCTTATTTAAAAATTTGATAATCTTATGAGTTGGATAAGCAAAGGTTATTAATTGGTAGACCAAGACAAAATAAGAAACAGATCTCAGATCTGGAATCAGAAATGAGCAGTTATTTTCCTTATTTTTTTCAGTTCTCTTTCATCTATCTTTTCAATCGATCTCTTTATACCCCGGGAATATGACCCATTGCTATGATCAGATTTATTTAAAGTGTAATGAGTTCAGGGAACTGCAAATATTAATATTAATATATATATATGTATGTGTATGTGTATCTGTATGTGTGTGTGTATCTGTATGTGTGTGTGTATCTGTATGTATATGTATATATATTTTAAAAGACTTGTTTTTCTTCTTGTACAAAAATATTCAACTACAACTATGATAAGGACAATTTTGAACAGCTTTACTATAGACTCTCACTTCCTTAAATCTAGGCTTAATTATGACTTCCTATAAGAGTGTCTAGGTATCTTAGCATGATTAAGTCACATATGCATATATAATTGGACTCCTCATCAAGATTTGTGAGGTATTTTTTAAAGTAATAATCCTAGAGAGACTATATGCTAATCAGAATGACAAAATGTTTAATTCGTTTATTTCTATGGGAATAAAAAATTGTGCTAAGTTTTAATTACATTGCATAATTTTATGTGTAGAACAACAAATATCTGCCATGTTTCCTTATAGACAGTAAGTTCATGATTCTCACAAATTGGACTCAGGTGCATTATCATAGAATCAAACTCCTATCTACAGTTAGAAATTAGTTAAAATATATCTTCATGGTCTCTTTATACTTTTACACCATGTATTGGGTATTAAATTATTGAGTCTATACATTTTTTTGTAAAAGTAGCCATTTCTGCTGTCTCTATCTTCTTGACTGCCACTACAAAAATTGTCAATTAATAAAAGAAAAGTTTTATAGCTAACAAACTCATAGCAAAGCTTTCTTCTGAAATTTAATTTGATGTATTTCTTTTGGTAAAAAAATAAAACTGGAGGCAACAAAACCCAGCATTATGCTCTAATAAATAGAAGCACAAATAGTAACTCTCTGGTTAAATAAAATATTTAGGAAGCTTCATTGTTTGAACTTCAGTATCTAGTGATTTCTACCTTGTTTTATTTTTGGATGCTCTGTATATTTATCAATATTTGGATCCAGTAATGCTTACTTGCTATTCAAAGAAAGAGCTGTATATGAATCACTTAAATAAAAAGAATAGATTCATAATAACCCATAAAATAATGTTTATCACAGCTAAAGAGATTTCAGAACATAGTTTTAATACCTGAAAAAAAATTACTAAAATATCTCTGTAGATAATGGACTTGGTTTAGAACATGCAACAAAGGTGAATAATGGATTTAGATACTTGGTACTCAAATAGAAGGAAAGGTAGGTATTCATTCTCCTAGGGAAAACTATTTCCAGTATCAACTGGATATCCTATACCAAATGAGAAGCTCTGAAAACACCCATACAGGTAGCATTGTGTAGTATCAATTAGTAGCATGTATGTGTTAAGGAATATATATTTTCATTAAAAGACACTCAAATATGTAACAATTAATAAAAATTAAGTCAGGAAATTAGAGAAAGAGAAAATAAGGGTGTATTTTAATCTAGTAGCATGATATTTTTGGCAAGGGAATCACATTCAAAGATCTTCTAGGTCTATATTATTGGGACAGAACACATACCTGACCTGGATTATAGTATGTTTGCCTGGAATACAGGAACATCCTTAGCACATATCTTTAATCTTTGCCAATAAAGGTGATGTTAGCTTATAAAAGGAAGCAGCCCTGTTAAATTGAGGGGCAGACAAAGAGATGAATTAGAGAAAGGTTTAATAGGATAAGTCAGAAATAGGATATTTCCACCTCACAGGAAAACAGGAGAGTAAAAGAAGTAACTTAAATGAACATCACAGGAAAGACAGATGACAGAAACAAAGATAGACGAAGAGACAGAGACAGACAGAGAGGAAGGAGGAGGAGAAAGAAGAGAAGTAGGAAGAGAAAGAAGAGGAGGAAGAGGAGGAGGAGGAAGAAGAAGAGGAGGAAGGAGAAAAAGTTTTACTGGGACAGTTTTACAGAGACTAGTTACTGGTGAAGACAGTATGGGAGCCAGAGAATGAGGAGTCAGAAGATTAGAAGAGACTGACAGAATTGGTTTGTGGCTAAGCAGAGCAATTCATTCAGTAACCAAGATCTCAGATGATCTCAGCACTTAAAAACAGAGACAAGTGATTCATAGTCAATCTTCTAACTAGCTAACCAAAAATGTGGCTACCAAGTCCAGTGAGAGATCTCGTCCTTAAAAGAAACCAGGAAAATGATTGTGAAAATTACTCTGCATCAACCTCAAACCTCTGCATATTCCAATGCACACACATATATATATATTCCCATTCATATCCTCAAACACACTTGTTTTACCATTACAGACATGTGTCTATGTCAATAATGTCTCTGATTGTCATTAATAGAAAATAGAAAATTTCATATTGATAATAATTCAATTATCATCATATATTAGCATCTGGTGAACACTTCATTAAAGTTAAAATCACTAAAATATTCTTTTATATTACTCCATGTATCTTTACTTTTGTAAAGATTAAGTCCAATGTTCTATTTATATGTGAAATATTTGCCTTTATAAATATTAGTGTGGAAATGGCAATAAAAATATAATATTACAATGTTGATATAAATATTTTGGAAGTATATTTTTCATCAGATTTTCAGACAGCAAATATATATATATATACATGTATATATATATATATATATATATATATATATATATATATATAAAACATTTATAGAAAAATCTTAATTTTTGATTAGTTATCAGATGAGGAGCTACTAAAATTTTCATAGCATTTCTTTTCTTTTATTTCTTTCTCTTTCTCTATCTCTGTCTCTCTGTCTTCCTGTCTCCGTTTGTCTCTGTCTTTGTCTCTGTCTCTGTCTTTCTCTCTCAATGTATGTGTGTGTGTGTGTGTGTGTGTGTGTGTGTGTGTGCAAACTGGTTGAATTTAGTGAACAATGAACAAAACACCACATAACAAACCAAATATATGAAAGTCCAATGGTTATTTACTTTATTTTACCTAATCTAAGCCTATTTAGTTTACCAAAACTGAAGCCAGCTGCAAATATCATGTTCATATATGATACCACTGTGAGAATTAACAGCATCATAAATGAAGTTCATTTTATTATGGTTAACAACGACAACAAACATTGATAATAAACACAAGCATAGCATACCACTATAAACCATAGTTTGGCTAGGTATGAAAGCACGCATGTACCATACTCAGTAGACAGAGCCAAGCTGAAGGGAAGCACCTGAGGTTCTACCTCAGCCAATTATTCAGTCAGTCAACTGATGGAAGAAAGATGGGGGGAGGGAGGGAGGGAGGGAGAAAGAGAGAAAGAAAGAAAGAAAGAAAGAAAGAAAGAAAGAAAGAAAGAAAGAAAGAAAGAAAGAAAGAAAGAAAGAGGAAAGAAAGAACAGAGGAAAAAACAAAGAAGAAAGAAAAGTTTTATTTCTATGATGTTTAAGTCGGGTTACCATATTAAAGTTTAGATTAACAACTTTAAATTTCAGTGAAATTAGTTCAAGCTAGAGTATTTTAATAAACGTTTTGAAAGAAGTTCTGGACGGTAGGAATGAGAAGAGTTACAGAACACCATCATTCAACAATGGTTACCTAATTGATTTTCAGTTTCCCACTGTTTAAAAATGAATTTATTCTGGTGACAATTATTCAAGCACTCGATTTTTCATTTTTTTTTTAATTTAATTTAATTTTATTTTTTTAATTTACATTCCAAATCACTTCCCCTTTCCCGTTTCCTCCCTCCCCGAAAGTCCCATAAGCCCCCTTCCCTCCCTCTTTTCTCCGTTCAACCCCCTCTCATTACTCTGTCCTGGCGTTCCCCTACATCCAGTCTTTCCAGGACCAGGGGTCTCTCCTTCCATCTTTTTAGAAATCTATTGATATGCTGATTGTGTCTAGGGTATTCTGAGATTCTGGGTCAATATCCCCTTATCAGTGACTTCATACCATGTGTGATCTTTTGTGATTGGGTTACCTCACTAAGGATGATATTTTCAAGTTCTGACCATTTGCCTAGGAATTTCGTGAATTCATTGTTTTTAATTGCAGAGTAGTATTCCATTGTGTAAATATACCACATCTTCTGAATCCATTCCTCCGTTGAGGGACATCTGGGTTCTTTCCAGCTTCTGGCTATTATAAATAAGGCTGCTATGAATATAGTGGAGCATGTGTCCTTATTGCATGCAGGTAAAGTCTCTGGGTATATGCCCAGGAGTGGTATAGCCGGATCCTCCGGAAGTGTCATGCCCAGTTTTCTGAGGAACCGCCAGACTGCTTTCCAGAGTGGTTGTACCAGCCTGCAATTCCACCAGCAGTGGAGGAGTGTTCCTCTTTCTCCACATCCTCGCCAACAACTGCTGTCTCCTGTGTTTTTGATCTTAGCCATCCTGACTGGTGTGAGATGGAATCTCAGGGTTGTTTTGATTTGCATTTCCCTAATGACTAAGGATGATGAACATCTCTTTAGGTGCTTCTCAGCCATTAGATATTCTTCAGCATTTTTCATTTTTTTATGTGCCAAGTGGCAAAGTTAGTTGTTTTAATTAAGAACTATACGAACCATTCCAAAGAAGTGCTTTCACAGGACTTGACACTTGATAAATGTTCAGTAATAGTAGCTCTCACATCATGATCATTATAACCAAGCTGACTGTGCAGTTTCTGGAGCTAAGTCCAGAACAGAAATATGAAGCCTTCATTTAAAAAGGAGGAAAAGAAGTTTTGGACAAACAGTCAACATATTACTGCTTAATTTCATTTAACTTGTCTCTGAATATCATAAATACTGTCCAATTGAATGTCCTTTCATATTTTGGGTTTAACCGTAACTCAAAAGCATCTTTAACATGAATATTCCACAAGGAAGACTTTATAACTATCTGCACCCATTGTAAGAGCAATATTTTCATTTCAAATCCAAACCCATCACACACACACACACACACACACACACACACACTTAACTTGATCTTTCCATTTTTCAAACTGAACTGCGACCACCACCTTCTTTCTTCGTCAGTGACCACTGACTTTCTTTGATTGCATTGCAATGTCCACATGTTTCAATCAGCTGAGTATATGAAGAATAGTCACATGATATCAGATACAAAGGGCCATTAGTGGCTTATGACAGATTACATATAAATCAATCAGTGTGATAATCATTTGTAAAGTATGGAAAATGCTTTTTATCTGAATTTCTCAATTTGGCAGATTTTTTTAAAGATATTCACTATACTTGTAACTCATTTTGAACAATTTTCTCTTTTCATCTCTTTAAGGCATATCAAGCAATTACATACACTTGAGAAGCAATTTCAGTTCAGAATCCTCTTCATCTGAGATAGTCCTTTCTTTATATTTTCATATTTGTCCATTCCACACTTACCTTGAGAAGGTATAATAAGCAACTCACCTATATAGACTTGTATTCAATGCAAAAACTTAGCTTTCATAGAAACAGCCTTATTTATTCTCATAGTCCAATTTTCAAAATTTTAAGTGGTGTGTAAATAATGTAAGCTGTATGAGAGGGATAAACAGTTTTAGAAGAAACACATCTGATGTTTGTTACATACAACACTGAAACAAAGAGAACAGAGAGGCAAAGAGGGAGCAGTTTGACTGCCAAAAGCATATGACAGTCACAGATTTCAGGAAACATGTTTGTCTGAGAGACTGGAACATTGGTTTAATCTGGTGAATTTACAAAATGGAGATTCTTTGGAATAACATTTACTATATTCTTAGTTCATTTGTAGTGTAGTTTTATTCTAAAATTTAGTCTTCTCTATATGGGATGAGAAAGTGGGAAGAGACATCTTTGTTTTTTTTTTTCACACTAAATATGTAACTGAGCATTTGTTTAATTCTCATAATATTATGATGATCTAATCATTGAACTGATGGGTTTGAAATCAGCATTGATTTTAAATGCAGGACTGTGTACTTGCTTGCATGAATCCAGAACAGACAAATGCAAAGGATACTGAATGCTCACAAATGAGGAGACAATATAGAAATGGGTGGCAAGTGATTTTGTTGTGTTGTATTTGTTTGTTTGGAATACTGTGAATGTATTCTGGGAACTTTTGCAAAGGACATAATAAGTGAGTATATATTTAAACAAAAAATAAGGAACTGAGAAATATTTTGAGACTTAATTTCTCTATAACCAAGGAGAGAGAAGATAGTACATTTTGAATAGATATTATATAGGGGAATGAGGACCTGCAAACTGTGCTCATAAAGATAGCACGGGCTTTCTGACATGTTTTAATTCTTTTCTATAATTTTCAACATTTCTCAAAACAAAAGCTTATAAAATATCTTCTAAATAGATTTTCAAGATTTTAAAATTGTGTATATGATTACACACATAAGTCTTACTGCATTTGAAATCTTTGCTTTTGATTACTATTGTGAAATATCTCATAAGCACTAATAGTAACACATGGTTTCTCTTTAATTATATTCACTTAATATTCAGAATAATCATTCAGTATAATTATTGAGATCTTTTCCTTTTTTCTACCGTCTCAGGAGTTCACTGATTTATGAAACATCTGTCTTAGTACATGTATTTATGTGTACATAATTTATTAAAAATATCCTCATGCAATGTTTTCCTTTTGCTTTAAATTCCATTTTGTGAGGTAGTAATTTTAAATAATTTTAATATTTGGATATTGCTATCATAAATTGGATAGTTATTTCATGATTAAGATTTCTAACATTATTCATTTCCATCTTATTGCTCATAATCTTAGCAATACTATTTATAAATAATATTCATATTATTTCATTGTGAGTTTTTTAGTTTGAATTATTAGAATTTTAGGAATAGATATTTTGAACTGTTATGTTTATATCTAGTTTGACCTACTTGCTTTCCTGTTAGTTTTGGTAGTTGATCTGTCAAAGCTTTTGTGTTGATTAACCATGAAAGCTCCGTGACTCACAATGCCTCCAGCAATGACTTTAGAAGTACTAATAGTACATGAATTACTAGCTTTTTATTGTGGATATAATACACACACATATGCACATACATGTACACAAACTCATACAAACATATAACTTGTGTGAGTGAAAGGAACAAATTAATATTCTATGTATGTAAAACTTAATGCAGGATAACATTCAGATTTAAATATTCTGTCAATGGTAATAAACATACCTATATTCCCAACAAGTTCACCATTTGTTCATTTTATTTAGGTGACTAGCTCACATGTTGGATGGTACAGGCATAGTCAATACTGCAGTGAAAAGAGATGAGCTCATTCCAGGAAAGATTATCTGTGTATTGCAGGGTCTCCATGTGTTAATTGCTATAATATTTTAAAAGCCATGGTCAGTAATTTTCATTTGATATAAGTGGCCATTTGGCAACATGATAATGTAATAAGACCGTGAGTAATGGGATCAAAAGGACACTTGCCTTTGTCGACTATTACTTCATATTTAATACACATTAAATAGACTATTAGTCAGGAAACCTTGTAAAGAGGCTATGGCATTATTCCTAGCTGTGGAAAATAATTAAACTAAACTGCAGTAGGATGATTAAAAGAAAGTATTATATATAAGAAAATGTATGGTTGTAGGGTTACCCGGATTTTGTAGTGGTAAAGGTGAAGATTAAAAGTCTTGCGAACATGATGATGTGCCTAGTTTTTCTGATAGTGAAGATCAACTCTGTATAATAATAGAGTTTGGTTAACAGCATAAATGGCATAGATCATATGAACAAAAGTGATCATTGTAAAATATGTATGTTACACTTATAAACAATGTAAGATTATAAACCTAAAAGTCATAGGTAAAAGGAATCCAACAACAGGTTTCAGGATACTTTCATGTACTCCTTTATCAATATTTTCATGGAATGAGTGTTAGTAACTAAAAAACACATCATCTAGAAACAATGCCTGATTGAGTCATTTTAGTTATTTCTGAATTCTCGCAAGTATTTTAAACCATTATAACTATATTTAGTTATATGTATAGTGCTCAGAACTTCTGACTGTAACAATTTTCTTGGACATTCAATGACTTTTTTAACTATGATACTAAATAGTATAAAAGTACAGGCTTCTGAGGAGAAATACAAGTCAAATCGTGACTGAAAAATACATTAAGCCAGAAGCTGACCATGTAGAGAATCTAATAGCAAAGCTGAGAGAAAAATGGTTGAATTTTTCATATTATACACATGGTGGTAGATGTCATACTAGGAGACTGGGGTTTCTGCTGCTCTGTGAACATTTGGATTTTAGTAGAAAGACAGAACATTGACATTCGGGTGGATAAGTCAATAAAAGAAATAACTGTGGAAATTCATGATTGTTCTTGACAATGGAGTATTGTTTCATAATGGTTCATTAGATTTTCATAGGCATTAAACTGAAGTAGTGTTTTGTTTTGGTGTGGTGATTTGAATGGAAATGGCTTCTATAAACTCATATTTGAAAGACTGGCACCACAGTTAGTGAAACTGTTTGGGAAGGATTAGGAGGTGAAGCCTTGAAGGAGAAATATCACTATAGATAGACTTTCAGGTTTCAAATCTCTCTCTCTCTCTCTCTCTCTCTCTCTCTCTCTCTCTCTCTCTCTCTCTCTCTCTCTCTCTCTCTCTCTCTCTCTCATAATTAAGGAACACCAAGTTAGTTCCCAGCTGTGGCTTCAGTACCATGCTTGCCTGACCACTACCATATTCTCCACCACAATGACCATGAACTCACACTCTGTAGCTGTGAAGCTGTAAGCCCCCAATAAACTCTTCTGTATGTTGCTTTATTAATAGTATCTCTTCAGAGCAATAAAAATATATACTAATACAGATGCAATATTTGCAAATGCTATTATTCAAAAAAATCAGCTATATCTGCAGCAACAACAATGCAGTTTAGGGAGAACTATTTATTAAAAATAGTTAAGAGAGTTTGTGGTGCATGTTCTTATACACTCATTCTCTTTCCAAAGAAGAAAGGATAATTTAGCAAAGACAATAAGCAAAGAGAAAAAGGGACTACTTTTCTTGGACTGAAGGAATATAATTTAATGCATATACGTGTGTGTGTGTGTGTGTGTGTGTCTGTGTGTGTGTGCTTGCATTTTCATGTTTTTATTTGAAATTAAAATATAATTACATTATTTTCCTTTCCAACTCTTTGGGCCACAGCGTTTGCTCTCCCATAGAAAATACTGACTGTTCACATTATATTAATTATCATTAAGTTAAAATTTACAGATGATAAATTCCGTGTATGGAATTTTGTGAACTAATATGATGTGATGCTTAATGTCTACCAGTTAAGGTTACAATTCTGATAAACCATACTTTATTTACTATCAGAATATTGCAAATAGTTCCTGAGCAGATATGTATTAAACATAGCTATAAATTTATCTAAAATGGAAAAATAACTATGCATCCTATATTTTATGTAAAAAAAACTTTAGGCTGGTAAGACATAAACATTTATGTTACATAGTCAGTTTCTTAAAGTATTCAATTTTGAGGCTTAATATTTCTGTGAGATGACTAGACATAGAGTTTCTCAGAAATTATCAATAGAATAACATTTGGTTACTCCTCAGTAAAGCATTAAAAAATAACAAACACCATTTACCATTGACGAAATCCATTTCTAAGTCCCAAGCTAAAATTGTGACTAGCCCAAAAATTAAAAATCAAGACATGCAGATTTATCTTGTCAATTAATAGGAAAGTAAAACAAAATAGAAACTATGAGATCTTTATTTCCTCTAAGATATCTCAATTGATTTATCATTTGTCTGAGATAATAATTTACCTACCCATTGGAGAAATTTATGACAGTCAAGGAGCAGAGGTCTTTAGTTTTGGCTATGAGTTTTTTTTGCCAGCATAAAATTCTAAGAAATAAAGCTACATACTAAGACTTTCCTAATATAGCAAAAGAAAGTCCCATATTTTCAAGATGCTTACAATAATATGAGCCCAGAATACAAATTAAATCTTTGACAGCTGTCTCATAGTTTAAGAAATTTAAATCTCTAAAATTTAAAGAAGTTTCTTTAACTTTAAAGAAGTATATAGTCATCTGTCCTGACATCTGCAAGGAGCAAGAAAATACTTGATCACGATCACCAGCCTTAGGAATGGCCAATAATGATTTCACCCCACCCTTCCCTGGGCTCCTGCCTAGTAAGAACTGCTGAAAATTAATAGTTGCATCATAGTTGTCCTATTTTCTCATTTCTTCCTATGGACTAATATGGAAATGGTCTAATAGTGCATAGATTGTTAATTTCAAAAGGAAGTTCTTTAGATATTTTCATACTCTATGCATGTGACTTTGTAGTCTATTACATTATTTTATTCTACATATATGTAAATAAATATTAATATTGAATTTTCAGGAATGGTGAAGACTTTAGATAGTCTTGGCAGTATACACAATACATGTTGTTTTATGAAGCAAACGTGACTCTTTGGGAGTCAAGGTGGGATGTTCTCTAAGGACCTTCATGCTAAAGATTGGTCCTCAGCATGGCACAACCTAGTTGAAGGAAGTTATGTAACGTATGTAACTAGAGCTATGTTCTTGAATGGTTATTGTGACCTTAGCTCCTCTTGCCTCTGTATTTCCCAGCCTCTGCATGAAAAGGAGTAGTGCTCTATTACACACAGCTCAGCATAATTTGGTGGTTCATCCTCACCTCAAAAGTAATTGGATCATCTGTCCATGGACTGAAACATTTTAGAACATGACGCCCCCCCCCAAAAAAAAAACCCTTTATTCTTTATATATCTTAGGAATTTTGTTATAGGTAAATCAAGTTACAATGTTATTATTCGTGTGAAAATAATGTGCAGTTGAAAATAAGTTTTAAGTATCGTTTATCATTTGTTAAAGACATTTTTTTCTTGAGAAAATCTTATATTGTATAGTCTGTTTCCTTATTTATAAGATGGGAATCTTTGGTGTATGTATTAATATGTAAAATTTTCTCTAAACCTCATGGCTTTAAATAATAACCATCAATGTGTATTTTATCTGAAAAAAAAAGAAAAAAGAGAAATAATGGTTGCCCCCCCACCCGTGTGTGTGTGTGTGTGTGTGTGTGTGTGTGTGTGTGTGTGTGTGTGTGCAACTTAAAATAGATGTTGCTATATATTAAGTTTGCAAATTCGGAGTTCTTCAGTGGCACACCATTTTTATGTGAGGTTTTTGTCTGATTTTTCCTATGCCATTAAAGTAAGTGAAGGTAATTGTCTTATCATTGTGCACTGGGTTAAAATAGGCACCTAACTACTGTAGTCACACAAGAATCACTAACTTTTCTGAAGTAAAGCTAATCCCATAAAGTCTCAACAGTTTATTTGTAGAGACATAAGCTCAGAGAGGAAGAAACCAATAGACCTGCCAAAATGGTCAGGAAAAGTCCATCAAACAACACAACAAATTATAGACTACTAAGGAATGCTGAGAGTAGAACAGTGAAGAATCCAGTCATGATCCTGAAGGAGAGCAAGAAGGGTTGAGAGGAAACAAAGAGAAGGGAGAAATTATAGCTCAAAAATAAAAGAAATAATTAAAAACAACCCCAAAAATAACTTTGCCAATTGAAAACCAAAAAAAAAAGAAAAGAAAAGAAAAGAAAAAAAAAGGAAAAAGGAAAAGAAATTAAAGAAAAAAAATCACATCGATTTGCATAAAGTAAGGCTTTTATTTTAAGTTTTATTTTCTAAGTTTTTTTTATTTACATTCAAAATCATTTCCCCTTTCCCGTTTCCTCCCTCCCCGAAAGTCCCATAAGCCCCCTTCCCTCCCTCTTTTCCCCATTCAACCCCCTCTTGCTTCCCTTGCATTCCCCTACATCCTGTCTTTCCAGGACCAGGGGTCTCTCCTTCCATCTTCTTAGAAATCTATTGATATGCGAATTGTGTCTAGGGTATTCCGAGATTCTGGGTTAATATCCCCTTATCAGTGACTGCATACCATGTGTGTTCTTTTGTGATTGGGTTACCTCACTAAGGATGATATTTTCAAGTTCTGACCATTTGCCTAGGAATTTCGTGAATTCATTGTTTTTAATTGCAGAGTAGTATTCCATTGTGTAAATATACCACATCTTCTGAATCCATTCCTCCGTTGAGGGACATCTGGGTTCTTTCCAGCTTCTGGCTATTATAAATAAGGCTGCTATGAACATAGTGGAGCATGTGTCCTTATTGCATGCAGGTAAAGCCTCTGGGTATATGCCCAGGAGTGGTATAGCCAGATCCTCCAGGAGTGTCATGCCCAGTTTTCTGAGGAACTGCCAGACTGCTTTCCAGAGTGGTTGTACCAGCTTGCAATTCCACCAGCAGTGGAGGAGTGTTCCTCTTTCTCCACATCCTCACCAACAACTGCTGTCTCTTGTGTTTTTGATCTTAGCCATTCTGACTGGTGTGAGATGGAATCTCAGGGTTGTTTTGATTTGCATTTCCCTAATAACTAAGGATGATGAACATCTCTTTAGGTGCTTCTCAGCCATTAGACATTCTTCAGGTGAGAACTCTTGGGAAGAAATCAGGAGTCATAAATGCAAACATCAACAATAGAATACAAGAGATGGAAGAAAGAATTTTTTTTTTAAGAGAACACTTTATTTGGAATTTAATTAGATAATACAAATTTACAAGATTTTTTAAATTTTTATATATTTATTCATTAATCTTAAATTTATTTACATTTCAAGTGTAATCCCATTACCCGGTTTCCACCCCATCCTGGAAACCCCCTATCCACTCCCCCTCCCCCTGCTGTATCTCTAAATTTACACATAGACATACACATACAGATACACATAGACACACACACACACACACACACACACACACATAGTAGGTATCCCAACATTTCTCCCAGTAGTCTCTTAGTCTTTGACATTCATCTTAATGTAGCATTACGAGTACTTACATACACGTCACTTAATTCTATGACATCTCTATAAAGTAGATATTGTTATTGTCCTAACGATTAGAGTAACAAGATTGAAATACATGGAACTGACATGAATCAGGATGAGGTGTGGTGAGGGATAGGAGAGATGGCCAGATGGCACGAGAACAAATGGAAATCTGCAACTTACAGGAGTGGGGAGGTAAGATATCTGCAAGACAGGACAGGGACCTGGGGTAAGGGGATGCCCAAGAATCAAAGCAGGTAACCTTAGCTGGGACCCTCAGCATTGGGGATATGGAGCCTGAAGAAGCCAGGCAGGAACCACACTGGAGCAATAGGGATACCAACCTACCCACAAAAACCTTCCAAGAAGCAGACAGGGATAGGGGATGGATAAGAGACCAAGTAAATGACCAACCAACAACTGGCCCAACTTTAGACCAATCTCATGGGCAAGAACCATTTCCTGACACTATTATTGATACTCTGTTGTGCTTGCATACAGGAGTCTAGCATGACTGTCCTCTGCAAAGCTCCACCCAGTCACTGACTCAGACAGATGCAGATACCATATCCAAACAGTGGATGGAACTTGGGGACTCATGGAAGTGTAGGGGCAATTGCCAGCTTGAAGGGGATAGGAACTCCATAGGAAGACTAACAGAGCCAACTAACATGGACTCTCAGAAACTGGACGTCAACCAAAGTGTATATTCTGTCTGAATGTTTACCTCCCTACACATATGTAACAGATGTACAGATTGGTGGTCATGGGGGTCCTGAATGACTATCCCAAAAGCTGTTTTATTTCCATGGGATATATTCATCTAGCTGGGCTGCCTTATCTGGCTTCAGTAGGAGAGGATGCTCCTAGCACCACAGAGACTTAATGTGCAGTGGGGTGGGGGGGAGAGTTCGGGGTGGGGGAGCGTACCCTCTAGAGGAGAATAAGAAAAGAAGAGGAAGGGGGACAGGGAAAGGATTATAGGAGGGTGTTTCCGGGATGGGCAGCGAGCAGGATGTAACTCAAATAAGTAAATAAAAAATAAAAAAATAAAAATTCTGCCTCACTTCAGTTCCCATGGCACAGGTGAAATGCAGTCACATATTTTGGTAGAATAACACTGAATGGCTGATAGCCCTGTTGCAGATAGAGTTCTTACTCCCCTCTGAATTCTCCCGAGTCTGCATTCCACATTTTGCTCAGTATTGCTGTTTTCTCAATATTCACAGAAATTTCCTGTTCAGCACTCCAGAGCTTTTGAAGCTTAGATTTGCTCCTTCTCATCCCACACCTGAAAACAAACCAGTTCCAAAGTCCAAGAATCACATGGTCAGGTATAACAATGGCTCACCATTTTGATAATCGTTTCTATATTGGTTGCTTTCATTATGGCTAAGAAAAACTATATAACAAATAGCATGTAATGAAAACATGGTTTATTTTTGGGCACAGTGTTAGGGCATTGGTGTAGAAAGCTCTGCTTGAAGAAAGAAGTGGAAAAACCAGGATAGTCAATCACACAAGTCTGTGTGTGGGAAATGGAAATGAAAGCCTCCCAGTCAGCTGGAATGCCAGAGTGAAAAGTGCCAATCAAGCTGGTGATCATTTGCTATTCTTTCTTTTATGCATACTTGTATTTTATCAACTAAAATATCCCTTTTAAAATTTTTGACATTAGAATAGGACAAAATTTCTTCCTTCTCTACTCTCTCTAAACTTTACTCTATGGACTAGAGAGGTTATATTTAGGAAGATCCTTTGCTATTCTATTAGGAGCCAGCTTGAGCCTGAATCTTCCAAAACCTGAGTGTTGTTTATGTCCTGATGCTGCAGTGAATACATGCAGGGAACATGCCTATAAAAGAGGAGCCATCTACCTCCCATCCTCCAACAATAGAATCTGTTCTTAGGCTTATGTTCGATCCTTCTCTAAGTCCTACCCCTGAGTACTGTTTGTCATCCAGTAGAATTCATTCTTATTGTTAAGATCAGAAGTCACAAGTTCTATTATGTTTAAAGCTCCAGGTAGAGAAGCACATACTAGGATTGGCTAGTCTTAACTTTAGAGCTGGAGATTTCATCATCAGTTGCTTGATAAACTTTGTCTTTAAAAAATAAAACAAGGATATTTTCTTGGAATGCCTAACGTGTCAGTTTCTGAAACAGTCACTTTCCAACTGATCATTTTTCTTTATGATCACATGGCTACATTTTAGTTAGGTATGTCAAAAGAACTCTCATTTTTATTTTGAAATGTTGACTGTAAAGAGGTTTTATTTTCCTGTGACAGTATATAAGTTGCTCATTAATACCCAGAACTCCAATAGCTTATACTCTAAGATCAAGAATAGACAAATGGGACCTCATTAAATTACAAAGTTTTTGCAAGGCAAAAGACACCGTCAAAAAGACAAAGCGGCAACCAACTAACTGGGAAATGATCTTTACCAACCTTACATCCGACAGAGGGCTAATATCCAAGATATACAAAGAACTCAAGAAGTTAAACTCCAGAGAGGCAAGTAACCCTATTAAAAAATGGGGTACAGAGCTCCACAAAGAGTTCTCACCTGAAGAATATCTAATGGCTGAGAAGCACCTAAAGAGATGTTCATCATCCTTAGTCATTAGGGAAATGCAAATCAAAACAACCCTGAGATTCCATCT
Source organism: Tokudaia tokunoshimensis (assembly GCA_036184795.1). Taxonomy (NCBI): domain Eukaryota; kingdom Metazoa; phylum Chordata; class Mammalia; order Rodentia; family Muridae; genus Tokudaia; species Tokudaia tokunoshimensis. Next base: position 67,406,435 of record BTHU01000015.1, read on the forward strand.
CACACCAGTCAGGATGGCTAAGATCAAAAACACAGGAGACAGCAGTTGTTGGCGAGGACGTGGAGAAAGAGGAACACTCCTCCACTGCTGGTGGAATTGCAGGCTGGTACAACCACTCTGGAAAGCAGTCTGGCGGCTCCTCAGAAAACTGGGCATGACACTTCCGGAGGATCCGGCTATACCACTCCTGGGCATATACCCAGAGACTTTACCTGCATGCAATAAGGACACATGCTCCACTATATTCATAGCAGCCTTATTTATAATAGCCAGAAGCTGGAAAGAACCCAGATGTCCCTCAACGGAGGAATGGATTCAGAAGATGTGGTATATTTACACAATGGAATACTACTCTGCAATTAAAAACAATGAATTCACGAAATTCCTAGGCAAATGGTCAGAACTTGAAAATATCATCCTTAGTGAGGTAACCCAATCACAAAAGATCACACATGGTATAAAGTCACTGATAAGGGGATATTGACCCAGAATCTCAGAATACCCTAGACACAATCAGCATATCAATAGATTTCTAAAAAGATGGAAGGAGAGACCCCTGGTCCTGGAAAGACTGGATGTAGGGGAACGCCAGGACAGAGTAATGAGAGGGGGTTGAACGGAGAAAAGAGGGAGGGAAGGGGGCTTATGGGACTTTCGGGGAGGGAGGAAACGGGAAAGGGGAAGTGATTTGGAATGTAAATTAAAAAAATAAAATTAAATTAAATTAAAAAAAAAATACCCAACGTTGTTAATAATGGAGAAAGACTTCTAAATGAAGATATATGGAATGTATTTAGACAATATCCAATTGCTTTAATCATATACATTTTATTATATAACCATGGATAACTACTATGCAGAGCTTTATGAGAAATGAACAATAAATATTCACAGTGATCTGTGTAACTCTATGATACAATTTCTGCAAGTTAGGCATTTTATATACTTCATTTCAGAATATTGAAGCATAAAACTGAAAAAGAGTGAAAGTCACAGAGTGTTATAAGAATAGGCAGCATCTGAAAAACTAACATGTATTTCTTGATGTGTATAAATCTAAAATGCAAATTGTCCCAAGTGCACAATTTTGTGTTTGAGGGCACAAGTTGGATACCTACAAAAGGGAAGCTCCTGAAATAATTATTTTTCAGTACAAGTAAACACTGACTTTAGATAGAATAGCATGATTCTATATTTCTATACCCACATTAAACTGTGACAAAAGACTAGTTGAAAATCAAAGTTATTAGCTTTACCATGATGGATTTCTCTCAGTGAAATGTGCTAATAGCACTGGAACCAGGACACTTTTCAATGAAATTTTGGAAGTTATTTGCATCTCTACATTTCCTTTTACAGATATTATATATAAATTTTGTTATAGATCTTTGTAAAATTAGATTTATAAAATTTAAAACAAGTTTTACTAGTGAAATATTTTGTTGGGCTCAAATAAAAATTAAACCCTGCAGGGCAAGAAATTATACCTTTCCTCAGATATACATGATCAAAATATAATATCACCATGTTAAAGTAAAATACCCCAAAACAATGAATTAGCTTATAAAAGCTTCTAAAAAGAAGACAGGATCCTCAGAGTGACTTTATCTTTGCAACATTTTTGATTATTTTACTGAGATCTTAATTTTAACCCACATTGATTCTCCTACCCTAATTCTCCTTTGCATATATACATATATATCATATACACATGCACACACATACACATACACACACATACACATACACACATACATATACACACACATACACATATACCTACACATGTATATACATATATAGCCTAGTTGCTCTTGGCCACATTGAAGTCATATAACTCCCTTAATGCTGTCACATATTTTAAGTTTATTTCATTGCTCCCTAACTTAGAGGGCATAATTTAAAGCCAAAAATCTAACTTTTTAATGTTTTTTGGTTCAATGAATGTAGTGCCTATGAAATGGGAAATGATAATAGAAATAATCTTGCAGTGAATTGTACAAGCATATTATTGTAGAAGATAATATTGTAGAAGCATAGCACCATGTTTTCTCATCTGTAGGGCTCAGCTAAGCAGGAAGGGCCAAGGGACACATAAGAACACATGGGTTCTTCCAGTGACAATGAATAAGCTCAAAATAACTACTTGTGACAATGCTCATTGCCACCATACCATCATTGAGAGATCAACTGGAAAATATTGAAACACACTCATGCAGAATTGTTTTATAATTAGTAGCAGGACTTTGCACATTATATGCTAATAGCTATAGCAAAAGTCTGTAGTCTTTTCCAAATACCTATTTCATTTCATGTACAAAAGTTATACACCAATCTGAAATTATTCTTTCTATACTTAAGCATGTCACTTTCAATGTATCTTTAAAACATTGATGTCTTTCCCAAAACTATAATGTCAAGATGATACATGCTATAGGTACTAATTGTAAAAGCTCATGATTAAGGAAGGTTTTCTGGGAAAATGTATTGGATGATAAAACAAAAGCATTTGCATTTTTCCCTGGTACTGATTCACAACCCTATGTATTTGAATAGAAAGATTGCCTTTAACTTTCTATCTTCTCTCATGAAACCCGAGAGGAATAAACTAACAGCAAGAAAGTAATTAATGAAAACTTTTCAGGGGACTCCACCTTATTTGTTCCAAAGAAAATGTTTTGTAAATAAAATGGGGTGTAACTTGGTATGCTAATGAGAATTTCTTCAAAGAATTGAGAGAACACAACTTTAATTGCAACACTATCTGTATACAAATAAAAACTTAATATTGCATGAGGTATAATTACATTATATTAAGAAATAATATTAGAAAACCAAATCTATTATTTTAAATGTATTTTTCAAAACTGGACAAAAATTTTAAAATTAGCATAATTCATTAGGAAAAACCTATTCATTTTGGTTTCAATATATTTTATAGTTGTGGACAATTTTCCAAATTATGCAAATTAAATATACAAACATAAAAAAACAAAATAATAGAAGAAAAATCATAATTGATAACAAAGTAGAAGAACTGTATTTTATGTGCTTGTCATAAATCTTGTGACCACTTCTGTAATGATTGAACTTCAAGGAGAATATTGAATAGTGCTGTCAGTCATAGCAGCAATCAAACTCGTTTATGTACAATAAAGGTTGAGCAATATGATATAATGCAATTTGCATTCAATGTCCCCAAAGCAACCCATTAATTAGCATGTGTCATATGTTTGCTTGTTTGTTTCTTTGTTTTACAACTGGCCTAATTAAAAAACTGTTTTTCATATAGATATCCAACTGGTCAACATGCAGAGAATTGATTTTTTTTTTTGGAGAGATAGGGAGAACAAGAGCAAGGGTAAAAAAGAGAGAGACAGACACAGAGCATGAAGTGGGGTAAGAAGGAAGGTGAGGGAGATCTGGGAGGAGTTGGGAAAGGGGAAAACATGATCACAATTTATTGCATAACAATTTTGAATCAAATATTTTTTTTAAAAAAAAGAGATACTATTAAATACCAAACTCTAACTAACCTAAAAAAGACATATACATCATACTCCTCCCTCACATCCTTAGCGATCTTCTCAAAGAAGGGAGGGAGAGGATGTTATAGACCAAGGTTGTGGATAACTACAGTAAAAAAAAATTGTTTTCAGAACAGAGCAGAGTCAAGAGCATTACATATGAGCTCACAGCAATTGGAACAACATTCATAATATCATCCCAAGCTGAAGAGGGAGAAAACTCCCAACCTGGTTGGGGAGATGGGACCAAAGTCTCACAGCTAACGAAGGATCTATTAGCATTTGATAGCTGCTGGGAAAAGAAGAGCTGGTTTGCTTTAATTTTGTGGCCTGTAAGGAACCACAAATTGGACCTGACAGATGTTCAAAAATCAAAAATGAGTGAAGCTGTTTGCTAGGCAAGGACAGGTGAATCTGTGAGGTATAGTACTCAGTACCATGAACTTTTGTTGTATGAACTAAAAGATTAATAAAACACAGTTAAAATTTTGTATTATTATCTTTTCTCTGGTTAGCACTAGGTAACAAACAGCAGTCCTGGATTCTTGGGCAGAGCTTAGTTCCAAGTGAGGCACATTATAACAAAAGTAAAGAATATCTTCTTTATAGTGTATTATGATTATAATGATTCCTAATAGGGTAGGTGTGAAAAGTGATTTTTTATTTTTTTAGTTCATGGTATTTTTAAATAGTGGCATCTTCATTGGTACATGACTCCATTCTAAGCCAAGCAGCGTAAGCTACGAAGAAAGTGTCTTTGCATTCATATGTGTACATATTTACATCTTTAGTTTTATAATTCACAGAATTTTCATTGATTAAATGCAAATAAGATGTATTGATCACACCTCAACTATTCAGTATTTGTTTAACTTTTCTATCTGTTTTAACGACTTATGATTCTGTCATGGCCATAATATATTATTTCAGACTTCTACACAGATATTATAGAATGATGCAGAAAGCATTCCTCAAAAACTTGAGAAACATAGTCATATCTGTACACAACCTCACAATTCTAAATTTAACAAAATGGAAGAAAACATACAAACAAAAATTATATAGCATCTATTATGACAATAGATTTCATATATGAGATTCAATATATTTCATATATGAGATTCAAGTCTCACTGCTTACTTAGGAGTTATTGACAGTGTATATTTACTACAGGAAAGAATACATTAATGATTGAAGATTAATAAAACGTTGATAAGTTCAACATGTTCCAGTGGGGTGTCCTTACACCCATATAGAGAGCAGTAGCTGAACGTAATGGATTTCACACACACACACACACACACACACACACACACATACACACACACACACACATGAAGATGCACACACACACACACACATACACACACACACACGAAGATGCACACACACACACACACACACGAAGATGCACACACACACACGAAGATGCACACACAGACACACACACACACACACACAGACACACACACACACACACACACACACACACGTTCAAGGCCTTCCCCCAAAGTATGCAAACACACACACACACACGTAGACACACGTGCACAAATACACACACATACACACATGCACACACATGCACACACACATACACAAACACACATACATGTGCACACACATATGTGCACATACAAACACACATGCACACACAAATACAAACATTTTCATACATGCATACACACATATATACATATTACACACACACACACACACACACACTCTTAAAGTTGGGAAGAAACTTGGAGAGGAGAAAGGGGAAACAGGAATAGAGGAAGTGTAAATGATTGAATTTCATTGGATAGATGTATCACATTTTCAAAAAAAAATTTTTAAATTGATAAGAGAAATAAATCTATAATATTTCAAAGAGTACTGTCAAAAATTTGCTGACAATTAATGGTGCATTTTTGTAAATTATTTTGTTTAATTATTAACCTTGAAAATTGTTTTGTTTTTATGTAGAGAAAGGGAAGAGCCAAAACTTGTATTAGTACAGGTGGAGCTCAAGAACCTGTGCTTTGTCTTTTAAACTTATGAAGCAAGAGAGATGAAACAGTGTCCAATAAAAAAAGTGTACTTATGATTTAGTAGTTGGGATCCCTTAGAAGGCTGGTTCTATATAGAGTTTTGGGGTAATGGAAATTCTTCCCAGTGATTATTGGATTAACCTGAGGAAAAGACCAAGAAATGAGATGATATTATGAAAAATGTGACCTTATAGGCGTAACCAACACTGTGTTCTTCAGGGAAGTACTAAGGAAGTACTAAGGTAAGTATTAAAAAGACTCCACAGTATATGCAACTGAAGATGTATATGCAAAATATAATTAGAAACTATAACAATAATTTGGAAAGTGGTTTTTAAAATTGATTCCAGGAATTTCCTGATAAGTGCATCCAATCAAGGGCCTGATTCAAGGACACTTCTAAAGATGAATGAGGAAATTCGTACAAACACAGATTATGTGGGCCCTACACAATCATTACAAGAGAACTACAGATGAAGTAATAAATATTGAAAATAATGATAAATATCTATAAAACTGTTACTGAAACACAGACTTCAAATTTATGTTAACTTACACTTAATCAAAGGACCTGTAATAATGATGAACAATTTGGATATTTAAGTAATTTTTTATAGTAAAACTTGTACATATTTGTACTATCTTAAAAGCATGAAAAAATTGCTGAGTATTTATATGCATAAAGATACTCAATCCTTAATTATGCAAATATATAATATCGATACTGTCGAACACCATATGCATGTGATTTTCCCATGTGTATATTACTTTTAGAAAGAAAATATGCATTGAAATATGAGTGTTTAGGAGACATGTAAAATTCAATCCAATATCCAGCAAAAACAATTTATCACATTAATGCCAGTAAATCTTGATCTATGAAATGATTAGTTTGCATTAGCTATATATTGTAACCATGGCTTATCTCTTCTGTATTTGCTTTCTAGAATTTGCCAAATTGCAATAACTTTTCTACACTATACAGTTCATTTCAATAGCTGTATCCATGAGGGAAACTTATTTTATACATACTCATATGTGCATTATACTATCATGCATATGTATACAAGCAAATATGTAGATATATGCATATACATACACATATGCTTGCATTTTAATGTTCCTATGACTATGCATACATTTGTAGTTTATTCCAGTTAAGACAAATATCTGGAATCAATTTACTTTGGGTTAACTTCTATTAATATTTAATTAAACTGTAATATTGTTATTAGTATATAAGTAATAGAACTTATATGAAACTTAACTATACCATGTTCATAATGTATTTTGACGTTATTCCCTCCTGTAGTCCCCTTTCTTTTCTCTCTCCTCTCTTACTGATCAACCAGCCTCTCTTCTGCTTTCATATATCCTACTTATGTCGATAACCAACTGCATTTCACAATGATTGTTTATGGAAGCATAAATGAAGGACTTTTTCTTTTTATAGGAACATGGACACCTTACCAAAGCCACATTATTGAAGAATATGTCTCTCCCTCACCATCAGACATCATCCGCATATCAGTCCTCAGGAAGGAATGGAGCCTTACTAGATTCCCTCCCCAATCCCCTTCTCTCTCTCATCAAAATTTGGTTTTATTAGAAAACATTCTAGGTGGGAAACGTTCCTTTCAAACAACCATGGAGGTTGGATAATTTACAATGAAATTGTAACGCTGCAAAGCCTGTTTGAGGCAAGACTCTGTCCACATGTGGGGTCTGGGTGCACTTCTAAACCCAATGATACTTCATGTACCTGTCCTGCTGATCAGTCAGAGTCTTGGCAGGGGACTTGGCATCATAGAAGAGCTCGCTGATCTCTTCCACGTGCTCCTCAGTGCTGTCCTTCCCATTGATCTTTACTAGCAGGTTGGCTGGGGTCATCAGCTGCATCGAATACCTTAGAATGGTCTTGGTGCCAGTCTTCCCGAGGTGGCTCAGTGCCTCCTCACTGATATTGACGCCTTCAGTCTGGGCTCAGATCTTAATAATCTGATTCATTTCTTGTGGTATATACAGCAAGGTCCTCATGATCATTATGGAGCCCAATGGAATGCCTTAGGGAGAAGCGCTGTCCTCGTGCCCCGGACTCCCTCTTTTTATGACAGGTGTTTAAATATTATAAGCTTAAAACAGATCAATCTAGGTCTAAGTAACGCCTGTTTAAAGTTGGGAAGCTGTATTTACCCAAGAGTAAACATTCCATGTAGCCCCCTCTCACATTTTCCTCATCTCCTACAGTAATGCCCCTGATATTTAGAGGTGGCACGGGAAACTGATTTTTCATTAATGGGTGGGCAATGAGTATTATTTATTCTCAATAGTTTGACTAGTTAATTTTAAACTGGATTGGGAAAATCTGTCTGTAGCTTTTAGTAGAGGACTGTTTTACTTTTGAATATGCGACAGATACACATATGACACTTTACACTGGAAGGAAAATAGCTTCACATCATGACACAACAAATGTTCCCACTTGAATACTGCTCATTATTTTGTCTGTTCAATTCAGGTTCTCATATGTCATAACTAAGAATACAATGTTATTGTGTCCAGGCAGAAAGTCTCATATCACCAGATATTTTCCACAAAGCATGTTGCATTTACCTAGTTGTACACTTTTACTTTCATTTCTCATGGGAGAAAGTCTTCCTTAGTGAGACTTTTACTATTTTTGTCTATATTATTGACAAAACTACATAAGTGAAGTTAAGACATTGAAATATTCTATTAAAAATGGTATTTACAAACTAAAACTACAAATACATTATTTTGGTCTTCATACATATTACTCTCCTATAAAATAAATAGAAGTCCCATTCACAAACTGAATGACTGAAACTCAGTGATAAAACTGTTTAGGGGCTTAAAGCAAATATATTGATCTGCTAAACATCTGATATAAAATATTTTTCATAAAAATGTCATTCTTGGACCTGCGCCACCGAGAGAATGCAGAGTGCACTCTGCCTTCTTTGCTCCAGTGGCCAGGTAGTTGGGACCGCCAGGCTCAGAGACAGACAGGCATAATATCACTTGGGTCTCAGGCAGCTTGTGTGTAACCTGCTCCAAGAGCTGGGCAGATCTGCAGTAACCAGGGCGCCAACTCTTCTGTGGGACTTCTGCCTTGCAGAGAACCCCCCCCCCGGCATTGGGCGGGAGCCTACCAGCTTCCCTTTTTTGACCTCTGTTCCTGGATCAACTGCACTAAGGAGACAGGTACCCAGGTTCTTCCCAATATAACATCGCTTGGGACACGGCCTGTTGGGGCTTCCATCTGCTCCCAAGAGCAGGACAGCGCTGTGGTCATCTGGGCACCAGCTCTGCTGTGGGCCATCCCCCCTGCAGGGTGACCTGTGCCGCCGAGAGAGTGCAGAGTGCACTCCAACATCTTTGCTCCACTGTCCAGGTAGGTGGGACAGCCAGACTCGGAGACAGACAGGCATAATATGGTTCAGTCTCAGGCAGCTTGTGTGTACTCTGCTCCCAAGAGCTGGGCAGGTCTGTAGTAATCGACGAGCCAGCCCTGCTATGGGACTTCTGCCCTGCAGAGGGATGCCACCCTCCCCACCCCTCAGGGAGAGACCATACACCCCTGCAAAGGGCGGGAGCCTACCAGCCTCCCTTTGACGACCTCTGCTCCGGGAATCCACTACACTGAGCCTTTGTATGGGCAGGGACTCCCCAATATAACATCACTTGGGGCAAGACACATCAGGGCTCCAAAGTCACTCAGGAGCAGGGCAGGCCCCAGAAATCGGTGCCAGGGGAATCCCGGTAATCCAGGGGTGCCAGAAATAGCTTTGCAGGCTCACAGGAGGTCCAACCAACAGCCAGTGACAGCAGGACCAACTAACACCAGAGGTAACCAGATGGCAAAAGGCAAACGTAGAAACGTTACTGACAGAAATCAAAGTAATATGGCACCATCCGAACCTAACACTCCAACAGCAGCAAGTCCTGGATACCCCACCACACCCGAAAGAAAAGATCTGGATTTAAAATCACTTCTCATGATGTTATTAGAGGATCACAAGAAGGACACAAATAAATCTAATAAAGAATTACAGGAGACCATGAATCAACGGTTAGAAGCCATTACAAAGGAAACACAAAAATGGCTTAGAGAAAGGCATGCGAACATGGATCAACAGCTGGAGGCCCACAAGGAGACAACACAAAAATCGCTTAAAGAAATGAATCAACGGGTAGATGCACTTTCAAAGGAATCACAAAAATTGCATAAAGAAATGCAGAAGAATATGGGTCAACAGACGGATGCCCATAAGGAGGCAACACAAAAATTGCTTAAAGAAATGAATCAACGGATAGATGCCCTTACAAAGGAAACACGAGAACTGCTTAAAGAAATGCAGGAGACAATGGATCAACAGATGGATTTCCATGAGGAGGAAACACAAAAATCGCTCAGAGAAATGCAGGAGAACGTGGGTCAACAGGCAGAAATCCTGAAAGAGGAAATGCAAAAATATCTTAAAGAAATACAGGAAAATACAAACAAACAAGTGAAGGATCTCAGCAAATCCATCCAGGATCTAAAAAAGGAAGTAGAAACAACTAAGAAATCACAAAGAGACACAACTTTGGAGATAAAAAACCTTGGGAAGAAATCAGGAATCATAGATGCAAAATCAACAATAGAATACAAGAGATGGAAGAAAGAATCTCAGGTGCTGAAGATACCATAGAAAGCATCAACTCAACAGTCAAAGAAAATGAAAAATGCAAAAAACATGTAACCCAAAACATCCTGGAAATCCAGGACACAATGGGAAGACCAAACCTAAGGATTATAGGTATAGATGAGAGTGAAGATTTGCAACTTAAAGGGCCAGTAAACATCTTCAACAAAATTATGGAGGAAAACTTCCCTAAAGTAAAGAGAGAGATGCCGATGAATGTACAAGAAGCCTACAGAACTCCAAAGAGATTGGACCAGAACAGAAATACCTCCCGTCACATAATAATCAAAACACCAAATGTACTAAACAAAGAAAGAATATTAAAAGCAGTAAGAGAAAAGAGCCTAGTAACATACAAAGGAAGACCTATCCGAATCAAATCAGACTTCTCACCAGAGAGTATGAAAGCCAGAAGATCCTGGGCAGATCTCATCCAGACACTAAGAGAGCACAAATGCCAGCCTAGACTACTATACCCAGCAAAACTCTCAATCACCATAGATGGAGAGACCAAGATATTCCATAATAAAATCAAATTTTCACAATATCTTTCCACAAACCGAGCCCTGCAAAGGATAATAGGTGGAAACCGCCAATACAGGGAGAGAAACAACACCCTGGAAAAAATGAGAAAATAACCTTCTTGTTTCAAACCCAAAAGTAGATAACCACTCAAACATAAAAATAGCATCAAGAATGGCAGGTGGCAATAATCACTATGCCTTAATCTCTCTTAATATCAATGGTCTTAATTCCTCAATAAAAAGATATAGACTAACAGACTGGATACTTAAACAGGACCCAGCATGGTGCTGCATGCAGGAAACGCACCTGAGTGTCAAAGACAAAAACTACCTCAGAGTAAAAGGCTGGAAAACAATTTTACAAGGAAATGGCCCCAAGAAACGAGGTGGAGTAGCCATCCTAATATCAGAAAAAATTGATTTTCGACTTAAAGTCATCAAAAAAGACACAGAAGGACACTACATACTGATCAAGGGAAAAATCCACCAAGAAGAACTCTCAATTCTGAATATCTATGCTGCAAATGCAAGGGCACCCTCATTCATAAAAGAAACTTTACTAAAGCTCAAAGCACACATTGCCTCTGCCACAATAATAGTGGGTGACTTCAACACCCTGCTATCTGAAATGGATCATTCAGGAAAGCAGAAACTAAACAGGGACACAGTGAATCTAATTGAAGCCTTGGACCAAATGGAACTAACACACACACACACACACACACACACACACACACACACACATATATATATATATATATATATATATATATATATATATATATATGTGATATATATATATCACATATGTGTATATATATGATATATATACATATATATGTATATATATCATATATGTGTATATATATGATATATATACATATATATGTATATATATGTATATATGTATATATATGTATATATACGTATATATACATATATATACATATATATATGTATATGTATATATATATATATATATATAGAACATTTCATCCTAGAGCTAAAGAATACACCTTCTTATCAGCACCTCATGGTACCTTCTCCAAAATCAGCCATATAATTGGTCACAAATTAGACCTCAACAGATATAAGAAGATAGAACTAATCCCATGCCTCCTATCAGATCACTATGGAATAAGGGTGGTCTTCAATGGCAACAAAAACAAAAGAAAACCCACATACACATGGAGGCTGAACAATGCTCTACTCAATGATAACTTGGTCAAGGTGGAAATAAAGAAAGAAATCAAAGACTTTTTAAAATTTAATGAAAATGAAGGCACAACATACCCTAATTTATGGGACACAATGAAAGCAGTACTAAGAGGAAAATTCATAGCCCTGAGTGCTGCCAAAAAGAAACGGGAGACAGCATACACTAACAGCTTAATGGCACACCTGAAAACCCTGGAACAAAAAGAAGCAAATACACCAAAGAGGAGTAGAAGGCAGGAAATCATCAAAGTCAGGGTTGAAATCAATCAAGTAGAAACAAATAAAACCATACAAAGAATCAACAAAACGAGGAGTTGGTTCTTTGAGAAAATCAACAAGATAGATAAGCCCTTAGCCAGACTAACCAGAGGGCACAGAGATAGTATCCAAATTAATAAAATCAGAAACGAAAAGGGAGAGATAACAAGAGAAACTGAGGAAATTAAAAAAATCATCAGATCCTATTAAAAAAGCCTGTATTCAACAAAACTAGAAAATCTCGAGGAAATGGACAATTTCCTTGACAGATACCAAATACCAAAATTAAATCAGGATCAAATAGACCATCTAAAAACTACTATAGCTCCTGAAGAAAAAGAAGTCGTCATTGGAAGTCTTCCAACCAAAAAAACCACCGGTCCAGATGGTTTTAGTGCAGAATTCTATCAGACCTTCAAAGAAGACCTAACACCAATACTCTTCAAACTGTTCCTCAAAATAGAAACAGAAGGAACAGTACCCAACTCGTTCTATGAAGCCACAATTACGCTAATACCAAAAGCACACAAAGATCCGACAAAGAAAGAGAATCTCAGGCCAATCTCTGATATGAATATCGATGCAAAATTACTCACTAAAATTCTTGCCAACCGAATCCAAGAACACATCAAAATGATCATTCACCACAATCAAGTAGGCTTCAAACCAGGGATGCAGGGATGGTTCAATATAAGGAAATCCATCAATGTAATCCACTATATAAACAATCTCAAAGAAAAAAAACACATGGTCATCTCATTAGATGCTGAGAAAGCATTTGACAAAATTCAGCATCCTTTCATGCTAAAGGCATTGGATAGATCAGGAATTCGAGGCCCATATCTAAATATAATAAAAGCAATTTACAGCAAACCGGTAGCCAACATCAGTCTAAATGGAGAGAAATTTGAAGCAATCCCACTAAAATCAGGGACTAGACAAGGCTGCCCTCTCTCTCCATATCCTTTCAATATAGTACTTGAAGTTCTAGCTAGAGCAATTAGACAACAAAAAGAGGTCAAAGGGATACAAATTGGAAAGGAAGAAGTCAAACTATCACTATTTGCAGACGATAAGATAGTATATTTAAGCGACCCAAAGAACTCCACCAGAGAACTCCTACAGCTGATAAACAACTTCAGCAAAGTGGCTGGATATAAAATCAACTCAAGCAAGTCAGTACCCTTCCTATACTCAAAGGAAAAGCAGGCTGAGAAAGAAGTAAGAGAAATGATACCCTTCATGATAGCCACAAACCATATAAAGAATCTTGGTGTGACTCTAACCAAACAAGTGAAAGATCTGTATGACAAGAACTTCAAGTCTCTGAAGAAAGAAATTGAAGAAGACCTCAGAAGATAGAAAAATCTGCCATGCTCATGGATTGGCAGGATTAAGATAGTCAAAATGACCATCTTGCAAAAAGCAATATACAGATTCAATGCAATCCCCATCAAAATCCCAACTCAATTCTTCATAGAGTTAGAAAGAGAAATTCAAAAATTCATCTGGAATAACAGAAAACCCAGGATGGCTAAAACTATTCTCAAGAGTATAAGAACCTCTGGGGGAATCAGTATCCCGGATCTCAATCACTACTACAGAGCTATAGTGTTAAAAACCGCATGGTATTTTTAATGTGACAGGCATGTAGATCAATGGAACAGAATTGAAGACCCAGAAATGAATCCACACTTCTATGGTCACTCGATCTTTGACAAAGGAGCTAAAACCATCCAGTGGAAAAAAGATAGCCTTTTCAACAAATGGTGCTGGCTCAACTGGAGGTCAACATGCAGAAGAATGCAAATTGACCCATTCTTATCTCCTTGCACTAAGCTCAATTCCAAGTGGATCAAGGACCTCCACATAAAACCTGACACACTAAAACTAATAGAAAGGAAACTAGGGAAGAACCTTGAACATATGGGCACAGGGGAGAATTTCCTGAACAGAACTCCAATAGCTTATGCTCTAAGATCAAGAATAGACAAATGGGACCTCATTAAATTACGAAGTTTTGCAAGGCAAAAGACACTGTCAAAAAGACAAAGCAGCAACCAACTAACTCCGAAATGATCTTTACCAACCCTACATCCGACAGAGGGCTAATATCCAATACATACAAAGAACTCAAGAAGTTAAACTCCAGAGAAGCAAGTAACCCTATTAAAAATGGGGTACAGAGTTAAACAAAGTGTTCTCACCTGAAGAATATCTAACGGCTGAGAATCACCTAAAGAGATGTTCATCATCCTTAGTCATTAGGGAAATGCAAATCAAAAAAACCCTGAGATTCCACCTCACACCAGTCAGAATGGCTAAGATCAAAAACACAGGAGACAGCAGTTGTTGGCGAGAATGTGGAGAGAGAGGAACACTCCTCCACTGCTGGTGGAATTGCAAGCTGATACAATCACTCTGGAGAGCAGTCCTGCGGTTCCTCAGAAAACTGGGCATGACACTCCCCGAAGATCCGGCTATACCACTCCTGGGCATATTCCCAGAGGCTTTCCCTACATGCAATAAGGACACATGCTCCACTATGTTCAAAGCAGCCTTATTTATAATAGCCAGAAACTGGAAAAAACCCAGATGTCCCTCAACGGAGGAATGGATTCAGAAGATGTGGTATATTTACACAATGGTATACTACTCTGCAATTAAAAACAATGAATTCACGAAATTCTTAGGGAAATGATCAGAACTTGAAAATATCATCCTTAGTGAGGTAACCCAATCACAAAAGAACACACATTGTATGCAGTCACTGATAAGGGGATATTAACCCAGAATCTCCGAATACCCTAGACACAATTCGCATAGCAATAGATTTCCAAGAAGATGGAAGGAGATACCACTGTTCCTGGAAAGACTGGTTGTAGGGGAACACCAGGACAGAGAAGCGAGAGGGGGTTGAATGGGGAAAAGAGGGAGGGAAGGGAGCTTATGGGACTTTCAGGGAGGGAGGAAACTGGAAAGGGGAAATGATTTTGAATGTAAATAAAAAAAAAACTTAGAAAATAAAAAAAAAGAAATGTCATTTTTAATTTGAGTTTTAATCACAACAAACATCATTCATTTTTTTTCATTCCTCTTGAAAACTTACTAAATATGTCTTTAAAATAGATGAACCCAAATATTAAACTTTAGTATTATGTTAATTCCTTGATCCAATAGATATATTAAATCCAACCCACTTTCTTGTTTTCTCTGTACTTATAATTTCACAATACATCCTTATCTCAATCTTTTTATCCTTTGAGTCAAGTCAACTTTTTATTTCAGATGAGTTTAACTGTAGACCTCTTTCCCTCTTCTTTAGAGCAACATTTGTTTTTCTACATCTAAGACTTCTGTTTTTATTTTCGAAGAGGTAGTATTGAAGACACTAGTTATGAAATATACAGTAATTATCAGCACATATGGTTTGAAAAAAATCTCTCAATTTATTTTATATAACAATGTCTTTTCTCATAAGAAGACTAAAAAATGTACTGCTTTTAATTCTAAAACTACATATCTTAAGCAAACCTCAAGAGTGGTTACTCGGTCTAATAATAAGCACTGATGTATCATGGCCCCTCATCACATATAATCTCCATTATGGTGATTTATACAATTGTGTCATACAATCAAGATAAAAAGTTCCTAGTCCCACCATCCAAACTTAGACAGCCCACAATAACTTTTTGAATGTGATTTTCTGTCTTTCAGATGTGTGAGTAATTTACTTCCACAGAATGTCTTAGTTTTAAATGAAAAAATAAAATGCCTGCAAATCACACAGTGTGGATCCTTTTATGTCACAAAATAAGTATAAGCTTCTAGAAATTAAAAAGTGATATGTATTAGAGAATTGAAAAATATAAAAGTCTTTTCTTTACAAATCAGAAAACAAAGACAATGAAAAGATTACATTATTTCAGTGTTGAATGCTGTGTCTTATCACAATCAAATACCTATTGGCCAGAGTATTAGCAGTTTCATTAAAATGGAGAGGTATTTTTAATGTCTAAACAAATAATTTATAATCATCTGTCTCTTTTAAAATAGAACTTCTTGTAGATTAAAAATGCTGCTCACTACAAATGGAAAATGAATTTCATATTCACTTAATAAATACATAAGAAGTTCTTTTTTTTTATTTTCTAAGGTTTTTTTTTTTTTTTACATTCCAAATCATTTCCCCTTTCCCGTTTCCTCCCTCCCCGAAAGTCCCATAAGCCCCCTTCCCTCCCTCTTTTCTCCATTCAATCCCCTCTCGCTTCTCTGTCCTGGCATTCCCCTACATCCAGTCTTTCCAGGACCAGGGGTCTCTCCTTCCATCTTCTTAGAAATCTATTGATATGCGAATTGTGTCTAGGGTATTCCAAGATTCTGGGTTAATATCCCCTTATCAGTGACTGCATACCTTGTGTGTTCTTTTGTGATTGGGTTACCTCACTAAGGATGATATTTTCAAGTTCTGACCATTTGCCTAGGAATTTCGTGAATTCATTGTTTTTAATTGCAGAGTAGTATTCCATTGTGTAGATATACCACATCTTCTGAATCCATTCCTCCGTTGAGGGACATCTGGGTTCTTTCCAGCTTCTGGCTATTATAAATAAGGCTGCTTTGAACATAGTGGAGCATGTGTCCTTATTGCATGCAGGTAAAGCCTCTGGGTATATGTCCAGGAGTTGTATAGCCGGATCCTCTGGGAGTGTCATACCCAGTTTTCTGAGGAACCGCCAGACTGCTCTCCAGAGTGGTTGTACCAGCTTGCAATCCCACCAGTAGTGGAGGAGTGTTCCTCTTTCTCCACAACCTCGCCAACAACTGCTGTCTCCTGTGTTTTTGATCTTTAGCCATTCTGACTGGTGTGAGATGGAATCTCAGGGTTGTTTTGATTTGCATTTCCCTAATGACTAAGGATGATGAACATCTCTTTAGGTGCTTCTCAGCCATTAGATATTCTTCAGGTGAGAACTCTTTGTGTAGCTCTGTACCCCATTTTTTAATAGGGTTGCTTGCCTCTCTGGAGTTTAACTTCTTGAGTTCTTTGTATATATTGGATATTAGACCTCTGTCGGATGTAAGGTTGGTAAAGATCATTTCCCAGTTTGTTGGTTGCCGCTTTTTCCTTTTGACAGTGTCTTTTGCCTTGAAAATACTTTATAATTTAATGAGGTCCCATTTGTCTATTCTTGATCTTAGAGCATAAGCTATTGGAGTTCTGTTCAGGAAATTCTCCCCTGTGCCCATATGTTCAAGGTGCTTTTCCCTAGTTTCCTTTCTATTAGTTTCAGTGTGTCTGGTTTTATGTGCAGATCCTTGATCCACTTGGAATTGAGCTTAGTGCAAGGAGATAAGGATGGGTCAATTTGCATTCTTCTGCATGTTGACCTCCAGTTGAGCACCATTTGTTGAAAAGGCTATCTTTTTTCCACTGGATGGTTTTAGCTCCTTTGTCAAAGATCAAGTGACCATAGGAGTGTGGATTCATTTCTGGGTCTTCAATTCTGTTCCATTGATCTACATGCCTGTCACTGTACCAATACCATGCGGTTTTTAACACTATTGCTCTGTAGTACAGCCTGAGGTCCAGGATACTGATTCCCCCAGAGGTTCTTTTACTCTTGAGAATAGTTTTAGCTATTCTGGGTTTTCTGTTATTCCAGATGAATTTTTGAATTGCTCTTCCTAACTCTATGAAGAATTGAGTTGGGATTTTGATGGGGATTGCATTGAATCTGTATATTACTTTTGGTAAGATGGTCATTTTTACTATATTAATCCTGCCAATCCATGAACATGGCAGATTTTTCCATCTTCTGAGGTCTTCTTCAATTTCTTTCTTCAGAGACTTGAAATTCTTGTCATACAGATCTTTCACTTCTTTGGTTAGAGTCACACCAAGATACTTTATATGGTTTGTGGCTATCGTGAAGGGTATCATTTCTATTACTTCTCTCTCAGCCTGCTTATCCTTTGAGTATAGGAAGGCTACTGACTTGCTTGAGTTGATTTTATATCCGGCCACTTTGCGGATGTTGTTTATCAGCCGTAGGAGTTCTCTGGTGGAGTTCTTTGGGTCGCTTAAGTATACTATCATATCGTCTGCAAATAGTGATAGTTTGAATTCTTCCTTTCCAATTTGTATCCCTTTGACCTCTTTTTGTTGTCTAATTGCTCTAGCTAGAACTTCAAGTACTATATTGAAAAGATATGGAGAGAGAGGGCAGCCTTGTCTAGTCCCTGATTTTAGTGGGATTGCTTCAAATTTCTCTCCATTTATATTGATGCTGGCTACTGGTTTGCTGTAAATTGCTTTTACTATGTTTAGATATGGGCCTTGAATTCCTGATCTTTCCAAGACCTTTAGCATGAAAGGATGCTGAATTTTGTCAAATGCTTTCTCAGCATCTAATGAAATGACCATGTAGTTTTTTTCTTTGAGATTGTTTATATAGTGGATAACGTTGATGAATTTCCTTATATTGAACCATCCCTGCATCCCTGGGATGAAGCCTACTTGATCGTAGAGAATGATCATTTGGATGTGTTCTTGGATTCGGTTAGCAAGAATTTTAGTGAGTATTTTTGCATCGATATTCATATCAGAGATTGGCCTGAGATTCTCTTTCTTTGTCGGATCTTTGTGTGCTTTTGGTATTAGCGTAATTGTGGCTTCATAGAACGAGTTGGGTACTGTTCCTTCTGTTTCTATTTTGTGGAACACTTTGAATAGTATTGGTGTTAGGTCTTCTTTGAAGGTTTGATAGAATTCTGCACTAAAACCGTCTGGACCTGTGCATTTTTTGGTTGGAACGCTTCCAATGACAACTTCTATTTCTTCAGGGGTTTAGATGGTCTATTTGATCCTGATTTAATTTTGGTATTTGGTATCTGTCAAGGAAATTGTCCATTTCCTCAAGATTTTCTAGTTTTGTTGAATACAGGTTTTTGTAGTAGGATCTGATGATTTTTTGAATTTCCTCAGTTTCTGTTGTTATCTCTCCCTTTTCGTTTCTGATTTTATTAATTTGGATACTATCTCTGTGCCCTCTGGTTAGTCTGGCTAAGGGCTTATCTATCTTGTTGATTTTCTCAAAGAACCAACTCCTCGTTTTGCTGATTCTTTGTATGGTTTTATTTGTTTCTACTTGATTGATTTCAGCCCTGACTTTGATGATTTCCTGCCTTCTACTCCTCTTTGGTGTATTTGCTTCTTTTTGTTCCAGGGCTTTCAGGTGTGCCATTAAGCTGCTAGTGTATGCTGTCTCCCATTTCTTTTTGGTGGCACTCAGGGCTATGAATTTTCCTCTTAGCACTGCTTTCATTGTGTCCCATAAATTAGGGTATGTTGTGCCTTCATTTTCATTAACTTTCAAAAAGTCTTTGATTTCTTTCTTATTTTCCACCTTGACCAAGTTATCATTGAGTAGAGCATTGTTCAGCCTCCATGTGTACGTGGGTTTTCTTTTGTTTTTGTTGCCATTGAAGACCACCCTTATTCCATAGTGATCTGGTAGGAGGGATGTCATTAGTTCTATCTTCTTATATCTGTTGAGGTCTGATTTGTGACCAATTATATGGTCAGTTTTGGAGAAGGTACCATGAGGTGCTGAGAAGAAATTGTATTCTTTAGCTCTAGGATGAAATGTTCTATATATATGTGTTAGTTACATTTGGTCCAAGGCTTCAAATAGATTCACTCTGTCCCTGTTTAGTTTCTGCTTTCCTGAACGATTCATTTCAGAGAGCGGGGTGTTGAAGTCACCCACTATTATTGTGTGCGGTGCTATGTGTGCTTTGAGTTTTAGTAAAGTTTCTTTTACGAATGAGGGTGCCCTTGCATTTGGAGCATAGATATTCAGAATTGAGAGTTCTTGATGGTGGATTTTTCCCTTGATCAGTATGTAGTTTCCTTCTGTGTCTTTTTTGATGATTTTAGGTTGAAAATCAATTTTATCTGATATTAGGATGGCTACTCCACCTCGTTTCTTGGGGCCATTTGCTTGTAAAATTGTTTTCCAGCCTTTTACTCTGAGGTAGTTTACACTGAGGTGCATTTCCTGCATGCAGCAAAATGCTGGGTCCTGTTTACTTATCCAGTCTGCTAGTCTATGTCTTTTAATTGGGGAATTGAGACCATTGATATTAAGAGAGATTAAGGCATAGTGATTATTGCCACCTGCCATTCTTGATGCTATTTTTATGTTTGAGTGGTTATCTACTTTTGGGTTTGAAACAAGAAGGTTATTTTCTCATTTTTTCCAGGGTGTGGTTCCTCTCCCTGTATTGTCGGTTTCCACCTATTATCCATTGCAGGGCTTGATTTGTGGAAAGATATTGTGAAAATTTGGTTTTATCATGGAATATCTTGGTCTCTCCATCTATGGTGATTGAGAGTTTTGCTGGGTATAGTAGTCTAGGCTGGCATTTGTGCTGTCTTAGTGTCTGCATGAGATCTGCCCAGGATCTTCTGGCTTTCATAGTCTCTGGTGAGAAGTCTGATGTGATTCGGATAGGTCTTCCTTTGTATGTTACTTGGCCCTTTTCTCTTACTGCTTTTAGCATTCTTTCTTTGTTTAGAACATTTGGTATTTTGATCATTATGTGACGGAAGGTATTTCTGTTCTGGTCCAGTCTGTTTGGAGTTCTGTAGGCTTCTTGTACGTTCATCGGCATCTCTCTCTTTAGGTTAGGGAAGTTTTCCTCCATAATTTTGTTGAAGATGTTTACTGGCCCTTTAAGTTGCAAATCTTCACTCTCATCTATACCTATAATCCTTAGGTTTGGTCTTCTCATTGTGTCCTGGATTTCCAGGATGCTTTGGGTTACACGGTTTTTGCATTTTGCATTTTCTTTGACTGTTGAGTCGATGCTTTCTATGGTATCTTCAGCACCTGAGATTCTTTCTTCCATCTCTTGTATTCTATTGTTGATATTTGCATCTATGCCTCCTGATTTCTTCCCACGGTTTTCTATCTCCAAAGTTGTCTCCCTTTGTGATTTCTTAGTTGTTTCTACTTCCTTTTTTAGTTCCTGGATGGATTTGCTGAGATCCTTCACTTGTTTGTTTTTATTTTCCTGTATTTCTTTAAGGTATTTTTGCATTTCCTCTTTCAGGATTTCTGCCTGTTGACCCACGTTCTCCTGCATTTTTATGAGCGATTTTTGTGTTTTGTTCTCATGGGAATCCATCTGTTGATCCATCGTCTTCTGCATTTCTTTAAGCAGTTCTCGTGTTTCCTTTGTAAGGGCATCTATCCGTTGATTCATTTCTTTAAGCAATTTTTGTGTTGCCTCCTTATGGGCATCCGTCTGTTGACCCATATTCTTCTGCATTTCTTTATGCAATTTTTGTGATTCCTTTGTGAGTGCATCTACCCATAGATTCATCTCGTTAAGCGATTTTTGTGTTGTTACCTTGTGTGCCTCCATCTTTTGATCCATGTTCTCCTGCATTTCTCTAAGCGATTTTTGTGTTTCCTTTGTAATGGCTTCTAACCGTTGATTCATGGTCTCCTGTAATTCTTTATTAGATTTATTTGTGTCCTTCTTGTGATCCTCTAATAGCATCATGAGTATTGATTTTAAATCCAGATCTTGTCTTTCGGGTGTGGTGGGGTATCCAGGACTTGCTGCTGTTGGAGTGCTGGGTTCGGATGGTGCCATATTACTTTGATTTCTGTTAGTAACGTTCCTACGTTTGCCTTTTGCCATCTGATTACCTCTGATGTTAGTTGGTCCTGCTGTCACTGGCTGTTGGTTGGACCTCCTGTGAGCCTGCAAAGCTATTTCTGCCCCCCCTGGTTTACCAGGATTCCCCTGGCACAGATTTCTGGGGCCTGCCCTGCTCCTGAGTGACTTTGGAGCCCTGATGTGCCTTGCCCCATGTGATGTTATATTGGGGAGTCCTTGCACATCCAAAGGCTCAGTGTAGTGGATTCCTGGAGCAGAGGTTGCCAAAGGGAGGCTGGTAGTGCCCTGCCCTGTGCAGGGGTGTGTGATCTCTCCTAGAGTGCGGGGGGGGGGGGGCGAAGGAGCGTCCCTCTGCCAGGCAGAAGTCCCACAGCAGAGCTGGCACGCTGGTTATTGCATATCTGCCCAGCACTTGGGAGGAGCCGCATACACACAAGCCGCCCGAGACTCAAGTGATATTATGCCTGTCTGTCTCAGAGCCTGGCAGTCCCAACTTCCTGGCCACTGGAGCAAAGACGGGGGAGTGCACTCTGCACTCTCTCAGTGGTGCTGGTCACCCTGCAGAGGTGATGGCCTGCAGATCTGGCACCCAGACGACCATAGAGCTGTCCCGTTCTTGGGAGAAAGTGGAAGCCCCTACAGGCCGCGTCCCAAGTGATGTTTTTTTTTTTTTTTTTGGTTTTTCGAGGCAGGGTTTCTCTGTGTAGCCCTGGCTATCCTGGAACTCACTCTGTAGACCAGGCTAGCCTCGAACTCAGAAATCTGCCTGCCTCTGCCTCCCAAGCGCTGGGATTAAAGGCGTGCGCCACCACCGCCTGGCCCAAGTGATGTTATATTGGGAAGAACCTGGGTACCTGTCTCTTCAGTGCAGTCTACTGGAACAGAGGTCACGGAAGGGAAGCTGGTAGGCTCCCGCCCAGTGCGGGGTCCCTCTGCCAGGCAGAAGTCCCACAGCAGAGCTGGCGCGCTGGTTACTACAGATCTGCCCAGCACTTGGGAGCCTCGTACAGACAAGTCGCCCAAGACCCAAGCGATAGTATGCCTGTCTGTCTCAGAGCCTGTCAGTCCCAACTTCCCGGCCACTGGAGCAAAGATGGTGGAGTGCCCATAAGAATTTCTTAATATCACCAATCTCACATGGTATAACAAAATTACTAATTAATTTAATGTGTCAATATCAAAGAAAAGTTTCTTTTAAACATATTTCAGCAGACTTGTTTTGTTGCTCAAAATCATGTGCCTTATTAGATAGAAATTGACACATTTCAAATTTGTTTTCTGGCAATGAAATATAACATTGCTTAAATAACAATAGCTAATGTGGATTTTCCTGTTTGACACCTGCCTTATATAATTATTATTTGTCTATTAAGAAAACTGTTGTAACAAGGACCAACATTATTGTTAGTAGATAGTGCATATGTTTACAGAGGATCAGTCTTCATGTTGCCCATTTCCTCTTACATTAAAATAATATGTACAGTTACTTGTTTTATGTACTTAACATTTTGTTTCACATTAGCTCGAACCTTCTGTATTCCTACACAAACAAGTCACTCTTTCCTGGTCTAGATACCATCATTTACCATTTACTCTAAGGCAGTTCAGAGGCCATTTTCTCTCTTATTTGTATTACTTCAACATGTATCACTGCAAATATTGGCGCTGTTGACTCTCTCTTTTTTTTATTGGATATTTTATTTGTTTACATTTCAAATGTTATCCCTTTTCCTGGTTTTTCCTCCAGAAGCTCCCTATCCCATCCTCCCTCCCCCTGTTTCTATGAGGATGCAAACCCACCTGCTCACCCACTCCTGCTTCCCCACCCTGGCATTCCCCTACACTTGGGCATGGAGCCTTCCCAGGACACAGGGCCGCTCTTCTCATTGGAGCCCGACAAGGCCATCCTGTGATACATATGTGGCTGGAGCCATGGGTCCCTCCATGTATACTCTTTAGTTGGTGGTTTAGTCCCTGGGAGCTCTGGGGTTACTAGTTGGTTGATATTATTGTTCTTCCTATGGGGTTGCATACCCCTTCAGCTCATTCAGTCCTTTCTCTAATTCTTCCATTGGAGACCCCATGCTCAGTCCAATGGTTGGCTGCAAGCAACCGACTCTTGTTTTATAGGACATATTTCCTTGAGAAGAATCATCCTAAGAAGGAGCTTATAGTTCTATGCCTTATGGACAATTACTTTCCTTTAATCAAGTTATTAATAACATTATAAATAAGATTTATTGAGTATGAATAATGTACATTTAACATGGTGAAGTCCCAAAAACCACGATGATTAGTAGCTGAAAATGAAAACATTTGAAAATTTACAGTGTGTCTTAGCAAAAACTGCTGAATGATTCAATTTTAATATGTTTTGCTATAAAGAATAATGATGCTATGTACATTCTTATGCTGGAATACTGAGAGAAAGTTGACGTTGTGTGTATTTATTTTTATCTTTATTTTAGAAAGTTATGCTAGGACTTGTAGTATAGCCCTTACTGGTCTAATTCTATGTAGTTCACATTGTAAACCTCATTTATTAGTGTGCTGAAAATCTTAAGTACCTAAGAAATTATAGCTCCAAACTGAGGTTTAACTTAAAGTTAAATTATCTTTAAAGTGTAGGATATCACTTGAAAAAAACTTAACTTAGATATGTCTAATGCATGTATATGTGTATTATGACATCAAGACTGGCAGTTGATATTAATTAACCAATTGATGATCTCTGTCCCAGGAAAGATCATTTATTCTAGTCTTAGCATTTACCAGTTGCCTTTAGTTCTTCATCTAGGATTAAAGGCTTGAGAATTTTTCTCTTTCCACTCTAGCATGTCTATTTTATAATTTTTCCAAGGAAGATACACTAATGAGAGTTCGTGAATATAGTTCCTCTGATATTTCTAAGAGACAGAATCTAACAGCCAAATTCTTCTTCCTCAGTCTCTTACAATATTTTTCCTTCTCTCTCCAGCAATAATCTCTTTGAAACTATGCTGCAGATGTATTAAGGAGGACTGGTCATCAAATATTCTCTTCTTCTTTGCATTTTGGGCAGTCATTGTTTTCTATTTTCTGCAGTGGTAAAATCATAAGCTCTCTAATTAGACTTCAGACAATCTCAGCAAGGTGAAAGTCATAGTTAGTGCTGAAAACCTAAACAACTACTAATGAAGTCATGAAAACTGATGAAAAGCTACAACTACCTCTTACCAAAATAGCATAATTTCAAACCACATTGTAAATTACACATTGTAAATATTTATCCTCATACTCATTAACAAATTAGCAATTTTTAAATGCTTTCTACTTCTTTATATTAATACCCTAACATACCAAATATTTGCTATGCATCTTTACCTCAGTTAATCATCTCAAAATACACTTTTACAAAGACACCAAGAAGTGTTGTACTAATCTTCTAAGAGATTTTTCAATCCAATGAATTTGGAAACTGAGATTCACAACAGGTTAACTTGGCATCCAGTTATCTTCTTCAACCACAATATGTCAGATCTAAATGCCACAGCTGAGAGCATGTATAACACATAGTGTGAAACACATTCACTCTATATTTAAGAATCTCAACAACCTTAATGGTTCTAAGATGTCCAAAATCTAAGCTCAACACTTTTTTTTATACAATCCTCAATAACCACCACTTTTTTGCTCCAATTTTGAATGTGTTCCTTTACTGACAAAACTAATTGTTTTCCTAAGAGATTCAGATCTGAATATTGTTCTTGAAACTTACTCTTATTGTTACAAAAACAAAGAAAAAAAGAAAAGACAATCACAAAAAACTATGGACAATTATTTGACAGGCTGAATAAGAGGCTGCCTTGAAATTTCTTGTGCCTATTCAATTAGACAATCATTTTTAAACTAGCTGCTCACAAATGCCCAGAGTGTACACATAGAAACACACACACACACACACACAGAGAGAGAGAGAGAGAGAGAGAGAGAGTCCTTTTCCACAATTCAGAATAAATGACTTTTCGTCTAATTCCCAGTAGAGCCCTCATTTCCATATAAATTTTTGTGAGGACTCTTTAGTTTTCATAATCCTAATACTATTTTTTCTGAGTTCCCATCAAAGTAGCACCACAAGCTTTGATTGCTACATTCTAGTCTTTTTCTCTTCCTCATTTCTTCAAATGCTTCCAAACTCCTTGTATTAACTTGGTCCAAATCATTCTCATTACTCACAGCAATGATGTAAGCCTTTGGTACCAATATCTTGAAATAGTCAAAAGTTTTATTGATGTGAACAAATTCCTAATAGAAACAACTTCCCAAATAAATGATTCAGGCTCATGATTTCTAGCATTTCACCCCATCACAACATAGGATTAGGATTATAGAATATTATCTCCCAGAAACAAACAAACAAACAAAACACACAAAAAAACAAAGAACCCCGTATTAGGGGTATCGGTCATTTTCTCCATTGTATCCTGAATGAGCTTCTGGCCTGGATTCAGCACTGCAGAAGGTCCATGGTGACTTCTCTGCCAACTCACCATATACAATCTTTAATGGGAATGCCCTCACAGAAACATTGGATATCTCTCAATCCAACAAGTTTGAAATCAAGGTAAATGATTATTACTTACCTCCCCTTTTTGGTAATATTCTAAAATGCTGATATGAAAGGATATGAAATGATTGAAGGATGTTTTTTGTGTAACTCTCATAACGAAATTCAACCAAATATATTGATTACTCTGTCTGGTAGCTTTCCATTCTGTGCTGGAGAATAACTGCCTAATACTGTGTGTGTGTGTGTGTGTGTGTGTGTGTGTGTGTGTGCACGTGCGCACACACATGTGAGCACATGCATGCACACAATATTCTTATATTTATGGTCGATTCTGATATGAACCAAATACATGTGGTATCTGTTACATATGTCATCCATTAGATCCCATTCTTCATTCTTTATGGTTAATTCCTCAGATGCCTAATTATGTATTATATACTAAGATCATATTAAAGTATTAAAGTACTGGAATATTTTAGCTATTCTACCCCCTTTACTCTAATGGGTGAGACTCTCAGTGCTATAATCTGAATCACATATCCTTATACCTTTGAGAATCTTTTTCTCAATTTCTAATCTCTAAAATTAGCAATTTAGTTAGCAATGTATGTGACAGACAGTAAATATTTATAAGTGATTGTACATCTGGATTGGTAATGTTCTCTTGCTTCTCTGGTGAGAGCTAACCCCCTCTGCGATACTTGCAAAGTATCCACAGTAGTCTAGAAACAGGGCTTGGGAAATTTGTGTGAGTGTGTGCTTACGGAATAAGATGATATGGACTAGTGAGCAACCTTTGTTTCTATCCCTTTTTTCCCTTCTCTGGTACTCAGTTTTAGAGGGAGGGTCCTTTACTTTACATTTCTAGTATAACACATTTTCTTCCCCCCTCCAGATTCAAGATGTTACTTGTTTGGTGAGTTATTGCTGAAATCTGAACATTTATTATATCATAAGAAATTAAAGAAGTGTTTAAAATAGCTTATCTACATCTTCAATAAAATGTAATGTGTTTTTAATGGGAGAGGAAAAATGTTGTGCAAAAATGCCAACAGTGATATCTTTTAGCTTAGAAAGGTCACCAAAATACAATAAATACAGAGGAAAAATCATGAAATATAACATTAAAGAGAAGTAAAACAACTTGAATAAGCTCTTGGAAAAATTGTTTCTGGCATAGAAAGTGGAAGAATGATTTGTCTTATTGCATGATCTCAGCAGCCACTGATTCAATTTTATTAATAAAATTTTAACCATATTTAGAATTATATGGGACCAAGTAAAATGAAGATATATAGTCATGTCCACTGAACTTTGTAAAATGTAATTCATAAGACT
The DNA here is from genome assembly GCA_036184795.1 of Tokudaia tokunoshimensis. Lineage (NCBI taxonomy): Eukaryota > Metazoa > Chordata > Mammalia > Rodentia > Muridae > Tokudaia > Tokudaia tokunoshimensis. Next base: position 67,434,287 of record BTHU01000015.1, read on the forward strand.
CTACCTAAACATAATTATTTCTGCTATTTTAGATGGATATAAAAACTAAATCATATGCCAATTGATTTTTAAAGTCTCTTTTTCTTGACTCAAAATCAAGCAATCGAAATGATATGTCCCATGAGAAGTAATTAAATAGTCTCTCAATATGGCAATAGTAAAAAATATCCGTGCTAATAAATATTAATGGAAATGTCGCATATATGGTATCAGTTATAAATTAATATAAGGGGTTATTAAGTATTTTATTGCTGGGTTTATCTTTAATGTCATGTTTTAACATATATATATAAGTATATATATATAATTAATTATATATAATTAATTTCCAATTAATTTCCTGGAAAGCCCAGATATTTTCTTTTTATTCAGATAGAAAAGCAACTCATCTAAACAATGGTTAAAGTTTTCTATTTAAAGTTCAAGATCCTCCATTGTAGGTTCTACTAAAACTAAATTTACAGCTAGTATAGATTGCCAGAAAGTCTCCCTTGTCTATACAAATATTGTCACCAAAGTCCCAGAAGATGTTTAAGGAACTGACACACATATCTGATATTTCTGTAGAGGATTTTATAGCAATATTAATAATGTGGGTAGAAAGCTTGTTACAGATCAGGTATGATTAGGAAATTATCAATCTTTCAATTTTATAAAAATATTGTAAGAGTAATATCAGGCTCACAGATATGGTAATTATTTTTTCTTGTGGATTTGATAAGACACACAGAAAAATATCAAGTTATGAAGCAAAGGTTTATATTGGCTCAAAATTCTTGGATACAGTCCATCCTGACAAGGAAGTCACAACAGGTGGAGCTTGAGTTTTAATAACAGTCATGAAACAAAGAATGATGACTGAATGTTGGTACTCAACTTATTTCTTCACTTCATCTATGATTCTGTGTAGGGAATGATGCCACCCACAGTGAATAAATATTCCTACCACAATTATACAATCAATACACAATCAATATAATCATCCAAGGACATGCCCAGAAATCTGTCTCACAAATCGTGACCACTGACCTCTTACTAGGTTTCCCCATTGAAAGATCACTGTATCATTTCTCACATTTCCAACACCTGATCCCTCTAATAGCAAGCAAAATCCCCCCAAATGGCATTACATTTAGAGTTTGTAAGAGCAATGTTTTACATAAAGAACTTCATATTTGATTTATAAATAATAACGAATTCTTGAAACATTTAATAATGCTTAATAATGCATGGATTAAATGTGTTCTGCAAATGTACCCCTCCCCTATTTACTTCGTGTGTTCCAGGATTGTTGAGGTTTGTTCTGTTACTATATGCTGTAATGCTAAATATTGGTCCTGCAAGCTCTCTTTCATATCAGGGACCAGGAGATTCATACATAAACCAAGTGATATTATGTAATTTTCTCCTTAATTTAAAACTATTGGTTGAATAAAGATGCTTACAGTCTATAGCAGGACAGAAGAGAGGTAGTTCTATAAGTCAGAAAAAAAAAACTGTGTACCAACACTGAAACTGGTAAACTTGGCAGGTCATGGTTTCTGATTCTACATACATACATACATACATACATACATACATACATACATGCATACATATATACATAAATGAATTATAAGAAGCAACTTTGTCAGAAATTCCAGACAATGAAATATTTGCAAGAATGATGATATCAGTCATTATACTCATGTATCAGTGCATTTCACAATCCTTAATTCAGAAGATACTATTTGCAGTAGATAGTGATTAACTCAGGTATCCACAACTAGCCAAAATACCGAGAATAAGAGACTACAGACTGGTCAGAAATTTATGTATTGCCCATCCTAACCCTCAAGTCTCACAGATGATTGAACAAAGAGTTGAACACCCAGAGACAGTGGAATAATCATTTGGACACAAAAGGGAAATTGCACATATGAACTCGCAGGGATTGGGACACAATGCCCAAAATCTGTGAAAGCAGAAGACAAAACAAAAACAAGGATGAAGATGACACCTTCCACATATCAAAGCAACTATTGAACATTGTAGTTCATGGGAGACGTAGTTTTCTCTAAGTCTCTAGCCTCTAGTGTGTGGGTTATTTTTCAATGGAACCCGATATATCTAGTAATATTTGAGCAGAATAACTTTCACTTGAAGAGATTAAAAATAAATATACCAGATGTTTTTCTGTAGGTAAGAACTAGGAGTGAATTAGGAATAGTGGGACTGGACTGTTTAAAAATAAAAGTAATTAAAAAAAAAAAGAAATTGACAACTTTCAGAGAGGCAATTTTAAAAAACAAATATGTTTTTTTTTAATTTAAAAAATGTTAGGAAGGTTTATAGATATTTTTTTCTTGCCCTAGCACCATCCCTTGTCTGTAATGAAAATAGCAGTCTTTGGTTCTATCAGATACTTGTCTTTTAATCTGAAAAGAAAGTATGATTGTATTCAGCCCTGAGTAGCTTGCTATTATAGAAAATGAACCAATAAAGGTCTTTAAGTGGACAATTGACTTAATATAATGACTATTTTACATAAAGATTCTATAAGGTACAATGCCTGTCTTAGACCATTTTGTCAACAGCACAAAATTAGTTAATTTGGTAGATATTTATACTCACTGGGCTAGCCTACTTAGTTCACATTGTTTCTTCATTGACTACACAGAAGACCCAATTTGATTTTATTTCCTCCTTCATATCTCTTTCTTATTTCTTTGTTTTACTAGAATCTGCCAGGATATCTCTACTTCAGAGACAAATCATTTCAATAAAATTAATGAAGTTATTCAAATGAATGTGGTAAGTAAATACTTGAGAATATTTTAATCACTGTCACTTTTTTTATTTAAACTTTCTAGATTGACTTCTTTTTTCTTCTGCCTTTCCTCTTTGGAATTCACTTATTCTTCACCCACAGAAAACTCATTGCATGAGTCAGTGCTACCCTCCATTGTTCACCAAAACAGAAGCTGGAAAATTAAAGGAGCTTTTGTCCTTAAGTAGTCAAAACAAGATATGCTGATGGTCGCTGTAGAGCAATGGATATGCTGCTAATTACTGATTTGGCAGGCCTTTGTAAAGCTGTTATTCTTCAGAATCCCTGAATCCTTTTAGTGTTTCCTTTCTCTATATTCTTAGCTTTCTTCTGTTTAGTGACTTATTTCTGAGCCTGAAGAACATTTCTAATCCAGGAACATTCAAAGTTCAACAATTCATACCGTTTTTTTTTATTCTGTATCACATAAGCATATAAATGCATCTACTTAATAATTACTTTTGATCTAGCCTCTTAGTACAAGATGTTGTACTTAAATGGTAAAGTATGCTAAGACTATCTGAAATAGTTTTATACTTGCTTCTGTACAAAGGTGTTAAAAGAGTAAGCGTCTGGGGTTAATTACTGACAATAGTAAAATTAGTATTTTTAGTTGAACAATATTTTTCCACTAACAACTGAATTATGCTTATGACTTGCTATGACCTTATTTGATAATGTTAAACCTAGAGGTTACTTTGCAAAATGTAATTACCAACTTTCAGAAGAGGTTTGAGATTCTTTTACCTTAGCATCACAGAATTAACTGCTTAACAACCTGTATGATGATGACCAAATGAACATAAGCCATGATATTATTTCAACTAAGGCATAATAACAAGAATGATAGTTGATTAATGAAAGAATGTGTTTGAGAGAAAAATACTTTGTTTAGCTCTATGCCTGGACATAAGAAGAAAAAGAAAGATGAAATATGATTAAATCATTTCTTATAATTTTCTATTTAAATATGTATCCTAAAGGCTCATTGTTTCTTTCATTTTTTTTTCTTTACCAGTTTTCAAAATTCCTTAGCCATTTGGCTTTTTCTAAAATTTAATCAGTACTGTGAAACAGTCGATGCAGAATTTGGCAGGACATCTTATCTCTGAGCTACTTCTTGAATCAACCTCTGTTGTGTAATGGGGACTTTAAGACTCTAGGGAATGGCAGTAACCACAGTGACAGGAGAACACCTGGTTATTGGCATTTCCTCCTTTGTAATAGATGTCCAAACAGGCCCCTAGACACCTGCAGAAATTGCTAGGGTGTATCAGACTGTGGCTCTTGATAAATTATTAGCAGACACAATCTGAAAGTGGGATCCTAAACTCTACTATCATCCTGGCAAAGGAAAAAAGAATTATCAACTTACTAGGAAGAAAAATACTAGTGAATATTCTGAAGGACATGATGTGTATTCAATTACCATTGCTTCATTCTGGTAAATTCAACCAAAGACAGGGAAAATAGACTATATAATATTAGAATGACTGTTCATAATTTACGTATATAATACAATTACTTGTGTGAAAATGTTTGAATATTTTTAGTTTTTACGCATGAGATCAAAATATACCAAGATAGTATTTTTATGGAATTCCTGAGTCATGCAAATTACACACTGTCTTCATAGTTCAATTACACATTTCTTTCCCATGAAATACAATGGGTTGCTACAGAATTAGTGCAGTTTTGACACAGCATATAATCAAATAGTCTCCTCATGTTAAGAGTTTATTTCTATAAGTTCTTCTCAACTCAGATGCCCATCAAAACTCTGAGACTTTTACAAGTATTCCAAATGGATGGCTTAAGTTGGTGTTTTAAAATCTCTTCCTTGGCTTCTATTGTTGGACAAGATAATAAATTCAAGGAAGCATATTCCTTAAGCTACCTGGCTTTCTTACAACAAAGAGCATGATAATAGATACAGAAGAACCACCAGATGAATATTTGCATATGTGAGGTCCAGATTCTCCAACTCTGCTTCCACAAGCATAGGAGAAATACATACTTATACAAAACAATTCTTTTAAAACCCTGTGATAAATATACAAACTAAGATATGTTCTTTAAAGAAGCAATGATACTTTATTACTATTGTTATAATGATATAAAATTACAATAATACATATTTTATTAGTATTCTATAAAACTTAATAATAGAGAAAATTTAAATTTATATTAACATATTTTCTTTACTATTTCTTATTCCTCCTAAATACCACAATGTAAAAATTATCTGTCTTGAATGGGTAAACTTATTGTTTAAAAGAACTTAATATAGGTAATGTCTTTTGGGGGGCATTCTCTGTAACCACAGTTGACTTGGAACTTGCTTTGTAGACCAGGCTGGCATCAGGCACAGAGATCTCCCTGCATCTGCCTGCTGAGTGCTGAGATTAAAGGTATGCACCATCACTGCCTGGCTAAGCATTTTCAAGTGAATTACTATTCTGACAATAAACCTAAAATTAAGGAACTATTTATTCTGTACATGTGAGATTTATAATCTTTATGTGAAAAACAAAAACTTAAGTATAAGTAATACTTATTTAGGCCAATAATAGAAATTTACTAACGCATTTGAACACATCAGGCCAAAATATTATCAAAACACATATAATCACAAAGTTAAACAAAATAAAACAGGCTTCTGTCAGCAAGTGCTTCTTGGCATCAGCAAAAGTGTCTGGAATTGGTGTCTGCAGATGGGATGGATCCCTAGGTAGGGCAGTTTCTGGATGGCCTTGCCTTCAGTCTCTGCTCCACTCTTTGCCCCAGCATTTCCTTTAGACAGGAACCATTCTGGGTTAAAATTTTTGAGATGGGGGGATAGCCCAATCCCTCAACCGGGGGCTGTGCCTAACTTTTGGATATGGCTTCTAAAGTTTCTCTTTCCCCTTTGTTGGGTATTTCATCTAATGCCATCCCCTTTGGGTTCTGGGAGCGTCTAGCTTTCCTGTCATCTGGGACTTTCTAGTGGCTAGCTCTAGATCTCCATCCCCCACTGCTACACACCTCCTTTTCTTTTTATTGGATATGTTATTTATTTACATTTCAACTGTTATCCACTTTCCCAGTTTCCCCTCTAGAAAACCCCCATCCCATCCCCTATTCCCTGCTTCTATGAGGGTGCTCCCCTATCCACCCACTCCTACCTTACAGCCTTGGCATTCCCCTTCAAAGGACTAAGTGCCTCTCCTCTCATTGATGTCAGACAAGGCCATCCTCTGCTATATATGCTGCTGGAGCCATGGGTCCCTCCATGTGTACTCTTTGATTGGTAGTTTAGTCCCTGGGAGCTCACGGAAGGGGGTAAGAACTCATCTTGTAATTTTCCAATTATTTACAGATTTTCTTGTTTGTTTGTTTTATTTTTCAAGACAGGGACTCTCTGTGAAACTATCTTTCCTAGGACTTACTCTGTAGAACTATCTGCTCTTAAACTCAAAGAGATCTGACTGCTTCTATCTTCTGATGATTGCTGAGATTAAAGATGTGTTCCACCATTGTGTGTCTTAATTTACAGACCTTTAAAAACAAATCTTGCTACAAAGATATTGGATAACAAAATTAAAAGGCAGTTATTCAAAATTCTAAAATATTTTTCATACCAAAGGAATGAAGAATTTTTGGTATTTTGAAGACCCATGATACAGGCAAATATTGAAATAAACTTTGCCAATTATCAATGATAACTATGCCCTTGTTTTATTTTTTTTTTTTTACTAAATATAATCTTCATTTACGTTTCAAGTGGTAAAACCTTTCCTGGTTTCGCCCCTCCCCAATAACCCCCTACCCCTCCTCCCACTACCTGCCTCCAAGTATATGGCCCTCCACCCAACCCACTCCCACCTCCCCCCGCCTCGATTTCTGCTTGTTGGGACATGTATTGAGCCTCATGCCATTGTTTTAAATAAAGCTACATCAAATTCTCTTGGTCTGTTTTTTTCTGACATCAGATTTCATATCCCTACAGTGGTGAGAGTAGACAAAAACAAATAAAGAACAGTAAAATTTTTGGAATAATCTGAAACTGTATGAAAATAAATTCTGGATTTTAAAGTTTCATTAAGAAGTACTGATTTGGCTAGAGTCAAAGCACAGTTATAGGTCTTTACAGGTTGAAAATATTCAAATATGAAAAATAATGCATTCTGTATAATTTTAATCCAGTAACATGGCCACTCTGACAAGGGATCACATCCAAAGACCTAGTTCTATGTTATTAGGCAGGAATAAACATGTGCCCTGAGAACACACCTGTCTAAGTCAGGGTTTCTATTCCTGCACAAATATCACGACCAAGAAGCAAGTTGGTGAGGAAAGGGTTTATTCAGCTTACACCTTCCACATTGTTGTTGATCACCAAAGCAAGTCAGACTGGAACTCAAGCAGGTCAGGAAGCAGGAGCTGATACAGAGGCTGTGGAGGGATATTTCTTACTGGTTTGCTTCCCCTGGCTTGCTCAGCCTGCTCTCTCATAGAACCCAAGAATACCAGCCCAGAGATGGCACCACCCACAAGCGGCCCTCCCCTCTTTTTTTTTCCTACTAATTGAGGAAATGCCCCACAGTTGGATCTCATGGAGGCACTTACCCAACTGAAGCTCCTTTCTCTATGATAACTCTTGCCTGTGTCAAGCTGACACACAAAACCAGTCAGTACAACACCATAAATTGCTCCGATTGGAATACAGATATGCCTTTGGCATGCAACTTTAATGCTAAACAATAACATCTAATTGAGGGGCAGACAAAGTGAAGAGACAGAGAAAGATCCAAGAGAAAAACAGAAATAAAATATGCCCAACTCTCACGAGGACAGACAGGAAAGAAAGTCTAAGAGCAGTGCAGGTAGAGAGGTGGCCTTGAGTTTAGTTCAGTTTGGTATATAGTTGATTTGGGTGCTGTTCAGTTTATGCAGTGTAGTGTCATTCAATTCTCTTTGGTTAGGGCAGTCAGTGATGTCAGTGCTTTTCAGAACCTGAAGTATGGAGACAGTTTTTTAAAGCAGATGTATTCAATGAGAAGCCAAGAGAAGCCAAATTGAATCAATCAGTTTGGAGCCACAAGAACTGAATTGAGCAAGCCAACCAGAGTTCAGAAAGACATAGAAAGTGTAAGTTTATTCAGCTGTAAGACTCGGAGGTCTAGGTCTTCCTCCTTGACCATAAGATGGAAGCTGACAACTTCAAGGTCCAGGCTTGCAGATTAGATTGGACCTGGCTTGAAGCTTCCAGGACTAGGCCTAGAGATAGTTAGAAATGCTCTGGGCTTATCCTGTTGCATATATTCATAAAGCTTGGGTACAGCTCTCATCTCGTCCTTTTCTCTGAGGAAATAAAACCAAGCATTTTATATATCTTACCCAAACAAAGACAGGCTGATCCATCTGTAATCTAGCAGACAGATTCCATCACAGAGACAGCTTTATATTAAAATTTACTTCAGTTATATCAAATTCAAAGCATTGCATCAGATAACAGAATTTTGATTAAATCAAATTTGGTTAGAGCACAGATAATATTTAAGCATCTACTTTAACTGGGATAAAGCTGTCCCTTCTTTTAACTAATATACATATTAGAAAAATTTGGAAGAACAGCAAGTCTCTAATACAGCGGGACTAATACCAACCTATTACAATGCTCTTGCTTGAAGCAGCAATGAACATAGCACCAAACAATAGATTCTAACTGAATTAAACTAATTATTAGAATACCTTTAACTGTTTTTTTCATCTACTGGTTATTTCTATAGCATTGTTCTAGTCCATAAAACATAGAAAAACTACAATATTTTATCTGACTGCAATGTAAACCTGTTATTAAGACAGCAAGGCATCACTATTCCTGGATGATATGATAGTATACATAAGCAAGCCCCAAAATTCCACCAGAGACCTTCTGAAGCTGAAAAATACCTTCAGCAAAGTTGTTGGATGTAAAATGAACACAAAGATACCAGTAGCCTTCCTTTATATAAATGACCAATGGACTGAGAAAGAAATTACAGAAACCAAACCTTCACAATAGCCACAAATAAAGTATTAAACCTTGGGGTAACTCTAACCAACAAGTGAAAGTTCTATATGAGAAGAACTTTAAGTCCCTGAAGAAAGAAATTGAAGAAGATATCAGAAGATGGAAAGATCTCATGCTCTTGATTACTAGGACTAAATAGTGAAAGATGGCTATCTTACCAAAAGAAATGTATAGATTCAATGCATTCTCCATCAAAATTCCAATATAATTGCTTGCAGACATTGAAAAATGCAGTTACATTTGGTTGTTCTGTGTTTATTTATTTTCTTTCATACTTTGCTATTATCATACATAAATAATCACCATGTGAACAGGTAATATTAACTAGTATGTTGTTTTCATAAACCCATTGCATTCATTAATCAAAATTTAATAACTACAACTTTTTTAACTTTTTTATTGCGAACACTGGTTTATTGGCCATTCAAGAATAATCCTACAGCCAAGAACTACAGATATTTTCAGGCAGTGACAGCTATTTTCTAAAACCTAAATGCAACCAACACAAAGAGGAACAGCACAATAGATGATCGTCAATAACTTAATGTAATAGCCAGAATCTGGAAAGAACCCAGATGGCCTTCAGAAGAGGAATTGATACAGAAAATATGTTAAATTTAAACAATGGAGTACTACTCAGCTATTAAAAATAATGAACTCATGAAATTCTTGGGTAAATCGATGGAACTAAAAACTATCTTCCTAAGTGAGGTAACCCCATCAAAAAAGAACACACATGATATGCACTCACTGATCAATGGATATTAGCCCAAAATTTTGGAATACCCAAGATACAATTTGCAGACCACATGAAGAAGGAAGACTAAAGTGTGGCTGCTTCAGTCCTTCTTAGAGGGGGGAACAAAACATTCAAGAAAGGAAATACAGTGACAAAGTATGGAGCAAAGACTGAACGAGAGGCCATCCAGAGACTGCCACACCTGGGAATCCATTCCATATAGACACTAAATCAGATACTGTTGTGGATACAAAGAAGTACTTGCTGACAGGAACTGTTATAGCTGTCTCCTGAGAGGCTTTGCCAGTGCCTGACCAATACAGAGGCAGACGCTTGCAGCCAACCATTCGACTGAGCACAGGGTCCCCAATGGAGGAGTTAGACAAAGGAATGAAGGAGCTGAAAAGGTTTGCAAGCTCATAGGAAGAGCAACAATATCAACCAACTAGATTCCCGCCCCGGTTCCCCCCCACCCCCCCGACCTCCTAGGAACTAAACCACCAACCAAAGAGTACACATGGAGGAATCCATGGCTCCAGCTGCCTGCATATGTAGCAGAAGATGGCCTAGTTGGACATCAATGGGAGGAGAGGCCCTTGGTCCTGTTAGGTTCAATGCCCCAGTGTAGGTGAATGTAAGGGTAAGGAGGCAGGAGGGAGTGGTTGAGTGGGGGAGCACCATCATAGAAGCAGGGGGAGGAGAGATGGGATAGAGGGTTTCTGGAGGGGAAACTGGGAAAGGAGGACATATTTGAAATGTAAATAAATAAAATATTCAATTTAAAAAGATACAAATAAAATAGGATAATAAACCATAGATTATGAGAAATATTGGAAAAAAAAGACTTCCAGTAAAACATTTCTGTCAACATATAGAAAAAAAAGGAAAAAAAAAGCTAAGGTTAAAAAGTTCTTAGAATCTAGAAAGTAGTTATCAGTCTGGCCAAAGTTTTAGATTTTTTTTTCTGTTATTTCAAGCTGTGCAGGAGCTATAGTGTTCTTTCATAACTTTGATATTGCTGGAGTCTTATAAAAAGAAAAAAAACTCCATCTTGTTGATATGGATTAGACTTGGTACAATTCTTTTCTTTTTTTTAAATAAAATTTTGTTGAGTTTTAAACCACCAGAAGTAAACTTTATGGCCAACTTGTTCTTCAAAGCAAACTTCTTTGGTGGCTTTCTTCTGACCATTTTGCTTCTTTAAGTGTAGATAATTCAAATTAAATTATAAGTGAAAAGGAGAATTGTAGACTAAGTGTGGCTGCTATAGCTCTCAGTTACTCATTCTTTGAGTGAAATAATTTTTAATTTTTTAAAAGACAAAATTTTAATAATTTCAAAGATTATTAAATAAAGACATTAAAAAAGAAAATTATATCAAAGTAAAATAAGACTGAAAGTTCAATTATTTTTTTCCTTATAAATTACTTTAAATTTTCTTGTATGAACTTCTTTTGATTTCTTTTGGAGAAATACAGGAGAGATAAAAAGTAATAAATTTTTCCTGGCTGACTGCAGTTTCTTTACTGGCAGAATTCAAATACACAAATCAAAAGTTAGCAGGAAAGAGGCTCATTGGTTGAGTACATAAATGAATAACTGCACTGAGACACGCTCTGGAGAAAGACTGGGTGGTTTGCTTTAATGTGCTACGGGGGAAGAGCTGTGAAGTAGAAATAAGAAGGTCTATATATAGGGAGTTTGGTAAAATATAAATTTTGAACTAAATATGTCTTGAACTATATGTTGCTAAAAGAATAATTTAAAAATTAGTATTATTTAATTTAAGGAAGCATGCTCTTGATATTTATGAATAAAAATTCTTGGTCTATTGTAGCACAATTGGTTTTGTGAATTAGCATTACAAACATAGAGCCTTTTGCATAACATTATAATCTTTAAAGATTAGATATTATAACTTTTAAAAAGTTTTTTTAACTTTTAATAAAGATAATTTAAAGTTTTATAAAATTTGCAACTAGTTTTCTGTTATAATGGTTTATCTTTGAATTTTATGCTACAAAGTATATATCATTTATGATAAAGAGACAAAGAGAATAGTTATAGTATTTTTTAGCTCCAATTATGGAGTAATATTTATCTTGCAGCAATAAAAGCGACTAGCTAGATGCAAACTAATTAATATACCCAGCTAGTCATTTTAACCACTGGTGACATACAGAAAACTCCATTTCATTGGATCATAAATGGAAATATTAAAATATGATTCTAACTCAGTAAAAGAAAAAGGGTTCTGTACACAATCAATTCATAGTTTCTATGCCTAAAATATCAGATCATGACAAAGTATTTCACTTTACATTGATAAAATGAAAGGAGAAATTAGAAATATGCCTGACTAATATCATCAGCACTTACATGGAACTCCTGAAAAAATAATGGAATTTACTTCAAATTGTTTAGACACTGGAGTCAGAAATTTGATTTTATCCTTTTAAGATTGACAATATCTAAAAGACTGCTTATCTTTATTGTAAATATGGTTGTAATATGTAAGAGAGAACTCAACCGAAATTTAGGCTTAAACTATTGGCCTTTTTTAATGCATAATTAATTTGATTTTTGTCCCTTAGAGTTAGTATTGGGGATGGTATTTAGTGTAAGTCTGTGTTCTCAGCAGGAAGACAGTATGGCATAACTATAACAAGGAGTTTAAAGCCAGACCAATCTGAATTTACATCTATGAAGTTTGAAAAATACCTCTGTGACCTTATTGTTTATTTGGCACTACACCTATATATACTTTTATTGCTGATGTTATTTAAAGAAAGAGAGAAAGGATGTATGTGGATTTGTGTGGATAGGATGGCAATAAGTATCTCGGAAGAGTTGGGGGAGGGAAAAATCATGATCACAATATATGACAATCATTTTTTAAATAAAAATGAGAAGATGGTGAACTAATAGTTTTTATTATATTGATTCAGGAAAGGAAAACATATTTAGAAAAATAAATAACCTCCATGTATTCCCCAAACAATATTATGGTTCAGTAATTTTTGCTATGAATATTAATATACAGAAGTTATAAATCTCTTAAAGTTATTAATAAACAATTGGCACATAATTTACATGCTCAATTGCTAAAAGGCTTGTTAATTGTGCTTAAGTAAAGGACGTAACAAAATGAGCAGGAAATATATAGAGTGTATCTCTGCTGACACTTTCAAGATTTTTCCAAGCTTTGGATATCCACTGGTGAAAGGCTTATAGTACACCTCCAGACCATCTTGCCTTCCTCTTGAACTTTTAAAACCTACTTTGATTATACTAATCCCAATTGTTAATCCAAGATTGTTTACCCAACACATCCTCAATAACCTTCTCATCAGATACAGATATTCATAGATAAGAAATAGAGGTAAATATATTTCATGTCTTATAAAACATATTTTCTAATTTTTTAGAATATAATATAAATGCATGATTCCTCTTTCCCTTTCCTAACTTCAAACCCTACTATATTTCTCTCTTCTCTCTCTCTCTCTCTCTCTCTGTCTCTCTCTCTGTCTCTCTCTCTGTCTCTTTCTCTCTCTCTCTGGCTCTCTCTCTGTGTATACAAACACACACACACACACACACACACACACACACACATATATATGTAGATTAATGTTTCATGTCTGTATATAACATCAGGGTTTTTTATCTTGAATGGGATTCAAGTGAGTTAGAGAGTTCTTCTGCTCACTATAAATATAATAGTTTTAAAGTTTTATTGAAGTAAGGTGAAGTAAGATTTTATAAATTTATTTAGGTCATGATAGCAACCAAAATGTTGATAAGTAAATTACTAAGCCAAAGCTAGTGACCGGCTTTTCTCTTCAGGATGTCATATTGTGTCTGGCTTATCCATACCCTTTAATAAGAAATTACAGTCTGCATGCTATTCAAACACATGTCACTTATAAGCATATGTAATAATAGTTGGAGACTACAACCCAGTGTGAAACAGATTGACCTGACATTCAGATGACCAACTGTAACATAAACAGGGTGAAATGTGATACCTCTCAATATGAGGATGGATGCAAACTGAAAATTGTGAAAAGTAAGAAGAAATATAAACACCTTTTTCTGGAAATGTGGCTGTCCTGCTAAAGTACTTCAGTGTGAATTTTCAGTCACAGTCCTGCTTTTTGATACTGAATATGCAAACGCTGTTTAACTTTGCCATCTGTTCTCAGGAAGATTAAGCATCAGTTAATTGTGAGTGATAATTTTTAGAATGCATCGAATGCCAAGACACTGTTAAGTGCTGTCCAGACCAAAAATTCTCTGTGTTCCTTCAAACTTTTAAAACAAGTATTAGAAAGCAAAATAATGGTACAGATCTTACTTTTTCAACAGTTGCCATTTCCAGCTTTCAACCATTTTGGAAGGACATTTTTAGAATTTTAAATACTTCCATGATACACTTAGTACCACGCCTCAAGCACTTCATTAATATATCTTATGTATTCCCAAACTTTAGAACATTTTTGAAAATAAAAATTGCTCCCCAAACACTAAGTCTCACCTTTCCTAAAAATGGCTGGTGAAGTCAAATATAATTTTGTACATTAAAATTATTAAAAACATAAATTGCTCAAGTTTACAAGTGGATATTTTTATAATTTAAATTTATTTATTTATTTACACCCCATATTTTATTCCCACCCACCCTCCAACTGTGTCACATCCCATACCTCCTCCCCATCCCCCTGTCTCCATGTGGATGTCGCCACTCCCCACCCCACCTGACCTCTAAACTCCCTGGGGCCTCCAGTCTCTTGAGGGTTATTTTTAATGTTGTGTAAATAACATAAGGAGATAATGTAAAGTATTTCAAAGGACAAAACAGAGCTGGTGAGGTGACTTCGCAGTGGAGCGATCTTTTTCCCGTATGCGGAGGTCTCAGGACCTGTTCATACCTACTTGGTTGCCTGCCATCTGTAGCATCAGTTCTAGGAAATCTGTTATCCTCTACTGACCTCAGCAGGCACCAGGCATGCATATGTCTTAATACATATGCACATAAATACAAGAAGAACATTCAAAGTCATAAAACAAAACGAATGAGTATAAATAAAATTTCTTAAAAAATTAAAATAACAGGCCAAAGAGTAAAATAAACTAAGGTTATTATGCAGTGAACACATAATTCCTCTGCATGGCTCTGCAGAGCTAATGCTTCTACTTCACAAACAATATAGATTCTAGGTCACTGAAGAAGGGCACAAGAGAGCAATAACGAAAAGCACAGTAAAGATGAGAGGCACATGATATTTATAATATTTTGAAGTGAAGGATGCAAGTGCTTTGGGATTTTTATATTAGGTTGTTTAGCCTAGGAAATATTCTAAAATTTTGGTATGCCAAGTTACTATGTAATATCAAGCATATTGACAATAGTTTCTTAAGTTCCAGCAGCATCTTCTTACTGGGGTTTACTTTCCGTTTTACAAAATTCCCTATCATTTGTTAAACTCATCAGATCATGCCTCATTTCCTTAATATTATCTCAGTAACTCTTATTTTCTCACCTTAGGTTGAGCACATAACAGTTAATTTTATCTATTGTAAATATTACCTAGTTTTAGTTGTATGTTGCAGTATATCCAACTATCCAAAATTCTAATAAAAACATCCATTCAACTTATAAGTTAAACATATTTTAAGATATGCTCTTTCAACCCAAACAAAAAAATTTATTTTCTTTTTTCTTAATTACTATCTAGATTTTTCTTCACTTGCATCATGAATTTTTCATACTGTAGAATGTCTTAATTCCTTAAAGTACTTCAAAATAAAATGTCTCCTTTGATTCCTACATTAATCGTGGAAGAAGAAGCTTAGTTAATAGCATATGTGCTGGGAAGAAGAACAAATAATTTTGATGACTTGCACCAACAGCCACCTAGCTTCTCAAAGTATGTTTTAGTCCAGTCTTGATGTCTTATGTTTTGATAATCAATCCGATTACTTTCCAAGCACATTGGCAACTTAGAAGATAATAGGATAGGGGTATGTAGCTTTCTATAAAATACTGTTTTTATTTTTTGAGAAAGAAATATTATTGCAAAAAACTATAGGGTACACGGGTACTACATGGTTTTGTTTAAAGTTTTTCTGATCAATTGTATTTAAGTTTTTATGTTTGCCTTTAAAGACTATTTCACCTGTTGTAATTTTTTAAAATTATATATATATATATATATATATATATATATATATATGTATATGTATATTTACATGTGTGTGTGTGTGTGTGCGTGCGTGCTCTCTCACATACATCTATGTAGAGTCATAGAGCATGGTGCTGGCATTTACCCTGAAGCATAGTGTTGCATTGCACAAGATTTAAATCATTTGATTTTACCAGTAAAGTCTCAGGAGACAGATGCTGGGTGAAAGCTTGCTAGCTCAGAAAGGCAGAGAAAGCAGCCAGGTGATCTTTCTCCTCATGTGACATCTTAGAAGCTATGCACTCATCTGATGAGGTCTCAAAACAACTCCTTCGAACTGATTGTCCCTCCCTTCTACTTCTGTGCATCTCTCTTATCAGTCCTTCTGACTCCTTCTTAATCTCTATGGATTTTTCTCAATAAACTTTTGTTCATTTCCTGTCAACTGGTTGCTTGCTTCACCTCTTGACCTATGGCTAACTTTATTTGATCTTGTTTACAATAAGCAAAAGGCTTTTAAAACAACGTAGGGGAATACCAGGATAGAGAAGCAGAAGGGGATCGACTGGGGAACAGGGGAGGGAAGAGGGCTTATGGGACTTTTGAGGGGGTGGGAACCGGGAAAGGGGAAATCATTTGGAATGTAAATAAAGAATATAGAAAATAAAAAAAAAATAAAAAAGCTCTTGAAGGTGTGTGGTAGATGTGAGCCACATCACAAATCGAAACAGGTTGATTTTGTTTGTTTGGTTTTTGTTTTTGTTTTTTTTGGTTTTTTTTGTTCCCAGTAAACAACACAATCTCAGGATTCAGTGTGATCAAATATTCTGCAACAGGACAACTTGAGCAAGTCATCTCTTCTTCTCATGTGGGTCTCATAGATCAAATTCCTAACACTGGATTAATGACAACTGCTCTAGCCAAATGAGCTATTTCATCTGCTCTTTAAGATGATATTTTAAATAGCATTGCTGACCAAATTGACTATATTTTTATGTTTATTGTAAATAAATATTTAAATACAGTGACAAGCAGACATCCACATCTAATATCCAGTCTTTTTAATATACCATTAATTAATATATATTAATATATGTCAATATATTAATATATAATTATATAATATATAATATAATAATTAATAAATAATATATATTAATATATATATAATTCTGACTCAGTAAATATCTGAAGTCATTTATCTTTACTAACTTTTGGACAATGTATGCAAAAAACATTCATAATAATGAAAACAAAGGAATTAATCTATATGCTATTTTAAGGTTAAAGGAAATGAAAAGCTTTCTGGGATAAGAATTTAATTAGTACCAATGCTAAGTGTGTACAATATCATAAAAAGCTAAACTGAGGAAAGAAAATCAAATAGATTTCTTAGATAATTTCAGGATTTGCTAAAATGACTTGATTCCCCTTATTTAATTCATTTAATATGTTACACAAGGTATTAAATGTACAATATGTTCTGAAATCTGCCAAAAGAAAATAGTATCAACACAAAAATAGATATTAACTTATTAAATATGTTGAATATAGAATTAAAGATGACTTTCAGGTATTTTAATACTCTAATTTCTGGATATAACACATGGTAGTTAAAATATGTATTAAGACTAAAGCATAGAGTGAAATAAATTACACTATATATTTTAAATCTCTCAGAGAATTTTACTATTTAAATAGATATCACTGGATACATTTCATAGAGGATTGTCTTAGCATTCATAGCATTTGTGTACAGTGAGATAATTATGCTATGTCATGGCACTTTGTTCTTAAATATTAGAAACACTGGAAACAAACAGGAAAAGTTACATTTTTAACCAGATGATAACAGATTGCTAGTTATCAAATGATACATCATTCTTCATGCTGCTCATGGAAAACACATATAAATTTGCGGTCATTACACTTTCAATAACATATGCACCAAAAATTTTTTGTAGGTCTTGACAAAGCACATGTTTTTTTCTTGCCTGAAAATTTAGAGATGTAAACAGAAGAATTATTTCTTTGATATAAAATAAATTTTACCAAAATAAATACTTTAGTTAAAAGCATAAAATAAATAAATGATTAAATAAGTTAATGAGCTATGTATGTCCTGGGATAATAATATCCTAAGTGCTTGTATTTAGTTACATGCATTCATAGGGTCATGCCTTATATCTAGTCACAGGTATTTCATATCCTTGGGGGAAAACAAATGAAAAAAATACTCAGAAAAATGTATGAAGGTATATGTCAGTCTTAACTAGGGAAGTAAATTCTTGCCCAAACCTGCATAATCTTTAAACTATTATTCACACATAAACTGTGTTCACAATTTTAATTTTTTAAATTTCTTAATCATAATAAACATTTACAGGTTTCACAATAATTAAGTCTCATGATTTTTTTCTTTGATATTTTTCTTTTATATGGCAACTTTTCTTGTGGTTTAAATATTTATTGCACTCGTGTTGACCATTGCTGTGAGTACTCCATGTATCTTCTGATACAGTTTATGTATATGCCAAAGCAACTGTGTTATGAATTAGTGAATATTTATTTTTCTTTGCTTGAAACTAAATCATAAGTATTAATATCAGAATGCAGCAACAATTATTTTTGTTAAAGCACCATAGTAACTGTTGCTAAGATATATCTCTTAATTGTATCTTACTTTAAGATTTCATATCAATAGTATACATTTCCATAAATGAGAAATGATGATGTTGTCTCTAAATATTGAACACATGTATATTTTAGAGAATTTCTGCTGTATTTGTACACATGGATATTTAAAAAATATAATGGCAAAAGAATTAAGTTTTAATAAGGTAAGTTAGAAGCTTAAGGAGACACATTTCTTATCATTTAACATTGCTTTATATCAAATAACTTTAAAAGTAATTGTAGCTTAATGTGAGGTCATTGTTATAACTGTTTATCACAAATTTTTAGTCAAACAAAATTTATATGAGATATCATATAGAAGAAAAGTGCTTCTAACTAAATATATAATTTCTGCTAAATAGATATCATTAATTTCTACTGTCCTTTTATTCATTTTTATTTCTAAAATCTTAGATAATAGTTTGTAAGTGCTACGTTAAATCACTTCCTGTTTTGTCTAAAAGTCTTATTAAATTGAACTCGATATTTTACTGGAAATAAGAAAATCCTCCCTGTGGAGAAACTGGCCTGCAGAGGAAAAGTACGCCTGCTGCTTAGAGGTTCATGCCTGAAACCACTGGCTGAAGTCCTCCACTTTCAGTCTCTAGCTTGGGTCCATCATCTGGCACAGCAAGCGATACCCAAGTGGCACAGAAAGGCAGCTTAACCACCCAGGAGTGCAGAGAAACTGGTCTGCATAGGTAAAACCAAGCCTGCTGCACAGAGGTTCATAGCCTGAAACCTCTGGAGGAAGCCCTCTGGTTTCAGTCTCCAGCTTGGTTCCATCCTCTGGCGCAGCATATCATACCCAAGTGGCACAGGGAGGCATCTTAACCACCCAGGAGAGTAGAGGGGCCTGCCTACACAGGTAGAACCACCCTCGCCAGAGGGTCATACCCGGAACCCTCTGTCTGAAGCCCTCCAATTTCCTTCTCTGGCTTTGGACCACCCTCTGCCACCCCAAACTGTATTGAAGTGATGCACAGAGGTACCTAACCACTTGGGAGTACAGAGAGTCCAGGCAGCACAGGTAGGACCACCCCTGATGCTTAGAGTAAATAGCCAGAAACCCTGAGGACACAAGAGCCTAGGAACAGCCGGGAACAGGAATCTTCCAATTATCACCTGCACCCAGAATAGATTTGGGCCACAGAGCTACATACCCAAATACAACCACAAGAGAGTGAGTCTGGTAAGAGTACCTACATACTCGTGTACACAGACTAAACGGGTTTCCCAGGAGCACAGATACAGAGACTTGTATGACAGATAAGCCACAATCAGAGACAGCAAAACCAGCTAAAATCAGAGATAACCATATGGCAAAAGGCAAACCCAAGAACATAACCAACAGAAACCAAGGCAACAAGGCACCATCTGAGCCAAGTTCTTCAACAACAGCAAGTCCTGAATACCCCAAAACACCAGCAAGACTAGGATTTAAAATCACATTTCATGATGTTGATAGAGGGATTCAAGAAGGACATAAATAACTCTCTTAAAGAAGTACAGGATAATATGAGTCAACAGATAGAAGCCATTAAAAAGGAAACAAAAAAATCACTTAAAGAAATAAAGGAGAACATGAGTCAACAGATAGAGGCCGATAAAGGGGAAACACAAAAATCACTTAAAGAAATACAGGAGAACATGGGTCAACAGGCAGAAATCCTGAAAGAGGGAACACAAAAATCCCTTAAAGAATTACAAGAAAACACCAACAAACAAGTGAAGGAACTGAGCATATTCATCCAGGATGTAAAAATGGAAGTAGAAACAACTAAGAAATCACAAAGGGAGACAACTTTGGAGATAGAAAACCTTGGAAAGAATTCAGAAGTCATAGATGCAAGCATCAACAACAGAATATAAGAGATAGAAGAGAGAATCACAGGTGTTAAAGATAGTATAGAAAGCATTGACACAACAGTCAAAGAAAATGCAAAATGCAAAAAATGTGTAACCCAAAACATCCTGAAATCCAGGACACAATGAGAAGACCAAATCTAAGGATTATAGGTATAGAAGAAAGTGAAGATTTACAACTTAAAGGGCCAGTAAATATGTTCAACAAAATTATAGAGGAAAACTTCCCGAACCTAAAGAGAGAGATGCCCATGAACAACCAAGAAGCCTACAGAACTCCAAACAGACTGGACCAGAACAGAAATACCTTCCGTCAAATAATAATCAAAACACCAAATGTACAAAACAAAGAAAGACTATTAAAAGCAGTAAGAGAAAAAGGCCTAGTAATATATAAAGGAAGACTTACCAGAATTACACCAGACCATGAAAGCTAGAAGATCCTGGACAGATCTCATACAGACCCTAAGAGAACACAAATGCCAGCCTAATGGCACGCATGAAAGTCCTGGAACAAAAAGTAGTTAATACACCCAAGAGGAGTAGAAGGCAGGAAATCATCAATCTCGGGACTGAAATCAACCAAGTAGAAACAAAAAGAACCATAGAAAGAATCAACAAAGACAGGAACTGGTTCATTGAGAAAATCAACAAGATAGATAAACCCTGAGACAGACTAACCAGAGGGCACAGAGATAGTATCCAAATTAATAAAATCAGAAATGAAAAGGGAGATATAACAACAAAAACTGAGGAAACTCAAAAAATCATCAGATCCTACTACAAAAGCCTATACTCAATGCAACTGGAAAATGTGGAGGAAATGAACAATTTCCTAGACAGATACCAAATACCAAAATTAAATCAGGATCAAATAGGCCATCTATACGGTTCCATAATACCTAAAGAAATAGAAGCAGTCATTGAAAGACTGCCAACCAAAAAAGGCACAAGACCAGATGGTTTTATTGCAGAATTCTATCAGACCTTCAAAGAAGACCTAACAACAATACTCTTGAAACTATTTCACAAAATAGAAACAGAAGGAATACTACCCACCTCATTCTATGAAGCCACAATTACACTGATACCAAAAACACACAAAGGTCCAAAAAGAAAGAGAACTTCAGACCAATTTCCCTTATGAATATTGATGCAAAAATACTTAATAAAATTCTTGCAACTGAATCAAGAACACATCAAAATGGTCATTCACCATGATCAAGTAGGCTTCATTCCAGGGATGCAGGAATAGTTCAGTATACAGAAATCCATCAAAGTAATACACAAACTCAAAGAAAAAGACCAAATGGTCATTTCATTAGATGCTGAAAAACATGACAAAATTCAACATCTTTTCATGTTAAAAGTCTTGGAAAGATCAGAAGTTCAAGGCCCATATCTAAACATAGTAAAAACAATATGCAGCAAACCAGTAGCCAAAATCAAACTAAATGGAGAAAAATTTTAAGCAATCCCACTAAAATCAGGTAGGAGACAAGGTTGCCCTCTCTCTCCATATCTATTAAATATTGTACTTGAAGTTCTAGCTAGAGCAATTTGACAACAAAAGGAGGTCAAAGGGATACAAATTGGAAAGGAAGAAGTCAAATTATCACTATAGTAACCCAAAAAACTCCACCTGCAAAGTTGCAGGTATAAAATTAAATCAAACAAATCAGTAGCCTTCCTGTACTCAAAGGATAAACAGGCTGAGAATGAAATTAGGGTAACAACACCCTTCATAATAGTCACAAACAATATAAAGTGTCTTGGTGTGACTCTAACCAAAAAAGTGAAAGATCTGTATGACAAGGCTCTGAAGAAAGAAATAAAATAAGACCTCAAAAGATGGAAATATCTCCCATTCTCATGGATTGGCAGGATTAATATAGTAAAAATGGTCATCTTGCCAAAACCAATACACAGATTCAATGCAATCCCCATCAAAATCCCAACTCAATTCTTCGTAGGGTTAGAAAGAGCAATTCTCAAATTCATCTGAAATAACAAAAAAACCCAGGAGAGGGAAAACTATTCTCAAGAGTAAAAGACCTTCTGGTGGAATCAGTATCCCAGACCTTAAGCAGTACTACAGAGCAATAGTATTATATATGAATAAATCCTACTTCCATAAAAAAAACTGTATGGTATTGGTACAGTGACAGGCAGTTAGATCAATGGAATAGACATGAATACCCAGAAATGAACCCACACACCTATGGTTACTTGAATTTTGACAAAGGGGCTAAATCCATCTAGTGAAAAAAAATGATAGCTTTTTCAACAAATGCTTCTGGCTCAACTGGCAACTAGCATGCAGAAGAATGCAAATCAATCCATTCGTATCTCCTTGTACTAAGCTCAAGTCCAAGTGAATCAAGGACCTCCACATAAAACCAGACACACTGAAACTAATAGAAAAGAAACTGGGGAAGAGCTTTGAACCCATGGGCACAGGAGAAAATTTCCTGAACAGAACATGAATAGCCTATTCCCTAAGATCTAGAATTGACAAATGGGATCTCATAAAATTAAGAAGTTTCTGTAAGGCAAAAGAACTCTGTGAATAGGACAAGTTACAACCAACAAATTGGGAAAAGATTTTTACCTTCCCTACATCAGACAGAAGACTAATATTCAATATATACCTTTAAAGAACTCAAGAAGTTAGACTCCAGAGAACCAAATAACCCTATTAAAAATGGGGTGCAGAGCTAAACAAAGAATTTTCACTTGAGGAATATCGAATGACTGAGAAGTCCCTAAAGAAATGTTCAAGATCCTTAGTCATCTGGGAATTCGAAATCAAAACAACCCTGAGATTTCACCTCATATCAGTTAGAATGGCTAAGATCAAAACCTCAGGAGACAGCAGGTACTGGAGAAGCTGTGGAAAAAGAGGAAAACTACTCCGCTGCTGGTGGGATTGCAAGCTGGTACAACCACTCTGGAAATCAGTTTGGCAGTTCCTCAGAAAACTGGTCATAATACTACTGGAGGACCCTGTTATATTACTCCTGGGCTTATCCCAGAGGATTCTCCAGCATGTAATAAGGACACATGCTCCACTATGTTCATAGCAGCCCCATTTCTAATAGCCAGACGATGGAAAGAACCCAGATTTTCCTCAAAGGAGGACTAGATACAGAAAATGTGCTATATTCAGCCATTAAAAACAATGAATTAATGAAACTCTTAGACAAATGGATGGAACTGGAAAATATCATTCTGAGTGAGGTAACCCAATCACAAAAGAACACACATGGTATGCACTCACTGATAAGTGGATATTAGCCCAGAAGTTTGGAATACCCAAGACACATTTCACATATCAAATGTTCCCCAAGAAGAAGGAAGAACAAAGTATAGATCCTTGGGTCCTTTGTAGAAAGGGGAACAAGATACCTACAGAAGGAGATACAGTGACAAAGGGTGGAGCAGATTCTGAGGGAAAGACCATTCAGAGACTACTCCACCCAGGGATCCCTACCATAAACAGTTATAAATCCCAGACACTATTATCAATGCCCACAAGTACTTGCTGACTGGAGTCACATATAGCTGCCATCTGGGAGGCTATGCTAGTGCATGAGAAATACAGAGAATACATGAGAAATACACTCTTAGCCAGCCATTGAACTGAGCACAGGGTCCCCAATGGAGGAGCTAGAGAAAGGACCCAAGGAGCTGAAGGGGTTTGCAGCGCCACAGGAGAAACAATATTAGTCACTCAGTACTTCCAGAGTTCCCCGGGACAAAACCATCAACCAAAGAATAAACATGGAGTTACCCATGGTACTTGATGCATCGGCAGCAGAGGATGGTCTTGTTAGACACCAAAGGGTGGGGAGGCTCTTGGTCATGGAAAGACTTGAGGCCATAGTGTAGAGGAATACCAGGACAAGGGAGCGGGGGAGGTTTGATTGGGGAAGGGGAGATGGCTTATTGTATTTTCAGGAGAGGGGTGTACCAGGTAAGGGGGATAACATTTGAAATGTAAATAAAGAATATATCTAAAAAAATGTTACAAAGCAAAAAAAAATAAAATACTCCAATTAAAGATATGAATAGCATATAGTGTTACAACTCTGGGCGAAGGCAGCAAAGATGGTTTAAACGAATAAGGATTTCAGTGAATTTAGCAAATGCAAACACTGACGAAGACACTACACCTCCTTGAAAGAGAGAATTGTTTCCTTAATGTGTTCTCTCTCTTTCCCCTTTCATTTTTATAGCAATTTATACACATGAAAGTATCAGAATGAAGAGCATGTGGATGTTTGTGTTAGTTGGAACATGGTTCAGGACTAAGTGAAATTAAAAGTGAATCAGTGGCTATCACAATGTAAACCTAGCATTATCTTAAATGAATGGTCCAGAACCTTTGTCATATTCACAGTTCATTTTCACAGGGATATATTTAGTAGTGTCTCTTAGAGAATGTTATTGCACCATACCCAATTCATAAGGCATATGCCCTCATTGCCCTTATGTTACCACAGGTTTATGGCTTTGCTGCAGTGATTTGATTGATGACATACATTATTTTAGTAGAGGTTCATTATTTGTACATTAAAGTTGTAAATTACTCCATCAGATGGGTACATTCATCCATCACAGAGTCTATAGACTTCAGTCTGATTTTTCCATCCCTTATGACAGTAATGTTCAAGCACAACAATTTCTAGTGCTTTTAGGTTTAGTTCAGATATTGTGACTCAGGACAATATCTCATTTCATAGAAAATGGCCCATATATGTGCTTTTTTTCATACATTATATAACCTTAGTGATTGTGATTATTCAAATTAGCAAACACCTCAATTCTCATTTTCATTTTGACCTCATCAGACTTTACCGTAAAGTTTTCCCAAGTATAAAAGTATTATCTCTTCAAGATTCATGTCATTGAGTAGTATTGGGCTGAGTAAGACTGAATGCTTTGGTTTTAGGTCTAAAAGCGTGAGGCTCCTTAACAGGATTTGAAGCATAATGAGATTTGTAAGGTAGAAATCAATAGTTATAAGATTTTTAAATTGTGAAATTCTGAGCACATTCAGTCTACTATAGGCTTATGGAAATTACATTAAAATATACTTTTATATTTTGTCCTGGAGGTCAAAATTAAAAACTAAAAGATCCATTCTAATAATATTTCTCTGTTAAAGAATATTAGTGTTGAATTTTTGATAAGATAATAATACTTAATAAATACTTTCTGTTTTGAGATTTAGGGCAAGATTATTTAAATTTTTAATTTATATTATGTGCAAATAATGCTTCATGTTGTTATGGGAAGCTCACTGAGGGTAATCATAGCCATAGATTATGTCCAACTAAAAGTCTAGCAGATATTTGGGACTTAAATTTAGTCTTGAGTATCCAAAACATAAGGTTTTTGATGGCAATATCTTGTCCAAATTTCTAACTCAGAATTTTCATGGGGGACTTTTCAGAAATAAGCAGTTTAACTGAAGCTAAGCTAAACAGCTAGGAAGAGAGGGCCTACATAAGCAAGCAGTTGAGCAGAAATTAAGATAAGCTAAATCAGACATTGTGACCTCAGGTTCTAAAACAGAGTTGGGTACTTTTCTGAGGAACACTACATCAAAGAGATGAAATTCTGGATAAACCTGAAACCACCTCAGGAAGAATGGAAGAAATTCTGTCAGGAATTGATTATCAAACTGTAATAAAATGAATGACTTGTCATAATGGATAATGCTCATATGCATATGAGTGTGTGCATATGTTTTCTTTCTTTGTATTGGACAGATTTTCAGTTATGGGGCCAGCAAGACTGTTCTATTTCGCAACAAAGCCTGCCAACCTGAATTTGATCCTGGGAACCCACAGGATGGAAAGAGAAAATCAATCCTTTTAAGTGGTTCTCTGGTCTCCACAGGGACACTGAGACATGTGCATAGCCAGACACATTCACACACACACATGTATAAACACAGTACACACATTGAATAAGAAATAAGAAATAAAAGTAAAACAAATTTAAGTTTTGCTTATGTCTTAAACCATGTTATCTGCTTTGAGGTATTCTTAGTTGTAGTGAGACTGTGTTTTATAATTATATTCTCATAAGAGTTTAAAGAATTTTAATGCCTGTGCTCAATTTGTTAGTTATGGCTACAGAAGAGGATTTCCATTGTCCTGAAAGCAACAGTCAGGAGTGATTTGATGTTTACAAAGCTCATTTTAGTATTGCATCCATCATGGCTACTCACAATAATAATGATAATAGACTACTTACTACACTAACACATAACATATTAATACAAAGTCAGTGGCAAAGAGGAAACTTTCGACTTTAGGAAGTGTTTCTTAGTAGACTATTCTATTTATTAATGTGAACTAAATGAGAAAAGTTAACTCAAAAACAAATAGAATTTGCAATCTCAATTTCATCAGCAACTTCAACTTCATCAGTGAACTTCAACTTTATTTTAGTCTGATGTCTTGAATCAAGTCTCAAATCCACCCCACAGGTTGGCAGAGGGGATTATTTTATCTTATAATGCGAGTAGGATATTAATATGAATGTTAGAAGGCAGGAATCTTGAGAAGTATCCTGAAGTCTTAAATTTGAAAAGCAGTTCAATAGCATATCCATTTAGCAGAATAAGAATAGCAGATTCATAACTCTGGACTGTGTATTTCTTAGTCAAATTTTATCAGTATCAAGCATGTGTTTTCTTCTGTATTGTGAAACTTAAATCCAATCAGGTAGCAGATGCCTATCTCCATTCACAGCAATCTTGTACCCATGAACCTGCATTGATATACTAGATATTATAATAGTTCATAGGGCTCTCCAGTAGTTAAGTCTGTGGAAGGCATCTTTTCCTCATTGCAGACTACATGACACCTTCCAATACTCTGAAAGATAGGCAGCAGAAAGCTTCATTTACTCTTATAACCAGCATGTGATCTGTCTTTGTGCTTTCCCTTCCCAGCCGTTGAGCAGGAATTCCAGACCTTTTTTAGTCATAATCGCCCCCACCTATGGTGGAGCTCTCGCTTTCTCCAAGGGGAAGTTCATTGTTCCCCCAGATCTACAAATTCCAGTGGAGCCAATGCCCGCTGAGCAGTCAGACCAGTTCTCCTGAACAGACCTTAGAATTTGGGAGAGATGTCTCACCTGAAACTTTAAATTCTGTTATTGCAGGCAGTTACAGTCTTTAGTAGTGAGACCTCACCATCAGTTCTGATGAGGATCCAAGGGAATGTCAGTAGCACGTACTTTCTGTGCTTCACTAATAGGACACTACTCAGCAGTAAACAAAGGGAAGGTAGCTACATCAGGTGCTGAGCTGTTTGTTTGTGTTACTGTGGTTTCTGTGATGAATATAATGTTCTGTGTATGTCAACTACAATTTAACACTTTTATTTTAATATGAATATATGTATATGAATATTAAGAGAACAGTAGGTTTCCATAAGACGTTAAACAACATATGCAATTAGTAATGAGGAAGAAATGCAATCCAAACTAAGATAACACTGTTGATCATTGAATTATGGCAATAAATTATTCATATGCTGTACTAGCTAGTTTGACGTTAATGTCAACTTGATACAGACTACTGTTATCTGAAAGGTGGAAACCTCAACTGAGAAAATGTATCCATAAGTTTTGAGTGCAGGCATTTTTTTTAAACTTAGTGATTGATGGGGGTCAGCCCATTGTTGAGTGTTTTGCTATTCCTGGGGTGGTGGTCCTGGGTTCTATAAGAAAGAAGGTTGAGCTAAATATGGGGAACAAGGCATTAAGAAGCACCCCTACATGACCTCTGCATCAGCTATTGTCTCAAGCTTCCAGCCTTAGCCAAATAAATCTTTTTCTCCCCAACATGCTCTTGGACACAGTGTTTCATCACAGCAATATAAACCCTAACTAAGATATAGGTTTACAGTATAACTGCAATGTAACTGTGCTTAGACACATAGCATCTAAGAGATAATTAAGGCTAAGTGACGCTTTAACACTGAGCCCACATCCAATTAAGCAAGTGTCCTATAAAGATAGAGAAGAAGTTAATGGAACTCTCTCTGCACAAAGGTAGCTATGTGAAGCCATTGTAAGAGTTACCATATGCAAGCCAGAGTGAAGCTAGCACAGAAACCAACCTTATTAATACTTTGTTAACTACCAAGATAAAGCACCTTGACATATAAATTTCTTTATTATAATTTACATAGTCTGTGATTTTGTCCCAATTGCTTAAAGAAATCAAATACCCCTAGATCATCATCTGTATGTGCTATAATTTTGCTTGTATGATTCTAACAATAAAACAATATACTTTCATCTATAACATGATTTACACCACTCTGTATTTAATCTGTATCCTACATAGAAATTAGAGGAAAAAAGAGAGAGAAAATGACATAGTGTAAATAGTCTCTCAGCCTTCGCATTCAGATTGCTGTAACGGTCTTTACTGAGTAGCTTTATAATCAGTATGAATTCACTCATGATAATTCTATAGAATAGATTGTCTGCAAGCAGAAAAACAGAATATTTGCACATGAGAAAATGACCAATTTCCCAATGACAAACAATACTGGTCTCACTCCTTTCTGTGGCAGAAATAAAAAAGTGTACCTAAGGCCCATTTATGATTTTCAATAACCTTCATGAACCTGTTGAACATGACATTTCCATCTCAATACTCTTACTCCTAACCAGCATCACAATGGGGTATAAAACCCACCATATATTAACTTTTGAAAAGGGATTGACACTCAGATCGTGCTCCTTATGTACATGAACACAAAGTAAATGTTTTAAACCATATACCCATCCTAAAACGCAGAATTACATTTAGGCCACTAAATTTAAATTAAAGACTTCAGAAGTGACAAGTCCATTAGGACAGTATGGGAATTTATTTGTTCCTTGTTGCATCCAGGTTCCAAATCAATGTAAAATAAGTGGTAAAATGAAGTATACAATCAATACACCTTGATCAATAAGTGAAAAGCTTTGAAACAAATAGTTATTTGATATTTGAGAACAAACTAAAAGTTTTCTCTAAGCCTTGATTATTAAGAAATATATTTAACTGCTTTCAATTTTAAACGGTGCTGTGTGTCCTGTTCAGAACATCAAGTATGTCTTGATGTTCATGGTGAATATCAGCAATGTGAAATTACTGCCTATTAGAAATCTCTCACTTACATTTTGGAAGAAAAAGATAAGGCTATTAAAATGAGTTGTTCACAGTTACATGACTCGTTAATGTCAGTCCTTGGAGAGGAGTAAACTAGAATGTGCAAACACCATATCATTCTTGAAGAATAGAAAAAAAATGTGTATATCACTTCCATCCAAATAGCAATGTGCCTCTCGTTTCTTCTTGTTTACTTAACTGGAAAATTATATTTCCTTATCTTTCATTTACCAAGTATCCTTGCTTCCTTCCTTGACTTCGCAGGCCAAGCCTGGATGGTATTCAGGTGGGAATTATGTTTCCCATTTGCACATAATGTATGTTCACTCTTTGCTAGCTTTTAGCTGTCAGAGCTATCTATGAAGGGTACAAGAAAGGTATATCACTAGTACTTGTTTTCTGACTTTTTCTTAGCTTCTATACACATTTATGTTTTGCTCTTTCTGCATTACACATTAGAAATGACAGACAGGTCATGATGAAGCTTCTTTCTATTGTCATAAACATAAGGCAAAATTTAGTGAACGCTTTCTAGCAGAGGATTCCAAACTAGGATTGAAGTTTGACTGAGTCTCAGCTGTAAACATAAGAAAAGTTAAATGTTTTATTTTATGCACAACTTGTGACCTACAAAATATCAGGACAGCTATAAAATCAGCCCAGTACAGACGTGTAAACTTACTTAAAATGTTATGAGGGATTTTGTGTTCATTATTACTAAAATATATTAATATATTGAAAATGGTCCTAGAAAATGTTTTGCAAATTGCTCTTATTATTTATTTATTTTAATTGAAAAATATTTAATATATTCTGGTCATACTTTTCCCCTTCATCCAAGTCCTTCATAACTTCCCAAACCCATGATATTTTCATTTCTCTCTTTTTTAAAAGCAAACAAAATCAAAATGAACAAAACAAATAAAACAAGAAATACACACACACACACACAGACACACACACACACACACACTCACTGACACTAACAATAACACAAAACAGAAACAAAAATATACAAGAATAGACCAATCAGATGGAAATAAAAATAAAAAATCTCAAGCAAAGCAAAATGTGACAAAAGGTCTACAATAGTACCATTGAGATTTTGTGTTTTGCCTAACTACTCCTCAGCATGTGATGGGACTGCACTGCTCTGATAAAATGAACTCTTGAGATTTATAACATCTGCATCTCTTGCTCCTCCTCTTCATTCTCTTCTTCCCTCTCCTCCTCCCTCATCTCCTTTTCCTTCTTCACGGGTTATCACTATGTAGTCCTGGCTTACCTGGAAATTTCTATGTGGACTGTGCCAGCCATGAGCTGACAGACACCCAGTGGACTTGCTTCTGACTCCCAAGAGCTCAGATTAAAGATATGAGTCAACATGCTAATATTGACATCTTTAATATAGACAAACAAGAAAGAAATAAAAAAGAAAAAATAATAACCAATATTATCTACTATATTTTTTTTTAGTTCTGACTAAACAATCTTTCATTAAAAAAGAGAGAGAAAGATGAAGCTCTCCTAATTTATGATACCACCATCTCTCTACAGGATGTTAGCAATAAAACCAATGCTAGCAGAAAAGGATAGTAAGCAAAGCATATGATATTACCAGCCATTCCATGTTATTTCTGAGAAATGAGTCGTCTGAGAATCTGATATGAAATACAGACAGGGGAGCAAAGTTACACTTTCATTGTAGCCAATTAACACTCGCCAGTACAATAAACTTCACTGATGTAAATGAAGAATTTTCAGAGAGTTTTCGTTGCAATCACATATATCCTTGCATGCCATTAAGCACAAAAGGAAATCCACAACAGGAACTGTCCAAAGTGACAAGGTAAAAATACGGCTGCAGGATCTCCATGACACAGAGCTCCTGGGAGGATCCATATTCATAATTGAGCCAAATCCAGAGGCCTCAAAATAATTCGTTGAATCATTGCAATGAACATCTGCAAGAAAAGATGTGTGCAGAAAAGGTATATATATATGTATATTATATATATATATATATTATATACATAAAGGTATATACATATACATATACATATACATAAAGGTATATACATATACATAAAGGTATATACATATACATATACATAAAGGTATATACATATACATATACATAAAGGTATATACATATACATAAAGGTATATATACATATATATATACATAAAGGTATACACACACAGATATATATATATATATATATATATATATATATATATATATATATATATACATATATATATATATATACATATACTGTGAACACACTACCACTACAACGACAATTTTTTATTCTAGCTTATGAGGGGATTAGTTTGTAAGGATGGAGGATGTATTCTGGGGATGAGGAGAAGACTGACATTGGGGTGTTTGATGTGAAATTCAGAAAGAATCTATAAAACATTAAAAAAAACTATAATGAAGAAGAAAAGATTTATCTTCCCTTAAGATAAAGGTAATTTTTATTCTCATTTTTATTTTCAAGATCCAATTTAGGGGCTATATTATTAGTGGATTAAAATTCTTTTTGTACTTTTTGTTTTTTCTTGACAATTTTATACAAGGATACAATAAAATGCAGTAAATCAAATACAAACCCATCCCATTCCAACTCTGCCCAAATCTTGCATAACATGGCCAACTCCCAAATTTATGGTGTATTCTATGTATTATTTTTAATACACCAAGTTAAATTAGTATACTCAATATGTATATGGATATGAAACCATGCCCTGAGGCATGGAAAATCTACCAGTGGACACATAAAACAATTCAAAAGGTAAAATCAATCAATCAATCAATCAATCAATAATGATTCTACTTTCCGCAGCAGCTGTCAACTGCCAGAAGCTCATAAGTAGGGGATGACACTTGACTGATAACTCTCATAATCAGAGTTTGTTTAGATTGATCTTGTATATGTAAAATCAGGTAGTTTGATTTCACCAGTAGTGTAACTATGCCTAGTCTGGAAGTTTGTTTCTATAGAACACTTCCCCATCATCTGGCTCATAATTGAATTTTTCTGTTGTTTCTTATGTGATGATTTCTAATCCTTTATTGGAGGAAAGATTAATATAATTTTTCAACTTAAAAATGAGCACTCAGATTCTTATAATCAGATCTTTGACCTGTAATACATCTGAGAATCACCCAATGCAAAATTAAGTCCTCTGAGCATGAATTAAATCAGCCCAGGTCTGCATGTGAAATTGATATTCTTTGCTATAGATCATAAATATATTATGAAACATATTTGCTCTGTATGTCATCCTAATTTCAATGCCAGCAGTGGTTAACATATCTGCCACTATCTTTAAGTTGTGTTTTCCTTATTTCCAATTGTGTCTACATATAAATATGTTCACGAGAGTGCAAATGCTTCAAGAGGCCAGAGCTCTCAGATATCTCTAGTACTCTACAGCTAGAAATTACAGACAGACATGAGCTGTACTACATGAGTTTTGAAAACGCATCTCAGGTTCTCTGTAAGAGCTCTGACCTACTGAATCATCTCCTAAGACCATGATTTCATTCAGTCTTCTACACAGACAAAGCCACCAGCCACCCTATAACCAGTATCTTCAAGTTCTGTTCCTTAAAATTAACTTAGTCTTCCTCTTCAAGGCAAAAATGGGAATTGTTTACCAAAACTATGCCAAAGTTTACCTTGTGTCTTAGAGTTTCTATTGCTGTGATGAAGCAACCTAAACAAAAGACAAATTGGTGAACATAGAGTTTACCTGGCTTATACTTCCATATTTCTGTTCATTATCAAAGTAATGGAAGGAATGGGCAGGAAATCAAACAGGGCTGCAACAGATACAGAGGCAGTGGAGGGTTAATTCTTATGTGATTGCTCCACATGTTTTGCCCAGCTCCTTTCTTATAGAACCCAGGACCACTTTCCCAAGGATAACCTCAACCCACAATGGGTTTGACACTCCCACATTAATCACTAAATAAGAAAATGTTCGACAGGTTGGCTAACAGTGGGATCTAATGGAGCCTTTTTCTAAATCATGGTTTCCTCCTCTGAATTGACTACAGTTAGTATCAAGTTGATACATATTTAGCAAGCACATCTTGAAAAAAAATTTGTTTCAAAATAATGTCTCGCATGTGTTAGTCTATGTGAGAAGATGGATGTGACTTGAGTTTATACCTACAATCATAAAATTCCCTCAGTACCATGATGTGCTTTTCTGATTCCTGTTATAAAGAGAAAAAGGTATATACAGGCATCCACTAGGGCTTACTTTCTAAGCAGGTTAAACTAAATTAATAGGCAGATCCAGGTCAAAAACAGACACTGACACTGACACAGACAGACAGACAGACAGACAGACACACACACACACACACAGAAGAAGAAGAAGAAGAAGAAGAAGAAGAAGAAGAGGAGGAGGAGGAGGAGGAGGAGGAGGAGGAGGAGGAGGAGGAGGAGGAGGAGGAGGAAAGAGAGAGAGAGAGAGAGAGAGAGAGAGAGAGAGAGAGAGAGAGAGAGAGAGAGAGAGAGAGAGAGAAAGGAGGGAGGAAGGAAGAAAGAAAGGAAGAAAGGAAGGAAGGAAGGAAGGAAGGAAGGAAGGAAAGAAGGAAGGAAGGAAGGAAGGAGGCAAGCAAGCAAGCAAGCTGAGGTGAATGGTGAATGACCCCTGGATTACAATGCTATAGGTTGTTCTCTATCCCTAAAAGGCCTGCACCCAGATGTGTATATGCAGGCTCCACCCATGTGAAAACACATATTACCCACACTTTCATGTGATGTATACACATACACACACACACACACACACACACACACACACATTATACATTTTAAGCTATAACAAGTCTTGATGTTTTGTGGTTATGTGTACACATAAGAATATGTGAACAGCAACTGTGGGTTCCCACATGTTGTGGGAATAAGGTCAAAAATAATGAAAATAAAGTAAAATGACCACTCAAATCTTCCAAAATAAGGCATATAGCATAAACCTGGCCAAAAGGATGAATCATGCATGACCCATATTTTACTTGAATATATCTTTGTAAAATAAAGGTCAGTTTTGGAACTAAAACCAATAAAATATTTGCATTGTGTTTATTACAATTGTGGAGTTATAATATGTATGCACTGGTCCACAATAACTAAAATAGGAAATGTGAGTATGGATTTATTCTCTAAATTATGTTCTTATGTCACAGAAATTGTCCTGAATTGTGAAATAGCTCAAAATGAGTTGTTGAACAGCTAAAGAAAGTTATTATTATTTTAAATAATACACAAATGCTCACATTTTGAAATTGGAGTGTTAGCAAAAGTTTATTATGACGTTATAGGCTAAAAAATTCAGGGAAAGTTTTTTTTTTACCTGAAACTTAAACGCATTTAAACATAAAATTCAGATGAAAATTATTTGTGTTGACATTTTGATATGCAATAAAAATAATACACATATATTTTACATTAGAGAAGATAGTGATGTATAGACTCATAGAGAAAAGGTAAATTGAAAAATCATGGAGCACAATTTGTTGCCACTTCCAATGCTTATGCATGTATTATTTTGATGCGTCTGTGGAATTTTGTTTAAATCAATTGCATAAAGGTGTTGTGTTTTAAATCTTTATGAATTGTGTTTGAATACTGTGGGGGAAGAGAAATAACATGGCCTTGATTAGGTACTAGTTTCTGAACACTCTCTGAAGAAACAGGATAGGGGCTAGAGAGATGATTCAACAGTTAAACATAATGACTGTTTTTCTAGATATCCTGAGTTCAATTCCAAGCAACCATCTGGTGGCTTATAATCATCTGTAATGGAATTCTTTGCCCTTTCTGGTATGTCTGAAGAGAGCAGCTCTGTACTTATATTCATAAAATAAACAAATCTAAAAAGATAAAAAAGAAACAGAATAGACTGAGAAGGTTAAAAAACAGAAATTTATTTTTTCACAATATAGAAGCTAGAAGTCGAACATCTTGTTCCTAGAAAGCTTAACCCTTCTGTTTCCTTTGTAGATGACCACTTTTTATCTTAGATTTGGTGTCCCTATCATATACACATCTCTTAATTATCTAAAATAAGGACAAACAATATATAGTCAGGGACCATTTAGTTGCCTTACTCAAATTCAATATTTATGCCCAAATTACTCCAATTCTGGGATACTATAGAACCAGTATCAATATATTAATTTTAAGTGACTAAAATCTGCCACAAATATTACAAGTGCGAAAAGTCACATAAAATTTGACCGGGCAGTAGTCACACACAGCATCTTATGTGTATTAATTGGTATACAAAGTCTGTATATAATTCTCCTGCTCTCAAACAATTTTTGATAAGTGAAATAAAACAGAATATTGGAGTAGGGTAGATTTATGATTTTGTACACATTTTGCTATGACACTAAAATTAGCCACTACCATGAATTTGCATTAATAAATAGCATATGAGCAAAGAAAAATATGTTGATGGAATTATGAAAGTCAAATATTACTTATATTATTAGCAACTTTGTCAGTGCTATTACTCTTTCCTGCATTTGTGTCTTGTATCATAATCATTCTATTAATACAAAAATATGATTTGTTTTTCTATTATATACTGCAGTTTGTAGCTGGGTTGCTTCTACCTTTCTACTTGGTAGCATGCCGAGTACTTTGCAGTCCTATAAGCACTATTTCATAAAGATAGAGACTCTAAGTTTGTACCAGCAGCACTCATTCTTGTTCAGTGAGTTCTGTAGTTTAGTTGTCTTTGGCAACATGGGCTTACCCTCAGTTCATGGAACACAACCAATAGTCTAGGAATTGTCCTGGGTTTTATGGAATGCCCATGGCCTCTTTAGCCAAAACCTTGATGGATGAAACCCATTCCCAGAATAGATGTTTCATTTTGTGGTGGGAAATATCTAGTTCGTCTTGTCTCGCAGGTACTTGGTTAATTTTTCATATATAATAATGTACATGAATATGTTTGTATATATATGAAATATGTATTTAGATAAGCTTTTAACATACTAGGTTTTCATACAAGGATTCAAATGCCTCTTAGTTTTAGCTGTCCCTCTCCACTTACCCTTTCTTTGTTCTCCACATTTCATGCTTCAGTTCTAGCCTCCTCCATTCATCCATTCATAACTGTGTATTCTACTTCTCTTTCCTAAGGAGAAGCATCCTTTCCTCCTATCATTTACTGTGTACCAAACATCTGTCATTATAGGAATTGTACCTTGCTAATTGAAGATATAGCACATAGTTTATATCTACATATAAACAAATAAATATCATATCTGGTTTTGGGCTTGGGTTTTTCCAAGTTCTATTCATTTTCCTGTGCACTTCATGATATTTTTAAACAGTGAAGTAATATATTATGTAAACATACCTTTTTTTATCCATTCTTACATCGATGGGCCTGTACACTGTCAACAGTTTCCAATAATAGGCATAAATTGCAGCAGCAATGAATATAGTTGACGAAGTGTCTCTGTAGTAGAATGTAAAGTCATTTGGTTATATACCCAAGAGTGTCACAGCTAGATATCAAGATAGGTAATTTCCCAGGTTCCTGAGGAACTTCCACACTGATTTCCATAACATCTATACAGGTTTGGACTTCATCAGCAGAGGATGGGTATTCCCTTTTCCCATATCCTCACCAGAATGAGCTGTTATATACTTTATTGTTCTTGGGCATTCTGACCATTATACAATAATATCTCAAGTACTTACGATTTTCATACTCCTAATGAAGAAAGGTGTTGAACATTTCTGTAAGTACTTGACAGTCATTTGGTTTCCTCTTTAACAATTCTCTTCTTCTATTTATAGCCCATTTTTAATTGGGTTATTTGTTTTCTTGATGTCCCGTTTTCTTCGGTTTTTATACTATTTAGTTATTATTCGTCTATCAGACTTGAAGTTAGAAAGAATCTCTTCCCATTCAGTAGCCTGCTGCATTGTTCAAATAATGGTGCCTTTATTTTACAGAAGCTTTTCAGTTTCATGAGTTCCCATTTATTAATCATTATTTTCAGTGACTATACAGCTGCTTTTCTGTAAACATTGGTATTCTGTGGCAATAAATTCATAATTATTTTCACTTTATATTTATCAGATCCACTGTTTCTGGCCTAATATAGAGGTTAACTTTTTTTCCATACAAAGTTGATTTTTGTACAGAGCTATATTATGAATGCATTTGCATTCTTCTACTTGTAGTTAAGTTTGACCATCTCCATGTTTGAAGCAATTGACAAAAGAGATTATTTGGTAGAAAAAGTTTATTTGAACTTATGGGCCAAGAGGTCCATTCTGAGTCATAGCATTAAAAGATAAGCATACATGTGGCATGACCAAGAAACTTTCTGCTTACATGTTCAACATAAACTTGAAGCAGAGAGAAGGAACCCCATGCATGGTGAAGTTTTAAACTCTCAAAGTCTGCCTGTAGTAAGTAGTTCCTCCAGAAAGCCTAGGTTATCTAGGCCACACTAAACAGTGCCACCAGCTCTGAAATCAAGTGTTCAGTTTCCTCAACTACTGCAGTCCTGTATAGAAAGACATTGCCTCTGCCTATAAGTAGCCATATGTTTATTATTTTTCTGTTGTGTTTAAGGGAAACATATCTTATGTTTGGGTCCTTAATCACATTGAATTTGTGATGTTGTTGCTTAGCAAGATAAGAGGAAAGGAGCTAATTTGATTCTTTCTTCATGTTGAAATTCACTTTCATAATCAACATTTGTTAGATAATTTCTCTTCTCTCCAATGTTTGTATTTGGTGTGCAAAAATTAGGTAACTTCAGTTAGGTGAGATCATACACAGATTTGATCCTCAACTCTACTCAATGGGGCCATATTTCTTTCTTTTTGCAATAGCAGTAAGTTTTATTACTATGCATTTGTAATATAATTTCAAACTGGACACTGTGATACCTCTTTTTTATATCAATATTGCTTAGGTTAACCTCAGATTTTGAATGACACTAAACTTTGAATCTTCAGTTTGCAGGTATGTTCTGGATGCTGGCCAAAGGCAAGCTGTTCCTTGGAAATACATGTGAACAAAGTACAGATGCAATGTTTACATGCTGGGGCCTAAAACAGACCTCTAGACACAGTGACCAAGTACAGAGAGCTGTGTATTAGGACAAGAGCTACACACCTAGCAGGTCAATACTAGCCTGGCTCTTGAAGTCTCAAGGGGAAGAAAAAAGTGTAGGCTCTTACGCAGAGTCAAGTATTTGTGTAGTTATGAGTAAGTCTTATCTCTCAGGTCAATTTTAGGTATTTGGTAATCTCTCAGCAACCTACCCAAATACTTTAGGGCAGGGTGGATCTAACCAGCACATTGGGGTTATAAATATACATATTATAAAATTCAAAATTAAATCCTGAGTATGTACAATATCTCAAAGCTATATAAAATTCATTGGACATTAGTCTAGAGACATCTAAATTCATATATTAATACATAGGGAATAAAAAGAAATGGTGGGCTTCCTCAGCTAAATAACACTATGTATATTCATCGACTCCTCTGACACTTGGCATCCATCAAACCATGGTTAATTATTTATACAATCCTTCAGGTATGCCAAATCTATCAAAATTTTAATGAGAAGGGCAATTCATATACGGAGGTAAAAATAATACAGTAACGTTTGCTTATTAAAATTACCATAAAATCTTGGAAATGTTTTATAATAATTATGCCAAAGGGAAATTTGACATCCATAAAAATGACTGCTTTCTGCACCATGACATGACTATAAACATGTTTGTAAAGATAAGACTACAACTGTATAACAGAGATTGAGCTGCATGTTGAAAAGTGGGGTCATATGATCAGTTTATAGAAAAAAGATAAAAGAATACTAACTTATAGTTTTGACTTTAAACCTTGTACTTGTTACTTTTAAACGGCTATCAGAATAGAAAGTAGCTTATCTTACATAATCTAAAGATAATAATTTCTCTCATCTCTGAATAGAAAGGTAAAAAGAAAAATATAATAAAGCTTCAGTTAATCTTAAAAGTTTCTATTAAAATTGAAGTGGCTAAAACTTAAGTTAGCAGTATAATTACATTTTTGGTTATATATAATCAATGGCATATTTCAAAGGTAATAATAATTCCTCACTTTATTTTTAATATTTCCTTTATATTTTGTGACATAATATAATTGCGTCATTTTCCATTTTCTTTCCCCCTTCAAATTTTACAACATATTTCTCCTTGCTCGATTCCAAATTAATTGTCTTTTTTCATTAATAATTGCTACATTATTCTCCCACACCTTAAGTTTCAGAGGACATTATAGAAAGGGTCCTAAAAGATTTTAAGAACCAAAGACTCTGGGAGTTTAATTTGCTACTGTGTCTCTAGGCAGTGTCAGAGCCACCCACCTGGCGACCTAACATGAGCTGAACTAGGGCATTATATTTTTGAAGGGAAATTTGGAAAGGAGAAAGAAATAATTCAAATTTTAAAAAAAAATTAATTTTATGACAGTAAATAACTGGATGTAATCCATAAGTGTGTGTGCTTGTGTGTGTGTGTGTGTGTGTGTGTGTGTGAGTGTGTGTGAGTGTGTGTTAATGTCTGATGATTTCCAGCTTTTAGTGTCCATGAAAGTGGATCAAACTCATGGAGGTATGATCAGCTGAGAGCACATATCCTGATTCGCATGCCAAGAGTCAAAGAAAGGCACATTGGTAATGCTCTCGCTATTTGACATGTCAAAGCCCACCTGCTAGTCTCACCCAACACCCAACCCCTGAGACACATTTTCCCCAACAGGGTCACATCCCTCTCCCTTTCCAAACCAGACAACCAACTGAGAACCAAATATTCGAACATATGAGCCTATAGGAGCCATTGTCAATGAAACCACCACTGTGTACAAAATAGCTCCAGAAAATGGATTATTTATTAGTAGTAGTATTAGTAGTAGTAGTTATAATAGCAGCAGCAGTAGTATTAATAGTAGTAGTAGTAAAAATAGGCTCTTCTCTCATACAGTACATCCCAATCACAATTTTACTTCCTTCCACTCCTCCAAGATCCATTCCATCTCCTCTCTACCCCAGATCCACTTCCACTCTGTTTCCCTTCAGAAAAGAGAAATCCTGCAAGAGATGGCAGCCAAATAGGACAGAACATGGTACAGAAAAGGCAAAAAGTCCTCAGAGACACACCCAATTCCACTATTAGGAGTCCCACAAAAAATATCAAATAAACAACAATAATATGTATGCAGACACAATCAGGTCATGTGCTTGCCATGTTAATCTCTGTGAGTTCTTGTGGATTCTGATTCACTTATTCAATGGACCATGATCTCCTGGTATCTCCCATTCCCTGTAATGTCTATATTCTTTCCTTTTCTCTTGAGCTGGATTCCCAGATTTTCCAAGGGTGGGACCCAGATAAAGACCTCCAAGAAGCATGGGCTTATTCTGTGTCCTGTGATGTGTACCTCAAGTTAAAGCAAACATGGGTTCGTCACTTCTACAATTTCTTTGCTATTTCCCCAGTAAATCTTGCAGGCAGGCCAGATTGTAGGTCAAGGGGCAACCAGATCCTGAGGGCCAGTATTTAGCATTTGAATACATAGTTTTATGTAG
Organism: Tokudaia tokunoshimensis; assembly: GCA_036184795.1. NCBI lineage: Eukaryota > Metazoa > Chordata > Mammalia > Rodentia > Muridae > Tokudaia > Tokudaia tokunoshimensis. Next base: position 67,475,457 of record BTHU01000015.1, read on the forward strand.
TTTTCCATCTTTTAATTATTCTGTAATCTTCTTTTTCTTTATTGCTAGTTCAGACATAGAAGTAAGATTTAAAATATAATATAATCAGTACACTATTTTATCAGCCAATGGAAACATTTCTTAATATACATGATTGTTATTGCTCATGTTATTTAATTGTGGGAATTATGATGACTGATAAATTAATAAAATCAAGATAATTTTGTTTAACAAAGGCAATGTTTCTTGTAAAAAATATAAATCAATCATTTAATTAATTATTTCATTAATTTCATGACTTGTTGCAAGAATCAGTCATATTCCCTTGCAAATGCACAGGTGGGAGACAGAGGAATGGCCTCTAGTTGGGATAAAATAAAGCACTTTCTCGCGGTTTCTCAACTCAAGGGAATTAAACAGTAGATTTCTAGGCTGAGCATAGTGACTTTGTCAAACCATCAGAGAGTCTAGTCCTTCCTTCTATCTGATTCATCATTTTCAGTCTGTGCTATATATGCAAAAGGTTAAATAGTAGATAATGGAGCTGAAAACTTTGACCCTGAAGGTCAAGTGATTGTGAATAGAGGACAGATAAAAGGAAGATGAAGTTTAAAGGGGAATTTTTTAGTTAGAAGCTGACTCAGCCACTCTCCAGGGACTTCCTGGAAATCACCTTCAAAGGTATTTTCTCCCCTACTTTTCTTTAGTCACTTATGGAATAAAGGTGAGTTAAACATGAAATAATGTTGCTATGTATATACAGTGACACTTTATACAAAGTCAAGAGTTTGGTACCTAGAAGGGGAAAAGCATGACTAATGGCTTAGGTAACTAGGATTACATAAGAAAACACAGATTGAATGACTGAAAATCTTTGTAAAGATTTTCTTTAGCAAGTTTTCGGGAAAAAAATTTCATAACGGCATTCTGCTCAGAAATACACAAATATAGCAAGAGATAAATATTCTATTCTAAGCCAACATTAGTACTTTTTTTTTTGGTAAAAGTAGCAATCTGTGGCATATAAAACCAGGACATTTAACAATATCTGTCAATGCATCTGTAAGTAGAGGTAACCATAAAAATCATGACATTATAATGAGATCATGAAATAAGTTCAAAATCTCACTTTTGTGTGCTTTGGTGACAGGCCTTAATTTTATGCTATTTTTTTCAATCACAGAAGACTTTAACAATTTTCATAATAATATGTTCTATATTATCCACAGAGAGTTCAGAACCTAGAAAATGCATCAGATTAGCATCTCCTTATATTCTACATCAGCTTGTAATGGTGGGATAGTCTAGCATATTGTTTTTATTTCATGTTTTTTTTTTGCTTCTATTTGTTAATTACCTGCTTTTTATCAGTTGCAGATTTTAGAGTTAAAGAATGCTATTCAGAACCACTATGAATTATTAATATCAATTTCAGTTAAACTCTAGTTCTAGTGTTATTTTTTACAAGTTTCTAAATGAATATCCTTTCTAAAAACTTCGAAAAGAATAGAAAAGAAATGCTAAACTGCTTTTTAAACTGTTAACTTGTTGGTTAAAATTACACTTTAAACTAGTACTTAAGGATTTAGGATAGTCACTAACAGACCACAGAATCCACTTGGGCTAATTTAAATAAAAAATGAATTGAATTTTTCAGTAACTTACATGGTTTACAAACTTCTTGGGAAGGAGAGAGTATAAAACTTACAAACTATGGAGCCAGGCATGACCCACAAATCCACATCAAGATGTTTCATGGAGAATCCACTGCCAATAACATTAGGCATATGAACTGCAGCTCACACTACAAGTTCCAGGCAGTAGCCACTAAGACATTGACCACTATGGCCAACATAGACACCTGCAATTACATACATACATATATACATACATGCATACATGCATACATGCATACATGCATACATACATACATACATACATACATACTATAGGTCCCTCCTGACTATACATCCAGAATTTTTCATATTCTGAAACAGAGGACATATAGATACTATCTAATTTGTACAGTATTTATAAGGAGAGATTGGTAATCAAGTTTCTAACCTGCTTTCTTTTAGGGACAAGAATCCCAGGGCAGAACATTTTTCCTAAACATATGAAGCGTGTTCAACAGGTACTAAGCACAAACGTATATGCATGTATACACATGTCTACCAACATACACGAGGACATGCATACATGCACAGATACATGCAAAAGCAAAATTGCTTCACTTCCCTTTTTCTTCAACGGAATTTGGCTAACTGCTGAAATAATGTACAAAATAGGCCATGCCTCTGTCTCATAAATGTGTATTCCAAAGCAACAGGCAATAAGCAATCAAGATGTCACATGCTGAGTAGTTTAAAACAAAATGTAACAGATTGAAAAGAGCAAGACTTATTAGTGAATGGATAAGAATTGTTCAGGCAGAATAGCCAAGAAGGCATTGCTAAGAGGGCTGCACTTTAGCAAAACCCTCAAAGAGGTAAGACACATCAAATACACTTGATAAGAAGAGAGTTTGTGCGATCCCAATGATATTGATCATGGTGGGTCCATAACTAGCTTAAAGATGGAAAATGAACATTAGGAAGACCAAGCACAGAGGAGGTTGACATCTTGCATACGTCTCAGAACTTGCATACATCTCAGAACATAGGCTGAGAATGCAGGGTGTGAAAATTCCATGAGGTAGAGAAATGCACTCTATAGACTGATCATGCACACATTGACCCTGTAAAAGAATGTGCAAAATCCAGAGCCAAGTAGTATATTATTTCCAAAATTTAAATTCCTATGTTATTGATGAAGAGTCACTTGCTACTGCAATCAATTCACTATAAACAGTTAAAAAAAAATCAGGATCTCTCCACAGTATCCAGTTGATGACCTTCTATCTAAGGTAGAACAGATAACTCAAAGCCTGCCTCTAGCTTAATATCATTCAAGTTTATATAACACTTCATTTACATCCAGATGTCATCTGCTCAGTCTACCAAGTATTACATTCAGCTATGGACTTCAAAAATCACCTGGAGTTGAATGACATCAGGAAGAACAGGATCTTTAATAAAGGCAATATGGATTTTAAATATCCCAAAAAAGATTAAAGAACCAAGGTATACAAAGCCTGAGGGATCATTCTTGCCTTCATTCATCTCTTCTGTTCTCTCCATTGGCTTCATTTCTGTTTGTTTTTCCTTTGTCTCTTGTTTTTATGCCAGAAAATGATAAGCAACAACAAGGTCCTCATATCTTCTAATACAAAAGTCTAGAGAAACTGATTCTCATAATTCCAATTTCCTAATTTCTAAAAATGGACCCTGAAATGTATAAATACACCTACTCTTCCTAGATTTCCTGAAAATACACTTGATGACAGGAATGTTTGTGTGATCCCAACCAAGCTGTTCATGGTGTGCCTGTTACTAGCTTAAGGATGGAAAATAAACATTAGGAAGACCAGGCAGAGAGGGGGTTGAACTTTTCAATTTTTAAATCTCTGGGAAAGGTGGGGACTGGAGATGAAACATAGTCCTGTGGCCCATGATTCAACAGTCTTGAATATGTGATAAGATTCCAATAAAACTCTAGACACCAAATAAATAAATAAATAAATAAATAAATAAATAAATAAACTTCAAATAACTTTTTTTCATAGACCTATCAATGGATTAATCATCATTTTATTTTCATTACAATACATTTAAAAATGGAAAAATTACTTATTATGTGGAATCTATTGTTACAATTATCATCCAAATAAATGTAGAGTGAGCACATCTTCCCCATGGGTTAACCCTCGTTTATTCATCTACTTGTTAATTTCCTTGTTAATTTCCTGTCAGATGATCAATACCATAGAAATATAATGAGCAAGGGGAAAAAGTGCCTTTCTCTTTGAAACTTAGGTTTTAGCCATGTGAAGAAAACAGAACAAATAATCAAATATGAGGCAAAAATAACTCCATTAATGAAGACAGATGTGATAAAATAATCCAATTTACCCTGGAGTTTTTTAGGTTGAACCAGGATGAAGGCCTCATTATAGGTCTAATTTAAAAGATGCTGGATTTAAAAGCCAGAAGTGGGCCTTTTTCAGAAACAGAAAACAAGGAACACATGAATCTAGGCATCTATTCTATGGTTTCTGTTTGCATAATCAGGGTTAATCCTGTTTGTTAAAGTAGAAGTAAGGACAGAAATAAGATACAAGGTGAAAGCATAATGCTTGTCCAGATATGCAACCATTCTATATGAAAATTAACATCCATAATGACTGTTATCATATTTAGTAAATGTGCCCCCCACCTTGTGCCCAGACTTCAGGAAGTCTGCCTTTGTTGCATGAGAACACTGGGCTCTTTTATGGGTCCTACATTTTGTAGACACAGGAGACAGGACTAATAATGCTCTATAAGTGGCTGCATTAAGTCAAGTTTTCAATGAAAGTAAAAATGACCAGGGTTTCAGGACAAACAGGTTCAGGATTTTGGCCACTAAAGAAACAAAGATGCAAAGAAGTCAGAGAGACTTAGGCCTCCTTTAGACTTAAAACTCAAAAAATTAGTGAAAACTTGTAAGCTACATCACTAAAGGAGGGAATTATGGGATCTGTAACACAAATTCCCAAAAGAACATAGTTGTATGTCACATATTTTAAATATGTTTTCAGATGTATTTTTTTCTTGAGCTATGGTCTTTTCTCTAGGGTATTTATTGACAAGCAGATTGACATTAATTCCTAGTAGATGAGAACAATGGGATCTTTTTGCAATACTATTGTGTTTTGAACAAATAAGAATGTTGCCCAAGACCAGAGGGGGAATTCAAATTCTACTTTTGTACTTTGTACCAATGAATTACATAGTAGAAAAAAAGACAAAGTAAGAATTATTTCTTAATAGTTATTAGTGAAGCTGTTGTCTTCTCTACCTTTCTCCCTTTCACATAAGAGTTTATATTTTGAGAAGAGGAAATAGTCATAGTTGCCTTTTCTGTGGGTTGTTTGCTATCAGGGAAGCAAGAGGAGGGTTCAAAGCTGATGATGAAGGTCCAGGTTCAATGACCACTAAGCCTATAATTCTTTGCTACCCAACTAATACATTGATAGAGTCAATGACTATGCAACAGGTTTCTATTGGAAGAGCTGCTTGAGTAAATGTTTTGCAACTTTGCCTAACAGTGGTAGTTTGTAGAGAGAGTGTCTTCCCAAACTTATAGAAATGCCATGACAACTTTGAAATGCTAGAATTGATTCATCAGATCTGCATGTCTCTAACCAACAGAAAGTGAGATGGGAATGACCTTAAAAATATTCTGTTGCCACAAAAGGTGAAAAATTCTTAGTATTTTTCTCTCCCCTTACAAGCAAATCTCAATTCATTCCATTTAATATTGTATTGTAAGAAAGATTAATTTCAATTTTATCATCAATTCGGTAGTAATGCTAAGAAAAAAGGAAAATCTATAAAATATCATAGAAGTTATATCTGGTTCTTCCTCATAGCCTTATGCTTCCAGCAACAAGAGTAAGATTCAAAATTTTACAAATATCTTGACTATATAGCTAGGCCCTTCTCTGAGTAGATCATCACACATATAAACCCATTTATTCTAATCTATATTCTGCTGTGTGGCTGTTTACAAGTGCTCAGGTATCATGTGTTTATCTTGTCACATATTCCCTTGCAAATTTCTCCAGGCTTGCCCTCTTCCAGAATTCTGTCTCCCAGGTGTCCTAATTTTTATTCTACCCTTTCCCATTTCCTAGGAAATGCTTTTTTTTTTAAATTGGCAAGAGATTCAGCCACACAATACACAAGATATCCTGTCAACAAAAATATAAGTGTAGTTTGTTACATTATGAAAGTTACATTTGTAGGTGTTTCACTGAGATGCGACAATAGTACAGTGATAAGTGACAAGAGAAAGTGAGAAAGGAAAAAGAAAACCAATTGATGCCAATGCAATAAATGAAGATATAATGTTCCAAAAGCTAAATTTCATAAAATAACTTTCTCTGGATCAGTTTTAGAAGAGCGGAAAAAGTCTATGTATCTGACATGACCACTTCTGGCAATCAGTTTATGCGCTTTCCTTCAGCATTTATCAAAATTACAAAGATTAATGGCTTACTTTATATCAAGAAGCCGTGTAGATAAAAGTTGAATGATTTATAACACTAAGATACTAATCTAAGGTACTTGCATACTTCTAGAAAACAAAAATTTAAAATACAGGTTCTACAACCATGTGCTGCATACTGAGAGAAAATTATTTGATGGGCACTAATGAGAGCTCAGATAAAAGCATTACTGTGATCAAGGTAAAAACTGCAAAGCTTCATTATATGTGACATGAAAAAATGAGCACCTTAGGAAAGGCTAGATCATACAAGAAAGCATGGGCACAACAACTAGTCCTAAAGCATCCCACTCTTTTTACAGGCCAGAGATGTACTTATATATGGTGTGAAACAGTAGATTGTGAGTGCATAATTGTTAGGTTGCAGAACTATTTCCTTTCTCAATATACAGACCAACTAGCCCTGTGGCCATATTCCAACATAACATAACAGTCATGTTGCTCCTACTCAAAACTGTTAGAAAACCCAACCCCTCCACTTTGACTGGTCCTCCCCATTGCCTGGATCCTTGGCAAAAAGGATAGAACAAAATATGTCATGTGGTATGGACCTTCTTCATATCCAGAGAAATAAGAAATTAGTAGAATATTTTGTTTGTTTGTTTCTAGGGAAAAGTGAAGAGTCTATTTCTTTCCGAATCTCACCCTTATAGTGTTATACATGACAATTATCTTCTACTTTCCCATATCAAGCTCTCTCACATACCTAATCATGCTATCTTCCAGGATGAAAGGAAAACAGTCTTCTTTGGCAACTCACTCTGTTGATTCAGTACGATGTTCTCCCTCTCCTGACTGCTCTTCCACATCAAGACTTAATTATGACCTAATCCTCTGATGAGTCTCAAGATCAACTCAGGAATCTCATTTTGAAAAGTAACTTCATATTTCCTTCTTTCCCAAACCAACCCCCTAATCTATTCTATGTTTCCTTCATAACAATAATTATAAAAATGTTTGTGAGTAATAATTAATGTACCTTCCAACATTCTAACAATACATCCAGAGCAAGAATCTGGAGTATAGTCCATATATTCTTGATAAATTTGAAAGATTTGAAACAAAATCTAGGATTTATTTTAGAAAACAGTGAGGTATGTACTAGCTTTAGAGCTACATTTGAAAAATAATAGAGGACACAAGTTTTCATCACTGAGGAGAGAAAGAAATTGCACCACAACGCCACTCTCAGTAGCCTAGCTTTTGCTACATCAACTCAGGTCAACTCAGGTTGTGTGGCTTTGGTACCATAAAAATTTTAATACTTACCAGTTTATGAAGCAGAACTGGAGATTTTACTAGAGGTAGTTTAATACACATTTATGCATGAAGGCAATGGGAAGGAGAAATTCTCAGAAGAAGGTAAGACATGCTCAAGAGTATGTGTATAGGTTTCTCTAAAGATAAGATGGAACTAAAGATTTTTAAAAATAGTCATATGGGTGGGTTTGAAACTCTCAGAAACACAAATGGGATCACTGGGTGTTTACCGAGTGGCAACTGGCAGAGTAAGTTAATGCGATATTGAACAATATATAAAGGCTCCTTTTCTAACCACTGCCCCTTCCTTAGACTACCATAAAAAATGTGAAATGATTCTGAAACCAATCACATAGTATGTGATCACTCAGTGTGGACAAAAGTATTTTATTATGTTACTTTTTATGTGAATAGGTATGAATGTACACACATAATAATTATATCTTGTTTTACTAATGCTAACTTTTCACTTTTTTCATATCACTGCCAGGAAATTATATTTTTCCTGTAGTTTTTTTTCACAAATTAATATTGCCCATTATTGTGATCCTTCACCATCTTCCATATATCTCATCCCACTTATTTCTTAAAACTGCTTGCATTTTATTAATCCATATAATTGTCATGCTATGTAAACTTCACCCACACAGACATTTAGGTTGCTTTCAGTTATTTATGAAAGATTTATTTGTTCATATGTTTTCCCTCTCTCTGTGTCTCAGTCTCTCTCTGTGTCTCAGTCTCTCTCTCTCTCTCTCTCTCTCTCTCTCTCTCTCTCTCTCTCTCTCTTTCGGTCTCTCTCTCTCTCTCTCTCTCTCTCTCTCTCTCTCTTTCGGTCTCTCTCTATCTCTCTCTCTCTCTCTTCTTCTCTCTCTCTCTCCTCTGTCTCTGCCTCTGTCTGTCTGTCTGTCTGTCTCTCTCTCTCTCTCTCTCTCTCTCTCTCTCTCTGTGTGTGTGTGTGTGTGTGTGTGTGTGTGTGTGTGTTTATATGCATAGGCATATCAGTTAGAACTAGAGTTAGAGGTTGAAAGGTATCCAATGCTCCTGGAAACCAAACCCAGGTCCTCTGTAAAAGCAGTAAGTATTCTTTACTATTGAGAAACTTCTCCAGGCTGCAGACTTTTGAAGTCTAAGCTATATTAATTTCTGTTCAAGAGTTTGCAGAACACATCCTTGAATTCTCACAGGTGCAATAGTGCCAGCTACAGTGCCTAGCCATTGATTGTAATTCATCTGCAGTTGCATCTCTAGATCTTTCCTAACTAGCCAACATGAAGTTCTTTCAATCACCTGTCACTGTCATGTTCTGTGGCTTGGCTACAAAATGCCATTGTTAGAAAATGTCTTTACTCTTGTTGACTATTGCTTTGTAGAAAAAAGGAAAAATTCCATTTAATATTAGTGTGATCATTTTTTTCACTGATATTTACATTTTCATTGTTTTAAAACATTTTTCACATAAAAGCATATACAGATAAAAGTTGTTTTAATTTTGTGTTCCATAATATATGGTATACAAGCTAGACTAACTAATATTTTTACGTAAAGATATGTATTTTCATACCTTTGATGAAATATTGTCTGTCTGATAGAACTAAGTTAATATTCACTGGAAGATCCTATAGCCAGAAATGTTTTGATAAAGGTCAAAAAGTTGTTTCCCACTCACTAACACTCAGAATTCATTCTAAATTAAAAGAGTCACTGCTTGGAGCAATCTGCTACTAACATTTTTTACTTTCTGCTGAATGAAAAAATCTTCAACATGATTTGATATCCAACTCTATGGTTCACATCTCACTTCCTTCATCACATATTATATGTTGTGATAGAGATTTTCAGGCATGACTATGGCTGGCGTGGTGTTTCTAGAGACAATACAAATGACTTAGAGTCAAATTGAGTAAATGGCTGAGAATCAGTCATCTCTAAGCCCATGAGAAGTGAAAGGAGGCCAAGTCTTTATACTCTCAGTCAAGGAAGGAGTGATTGCAATATTAACACCTACAGACAACTGTGGCCCTTACTATCAACATTCCAATTAGTTCTGACAATGCTAAACATAGAGTCCTGTGCTTCAGAATAAAACCTCAGGCTAAAAAAATCATCTCTTTGTCTCTTGTTTAGTAACTGACTGAACTACACACACACACACACACACACACACACACACACACACACACAGAGAGAGAGAGAGAGAGAGAGAGAGAGAGAGAGAGAGAGAGAGAGAGAGAGAGAGAGTGCCATGATACTTCAATAAGATTTAGAGAATCACCTAAAGAGATGTCCATCATCCTTAGTCATTAGGGAAAGGCAAATCAAAACAACCCTGAGATTCCATCTCACACCAGTCAGAATGGCTAAGATCAAAAACACAGGAGATAGCAGTTGTAGGCAAGGATGTGGAGAAAGAGGAACACTCCTCCACTGCTGGTGGATATGGAAGCTGGTACAACCATTCTGGAAGCAGTCTGGCGGTTCCTCAGAAAACTGGGCATGACACTCCTGGAGGATCCTGCTATACCACTCCTGGGCATATACCCAGAGGCTTTACCTGCGTGCAAAAAGGACATATGCTCCACTATGTTCATAGCAGCCTTATTTATAATAGACAGAAGCTGGAAAGAACCCAGATGTCCCTCAACGGAGGAATGGATTCAGAAGATGTGGTATATTTACACAATGGAATACTACTCTGCAATTAAAAACAATGAATTCACGGAATTCCTAGGCAAATGGTCAGAACTTGAAAATATCATCCTTAGTGAGGTAACCCAATCCCAAAAGAACACACATGGTATGCAGTCACTGATAAGGGGATATTAACCCAGAATCTCGGAATACCCTAGACACATTTCGCATATCAATAGATTTCTAAAAAGATGGAAGGAGAGACCCCTGGTCCTGGAAAGACTGAATGTAGGGGAAAGCCAGGACAGAGAAACGAGAGAGGGTTGAATGGGGAAAAGAGGGAGGGAAGGGGGCTTATGGGACTTTCGGGGAGGGACGAAACGGAAAATGGGAAATGATTTGGAATGTAAATAAAAAAAACTTAGAAAATAAAATTAAAAAAAAAAGATTTAGAGAATTTACCTATGACAAAGACAATCCAAATTTCTATAGTTTTACATAGTTGATTGAATGGCTTGTCCTTACTGTCTAGCCTGTTACCTTGATCAGAATATAGTTGACCTTTCCTGTTTTTATAAGCTGAGGATATCTACTCTTCATCCAATGTTAATCTACTGTTCATCTCACTGTTTATCACTGTTTATTTGTAGCACTTGTTGATCTCATCCCTAAAGATACATTTTCTGCATCAGTTCATGTACATCATGTATATTAGGTAAAATTAATCCCCCACATCAAGGGTTTGTATTAATCCAGGTTTGCCTAAGGAACAGAATAAATAGGATGCACATTCCATATGGTATACCGATGTTATTGTTAGTTCCCTGTAATATTAGTGATATATATATATATATATATTTAATACATAGTAATATATGTATGTATTAAGTATGTGTGTATGAGTTATATGGATATGATCTTGCATTAAGTAAATTCTCTAAACCTTATGGAAGGATCATGGTTGATGATGGCTTTTTTTGGTGTTGTTGATGTTATAGTCAATCATTATAAAAACACAAAGAATTGAACTCTTCTGTCTAAGTCTTTATTTTAAATATGTATATTATACGCTATATAATTTGTTATTAATTATATATGGTCATATATAATTATAGAAGGCTAATGGATTGTCCTACATGATTGAAATCTGAATTATCTAACCTGAGGTAGAGATCCAACCAACTCTTTAGTCCACCAAGCTATAAGCCAACTGATAGAATGAAAACCAAAGTATGAGTTCAAACTGATGAACTTTAGGATCCCTAAATTGCCTCTGAATGCAGCCTAAATTTGGAGTCTAAAAAAGATGAAGTCTAATGTGCGTGAGTATTGTAATTAGGAAGAATGGCCTGAGTAGTCTCTAGTGGGGCACATGCTCCCAGGAGCATTTGTAATATGCTATCTAGACTCTGGTGCTGAGTGAAGCCATTGCATACTTTAATTCCTGAGAAGTCTGCAAAGCCACACTCACACTATGTAATGTGGCCATCACTGTGGTAATTGCTACTCCCAGTCGATTTCTCTATGCCCTGCATACAAAGGGAATGTTATCTTCAGTAGTGGGGACATTGTGATCTAGCTGTGATGGACAACCTAGAATAATGCTAATAATGCTAATAAGCTTTGTTTTTTCTGGTTCTTCTGGGGTTTCTCTGATAACAACTCAGATGGAGGTACCCTGAGATTGGCAGTTAATTTTTTTTAATTTACATTCCAAATCACTTCCCCTTTCCCGTTTCCTCCCTCCCCGAAAGTCCCATAAGCCCCCTTCCCTCCCTCTTTTCTCCGTTCAACCCCCTCTCATTACTCTGTCCTGGCGTTCCCCTACATCCAGTCTTTCCAGGACCAGGGGTCTCTCCTTCCATCTTTTTAGAAATCTATTGATATGCTGATTGTGTCTAGGGTATTCTGAGATTCTGGGTCAATATCCTCTTATCAGTGACTTCATACCATGTGTGATCTTTTGTGATTGGGTTACCTCACTAAGGATGATATTTTCAAGTTCTGACCATTTGCCTAGGAACTTCGTGAATTCATTGTTTTTAATTGCAGAGTAGTATTCCATTGTGTAGATAGACCACATCTTCTGAATCCATTCCTCCGTTGAGGGACATCTGGGTTCTTTCCAGCTTCTGGCTATTATAAATAAGGCTGCTATGAACATAGTGGAGCATGTGTCCTTATTGCATGCAGGTAAAGCCTCTGGGTATATGCCCAGGAGTGGTATAGCCGGATCCTCCGGGAGAGTCGTGCCCAGTTTTCGGAGGAGCCGCCAGACTGCTTCCCAGAGTGGTTGTACCAGCTTGCAATTCCACCAGCAGTGGAGGAGTGTTCCTCTTTCTCCACATCCTCGCCAACAACTGCTGTCTCCTGTGTTTTTGATCTTAGCCATACTGACTGGTGTGAGATGGAATCTCAGGGTTGTTTTGATTTGCATTTCCCTAATGACTAAGGATGATGAACATCTCTTTAGGTGCTTCTCAGCCATTAGATATTCTTCAGGTGAGAACTCTTTGTTTAGCTCTGTACCCCATTTTTTAATAGGGTTACTTACCTCTCTGGAGTTTAACTTCTTGAGTTCTTTGTATATATTGGATATTAGCTCTCTGTCGGATGTAAGGTTGGTAAAGATCATTTCCCAGTTAGTTGGTTGCCGCTTTGTCTTTTTGACAGTGTCTTTTGCCTTGCAAAAACTTTGTAATTTAATGAGGTCACATTTGTCTATTCTTTTTTTTTTTTTTGGTTTTTTCGAGACAGGGTTTCTCTGTGTAGCCTTGGCTGTCCTGGAACTCACTTTTCACATTTGTCAATTCTTGATCTTAGAGCATAAGCTATTGGAGTTCTGTTCAGGAAATTCTCCCATGTGCCCATATGTTCAAGGTTCTTCCCTAGTTTCCCTTCTATTAGTTTCAGTGTGTCTGGTTTTATGTGGCGATCTTTGATCCACTTAGAATTGAGCTTAGTGCAAGGATATAAGAATGGGTCAATTTGCATTCTTCTGCATGTTAATTTTTAATCTAGTAAACTCCTTCTATTACAAGAATACCAATGCTATGTTGAAGAAATAGTTTTTCTTTGCTAAAATCAAGATTTGTTTTCTCTTAAACGTACACACCCATTTAGCAGATTAGAGAATATAATGAGAAACTTCTCTTAATTTTAATGCTAGTAAATTACAATTCTCATATCTTTGGATTTTAAATATCAGAAAAATGGGTGTAGCAGGAATAAAACTGAGCAACCATGTGATTCTTTACTATCACAAAGTCATTGGCTTCAATCTCAAAATGTTCTTAAAATTATTGGAACAAAATGAGCTTTAAATTGATTTTTCTAAAAGTATTTTTCTATTATTCTTTCTGTACTTGAAATTTTTCTTGTGATAGACTCAGTAAATTGTTTGCAAATGTGAGTTTCGTGTCATCAGACTGATAAACTGCTACATGCACACATCTTAGGATACAAGAATTAAGATCATTTCCCTGGTTCCTCTGGTTTTTATTGTTTTATTGTCATTATTAACTTTCTACCTAGGCTTTTTTTTTTTATACTTCAGCAATGTGTCTATTATATGTAAAATTACCTGGAATTTTAAGTATTTTTCAAAAATGATGATGCATAGATTATGTGACTAATGTATTTAGAGAATGACATGGGATTTAATTTTATCAGTCTGTAGTTATTAGTTTTATAAAAAATCTAATGTAAGGTGATTTGATATTATAGTCACAATGCCATTTGATCATCCAAGTTATTTCTAAGCCCTATAATTGTCCTTGATACAAGCATTATTCTTGATAATTTGTGAATTCTATTTATAAAGATAAATATAATGTAAATGCTAGAAAACATGTGTTAAATCATATTAACCTGTACAGGAAAAAGATATTTCTAAATGTCCAATCTTGACAGGTATACATTATCTACAGACAAATGTCAGACACGTGGTATTTCATGCTGGTAATTATTTTAAAAGACCAAGGACTTGAACATTTTTTTGTAAGAAAAAATTGTCACGCTAAGTTGAAATTTCATAGATGATGAACAGATAAAGAATAGAGTTGGACAGAACATTTAAAATTGTCATGGGTGAAAGAAACAAAAATAGGTGATTTTTCTACTTTTGTTTGCTGTTATAAAATATGCCATTGAAAGCAAGTTAGGTTTGTTTTAGTTTACCATTCCTGTTTAATGTCCAGAACTGTTGGGAAGACAAGGCAGCCAGAACATGAAGCAGATAATGGCATCCACAGGAGAGTGCAAAAAGTCTTTGCTCTGCTCACATTCTCCACTTTCATACATCTAGGTCACACACTCAGACAATAGTGCCAACCAGTTTTAAAGACTGCCTTCTTACATCAATTAACATAATTGCATTAAAGACAATCCTCTAAAGTCCTGCCCACAGGCCAACATCATTCCACATCCTCACTGAAATTGTCTTCCCAGGTGATACAATTCTAGGTTGTGTCAAATGAAAATTAAAATTGTACCCAGCTATTGTCTAAAGGAAGGTTGTATCAGACTATGAAAAATGAAAAGTTGATGATGATAGAAGTTGAATCAAGATTCATGTAACTACATTTTGCAGACAGTATTCAAACATTTAAACTTGTATGTGTAGGGCTGTACAAAATGACTTCATAAGACCTCAAGAAAAATGTACAGGCAAAATATACAATATGGACACTGAAAAATAAAAACTATTAAAAATAGGTTTACAAATTAGAAGGCAAGGCTCTTCGCCCACTAAATTTCAGAGTTCTCTCTGTCAACTCTGTCAATTGTGACTATGTTTGTCAATTAAGTTTAGGAAAAATAGTCTTCGAAAGGGAAAGAGAAAAGCACTTGCCCTGTAAGGTCTACTCTATGAAAGAATATATTATGTCAGGAAGAAAATGATGACTCAAGGGCTGACATTTTCAATGTGTATTAATATTTCTTAGAAATATTCAGGTAGAGGAAAATTAGTTTTATTCAATCACAATAGAGCCAAGCTTTTGAAATTCATTCTTTGTTCTTCACAGTATGAACTTGAATCATGTGCAGAGTTCTCTCAGAAGCCTGCAAACAGAAGATCTTGCTGTACACAAGTCTTTTTTTTTCCACTGACAGCCCTTTCTCCTCCACCCCTTTCCTGATTGAAAGTGTTTCCAGATGTCACAAAACAAAGATTTAATCCCTGTAACAATTGACTGCCAATTCTCACTGAGGTTTTTAGGAAACATATCTCAAAATGTATATGAACCTTGGCCTCAGAAGACTAGCAGAATTTAGCTGAATATTACTTATTGGTTTTGGTTATTGTAAAAATATTAGAAGAAATCATATTATCTATGAATGTGTATCATATTCACTATATTCAGAGCTATTTAATTTATAAGTTGTTTCAAGGCACAAATATTTTAAATGAAGATGTAACAATGCATATTACTCCACAAGGTTGATTTATTTGCCTTGTATTAAAAACAATCCCTGATCGAAAGAAATGGTTATGTCAAAGTTGTATTTCCTTCTAATTTTATGTTTTTGTTTTGAGTTTATTTTTCTTTCATTAATTTCATTATTTTTATTAATTTAAATCCTGAGAAAAATAAACCTTTGTTGACATTTTTCTAAAAATATATTTTAATAGTTTGCATTCTAGTTATTGTCTCCCTCCTAGTCCCCCTCCAACAGTTCCTCATCCCATTATTCCTCCCCCTCGCCTGCGAGAAGGTGCTCCCCTCTGCTCCCCCAGGGATCCCCTATCCATGGAACCTCAAGTCTCTTGAGAATTCTCCCACTGAGGTCAGACCAGAAAGTCCTCTACTAGATGAGTGCCAGGTTGCCTTTGACCATCCTGTGCATGCAACCAGGTTGGAGGTTCAGTCTCTGGGAACTCCCACAATTCCCAATATGATGAGACTTCTGGTCTTCCTATGGGATCACCATCCCTTCAGCTTCTACAGTCTTTCCCCTAATTCAAATATTGGTGGTTCCCAACTTCATTGCAATGGTAGGGTGTAATTATCTGCATCTGTCTCTATCAGCTGCTGATAGGGCTTCTCAGAGGACAGCCATGCTAGGCTCCTATCTGTAGGCACATCATAGCATCAGTAATAGTGTCAGGCCTTGGTGGTTCTACCTGCAGGCACAGCTATAGCACTCCTGAACATATACCTAAAAGATGCCCCAACATACCACAAGGACACTATTTTCATAGCAGTCTTATTTGTAATAGGCAGAAGCTGGAAAAATCCCAGATGTCCCTCAACAGAAAAATGGAATGTGGTTCACTTATACAATGGAATACTCTTCAGGTATTTATGAAGACATCATTAATTTTGCAGGCAAATGGATCGTACTAGAAAATATCATCCTGAGTGTGGTAACCCACACCCCAGAGGACATACATGGTATGTGCACATTGATATGTGGATATTAGCCAAAATGTATGAATACCTCGAATACAACCCACAAACTACAAGAAGTTTAACTAGCAGGAACACCCAAGTGAGAGTGCTTCAATCACACTGAGAAGAGGGAAGGAAATAATCACAGGAGGTAGCAGGAGGGAGGGGCCTGGGTGGAAGAGGGGAGGCAGAGAAGAAAAGAGAAACAGGATCAGGTAGTGGTGGGGTGTGTAAGAGAGAATCCCAGAGTGCCAGGAAAATGAATGGAAAAATGCAGACTCTGGGAGTGGGAGATAGAAAGTACCAGAGAACTGGGAGGTGAAAGACTCTCAGGACTCAAAGGTTTAGCCATAGTTATGCTCAACAGTGAGGAGGGAGCACTTGAAGATTCCACCTCCAGTAGATAGACAAGGGGCTCAAGTGGAGAGATGGATTACCAACCCATAGTCAAAATTTCTTATCCAGAATTGTTTCTGTCTAAAGGAACTGCAGGGACATAAATTTAGAAGAGGGTGAGGGAAAGGCTGTTCAGAGACCAGCCCAAATTTGAATCCACATCCATTCATATTTGTGAAATACAATTCACCACCAATGCTGGCTAAATATAAAGAGAATTCTTTTGCTTTTCCATTTGTGAAAGTAGACTCTAAATTGAGATAGGTAACTAATGGTAAAGAGCAATATGATTTTGGATTTTGGATTTAAGCATAATGTTGCAGTTGCAGTTTCATAACTTATTGAGAGCTGTGTCTACTAGTTAAGCAATTACTAGATTGAAAGATGCTAACAATAAAAGATGCTGAGATGGAACATCAAGGGTTGTGATTATATGCTGAGGGAAGATAGATACACATAAACACTTCATCTTAATTTCTAAGCAAATACTACACACTTGACCAATTAAAAAAGTAACACAAGGAGCATCTTTGTTAATCCATGGAGAAGTACTCATTGGAACTATTGACAAAATAAATAGAAATAAGTTTTTAAATACTTAATCTGCCATTATAAATGATGCACAAGATTGGGAACAAAGATCCATCACATACTGATAAAGTATTGATTAATTGTTGAGTCAAAGTAATAATGTAGTGACATATGCAACAGCATTAAAAAAAAAAAAAAAACCTAGTCAGGCAGTGATGGTGGCGGATGCCTTTAATCCTAGCACTTGGGAGGCAGAAGCAGGCAGATTTCTGAGTTCGAGGCCAGCCTGGTCTACAGAGTGAGTTCCAGGTCAGCCAGGGCTACACAGAGAAACCCTCTCTTGAAAAACAAAAAAAAAAACAACAACAACAAAAAAAACAAAACAAAAAACAAAATACAAAACACAAAACAAAACAAAACAAAAATCCCCTTAAAATACTGTAAGATAAATGTCCAAGGTAACCAAGTTATTGGGGGTAGAAAACAGATTTGCCTCTTGCCTAGTACTTAAGCACAAGACATAAGTGACTTGTCTCAGGTGTGCTTGAATGCCAGGTTTTACTATTGCATGTGTTAGTTACTGGTGGTGATAAAAGTTGCTAACACATTTTAAAATTTAAATATGAGTGATTTTCATCTAACCTCCTTGTATCCTAAAACTGGATTAATTTTTATACAACACTATGTTTGCAGTTTTTCGGGTAAAAGGATATTAAAATAGAGCTGTTAAAATTATGTTCAAGGAGAACAACTTTAGGTGAATAATGCAAGAAAAAGACTAATAATTAGTCCAATTCACATCTAAAAACCCAGAAAACTAGTGAAACTGACTTTGGGACTAGTGCAAAATGGGCAAAAAGATGTAAATCATGAAAATATTATTGTTTTTTAAATAATATATACTTTTAAATAATGAACCAGAATACAGTAGAAGTAGTGTGGGCTGTAATGATAAATTTGAGAGGAACTGACAAAATATATACTGTTGGTTCCACTCTACTGTGTATATGATACCATCAAATGATGCTGTCAATTCAGTTGTCACATGTGAACATAAACTAAAGTTCCTTAAATGTAGACCTAGAGAATCATCTTGTCTGTTGTCTTGAAACACTCTTAGCTACAGCAGTGCAGAAATCTCTGTGTGGCTTAAGGTTATCTCAAACCTGAAGGTCTATTACTACAGTTGCCCAAGTACTAGTCTGTGTGCTAAAATCTGGAAGAATATGTCATTAGAATCAGATAGATTGGTGACAGAGACTAACATCAATCAAGTAAGTACATGACCTTAGGAAAAGAGGAAATATGGCGATTGAGGACAGAGACAACTGGTGGGACAGAGAGAGATGGAGAGAGATAGACACACACACACACACACACATATACACACATACACACACACACACACACAGAAAGAGAGAGAGAGAGAGAGAGAGAGAGAGGAGAAACAGAGACAGAAAAAGACAGAAAGAGACAGAGACAGAGATAGAAAAAGACAGAGAGAGACAAGGAGATATATTTACTTTTGCTTATTTTTCTGTCACATGGAATTTAAGTGCGAGGTAGAATAAAAAGCTATTTAACCCAAAGAAACCCATCAAATACACATTTAGAATCCATGTTATGCACAAGAAATGTTAGACATTTAGCTATCTGCAGTCAGAAGGAGTTGTGCTTATAAAACTCAGTTTACCAACCAAAAAATACTTTGATTTATCACTTTCTACAGGTGATTAATTACTTGAAGTAAACATCCACATGAGTAGCTGAGAAGTAGATGTAAACACTACAATTTTGGAAATATGCTGTGAGCTGAAAATATATGCTAGCAGAAAGAAAAGAGCCAAGAATATGAGCTGAATTCAAAAATTTGGAATATATATTAGTGTGTATATGCATGTGATATATATATGTATAGATATTATATATAATTAATAAATATATAGACATATATAAATGTTGTTAGTGTTAAAGTAAAGTCATGTGTATATTGCTATGATTGCTATAGCTTTTGCTTAAAAGTATATAGATTTTGATGAATTTTAGAAAGTGGCTTAACACTTGTGAATCAAAGTCTAAATTGAGCCATCTTGAAACACTGATTAGGGAAAGAAATGCAGTGAACCTAAAGAAACTAACAAGGTCTTAAGCCTGAAAAGTAGAAAAAGTTGTGGTAATAAATGGAGCAGAGCTGATGACAAGATGGTCTCTGTTATGAGTCATTTTTTGAGGCAATGAATGGTTGGTTTTCTGTGTCATGGAAGGATGATGGTTTAAATTTCCTGATTAGCAGTGGCTGAGTTTATGTGAACAGAAATCTTCTTCACTTCTGCCCCTCCCAGTAGCTGAGGTAGTTAAAACTTGTGTATCTACTTAACATGGCTGATAGAGTGGCTGTACCATTCATAATCCAGGATAAAAAGCCATCAATTGTCTAGCATTTGTGACTCTGGTTACAACAAATCTATGTGTGGCAGATATATTTAGCTTAATATTCCATTCACAAAAAACTTTAGGAATTCTGAGTGAACCACAATGATTAATGGAATCAACTCGCTGAGTTATGAAGATAGATTGTAGAAGTTGAAAATGTATTGTTTAGTTAAGCATCAGTTGTCTAAAGAAATGATAATCGTCCCAAGTAATTGAAACATGAAAATAATGTGCTGTCTTTCACAAGTAAATTTAATTCCTTAGCCTTCTCTCAGTAGAACACACACATAAGCTTATTTTTCTTCATGATAAGAGCAGGATTTAATAACTTTATGCTACTTCATCAAATCCCTTTTAGGATCAATAGAGCTCATATAATGAGCCCAGATTAATGATTTTATTTGTAAATGAAAATATTCCCAACAGTCTGATTTTAATAATGAGCAAAGCATATTGTGATAATACATGTTACTCCCACATATATCAACTCTTCACTTTTCTCCTCTGACATCAAATGAGGTCAAATAATTTAATTTCTGACACTATTTATTTGATGCTTGCCACATCCCAGAAGTTGAAGATACTTATTCTTATGAAGATAGACTTCACCTACTTTAAACTCCAGACATGAATCCTGATCTAAACATAATTCCTAAGTCTAACTTTTGGACAATATAACTGGAATGGGGGCATCTTTTTTTTTTTTTTTACTATTTCAGGTTTTAAATTACCTAGTCAATATCAGAGCTAAAGACAAGGTTTTGCTTATAGTTATGGATATATAGTAATGCATACAACTCACGGACAATAAAAAAGGAAGGAAGGAAGAAGAAAAGAAAAGGAAGAAAGAAAAAAATTAAAAATGTATAGGGAGAAACTTGAGAAAGAGTTCATGAAACTTCCATGTCTTATTTAAGTAGTCTATATTCCAACACATTCAATAACTGTAGCAGTGCAGAAATTCTTCCATCTCTGCCATTTAGGAATTTTCTGGAATTGTCTTTGACTATTAGTGTTCCACATTTTTCCTTGTTTTCTCCTTTTTTTCTTGGTTCATGTATAATGGGAGTAGAGACAGATTCCATGGAACTATCTCTCCTATAATACTGTGATATTTGGAGCGATATAGAAGGTCTATAGACTTAGGAATGTACTGACAGGAGTTAGTAATCTTTCACTTTTCTAGAGCAATTTTTTTCATTACTTCTCCACATTATTAAAATAGAAAACCTTACTTATTCTTAGTAGGGGAGATATTTCCATGAAGTCCTTGAGATAAAACTATGAATCAACCCTCCCTTGAAGTTATATCCTCATGTTCTTTGATCAATTTCTTCATATTCTTCACCCAGTAACTCTGCCATCTTCCAGAGACAACATTCCATATGTTGGTGCATTTTGTTGCTTTCTTTTAAAAGTAGTTCCAAACTTGCTAGGATAAAGCTATATACCTAGAAATTAAGTATGTTAGTTTAATTAACACATTTCTGAAATGGTTCAATTAATAACAATAAGAAAAACTTTGAGAATCCATTAAAATTCTGAAGCAAGAAAAAAATCACACTTATTTTTCAGTTCTTTTTATTATAAAAACTTGTTGAAAATAATTGTGTCCAAGCAAATATATTTCATTAGATGAGAAACACATGTTGTTACTTCTTTATTTAGGAAAGCAATTATGTACCATTTCTATCAAAGCAGTAATTTTTATAAAAGTAGCAGAAAAATTAGAATGCTCAGTTCTAATGGACAAAACAATTAAAATAATCCCTTTTACTTGTTCTGATGCCTTTTGTTCTTTTATGTAACAATATGTAGTGGGAAAAACTCACAGTGAGACAGAATTCTACAGACTGTTCAAAGGATCATTCCAAAGTGTGGTCTGGCTGTGTCACTTGTAACTGTATTAAAAAAGGGATTTGACTAGGTTAATCTGTCTGCCTACTGCATACATACATACATACATGGATTATCATTTGATTCCCCATTTGATTAAACACTGCCAGGGAGGAGAGTATTCTGAAAAGCAAACTCAAATTAATGTACTCAAGTCGATGACTGCTGTTGTCAAGAGTACAAAACAATTTTTCATTACAGTTTCATCAACAATTTGGGATTTTAAATTTAACAGCAGTAACTCTTCTGGATGCTATTTTATGTTTTGGCAGATCATCTGTAAGACTACAAATGTAATCAGACTTTAACTAAGAGATATTTTAAGTTTAGGTTATATCTCTGATACTGAAAGATATTCCTTAAACAAGAATATTAGAAAGGTTAATGGAGAGAAAGATATCAAGAACACTTAAGCAGTTAGTGTCATTATTTTTGAAAAGGACCAGTTTGTTACCCAATGCGTACATGAATCTCACAGATGCTCATCACTCAATTTCCAGTAGTGAACAGTAAAAAAAAAAAAAAATGCTAGGATGCTTAAGATGCGAAGTTCATTCCTCTTGTCAAGACATTATGGTTTAAATAATAATTTATTACATTTAAATATGTAAGAAACAATTTTGAAATGGAATACTTATAAAACCTAGGAAACCAAAATATGTATATAAAATTTATTAGCACATGATTAGAGTAGTCTGACTTTGAGAATTTTGGTACATGGATATAAGATGCACATTACCTTCACTAGGAAAGCAAATAGCATCAGGTCATTTCAAATAAAAAGTATTTCTTTTTATCAATTTTGTATTGGTAAAAGATTTGTTTGAAAGCATATGATAAAATATAGCTAAAGTAACAATAAAATATTAAAATATATTAAATATCACTTGCAACTCTTAATTATAAAATAGAAATATGTATTACTTTTAAATGGAACAATAGAGAAATAGAATTTGAAAGACATAGAAATAGCATTATTTAATTTATTTTTCTGTTAACAACATTAGGGAACTCAGATTCTAAGTTTTCTTAGGAACTTGATATATCAATATTCTTCTAAGGAATCTGTGATTTGCATGTCCTAGAGAAATATTGGTGAGAAATATAAATGAGATTCTGTTCTAAAATACGAAACTGGGTTCAATTCTTCAGACAGATGGCCATTCTGTTTTATAGGAATGCAGGACGTGGACTCTGAGGACATAGGACAATATATATTACATTTTCCCTTTTAAAACAGAGTTTTGATTTTTGCCATGTGCAGTTTAGATCCAGAGTTCAGCACCATAAACCTTAGCACAGACCATCTGGAGGCAAACATACCTTAGAACAGGTGTTATGAATTGTTTATTATGCCAATGCAGGTATAAGATGAAATAAGAAAATGTGCATCAGAGTAAAGACATTTATTATTGATGTCTTACAGTAAAAATATTTGAAAAATGTACTCTTAACTGTGTAAGTGACTTCTGTCAAAATGTAATAACTTGCCTTAAGACCACAGTTTTAATTTTTGTCAAATATCTGATGTTTTCCACTTTCAGATGTTTGCTGCTTAACAAAGCTTTACAGTTTTTTTTCCCCAGAAGATATTTCTTAAGGTTATATCATCTTAATCCTCAAAACTGTTGATAAAACATATTTAGAATCAAAGATATTAGGGCAGTAGTTCTTTTAAATTTATTTTGTTTCTACTCTCTGGAAATTGTCATGCTTACAATTGGATACTGATTTGTAAAGATGTACTTAACTAAAAATTACTCATGAGGGATTTGAAGTCAAATATGGAAAGGAAAAACTCAAGGAAAAAAATAAATATAGGCACTTTTATAAGTGAGAATGACACAAAAATAAATATACTCGTAAAGTGTTTTTGAGCCAAGAAGTTGTTATTCTTGTTTTGTCTGCTTTACATATCTAATCTCTTTAACTTATTCTGTGCTCTCCACATCTAGATTCTTTCAGACATTGTTCTATCCATCGCCATTCCTTCCTGAATAATGTGATGGTCTGTCTACAGTCAAACACAGCTTTAGTAGTACACTGAATATAGTCAGTGCCAAGATGTATCTGCCTCTCAACAGATATTTCCTTTGGAAAGAGCCACTTAAAGTCTCTGCATGGAATTTCCTTTGTAATGTAAAATAAAACTAAAAGAATACTGTCAAAGCATATGCCTAAACCTGGCAAGTTGATGGGGTTGCTATCCCACAGTCAAAACTCTCACCCATAATTGTTCCTGTCTGAAAGAACTACAGGGATGGGAATGGAGAGGAACCTGAGAAAAGAAGGTCCAGCAACAGGCCCAAAGTGGGATCCAGATGAAGGGGAAGCTATGAGGCTCTCACAAAAAGGAACCTATCATGACTGCCCTTCAAAAGACCCAACAAGCAGCTCCAAGAGTCAGATGCATACATTTACACCCAACCAATGGACAGAAGCTGCTGATCCCTATGGTTGATTTACGGAAAGATTGGAAGAAGGTGAGGAGGAGGGCAATCCTGCAGGAAGACCATCTGTCTCAACTAACCCAGACCCCCGGGATCTCTCAGACACTGGACCACCAACCAGGCAGCATATATCAGCCGATATGAGGCCCCCAACACATATACATCAGAGGACTATCAGGTCTGAATTCAGTCAGAGAAGATGCAATTAACCCTCAGGATACTGGAGGTCCTAGGGAGTGGGGAGGTTTGGTGGGGTGGGGGTGGGGGTGGAGACATCCTCCTGGAGACAGTGGAGTAGGAGAGAGGTATAGAATGTGGAACAGTCTAAGTGTGGATCAGAAGGGGAATATAAACTGGAGTGTAAATAATAATAATAATAATAATAATAATAATAACAACAACAACAACAATAATAATAATAATAATGATAAAGAATCTGGGGGAAAAAAGTGACACATTGTCAGGCCTCATTAGTTTCAATGGTTTGGTTTTGTTGATACAATGTGTTACTCACTAAACATTCCAAGGTACTATCTTTACCAATCATTAATTTATTTGTTGGCTGTAATTTAGGAAAATATGGATACAGCTACTTCCCTGGTGGATTTTCAGAGAAATTTACGAACATTTCAAGGATAGCCATTTTATCTGAGATGTAGTTCTAATATTATGAAGAGCATAACAAATTTGAATAGGAGAGAAATGACTATGTCTCTGTTTTCCTGACAGTCTGAGGATGTTCCCATTTTCTGCCCAATGCCTCACTATTCTAATTTTCAGATCTAACCCCACTATCTCAGGATTAAATAAAATATACTATTCAGTATATTTCTAAACAAGGATGTAATGCATATCTTTATTCTGAGATTCAGAAGGGGCTTGATCCACATTTCCATTAGTGTCAATTCTTCCAGAATGTTCTTGCAATTATTTTCCTTAATTGAGGTGCTGCTAATTCTCTGTATCTTCTTAGCATGAAGCTTACAGAAATCATTCCATAACCTCATTATACTGGCATTTCTAGTCTCCTTACATAATGCTCCAACTAATGGTGACTGCTTTAAAGTAATAATTAATCTCCATAAATCATAATTATTTCATTAGTATACTTTATATGGGTTAGTTATGCAATGTCTATTAATAAGAACATTTTTTCTTTTTTTGGTTTTTTTTTTTATTTTCTAAGTTTTTTTATTTACATTCCAAATGATTTCCCCTTTCCCGTTTCCTCCCTCCCCGAAAGTCCCATAAGCTCCCTTCCCTCCCTCTGTTCCCCATTCAACCCCCTCTCGCTTCTCTGTCCTGGCATTTCCCTACTTCATGTGCATATATATGTTTTAGGCCTGAGAAAATATATAGACCCTAAACATAAGAGTTATTAATTCATAAGTAGGCCAGGTACACAGGGAACACCCAAGTGTAAGATCTCTTGGGACTAGGTCTATCAGGGCCCCACCTGCACCCAGGAGCTGGGCAGTGCTGCTATAACTGTGTGTGCACCTATCCAGAGAGGGAACATCTGATCTTCAGGGAGTCCCGCGGTTAGAGGTGAGGCCACCATCTTCACTCCTATGACTGAGCAGGCTGTTACAGCCAGGAATGCAGAGAACACCTGAGTGTAAGAACATTTGGGACTCAGACTTCCAGGGCCCCACCTGCACCCAGGAGCTGAGAAGCCCCACAACACTCTGTGACAGGGGAAAACCAGTCACCTAGGGGTGCTGAGATGGGTTTGCAGGCACACAGGAAGGACAAGCTCCAGCCAGTGACACCAGGACCAACCAAAACCTGAAATAACCAGTTGTCAAAAGGCAAATGTAGGAAAGTTATTAACAGAAATCAAGGCAATATGGCAGCATCTGAACCAAATTCTCCCACAACAGCAAGTCCTGGATACCCCAACACACCAGAAAAGCAAGATTTGGATTTAAAATCATAGCTCATGGTGCTGATAGAAGACTTCAAGAAGGACATAAATAACTCCCTTAAAGAAATACAGGAGAACACAAATAAACATGAAGAAGCCCTTAAAGAACTACAGGAAAACATAACAAAACAGGTGAAGGAATTGAACAAAACTATCCAAGATCTAAAAATGGAGGTAGCAACGATAAAGAAATCACAAAGGAAACATCTCTGGACATAGAAAACCTCGGAAAGTTGTCAGGAGGCATGGACCCAAGCATCAACAACAGAATAAAAGAGATAGAAAACAGACTCTCAGATGCAGAAGATACCATAGAACGCATTGACACAACAGTCAAAGAAAATGCAAAATACCAAAAGCTCCTGACTCAAAACATTCAGGAAATCCAGGACAAAATGTGAAGACCAAACCTAAGGATTATAGGTATAGAAGAGAGTGAAGATTTCAAACTTAAATGGTCAGTAAATATCTTTAACAAAATAATAGATGAAAACTTCCCTAACCTAAAGAAAGAGACGCCCATGGGCATGCAAGAAGTCTACAGAAGTCCAAATAGATTGGACCAGAAAAGAAATTCCTCCCATCACATAATAATTAAAATGCCAAATGTACTAAGCAAAGAAAGAATATTAAAAGCAGTAAAGAAAAATGTCAAGTAACATATAAAGGTAGACCTATCAAAATTACACCAAACATATCACCAGAGAAAATGAAAGCCAGAAGAGCCTGGGCAGATGTCATAGAGACCCTAAGGGAACACAAATGCCAGCCCAGACTGCTAAATCCAGCAAATCTCTCAATTACCATAGTTGGAGAAACCAAGGTATTCCATGACAAAAACAAATTTATATAGTATCTTTCCACAAATCCAGCCGTTCATAAGATAATGAATGGAAAACAACAAAAGGAGGGAAACTACACACTAGAAAAAGCAAGAAATTAATCTTCTCTCAACAAACTCAAAAGAAGATAACCACACAAATATAAAAATTACATCAAAAATAGCAGGAAGTAATAATCACTATTCCTTAACATCTCTTGATATCAGTGTACTCAATTCCCAATAAAAAGACATAGACTAACAGACTGGATACATAAACAGTACCCAACATTTTGATGCATACAGGAAACACATCTCACTGTCAAGGACAAACACTACCTCAGATTAAAAGGCTGGAAAACAGTTTTCAAAGCAAATAGTAACAGGAAACAAGTTGGAGTAGCCATTCTAATATCCAATAAAGTAGACTTTTAACCAAAAGTCATCAAAAAGAGACTGAATGACACTTTATACAAATCAAAGGAAAAATCTACCAAGAAGAATTCTCAACTCTGAACATCTATGCTCCAAATACAAGGGCACCCTCATTCGTAAAGGAAAATTTACTAAAACTTAAAGCACATATTGCACCTCACACAGTAATTGTAGGTGACTTCAACACCCCACTTTCCTCAATGGACAGATCAGGGAAACAAAAATTAAACAGAGATACAATGAAACTAGAATGTTTGGACCAAATATTTTTAATAGATATCTATAGAACATTTCACCCTAAATCAAAAGAATATACCTTCTTCTCAGCACCTCATGGTACCTTCTCCAAAATTGACCATATAATTGGTCACAAAACAGACCTCAACAGATATAAGAAAATTGAACTAATCCCATGCCTCCTATCAGATCACTATGGAGTCTTCAATAATGGTCTTCAATAACAGTAAAATCAGCAGAACGTCCACATACACATGGAAGCTGAACAATGCTATACTCAATGATACCTTGCTCAAGGAAGAAATAAGGAAAGAAATCAAAGACTTTTTAGAATTTAGTGAAAATAAAGGCACAACATACCCAAACTTATAAGACACGATGAAATCAGTGCTAAGAGTAAACTCATTGCTCTGAGTACCTCCAAAAAGAACCTGGAGAGAGCATACACTAGCAGCTTAACAGAACACTTGAAAGCTTTTGAATAGAAGGAAGCTAATACACCCAAGAGGAGTAGAAGGCAGGAAATCATCAAACTCAAGGCTGAAATCAACCAAGTAGAAACAAAAAGATTTATACAAAGAATCAGCAAAACCAGGAGCTGGTTCTTTGAGAAAATCAACAAGATATATAAACTCTTAGCCAGACAAACCAGAGGGCACAGAGACAGTATCCAAATTAACAAAATCAGAAATGAAAAAGGAGATATTACAACAGAAATTGAGGAAATTCAAAAAAATCATCAGATCCTATCACAAGCCTATAGTCAACACAATTGGAAAATCTGCATGAAATGGACAATTTTGCAGACAGTTCCAAATAGAAAAGCTAAATCAGGACCAGATACACCATTTGAACAGTCCCGTAACCCTAAAGGAATAGAAGAGATCTTATGACGGTCTCCCAACGAAAAGAAGCACAGGACCAGATGGTTTTAGTGCAGAATTGTATCAGACCTTCAAGGAAGACCTGACACCAAACTCTTCAAAATATTCCACAGAATAAAAACAGAAAGAATACTACCCAACTCATTCTATGAAGTCACAATTTTGATGATACTAAAAGCACACAAAGACCCAACAAAGAAAGAGAACTTCAGACCAATTTCCCTTATGAATATCGATGCAAAAATACTCAATAAAATTCTTGCCAAACTTATCCAAAATCACACCAAAATGATCATTCACCATGATCAAGTAGGCCTCATACCAGGGATGTAGGGATGATTCAATATATGGAAATCCATCAATGTAATCCACTACATAAACAAACTCAAAGAAAAAAAATATGATCATTTCATTAGATGCTGAAAAAACATTTGACAAAATTCAGCATCCTTTTATGTTAAAAGTCTTAGAAAGAACAGGAATTCAAAGCCCATGCCTAAACATAGTAAAAGTTATATACAGCAAACCAGTAGCCAACATCAAACTAAATGGAGAGAAACTTGAAGCAGTCCCACTAAAGTCAGAGACTAGACAAGGCTTCCCTCTCACTCCATATTTATTCAATATAGTACTTGAAGTTCTAGCTAGAGCATTTAGACAACAAAAGGAGGTCAAAGGGATACAAATTGGAAAGGAAGAATTCAAATTATCACTATTTGCAGATGATAAGATAGTATACTTGAGTGTCCCAAAAAAACTCTACCAGAAAACTCCTACAGCTGATAAACAACTTCAGCAAAGTGAACGGATATAAAATTAGCTCAAATAAATCAGTAGCCTTCCTATACTCAAAGGATAAACAGGTTGAGAAAGAAATTAGGGAAATGACACCCTTCAAAATAGTCACAAACAATATAAAGTATCTTGGTGTGACTCTAACCAAACAAGTGAAAGATCTGTATGACAAGAACTTCAAGTCTCTGAAGAAAGAAATTGAAGAAGACCTCAGAAGATAGAAAAATCTTCCATGTTCGTGGATTGGCATGAATAATATAGTAAAAAGGGTCATCTTGCCAAAAGACATCTACAGATTTAATGCAATCCTCATGAAAATCCCAACTCAATTCTTCATAGAGGTAGAAAGAGCAATACCCAAATTCTTCTGGAATAACAAAAAATCCAGGATAACTAAAGCTATCCTCAACAGTAAAAGAACTTCTGGGGGAATCAGTATCCTGGACCTTAAGCAGTACTACAGAGCAATAGTGTTAAAAACTGCATGATATTGGTACAGTGACATGCAGGTAGACCAATGGAATAGAATTAAAGACCCAGAAAGGAACCCACACACCTATGGTCACTTGATCTTTGACAAAGGAGCTAAAACCATCCAGTGGGAAAAAAGATAGCCTTTTCAACAAATGGTGCTGGTTCAACTGGTAGTTAGCATGCAGAAGAATGCAAATCAATCGATTGCAATCTCCTCAAGTCCAAGTGGATCAAGAACCTCCACGTAAAACCAGACACACTGAATCTAATAGAAAAGAAACTGGGAAGGAGCCTTGAGCACATGGGCACAGGGGAATATTTCCCAAACAGAATACCAATACCTTATGCTCTAAGATCAAGAATTGTGAAATGGGACCTCATAAAATTACAAAGATTCTGTAAGGCAAAGGACCTGTCAATAGGATAAAATAGCAACCAACAAACTGGAAAAAGATCTTTACCAACCCTACATCCGACAGAGGGCTAATATTCAATATATTCAAAGAACTCAAGAAGTTAGACTCCAGAGAGCCAAATACCCCTATTAAAATATGGAGTACAGAGCTAAACAAAGAATTTTCACCTGAGGCATTTTGAATGGCTGAAAAGCACCTAAAGAAATGTTCAACATCCTTAGTCATCAGAGAAATGCAAATCGAAACAACCTTCAGATTTCATCTCACATCTGTCATAATGGCTAAGATCAAAAACTCAGAAGACAGCAGGGGCTGGTGAGGAGGTTGAGAAAGAGGAATAGTTTTCCTCTCTTGGTGGGATTGCAAGCTGTTACAACCACTCTGGAAATCAGTCTTGCAGTTCCTCAGAAAACTGGGCATAACACTACAGGAGGACCCTGCTATACCACACCTGGGCATATACCCACAGGATTCCCCAGCATGTAATAAGGAAACATGCTCCACTATGTTCACAGCAGCCCTATTTATAATCGCCAGAAGCTGGAAAGAACCCAGATGTCCCTCAATTGAGGAATGGATACAGAAAATGTGGTATATTTACACAATGGAATACTACTCAGCTATTAACAACAATGAATTCATGAAATTTTTAGGCAAATGGGCAGAACTGGAAAATAGCATCCTAAGTGAGGTAACCCAATCACAAAAGAACACACATGGTATGCACTCACTGAGAAGTGGATATTAGCCCAGAAGCTTGGAATACCCAAGACACAATTAACATATCAAATGATGCCCAAGAAGAATGAAAAAGAGGCCCCTGGTCCTGGAAAGCCTAGATGTGGAAGTGTAGGGGAATACCAGGACAGGGAAGAGGGAAGGGGTTGATTGGGGAACAGGGGGAGGGGAGAGGCCTTATGGGAATTTCGGGGAGTGGGTAACCAGGAAAGGGGAAATCATTTGAAATGTAAATAAAGAATATATCTAATAAAAAAGGAAAAAGACCAGTGTAAAATTAAAAAAAATATATATTCATAAATAATATACAATCAAACATTATTATTCTGTATGTTCATTTTCTCCAAAACCATCTACGTTTTTAGAATTTGGCAATGTATATACTACAATAATTATTTGGGTGGCAAATACCGACATAATTCTAGTAGGAAATTTGTGCTTTACATGATATGTCCTAAGTTGTACATAGGCTACAAGGCAGCATTGTGAACTTCCATGCTTATTTAATTAGGAGTAGTTGCGATTATTTTTAAAGTAATCTGTTTTTGAAACTTTTATGAAATTTATGTATTATTTACTTATTAATTTTTTGTGTGTGTTTTGTGTATGTGTGTGTGTGTGTGTGTGTGTGTGTGTGTGTGTGTGTGTGTGCATGTACATGTGCATGGGTATTTGTATGAGCATGCAAGTCACAGTGCACATGTGGATATATTAGCACATCTAGATAGAGTCTATTTCTGTTTCCATCATGAGAATTCTAGGGCTTGAACTCAGGTCATCAGGCTTAGCAACAAATGTCCTTTACACACTCAATTGTCTCACTAGACTCATACATGCTTTTAGTTTCACAGGATACTGTGGGCTTCACTGCATCACCATCAGCATTCCTATCAAAACCCTGATATGCAGTGCTCAGAAAGGGATTATACTTAGAAATATGGTCTTCAAAGAAATGGACTAAATTAGAATAATTCGAGCAGCATAAATCCTAATCCAATTAGACTTAGGATAAAGCATGAACTTAGTTATTTGTAAGTCTGTAAGTCAAGAACAAAGTCTGAAAAAGAAACAAACAAACAAGAACCACACTTTCTTAAAACTAATGCTCAAAAGCTAGGGCTCTAGAGTGAAGAAAACAAATTATCTTGTTTAAACCATTCAGTCTGTTTACTCAGACTTTGCAAAAATATGCTGCAGATAAAGGAAATGATGTTAAAATTTTGATAGACTGCTAGGCAGTGGTGGTGCATGCCTTTAATGAAAGCACTCAGGAGGCAGAGGCAGGTGGATTTCTGAGTTCAAGGCCAGCCTGGTCTACAGAGTGAGTTCCAGGACAGCCTGGGATGTACAGAAAATCAAAGAAACAAAATTGATAGGCAGAATAGCATACACCTCCCAAGATGTCCAAATTCTAATATTTGAAATCAATATAAGCTCTTGAATGGCACTGAAGAAATTCTTACATGTAAGGGGTCAGACCTTGAGGAGGTGTTCTATAATGATGGCTTCAATCCAATTCCAGTAGTAAATGTTTCCTGGCTAAGTCTGAGAGAAAGAAAAGTGAAGAGAAGACAGAGGAGGATAATGAGAAGTACAGATGGGAAAAAAATGTGTTATCTGACAGGAGAGGGATACAACTCATTTTAAAATTTTTGAAGAAGGAATTTTAAAAAAAATGAGTAGAGTGACCCAGGAAAATACTCATTAGAGTTTTGTAAAATAAGCTAATATCAGACCATTAAGCACAGAAATCACCATTTTGCCATAAGTCCCTAAACGTATAATGAAAATGTAACTCTTCTCTGGAGTTCTCATAATAGGACATAGGGCTTCGGATGCCAGTACTTTAGTTTGAAAAGCATATGACGACCTGTGACCAACAACTATTAAAAAGTGAATTTACATTAACTTAACTGTTAGATTTTAGTAAATCTGTTATAAAACCAGTAGAATATCAAGAAAATATTCTCTTCCTGCAAAGAGTCTTCAGAACAGGAATTCAGTGTGTTCATAATGCGTACTAAAGTTATAGATTGTCCTCATCTTTTTTGTTTCAAATAGAAACTAGCTGGCATCTTTTACAAAATGCTTAATGTGCTCATCATACAGCCATTACTCCATGAATACACTATAATTCACCATTATCCTGTTGACAAGGCTATGATTCATTTCACACATCATTGTTCATTAAAACAATATGGACCTGAGCCTTAGTTCCTTCCAATTTCAAAGACCAACTGGGAACAAGTTTACAGTCAATTTTTTTTTCTTTTTCATATATGGAAAGCAGTTGAAAACTATACCAGTTATCTACACTTTCAATTATTCTATAAAATTTAGAAACTACAAAGCAATATTACTACTGTGTTTTATAAAACTGGCTTTTTCAAATTTTTATTTTTGTAATATCCATCCTTATATGAGAAGAGAAAGAAAAAGCATTTAAATATTTGTTATGTTTGAATATATTCTCCTTAAAATTTACCTATTTCAAAACTATAAATACATAATTATTTAACACGATATTCAATTTAAAATAAATATACTTGCCGGGCGGTGGTGGCGCACGCCTTTAATCCCAGCGCTTGGGAGGCAGAGGCAGGCGGATTTCTGAGTTTGAGGCTAGCTTGGTCTACAGAGTGAGTTTCAGGATAGCCAGGGTTACACAGAGAAACCCTGCCTCGAAAAACCAAAAAAAAAAAAAAATAATAAAATAAAATAAAATAAATAAATAAATAAATAAATATACTTAGATAGCATAAGTACTTTTTAATTATTGATTCTTTTGCTTTGATTGATTTTCTTTGTTTCTACACACATTTCTAATATTTATTTTAAAGATTTTTGACTATATTTATCTATGCAGGTATAAATATCTGTGCATGATCTGCATATGAGAGTGCAAGTACCTATAGACACTAGAAGCATTGAGTCACACTGGAGCTGTAGGTAAAGGAAAACTGAGAGCCTTGGGTATTAAGAATTTTCCTGTGTCCTCAAAGATCAGTATACCCTCCTTATGCTGCTCTGTTTTTGGATCCCATTATGAACATTTAAAAAAATTGTGAAAGTCATGAAAGTATTAACTTTTACTGTTAAGACCACTGTGCTACTTATCTAATATTTATAAACTGTTGAACTTATTTACAATGATTATCAATCATATATCCATCCACTCCAGTAGGAGGAGCTATGTATATGCCTGTGTTCAATGTTGAGCTAATTTGAACTGAAATCAGTACTCACTAATAGTATTTATCTATAGTATCTAGAGAACATTTAACTACCTTGATAGTGTGTGGTGACAAACAGAGCTAAAAATAAATCAGAAAGTTTTCTCGGTTGCATAGAGGTCAATTACATTGTCTAAGCAAAAGAGTTTGAGAAGAGGAAGTTATTTAAATATATATTTTACAGCCATGCAAAAATTGCTTAAAATGTGGAGGGGAAATCAAAGAAATGAGATCAAGGGTACAAAGGATTTTTAAACTTCATGCTTTATGAAGGGGGATAAATTAAATACACTGCATTTCAAGAAAATGCCTTCAGGGAAAAGAGAAAAAGACAGGCAAAAGGGCACTAGGAAGGAATTAGGCACTAATAGTTTGAACAGAGTGTGTGATATTGTAAGATATCAGTATGCCAAAAAGAGCAAGGAGTTTTCCTTTAAAAGTAAAATCACAAATTTTAAAAATCATGCTTGAAATGAACAGCAGAAATTTGCAACCAAAAGGAAACAGCCTGTGAGTAAACTATGGAGTCTTAAAAACCTTTTTTGGAAGTTGCCTCTATGCTTATTAACATTTCAAGACAAAAAAAAAAAGTCATGCATAGTTAAGTTGTGGTCATGTTGTGATGGATCTTCTAATTTTTCATCTTTGAGAGAGGCAATGCAGCTATTAACTTAAAGGTTCCCATGGAATTTAAGATTTCCCTAGACTTATATAGAAGTTTGAGTTATAAAAGATGGAAATGTGGTGTTATGGACATGTTCTGTCACCTTACTTTATCAACAATGACTGATACAGATGAGATTTAGGAGTGTGGTAAATCACTACGCAGAACAAAGTGAAGAATGACTACATCATATGAAGGAAACACAAATAATTAAATACTTCAATCAGCAACAATGGCATACTTGTTCATCTCTTTGAACTGTAACTTGGTTATACTTTGCAGAAGTTTGCTTTTTTTCTTACTTCTGCTTTAGTCTCACTTTGCCTTTCTCTTTCTAAATCATTTACCAAATTTATATTACACTTTTAGTTTTTGCACAGTATTATAAATTCTTCAAAAAGAAATAAAACTGAGAAAAGAAATTTGCCCATTTACTTATCCAAAGGAGGGTC
This sequence comes from Tokudaia tokunoshimensis, assembly GCA_036184795.1. Taxonomy (NCBI): domain Eukaryota; kingdom Metazoa; phylum Chordata; class Mammalia; order Rodentia; family Muridae; genus Tokudaia; species Tokudaia tokunoshimensis. The sequence goes on from BTHU01000015.1 coordinate 67,510,653, forward strand.
CTGGGGAGAGAGGAAGTGGGGGAAGGGGGCAGGATCAGGTATTGGAAGGGACAGGAGAGAAGTACAGAGGGTCAGGAAATTGAACAAAAATACATAGCAATGGGGGCTGGAGAATTGGGGGTAGCTTCTAGAAAATCCCAGATGCCAGGGAAGCGAGAGGCTCCTAGGATCCATCATGGATGACTTTAGACAAAGTAATACCTTACTAAAATTACCAGTTGTAGGAAATTCAGGTTCATTGCCATATCCTGGACAAATGAATTGAGGGCAGGGGGCAGAGACACAAAGAGACAAAGAGACACAGAGAGATACATGGAGAGAACAGAAAGAGATACCTTTATCACTTGGTAAGCAATCTTCCTGTTAATTTCCACCTTGTTTTTCCTTCCACATAAAACAACCTGTGACTCTCTGAGTCTCATGAGCAGTTAGGTCCTTTGTCCCCAGGTTCTGTGTGTTTCTCTGTCCTGGGTATATCTAGGTCCTCTGTGTCTGTGTCCCTAGGTCCTATGTATCCTTGGGTCCTTTACATCACTAGGTCATGTGTGTCCCTGGAACAAGTGTGTCTCTGGCTCTTGTGTGTCCCTAGGTTCTGTGTCTCTAGGTCATGTGAATCACTGGGTTCTGTGTGTCCATCTGTGCTGTGTTTCCCTGGGTCATGTGTGATCTTGGACCTGTGCATATTAATGCTGGTTTCTGTCCCTGTGTCCTTTGTGTCCCTGGGTCTTCCTTGTGACTGTTTTCCATGTGTCCCTTATTCCCATGTTCTCTTGTGTCCCGAATATCCCTAGAACCCACCTGTCCATATGCCCTGTGTGTCCCAGTGTCATGTGTTCTTAGGTCCTATGTGTCCTTGATTCTTGTGTGTCCCTGGATACTCAAACTTAGAGCCATGGAAAAACTAGCTCTCCCATCATCATCAGATCTAGTTTTAAATAAATCTGATTATTTCCTTCTCACTTTCTTTCCTAACTCTTGTCTTTCAAGCATGAAGCAGACTTGAGTTATTGCAGTGATAAGATCTTAGTCTATAATGCAAGGATAACATTACTTATGTTACACAGAAATCACGTTTCTCCATAATTTTGACAAAATAATAATTCATCTCATATACTAATGTATTTATTCACCATTTCCATTAAATTTTCATCTCTTTATTTACAGAAATACTTTAATTTGTTTTTGGTCTCTGGACCCTCTGAACTTGAAATAACATTTTTGTCTACTATCTTTGAGGTATTTGTCTAGCAAATCTTCCTTTTGACTTAGTTTTAGATTTCTTCTCTATTGGTATGATAAAATTATGCTCAAAAACAACCTTGAGAGAATAGGCTTTATTTTTTTTACAGATTACAGTCTATCTATCACCAATGAAGACCAAGCCAGCAATACAAGGCAGGACCTGCAGTAATTAAGTAAGTAAGTAAGCATAGACCAGAGATGAATGCTGCTTATTAGCTTGTTCTCTCAGACTTTCTCAACTATAATTCTTATACAGACCTACCCAAGAATGGCAGTATTCACAGAGGGCTGATTCCTCCTGTATCAACCTTCAATCAAGACAATTACCTAAAAAATACCCACAAACCCATCTGTTAGAATCTGTTTTTTAATTGAGAGTCATTCTTCCAAGGTTTTCAACTTTGTGTCAACTTTTACATAAAATACATTTCACTTTATGCCATAACCTTTCTTTTCTTTGCCTCCAAAATCTCATATTAATAACACTATAAGGACTATAGCCCAACTTTATTCTTAGTTTTATATATATATGTATATATATACATATATATATACACACACACACATATATATATATATATATATATATATATATATGTTTGCTTATTTGAATGTCTGGGCAGAATATATTAAGAAGACTGGTAAGACCACATAGAATTGTCAGGTCCTCCAGACCTAGATATATAGAGGTTATGAACTACTCTGTAGGCACTAGATATTGAACACAGGCACCTGAGAAAAATATTTAAGCTCTTATCCACTGAACAATTTCTTTACCCCAATTATTGCACAAACTATAGGCAGTCACTTTGAGGAAAATTTATAAGTGTAGCTTTTGACATTATTGGGAGCCACAATGTCACAGAAAATACCACGAGACTCTTATATTTTACAATCTTTTAGTCCTCTCTTTTGCATTGTTCTCTGAGCCTTAGGTTCAGGACACATTTTGTAGATACAGTCACTGGGACTGAGTTTCACAACACTACATTTTTATGGGTTGTGGTTTTCTGTATTGATCTCTAGAGAGCTTCTACTTAAAGTACAATTAAGATTATTGAGAAATAAGGGCATAAAAAGAGTCAGACTTAAGCAAACCCAAATCCTGTAGTATAGCTTCAGTCTTAGAGCTGAATGTCTGATATGTTGGACTCCCTTATTAGCTCATTAGCATTTGGGCTTCACGTGAGTTGAACATCTTGTCCGGTAGGTTTGGTCTGGCTCTGTCTCATATCTGCCACTGTTTTATGCAGAGTTCTAAAGGTTCTGTTTCAGTATCCTGAGGTCTCCATTGCATCTTTATCAATGGCCTGCTCTTGCCTCTTCAAGCTTTCTATCCCTATCTAGGTACACCAGGCCTTAGCTTCTGTCCAGGATCCCTTCAGTCCTAAGGCTTTCATGACACCTACATGGATACAACATGGACAATTCTTACACATTGCCATGTTTGACTATACACTTGAGGTATTGCTTGAGCACCAACTTGACTACAACTTCAGTGTGCTGACATCGAGGTTTCATCTCCATGATGCTGGTTTCTTACTAAGTATAGCTGATTTTTCAACTTTAAATACCTTCTATTGCTCCAGAAAACCAAAAAAATTCCCTCCAATGATGTTACCTCTTGTAAATCAAAACTGATATTTTTAGCCCCAAATAATGAACAAAAGACATGGGAAAATATAATTTTATACTTCTTTTAGCTCAGGCTGACTTTCAATATATTCCTTCAAATTTTCTTTTCTGAGAACTGTTTTTAGTTTTTGTTTTCTTCTTAATAGTGCGCAAAGAATTATAGGATCATGGCATTTCCAAAACATTTCCACTCTCTATCCATGACCTGTTGTACCCTCCCACCCATAGCACCCACCTTATGGGAAACCAATCTTTTGACCTAATTTATGAGTTTCTGGAATCAAGATCAGGCTTTAACACAAGGCAAGAAATTCTTTTACTTCAGAAAATGTTATAAAGTATTTAAAGTAATAATAACTTGTTTCTTATTACATAAAGAGTATAGTATGCTTTTAATTTAATATATATTAATACTTTCCTATACATCTTCGTTAGAATATTTCATTAAAACATATACCATATAAAATAGGTAAGAACAATGCTACTATGAAATTTGAAAATTAAATTCTATTGTATGCATTTTTCATAGTTCACACAATTTTGTTTAATATATTCATAATGGATGTTTTTCTCCCATTGGTACTATGGCAGCTTGGTATTAAGTCAGTTGTGCTAAGTAAAAAGAAGCTTCTCATTATATTTTAAAATGTTGTTTGCAGCTTGCCAGTCTTTAATAAAGCATTACAAAATGAAAAAAAATCTCAAGCGAGTTTAAGACAAGCCATCGTAAAATGAAAGGAAGTAGAGGCTGAGATGGTGGGCTGCCAATTAGCTCACTTCAGAGTGAAGTTTCAAGATTCAAGGTGTATCCCAGCTATTCAAGAGTCTCAGGGTTTTGTTTTTCTTGGACTCCATATGGAAAAAAAAATAGATGAGTGTGGATTATTTTACACTCAGTCTTCACCATCTACTAAAGTTAGCAAAGTATTCTCAAGTATACATGACTATCTGATTTTTATAAATGAACGTTTATATTTCAAATGATGAATTCATATGTATATGTTTAAGCAAAAAAGACATATTAAATATCAGAAAACCAGTGTTAAGCTCTTTGGGTTTTGTGTTTTGAAAGGCATTGTATATTTTCCTTCTTCATTCTTAACAAAGAAGGAAGTTGACAGGGATAGGCAAATTTTAGTGAATTTATTGACAGTAATGGAATGATTTGGAAAATCTCAACAAATCTTGTTGAATATTATTATTATTAAAAACTAAAACAATGATACTGCAACAGCATAAAACAGAATTACGTATTCTGTACTTGGCATCACACTATAAAAAATCACTTACTTTAAGATAATGATGAATATTCTGAAGAGTATAATTTGATTTTTTATGTCTATGTTTCATCTGATCACTATCATATACATTTTTATTATTTGCTAATACATGAGTTTTTAAAACTCAATAAATTCCTATATTCTAAACTGTAATGTAAATTGATAATTAGCACTTTAATTATATTTCATTCTACCCAAAATAGGATATAGTTATAAATCAATACTAATTACCATATGAGTATATTTGCACATCCAAGTGAGAAGACTTGATTGGTCAATGGCATTTCACTGCAGATATTAATATTTTGCTTCAGTGACAGACATTTTACTGGTACTTGCCCCTAGCTCTTTTATGATCATGTTTGGCATTTTCTTTTATTAATGTGAAATGTGTAGATAATGGAGAGAAAGAAGGCATTTTTACTTGCATGAAGAGAAAAAAATGTTCTGGAAGAGAATCTAGGATTCTAACCAGTAGATAAAGTGTTTGCTAGGCAAGCAGGAGGTACAAGATCCTATGTGCTGGAGGGAACAGGGCTTATATGACTTTTGAGTAGGGGGGAATCAGGAAAGAGGAATCATTGGGAATGTAAATAAAAAATATAGAAAATAAAAAAAGGAAAAAAAAAGAAAAAAAGTAAATTCATAAACTATGTATGGTGAAGACACCCTCCCATTTCAGCATGTTGAGGCAGAAGGATCACAAGTTTAAAGTCACCCATCTATACACAGTAATTGCAAAGGAAGTCTGGGTTACCTAAGGCCCTGTCTCAAAGGCAAAGTTTAGAATAATGCCAGTGATATTTACATTTATCAATGAAAGGGGCTCCTTGGAATCGGCAGTTTCATTTCCACATTAGCCTACTGACATTGACACTGGAAGGCTAGTCCTTTTGCTTCATCCTATTCACATGGCTTCATACAAACTCTGAATAACCCTATGAAGGTTGTCAGTGCTGAAAAGAGATCGTGGATACAATAATAAGAACTGAGATATCTAGTTAGTAACTGACCTTGTTGCATTTGGTAAAAAATGCTTAGTTACTACAATGCTTAGTTAGTTAGTAAAACATTAACGGCCATTAAAGTCATGGTCTTAAAAAAAAAAAAAAAGAAAAGACCAAGCAAGGACCCCATAGTCAGATTTTTTTTCAGCATAAATATTGAAGTTGTTTCTTCACTATCATTTACTGTCTGAGTCAGTAGAGTTATAAATTACTTGTGAATTTTCACATGCTTAAATAACCTCAAACTGTAGGATATTGGTACTCATTTCATTCTATCATCAAATAAAATTTTATATTAAAATATATGCAGGCATATATTGTCAGAATATGGCACTCTGAACCTAGAAGTTGTTATAATACATATAACTACAGTGTTCTTTGGATAGATGAGATAAAGGAGCTCTTTCAGGATAATTGCATTGCTGGTACTGACACTGGACAATATTATGAATTCTAACAATTATATTCCTCTAAATATTTTTCCACAATCCAAGTGGGAAGTGTATATGCAAGTGTGCACATGCATGCAAGCACACACACAAACACACACACAATATTTTACATCTACTTTTTTGGTAACAATACAATTTGAAAAGGTATTTTTTGTTAGAAAACAATTCTTCAAGATAAACAATGCATAAACAAATATAGCACTAAAAGAATGATAGAATTACTTAAAATCACTGTGCCAGTTCTGAGCAATAATTATTAGAAGAGGTTCTAGACAGAAGTAAGACAAAAAATCCTATGACCCTGAGATAAGGAATCTTTCTAAATATTAGATGTATTAAAAGTGTTGCTTCTGGGGTAGTGTGGAATGTGCAAAGAATTTTGCATCAGGAAATACTGGACCTACAACAGATGTTTGTGGTGACTAAGATATTAACAATATAGGTTCGTGCAATGACACAGACAGTAAATGATAGTGAAGAAACAAATCCAATGTTTATGATGGAAAAAAGAAAAAGAAATGCTAATTAGAAAGTCCCTGTTGGGTCCTTGTTTTCTTTAAAAAGACCATCACTTTAATGACCATGAGTGTTGAGCTACATCTGTAGTGTCTACTGATTGGCACATAAATAATACAGAAAATTCAAAACGCAGAGACATAACCCAAGTGAGGGGCTCAATTTAGCAATTGGAACATCTTGGAAAAATAGATGGTTTAAGGATACATGTAAGGAAATGCAGGTGAAAATGACAGGATGTTGCATAATTGAGAAAATATATTTACAGCCATACCTCCAAGAGATTGTCTCATGCACATAAATTGTACATACAAAAGAGAAAGTAATTTCATTACAGAGATCTTAATTCATATATGTATTTAGAAATTTGTGTATTACATTACAAAAATTTGTCTGGGTTCAAGTTGTTGGCCACAAATTTTTAGTAATGATGACAACATTGTAGGCATCTTCAGACAATATTTTATAAATAAATGTTCAGAAAGTATTTAAGGAAGAAAAAAATAATGTTGCAATGGATAAATAAAACATAGGTACTACTTTTACCTGGAAAAGTTGTAATGAAAGTGGCACCTGTGAATATGTTGAAAAATGTCTGTAATATTATGAAATATTTAAGTCAAAGGGATATAGTGTCATATAAAGCATAGGAGATATTTTAACAATTAAAAATTTATGTGTCAATACCTAAAAATGATATTCAAAGTAGAGAAGGTGACTTTTTCAAACCTGTTAAAATATCGAAAAATTTAATGAATTGATTCATATAAGAAGTTGGGGATTCTCTCAAAAGGTTTAAAATCAAGGGACATTCAGCACTAAGCTGAAGCTTAATGGCAGATGTCTGTGAGAGACAGAGGGGACAGTGATTATGGTAATTGACACAGCACTGTCCTTTAAGGTGCACTTGGCAGTTCCTGGAATCACTTAACACATAAAAGAGACATGATAAAATGTTCCCTAGCTCTTGTATTAATGCTATTCCTCTGTTAGGGAGGAGGAAAAAAACTGGCAAAATGAAGTGCTAAAATTGCTCATATTCACAGAAAAATTAACCTGTTTGGCAATTCTACTACATGGTAAATTAGCAGCAATGGACCTGTAATGAATCAGATACATGTTAAAAGGAAGATGTAAATGAAACATTAATTGACATAAACCATTAGCATTTGCATAAATAATGTATGACTTTTTTTTTTATTTAACATGGAAAATGAACCATTCTTACATAGCAGATGCCTGGAAGAATGACTGTCGTGCGAAGCTTGAAATAATAGTTATCTTTGCCTCAAATGAGCGGGCCTGGTCTCTATGACTCTTCATTTCCTTGCTTGTCTGTACAGTCATATGCAAAATTGCTCTGCATTGCCAGCCCACACCTGGTCTCCCATACATAGGGATCTCTTACTTTAAAATGTATGAGACTTCTTGTTAAGCTTCATATGGTCTATAAGTTGTATCATGGGTATTCTGAACTTATTGGATAATGTCCAATTATCAGTGAGTGCATACAATTGTATGTTCTTTTGGGTCTGGCTTACTTCACTCAGGAACGTATTTTCTAGTTCTATCCATTTGCCTGCAAAATTCATGATATCCTCACTTTTAATAGATGGATAGTAGTATTCCATTGTGTAAATGAACCGCATTTTCTGTATCCATTCTTTGATTGAGGGACATCTGGGTTGTTCCCAGCTTCTGGCTATTATAAATAAGGCTGCTATGAATATAGTGGAGCTTGTGTCCTTGTGATATGGTAGACCATCAATTGGGTACTCCAGTGCCCAGGAGTGGCACAGCTGGGTCTTCAGGTAATACTATATCCAATTTTCTGAGGAACCACCAGATTGATTTCCAAAGTGGTTGTGCCAGTTTGCAATCTCACCAGCAATGGAGGAGTGTTCCTCTTTCTCCACATTCTCAGACAGCATTTGCTGTCACCTAAGTTTTTAATATTAGCCATTGCATTTCTCTGATGACTAATGACTTTGAACATTGCTTTAAGTACTTGTCAGCCATTTCAGATTTCTCAGTTGAGAATTCTCTGTTTAGCTCTGTAGCCCATTTTTTTTTTAATTTAATTTAATTTAATTTTTTAAATTTACATTCCAAATCACTTCCCCTTTCCCGTTTCCTCCCTCCCCGAAAGTCCCATAAGCCCCCTTCCCTCCCTCTTTTCTCCGTTCAACCCCCTCTCATTACTCTGTCCTGGCGTTCCCCTACATCCAGTCTTTCCAGGACCAGGGGTCTCTCCTTCCATATTTTTATAAATCTATTGATATGCTGATTGTGTCTAGGGTATTCTGAGATTCTGGGTCAATATCCCCTTATCAGTGACTTCATACCATGTGTGATCTTTTGTGATTGGGTTACCTCACTAAGGATGATATTTTCAAGTTCTGACCATTTGCCTAGGAATTTCGTGAATTCATTGTTTTTAATTGCAGAGTAGTATTCCATTGTGTAAATATACCACATCTTCTGAATCCATTCCTCCGTTGAGGGACATCTGGGTTCTTTCCAGCTTCTGGCTATTATAAATAAGGCTGCTATGAATATAGTGGAGCATGTGTCCTTATTGCATGCAGGTAAAGTCTCTGGGTATACGCCCAGGAGTGGTATAGCCGGATCCTCCGGAAGTGTCATGCCCAGTTTTCTGAGGAGCCGCCAGACTGCTTTCCAGAGTGGTTGTACCAGCCTGCAATTCCACCAGCAGTGGAGGAGTGTTCCTCTTTCTCCACATCCTCGCCAACAACTGCTGTCTCCTGTGTTTTTGATCTTAGCCATCCTCACTGGTGTGAGATGGAATCTCAGGGTTGTTTTGATTTGCATTTCCCTAATGACTAAGGATGATGAACATCTCTTTAGGTGCTTCTCAGCCATTAGATATTCTTCAGGTGAGAACTCTTTGTTTAGCTCTGTACCCCATTTTTTAATAGGGTTACTTGCCTCTCTGGAGTTTAACTTCTTGAGTTCTTTGTATATCTTGGATATAAGCCCTCTGTCGGATGTAAGGTTGGTAAAGATCATTTCCCAGTTAGTTGGTTGCCGCTTTGTCTTTTTGACGGTGTCTTTTGCCTTGCAAAAACTTTGTAATTTAATGAGGTCCCATTTGTCTATTCTTGATCTTAGAGTATAAGCTATTGGAGTTCTGTTCAGGAAATTCTCCCCTGTGCCCATATGTTCAAGGTTCTTCCCTAGTTTCCCTTCTATTAGTTTCAGTGTGTCTGGTTTTATGTGGAGATCTTTGATCCACTTAGAATTGAGCTTAGTGCAAGGAGATAAGAATGGGTCAATTTGCATTCTTCTGCATGTTGACCTCCAGCTGAGCCAGCACCATTTGTTGAAAAGGCTATCTTTTTTCCACTGGATGGTTTTAGCTCCTTTGTCAAAGATCAAGTGACCATAGGAGTGTGGATTCATTTCTGGGTCTTCAATTCTGTTCCATTGATCTACATGTCTGTTACTGTACCAATACCATGCAGTTTTTAACACTATTGCTCTGTAGTACAGCTTGAGGTCCGGGATACTGATTCCCCCAGAGGTTCTTTTACTCTTGAGAATAGTTTTAGCTATTCTGGGTTTTCTGTTATTCCAGATGAATTTTTGAATTGCTCTTTCTAACTCTATGAAGAATTGAGTTGGGATTTTGATGGGGATTGCATTGAATCTGTGTATTACTTTTGGTAAGATGCTCATTTTTGTATATTTAGGATATTAGCCATCTATCAGAGGTAGGGTTAAGTGAAGATTTTTTTTTCCCAATCTGTAGGTGGTCATTTTGTTCTATTGACAGTGTCCTTTGCCTTACAGAAGCTTTTCAGTTTCATGAGGCCCCATTTGTCAATTACTGATTTTAGAGTCAGACCCATTTGTGTTCCATTCAGGAATATTCCCATGTGAGAATGTGTTCGTGGCTATTTCCCATTTTCTCTTCTATTAGATTCAGTGTATCTGGTTTTAAGTGAAGGCCAGTGATCCACTTGGACTTGATTTTGTACAAAGAGATAAAGTGGAACCTATTTGCATTCTTCTACAAGCAGACCACCAATTAGACCAGGATGCTTTAATCTCACTTAGAAGGGGGAACAAAATAATCATGGGAGGTAGGATAAGGGAGGTACCTGGGTGGGAGAGGGAAGGAGAGGGAAAAGTGGAAACAGGATCAGATATGCTGGGAGACAGGAAAGAAGCCCAAAGGCCAAGAAAATGAATAGAAATATATAGCAGTATAGGGGGCCGGGACTGGAGAACCACTAGATAGTCCCAGACACCAGGGATGTGGGAGACTCCCAAGACCCAATCAGAATGACATTAGCCAAAAAACCCAACAGCGGGAAACTAGAACCTGAAGAGTCTACCTCCAGTAGATAGACATGATCCTCAGTTGAAGGATAAGGGGCACCTACCCATCTCAAAATACTTAACATAGAATTTTTCCTATCTAAAGGAAATGCAGGGACAAAAATGGATCAGAGACCAAAGGAAAGGTCATCCAGAGACTGTCCCACCTTTGGATCCATACCATGCACAGACATCAAAATCCAACACTATGGCGGATCCCAAGATGTGTTTATAGATAGGAGCCTGGCATGGCTGTGCTCTGAAATACTCTCCCAGCACCTGACTGAGACAGATGCAAATACTTAGAGCCAACCATTGGACCTCTAGAGATCAGGGACCTCTATGGAAAAGTTAAGGGAAGGACTGAAGGAGTCGAAGGGGATTGCAAACCCATAGGAAGGACAACAGTTTCAATTAAGTGAACTCCTCAGAGCTGCCAGGGACTAAACCACCAACTAAGGAGCATACATTGTCTGATCCATTGTCTCTGCTATATGTGTAGAAGAGGACTGACTTTTTAGCCTCATTGGGAGGGTATGTGTTAGGGCCTGTGGTAGCTTGATGCTTCAGAAAAGGGAGATTCAGGAGGAATGAGGTAGGAATGGGTAGGTGTGTGAGGGAGCACCTTCTTAGATGCAAAGGAGAGAGGGGAAGGGGGTTGGGAAGGGAGATAATATTTGAAATGTAAATGAAATAATTGATAAAAAATAAATAAAAGTTAAAGAGTCAACAATATATGAAACTTCAAACTCTTTTAAAAAAAAGTTAGAAATTAGAAATAGGTATAGATTTCGAGACTGTCCTAAACTTATAGTCTGACAATAATAAAAGGTGGTAGGCAGAGAGTATGCAAATAAGAAGGGGCAGATATATCCAGATCATTCCCATGTATACATGGCATGTATGTGCATGTGTCTAAGTCATCTTTCTGTGATACAAATGGTCTGGGCCTCTTTCTGATGCATACAAATATTGCTTCCCAGGGTGGAAACCACCTTTGTGACATACGAGTAACAACATGTTGTCATACTCTGAAATATATAAATAAGATGGCTAATCATCTTTACAAATAACTTGAGCAGTGGTCTTTCATGTGTGTGTGTGTGTGTGTGTGTGTGTGTGTGTTGTATATATTATGTATATGTGTCTGTATTTGAGCTGTGTGTGTGGTAAATATCTTTGTGTATGTGTTTCTGAGTGGTATATGTGTTTCTGCATTCTTGCTGTCTGTATTTGTGGTGTATCTGTCTGTGCATGTGTGCATGCATATATGTATGTGTGAGTCTGTGTATGCAAATGTACATGTATATGGTCATGTGTGTCTGTATGTCTCCCTCTGTGTGAATTAACCTGTGTGTATGTGGGGTGTGTGTGTGTGTGTGTGTGTGTGCATGCGCGCACATGTGCGTGTGTGTGTGTGTGTGTGTGTGTGTGTTTGTGTGTGTACGCGCATGTGTGTGTGTCCAATACTGAGGCCTGAACCTAAAATCTCATGAATATTTGACAATGTCCTTACCTCTGAGATACATCTTAACTATATTTTATCACAGATAGACAAAAACCCATTTGAGGTGAGTAGTTTGCTTCAGGCCTCTTGTGAAAAGGAGAAAAGAAACCTTGTTGCGGTTGTTCTTTGTTGGTTTATTGCTCATTTTGGATCCTTAAGACAATGTCTCCCATTGAAGCCCATACCTACCCAGAACCCAACATATAGATTTAGATAGCCATGAACTGAACTGATTGCAATTCTCCTGGCTCAAAGGTCTGAAATCTGAAGTCTACTGAGAACACAGATTTGAGTCACTGTTTTCAGAAAAATCCCATTTTAAAATGTAGAGAAATAAGCCTAAAGCCAAATTTTGAAAGAAAATAGTACGCAACAAAGATGATACAAAAGTAGTAGGGCTAGCTGTGCCTGTACTGAGATAAAATCTTACACTATCAAAGCCTTTCCCCATAAGTACTTATTGACACTCATAGTTAAGCCTGCTGGCTTCCTGACATCTATAATTCAGGAACCATACCTTTTCCTCTGCTCTCCTATTTATTTCCATCACAAGAGGGAATTGTTTGCTACCTTCTACTGATAAGTCTGTGTATTTTCTTGATTTTACTTCAGAAACCGTAACTTTCTCTGAAACTGGAATCGTTCAACTCCCCTTTCATTTATATATATTTTTTAGTGTCTCTCAACATCTTTTCTGAAGTGATTGAAAAATCCGATCCATGTGGACAAATTTCAAACCACATTGCCTAGTGAAGACAATGTATTTAACTATTTATTTTTATTTTTTTTAGAATGTATAATCAATTTTAATTTTAAGGATACTTCTTTTTTTATTGTATATGTTATTTATTTACATTTTAAATGTTATCCCCTTTCCCAATCCCCACCCAGAAGCCCCCTATACCATCACCCCTCCTCCTGCTTCTATGAGGGTGTGCCTCCACCCACCCACCTACTCCTGCCTCCCTGCCCTCGCATTCTCCTACACTGGGGCATCGAGCCTTCACAGGACAAAGGGCCTCTTCTCCCATTGATGCCTGACAAGGCCATCCTCTGCTACATATATGTCTGGAGCTATGGGTCTCTCCATGTGTACTCCTTGGTTGATGAATAGACCATGGGAGCTCTGGTTGGTTGATATTGTTGTTCTTTTAAGGATACTTAATGAGGTATCATTGAGATTATATTTTTATATACCCTTCACAACTGCCGTTTCTTAGTTTACTTTCAGCTTTTTTAACTCTTTATTTTTTTTTCGGGAGGAAAGGTTTTTATTTGCCTGTTCATCATGTCCTGAAGGAAGCCAGGACAAGAACTCAAGCAGGACAGGAACCTGGAGGCAGGAGCTGATGCAGAGGCCATGGAGGAGCACTGTTTACTGCCTTGCTGCCCATGGCTTTCTCAGCTTGCTTTTTTTTTTTTAATTTATTTATTTTCTAAGTTTTTTTTTTTATTTACATTCCAAATCATTCCCCTTTCCCGTTTCCTCCCTCCCCAAAAGACCCATAAGCCCCCTTCCTTCCCTCTTTTCCCCATTCAACCCCCTCTCGCTTCTCTGTTCTGGCATTCCCCTACATCCAGTCTTTCCAGGACCAGGGGTCTCTCCTTCCATCTTCTTGGAAATCTATTGATATGCGAATTGTGTCTAGGGTATTCCGAGATTCTGGGTTAATATCCCCTTATCAGTGACTGCATATCATGTGTGTTCTTTGTGATTGGGTTACCTCACTAAGGATGATATTTTCAAGTTCTGACCATTTGCCTAGGAATTTCGTGAATTCATTGTTTTTAATTGCAGAGTAGTATTCCATTGTGTAAATATACCACATCTTCTGAATCCATTCCTCCATTGAGGGACATCTGGGTTCTTTCCAGCTTCCGGCTATTATAAATAAGGCTGCTATGAGCATAGTGGAGCATGTGTCCTTATTGCATGCAGGGTAACTCTTTATTTTTAAGGAACAGTTTCTGACTTCCTCTCCAGAGTCTGACATTGACAGAACTGTCCATATGGAAATAACTGACCCTCCATTCTCTGTGAGCTTCTGAACCTAAAACCATCTTGTGCTAAAAGTTTCACTACTTCATTTATTAATTTTATTTAAAAAATTTATACAATATTATTTGGTAGTGATTTCCCTTTCCCAAGTTTTCACAGATCCTCTCCACCTCTCTATTCATACAACCTTATGCTCTTTCTCTCTAGCTCTCTATCCCTCTCCCACTCTCTAAAAATAAAATAAAATAAAAAACATGAAACCTAAAGCAAGCAAAATACTAAGAATAGAACAATAATGACAAGACAAAACAAAACTAAATCCTGCACACCAAACCAAAGCCACGAACTCTATTTTGTGTATATACAACCATTCCTAGCCATACAGCCTACCCTTAATGTTAATTGGTATGTCCAGTTATATTATATTGGCAAAAACTGATGTTTTCCTTTCTAAGTCAGTATTATATCTAAATGGATTATTGATAAAGGCTGGATCTTTGTATCTAGGTCAGCTACTGTTTCTGATTGTTTATTTGAACCTGTACAAGTCTTGTGCATATTGTCACAGTCTCTGTAAGGACACACATATAATAGTACTATTGGGTCTGGAAGACATATTTTCCTTGGAGTTATCCAGACTTTCCTGTTCTTTCAATAATACGGCCTTGTCACCTGCTTAGATCACTGAGGCTTGAGGAGAAGATAACTTGTATATGACTGAGTGTTAGAAATTTTATTTGTCTCTGGACATTACCCAATTGTGGGTCACTGTGTTAATAGTACTGTGTGAAGTTTCTGATGAGGGTTGAATAATGCACTCACCAATATGGTATACAATGTGTCATTAGGAGTCACTTTTTTGCTATGGTCCTTTATGAAAGTACAATAGGAGGTTTTCTATAGGCCCATGATCTATCTAGTTTCAGGTTCTATTTTAGCAGTGGCATTTACAGATTTTATCTCATGAAACTGACCTTAAATATAAGATAAAAATGTACTTGGTTGTGCCCATACCATGGATGTACATTTTTTTTTTTTAGATTGCTGTTGCAACAGCAGAGCTTGTATCTGGATGATATTGATAATGGGATGATATTGATGAGTTACTTCCAACACCATGATTATAATTAGGATAGTCTCATCAATGCATTAACAAGTCAACTTTATCTTATTTACATGAAGTAAAATTTGCTACATCTACTCAGTAGACAGTTTCTGTCATTCAAACCTCTCAGAAAACACACAAAACTTTATCACAGTGGCTGCTTTAAAAATCTCCTCCACACGGAACTCTCCTTAGTCTACTCCAACATCATTGTTGTTGACTTCATTCAGCTCATTTCTAGGTAAGCAATTTGGTGGACATTATGGGTCTATCATCTGACATTCTGGATGTGTACAACCGTACAACAAGCCCAACAATCTTCAGGTTCTTACCAACTTTACATGCCTACTTCTACAATGATGCCCAAGTATAAGTTTGGTAGTTGTTTTATAAATGTAGACATTGTGACAGGACTGTACATCTGAACATTTTGGTAAGTTGTAACACAGTAATTGATTGTAGAGTATAAGATGTTAGACCTGAAATTATACATGCAAGTGACATTACACAGTGAGCAGCTTGTGTTTATGAATACACATATACACGTGTGTATATACACATACAAATGTGCATATTATGTGTATATGAATAAGTATATATGTGTATTGTATATGTGTATATGTATATGTAGAAGTAGATATCAATGTAGCTGTAGGTATAGGTATAGGTTTGTGTGTTTGTGTGTGTATGCATGTCTGTGTGTAATAACTTATATAAATAGAGGCTATGGATTTGAAATAGAGCATGTGTTATACATTACAATGTTTGGAGGGAGAAAAAGAAAGAGAAAAATAATGTAATTAAATTATAATCTCAAGAATAAAGGGAATAATTCTAATAATATATCCTTCATAGAATGTAAGAACATTTTGTGTCATCATCTTTTGTAATTCTTTAAATTTCTCTGCATTCAGTTTATAATTGAAACAGTCAGAGAAAGCTAATATTAATTAAACTGAGTTCTCATATTTATCTGAACTTTGAACTATTAACCATGAGTAATTAATTTTTGTATACCACTCCTAGCTCTCAAGTAGGCTCTGCATATAGAGATTATCACATACAATAAATTGTTTGTAATACAGCATAACAGTAAATTCAGACACATATAAAGAAAACCCTGTCCTTGCCTACAGATAGGCATACTGAATTCAGTGTGTTCCTCAAAAGTAAAACAAGAAAAAAAATATGATTTATCTTAATAATTCTCTCTCTTGCCTTTATTTTTCTAAAATTCAAAGTATTTTAGCTAAATATATAATTCTCTAAGACATTTTCTAGGACTACTGCATTTCAGTGACAGGTCAGGCCTAGTAACAAATTTCCTACACATGGCAAATTATTAAAATGTAGCTCTTCTCTCACGACTTCTTTTCATACTGAGTGAATCTATCCAAATCACAAAGGCAAAATGGGTTTAAATTTCTAGGTCACATCTCTTCTTCTTTTCGCTCTATAATTGACACCTTACTTGCTTGGCCCCAGAGCAAAGGCTCTTTTCTCTGATGACAGTATTTGCAAGCGGGTGAAAGTAAGATATGATCAGATTAGATACTGCAGGAGACAGTAAAGGAGACAATTCACACTGAGAAAAGAGTTACACAAATACTTAAACCAGGAGCTTTCTGTATGGATACTGGTTCTGCTATTTTATTATATTACTTTTTAATCTTGGGAACAGATAAAGAATCACAAAAGGTTTAGATTCCACTTCTAGGAAATAGGCATCCATGTGTTTCTATAGAATATAATCACCAATTGATCTTTACATGTTTTCAGAAGAAGAATGTGTATAAAATCCATTCACAGCAGGGCCTAAAGACTAGTAACTTTAAATTAAGAGTAAATCCTCTCCTATTAGTGGAGAAATGATTGTTAGTAATTATAAAAAGGATAATAATAACAGAACAAGCACACAAAAATAAAGAATTTTCAAAATCGCTATCTTTCAACTGAAGCTTGTGAATTATTTTATTTACATCACCTGTGTACTTACTATAGAACATATATTACAAATAAATAATTAATTAATAGTAGAATTCACTTGAGGTGAAATCAAAATAAAATCAGCATGTAACTAGTAATTAGAGGGTTATTCTTGAATGGAACCATACTTGAAAAATCAAAGGCAATTCACTAATAATTCAGAGCAGCAACATCAAAAGTAGTTTTAAAGTTTCTTTCTAATAATAGGAGAATTTTAGTTTTTTTTTTTAAAGCTGCATTTTATTGATGGGAGAATTATAATTCTAAGGATAAGACCCTTGATTTTCAAGCAATTTAACCTGAAAGGTCTGCTTGTAAGGTTATGATGTGTATACAGTTAAAAACACAAGCAGAGTGTGAGGGAATAAATACAAAATTAGCCCTTAAAAAACAACAGGTACATAATTAAACTTCTGTCACATAATATTGTATTTTATAAAATAATTCTGGAATATATAAGAGTTATTTTCAGGTTTGTGCATTTAACACAGTATATTTTCTACCATGTGAAATTTTGGAGACAGAGATCATGTGACATTCATTTTTTCTGAGTTTGGTTTACCTCACATATTATGTTGTTTTCTATTTCCGATCAATTACCCTAAAAGTGGATGATTTCATTTTATTTTCTTTACAGATGAACAGTACTCCTTAGTATATATGCCCCACATTTTCATTCAATGGTTAATGGGCATTTACTTTGTTCCTATTTTCTACCTATTATGAATATAGAAGCAATGGACATGACTGAAAAATACCTGTAGAGTAGTGTGTTGTCTTTCAGCCATATAACAAGGAGTGATATCGCTGGGTCATATGGTACCTTTACTTTTAGCTTTTGCGGGGAATTCTCCACACTTGAAGTAGCTATACCTGTTTGCAGTTCCACAAAAATGAGTGAGGGCTCATTTTCCCTCAAACCCCTTTCAAAATAGAGAATAAATAATTCTTTGCAAATTAGTAATTTCTGATTGTTTATCATTTTCAAATCTGTTTTAACATTTATCTGTATGCATTTCTGGTGTGCAAGTGCATGCACGCCTGTGTGCTCATATATAGGGAGACGAGATGTTGATATTGAGGGTCTTCTCAAATTTTCTCAATTTTATTTTCTGAGGCAGTGTTATCTGTGAATCTAGATCCTCACAATTTACCTAATCTAGCTACCCAGTCTTCCTGAAAGCTCTTGTCTTCACCTCTCAAGGTCTGGAATTACAAAGTGTTTCTGAATTCAAACACGGATGTGTTATGTCCATTAGACTAGCTTATGCCTTTAATGTCTGTTTTCTGCACATACTGAGTGACTCTTCTGATGGAGCTTGTGCAATTGGCAGATACAGTTGGAATACCTGTAGGAATATAGGACAATAGGAATGGCTTAGCTTCTTTGTTATTCAATTTCTGGTTATTATTGTTTTTATAAGGTTTTCATTTCCTCTTATAAATTTAATGCAACTTATGCATGGTTGACTATTGCTAGACTATTGGACTAATTATTTTTTTTTTTTACTTGAACGACTGAAAGTCCATGATCACTTTTTACTTTACTGCAGGTCACTATAATCCAATTTAAAATTCACTTGATCTTTAACAATTTACACAATTATGGTTTTAATTGCTGCAGAAAAATTAGAGATTTTAACCAAGCCAGAAGCCAACAGTTGAAAAATAACTCTCATATAATCAAAGGGGATATATGTAAGTTTAAATATTTTTATACATGTATGGTTCAAATCCTAAAATAGATTATAAAAAACCTGTGGGCATATACATTAAATCCTTCCCTAATAGGAATGCTCATTTTGTCATCTTCTACCTAAAGTGCACATTTGGTCTATTTTATCAGAAAGATTATTTTTTCCCTCAAATTGAGGGAGAGACAAGCACACATATGCTATGTGTGTTTGCTTAATGCATAATGTGTAAATATATAAATGCAACCTGCTGAGACTGATTTGATGTTTGTGTTCCTATGGTTTCAGGACTTGCCATTTTGTATTGGGGAGCAAATTAGGGTGCTCATCCACAAAAAGGACGACTCTGCCCATCTTATTCCTCATCAGCTGCAAGATGATTCTTGTTCAGGGGGCACAACGGCTGAGATTTTCCTCATTCCACTATCAAATCTATCAATATGGGCATTGTTCTGCTCTTGTTTACAAAGAAACTGTTTTGCAGCAGATTTACCGGCTCCTTTTCTTCTTATAATCTTTCTGGCACCACTTATGTGATATTCACTTAGAAGCTGATGCAGGAGATGGGATGTATCCATTGAGATGGGGCTGTGAAAGATCTGTTCATCTGTGCATAGAGTCCAGTTGTGTTTTCTGTGATAGTCCCCATTTGCTGTAAAGAGAGGATTTCTTGATGGAGGGTGAGAGCTTCACTTATCATGGGTATAATGAAAGCATTTAGAATTTACATGGGAAATATATTAGTCTAGAAAAAGGTGATAATAAACTTTCTGTGAAGATTTATGTTTTCAGTAGCCCTGGGATGGTTGACTACATTACTCAAATTAAGCATGGTTTCCATCTTGCTTACTGGATCTGAAGACCAATTACAGGGCTGTTTGTTAGCACCTACATGTGTGAGGCATTTGCTGTACCTTTATAGATAGCCTGCTATGCATGCTATTGTTGTAACACATAAATGATACAACTTGGTCATACCATTAATTGCTTTCCTCTTGGCAGCATGCACTGTATTTTCTGGTACCATGGGCAATAGACCACAGGAAGGAAGCTATCAAGTTTGATCCAGCAGACAAGAATTACACTACTTAAGGGTCTTAAAATTAATATTTCATTCTTTGTTATATGATAGAATATGATCATAGTCTCCTTATTTCAATAAACAATACTATAAGTTATACATATAATTATGCAGATTTATTAATGTGGATTGTAAGGAAAAATTGACTACTATTTTAAGTTCTTTGGGCACATTTTGTAAAACTGTCTAAAATTTCTCAATTTCCAAGAGTAGTTTTATTAATATGGTAATGTTTTAAATATTCATTAACTAATTGACTGATATTATGATCATTAAATTTATGTAAGTCTTATTTATTAAGCTATGAAAACTTTATTGAATTATTTTATATGACCTCTATTTATTCAAACAAATTTAGAAGAAGAAGACTGGGGATCCAGTTCAGTTGTTGGAGTGCTAACCTTGCGTGTGGAAATCCCTAGTTTCCCTCCTTTGACAACATGAAACAAGGAGTTGCATTGCCCTTTGATCCCAGCACTTAGCAAAGAGACAGAGGAAAAGAATTTCAAAATCATTCTCTGCCACATAGGGAATTTCAAGCTAGACTGAAACATAAGAGAACCATTCTGACACAATGGGGAAATGTTTAGAAGAATTCTCCTCATTTAAATAGACATTCTCTTTAGGTTAGTGTTTTCATTCCAAATGTTTCATATCTTTGGATATGTGTGCATCTCATGACCCTTCTCTTGCAGTTAGATGCACCCCAGGATAAATATGCATGTGAACCAAAGGTAATCCATAAAGAGAATAAAGCAATATAAGATATAAATTTATTTATTTATATTTGATAAATTAACAGTTGTTAAGAATAAATCCATAGGTAACAATGTCAGAGTCTTGTCTTCATTCAATTTCAAAACGTGGAGCATGCCTGACAAAAGAAAATTCTGACTTACATACAGCAGTTCACGCTTTTTTATATTACATCACACCTAGGGAATCTATACTATATAGAGGTAAGGGAGAGTAAAAGACAAGAAACTGGATAACTTTACTGAAAACAAACACTGATACATTATCACAATGTTGGAAGCATGAAAGCCTTTGTCCCTAAGTACAATGAAGCAAAGTGCTCACTTAAAGAGGTTTCAGTAAATTTTGAGATAAAAGAAAATTACCTTTCTTTTAGTTAATCATACTCTTATAAGTTTGTAAAGGTCCTTATAATATTTAATATTTTTCTTCTTCTTCCTCTCTCTCTCTCTCTCTCTCTCTCTCTCTCTCTCTCTCTCTCTCTCTCTGACAAATCAAAAGGGATAGTCAGTTGATAAATTATTAATTTATTAAAAGTCTCAGACTTTTAAGATGCTATTCTCAATTCTCAACCATAGGCAATCTTTATATAATTATGCATGTACTATAAGAGAAAAATGACAAATAACACATATCCTATAATTTTGGTCATAGTAGGAGTCCTCATATCTCTGTGAATATGTGAACCCATGCACATATTTTACATTTTCTTGATGCAGTAACTTTTTATTACCACAAGATTAAATTATATTTGATTTTGATTAAATTGGACAATAACTATCCACCTCAACTAGAATATGTATTTAAAAACACAATTAGAAATAAATTTTACCTCTATAGCAACTATCATATCTCATGCACCACCATAAGTAAGCAAGAAAAACAGAAGTACTAAATTGGAAAACATATTAACTTTTTATTATTTTCTGTGGAATTGTAAAATTGTGTATTTCCAAACTTAGTGCATTTTAAAGTTAGCTTTTTGTAAAATTAAGAAGAAGTAAAATATCAATCATAACACACAAACACAAGTGAGAAAACAGGAGAGAGAGACAGAGAGAGGCAGAGAGAGAGGCAGAGAGAGAGAGAGAGAGAGAGAGAGAGAGAGAGAGAGAGAGAGAGAGAGAGAGAGAGAATGTGTGTCTATAAAACAGAAAATAAGAAAACACCAATTGATATATACACTATATATACAGATGTAAATACATATATATGTATGTAATATTGAATGATAGATGATAGATAGATAGATAGATGATAGATAGATAGATAGATAGATAGATAGATAGATAGATAGATAGATAGACAGTTCAAATCAATAAGTCCAGGAAAAAATGGCTAATCTAATTCAAGTGCAGAAAGCATAGTTATTTTTGTTGTTGAAACATTCAGTGTTGCAAAGAGCAATGCATCTCAAGGCTAATGGTTCATAAACTATCAATACTAATTGAGAAATGAGGCAAAGTGAAGATTTATTCTAGCTTAATTTTAAGTATTTGGAAGTACTGAGAGTCAGATCATTCATGGCTCCTTTAAAGTGACATTACTTTAATAGTGTCATTTAAATCCATTTTCAGCATAATACAGTGATTCTCCAATGATAAATCATAATATTTAATATTTCAATTGAGACATTGGTTAAATATAGAGGCCTAATTATTTTAATAAAGAGTTTAAAGATTTGCTCACATTCTAAAATTAAAATTCTGGGCTAAATTAATAATTTATCGACTGACTATCCCTTTTGATTTGTCAGAAATATCATTTACTGATTATGAAACAAAGCATAGTTTTTTTTTTTGGTCCATTTAGCTTTCAATGCTGAGCAACCCCACTAAAAATGCCCAGCTTGAAAAAAAAATGAAAAATGATGACTTCTCTCGCTTTGCTGCAGTCCTAAGCCTTAACTCCTTAATGAGCCCTTTGCCCTTTATTCTCATTTATTGTATATTTATAAAATAGACTTTCATAACAAAACAAAATGCTGTATAAGGCAGTTATCTTTGAAATATTCACACTAAGGGTTTTCTTTTTCCTCCCTCTCTTTCTACAATCGAACATTATAACAAATGGAACCAAATAATTTAAACATTTATATTTTAAGAATACAGTATCTATCATCTATGTATCTATATATCTATGTATCTATGTATCTATGTATGTATGTATCTATCTATCTATCTATCTATCTATCTATCTATCTATCTGTCTATCTATCTAATATTAAAATCTATACTATTGGATTTTTAAACATCGTCCAAACAGGTAAAATATGAGCCAAATTTATGGTGACGGACAAAGAAAGATTTGCCCACACACAATTTGAGATCTTTTGACGTGTTCAGAAATATAATTTTATTAAGAGAATTTTGAGCAATCTACACGTTCAATGCAATGCCCATCAAAATTCCAAATCAATTCTTCAGAGAGTTAGAAAGAGCAATCTGCAAGCTCATTTGGAATAACAAAAAAACCCAGGATAGCGAAAACTATTCTCCAAAACAAAAGATCTACTGGGGGAATCACCATCCCTGACCTCAAGCTCTACTACAAAGCGATAGTGATAAAAACTGTGTGGTATTGGTACAGAGACAAGCAGGAAGATCAATGGAATAGTATTGAAGAACCAGATATGAACCCACACACTTATGGTCACTTGATAGTTGACAAAGGAGCTAAAAACATCTAGTGGAAAAAAGACAGCATGTTTAACAAATGGTGCTGGATCAACTGGAGTTCAGCATGAAGAAAAATGCAAATTAACCCATTCTTATCTCCTTGTACAAAGCTCAAGTCCATGGACCTCCACATAAAGCCTGACATACTGAAGTTTATAGAGGAGAAAGTGGGAAAGAACCTTGAACATATGGGCACAGGGGAAAATGCCCTGAATAGAAAACCAACGGCTTATGCTATAAGAACAAAAATCAACAAATGGGACATCATAAAAGTGCAAAGCTTCTGTAAGGCAAAGGATACTGTCAATAGGACAAAGTGTCAACCAATAGATTGGGAAAAGATCTTTACCAATCCTACATCTGATAAAGGGCTAATAACCAATATATACAAAGAACTCACGAAGTGTCAAATAACCCTATTAAAAAATGGGATACAGAGCTAAACAGGGAATTTTTAACTGAGGAAACTCGAATGACTCTGAAGAAATGTTCAGCATCCTCAGTTATCAGGGAAATGCAAATCAAAACAACCCATGTTCTAGAGAAATGTTCAGCATCCTTAGTAATTAGGGAAATGCAAATCAAAACAACCCTGAAATTCCACTTCTCACCAGTCGGAATGGCTAAGATGAAAAGCTCAGGGAACAGCAGTTGATGGAGAGGATGTGGAGAAAGAGGAACACTTCTCCATTGCTGGTGGGATTGCAAGCTAGTAAAACCACTCTGGAACTCAGTTTGGCGGTTCCTCAGAAAATTGGACATAGTACTACCTGAGGATCCAGCTATACCACTCCTGGGCATATACCCAGAAGATGCTCCTACATGTAATAAGGACATATGCTCAACTATGTTCATAGCAGCCTTATTTATAATAGCCAGAAGCTGGAAAGAACCCAGATATCCTTCATCAGAGGAATGGATACAGAAATTGTAGTTTATATACAAAATGGAACACTATTCAGCTATTAAAAACAATGAACACATGAAATTCTTAGGCAAATGGATGGAACTGGAAAGTTTCATCTTGAGTGAAGTACCTCAATCACAAAAGACCACACATACACATGCGCTCACTAATAAGTGGATATTAACCCAAAAGCTCAAAATAAATATGTTACAATTCACAGACCACAGGAAGCTCAAGAAGAAGGTAGAACAAAGTGGGGATGATTTGGTCCCTCTGAGAAAGGGAACAAAATAATCACAGCAACAACTATGAAGACAAAATATGGATCAGAGACTGAAGGAAAGGCCACCCAGAGACTGTCCTACCTGGGGATTCATCCTATAAACAGTCACCAAACCCGAAACTACTATGGATGACAAGAAGTGCATACTGAAAGAAGCCTGTTATTGTTGTCTTTTGGAGGGGCCCTGCCAGAGCCTTACAGATACAGAGGTGAATAGTAGCAGCCAACCATTGGACTGAGTACTGGGTTCACAATGGAGGAGTTGGAGGGCAGACTGGAGGAGCTCGGGGTGGGGGGTGGGTGGGAAGGAGTTGCAGCCCCATGGGAAGAATGATAATGTTGGCCAACCAGACATTCCAGGGCTCCCAGGGACTAATCCATCAACCAAAGGGTACATGTGGTTCCAGCCAAAAGACTGCTCAGGCATCAGTGGGAGGAGAGTTTCTTGGTGCTGTGAAGACTCAATAGAGGCCCCAGTGTGGGGAAATCGAGTGGGGGGTCGTGTGAGTGGGTTGGGTGGAGGAGCATATTCTTAGAGGCAGGGGGTGGGAGGATGGGTTGGGGATTTTGGGGGAGGGGCGAAACTGGGAAGGGGTATAACATTTGAAATGTAAGTGAAGAATATATTCAATAAAAAAAAAGAATTTTGATATGTAAATGTAGGAATTTCTATGCAAAACTCTGTGTTAATGTTTTCTTCTAAGGCCAAAAGACAGTGAATACCCAAACACTTCAACAGGCATATGGGAACAATGATTATGATTAAAATCTACAGAAAGGAAAAATCAGTAGCATGAACACATTTTCTGTCTTCCCTTACCTTTCCTTGAGAGACAGTCAGTAGATTTCTGAAGAGATATCAGAGACCCAGAAGAATCAAGGGGAAGACATTCTTCCTTGGAAGTTTAGAAAGGATCTCCTAAGCAACATTCTAAGTCTTCTGAGCACCAGCCAACAGACTCAACATGATGCTTTGGATATGGAAATCCAGGCAGATTTCTCCAATCTACCTACTTGATGCAGGCTGCTGTTAGGAATAGAAAACTAACTTCTATGGTGGGTTTGAGGACTGGGATTGAAAACTTGCAGTTTCAATAATATTATTCATCAAATTCCTAACCCATCATTATTCATATCTCAATTAGAATGCAATTCCAAGCTTTTAGCCTGACCATGGTGTTTGAGTTAAGCACTGCATTAGAAAGTGACCTGCCCTCTCCTGGAGTTTCTATTTCAGGAATTTAATTTTGGATAATGTAACCCACACTTAATACTTTGCAGTATCAAGGGTAATACTATATTTCACTGTGAGAGGGAAAACAACAGGTATTAACAATCTGTAATTATTCCTGTGCTCAGTTACCTTTCTTAGGTTCTATTTTTATGTCTCTTTGGCAACTTGCATACACTTTTCAGGAAGTTCTTTCCTATTTCTTTCCACAGAAACATTTGCATTTCGGATTAGTGTAATATTGGCGTATGGAAGACTTGAAATGTGATTAAATAAAATGTTCTAAAATAAAAATATTAGCAGACAACTTCTGTTTTTTAAAGTTTCATTAATGTATTTCACATGACAATAAATTATGTTCAAATGCATTTTAGTATTAAGTGACTACCTTCTAATAGATTTTGTTATTTTTATAAGGCAAGTAATTTTATGAATTAATAAGCAAATGCATGAAAACGACTCATATGGAGAGGACTTATATTTTTGTTAATCATATGAAACCTCCCTCTTACTTTAGTTGTAGGGGACAATTGTATAAAGAGTTAAAGAATGCAGAATTTAATCTCTTTTATATCAAACTATTATCTGATCATTTACAATAGCAAAATATATAAATACTGTTCTTTTAAAACCTCAGGGTATTTTTGTCATGTTCATAATTGGTTACTACATTCACATTGTCAATAAAACTCTGTGCTTTTCAACACCCAGAAAGAACTGTGACTTTCCTGCTAGGAATACACATAATTGGTTGGAGAAGAAGTTAAGCTCAATAACAGTTATGTTGGACTTAACAATAAACGTCCCAGTTCAAAAGAAGCTGAACATATATTTTTCAGTTTTATTTCTCTCACAGTTTAAGCTTACTATATTTTATGTTTCTGGTCCTCTTTGGTGACCTTGGCTATTTCCCCACTTCTCTTTTTAATGTATGTTTTTTGTTAAAGTTTCCTAGCATTTATGGCTTTTCTTTACACAATGAAAATCCTGTGTGTTTAGTCACTCTATTTTTGTTCAAAAACATCATCATTTAGTCCCTTTATTTTGAATCACATATGTCTATTTATATGAAAACAGAACCAAAATATGTTATCAGGTAAAATGTTAACAATTACTCATGGATTTTAGGTGAAGTTTCTAAATTTATTGAATCCAATTTCAAAAATGGCTGGAAATTATTAAATCATGGGTGAGGAGCACAGAGTTGGGTGTTAGGCAGTCCAGCAGAATGATGAGAATTGAACAGGGGCAATATGACATTTGTGAAAGTGGTAGGTGAGCACACGCAGAAAGATACATGATTGATGCTATAGAGCGATAAATATTTTTGTGTATATAAGTACACTGTCACAACCTTCAGACATAACAGAAGAGGGCATTGGATCCCATTACAGATGGTTGTTAGCCACCATGTAATTGCTGGGAATTGAACTCAGGACCTCTTGAAGAGCAGCCAGTGCTCTTAACTGTTGATCCATCTCTTAGGAGAAGGGCTAAAGGAGCTGAAGGGGATTGTAACCCCATAGGAAGAACAGCAATATCAACTAACAACTACCCAGAGCTCCCAAGGACTAAACCACCAACCAAAGAGTACACATGGAGGGACCCATGACTACAGCTGCATGTGTAGCAGAGGATTGCCTTATCTGGCATCAATGGAAGGGGAGACTCATGGTCCGGTGGAAGCTTGATGGCCCAGCTTAGGGGAATACTAGAGTGGGAGTGGGTGTGTGGGTAAGGTAGCACCCTCATAGAGGCAAAGGGAAACAGGGATAGGATAGGAAGCTAGTGGAAGGGAAACTGGGAAGGATGACATTTGAAATATAAAAAATAAAATAACCAATTAAACAATAGAATGATATTCAACTTTTGTCTTTATTTGCTTGCTCCTACATTGCAGTTTTTCCTCAGTAATGAAGGAAATGGTGTAATGCCAGATTGCTGACTTTCTATGTATCTGTATATTAAATTTGGACTGGCATATGGAGGTAATATTCCAAAGTCATGTAAAAATAGGTCATTCTATACTCACATATTTCACTGTTTTTTTCTAGTGAAATTATTATTAATATCAAGTTATCAGATCTGTTCTCACTGAAGGCTGAGCAAAATCTTACCTTCTCATAAATCATTTCTCATAGATAATTTTCACAGAAGTGATGATTGATTGACATACTCCTGTGCTACTCACTCTGCACAACTATCCCATGCTACAAAGTTGACATTTTTTTCCACATCTTGTTAATGAGCACATCTTGAATTCTAATATTTTCTTTCTCCTGATAGGATAAATGAACCTACAAAAGGAAATTCTCTGAAGACCTGTGTTCTGTATTACTCAATTTGACCAGAATATTAGAAGACTTGAATTATATAAGAGACAAACATCACTTACTGTCTGTATATCTATCTATCTGTCCGTCCTTCCGTCCGTCCGACGGTCGATCTATCTATCTATCTATCTATCTATCTATCTATCTATCTATCTATCTATCTATCTATCTATCTATCTATCTATCTATTGAGATAGAGATCCGTACTGAGAGCCAGAGGAATCCATTTATTTCTAAGGTTTGGTCAGCTCTGTATAAAAGTGCCTGTAGAAATGGCAACGTTCTCATTAATGACAAAATTCACAGTGTAGTGGGTAGCATGACCTAGTGCATTGACAGTGCTTAGGAAACTATTCATATCTGATTCTACATGAGGAAAGTAATTGTGTGTGTGTGTGTGTGTGTGTGTGTGTGTGTGTGTGTGTGTGTGTGTGTGTGTGTGCTGTATAGGAAGACCAGCAATCTCAAGTACCCTGGACCCCTGATATCTCTCAGACACTGAGCCACCAACCAGGCAGCATAAAAGACCTGGTCCAAGGCCCTCTACCCACATAAAGCATAGGACTGCCTTGTCTTGTCTCAGTGGGAGAAGAGGTGCCTAAATCTTGAGAGACTTGAGTCCCCAGGGAGTGGGGAGGTCTGGCCAGGGGGTGGTATATCCACATAGAGATGGAGGAGGAGATGGGATGAGGAACTACTGGAGGACAAACCTGGTGACTGCAAGGACTGGATTTTAAAAAATAAAAGTAATAAAAAAAATATGTTTTATATATATATATATATGTATATATATATATATATATATATACATATATATATATATACATAATGTTCCTATATTATTTATCTAAAGATATACTGATCACTAGTAACTGATTTTCTTTGTGAAATCCCATAATCCTAGATTCTATAAATATTTACTTACATTTGACATTTCTATATCACTTTAAGTCATTTAATTAATAAGATGCTCACTGATAGTTTTGCTTTTTATTAATTATCCATCCAGCTTTATCCCTCAAATATCCTCGAACATAGTCTGCATTAACTACTTTGCTAAAAGGACTTCAAATTCAGTCATGTGCAAAATACAGAATTATCATCAGTTCAGGAAATCCAGATTTCAGGACTCTGGATGACTCAAGACTTCTTTTGGGGACATCAGGACATCCATATAGATGCTGTCATGTTAAAGAATGCTTTAGTCTGGCTCCAATAGAGCAGTAAAAACGTGTTCATTGCAACACAACACTGAGTATAGAGTACTTGAGTCCTTCTCAATATGTTCGGTGACTCTCCCAGAGAAAACAGCATACTAGGTACGGGAAGTATTTCAGTAAAGGATGTTTAATTATTATCTAGAATCTAAAATGAAATACTCTGTCATTACCTCTTTATGTTTTTAATTCAGCGTTTACTTTTTCAAATCAGTTTCTTTGGGATTAAAGCTGACTTCAGTTACAAATATTGATGTATTTGCATACTGCCTACGGCACTCGCTGGAGATGATAACCATGTGTCTATACATGGCACGCATATATACATGGCACGCATATATACATGGCACGCATATATACATGGCACGCATATATACATGGCACGCATATATACATGGCACGCATATATACATGGTCAAAGTTATATAGAAATGGTGACAGAGCAGGAACGGGCCTTCTTATGCTTTCTATAGTATTATTAATAGTCACTTGCCATCTGTTACACAGAGCCCCTTCCTTGGGGTTGATGAAACTGTACTCATTCATTGTCTGAAGTTTTTATTCTACATTTCATAGAAAAAGTGTCCTCCCATCCCTGAAGAATTCTGAATCATTGCTACCAGTTCATTTTGTTTCCACAATCATTCCGAGAGTTCCAGTAGTTTAAAAATGGACTTTCTTAATTGTACTTGAATGGCTGTCCTGCTTTTGACACACACAAAGGATTTTCCTCAAATGAATGATTCTACTTTAGAAAATCTAAAGTATTGTCTTTCTTTCTGAGAACACAACCTCTCCACTTCAGATCTTAGCTTCTCCACTTCCTCTGCAGCTTATCTTTAGTCCTGGCCTGACCTCTTCTCTATGAAGAAGTGACAAAGAAACACTAAGAGTAAAATAAAATTACTTTAAAAAGTAAGTTATGTTAAAAATATAACAGATATAATTTCAATATGTCTATAACAGTTTCCTTTGATGTAGTTTATATTTTCAACAAAGTCTTTTTTACTCCCATTCTCTATTTAAAACGTAACTTGTTGGAAGTGAAAATAGCCAAACCTAGTGCCACGAAGAAAAGGATGTCTCCATTTTCAGGTAACTGCAGATCAAGGCTAAATATGGTTCATGTTTCTTGACTTCTCTTTAATGTTTTATATGACTCTGACACTGCTATAGGCAAGAAGAAAGAAGACTGAGAATTTTCCCCTTTGAGCCAAAACTATAAGTGTTGTTATTTTTCTATTTTTAGAAATATAATATAATATTCTCTTTGTTTCTGGCAAGCATCCAGATCTAACGCAAGGCTTTATAGCTGAAGATACTGATAACAGTTTTAGTCGAGCAAATAAAAAGAAAATACAAAGTGTTCCCAAACAAAATCTGGGAAACATCACTAATATTTTGAAATTGTGTAGGGGCTATATGGATAGTTTGGCAATTAAGAGTGCTTGTTATGCACTAGGAGAGCCTCCCAGGTGATAGCTATATCCAGTTCCAGTCAGCCAGCACTTGTGTGCATTGACAATGGTGTCTGGGTTTTGTAACTGTATATAGGATGCATCCCTGGGTAGGGTACTCTTAGCCAGCCATTGAACTGAGCACAGGGTCCCCAATGGAGGAGCTAGAGAAAGGACGGAAGGAGCTGAAGGGGTTTGTAGCACCACAGGAGGACCAACAATATGGGTCATCCAGTACTCCCAGAACTCCCAGGGACAAAGCCATCAACCAAAGTGTACACATGGAGTTACCCATGGTTTCAGACACATAGGAAGCAGAGGATGGTCTAGTTAGACACAAAAGGGAGGTGAGGACCTTGGTCCTTGAAAGACTTGATGCTGCAGTGTAGAGGAATACCAGGACAGGAAAGCACGGGGGAGGGGGGGAGAGAGGGGGAATGGGGGAGGGTTGATTGGGGAAGGTGAGATGGCTTATGGGATTTTCCTGGGAGGGGGGAACCAGAAGAGGGAACAACATTTGAAATGTAAATAAAGAATACACCTAATTAAAAAAAAAAAAGAGAGAGTGCTTGCTATTTCTGTGAGCCACCCAGCCTGGAGAGGGTAGTAGTAGGGTCACAGAACAGGATTCTGGTTCATAGCTTTAAAGTCTCAGGACTTTCTACCTCTCTTAACTGTACTGAAATGCTGGTGATAACTTCTAAAAATTCCTAAAAACTTCCTTGCTCTTTCTGAGGGTAAAAGGCTGCTGGCTTAGCTGATTGACACCTGTAGCCTAACAGCAGGGAATAAGTAATGTGGCCTTTGTTCTATCTCAGCAGGAATTGCTCTTTCAGCTTGCTAGTAGGAAGTCACGGGAAGAAAAAGGGACACATAGAAATGTGATTACAGCATTTATTAATAAGTTGTAAAAAGTTACCTATGAAAGCTATCTAAGGGGGAAAGAGGAAAGATCATAAGTAGGGAAAGGAAAGTAAATCTAGAGTAAGGGGAAAAAATTCTTCTAGGGGGGTGGTGAGGAAAAAATTCTCTCTTCTTTTTGTCCTCACTATGTATATATCTTTCAGAATTCATGATTACATGTTACAAAGTTCATCACTATTTCACAGAAATAATCAAATTGTAAGTTGAAATAGAGATTAGACTCCAGAGAGTCAAATAACCCTATTTAAAAAGGGGGTACAGAGATAAACAGGGAATTCTCAAGTGGGGAAAGTCGAATGACTCTGAAGCACCTAAAGAAATGTTCAGCATCCTTAGTTATCAGGGAAATGCAAATCAAAACAACCTTGAGATTCCACCTTACACCAGTCAGAATGGCTAAGATGAAAAACTCAGGGGACAGCAGATGCTGGAGAGGATGTGGGGAAAGAGGAACACTTCTCCATTGTTGGTGGGATGGGATTGCAAGCTGGTAAAGCCACTCTGGAAATCAGTTTGTCAGTTCCGCAGAAAATTGGACATAGTACTACCTGAGGACCCAGCTATGCCTCTCCTGGGTGTATACCCAGAAGATGCTCCAGCATGCAATAAGGACACAAGTTTCACTATGTTCATCGCATTCTTATTTATAAGAGCCAGAAGCTGGAAAGAACCCAGATGTCCTTCAACAAAGGAATGGATACAGAAAGTGTGGTATATCTACACAATGGAGTACTATTCAGCTATTAAAAGCAATGAATTCATGAAATTCTTAAGCAAATGGATGGAACTAGAAAGTGTCATCCTGAGTGAAGTAATCGAATCACAAAAGAACACACATGGTATGCACTCACTGATAAGTGGATGTTAGTCCAAAAGTTCAAAATAAACAAGTTACAATTCACAGACCACAGGAAGCTCAAGAAGAAGGAGAACTGAAGTGGGGGTGCTTGGGTTCCTCCGAGAAAGAGAACAAAATACTCAAAGGAGGAATAAAGGAGACAAAGTGTGGAACAGAGACTGAA
Source organism: Tokudaia tokunoshimensis (assembly GCA_036184795.1). NCBI lineage: Eukaryota > Metazoa > Chordata > Mammalia > Rodentia > Muridae > Tokudaia > Tokudaia tokunoshimensis. The sequence continues at coordinate 67,543,309 of BTHU01000015.1, forward strand.
GGAAAGGCCATTCAGAGACTACCCTACCTTGGGATTCAACCTATAAACAGTCACCAAACCCCAACACTATTATGGACGGCAAGAAGTTTATACCAAAAGGAGCATGTCATGGTTGTCTCTGGAGGGCTCCTGTAAGAGCCTTACAGATGCAGAGGCAGATGTTAGCAGCCAACCATTGAACTCCATTGGACTGAGCACGGGGTCCCCAATGGAGGAGTTGAAGGGTGGTCTAGAGGAACTGAAGGGGTTTACAGCCCTATGGGAAGAACCAAGATGTCAGCCACCCAGACCCCCTGGACTACCAGGGTCTAAACCATCAACCCAGGGGTACACATGATTCCAGTCAAAAATATGACATAAGAATGACTTGTCGGGCTTCAGTGGGCGGAGAGGTCCTTGGTCCAGGGAAGGCTCAATAGCTGCCCCAACAAAGGGAAATCAGCAGTGTGGGTGGGGTGGGGTGGGAGTGGTTCAGATGGAGGGGCATATACTTGGAGGCAGGAGGTAGGAGAAATGTTGGGGTTTTCTGGGAGGGGGAACAGGGAAAGATTTTAGCATTTGAAATGTTAATGAAGATTATATTGAATAAAAAAAATTTAAAAAAAGTTTACAAATCAGAATGTTTATATGCATATCCATTAGGGACAATTATCTGACTAAACATCTATCACCTGTCTTGGCTCCATAGGTTCACTGAAGGTTTAAACCAATAATCAAGTAATTAGTGAAGTTTTGTAGAAATAAACCCAGTCAATATTTTGTCTTCTGTTCTCGCACATAAATCTTTAGCTCCCTTTTAAATGACCCATGGTTAATTGTTTTACAACCTCTTGGAATGTGCTCTGTGTAGGAGAAAGTCTGGTTACTATCTAAGAGTGATTAATTGGTGACACCTGGAAGACTGGCAGAGTTCTCATTGCAGTTTGACTCTCAGAAAAGAACTTAATAGCAGTCCCATTATAAAAGAGCTTAATAATCACAGATATGAATTTAGGTATTTTTATAGGATCATCATTAAGACTTAAGTCATTTATTTGTCTATATAACATCAATACAAGATGCTACATCTTCATGGATCTGAAGAGATCTGCTCCAAACGGATGGGCTATTAGTAAGTGATTGTTATATATGTTTAATAATATCAGGAAAAGCATATTAATAGCAGGAATCTTTCCTAAAGTGAATCCCTTACAGCCTTGCTTAATAAGGGTGAACCTGTCACAGATTATATAATAATCTGAAACAGGCCATCTCAGGAAGATCACCTGCAGTTTTTATCTTGTCCCATTTTGGCTCCTGACAGCAATTCTTGTAGAGAACTGGAGTTTAGTGCCCACTAACCATGATTCACAATCAGAATCTAACTTTATTACTTGTTGTTCTGCAGTTGTGTTTAACTTTTTTCCCTTTAACCTACTGAATACCTCAAGATAGATTCATTGCCACATTACATAAACTTATCCAGAAATTCGTTGTCTTCCACCAGGAATATTGACATTTCCTCATTTTCTGTGCTACACAGTTTAATTTCTCCATCTCTACTGGATGGGGAAGTATACCTGCTCTTTCCTTATGTATATCCCCACATATACTATCTGTAAACAATAATAATCTGTAGGATTATTAAGTGTCTTAGACAAAACACATTGTTAGGTGAAGTGTAAGACTCAGGTGTGTGCCTTGGATTGGATTTTAGTTCTCAAGCTGATTCTATAACACAGGAAAATATGTCAGTCAAGAGACTGACATATCCTTTTATGGTTATTATCTTTTCTCTCTGGGACTGCTATTGTCCAGAGTGAGATAATTGGTAGAGATGCAACATGGAGCAATGCCATTAGTAATCCACTCTCCTTTCCTACTGCAGTGTAGGACTAGTTTCTCATCTTTCAAGCATTAAGTACAAAGACCTTGTTATCTCTACCTTTATTTTATTTGCTTTTTGGAGTGTAATTATCCTTGACTTGCTAAATTTCCTTATTTTAAAATATCAAAGATGTCATGTCCCAGGAGATCACTATTTAACATGGAACACAGACATATTTTTTTAGTAAATAAAAGAAAAATACATGAAGCAGTTGTAGGGAACTGAAGATGTCCATACAATTGCCTATTATGACTATGTATATTTCTCCTAGTTTCTGTTTTTCAAATCATGCTGGTTTAGATCCATGTCTCATTTTTGCTGCTGGGATAACATTTTCATGACTGTATTACATCTCAAGTATGAACATAGCTATTGGATGAAGAATAAAATGATTGCATTCTAATTATATTTCTACACACCATTACAAATTTAATCTGTTAGTACTCTACTGTTGATAGAGACCAGTATGCTGTCATGCCTAGTCGCAGAAATTTAAGTAGCTCAAAGTATGTACAAAAACTATGTACTCAAAAAAAATAAAACAAAACAAAAAACCATCTTAAGATTTTAACGACAAATGTATATGCTGAAGAACTCATGACTTTTCTAGGTAAAATTATTTTAATATGATGACCATATTATACACATGATTTTTTAAATCTAAAAAATCACATTAACTCTGATTCTTCCTTTCACTTGTAATGTAGTTATTTTTTCAACTTCAGATCTTGCTACCAGATGATAGAATTCCTTGGTTTTATTAATCAAGACCTAAAAGGTCTACTTTATAAATTAGAGAAACCCTGAGGGAAATGTCTCATCAGACATTTTCAGAGAATGGTTGTCAGAGAAATTCTACCTCCTTATGAACATTCAGTGGGAGGACAAAGGTCCAACAAAAAAATGGCGACTTTTTTTCAGGAGGTTATAGGAAGACCTAAGGCTACAGAATTTTTCTACTTTAATGTCCAAGATGTTTTAATACTATGCTTAAGAATTATAATTTGGAAAGTCTTACTAGAAACAAAAAGGTGTAGAGCTAGTCTGTATTTATTTTCTGAAAACTGAAAAAGACAACAACATTCCTAACCATTTTCATGGTCTTCATCTTGCTCTAGAAATATATAGCTAATACTTTTTACATTAATTAATTTGTTGTTTGTTTACATCCCAAACTCTGTCCCCTCCCCATTCTTCCATCACATTGTCCCTCTCTGATCCCCCATCCTCTTCTCCTCTTAGAGTGTATGACCTATCTGGCTATGCCCCAACCCAGGTACATCGAGACTTTGTAGAAATTTTAGACTCATCCCTGACACTATTAATGATATTCTGCTATACTTGCAAATAGGAGACTAGCATAACTGTCCTCTAGAAGGTCTACCCAGCAGCTGACTGAAATGTATAGAAAGACCCACTGCCAAATATTGGACAGTGGTCTGGGACTCATGTAAGAGTTCAAGAAAGGATTGAAAACCCTGAAGCAGATAGGAACTCCATAGAAAGACCAACAGTGTCAACTAACCTGGAACCCTGGGAGGTCTCAGAGACTGAGCCACCATGAAAATAGCATATATGAGCTGGACAGGGACTACCAGTACATATGTAACAGACATGGAGCTCAGTGTCCCATTGGGTCCCCCAACAGATCAAGGGTTGTCCCTATAGATTTAGCCTGACTGTGAAATCCCAACAGGGCTGCCCTGTCTGGCCTCAGTGGAAGAGGATGAGCCTAATCCTGCAGAATTCATCACCACTCTATTCTCAGTAACAGTGGATCCCTTTATTTATTTAATCAATAGAGAATTATGACTTTACAGTGGTCAAATCCATAATTTATTTCCCTGACCCCACATTTCTTTGAAGCCATGAAGAGGAATTGAACATTGACACTGAAGTGATTATAGTGCTCTTGATATTGTTATAAAAGCAAAATGCACATATTCTTAGAAAGTATTTAGAAAGATTTTTTTAAGCAAATTTGATATCATCTTATTTTTATGCCACACAAATTGTCATTTCTACCACAATTAATTGCTTGGTGTTGACTAATTATTTTATTGCAATATTACAGAATTCATCATTCCAAGGTAATATTTCATCTGCTTATCTGACCACTTAACCTCTGCTGTCACTCATTTTCTAGTGGCTACTTCCTAGGGAACATAGTTCCTACACACAAATGATTCAGCTATTAGGAAAAAATGTAAAGATAATGGGCAATTAACTATGTAAGCATCACACTTACACAGATATATGAAGTAAATTTCCCTCCACTTGTTTTTCATAACATTATAATTTAAAAATGAACCAAAATAATCTAATAGGATTAATTTTAGACTTCTTTCCCAGCCACATTGTATAAACATCAAAATATTTCAATACAATTCATAATTTCTAATTCTTAATATAACAAATTAATTGTTGGAAATAGAAATAGTTCTATTTTAATTAAAGATAGTATTAATATAAATATATAAAATGCCAACTTTTTACTCTGTATATTCATACTGATATATTTTCTAATCATTGCTTTAAGAGTTTTCCATCACTACTAAAATGCTGATATTTCTTCTACTGAATTATCACCACACAGTAACAAGGATATTAAGCTCAAAAAGAACTTCTGAAACTAGAGTTTCTTCAAACCACCCACACAGTAATTCTGTTATTTATAAACTTTGTTTTCAAAATGTGTTTGAAATTCTTGGTTGAAAGAATATTTATACATACATATTTCTAAACTTCTTTATTGGTCTGTTTTTTCCTCCTACAGAAATGTTTTGAAACTATTTTATATAATTATAAAATTAAGGTTTATATAGTCACAGAAATGTTCCCATTACAAATGAATAACTAAATAAGTTATAAAATGTCACTTGATTCTATCTCTTACAGTTATCACCTTTCTTTTCTCTTCGTCACATAAACTTATTGAAATATGTGTTCTAGGTTATTCATTCCAAGTCTTCAACTCATTCATTGTATAAGTAATTGCTGCTCCTACCTCCTTTTCTGCCATTATAAATTTACTCTTGAGTACTGATGGTCTTTTTGCGAACAATCTATGTTCACAGTTCCACTGTGTGTACTTGTCATCCTTACTTAAACTGATTCAGGATTTTTTTTTATAAATTATTTATTTATTTATTTATTTATTTATTTATTACTTCTCTCTTGCTGGTTTGTGGTACTTTGGCTTTGTGAGAAGCAAGTCTTTAGGGAACACAATTCTTGTGCCTTTTCTCTGGATCTCATGTTAGGCTTTCTTGTCCTTTCATTGAGCCCTTATACATGAATTCAAGACTATTATGTATGTTAGGTCTCGTTCCATCTCCCAATACCCCATGCTCCCAGAAATAAAACACATATTCAAAATATATTACAAATACCCTGTCCATATAGTTAGGTTCTTCTCTGACTAGATTGTAACTTAAAATAACCCATTTATTTTAACCTATGTTCTGCCATATAGCTGGTTATCTGACACATTAAATCTTCATGGAAGAATCTACTACTTGTCTCTAGCCCAGAATTCTTTCTGCCTGCCAGATGTCCCACCTCCTATTTCTCACCTAAGCCATAGGCCAACAGATTTACTATTGACAGGTGCAACATCCATATAGATCGAAAGTGTTCTCTATAAACTCTATATTCCAGAAGCCCTAAAATATATTCACCATCTAAAGATCTTAAAGATCTCAAAATTTATACCCAAAATTCTTCTGTGAAACTCAGAGAATTATAAAATTGATGCTGAATTTTTGAATGATTATTTATGATTTATCTATTACTTTGCTTTCTAGAGGAGTACCCACTGAAATGAATATTTTCAGAGATACTGTAAAGACTCATCTATTCTACAAGATCTAACAGATCAAGAATTTGATATAGAAAAGAGGAATAGAAACAAACTGCAACGATAACTCTGACTTTGAATGTGTTAACGATGGCTCTGAAGTCCCCTCAAATATAAACAAGGTGGCTCTATCTTTCACAACGAGCAGACATTGAATAATTGTTAATGACCTTGAGAAACATATATCCTTTTTATCTAAAGGAATTCTTAAATGAGTATCAGTTGACTTAGTCCTTGGTCTTAACAACACAGCAGCTGACAATTTTCCTAAGACTTAGAAAAAAGAAAGTTTCATTTTTCAAGGATAACATGTAAAGGTCAAGTAGTCCATTCCAGATTATGATGCCCACTTCATGTATGAAACCTAGCTGAGATTGTCTGGAACTTATGTAAGCCAATTTCCAGTAAAGTCTTAAAAGCAGCTAGTTAGAGAAATCTCCCCAACAGTGCAGCAGTTAAAGAAGGAAATTATATTATTTCTACTAAGTCCATACTCTCTACACCTTCTCCTCGAATCGACATTATTCTAATTGATTATAAACATGGTGAGTGAAACATACCCCACCACTGTCCAGTCTGGTCCATTTTTTGAATGTCACGTTCAGGATGGAAGGGCACAATCTATCCATTTGCAATAAACAAAACTGACATGAGAGCAGTAAAAGACTCTCAGGCGTTTCACATGGGGATTAAATTATTTCTTTTCGGACTGCACTGCTTAGCATATACCTACCTTTGCCTTTACTGATGGTGGCATTGTTCTTTCATGTAAAGAGATATATTCACCAAGTAGCAATCATAAATTAAAGCTCAGTGATGCTCTGCTCTGTGCAAAAGTATTTCTTCTCAGGCAACAGGAAACCCAGACTCACAGGAACTACAAATATAGAGAAAGTCTCATTTGAGTAATGACAAAGACAATACATTTATTATCATTCCTGGATTTGAAAACGTACATATTCTACCCACTGAGACAAAAACTGAATTCTTTTGTAGTTGTCTTACAATATTCCAAAGGTATTTCTATTTGCTCCACAGCCATTCATATTTAGTGATTTTCAATATAAAGATTATTCTTTTCTTGTTTTTTCAAAGATGTCATGACATTTAAAATATATTTCAAAGATGTTTTATTTTCTTTCATGTATGTGACTGTTTCCCTGCATGTATGTATATGCATCAAATATGTGCCTGGTGACCTTGAAGGTGAGAGCAGGGCAACATATTCCAAGGAACTAGAGTTTTAACTGGTTATGAAATACCATCTGGGTTCTGGGACCTGAGCCTGTGTCACTTGCAAGAGGAACAAATGATCTTAACCACAGAGTCATCATTTCAGTACCTGCTGGAAAGTTGACTTAAGTCACTCAAGTTTAGTTTTTGAGATTTTAAACATTAGTACTCTATATATTATGTCCTCACCTCTCTTACCTCCTGAAACATCTCTGGTGCCTTGCCTACACTCAAATCCAAACTAAGGACCTCTTATTCTTCAAGTATTCTCTCTCTCTCTCTCTCTCTCTCTCTCTCTCTCTCTCTCTCTCTCTCTCTCTCTCTCTCTCCATCTGTCTCTGTTTCTCAATCTCTCTCTACACACACACACACACACACACACACATATATGAGATTGTGTTTTGTCAACCATATCATTGAGATTTCCTGTCACATAAAGGAGACACTACCTTATAGCAGATATTTTTATTCTGTTCCTCTTGTAATATTTTTACCCACTGCAGTGATGGTTTCCTGAGCATTCACTGTAGAAGTTTTATTGTGGATATATCAACTGGGGTTGGAAAAAAAGACCCCCAGTCAGTAAGTAGTTCCCTACATTTTGATCAGTTTATGGATTCCTAAAATGGTATTCATCCACTTCAACAATAATCTTTGACAGTGGATCAGGAATATACTTATCAAGGAAAGTAGGTTATAAATCTTTGTCTCTGGAATCAGTTTTCTTCCAATTTCACATGACAATCTTACTATTCAATAATTATCTCTTGTTCTCCATGTACAACTTATTTCCATTTCATTCAAAACTAAATAAGCTTTCAGTCCTGTTGATGTCTGAGAATGCAAAACACAAAATAATATGAACTAGATGTTAATACAACACAAATAAATAATTAGGAAGTCAACTTGTGACTGAGTTGACAATGAATATATTTTAAAATTGTGACTATGTTAATTTGGTAAAATAATACATGTTCTACTACATATCTAATTGATCTTTTAAAAGTATTTCGGGACTCTCTTTGGATCTGTATCAGCTATACTGGCATAATTTGAATGTCTCAGATTCTACTGACTGCATACTTTGTATATCTTCAAAATGCTCAGCTTTTCCTGACTTCTGATCCCACAATCCTTAAAAGCTAGCAATAATCCAATGTCTTAGAAAATAAATTCTTATATCATAGAAACTGAAAGGAAAGTATTATTGCGTACTTGAGATTTTAATAACTGTCCACTCTAAAATGGCATCTTCAGGAGTTAACAACCCATCTTCTAAGGGTTGCAGACACAATTGACTATTTCCACAGCACTCTTGCCAATTCAGTCCAATTCTGGCAGTTCTGACTGACAGTGATCAAATTTTACAGCTCAGTTCTCATGTACACAGTCCTCACATTCTGTTTTATGTAGAACCCACACTGTCCATCTTAAAAATTATATTTTCTTATCACCCTAACTGTAGCCACATCTCATTCAGTTCCTTAGAGAATGTGAGTAATGACACCTTAATCCGTGTATAGGTTAATGAAATGTGTAGCATTCACATGTATTTCATAAGCATTCAAATTTTAGATAATGGTCCCAAATTTATACAGTGTGTATCTCTTTGATTTTTTTTAAAAACTTTTATTACTGGGTGTCTAAATGTGTATGATGTATTCATGAGTATGGACATGTGGCCATTTGCACATTTAGGGAGGTCTAATGGCAACTTTCAGTGCCCATTCTCTCCTTCTATCTTGTTGACCAAGTCTCACTGTAATCTCTGTTCTTCTATTTTTTTTTTTATTCCATGTCTGCTAGTCTTGCAGTCTTTGGTCCAGTTCTCCTGTCTTCACATCTTGTTTCACCACAATAATAAAAATACTATAGATATGCATCACCAGATCTAGCTATTTGTAGGACGAAATTTATGTCATCAAGCTGTGTGCCAAGTACTCTAAATAGTGAGGCCACCTCACAGAACTGCTGACTTTTGCTTTTAACAGCAATATGTGCTATATTCCTTTGCAAGAACTACCATGATAAAATACAATAAAGTGCCTTAAATATCAGAGTTGTGAGGAAAAGTTTTTCAACTTGACATAAGTAATGTTATCTTGGAAGAGGAACCCCAATTGAGACAATGTCTCCACTTAGATTGTTTATAAACAAGTCTGCAGTGCATTTTCTTGATTGATGATTGATATGGGTAAACCCAGCTCATTCTGGGAAGTACTATTCCTAGATAAGAGTTGTATTAACAAAAAGTCATTAAACAAACCATGGAAACATGCCCTTTGCTTTAGTTCCTGTCTCCAAATTCCTGCCTTGTGATTCTTCCTTGATTTCTTTCCATGATGGGATGTGAGCAGCGAATTACAAACTAAAAGAAACCTTTTAGTCCCCATGTCACTTTTGTTTATTTCTTTTTTTAAAAGTTGTATTCATTTTTATTTATATGAGTACACTGTAGCTGTCTTCTGACACACACCAGAAGAGTGCATCCGATCGCGTTAAAAGTGGTTGTGAGTCAACATGTGGTTGCTAGGAATTGAACTAAGGAGCTCTGGAAGAGCAGACAGTTCTCTTAACTGCTGAGCCATCTAGTCATGATGTTTTATCACAGCAATAGAAACCTGAACTAAAACAAACATAAACATAAACTTAAAGTTTGGAACTTAGAAATCAGCAAGCTTGATTTTTTTTTTTGGTAGGTTGGTTGGTTTTGGTTTTTTGTTGTTTTCCTTTTTCCAGAGTACTGTATCTTCATTAGAGATGATAATAAAAGCAAGCGGTACCTTCATCTGATCATTTGTCTGAAAGTGTCTGTGTCCTAGATCTGTCTTTGTGTCAAGAAATAAATACAATTTTATTATGATTGTCTTACTTTGGGTTTCTATTGCAGTGAAGAGACATCATGACCAAAGCAACCCTCATAAAGGACAATCCTCATTTGTGACTGGCTTAGAGATTCAGAGGTTTAGTCCACTGTCTTCCCAGAAGGAAGAATGGTAACATCCATGCCAACATGGTGCAAGAAGAAACTGAAATTTCTACATTTGTATCCATAGGCAGCAGAAGGAGACTTTGTATCACACTGGGTATAGCTTGAACAATTAGATTTAAAACCTGCCTCCTCAGCAACACACTTACTACCACCCAAAGTCATACCCACTCCAACAAAGCCATACATCTTAATACCGCCCCTCCTTATGGCTAAGCAAACACATAAGTCTTTAGGGACCATTGCATTTCAAGCCACCACAAAGACTCACCTCAGTGAATCTAACCTTAATTAGTTTTTCAAATTATTATCTAATTATAGTCACTGTTTGAAATATTGGGGATCAAGATTTTAATGTAAGTTTTAGAAGACAGAACATGTGCTTGCCTTTGAATTGTTCTGATAAAGTCATTCTCCAAATTGTTCTTCTGCTGCCTTAAGCTTGTCTATGTCTGTCCATCTGGATTTCACTGTTTATATTCTTTTTTAGTATAGAGAACTGAATGCCGATGTACCTCTTCTTGCCTGTGTAGCAATGATTTTTAAGTTTAGTCTTTCATTGCTTTCTGTACATTGAATCATAATAGTTATTGATTGATATTTAAATAGTAGCTTCATCCATTTTCCCACATAGCAAAAATGCTTATCATAGTCTATAATAGATTCTCAATGCTGAATAAAGTATGCATCAAGTATTAAAGTTGTTATTAAAAATTTAATCACGTTTTTCTGGCATGGTTTGTTATTCAAAAGCAGAGTGTGTTTTATCTGAATTCTGTATCTCATGTAGCAATGATAAGTGTGTACCTCTTTCTGATTAAAATATATTTATGTGACTACTTAAAACACAGTCCTGTTCTCAAAGTTATGGCAGAAATATTATTTTGTCAGGATTACAGAATAGAGATGTATTATTGCTGTAGTTTTAATAACCCTTCTGAATCACACGTTAAAATTATTGTTCATTTTAATAGTGTTAAGAGAGGGGACTTGAGGAGGTAATTAAGTGATAGTATACCATGGTCGTGAATGAAGAAAGTCATTACCACATGAATATTTTAGTTATCACGGGTATTGTTATTGATCAGAGGGTAAACTTGTCTTTCATCTAACCCAGAATTATGCTAATTGTTCTGTCTTCTTTCCCCTTCTCCACTTTTCTTTTCCTATGTTTTTCTTCCCTTTTTTTCTTTTTTCCTCATATTTACCACCATGTTTTGCCTTCTGCCATTATTTGAAAATAGCAATAAAGTTTCTATGATTTATTTTCCTCATTCCAGGATGTCCCAGTTTAACAACCTTGACCTAAGTAAACATTTGTTCATAGATTCTCCAATCAGCAGTATTCTATAAAAGCAACAAACAAAATAAGTTAAAATATTCTCTTCCTTCTCCATGTCTGAAATTTTTATTGTGCCTGTAATACTAGCAATAATATCTTCAGAGTTCAGTGTTAAATGGAGGTCAAAGTAACAGTTCTATTTTGATAAAAAAGGAAAGTCAATTCTTTAATATTAATTATTTTCCTCAAACAGTGCAATGAGTCTTAATAAATTATTCACATTAGTACCTGTCCAAGCTGCTTATCTTCATTATGTTTCAATGAGAATGAAAGACACATTAGAGAATTATGTGAAGAAAGAGTGATATAATGTGCATGAGAAGTGATTTATTGTGGAATAAAATGAGGTATCACAGAAGACCAGAAAAGAGACAGCTAAAATTTAAGAACACATCTTTGTGCATTATTATGAGAAAGGAACTATAGAAATTCAAAGATAGCCTGGAATATAAAGAACTATATAGATGGATACATGGTTTTCAGTGATGAAGATTTCAAATAGAATAATATAAACACTTTACCAATGAACCAAAGACTATAGTAAACTTAGAGCTTCTTAGACATTATCTAGTGTGATAGTATCACATCAAATAAAGTTTGTGCTAAGTATTTATATCATATATGTTTATTTGTGTCTGTATGTATAGAGAGAAATAAATAATAAAATTGTTATCCTAAATTCCCAAATATCATATATTGTGTTCACTGTTGCCCATTCCCAAACATTTAATTTTTATGTAAAATTTTATAAAAATAAGTTAGTACTTAAGGGAAACAAGGTTCCAAAGAAAACATATAGATTCTCACTAGGTTTAATACACATTTGTTACATTGTACTAAATAGAAAAAAATTAAGTTCTAATATGTTTTTATGTATGAACTAGATATTTTACCCTTGTTTTCCAAGACAAAGTATGAGCATACAGACAAACATAACAAAAAGAAAACCCCAAAGAATAGCAGATTGCATTAAAATAATTAGAAAACCAAAAAGGTACATAGAATGCAATTTAATAGTTATTATATATATATATATATATATATATATATATATATATATGTATTATATATTAAAATGTGAGTCTGTAAATTCAGTTTACTCTGAACATACAAATATTTTTTGTGGTGTGATTTGTGGGTAAAGTTGACAAGAATTTGGGGCATTGAGTTTCCATACTCTGAGTGATGGATAATACGATATAAGGCCTGAATAAAACTGCTCTCTTATAAACTCAGATTGGCTATAGGTGGGGAGGGTCAGGCAAGGTGATCATCTATAACCTGCTGCTTTAAGAAATAGCATGATTTCTGAGCCATACAGTGTCTGTTTGGAAAGACGTTAGCAGGTCTGGCTCAGCACTCTCAGCTTGCTGAGAAACTGCATGGTCTAGGCTTCAGAAGAATTCTTTACTGATCTCTCAACAGAAGAAAGAACATAGTGGAGCATGTGTCCTTATTGCATGCAGGTAAAGCCTCTGGGTATATGCCCTTGAGTGGTATAGCTGGATCCTCCGGGAGTGTCATGCCCAGTTTTCTGAGGAACCGCCAGACTGCTTTCCAGAGTGGTTGTACCAGCTTGCAATTCCACCAGCAGTGGAGGAGTGTTCCTCTTTCTCCACATTCTCGCCAACAACTGCTGTCTCCTGTGTTTTTGATCTTAGCCATTCTGACTGGTGTGAGATGGAATCTCAGGGTTGTTTTGATTTGCATTTCCCTAATGAAGAAAGAAGAAACAAAAATGTCCACAAACTAGAGAGGGATCTCTGTAATATGTCTCACCATTGTCTTCTACTGATGATGATTTATATTGTGCTTCTAATAAGCATTATTACAGAGGAAGAGCCAAGAGAAGTCAACTCACTGAGATCTGCTTCATTAATCTTGAGATCTCTAAGGTTTGTCTAAAATGCTTATTCAAATGTCTGACAGTGCTGCCTATTATGGATTCATATTATTTTTCTCTTCTAGTTGATATCTTGGTATAACCCTAATTTTGCAAAAGCTTGCCATTGAAGTTACTATCTGCAGAATTCCAGCATGTGTCTGTTGTACTTGTATTGGCACAGATGTAAATATAAACACATATGTTAAATATTCATATATATATATATATATATATATATATATATGGCATTTTTAGATATCATAATTTATTTCTTTAGAAAGAAATGTCAGATTGCTGAAATACTTAATAATATTTTTCTTTGATAATTATTCAAGCATAGTTCAAATCTTTTCTCCCCTACATATCATGTTCAGTGATGCTTAAAATGCAACTTCTGCAAGTTTGTCAGTGGATTGTTTCTAAATAACATTGTGTTTAGTAATCCATGATGATGAGTTAGTTCAAATGGCATCTTCTTCATTGTTTAAAATGAAAACATTTACTTAGGACACAGATCAACATAAAAAATTTACTATAAATTATTTTAAATATATGAATTAATGCATGATAGAATCTGAATAATGTTTGTGTCTTCTGATATCATCATTAAAATATCTATCCTAATATTTATTTGATATCAAATAATGTGAGCAGAAGTTGTACAATATTTTAAACAAATGTATCAGTTTAATTTATTCTGATAGTGAACTCATTTCTATTAGCTTCAAGACTACTTGAAATATTAGCCACTTTTTGGTTTTTAAATACTTGATTGATTTTTGAAACAGACTTGTAGGTGTCCCACTCTAGTACCCAAATCTCTATGCAGTCAAGAATAACCTTTAACTTCTGACCCTTCCGCCTCCAACTCTGAGTACTGTGCCAACATGGCTGTGTTTTGCAGTCATTTAGCCCAGAGAAATATGTACTCTTGGTTAGCATTGTACTAACTTTAATTTATCCCCAGACCCCAATGTTTTCATTAATAGATGAGAGAAATATGAAATAAGAATTATGTGAGTGTACATATACATATGCATGTGTGTACATGTGTGCATATAAATGTATGTTTGTATGTATATGTGTGTATATATAGTATATTTGTTGATACAATGTAATTTCATTTATATAAAATTTTTGTTCTAAGATGTAGTGGGTAATTAAAATACAGTAATGCTCCACCAGGCCTCTGCTCCAAGTCTCAGCGGATCTCTCTCTCCTGCCCAGCACCCACTCCTTCCAAGTATCCGGCAAAGCATGATTCTTCAACTTGAGTAGTTAACCAAATATATTTATGTATATAGAACTCCCAATTACATAATGCTAAATTACAATAATAAAGTTTTATTCCAATATTTCTAACCTCTCAGCATACCAGAAACACAGCTGATGCCATCTGGATCTGCTCGTCTCCTCCTCCACTTCCTTGTGCAACTCCCAGGCTCCCTTTCTCTCTGCCCCTCCTTCTCTTAGCTCCTCCTCCTCTCTTCCCTCCAATCATTGGCTTCTCATTACCTTAATGTGAATGAATAGGAAATATCTTCCATCACCAAGACATTAAAAATTGTCTTATTCTTTTGTTATAAAACACAACTTCTGAATAGTCATATTCTTGAAAAATGTGACATAGGAGTGGTTTATGCGTGTGTATTTCTGATTTTAAATCCTGTTTTACCCATATGGCCTTAGGAAGATAATAAAAAACACTTAGCCATGTTTTCCTCATTCATCAAATATTGAAGATAGCATACCTTTAGCCTTAAGATGTACAGTGTATAAATATTAAGTCATGAGTTTACATATGCATAAATGATCTTTATTAATATATAACTGGACTTCACTTAAGTATATCTTTCAATTAGCTAATAAATAAAATTTCACTTAAAGTATGTTCCATTCATCATTTTCTGAGTCAGTAATTTGATTCTTAGTGAGAAGATGACAGGGAGAAGTGAATTGAATCCTGCTGAGACTGTGTGTAGCTGTTCTGGAGTGTGTTGGGTTGGGAATCACTGGGAGTTCTAGTACTCAGGCCTTCTGCTGACATTTGTTCGACTTAGACTCACACCTCAGGGTACAAGGCAGTGAGAAGAGCAGCAAGTCCATGGGGTATTGTTTTCCTCTTGTGTATCCATGAGAGGCTGGCATAGCTAATAATACCAGAGTCATATCTCTGTAACCTTAGACTCATTTTGGCCATTAGACCTAGATCCTTGGCTCCTTTTCAGGATCTAGAAGTTGGCAAGCTAAAGAGGCCTATAACATATTAAATGTCTTCAGTCCCTCCGACCTTACTAAATAAATATTACTAGTGATAATAAATATTTCCACACAATTGTGAATGTGAGTGTACTGGTATGTACATTTGTGTAAAGAGTGAACAAAATATCAGAAGTAGACTAACATTTCTTTAATGAACATTTTCAAACATGATTATTATATTCAATTTTATATTTTAATGTCAAATTGATTATCTTGGCCTAGTCTTCTCCAAGTCTGTAAAAGCAAAAAGCCTATACTCCCAATGTAATTATATGATTTGAATAATATGTAGCCGAGGCAGAAACTCCAGATCAGTATTAAAATTTTCTATACAAATGATCCCAGAAATTCATTGACAATTTTGATTACTACCTAAACAATTACTAAATGCTTCTTCTTTCCTTCTGTAATAAATACATGCCATTTCAGAAATAAAATAATACAACCTGATCTCATATGGAATAATATTTGGGTAAGATGGGGAATAATTGAAAAAATATTTTACAGAGCATATGGAAATGATTTTGGATTGCATACAAAAGTAGCCCCAAATTATTTCTTCCTAGTGCATTTTGCTTATGGTTTCCCTGCATTCTGGAATTGTATATATATATTAAAATCATTATCAACAACAACAGACATGCTAAGGTGGACTAGAGAAATCCCCAGAGCCCTTAACCCTTCATAAAGAAGCCATGTGACTAAGGAGTAATGAGAGCAAGAGAATTTTTTGCCCGCAGGGAAGAGCACACTTTCTCATTTTCCTATAGCAAATGATCAATCTTGAACACATATATTCAAGTAACAATATACATCCTGAGCAGAGTGTACTTGTATTTAGGAATATATATGTACATACATACATATACATATATGTGCGTAACAAAAATTAATGTTAAAAGAAGCCATTATAGGACAGTTTACAGGGAAGAATGGGAAGTTGGCAATGATGTAACTATATTGTAACCTCAAAAACTAAAAGAAATAATAAAATGAAATCAAAGCGGAACATTCAAATGCTGCATTGCTAATATCTTGCTGTGCGCAATATCCTTTTGGACAGATGATGTGTGAAGAGGTTCAGTAGTAGAGATTATCAGACATGAGAGCTGTGGAAGCCCAAAGTGAGTTTCCAGTGAGTAGGAAACCTTAGCCCTCAGGAATGCTTTTCACACTTCTATTGCTTGTTTGCTTTCATCTTTCAGTGTTGGTGAAAAACCTGCTGACTGTGAGTATGCCCACTGCCAGACAAGAAATACAGCCCATTTTCCTCCTCTCTTCTGGTTATAGGCATTTCTTCTCCTCACCTGTCTTATTTGGGCATAGTTTTATATCAATCAGTTCCCTGATTTTTAAGCCTTGATTTACATGTGATGTAGGCCTCAAACATGATGATTTAATTTAACTCTTCCTGCGGAAATTGTGTTGATTTTGGATGTATTTTCTTGGCCATATAAGTATTTTCATCAATCTAATGATGACTCTGCTTGGTGGTTTATGGCTCTAAGGCTCAGAATTCTAGACTAGCATGAACAAAGAGATTCTTTCTCAAAAAATTTTCTATGTACATATATATATATATATATGCATATATATATATATATATATATATATATATATAAGTGTATATGTGTGTGTGTCTGTATGTGTGTCTGAGTGTGTGCATGTTTGCCAAAGAATATATACATATACATACACACACACACACACACACACACACACACACACAGTTCAAACTGGTCCACAGTTCAAACTGTTTGCTTATCCAAATAAAGAGACAATATCAAACTAATCAGACCATAAAGTACAGGCAAAATGAGTATTATTCAATAAACTAGTAAGGATCCAGTAACAAGCAAAACCTCAATGTATATCTACCGGTCACAAAAGATATAATCACAACAAAGTTTAGTGACATCTAGGTAACACATATGAATAACATAGCAATTTAAATAAAACACATATACAAAATAAACAAGTATAATAAAGACACAAAGTTCCCAATATGATATTAAACACATGTAATCACAGAACTTGGGAGACAAAGGCAGGGAAATCCTTGTCTGAAGATCAGCTCGAGCTGTACAGAGGTGCCTTGATAGAAAATATAATTTAGGATAAGCAATCCTATAGCTTTTGAACCAATCATTGAAATGAGACACTTGATAGATAGCTTTCATAAGGATTATTATTTTATATAGAAGGAAAAAGCAGCAAACACATATAATGATTTAAAATTAGCAAATAACAGGATAAAAAGATAGCTAAATGGACCCCAAATACATATAGAACCACAAGGTAGATTTGACAATATTGATTAAAAATCATAAGCTTAAAGACATCAATAGTTAACATATTTCTGTCTATATCACTAGACTATAGTAACAAAACTAGTATCATAACAGCCTAAAGCCATACACATTCACTAATTATGGAGGTTAGATTTTAATAACTTGCTGCAGCCTGGAGTCTCCAGGGAAAATTACAGGGTCATTTGCCCTACTATTTTCATATCAGCTTTATTCATAATAGTCAGAAACTGGAAACAACAAAGTTGTCCCTCAACTAAGGAATGCATAAAGGACACATAATACATCTATATAATGAAATAACTATTCACCTTTTAGAAACTAAGGCATCATGAATTTTGCAGGTAAATGGATGGAACTTGTGAACGCAATACTGAATGAGGTAACCCAGAGCTATAGACATACTTGTGTTATACATGCACTTACAAGTGGACATATTTAAAGGACAACACAGTAGAGAATTATTTACCCTCCCATATTTCTATCAACATCTGCATAATGCCTCAGAAGCAGAACCAATGGCTTCAGCGTGAATAGAGATAAAAAGTATGATATCAGCACTTGAAAACCAAATTTCGTAGAACCTTTAGCAAAATCTGTTATTAACAGCCTATTGAATCAAGAAGATTGGGTGGGATTAAAGCAAACCATGTGCAGAAACACATGTGATGCACAGTATAATTTACATTTAACCCTCTTAGAAACCAAACTCATTATGTATAGAGCATAACAATGTTAACCAATCAAAGGAGGTCATTCTTGGCTAGGAAAGTGGGTTAGAATGGGATACACAGGTGAGAGAATAGAAGATGGTGTTGAGCTAATGTCCCAATGACTAGTAGTAGTGTACTGCATGCTAAAAGTTGTCTTTTAAGTCTGTAGGGTTAGTTGTTCTCAACACACACACACACACACACACACACACACACACACACACACACACACAAACACACTGGTAATTAATATGAGCATAACAGTAATTTGGCAAGGGTGAATATGATAAATCATTACTAAACTCTATTCCTGTATATTAAATTATCATATAATTACATGCAAATATATAAAAATTTTAAGTTCTATCTTAGAAAAGATAGAAAAATACGATTATACAAATGTATAAACCTGTAAAATATCAAATAGAAATGTTTTTAGTTTGGGTTCCATCCTTGATATACATACTGATTTTGTATTTAAAATATTGAATATATTACTAATATTTACAAAAACTATTTAAGATCAATATTTTCAAATTTTCAGGAAATATCAAGTAGCTGATTTTCATATTATTTTAAATGCATGATATGTTTTATAATGTAAATTAAAAGGTTGTAATCTGAACATAAATTTATAAATCTTCATTTATAAATTTCATGAAGAATTATATTAGGGATATTTATCTTCTTTTCTTTTATTCTTTTTTTTTCTTTTTTTAATTATATATATTCTCTATTTACATTTCAAATGTTGTCCCTATTCCTGGTTCCCCACTCCCCAGAAAATCCCATAAGCCAACTACCCTTCCCCAGTCAACCCTCCCTTGCTTCCCTGTCCTGGTATTCCTCTACACTGCATTAAAAAAAGAAGAGCATCAAGTCTTTCCAGGACCAAGGACCTCTCCTCCCTTTGGTGTTTAACAAGACCATCCTCTGCTGCCTATGTGTCTGGAGGCACGGGTAACTCCATGTGTACTCTTTGGTTGATGGTTTTGTCCGGGAGTACTGGGTAACTCATATTGTTATTCTTCCTATCGCGCTGCAACCCCCTTCAGTTCCTTGGGTCCTTTCTCTAGCTCCTCCTTTGGGGATCCTGTGTTCAGTTCAATGGATGACTGAGAGTGTCCCCCTCTGTATTTGACATGCACTAGCAGAGCTTCCCAGGTGACAGCTATATCCGGCTCCAGGCAGCAAGCACTTGTGGGCATCAATAATAGTGGCTGGGTTTTGTAAAAGTATCTGGGATGTATCCCTGGGTGGGATAGTCTCTGGATAGTCTTTCCCTCAGACTCTTCTCCTCCGTTTGTCTCTGTATCTAATTCTGTAGGTATTTTGTTCCCCTTTCTACAAAAGACCCAAGTATCCATACTTTGTTCTTCCTCCTTCTTGGGCATCATTTGATATGTGAAATGTGTCTAGGGTATTCCAAGCTTCTGGGAGAATATCCACTTCTCAGTGAGTACATACCATGTGTGTTCTTTTGTGTTTGGGTTACCTCACTGAGGATGATATTTTCCAGTTCCATCCATTTGTCTAAGAATTTCATGAATTCATTGTTTTTAACGGCTGAATAGTACTCCATTGTGTATATATGCAACATTTTCTGTATCCATTCCTCCGTTGAGTGACATCTGGGTTCTTTCCAGCTTCTGGCTATTATAAATAGGGCCGCTATGAACATAGTGAAGCATGTGTCCTTATTACATGCTGGAGAATCCTCTGTGTGTATGCCCAGAAGTAGTATAGCAGGGTCCTCCAGTAGTATTATGCCCAGTTTTCTAAGGAAACACCAAACTAATTTCCAGAGTGGTTGTACCAGCTTGCAATCATACCAGCAGGGCAGGAGTGTTCCTTCTTCTCCACTACCTCTTCAGCACCTAATGTCCCCTGAGTTTTTTATCTTAGCCATTCTGACTGGTATGTGGTAAAATCTCAAGGTTGTTTTGATTTGCATTTACCTGATGACTAAGGATGTTGAACATTTCTTTAGGTGCCTCTTAGCCATTCGATATTCCTCAGGTGAAAATTCCTTTTTTAACTCTGTACTCCATTTTTTAATTGAGTTATTTTGTTCTCTGGAGTCTAACTTCTTGAGTTCTTAGTATATATTGGTTATTAGCCCTCTGTTAGATGTAGGGTTGGTAAAGAATTTTTCCCAATTTGTTGGTTGCCATTTTGTCCTATTGACAATGTCCTTTTTCTTACAGAAACTTTGTAATTTTATGAGATCACATGTGTCAATTCATGATCTCAGGGCATAGGCTATTGGTGTTCTGTTCAGGAAATTTTCCCCTGTGCTCATGTGTTCAAGGCTCTTCCCCAGTTTCTTTACTGCAAGTTTCAATGTGTCTGGTTTCATGTGGAGGATGGTTTTAGTGCTGAATTTTATTAGATCCTCAAGAAAGACTTAACACTAATATTCTTCAAACTATTCCACAAAAGAGAAACAGAAGGAACACTACCCAACTCGTTCTGTGAAGTCACAAATATGCTGATATCAAAACCACACAAATATCCAACAAAGAAAGAGAGCTTCAGACCAATTTCCCTATGAATATCTATGCAAAAATACTCAATGAAATCCTTGCCAACCGAATCAAAGAACACATCAAAACGATCATTCACCACAATCAAATAGGCTTTATCCCAGGGATGCAGGCATGTTTCAATATATGGAAATCCATCAATGTAATCCACTACATAAACAAACTCACAGAAAAATCCACATGGTCATTTCATTAGATGCTGAAAAAGCATTTGACAAAATTCAGCATTCCTTCATGCTAAAAGTCTTGAAAAGATCAGGAATTCAAGGCCCATATCTAAACATAGAAAATGCAATATATAGCAAACAAGTAGCCAACATCAACCTAAATTGTGAGAAACTTGAAGCAATCCCACTAAAATTAGGGACTAGACAAGGCTGCCCTCTCTCTCCATATCTTTTCAATATAGTACTTGAAGTTCTAGTTAAAGCAATTAGACAACAAAAGGAGGTCAAAGTATACAAATTCGAAAGGAGGAACTCAAGTTATCACTACGTGCAGATGATATGATAGTATACTTAAGCGACCCAAAAAACTCCACCAGAGAACTCCTACAGCTGTTAAACAACTTCAGCAAAGTGGCCGGATATTAAATTAACTCAAACAAATCAGTAGACTTCCTATACTCAAAGGATAAACAGGCTGAGAATGAAATTAGGGAAACAACACCCTTCAAAATAGTCACAAACAATATAAAGCTTCTTGGTGTGACTCTAACCTAACAAGTGAAAGATCTGTGTGACAAGAACTTCAAATCTCTGAAGAAAGAAATCAAAAAAGACCTCAGAAGATGGAAAGATCTCCCATGCTCGTGGATTGGCAGGATTAATATAGTAAAAATGGCCACCTTACCAAAAGCAATATATAGATTCAATGCAATCCCCATCAAAATCCCAACTCAATTCTTCATAGAGGTAGAAAAAGCAATTCTCAGATTCATCTAGAATAACAAAAAACCCTGGATAGCATAAACTATTATCAACAGTAAAAATACTTCTGAGGAAATCAGTATCCCAGACCTCAAACAGTACTACAGAGCAACTGTTAAAAACTGAATGGTATTAGTACAGTGATAGGCAGGTAGATCAATGGAATAGATTTGAAGATCCAGAAATGAACCCACACACCTATGGACACTTGATATTTGACAATGGAGCTAAATCCATCCAGTGGAAAAAAGATAGCCTTTTTAACAAATGGTGCTGGCTCAACTGGAGGCTAGCATGCAGAAGAATGCAAATCGATCCATTCTTATCTCCTCCTATTAAGTCCAAGTGGATCAAGAAATATTTAGATTAAGGTGATGTAATACAAATCAGGTTTTGAATGCTGAAACTTCATTAATTAGTCTTGATATAGAAAAAAAATAAGGCTATAAATGTAGCTCAGTAGAAAGATAACTTGTTTTGTTCTATGCTAATAAGTCACAAAACAAGAAAAATATATTTATGCTATCTAGGCCATTAAAGGGAAATTTTTCCATTGAATTAAGTAAGATCATCATTACAGTTATTATCAGAGAACCCTTTCCAGCTGATACTATAAACTTGAAACAAGACTAATTATTGATCAGTCACTACTTCATGCTGCCTGAAGTTCTACATCTATTAGCACAGTCTGGGCAACGGTTTTTTATAAAGAAATCATGGTATCTGAATAGTTCCCATTCATTTCATTGCTCACAAATACACAATTAAACTACAAGTAGCCAGAAGATTTATGAACCTTCCACTATGCAAATAGGAAGCCACTGACTAGGCAAGCTCTCCTTAATTAGACTACACTGTATACTTGGAGCAAAATTTATTTGTCTGCAACCGAAAAAGTAAAATTCTTTTACTTCAGATGCTTTTATGTTAAATATCGATTAAGTAGGGTAGGTATAAAAAGCATGTATTTATTTTATTAGTAGCCTATACTCCCAGATCATTAAGAGACAATATACAGAGAACAGATTTCAAATCACAATTGTGTTATAAAAGTACCTTAGTAATGCCAACTGGATCTCATATTTACCAGTGGGGTTTTCAGGTAATTTCAACACCCTCTCCACTAATATTTAGTTTAAAAAAGAAACCTGCATTATAAGATCTGGCAAAGTATTATGAATTCTCTAACACAATATGGGTTGTTCCACAAAGAAAGATTAATTGTATGTTACTTGAATTACTAATGAGTATAATTAGTATTTTCATTTGGAAAAAAAATCTCAAAAAATCAAAATTCTTGTTAATTTCTTTTGTGTTCTCACAGGGAAATAAAAGTTGACTTGTGCTGGTGATTTAATATGAAATTTTTTTATAGTGGTTCATTTTTTTGTGTCTTATTTTTAAAAATATTGATTCACATTTTTGCCAATATTTAAATTAAGTTATTGGTTTTCCTGCTATTGTTTGAGTTCATATATGTACACATATGTGTATGTGTCTGTATATAAATGTTCTATTCTAACAAAGATAGAAGTGAGCTGTAGTTTTTGAAAATTAGGATTCATAATTTTCTAATATTTTGGAATTTATTTTCTCTATTAAATACTTGCTTTGGGGTTTTGTCATTGGTCTTAGTTCATTCTTATTATTTATTATTTATTATAGCTATTATTATTGTTGTTTTGCTTTTGTCTTGCTTTTTCATCTGGATCTGAAAAAGTGATAGAAGTTCATGCAATTCTGACAGAAATGTACAGTTCTCCTCTCTCCTTTATTTGCTTTGACTGAGTATTATAGTGTCCAACTTCTTACAATAAATCTCCTTTGTGGGAAGAGTATCAAACTTGATTTGGTAGGTCTACTCATTGGAAGTTAATGGTTTTGGCCATCGCCACATTAAAGCTTCCGCACAGCCTGAATTCTTTATAAGAGCTACATCTCACTATTTAGGAAATGTCAATAGAAATAAAAGTAAATATACCTTATTTTCCTGATTTCTTCTCTGTATGTCGTTTTTGTTTTTCAGGTTTTTTTTTTTTTTTAACAAATCAGTCCTTTTCTTTGGAAAGACTTGTTTATAATTTAAAACCTTCAAGTCATTAAAAATTTAATGGCTCAGTAGTTAAGACAGACAGGATCTTGGAGCCCACCTGGATTTGTTTTCAAGCCGAAAGTATCTGTCCAGTTGTAACACAGGTGTAGTGTAAAGACATCAGTGGTGACATGCTCTCAACTCCACTTTTAAATCACTGCTGTCACCACTATATTTATAAACTGGATTCTGGAAGTTTCCCACAGAGTTGGAGGCCACGTTGATAGAAAGAAAGAAGAAACTTGTTCAAAGGTACATAACAAAATCTACTTAAAGGAATCATTTGAAAAAGTTCTTTTTATTGCTTAACTTTTAACAGACTGATTTGCTCAAAGTTTATATATAAGAATAATTCTTATCAAGAAGCATTGACATAACTTTATCTTTAATAATTAGTATTAAACTTTCCCGAAAATTGGTTTTGTTTTCATATATATTATGTAAACATAGTACAATGTATTTGCATGTATGTATTATATTATAAAATATATTACTTCCTTTGTTTGCATATATGGTAATTTCCTTAAAATTAATGTTAACTTATATGATACAGTATCTCTTTTCTTCATGTGAAAGTTGAAAAGTTTTAAATTTCAGACCAGTATAAATTAGAAGTGCATAGATAGATGATTACGCGTATTTTCCTTGAGCTGTTTTATGTTGATTATTATATAGAATCACATACAGAAGGAATCGAAATGACTCATTTTAATTTCTACAATAATATAAATTATAGAACACTTTTGTGAATTTTATGCATGTTTATAAAGTGTCCTTTGGCATTCTAAATAGGCTAAGCATTAAATTCATTTTGAATTAATGTCTAATTTCAGTTGGTTCCAAGAACCCTCAAGTATCTTCCGAGGGAAATACCACAATATAATAGTGGTGCCCAATGGGAAAGTGTTTCACACCCAGTCTTTCCATTTACTTCCTGAAGCTCAAGAATCCATCATAGTGCCCACCTCTCTCAGGCCATTTTCATCTTAACAGTGGTTTCCCATTATCAATAGCTAAAGCAATGTCATTTTCGCATCTAATAATTGCTTCACAAGGTTCACAGTCTGAAAAATAGGATGGAGAAATAATTCATCACGTGATAGAACTTGGCTAAGAAAGTTAGACTGATGCTCCTGCCTTCGGATTTACACAGTTCTAAAAAAAGTCATTATTTGTAAAACAAAACAAACAAAACAAGCAAACAAAAAATCCCAACTCAATTGCCTGGATATAAACCATACCTATACACATAAATACTCATTTAAATTATACTCAATCTCGTTTTTGTGTCTATTGTTTCTGTGTTTGTATGTGTGAGAAATCTGCACAGTGTTATTTTTCTCTGCAGTTATGTTTACTCTGCATAAATATGAAATTATAAATTCACTCACAGTCCTTTCAGTTTCCATTCAAACTAAGAAGCCTGCCCTGCTTCATTTCATCTGTATCATCCGCATATTTTTTGAAATACTATGTACTAAGAAATATAAATATTAGTTCAGTGAATAACATTTCAAAATTTTAGTATTACTTTATAAAGACTAAAGTTTCCTCAAAAATCTCTTTCTAAACAAATTTGAACTAATAGAATTATTTTTACCCACAAATTCTACAAAATGGAGAATGATTTTATTTAAAGATGAGAATTGTTCTTAAAGTCTTCAAAGAAAGGTTAGAAGAGCAGAGTCCATAACCAAAATTTTCTTAAATTCTATAATCTCTGAGGAACTGGATTTTTAGCCAGGGTCATTTTTCCCAGTGTTTTTTTTTTTTGAGATCTTAATTAATTATTCAAAGTCATTTCTTTTTTGTTGACTTATAATATCACTACCTCAAATTCTGCCCATAGTATAATATACAATCTTCAGTAAGCACAAGCAGAATTCTGAGTCCTGATTCCAATTCTTGGAAGTTATGTAGAGTTGGTGTTTTTGAAATTGTATATCAAAGAATAAGAAACAGTTGTGAACATGAAAAATATTAGTAAAAGTAATTCATACTTAAGGTAGGAAATCATTCAAAAATCACCTAATGATAAATTGAAATAAATAAATATTGAGAGTACATTTTAAGTACTAGTTTTTTGTTTATATATGACAGAGAATAATATTCTCTTATGTTTTAAAATATTGGAAATGGTGTTTCATATTGTCACAGTACTCAGAAATATGTAATAGCCCAAATAATATATTTTACCAAACCAAATGAAACAAGACCAAAAATCTTGTTTTAGAACAACAAAAAGAAAGCTTTTTATGTGTTTTTTAACCCTGCAAAACATCTGCTTTGAGCATTAACAATAAATTGTCCATATTAATAAATCCATATTTATCAGTAGTTTTTCACCAAAGTTTATTTGTAACAACATAGCAATACTTGAAGTGTTTTATGATCATTTAAAGATGTTTCTAGACTAAGGAAAAGGGGAGGCCAGGTGACACATTGCTAGCTGCCATGGATAAAGTCTATCCATCTCCCCTGTCCTTCCCCACACCTGATCCTGAGACCCCTATTCCCCTCCCCATTCCCTCTCCTGTCCAGCTCCCTCCCTACATCTTCCTCTTATGACTATTTTATTTCCCCTTCTAAGTGAGATTTAAGTTTGCTCACTTGGGCCTTCCTTCTTGTTTAGCTTCTTTTGGACTGTAGAATATAGCATGGCACCTGTATTTTATGGCTAATATTCACTTATTAATGAGAACATACCATGCATGTCTTTGTGGGGCAGGGTTACCTCACTCAGGATGATATTCTCCAGTTCCATCTGTTTGCCTTCAAAATTCATGATGTCTTTGATTTTAATAGCTGAATAGTAGTACTCCATTGTGTAGATGTACCACATTCTCTTTATCCATTCTTCAGTTGAGGGGAATCTAGGCTGTTTCCAGTTTCTCGCTGTTATGATTAATGCTTTTATGAACATAGTTGATCACTGTCTTTGAAGGATGTTGGAGCATCTTGATGCACCTGTACTAAAATTGGAACACTACAGAGGTTAGCATGGCCTTTGCACATGGTACTTGCATTAAAAGCACAAAGTTTTGATCTTGGTTCCCAACTGTATTAGCAGGTTTTCTTGTCATTATGACAAAACATCAGAAACATAAATTAAGTGATGTAGATAAATTCTAGTCTATAGTTTCAGAGAACTTTCCGTTTGTCAGTCAGTGAAAGCATAATGGAGCTGAATGAGGATTGACTCTGTGATGGGGTACTTCACATGAAGACTTTAGATGTACTCAGCCAAACATTGGATTGAGTGTGGAGAACCCAATGGAGGAGTGAGAGAAAGGACTGAAGGAGCTGAAAGGATTTACAACCACAGAGGAAGAACAATATCAACCAATCAGACTCCCCAAAGCTTCCAGGGAGTAAACCACCAACAAAAGAGGACACTTGGGGAGACCCATAGCTCCAGCTGGATATGTAGCAGAAGATTGTCCTATCCTGCATCACTGGGAGTAGAGCCCCTTGGTTCTGTGGAGGATTGATGCCTCAGTGTAGGGGAATGCCAGTGCGGTGAGGTGGGAGTGGGTGGACAGGTGGGGGAGCACCTTCATATAGGCAGGGGGTGGGGAGAGAGTATAAGGGATTTGTTGAGGGAAAACTGGGACAAGGGGTAGCATTTGAAATGTAAATAAATAAAATAACAAATAAAAAAAGATAAAGATTATACTTGACCTCAAGAAAACAAACAAACAAACAAAAAGCCCAAATACATATGTGTGTCAAAAAAACAAAAACAAAAACAAAAAACAAACAAAAAATCAAACAAAAAACAGTTGGGCCATAGATATAGCTAAACAGACTCTGGGTTCCATGTTTTTAAAGGTCACTAGATTTTCACAATGCCATTGTTGGTCCTTTTTATAAATTTGTCCATATGCCTATTGGCCACATTTACTCATATTGCATTCTGGAAGGAAATTGCCGTCTTTGGGAACCTGCAGTTGTTGTGCTGATCTAAGTCCCTCCAACCACCCCAGACCAGGGTTTCCAGAACAATGGTACAAGCCTCTGTGATCTAATAGATCTTGCATAATTTTGCCTTTAACAGCTAAGCCATGTCTCCAGCGCCACATCTTGTATAATTAAGACCTGAAAACTCATCAGCAAAAAAACAAGTGAAGACTGGTTTCCCTGTCAGCTTCCAAGCTTGTGTTCCTCCCTCATTCATCTTATCTTGTATTCTGAGTGTCTATATGACTGAGCCTTAGGAAATATTCAGTTAGGTTCCTACTTTTTCTTTTTTTTTCTTATATATATTCTTTATTTACATTTCAACTGTTGTACCCTTTCCTGGTCCCCCCCTCACACACCCAAAACCCCCTAACCCATCGCCCCTCTCCCTGCTCACCAATCCACCCACTTCCTCTTCCCTGCCCTGGTATTTTCCTATACTGGGGCATCACGCTTTCTCAAGACCAAGGGCCTCTCCTCCCTTTGATGTCCAACAAGGCCATCCTCTGCTACATATGCAGCTGGAGTCATGGGTCCCTCCATGTGTACTCTTTGGTTGGTGGTTTAGTCCCTGGGAACTCTTGGGGTACTGGGTGGTTAATATTTTTGTTCCTCCTATGGGACTACAAGCTCCTTCAGGTCCTTGGGTCCTTTCTCTAGCTCCTCCATTGGGGACCCTGTCCCCTGTTCAATGGTTGGCTGAAAGCATCCCCCTCTGTACTTGTCAGGCACTGGCAGAACCTCTCAGGAGACAGCTATATCAGGTTCCTGTCAGAAAGCACTTGTTGGTATTCACAATCGTTTCTGGGTTTTGGTAACTGTATATAGGATGGATCTCTAAGTGGGGCAGTCTCTGAATGGTCTTTCTTTCAGTCTCTGACCACATTTTGTCTCTGTATCTCCTCCTGTGGGTATGTACAAGGCTCTCTCATTCCTCTCTCTCTCTCTCTCTCTCTCTCTCTCTCTCTCTCTCTCTCTCTCTCTCCATTTCTTTTTTTTTTAAATTTTATTTTCTAAGTTTTTTTTATTTACATTCCAAATGATTTCCCCTTTCCCGTTTCCTCCCTCCCCGAAAGTCCCATAAGCCCCCTTCCCTCCCTCTTTTCCCCATTCAACCCCCTCTCATTTCTCTTTCCTGGCGTTCCCCTACATCCAGTCTTTCCAGGACCAGGGGTCTCTCCTTCCATCTTCTTAGAAATCTACTGATATGCGAAATGTGTCTAGGGTATTCTGAGATTCTGGGTTAATTGAGATTCCATCTCACACCAGTCAGAATGGCTAAGATCAAAAACACAGGAGACAGCAGTTGTTCGCAAGGATGTGGAGAAAGAGGAACACTCCTCCACTGCTGGTGGGATTGCAAGCTGGTACAACCACTCTGGAAAGCAGTCTGGCGGTTCCTCAGAAAACTGGGCATGACACTCCCGGAGGATCCGGCTATACCACTCCTGGGCATATACCCAGAGGCTTTACCTGCATGCAATAAGGACACATGCGCCACTATGTTCATAGCAGCCTTATTTATAATAGCCAGAAGTTGGAAAGAACCCAGATGTCCCTCAACGGAGGAATGGATTCAGAAGATGTGGTATATTTACACAATGGAATACTACTCTGCAATTAAAAACAATGAATTCACGAAATTCCTAGGCAAATCGTCAGAACTTGAAAATATCATCCTAAGTGAGATAACCCAATCACAAAAGAACACACATAGTATGCAGTCACTGATAAGGGGACATTTCTTTTTTCAATTAAAATTTTCTGTAATATAAAAGTCAAGTTTGGACTTGTATTCCTGGATCCATGAATAGTAAAGGGTCTAGCTGTCAAAAACAGCCTGTATTGTTTTACAACAATTTGACTAGTTCCTTTGATTTCAAATAAATCACTTATTTTATGCACTTAACAATTGTCAAATTCTTGGGAAATCAGAAGGTATATAGACTATAAATAAGAATAAATCAGAGATATAATTTTTTCATATTTAGAAGTTTGCAAGAAAGTGGATATTATATATTCCATTTTGCAATCTATTCATTAACTTTTTAAAACTCAAAGAAATATTGTGCATAACTGGTGTTGCTAGAAAATTCAGAAATGAGTTAGAATAGTTGCTTTTTAATGATAGTCTATTTGAGCCTCTGTTTTCTCCATAGCGCATGCGTTGTCAGCAAGTTAAAATTGCCCAAGCTTCCTTTCTTACCAAGATGAACACTGATCTAAGACTCATGTTCCTCTGGTTGCTCACTGTGGTTTTGACTGAATACTTGGGTGAGGACAGCTGAGAAGAACCATATCCACTCCTGAGTGCTACATGCTATTGAAATTTCCTCAATGAGATGTATTAATCTTTTAGTTTTGGATTCAGCCGCACTCAAATTTTTCAGAAAGAAAATCTCACCAATACTAATAATTTTAAGATTTTCAGTTTCCAAAAGTCAAGGTAAGATTTCATTGATATCTCCTTTCGTTTCTGTCCTTTAAAAGTAAGTAAGAAAATACAGTCAGAACCTCTGCTCAAATGTGGCCTGAGCAACAGTCGGGATCTCATGCTTCCTGACACCTTCTAAGCTTATAATTAATTTTTCTATCAGCATCTTCATCTTCCAAACTCTGTAGAATTACTCCTTATGGACTTTTTCTTAATCCTCTTGAACATTAAGCACAAATAAAATCCTTTCTTTGGTTAAATTAATGTTATTACTCAAGTCTGCATTATTTAAGCAAACATATTATTAACTAAATTTCCTCTTTGACAATAATATAATTCAAATGAAGTTAACCTACATGTACATGTTTTCTCCATGAGACATATAACACTCTTGTCTTAGTTATTCACCTACCATAGCATGGATTTTCCATATAAGATCTTTGAAATATCTCTTCCAACCCATTGTTTTGATGTATGATGCCATCTCCTACCTAATTTGTCAAAAGAACACTATATTTTTGTAGAGTGTCAAGGGACTAATGCTTAATTTTCCATACATATAAAAATCTAGGGATGACAATGTTGTTATAAAAAATGTAGCTTGAAGTTTCCTATATGTGCTCTCCATGACTGTCACTCTGTCATTTCTTGAAGCCTTTTGTACACACTATAGTAAAACAAGGTAAGACAAATATATTTTAAAGTATGTTTTTGATTTACTCAAATATGGCCAAAAAAGTATATAGTATTCCATGATATTTTATGAACATTTTACTTGTCTTTTGTTATAAATTTCTAATTTCTATGTGTTCATTCATGAATTCTAGGATTTATATTTATAATAAACAAAGCCAAATCACCTATTTGTTAATGGTAAATGATTGGTAAATACTTCCCTTCATAAACTAATATATAGTATCTTATGTTGAATTATGTTTGATGAAGATAAACATAATGGAAAAGTCACTTAGCAAACACCTGAAGTACTTTATTTTGATGACTCTGAGAGATTTCAATCTTTATTTCTCTTTAGATTGTAGGTAATGTCAATATGAGTTTTGGGTAACTAAACATGATTTTGAAACCAATCACTTCAAGTAATAACATACTAATAAGATTACTGCAACTGATAATCATCAATAGTTGACAGCTCTGGATACACCCTACTGTATATTTTCTGACATTCTTATCAAAGGACATGCTGATGATGTATTATTGTTATTTGCACATTAATTATTAATAAATCAAATTGATTTCTCCTTTTGTTTCTGTCCTTTAAAAGTAATTACTTAAGAAAGCATAATTCAGACTTTTTCATTTTGCAATTTAGATTTAGAAAAGATCATTGTCTCACTTTTTGTATGTGTGTAGTTAGGGAAACTAAGATTTTAGGAAGGTTTTCTTTTATTATGTGTGTGTGTGTGTGTGTGTGTGTGTGTGTGTGTGTGAAAGAGAGAGAGAGAGAGAGAGAGAGAGAGAGAGAGAGAGAGAGAGAGAGAGAGAGATCTGCAAAAGAGAGAAGCCATATTTTAAAATTTAGGTAGAACTGCCAGGAAAATTAAAAAAATAATTCAACTTCCAAGAAATAACAAAAATGAGGAAAAACACAACTTCTCCAGTCTTCTAGGAACTATTGAATTGATTTGTTCAAAACATATGCTCAGTGAATTTTTTTCTTCATTCACTCAAATCCTTTTCATAACAACACACATATGATGAGGATGGCTGCTTGGTAGATCAAAGCAAAGAAAGTTGAAAGTGTTGGTGGAATGATTCCTGAATTGAAACTCCAGTGAAAGTTCTCTTTCACTTCACTTTCCTGTAATCATCTCATACCGTATGTAATATATAAGTCTGATTAGTAAGAGCTTCCATTATAAATAAATCATTGTCTTAATGTTTTCATGTTTAGTAATTTATACTGTGCAAATGCATATATATATCATACAAGCAATTAGTGATATTGACAAAATAACATAATGTCTGTGATTGGAAATTGCCAAAAATAATTACACATAAAACAGAATGTAAAATACTAAATTTAATGGAGACTATTTTGGGGCAGAGATTAAAATAAGTACAAACATAGAACCTAAAGAAAATTACTGTTATAATCCCATATTTAAAATCATAATTTGCCAAAATATGAATAAAAACTCAGCTATGAGCCAATCATGGTTACTTCAGGGTACAAATATAGGGTATGTTCATCTTTTATTTCATATCCTAAATTTAAATATATGCTTATTAATGAATATTCAACATTTAATAAGCAAACATTGTGAATTAATTTAAAGAAATCTTGGAGACCTTTCCAGTTACCTAGCTAGTTAACCCGTTAAATTCAGTAAGTCATAATTTTTTTAAACATTGAATAGAGTTTATATAGCTCTAGGTTGTTTGACTATTTTGGTCCTCTAGTGGGTTTCCTATCCTTTTCAGAGGCCTTAATCCTTCCCACAACTATTCCACAATCATTTCTGACTGACATCTAATGTTTAGGTGTGGGTATCTGCACCGTGAGATTCGACTTTATACCAATCAGAATCTCTAAGATCAAAAACTCAAGAGACAGGAAATGCTGGTGAGGATGTGCAGAAAGAGGAGCCTTCCTCCAAAGCTGTCAGGAATGGAAACTTGTACAACCACTCTAGAAATCAATCTGGTGTTTTCTCAGAAAATTGGAAATGGTTCTATCTGAAGACCCTGCTATAACACTCCTGGGCATATAACCAAAAGATGTTCCACCATAACACAAAGACGTGTGCTTCAATATGTTCATAGAAGCTTTATTCATAATAGCCAGAAAGTGGAAACAACTCATATGTCCCTCAACTAAAGAATGGATACAGAAAATGTGGTTTATTTACACAATGGAATACTATTCAGCAATTAAAAACAAGGACATCATAAATTTTGCAGTCAAATGGATAGAACTAGAAAATATCATCCTGAGTCAGGTAACCCAGATCCAAAAGGACATGCATGGAATGTACTCACTGATAAAAGGATATTAGCCAATAAATTACAGATTGCCAATGATACACTATACACACCCAAAGAAGTTAAACAAGACGGAAGGCCCAAGCAAGGATGCTTAAATCACACTTAGAAGGGGGGACAAAATAGTCACAGGAGGCAGGAAAGTGGGTGTAAAAAGGGATGCAGAAGGAAATGTGGGGTTAGAATCATGTGCACAGGGAGAAAGGAGAGACATCTAGAAGGTCAGGAGAATAAATGGATATCTAAAACTGCTGGGGTTGTGGGAGGAGTTCAGGTGTCAATGGGAGTGACATTAGCCAAGATGCCTAACAGGGGTGATATGGAACTTACAGAGGCTAATTCCTGTAGCCAGGCAGGATTCCTAGTGGAGTGACATGATTACCAACCCACCCACAAAGCTTCCAACCCCAAATTTATTCTGTCTAAAAGAAATGTGGGGACAATGATGGAACAGAGACTGAAGGAATGACTATCCCAACTCAGTAACCATCCTGTGGGCAAACACCAATTCCTGGCATTATTAATGATGCTCTGTTATGCTTGTAGACAGGAGCCTATTATACCTGTCCTTTGAGATATGACTTTCTTCTTCTTATTGATCGGTATTAGTTACTTTTCTGTGATAAAATACTCTAATCAATGAACTTAAGAAAGAAGAATATATTTCGTCTTAGGCTTCCAGAAGGGTGAGAGTCCTTGAAGATGGGAAAATGTGTGATGCTTGCAGGATCATGAACTTGGCTAATCATACACAAAAGGCAGAGAGAGGGAGGGCAGGGAATAAGTTAGGCCATAAGCCCTCAAAACACTCCAGCAGTTGGACTTTGACTATTCCTCCCAACAAGGCTATTCCTCCTAAATATTCTTAAGCTCTCATTATGGCACAACCAGTAGGTAATCAAGTGTTCAAATACCTCAACTTTTTGGGGACTGATGCAAAACACCATATTGCTTCTGATTTAAATCACATTAACTTCAATATTTGTTCAATTATTCTGGGGCTAAAGAATAGATTATAGTACATGTGCACATGTAAGTGATTAACAAATTGAATGCACGATAATGATTTCATGTAATTTTCATGGAACATTTTATCTAAGGTATTACCAAGATTTTATAAGCTTTCTCAAAATGTCCTGGTATAAGTCAGAATAAAAGGAGAACATGTTTGTTTTGATTAGTGATTTCAGGGTTTCAGTTGGTTGCCACTTTGTCCACTGCTGTTGGACCTGTTACAAGATATGTTATGGCAGGAGAGCTGATTCTTTCAGTGATGCTAGAATACAAAGAAAAGGAGATGAATCTTCTAATATCCCTTATAGGAGCATGTTAGAGGCTTAATGTCCCCTCAATTACCACATCTTCTTAAAGGTTCCTTCATCCTATATGCTGGTGATCCAACCTTTCACACATAGAACTTTAGAATATATTTATCTAAATTGTAGTACCTAATCAATATGGAGCCATTATAACATTAGAGTACTGTGCTTTGCTCTTGTGTTTGCAGTAATGGAGATATAAACAAGCCTAAATGGTTCCTGGTGGCTTAAAGAAACACTGTCATTTATAATTATCATAAATGACTATGTTATTGTTACATATTTTCTACACTTTTTATCGCTGTTTTAGAGTGTCTAATTTCTACTTATAAAATATGATACTTTAAAATATTCTCAAGCAGGCCCTTTCCTACCTATTTTAAAAGAGTCACAATGATAGAAGATGACTATTCTGTCCATGCTAATATATCTGAATATAGTATTATATTAATCTAGTATTATATGAATGATGTTATGAAACATAGAATTGAAACAGAGCGACATTGCATGGACCCGGGTTAATGTTTGCCTTTCAGTATTTTAATGATAAAATCTAGTAAGTGAGGAGAAAACATTCAAATTAAAACACATTGTATTTTTGTAAAAAGAGTATTTTCTCATTTGAAGTGTTTTTTTTTTCAGGTTACATACTATTATGAACATGTAAAAGTTAAAAAGAAAACATGAAAATTTTATAGAAGGCTGGAGTCCATTAATCATTGCAGACTGAAAGACATTAAAGCCCATGGAGAAACACTCTCTCACTCAGAAGAGTTGTCAGTCTCAAAAGTTCCACTCAAGGCAAATTCTACATAAAAATAAAAGCATATTTTAATTTTCCCTGTATTTTGTCATACCTGTTTATATATATTTTGATTCATGAGTATTTATCAATACATTATTTTATCTCATATTCAGTAGTGGTTGTAAAAGTTTCAGCATGCAAGCAATGGTATATGTGAAATAAATACTCATGTTCTTGGTAGCATAATATCAACAAATAGCATCAGTCACACAATGTGTTTCCTTCCTAAAAATTAAATGGTCATAAACTTACCATGTCACCAATGTGGACTTACTGAACTCAGTATTTGGCTGGTTGCTAATACATTCCTCAAGAAAAGGTCACCTAACATTAGCAAGAGCAACCACATGGGTCTTTCAAATTACTAGTTTTCCAGAGGGAGGAGTCATGCACTAAGGTTAATTGTTATTATTCAGTCAACTTGCCACTTGTTCAAGGGTTATAAGCCAATATACAAAAGAAAAACATATTTTACTGTTTTCCAAAAGTCTTCTGGTTGCCCATCTAAATTGAAATTGCATAAATTAGCTAGCACACTATAAGTTATTACATACTGGGAACAGTAAGAACAGAACTGGTCAGATTCGAAATTGACTGATTTTAGGTCTTGTGAAAAGCAAGAGAACATTTTCATGCCCAGGGTCAATTTTATTATTTAAAACATTATATTTCTAAGTTCAGAAATGATACCTGTTAAACTGAAAGAAGACTATAATACATTTTACTGAGATAATAAAAGTAGTGAATATTCCATTCACTTTAGTTCATTTAAAATTAATAACTAAATTCCTTGATTAATGTGGAAAAGGTGAGCATATATTCTTAAACCTTGTAGTTTATACATCCTTTGTTCAATTTTTTTTCTGAATGGTTCTAATGAGAGTACATTTCATTCCCAGTGAAGAATATGTGATTAAATATGGATATCCTTGAATTCAATAACCAGGCTTTGTAACAAATCAGAAAATTGTATTTTAATTTGCAGTTTCTTCTTGATCTACTACTAATGAAAGTTTCACTGAATTATCTGCTTAAAGGTCAAAATGCTAATTAAGAGTTTCTCATCAGTGTAATTTAGATATGTGGAAAAGTGATGACATTAGCGTTTTATCTTCTTAAGTTAACTTATTTTGTACTCTGTCTTTTCAGAGTCCTGGTGACAATAAAGAACATTTGTAATATTTAATGTTCCCTTGAAAGAACACCCTATATAGACTTGATCATGATTTTTCATTTCATGGTGTGACTTCATAATATATGACTTGATGTGTTAAATTTTATAGGGTTCTTAAAAAACCCCTTATAGAGTTCTACACTTTAGGCATTATTTACAATAATTATTCTTTATAGAACAGTACACTTAAGATTTCCTAATGTTACAATTTCAAGATGTGAGAGTGAATCATTTCTCCTTAACTATTTTGACATACATGCTACATAATTTAAAAATTCATATAATATGGAATTAATTTTGATTCTCGAAAAGCTTATGTAATTTGAACATGTACTTATTAAGATGAAAGACACTTTTACAAACATTACTATTTTATGCAAAATAAATTACTTTTAAATGCCGAAATCTCTTTATATAAATAATAGATTCTATGGATCTACATGTATTTCTGAACTTTTATCCGTGTTCAATCATTATGTAATCAAATTCACATTGTCTTCAAATAATATGATCAAAGATCAAGGCATTGCTTAGACTCTTTCTAACTTAGATCAACTTTTCAACATCAAACTTTTTAGTCCATAATGATGCTGCTTCTCACTTTCATTAAGTTTCACTGCTTTTAGAGAGAATAGATGGTGCAATTTGATGAACATTCTTCTATTGCATTGTAGGAGGGAAAGTTGCATAGTCTAATTCTTTTTTTCTTAATTTTATTTTCTAAGTTATTTATTTACATTCTAAATCATTTCCCCTTTCCCGTTTCCTACCTCCCCGAAACTCCCATAAGCCCCCTTCCCTCCCTCTTTTCCCCATTCAACCCCCTCTCGCTTCTCTGTCCTGGCGTTCCCCTACATCCAGTCTTTCCAGGACGAGGGGTCTCTCCTTCCATCTTCTTAGAAATCTATTGATATGTGAAATGTGTCTAGGGTATTCTGAGATTCAGGTTAATATTCCCTTATCAGTGACTGCATACCATGTGTGTTCTTTTGTGATTGGGTTATCTCACTAAGGATGATATTTTCCAGTTCTGACCATTTGCCTAGGAATTTCATGAATTCATTGTTTTTAATTGTAGAGTAGTATTCCTTTGTGTAAATATACCACATCTTCTGAATCCATTCCTACGTTGAGGGACATCTGGGTTCTTTCCAGCTTCTGGCTATTATAAATAAGGCTACTATGAGCATAGTAGAGCATGTGTCCTTATTGCATGCAGGTAAAGCCTCTGGATATATACCCAGGAGTGGTATAGCCGGATCCTCCGGGAGTGTCATGCCCAGTTTTCAGAGGAACTGCCAGATTGCTTTCCAGAGTGGTTGTAACAGCTTACACTTCCACCAGCAGTGGAGGTGTGTTCCTCTTTCTCCACATCCTCACCAACAACTGCTGTCTCCTGTGTTTTTGATCTTAGCCATTCTGACTGGTGTGAGATGGAATCTCAGGGTTTTTTTGATTTGCATTTCCCTAATGACTAAGGATGATGAACATCTCTTTAGGTGCTTCTCAGCCATTAGATATTCTTCAGGTGAGAACTCTTTGTTTAGCTCTGTACCCCATTTTTAATAGGGTTACTTGCCTCTCTGGAGTTTAACTTCTTGAGTTCTTTGTATATATTGGATATTAGCCCTCTGTCATCCAGTGGAAAAAAGATAGCCTTTTCAACAAATGGTACTGGCTCAACTGGAGGTCAACATGCAGAAGAATGCAAATTGACCCATTCTTATCTCCTTGCACTAAGCTCAATTCCAAGTGGATCAAGGACCTCCACATAAAACCAGACACACTGAAACTAATAGAAAGGAAACTAGGGAATTACCTTGAACATATGGGCACAGGGGAGAATTTCCTGAAGAGAACTCCAATAGCTTATGCTCTAAAATCAAGAATAGACAAATGGGACCTCATTAAATTACAAAGTTTTTGCAAGGCATAGTCTAATTCTTAAAACAATTTTTTCAACCAAATTAAGTTTATAAAATTACTTTTATTTACATTCTAGTTGTTGAATCCTCCCCGTCTACCCTCCCACAGTTCCTCATTCCATTCCTCCTCCCTCCTGTCTTCAAGACTATGCCCCCCACCCAACTCCAGGCCTCCACCCTCCCTGGGGGCCTCAAATCTCTCAAAGGTTGAGCACCTATTCTCTCACTGAGGCCAGACCAGGCAGTCTTCTGATGTAAGGGAGCCTCGGATCAACTCATGTATGCTGCCTGGTTGCTAGCTCAGTTTCTGAGAGATTTCAGGGGTCCAGGTTAATTGAGACTGCTCTTCTTCCTATGTGGTTGCCCTCCTATTCAGCTTCTTCTAACCTTTCCCTAATTCAATCACAGGAGTCCCTGAATTCAGTCCAATGTTTGTGTGTAAGAATCTACATCTGTCTCATTCAGCTCCTTGTTGGGCCTGCTAGGCTCCTGTCTGTAAGCATACCATAGCATTAGGCCTTGGGCCCTCCCCTTGAGATGGATCCCAATATGGGCCTGTCACTGGACCTCCTTTTCCTCAGGGTCTTCTCTGTTGTTCTACCTGCAGTTCTTTGAGTCAGGTACAATTCTGGGTCAGAATTTTTTACAATGGGATGGCAACCTTGTCCATCCACTTGATGCCCTGTCTTTCTACTGGAGGTGGACTTTATGAGTTCCCTCTTCCCACTGTAGCGTATTTCATCTAAGTCTCTCCCTCTGATTCCTGAGAGTCTTTCACCTCTCAGTTCTCTGGTACCTTTGATAGGGTCCCCTAACTTCCCACCCCCTTTGAGGTTGCCTGTTTCCATTCTTTCTGCTGGCCCTCAGGGCTCCTCTCCTGTCTCCCCACTCCATATCTGTTCAGGTTCCCCTTTTCCCTTCCCCCTCTCCTTTCCCACCCAGATTCCTCCCTCCTTCTGCCCCCTGTGATTGTTTTCTTTTCTCTCCCTTGTGGGATTGATCACTTGAACTCTTGTTTGTTAACATTCTTGAATTCTACAGATTGTATCCTAGGTATTCTGTAGTTCTGTGGC
Organism: Tokudaia tokunoshimensis; assembly: GCA_036184795.1. NCBI lineage: Eukaryota > Metazoa > Chordata > Mammalia > Rodentia > Muridae > Tokudaia > Tokudaia tokunoshimensis. The sequence continues at coordinate 67,583,028 of BTHU01000015.1, forward strand.
TAATATCCACTTATTACCATGCAAGTCTTTTTGGGTCTGAGTTACCTTACTCAGGATGATATTTTTGAGTTCCATCTATTTGCCTGAAAAACTCACAATGTCTTCACTCTTCATAGCTGAATAGTATTTCATTGAGAGTCATCGTTTATAATCTAATCAAAGAGCATGTTGATCAGTCACACATCTTCCAAAGCTTCCATATGGTTGGTCAACCTTAAATCTATTATAATATTCAAGCTCATATTAAAATATTATTGAAGCCAGGGAAGAAGATTGTAAGTGCCAGAATGAATATATATTGCAGCCAAATATTATTTACTGAACAGGACTGAGTCATTATGCACATGATCAAACAGTGGATGTAACAGCATACATAAAATATGCACATAAAATCAAGAAGCCAAAATCCCAGCATGATCTAAGGAGAAGTTAATGAGCTGAAAAGCCATTGGAAATCCAAAGGTTGTGGGTATAGAAGAGTAGATTTTCATCAGGGAAAAGGCTCTTATAAGGATATCAATGCTGCAGTCGGAAGTTATATACATAGCGTCAGCAATATTTGGTACGGTCAGGTATCTTTTCATTTTATTAGTGTTTTTTCCAAAAGGGAAAGAAAATATAGGAGTCTGAGAAAAAAAGTGGGAAGTTAAGAGGGCAGTCAGAGGGTCCAAGTGGAGATTGATTACACCAAACAGCATTGCATGCATGTATGATATTTCAAGCAATAAAAGAGAAATAGCTATAAAACTTCACTTGCAAATAATATAAATCCAAACATGAAAATAATTTCAATTACTCAACAAATGATTAGTGTTACATATAGATTATCTTATAGTGTATTTTGAACTTGAAACATTTGAAGAATTTGAAATAAGTTTATGATTCACACCTCAATACTTGCATGTTATAACTAAGAGCCTATGGGATTAATTTCAAGTGTGATTTGTATACTACATATTCCTGCAAATTTAGACACAATTTCTATCATCTTTTTAAAAAAATAAGATGATAAATATGAGTTAATGAAAATTTCTTTGTAGACAGTCCAATATGTAGATATATTTGTATCCTTACCAGTGAATTTATAAACATATCTTCATAAAATATAATTAGAATAAAGGATATTTTAGTATAAAAAAAGAAAGACAAAAATCCAAAGAATATACATATCATAGAGAAATATCTTCTGTGATATTTCTGTCATCTCTGTGCATTATTTTACATTGGTCTCTATTCTTGTAGTGCAGGATTACAAAAACGAAAAATCAATTATTTCACTAATAAATTTTGTTACTTTTCTGAAAATGTAACAAAACTTATGTTTTTTATTTGCTTAACTTTTTTTTTTTGCTTTTTATTTGCTTAACTTGTTTGTTTTCCTATGCTTCTTTTTTTTAGTCTGTGCTTCTTAATTGGGGAAAAAAATCATAGCTTCCTGAATTACATTTTAACTAATTGGCTCAATGACCCAGTCCACTCCTATACAGTAAACAGAAAAATTTGTATCCGTTTATTTAGCCTAGGTGATGGGTTTAGGAAGGATCCCTAAGAGATCTCATTATAAAGGAAAAGATAAAAAATAATAAGAAAAGCTACAAGCTAATGTTAGGAGTGCTACATTGTGTCTGAACTTGCAGAAAGTATACAAATTACATCTGAAATTAATCCCACAGGTAATTGGCCATTAGTTATAGCATGCAAGTATTGAAGTATGAATTGTGAATCAAATTAATTCATATGACTAAAAATAAAGTAGGTAGTTCTGGTGGTCAGTGATGAATAAAAAGATATCAGTCTGAAAAATAAAATATATAATAATAAGAAGAGAATATAGAGTGTTGTTATAATATATCAAAGGGTATTAAATGGTTAAAAATAGCATCATATGCAGGATTCATAAAACTGACTTAGCTTTTTCTCTATGTCAACAAAATATAGTCCAATTCATATTAAGGAAAAAAGACACTCTGTAAGACAGTTGAAATATTCAAATGGTCTGTTTGGGTATTAACCATTTAGAGGTAAGAAAAAAGATGTTAAGTCTTACACAATTTTGTTGCGTACGGTATTTAAACAACCACTCCCTCAAATGTTAAAGAGTGAGCAAAACAGACAAGATTTAAATATGTTAAAATATGTGTTCAAGGAGTGGCTTTGGAAGAATCCATGATAATAGATTATCAGAGAAAAAATAGTCTAGATGTTGTATTCCCTTTTAAAAATGTAATACAGTAAAACATTTTGCAAACATCAAGAAGTTAGAGAAATAAAGGAGAAAAAAATTATTGGGAAGCTTAATCCCTGACAGTCATGGAAATAGAACAGTGGTTTAGTCTCAAGGGGAATGAGCCTTGGAACCCAGTGCAGGACTCATCAGCAGATTACACAACACTAGATAAGGCAAATAATGTCTATGAACCTCAGTCTTAGAGCTGCTTCTTTAAAAAAAATACTTTTTTGCTGATGGGTAAGATTGTTGAACATTTTTTTTAAATGTGCTATATTTTTCCTTCTGAGAATTCTGTATTCAATTCAATAGTGCATTTTTTCTTTTTTTATTATATATATTCATTTACATTTCAAATGATTTCCACTTTCCTGGATCCTCCCTCCATTTTTCTTCTTGGCACTCTGTTAGAATTGTGTGTGTGTGTGTGTGTATGTGTGTGTGTGTCCTCTGTCAGAAGTATATCTGGTGGAGATTATTTCTCTTCTGTGGGCAACATCTTCTCAATGATGTTCCCTTTGCTGTAGAGTACCTTTTAGTTATATGAACTGTCAATTGATGGTCTTAATTTCTGAACTATCAGAATCCTCCTCAGAAAGTTTTGCCAGAAACTATCAATTGAATTAGCCCGTCTACCTTTTCCTCTAGTAGGGGTATACCATATCTTAGGTTGAGAGCGTTTATTAAAGAGTTTTGTATTTAGATTTGTGAATTTTTCATTTCCTTCTTCATTTCAGCTTGTTTTTGTCTTTCTTATTTTATTATATCATTTATTTACAATCCAGTCATTACACGCTCTCCTGCTCCTCATCCCATTTCTCCTCCCCCTATCTCTAAGAGGATGCTTCCTGATCCCCAGGCCTCTCCCTCCCTAGGACCCAAAGACTGTGGAGAACTAGGCACATCTTCTCCTACTGAGGCTAGGACAGGAAGTCCTCTATTATACATGTGTCTTGGGCCTTGGACCAGCTCATGTATGTTGCCTGGTTCATGGCTCAGTCTCTGGGAGCTCTGAGAGGTCCTGATTGAGACTACTGATATTCTTATGGGGTCACACTCCTTCTTCTGATTTTTCCATTCTTCCCCTAATTCAACCATAGTAGTTCCCCGACTTTAGTCCATTGGTTAGGTGTAAGCATCTGTGACTGTCTCAGTCAGCTGCTAGTAAGGTCTCTTGAGCACAGCCATGTCAGGGTCCTGTCTATAAGCACATCATATCATGAGTAGTAGTGTCAGGCCTTGGTGTCTCTCACTGAGATGAATCCTAAGTTGGGTGGTCATTGAACTGCCTTTCTTTTTTTTTTTTTTTTTTTTTTTAGTTTTTTTTTTTTTATTTTATTTTTTTAATTTACATTCCAGATCACTTCCCCTTTCCCGTTTCCTCCCTCCCCAAAAGTCCCATAAGCCCCCTTCCCGCCCTCTTTTCTCCGTTCAACCCCCTCTCATTATTCTGTCCTGGCGTTCCCCTACATCCAGTCTTTCCAGGACCAGGGGTCTCTCCTTCCATCTTTTTAGAAATCTATTGATATGCTGATTGTGTCTAGGGTATTCTGAGATTCTGGGTCAATATCCCCTTATCAGTGACTGCATACCATGTGTGATCTTTTGTGATTGGGTTACCTCACTAAGGATGATATTTTCAAGTTCTGACCATTTGCCTAGGAATTTCGTGAATTCATTGTTTTTAATTGCAGAGTAGTATTCCATTGTGTAAATATACCACATCTTCTGAATCCATTCCTCCGTTGAGGGACATCTGGGTTCTTTCCAGCTTCTGGCTATTATAAATAAGGCTGCTATGAATATAGTGGAGCATGTGTCCTTATTGCATGCAGGTAAAGTCTCTGGGTATATGCCCAGGAGTGGTATAGCCGGATCCTCCGGAAGTGTCATGCCCAGTTTTCTGAGGAGCCGCCAGACTGCTTTCCAGAGTGGTTGTACCAGCCTGCAATTCCACCAGCAGTGGAGGAGTGTTCCTCTTTCTCCACATCCTCGCCAACAACTGCTGTCTCCTGTGTTTTTGATCTTAGCCATCCTGACTGGTGTGAGATGGAATCTCAGGGTTGTTTTGATTTGCATTTCCCTAATGACTAAGGATGATGAACATCTCTTTAGGTGCTTCTCAGCCATTAGATATTCTTCAGGTGAGAACTCTTTGTGTAGCTCTGTACCCCATTTTTTAATAGGGTTACTTGCCTCTCTGGAGTTTAACTTCTTGAGTTCTTTGTATATCTTGGATATTAGCCCTCTGTCGGATGTAAGGTTGGTAAAGATCATTTCCCAGTTAGTTGGTTGCCGCTTTGTCTTTTTTTTTTTTTTTTTTTTTTAATTTTATTTTATTTTATTTTTTTAATTTACATTCCAAATCACTTCCCCTTTCCCGTTTCCTCCCTCCCCGAAAGTCCCATAAGCCCCCTTCCCTCCCTCTTTTCTCCGTTCAACCCCCTCTCATTACTCTGTCCTGGCGTTCCCCTACATCCAGTCTTTCCAGGACCAGGGGTCTCTCCTTCCATCTTTTTAGAAATCTATTGATATGCTGATTGTGTCTAGGGTATTCTGAGATTCTGGGTCAATATCCCCTTATCAGTGACTTCATACCATGTGTGATCTTTTGTGATTGGGTTACCTCACTAAGGATGATATTTTCAAGTTCTGACCATTTGCCTAGGAATTTCGTGAATTCATTGTTTTTAATTGCAGAGTAGTATTCCATTGTGTAAATATACCACATCTTCTGAATCCATTCCTCCGTTGAGGGACATCTGGGTTCTTTCCAGCTTCTGGCTATTATAAATAAGGCTGCTATGAATATAGTGGAGCATGTGTCCTTATTGCATGCAGGTAAAGTCTCTGGGTATATGCCCAGGAGTGGTATAGCCGGATCCTCCGGAAGTGTCATGCCCAGTTTTCTGAGGAGCCGCCAGACTGCTTTCCAGAGTGGTTGTACCAGCCTGCAATTCCACCAGCAGTGGAGGAGTGTTCCTCTTTCTCCACATCCTCGCCAACAACTGCTGTCTCCTGTGTTTTTGATCTTAGCCATCCTGACTGGTGTGAGATGGAATCTCAGGGTTGTTTTGATTTGCATTTCCCTAATGACTAAGGATGATGAACATCTCTTTAGGTGCTTCTCAGCCATTAGATATTCTTCAGGTGAGAACTCTTTGTGTAGCTCTGTACCCCATTTTTTAATAGGGTTACTTGCCTCTCTGGAGTTTAACTTCTTGAGTTCTTTGTATATCTTGGATATTAGCCCTCTGTCGGATGTAAGGTTGGTAAAGATCATTTCCCAGTTAGTTGGTTGCCGCTTTGTCTTTTTGACGGTGTCTTTTGCCTTGCAAAAACTTTGTAATTTAATGAGGTCCCATTTGTCTATTCTTGATCTTAGAGTATAAGCTATTGGAGTTCTGTTCAGGAAATTCTCCCCTGTGCCCATATGTTCAAGGTTCTTCCCTAGTTTCCCTTCTATTAGTTTCAGTGTGTCTGGTTTTATGTGGAGATCTTTGATCCACTTAGAATTGAGCTTAGTGCAAGGAGATAAGGATGGGTCAATTTGCATTCTTCTGCATGTTGACCTCCAGCTGAGCCAGCACCATTTGTTGAAAAGGCTATCTTTTTTCCACTGGATGGTTTTAGCTCCTTTGTCAAAGATCAAGTGACCATAGGAGTGTGGATTCATTTCTGGGTCTTCAATTCTGTTCCATTGATCTACATGTCTGTTACTGTACCAATACCATGCAGTTTTTAACACTATTGCTCTGTAGTACAGCTTGAGGTCCGGGATACTGATTCCCCCAGAGGTTCTTTTACTCTTGAGAATAGTTTTAGCTATTCTGGGTTTTCTGTTATTCCAGATGAATTTTTGAATTGCTCTTTCTAACTCTATGAAGAATTGAGTTGGGATTTTGATGGGGATTGCATTGAATCTGTGTATTACTTTTGGTAAGATGCTCATTTTTACTATATTAATCCTGCCAATCCATGAGCATGGCAGATTTTTCCATCTTCTGAGGTCTTCTTCAATTTCTTTCTTCAGAGACTTGAAGTTCTTGTCATACAGATCTTTCACTTGTTTGGTTAGCGTCACGCCAAGATACTTAATATGGTTTGTGGCTATCGTAAAGGGTATTATTTCTCTTACTTCTAAGTCTCTTCTCCAGTTTTGTGCCTGTATATCTTTTAGACAGGAACAATTCTGGCTCAGAAATTTTTACTGTGGGTTGGAAAAACCATCCCTCATCTTGAGGCCCTGTTTATTTACTGGAGGTGGACTCAGAATTTTCTCTCCTCACTATTGGGAATTTCATCTAAGGTCACTTCCATTGAGTCCTGAGAGTCTCTCACCTCTTTTTGGTCTCTGGTACTCTCCAGAGGGTCTCCCCTTGGGTTTTCTTTTGAATTTATATCTTTGTAGTAAATTTAATTTTCAGATTATGAAATGTCTGTGATTTCATTTAGTACATTTTTATTTTTCACTCAGGAGTTTATTACTATACTTTTATAGTTCATTGAAGTATGTCCTTAGGTCTTCTTTAGAATCTTCATCTTATTTGATGAGCCTTTTGTTTGTTCATTAAAATTCTACTCCCAGAATTCCTCTAGATAATTCTCATTGGATTACATTTTGACAGGACGAGTGCCAGAAACTATCAATTGAATTAGCCCGTCTACTAAGGGGAAGGAACATTGCCTTGACCTTTCAATCTTTTTGTATTTTGACAATATAATTTGGCCATGTTATCTTCTTTCCACTCTTTTGTCTAATAGGGGAGTCTCTCCTACTTCTGTTTAGTATGATTTGGTTCTGTGTCTGTTGTTTCACCGACTTGGTTGATTTCAGAGAAGAAGATATAATCTTAGATATGAAGAGTTGATGTGTCAATCCTTCAGGTGCTGATTTTATATTGGAATGGTCAGGATGATTCTAGTTCAGTGACCAAGAAAATGGTATGAGTGAAATATTTAGCTGAGTTCAGGTAATATGCAGTATTGGAATGTAGTTCTGCTCTTGTACATAGAGCCATGCAACTTGTCCAGCACTATTTGTCTTGCGCTACTGTGCATTTTATTTTACATTATTGTCAAAATGTTGGTTTCTGTAAAACTGTGTATTCATACTTGGATCCTTAATTCTTTTCATTTATTCAGAGGGCATTTCATATGCTAGTAGCACACTGCTTTTATTACTAGGACTCTATTTTTATCCAGACGTGTTTTAGCCATCTTAAATTCTCTCTGCCTCCATAAGAATTGTGATTGTTTTTACATTTCTGGGACTAATTTTTAAATGTTGATATTCATTGCATTAAATCCCTAGTTTACTAAGGCAGGCTGACGACTTTCACAATGCACATTTTACCAGTCTTGGGTGGTTTGAATGAGAATGGTCCCATAAAGTCATATATTTGTATGCTTGATCCACTGATAGTATCCCGATTTGGGAAATATTAGAAGATGTGACCTTTTCAGAGGAGGTATGTCATCAGGGCAGTTTTTGAGGATTCAAAAGCCCATTCCACTTTCAATGTGTCTCTTTGCCTCCACCTTTATAATCAGGCATGAGCTCTAAGCCAGTGTTCTAGGGCCATGCCTGATAGCCTGCTGTGCTACACATTGTCAACATGGTTATAGATTCACCTTTTGAAACTATAAGCAAGCCCATTATTAATTTTTCTTTTATATGTTGTGGTATCCCTTTAAAATGATAAAATGTAACTAAAACTCCATAGGTTGCTTATTATTAAATGTACCAATAAAATGACTCCAAATAATATTCTGCTATACTCAGAGATCAGTGTCTTGCCCATTTATCCCAAGAGAAGCTTTCTTCTGGAATAAAATATTCTCAGTGACAAATGTTTTGCATGTTATTATACTAAAAGACTATATAATCCATATGCATGTAGTCATCACATTCTATTATCTGTGTATTATGTACTTACTTATTTGATATTTTATATGCCATTTAGAAATGATATGCAAAATCAGGCAGCATGATAGACTTAACTCAAAACCGTTATTTGCTATAGCTTCCTAAATTAACAAATTGATATTTATTTAAGTGATCTTGTCTCCTTTTCGGTGAATGTAATATTTTCTGAACATGCCAAAACAGGTACATGATTGATGTCAGTCTTATCAGCTTACTAATCACAATCAGGGTAGATTTGGCTCAGGAAAAAGAACAAATTACAAACCTGAAAGAGAACATACAGGGCCTTAGTAAAAAGCAAGAAGTATAGTAGCACCAGGGCCAGCAAGCACTGCGTGTATTTAATAATCTGGCACATGGCCTGTAGGTAAGGTGCCAACTGCAACCAAGAAGAAAACAATCTTTTCCCAATTACAATATTGAATTGACCTTATTCTATTTGGCTAATTGAAAGTCTAGCACAATAAGTAATTTTACCTTCTTGAATGTTGTTGTCTCAATAGATAAAGAAGTCAAACTTCTAAACTACCAGAGGAAATTTTAAAATAGTTTAAAAATATTAGGAAAAATTAAAAATCCAAAAACTCTTTGGACTCTGAATTTTCTGAATGGTTATTTTGTGAAGCACCAAAAAGAAATGTGCTTTTACAGATTTTTAAAATTACTTAAGTTAAGAATATTATACATAAGTACTGTATCTATATCGACTTTATCTACACCTCTCTTCCTCCAACTTCTTAAAGTTCCCATATTCTCTCTCAAATTATAGATATATTATTCACATTTATATACAAATATATGTAGACACACAAACACACACACACACACACACACACACACACACATATATATATATATATATATATATATATATATTCAATTTTCTGTTACTCTTAGGTATATGTATTTAGGGATAACCTCTTGACAACCTTATAAAACAACCTTATCAAACTTGTCCCTACAGAAGTGTTATTCTCCTTCTCTCATCAGTTGTTAATTCTTTTGTTGCTATTCATTTAAAAGTCCCAGACTCTAGGGAAGCTAGAGGCTCCTAGGAACCAACAGGAATGACTTTAACCATAATATCCAACAAAGGGAAGATTGAATCTATAGAGACCACCTCTAGTAGATACATATGGCCTCCAGCTGAGGGATAGGGCCACCACCCATCTCACACTTTTTAACCCAGAATTGTTCCTGTGCAAAGGAAAGGGATACAAAATGGAGCAGAGACTGAAGGACAGGGCATCAAGAAACCACCCCACCTAGGGATCCATCCCATCTGCAGAAACCAAACCCCCACCCTATTGCTGATGCCAAGAAGTTCTTGCTGACAGAAGTCTGATATGGCTGTTCCCTGAGATGTTCTACCAGCACATGACCAATACAGAATGCAGATATTTACAGCCAACCATCGGACTGGGCCCAGGGACCCCAATGGAAGAGCAAGGAGAAGGACTAAAGGAGCTGAAGCGGTTTACAACCACATAGGAAGAACAATATCAAAAATTGGATCCCCAGAAATCCCAGGGACTAAAGCACCAACCAAAGAAGATACATGAATGAATCCATGGCTCCAGCTGCATATGTAGCAAAGGATGGCCTTAACTGGTATCAATGGCAGGGGAGGCCTTTGGTCCTATGGAGACTTGATGCCACAGAGTAGGAGGATGCTAGAGAAGTTTCTTGGTCAAGATTTCTATTCCCGAACAAAACATCATGACCAAGAAGCAAGTTGGAGAAGAAAGGGTTTATTCAGCTAACACTTCCACATTGCTGTTCATCATCAAAGGAAGTCAAGACTGGAATTCAAGCAGGTCAGGAATCAGGAGCTGATGCAGAGGCCTTGGAGGGATGTTACTTACTGGCTTGCTTCCCTTGGCTTGCTCAACTTGCTCTCTTATAGAGCCCAAGACTACCAGCCCAGGGATGGCACCACCCAAAATGGGCCCTCCTCCCTTGATCACTAATTGAGAAAATGCCTTACAGCTGTATCTCACGGAGGCATTTCCTCACCTGGAGCTCCTTTCTCTGTGATAACTCCAGCTTACGACAAGTTGACAAACAAAACCAGCCAGTACAAGCAGTGAGGAGGGAGTGAGTGGGTGGGTGCAGGAGCACTCTTATAGAGAGGCAAAGCGGGGGGGGGGAGGGTGTAGGATAGGGGGCTTGTGGAGAAAAAACAGGAAGGGTGATATCATTTAAAATGTAAGTGAATAAAATGATTAATAAGAAAAAAGTAGAAGTGTTTCCCCCATTCAAGTTGGCATGTCAAGTTGTATTGTTGCATCAGATTTTGTTTACATAACCTCACTGTTGAGATTTCTTTTTTTTTGTTTTATTATTATTATTTTATTTTCTATATTCTTTATTTACACTACACATGATTTCCCCTTTCCCAGTTCCCCTCTCCCTGAAAGTCCCATAAACTCTCTTTCCTCCCCCACCCCTGTTCCCCATTTGCCTAAGAATTTCATGAATTCATTGTTTTTAATTGCTGAGTAGTATTTCATTGTGTAAATATACATGGAAAATATCTCTGATAAAATTGAATAAATATATAGAAAAACACGTTAAGATTGACTATTTCATGGAAAAATTATACAGATAAAATGGTAGCCAAAAAATATTCCTAAGTCGATTGAAAGTGGAATTATAAACATTTTCTGATAAAATTGAAAATCTACAAGGAAAATATTTCTGATAAAACTCAAGAAATATATAGAAAAACACATTAAAACTATTTCATGAAAAATTATACAGATAATATAGTAGGCATAAAATATTCCCAAATTGATTGAAAGTAGAAGTAAAAACATTTTCTGATAAAATTGAAGATTTACATGGAAAGTATCTCTGATAAAATTGAAGAAATTTATACAGATAAAATGGTAGGCATAAAAATATTTCTTAGTTGATTGAAAGTGAAATTATAAGCATTTTCTGATTAAATAGAAGATTTACCTGGAAAATATCTCTGATAAAATTGAAGAAATATATAAAATACGTGTTAAGATTGAGTATTTTATGGAAAAATTATAGGCATAAAAATATTCCTATGTTTTTTGAAAGTGGAATTATAAACACTTTCTGATAAAATTGAAGATCTACAAGGAAAATATTCCTGAAAAAATTCAAGAAATACATAGAGAAACATGTTAAAACTGACTATAACATGGAAAATTATACAGATAAAATGCAATGTATAAAAATGTTCCTAAGTTGGTTGAAAGTAAAATTATAGACATTGTCTGATAAAACTGAAGATCCACATGGAAAATATTTCTGACAAAATTGAAGAAAAATACAGAGAAACATTAAAATTGAAGATTATCATGGACAATTATACCAACAAAATGGTAGGCACAAAAACATTCCTAACTTGATTGAAAGTGGAACTACAAACACCACCCCCCCCACAAAACCAAAGATCTACATGAAAAACACCTCCGACAAAATCAAAGAAATACACAGAAAAAATGTTAAAATTAAAGATCATCATGGAAAATAATACAGTCAAAATGGTAGACACAAAAGGCATTAGTGAATTGAAAGAGGAGTCACAAACATTTTCTGATAAAATTGAAGATCCACATGAAAAACATCTCTGTTAGACTATGTTTTTTGTTGGGGAATTGAGTCTATTGACGTTGTTATAAGATATTAAGGAATAGTGATTGTTTCTTCCTGTTATTTTTGATGTTCTTTTTATGTTTGTGTGGTAGTTTCTTTTGGGTTTGTTGGAAAAAGATTACTTTCTTGCTTTTTCTAGGGTGTAGTTTCCCTCCTCATGTTGGCGTTTTCCATCTATTATCCCTTGTAGGGCTTGATTTGTGGAAAGGAATTGTGTAAATTTGATTTTATCATGGAATATCTTGGTTTCTCTATCTATGGTAATTGAGAGTTTTGCTGGGTATAGTAGTTTGGGCTGGCATTTGTGTTCTCTTTTTTTTTTTTTTTAATTTAATTTTATTTTATTTTTTTAATTTACATTCCAAATCACTTCCCCTTTCCCGTTTCCTCCCTCCCCGAAAGTCCCATAAGCCCCCTTCCCTCCCTCTTTTCTCCGTTCAACCCCCTCTCATTACTCTGTCCTGGCGTTCCCCTACATCCAGTCTTTCCAGGACCAGGGGTCTCTCCTTCCATCTTTTTAGAAATCTATTGATATGCTGATTGTGTCTAGGGTATTCTGAGATTCTGGGTCAATATCCCCTTATCAGTGACTTCATACCATGTGTGATCTTTTGTGATTGGGTTACCTCACTAAGGATGATATTTTCAAGTTCTGACCATTTGCCTAGGAATTTCGTGAATTCATTGTTTTTAATTGCAGAGTAGTATTCCATTGTGTAAATATACCACATCTTCTGAATCCATTCCTCCGTTGAGGGACATCTGGGTTCTTTCCAGCTTCTGGCTATTATAAATAAGGCTGCTATGAATATAGTGGAGCATGTGTCCTTATTGCATGCAGGTAAATTCTCTGGGTATATGCCCAGGAGTGGTATAGCCGGATCCTCCGGAAGTGTCATGCCCAGTTTTCTGAGGAGCCGCCAGACTGCTTTCCAGAGTGGTTGTACCAGCCTGCAATTCCACCAGCAGTGGAGGAGTGTTCCTCTTTCTCCACATCTTGTTCTCTTAAGGTCTGTATGAGATCTGCCCAGGATCTTCTGGCTTTCATCGTCTCAGGTGAGAAGTCTGGTGTAATTCTGATAGGCCTGCCTTTATAGGTTACTTGACCTTTTTCTCTTACTGCTTTTAATATTCTTTCTTTGTTTAGTGCATTTGGTGTTTTGATTATTATGTGCCGGGAGGACTTTCTGATCTGGTCCAGTCTGTTTGGAGTTCTGTAGACTTCTTATATGTTCTTGGGCATCTCTTTCTTTAGGTTAGGGAAGTTTTCTTCTATAATTTTGTTGAAGATATTTACTAGCCCTTTAAGTTGGATATCTTCACTCTCTTCTATACCTATAATCCTTAGGTTTGTTCTTCTTATTTTGTCCTGGATTTCCTGGATGTTTTGGCTCAGGAGCTTTTTGCATTTTGCATTTTCTTTAACTGTTGAGTCAATGTTTTCTATGGTATCTTCAGCCCCTGAGATTCTTTCTTCGATCTCTTGTATTCAGTTATTGATGCTTGCATCTATGACTCCTGAATTCTTTCCAAGGTTTTCTCTCTCCACAGATGTCTCACTTTGTGATTTCTTTATTGTTTCTACTTTCATTTTTAGATCCTGGATGGTTTTGTTCAGTTCCTTCACTTGTTTGTTTGTGTTCTCCTGTAATTCTTTCAGGGATTTTTGCGTTTCCTCTTTAAGGAGCTCTACCTGTTCACCCATGCTTCCCTGTATTTATTTCAGGGATTTTTGTGTTTCCTCTTTAAGGGCCTTTGCCATTTGACCCATGTTCTCCTGTATTTCTTTAAGGGAGTTATTTATGTACTTCTTGATGTCCTCTAACAGCATCATGAGAAGAGACTTTAAATCCATCTCTTGCTTTTCCAGTGTGTTGGGGCTTCCGGAACTTGTTGTGATGGGAGAACTGGGCTCTGATGTTTCCAACTAGCCTTGGTTTCTGTTGGTAGGACTCTTGCGCTTGCCTTTCACCATCTAGTTTTCTCTGGTGTTAGTTGGTCTTGTTGTCTCTGGCTGGAGCTTGCCCCTCCTATGGGCCTGTAAACCTGTGTCTGTACTCCTGGGAGACCAACTCTCTTCTGGAAGTGTCTGTGCACAGAAGGCTGTGGAGCTGTCTGGTTCCCTGCTGCAAATGGTGGCCTGAAGGGAAGACTCCTTTCCCAGCTACTCCAATGATCATATGCTTTGTGCGCTCCTAGCTGTACCCCTCCAGAGAGAAGGTGGAGATCTCACCTCTGCACTCAGAAGTGAAATTGCTGCTGGGAGATCACTCTCTCCTGGTGGGCTAAGCATAGAAGGCTTTGGAGCTGCCTGGTTCCCTGCTGCAGATGGCAGCTGGAAGGGAAGACTCCAGTCCCAGCTGCTCCACTGATCGTATTCATGAGTCTTCTCTATTTTGTAGAGATCCTTTACCTCTGGCTTGAAGACTCCCTCCTCTTCTCTTCTTTCTTCTTAACCTAAGGAACAGGGGTTCCATTATAAATTACTATTGAAATCTTAGACAACAGAAGAGAACTCTATCTCAATAAGAAAAATCATAAATATATAAAAGAAAAAAGTATTTGATCAGAGATAGTTGTCTGGGACATTTATAATTTCTTTTTATTCTACATTTCATTCCTCTTTTCATTTTTGTTTTTCCCCCAAGTTGTTTTTCTTTCACTCTTTTTGTCCTAAACATCAGACTTGGGTCATTGTGCACGGCAGTAAGTGTCTTCACCCATTGATTGGATCACAATCCAGTTTTGCTGAATAAACGAAAGTATGGCAGTGAACTGGGTTCATGTGCAAAGCTTTTACAATATCTTTATTGTCATAAATCAACCAAACCTCATACTTTACTATTTCAACTTGATCACTGGCAGAATGTGTTTTTACTGTCCAGAAGGCACATAAAGTTACATTATAACATAAGATTACAACATTCAGGATATGGATACAGCACAGCATAGAGATAATAATGTTTCCTCAGTGTATATCATGATTTATGATATACTATCCTAGATGCAAAATGGATGTATTCTTCCACTATATACAGCTTTACTCCTTATTAACTCTCTTAATTCTTCATCTCTCTGCTTCTGGTTTGTTTTATTTTGCTAAAGTGAACACTGATCTTTAGAGACTTACAACTTAATTCCTTAAAAGGCATTTGCATGTTTTATTTTTGCATTTCTGCCATGAATTTCAACTTTTTATCCCTGAGCTATAGAAATGTAGGGCTAAAACCTGAGATAGCCTTGCAGGAATATGATAAAGGATAGAAGAAAATTGAAAACACAGAGACAAATTTGATAAAATCTAATTTAGAGAAAATCAGAATTGTCAAATATAACATTGTAAGGTAAAATAATGCAAAAGGATCCACTGTACTTTTCTAAGTGACTGTAGATATCGTTATCGAATGTCTTTTATGTCTACTTCAGTGATTTATCAAAAAAAATAGGAATAAAGAATTATTAAGTAGTCTTGTTTTTTTTCTCACATATGCCTTATAATCACCTGAGATACTCGAATGTTTAAAACGAGGAAAATAAATTTCAACTAAAACAACATGTATCATTTTTGCATGTGTATATGTAATGAGAGAGAATTTGAGTATATGTGGACTGGCTCAAGAGGGTTGATTTGCTGCTGGAGTTCAGCATGGCATCCAATTTGTGTACCTAGGGAAGGCATAGAAGGGTGGCATTGGTGGTCCAGGTCAAAAGCTGATGACTTTTGGATAATAAATCTCTGTTGCTATTCAGGGGCCAAATGCTGTTAGCATCTGGTGATTAACTCCTGCTGATAGCAGCAGGGAAAAAAGAAACTTAAGCTACAGGCAATCTTTTCCCTTTGACTCCAGGGGCCCTTGTAGGTCAGGCCAGAGGCTCAGAGTTCATTAACTCTTTGTAAGCCAGAGAGAAAGAAATAGAAAGAATGTCAGGCACAGAGATCACACACACACACACACACACACACACACACACACACACACACACACACACTTACACTTGAGGAAGCTAAAAAAGTTCCAAACTACTTTATTAGTGTTCTTAGTTTTTATCCTTTCTCTAAAAAAATTACCTCACATAACTATCAGGTAAAAAAATCATTACAGCAGAATAATTTATTATGTGGCTTACTAAACACTTTTAAATTCCATAAATTCATAGTAAGTTTAATGCAATAGGTCATGTTACAGATCAATAAGGTTTAAAAGTATACAAGAAAATTGTTTACTTGTCTTTCCATTAAGACTAGTTTTTGGCTAAACACTTATTTGTCTTTTAGATCTATATATTCATTATAAATTTAAAGCAATAATTTTTATGTCACAAGTTCCAGGGTTTGTCAAGAAAATTATCAACCTTGTGTATTATTATTTGAAGCTTTGTATAGATAAACCAGTTAATATTTTATTTTCTGTTCTTACACCTATGATTTATTTCCCATTCCCAGTTTACAGATCACAGTCTCCTACCTAACCTATAAGAAATTATTTCCTTAGTCTTATATTTTTCCAAGCATGTTTTCTTATCCTATTGCAACTATCCTATGACACATGAAGGCTTACAGAGCTTTATTTATAGCTTTTATTCCATAAATAGATTGAAATGACATATCATTTTACAAGTTCTATAATATCATTATCAGAAATAGTGAAATCATAAATTTGTCTCTACAGCATTACTACATGAGAGTACATCTTCATGTTGGTCAGCAGGAAATTTGCCCAATAGGTTGAGCTGATACCGAGAAATCATTATGCAATGTAATGGTGACAAGATAGGCATATCAGCAGCAAGAAGCAAGCCTGGGATGAAGTCTCTGAGATCTATGAATGCCAAAGCTCACCCATGGCACCCATTCAAAATGGTGGGCTATCTCCAGAAAACTCACTTGCTTTCCTTAGCCTTTCCTGGATGATTCTGTCGGTTTGCTTTTAATACTAAGGTGCCTCTTATACCCTTAGGTTTTGCTTTTCCTAACAACAGGGAATAAATTGACCTATTATATCAGCAACTTTGTGATGATTGATGACCTACAATGTATATTTCAAAATAAAAATAGTTTCTCTCTATATTAAAACAATTATATATTACAAAGGCTAATTAATCAAATTAAAAGTATGCTTCATTATACTTGTTGATAGAATATTATTATAGCTTTCACTCCCTGAATAGTGACTTAACTTAAAAAAGCTTAAGTATATTTACTTCCTTAATATAATAAAAACTGTTCATCTTTTTAAAGTTTGAAAAATGAACTAAAATGATAAAGTTGGATGCTACATAATGTTCAGAAAAAGAGAAGCGATTTTAAGAAAGTCTACCTCTTCATCAGTTATTTCTCTTCTCATGTAGGATTTGTCAGGAATGGACCAAGTGTTGCTCTGCTTTCCAGACAAAAAAGCAAAATCCTAAAATAGAAAGTTTCTTATTTGAGATCATTTCAAAGCACTAATCTTTATAAATCAATTTTAGTACATTTTTTGAAAGAAAAACAGGGTTTACATTCATTTAGATCCATATTTGTCACCTTGCACAAACCTCAAGTATAAGTGGATTAAGGACCTCAACAAAGAACCAAATACACTGAATCTAATGGAAGAGAAAGTGGGAAAGATCATTGAATTCATTGATTTGGGGGAAATTTCCTAAATAGAACACTAATGACTCACTCTCTAAGATCAAGAATTGATAAATGGTACCTCATGAAACTGGAAAACTTCTGTAAGGCAAAGGACATAGATAATAGGACAAATTAGCAACCTACAAAATGGGAAAAAGTCTTAACTAACCCCCCCATCTGATAGAGGGTTAATATCTAAAACATATAAAGAACTCAAGAAGCTAACCTCCAAAAAACAAACAACCCAATCAAAAAATGGGATATAGAACTAAACCGAGAATTCACAACAGAGGAATCTCAAGTGTATGAGAAGCACATAAAGAAATGTCCAAAGTCATTAATGATCAGGGAAGTGAAAATTAAAACGACCCTGAGATTCTACCTTAATCAGAATTGCTAAGATCAAAACTTCAGATGACAGCACATGTAGGCAAGGATGTGGAGAGAGAGAAACACTCCTCCATTGCTGGCGAGATTGCAAACGGGTACAACCACTGTGGAAATCAGTCTGGAGGTTCCTCAGAAAATTAGAAATAGATCTACCTGAAGATCTAGCTATACCACTCTTGAGAATATACCCAAAAGATGATCAAACATGCCTCAGAGGCACGTGTTTCACTACGTTCATAACAGTCTTGTTTGTGATAGACAGAAGATAAAAACAACCCAGATGTCTGAAAACAGAAGAATGGATACAGAAAATGCTATTCATTTACATCATGAAATACTACTCAAATATTATTCAGCTATTAAGAATGAGGACATCCTGAGTTTTGCAGGCAAATGGATGGAACTAGAGAATATCATCCTGAGTGAGGTAACTCAGCCTCAAAAGGACAGGCATAGTATGTACTCACTAATAAGTGGATATTAGGCAAAATAAGCACAGAATACCCAGGATGTAGTCCACAGATCTCAAAAAGGTTACCAAGACAAAGTACCCAAGTGAGGATGCCTCAATCCTATTTTAGAAGGAGAAGAAAGCAATCATAGGAGGGTGAATGGAGGCAAGGACCTGGGTGGGAAGGGACAGGGAGGGGAAGAGGAAAACATGATCAGGTATTGGGTGGGGGAGAATGACTGAAGCCTGCCGAAAGAATGGAATTAGGTAGCCTCAGGAGGTAGAAGGTGAAGTTGTATGACCTCCAACATGTACCAGAGACCTGGGAGGTGAGAGAACTTCAGGACTCAAAGGAAGGGAGCTTAGATGAAATGACCTACAGTGTGAAGAGGAAACTTGTAGAACCCATCTCCAGCAGAAAAACAGGACATCAAGTGAGGGATGGGGTTGCCATCCCACAGTCAAAACTCTGAATCAATTTTTCCTGTCTGAAAGAACTTCAGGGATGGAAATGGAGAATAGACTGAGGAAAAGTAGGTCTAGCAACAGGCCCAAAGTGCAATCCAGCTCAAGGCAAGACCCCAAGGCCTGACACTACTTCTGAAGCTGTGAAATGCTCACAAAAAGGGGCCTATCAGGACTGCCATCCAAAATACCCCACACACAGCTGAAAGAGCTGATGCAGATATTTACACCCAACACATATAGAGCAGAGGACTGGCAGGTCTGGGTTCAGTCAGAGAAGATGCACCTAACCCTCAAGAGACTGGAGGTCCCAGGGAGTGGGGATGACTTCTAAAATAGGTATTGAGACTTCTGTGAAAAGAGCTCTATAACTTTGCTTTTGTCTGGTTGTGCTTTTTTTTTTAAATTGATCTCCATCTATTGCAAAGGGAAGTTTTCCTGATAAATGGAATTTGTCTTAGTTTTTTTTTTTTTTCTTTTTTTTGGCCCTTTGAATTTTTCTCTAAAACTTTAGAAAATCATTAGTTTCTATACAATAATATTGATACATAAATATTGTACTTAAAATATGTGCATTAATACGAGAATGTCTGTAGTATTTTTAGAATTTCTTTTAAGATACCTTATAATGAACACATATATGCTTACAGACACAAATGATATTACAGAATAATATAATACTTCATACAAGGTATTGAACATAGCTACATATTTATTCATGATTTGTTAAAATCTATGCATAGTTGATTTTTGTTATATCTAACGTCTTTTTTCCAGTTTCCAATATTCTTCTTTTTTAATTTTTATTTTTTAATTTTATTTAATCTTTATATTACATTCCAGATTTTATCCCCTCTCTCTGCTATATATGTGTTGGAGGCCTGATATTAGCTGGTGTATGCTGGCTCGTTGGTTGTCCAGTGTCTGAGAGATCTCAGGGGTCCAGGTTAATTGAGACTGCGGGTCCTCCTGCAGGGTCACCATCCTCCTCAGCTTCCTTCAGCCTTCTCTAATTCAACCACAGGG
This sequence comes from Tokudaia tokunoshimensis, assembly GCA_036184795.1. Classification (NCBI taxonomy): domain Eukaryota; kingdom Metazoa; phylum Chordata; class Mammalia; order Rodentia; family Muridae; genus Tokudaia; species Tokudaia tokunoshimensis. Next base: position 67,602,766 of record BTHU01000015.1, read on the forward strand.
GTCAGTAGCTTCTGTCCATTGGTTTTACAAAAAAACAAAACAAAACAAAAAAACCCCTCCAGAACTTAAGGCTCATGGAGCATTGCAGAAGAGGTGACAGAGAGATTTTAAGATTATGAAAGATTTTGATGTCAAATTACATGTCCTAGTTAAGTTGGAAGTTATGTCCATACCATTATTGTTATCCTAAATATGCCAGAATGGATGATGGAAAGCCCAAGAGCCTCAACTGTACCACTTTACAAATTTACATCTATACGTTGCTATAGTTGTTTCCCTAAAGATGAGAAAACATGTCTGATAGAATTGGGAGGGTGGTAAGAAGACATTAAGGAACAACTACTGAGATGATCCTGCTAAACAGAGGCCTTGCACTGACAATAAATATTACAGTGTATTTTATTCCAATATAGTTTCTGTACAGGCAAAATAGGCAGGTAAATTAGGCATCAATACCTATATTTAAAAAATTATTGAGAATGGGTTGTAGTAGCACATGTTTTCTTTAATCTCAGAACTTGGGATGTAGAGATAGGCAGATCTCTGTGTTTGAGGCCAGCATGGTCTACAGAGTGAGTTCCAGGATGGACAAGAAACCCTGGCTCAAGGAAAAAACAAACAAATAAACAAAATGAAGAGAGAAAGAAAGAAAAAAAAGAAGAAAAGAAAGAAGGAAGGAAAAACAGAAGGAAGAAAGATTGATTACAGGGTAAAATTTTATATTGAACTTTAATAAATGATACTATTTAATAATAAATAATATTTAATAAATGAGTTTGAGTAAATAGTTAATTAAGTGCAGAGTTTATTATACAGCAATTAAAATCATTTGCATGTCATTGATTATTCTCCCACTTTTGATAAAATCTAATAGAGGTAGAAAGTCTATATTCATGACAAGTGGGCAAAGCAAACATGCTTCATTGATATTTCATTAACTTAATGTTTATCCTTGCTGTTTCATTACTTTTCAATCCAAAGTATAAAATAGCAAGTACTGTTCATGTGTATAATGATAGTTGTGATATCAAGCATACATAAACAAAAAGTTTCTTATTTTATTTTCTCTAAGTTAAAGAAGCCAACATAGTGAATGAGTTTCAACATACACTTAATGAATACAAGAGAAAGCCTGAAGAAATATAAGTTTATCATGCAGATATTTCAAAGATAAAGTATATCACCCCTTTAGAACAAAACAGTCAACATTTAAGGCACCTGTGTTCATCTCCTCAGTGCTCTCACTCCAGAGAATAACATTGAACAAGCATATGCATCTCTCCTGTCCAAAGCATCTTCTACTTTAGAAATATGTGAATGAGCAAAGTATCTTTTTGGTGAAAATCTGAAATTAACAAGGAAATGCAAGTGATGGAATTTCTTCCTAAAGATCCAGAGTTATAGAATAGCTCAGTTTTGTCCTCAGAATGCTATATTTCTTACACTAAGGACAATATTACAAATTATCTAGGAAACAAGTATAAAAATGGCAATAATCAGTGTAATTTTAATACTGAGTGTTAAAATTTCTAATTACTAGATGAAAAAAATAAGAGAATTATGAAGTAAATAATATTTTGTTGTTCTTTTGACAACAAAATAGGGACTGTCCCCTGCTGCACTGACTCCCTTTTGTTTCAGAATCTTGTAAGGTATAAAAATTATTACACAAATTTTTGGAAATCTATTAAATAAGTCTGTTCCTTTGGTCTGTTGTAACAAAATCCCAGAAACCGCATAAAAAATGTAAGTAATTCTGTTCAGGAAGGTGTCTCGGATAAGAAACACTAACACATACTCTACCTCTGAGATCAATTCTTATTAGGAGTCAACTATTGTCTTCCTGCTTTTTGAACTATTTTTTTTTAAAATAGGTTTCTCAAATAAAACTTTGTGTAAAGATTAATAATAATTTTTGCAAGGTTGGTACATTCATAAAGGAATCATGTTCAGAGACTCCTTCACTCAGTTCTTTCATCATGATGATACAAAGTTTTAGGAGATTCTAAATATTCAAACTTTATCAGTTTTATTTTTATTTATTTTTTGGTAAAGAATTCTGAATATTTCTCAAAATTATTTTAAGTGTATCTTTGCTTCTCTTTACCCTAAGAGGAGATAATATTTAAGAACTACTGTATGAATGACTCTTCTCATTCTTACCCAGGTTTGTTTTAGTGTGTTGGGAAGAGTAGCTATTCAAAGGGATTTCATACTACCTAAGGAAATGAACAACTTCTTGAGCACTACAGAAAATATTTGGTGTTACATTTTCCTTTCGTACTGCACTTTTAGAAACCTGTCTATTTTGTATCCAACTCTAACTTACTTTGTCGTTTATATCTTGCATTTTATTTTTAGCTCCAGGCAATGAAATTATTCCATACATAAATTTCAGGAACGATTTGAGGATATAGTTCAAAGGTAATGCTTTAACTTCAAATAAAAATCTCAGGTTGAATCCCAGGTAGGGATGAGATAACAAATCCACAAACCCCTGAAATTATCAAGTTGAATGTGTATTAGCAATATAATATCCATTTATATGTTTTCTCACTAACTTAAGTCATTAGATTCATAATTTAGTTACAGGTTAAATAAATCTATCTCTCCAAATATTATCATTTCTTTGTGCAAAACACTTTTGACTTTAAGGTCCTTTCCCCTTATTTAAACATATCTGTATAGCCCATTGTTATTAGCTTATCCATCTATAATAGCTATTTTTCATATTGCCAGAATCAAATAACTAACAGGAAACTAAGGGAGAGGGTTTTATTTTGGTCTAAGATTTCTACTGAGGTGAGAAGGAATGGCTGCGTAGTGCATATGCAATAAGGTATAGTAAGACAGTGTCCACAATCAAGAAGAAGAATAGGGTAATGGTGGAATTTGGTTAGTTTTTCTTGTTTCCTTTGTATTCCTGTTGAGACCAATCCAATGGAACAAAGATGAGCAGAATTTCAGTGAGTGTTCTCACCTCACTTACATATTTTTGAAAATACTGGATTACACCCAGAAGCATCCTAGGTTATTATAAATCACATTGTGTTGGCTATGAAGATGAGCTATTTAAATCCAGAGGATACTGAACTTCTTAGTTCTGACTGCTTTAATTGGAACTTGCTTAGCTTGTGCTGCTTTTCATACATTCTATTCAAACACTTTTATATGATGTCAGTATAGATCTCTTTTGCAATACATCTTCTGTCTTTTAAACTCTAACATTAAATGTTTTCTGTAGTGACCTTGACAACTAGACAAATGCCTGACAAGTAATAAAGGACCAAGGGTATTCAACAAAATAAAAATATGAAATACATTTATCTGCCTTTCAGATTCCATTGATTAAATCATTAAATTGGCTATAAGGCCATGTTCTAGGTCTTATTCCTGGAAACAGTAGATATAAACAGAATCACTAAATACATTTATACAATAGTTGTCTCAAATTGTTGGACTGCAAGTTCAAATTGTCAAATTTTATTGCTAAAGTGAAATAACAGTATATTTAGTATTGATTCTAAGTAACAAGATGCTTTTATTATATGATTTCAAAGTTTTACTCAGAAAGTAGTCCCTCCTAACTTGATGATCTGATTATACTATTATTTTGAAACTATTAAATTACTATAGTTAGCTGTTTTTTCTATAATCTTTGATTATCCACCTCAAATAGAAACAGAATAAACACTACCCAATTCATTCTATGAAGCCACAATTATGCTTATACCTAAACCACACAAAGATCCAACAAAACAAGAGAACTTCAGACCAATTTTTCTTATGAATATCAATGAAAACAAAATCAAAGAACACATAAAAATAATCATCCATCACAATCAAGTAGGCTTCATCCCAGAAATGCAGGGATGGCTCAATATAAAAACCAACAACTTAATCCACTATATAAACAAATTCAAAGAAAATAAATCACATGATCATATCATTAGATGCTGAGTAAGCATTTGACAAAATTCAACACCTCTTCATGTTAATATTCACGGAAAGATCAGAAATTCAAGGTCCATTCCTAAACATATTAAAAACAATATACAGCAAACCAGTAGTCAACATCAAACTAAATGGAGAGAAACTTTAAGCAATCCCATTAAAAACAGGGACTAGACAAGGCTCCCCACCCTACCTATTCACTATAGTACTCGAAGTACTAGCCAGAGCAATTAGACAACAATAAAAGGTCAAAGGGACAGAAATGGAAAGGAAGAATTCAAAATATCACTATTTGCAGATGATATGATAGTATACTTAACTGATCCCAAAAATTTTACCAGAGAATTCCTACAGCTAATAAACAATGTCAGCAAAGTGGCCAGATAAAATCCAAACTCAAACAAATCAGTAGTCAACTTCTACTCAAAGGCTAAACAGGCTGAGAAAGAAATTACAGGAATGACAGCCTTCACAATAGTCACAAATAATATAAAGTACTTTGATGTGACTCTAAGAAGGAAGGGTGACAAGAACATCAAGTATCTGAAGAAAGAAATAGAAGAAGACTTTAGAAGATGGAAAGATCTCCCATGCTCGTGGATCGGCGGGATTAATATAGTAAAAATGGCCATCATGCTGAAAGCAATCTGTAGATTCCATGTAATCCCCATCAAAACTCCAACTCAATTCTTCATAGAATTAGAAAGAGCAATTCTCAAGTTCATTTAGAATACCAAAAAAACCTAGGATAGCTAAAACTATTCTCAACAATAAAAGAACTTTTGGGGGAGTCACCATCCCTGACCTTAAGCTGTGTTACAGAGCAATAGTGATAAAAACTGGATGGTATTGGTACAGAGAGGCAGGTAGATCAACGGAACAAAATTTGACTCTAGAGAACCAACAAGCCCTATTAAAAATGGGGTACAGAGCTAAACAAAGAATTCTCAACTGAGGAATACTAAATGGCTGAGAAGCACCTAAGGAAATGTTCAACATTCTTAGTCATCAGGGAAATGCAAATCAAAACAACCTTGAGATTCTCCCTCACACCAGGCAGAATAGCTAAGATCAAAATCTCAGGTGACAACAGATGCTGGTGAGGATGTAGAGAAAGAGGAACACTTCTCCATTGCTGGTGGGGTTGTAAGCTGCTACAACTACTCTGGAAATCAGTCTGGAGGTTCCTTAGAAAATTGAACATAGTACTACCTGATCAGCTATACCACTCCTTGGCATATACCCGAAAGATTCTTCAACAACATATAACAAGGACACATACTCCACTATGTTTATAGCAGCCTCATTTATAATAGTCAGAAGCTGGAAAGAACCCAAATGTCCTTCAACAGAGGAATGAATACAGAAAATGTAGTACGTTTAGACAATGGAATACTAGTCAGCTGTTAAAAAACAATAACTTCAAGAAATTTGTGGACAAATGGATGGAATTAGAAAATATCCTGAGGGAGATAACCCAGTAAATATTAGCCCAAAATCTCAGAATACCCAAGATACAAGTCACAGACCAGATGAAGGTCAATAATTAAGAAGACCAAAGTGTGAGTGCTTTGGTCCTTCATAAAAGAAACGAAATACTCACAGGAGGAAATACAAAGGCAATGTGTGGAACAGAGACTGAAGGAAAGACCATCCAGAGACAGTTCCACCTGGGGATCCATCCCATATACAGACACCAAACCCAGACACTATTGTGGATTCCAAGAACTGCTTGCTGAAAGGAGCCTGATATAACTGTCTCCTAACAGGCTCTGCCAGAATCTGGCAAATGGAGGTGGATGTTCACAGCCAACAATTGTACTGAGCAGTGTGTCCCCAATGGAGGAGTTAGAGAAAGGAGTGAAGGCGTTTGCAACCCATAGGAAGAACAACAATATCAACCAACCAGAGCGTACACATGGAGGGTCTCATGGCTCCAGCTGCATATGTAGCAGTCTTCTCAGACACCAACGGCAGGAGAGTCCCTTGGTCTTGGGAAGGCTAGATGCCCCAGTATAGGGTAATGCCAGGGCGGTGAGGCTGGGGTGGGTGGATGGGTAGGTGAGCACCCCCATACAAGCAAGGGGAGGGAGGATTATAGTGGCTTTCAGAAGGGAAACTGGGAAAGGGGATAACACTTGAAACGTACATAAATAAAATATCCAATAAAAATGATACATTCACATTGATCCTAATTTTACTTACAATTGTAAATTAATTTCCCCAAATGTGATAAGATTATGCATCATATCTGGAAAATAAGTTTTTGTTTTGTGAAGTAAATGCTTGGTGGTAGCAAAACTACTCCAGTTCGAAGTCCCCAAAACAGGCATTTCTATAACAGTATTTGGCATAAAACGAGTATTTGAAAAATTTTGAAATTTCAGTTTATTTCTTTGCGAGATATCAATGAACATCTGAAATATAGAATTACTTTTTTGCAATCTTAAATCAAAGAGATGGCAATTATTAATTGAGGAAAATCCATAATGTCTAACAAGGATAAAATAAAGTTGAAGGGACTCATTATTGAAGATATTATATTGACAGCAGTAGGCACATTTCAACGTCTCAAACTAATAATAGAAATTTAAAATTCTATAAATCTACTTTTAACTTCCCTTACTTAAAGTTTAAATTAAACTGTCCTAGAAAAGTTGCATATCAGTAAGTTTATTGTATAAAATACATTGAGTTTTTTTTCCTGTAATCTCATTATGTAGTTTTTAAATAAAGATGTGTACTATACTACAAAAAGCATGATCCAAGATCTTTCACACCAATATTGGCATTGCTTGTTTATTTATTTATTTTGTATTGAAAATAGATTCTTCACTCATACAATACACCCCATCTCCAATTTCCCTTTCATTCAATCCTAACTTCACCTCCTCTTCCTCTCTGCACCAGATCCACTCCCTCTGTATTTCCTCTTCTGAAAAGAGCAGGACTTCAAGACACACTAGCCAGACTTGGATAAAAACAAAAACAAAGACACAAAACAAAGGTAAAAAACAAACAAGATACAATAATAAAAGGCAAAGCCTTTATCATGAGTCTGGACTAGACAACCAGAGGTGAGGAAGAGAGTACCAAAATCAGATAAGAGAGTCAGAGATACATCTCCACCCACAGTTAAGTGTTCCACCATAACAGCAAGCTAGCAATCATAACATATAGTATGAGGATTTGGCCTAGACTCATGCTAGCCCACGCTTGCTATTTCAATCTCTGTGAGCCCTGATTAATTATTTGGTGGGCCCTGTTGTCCAAGTGATCCTCATCCACTCTGACTCCTACAGGTTGCCTGATCTCTGTGGGGAGGATCCAGGATACTTTCAACTTACACTATCTCTCTGAATTAAGTCTGGCTTAGGCCTGTGCACCGATTTTCATCTTCTGCCAGAGGAAGCCTCTCTTATGGCAAGACATTCCATTAATCTATGAGTATAGCAGGGTATCATTAGGAATCATTTCTCATTATTGACAATTTTGTCAGTCCTATTTAATTCTACCCTACCTCTCTGGCCTGTTGAGATTCTGGTTCTTGGACATCCAGGCAGTGTAGGGTATAGACTCCTTCTTGTGGGGTGAGCTCAAGTTAAACCAAACATTTGCCACTCCCTGTTTCTTTGTAAACAAGAAGTAAATATGACTCTTAGTCAGACAGCATTGAATATGAAATGCTCATATATGGATATAGGAATATTTTCTTATGATCATGATTCTTCATTCTACTTTTTTACTCAATTCTAGGAGACATATGAAGTGATGGATCTGCCATTTTAACTGTAATAACATCTTTGAAAGTCATTTAGCTGATATGTGAGACTTCAGTTCACTTAGAAGTAATAATCTCTTTTACTAATCCCCTTACCTTTGTTTAATTTCAATTTTTCTCTTTTAACTACGTTTATTTGAGTAAATAAAAATGCATACTACCAACATTGGACAAAAAATGTGGAAATAAAATATATTCAAATAATTGTTTATATCTGTTCTTTATTAAACTTTTGTCACGATGAATTTGTCGAGCTCTGAATTAGACCAAGCTTGCTTCTTTGTTTGTCCTTCACCTGCCTCAGATCTCTCAGTTAATTCTGAGCTCTAATCTTCTTGACTGTATTATTGAATCTGCTACTTTGATTTTGAGTCATTATACACTCCCCTTAGCCAAGCTCCAGTTTATAATATCATGCCCTTCATGGTTAGATCAGTTTAAGGATCCAAGTGAAACATGTAAAGTATTCAATTTGAATACATAAAACAATAGAGCAGTAGTTAAAATTGCATGTACCATATAAAAACTATGAGCCTTAAAGTATCACTCCATTAGGAAAGGCCAATTAAAGAATGTGGCTTTCGCTCTTCCCTGACGGTCATTAGAGCAAAAGTTTGACAGCTAAAATTTTTGTCTAAATCTCCTATGTTACATATTTCTAAAATGACTCATTCTTTTCATTCCATCATAAAGTTTAAGACAAGATATTAAATATCAACTAAATATTTATATTTCTATAAAACTTAATATAAAAATGCACATACACATAATAAAAGCTTTCCCACAAAATGTATCTCCAACATCCCTAGCTCTGCCATAATGGCCCTTGACAAGTTAGCTTGCATTTTTCACTTTTGGAGAATCCACTATGGGTTTTGTAAGGTTTATAACTCTCATTTTCCCAGGCTTGATCCTATCCTAATGCTGAGTCAATTGTCAGGCTTGAGACTACTTCTGGTTTAGAAGGCAAGCTATATTTGAGGGAGGACCCCTATGTTTTCCACAATGAGTGGTATTGACAGACTCTCATACCATGAGAAACGGTCAAAGACAGACTCTATAAGAGAGCTTAGCTGCTGATCTTTATAGGATCATGAAAATACAAGAAACTTAGATTGCAGGAGAGATTATTTTAATTGGATATATTATTTATTTACATTTCAAATGTTATTCTCCTTTCCTGATACCACACCAGAAACTCCTTATGCCATCCACCTCCCCCTGCTTCTATGAGGGTGTGCATCTACCCACCCACCCACTCACTCCCTCCTCCCCACCCTGGCATTCCCCTACACTAGGGCATCGAACCTTCATGGGACCAAGGGCCTCTCCTCCCGTTGATGCCCAACAAAGGCCATTCTCTACTACATATATGGTTGGAGCCATGGGTCCCTCCATTTATTAAAGAAAAATAATAGCTCCCTACACAGGCTCTAATGATAATGAGTTTTGTGCTTACATCTCTTTTTTATTGTCTGTTCAGTATAACTGACCTTTAACATAGGCAAAATATTAGGGTCATTTCACAATGTCTTAAAGAGTTCTTTTAAAAAACACTAGTCAAGTCTTCCACTCTGTGAGTACAGAGATTATTTTTGTTTTCCTATGTGACCAAGAATTCAAGCTTTATTTATTTTTCGAATCTTATATTCCAAAGGCTATAGTTTTTCTAAGAAAACTACTTTAAGTAAAGAGAATAGACATTCCTCTAGTAATTATTCTAGTACTTAAACTCAATCTAGTTTACAAGCATTTCGATATGTCTTCAGTTCTCAAAGTAATATCATCAATTTACTTTAACAAACTCTATCTTGCTAACCAGTGGCTGGTAGAAGAGCAGATACATCTCAAGTCATGTTTCTCAAAAACAGAACCAAGATAGGGATCTTCATATAACTCTTTCCAAAATGCTCTCAAGAGAACATTATAAGGCAGTGAATGCTACATAAGTGGGATACATAAATAACAAGGACATGATGTGAATTAAATGAATGGTAGGCTTATCTGATGGCACAGATCATTCAAGGCAGAGTCCACCTTACCAATTAAAGGTAACTGGAGTCAGACACTGAGACAGTGGGTCTGTGGGTGTTTACATTATTAATTAGATTCCCTGAACCCCAAGTGAAAGGAGAGAACATGCTCCTAAAATTTGGCTTTTGCCCTGCAGAGGAGGAGAGGGTGCATTCCCCCCCCCATACCACACATACACATATAATAAACACAATATATAAATCACAACTAAAACCAACACCACCAACAGTAGCTTCCTGAGAGTGGGCAAGGGTAATAGTCTCAGATATATCACACAAGGAGACTCATGTTAGCTAAAGGTATTTCTGAGTGAAAAAATAATAATAAATGCTATATACTTTGAATACCAACATTAGAAGCATATCCATGAGAGAGTATTAACCTCCTGAAGAAAATCTTAGTGTAGCTTCATAGATACATGCTACAAAGGACAAAGAAGCAACGGACTGTTAATAAGGTTTAAAAATTTTGGCCATTTGCACCAGGGAGCCTGGCGATTCTACAGCCTTCCATGCACAGCCTGCCAGGAGAGTGATCTCCCAGCAGCGCTTTCACTTCTGTGCATGGAGGTGAGATCCCCACCTTATCTCTGGAGGGAACAGCTAGGAGAACACAGGGCATACAATCAGTGGAGCAGCTGGGACAGAGGTCTTCAGGCAGTCTTTTGGATCAGGGAGCCAGACAGCTCCACAGTCTCTGTGTACAGAGTCTGCCAGAAGAAAGTTGGTCTCTCAGGAGTACAGACACAGGTTTACAGGCCCACAGGAGGAACATGCTCCAGCCAGAGACAGCAGACCATCTAGCACCAGAGATAAACAGATGGCGAAAGGCAAGCACAAGAACCCTACCAACAGAAACCAAGGCTACTTGGCAAGATCAGAACCCAGTTCTCCTACCACAGCAAGTCCCGGATACTCCAACACAATGGAAAAATAAGAGTTGGATTTAAAATCGTATCTCATGATGCTGATTGAGGTCTTCAAGAAGGACATAACTAACTCCCTTAAAGACATACAGGAGAACATCGATCAACAGGTAAAAGCCCTTAAAGAGGAAACACAAAAATCCCTTAAAGAAATTATACAGGAGATCATGGGTCAACAGGCAGAAACCCTTAAAGAGGAAACACAAAAATCCCTTTAAAAATTCCAGGAACACACAAACAATCAAGTGAAGGAACTGAACAAAAACATCTAGGATCTAAAAGTCAAAGTAGAAACAATAAAAAAAAAAAGGATCACAAAGTGAGACATCTGTGGAGATAGAAAACCTTGGAAAGAATTCAGGAGTGATAGATGCAAGCATCAACAACAGAATCCAAGAGATAGAAAGAACAATCTCAGGGGCTGAAGATACCATAGAAAACATTGACTCAACAATCAAAGAAAACGCAAAATACATAAAGCTTGAAACCTAAAACATTCTGGAAATCCAGGACACAATGAGAAGACCAAACTTAAAGATTATAGGTATAATCTTTAAGAGAGAAAAAATTTACAACTTAAAGGGCCAGTAAATACCTTCAACAAAATTATAGAAGAAAACTTCCCTAACCTGAAGAAAGAGATGCCCATGAACATACAAGAAGCCTACAGAACTCCAAACAGACTGGACCAGACCAGAAAGTCCTCTCAGCACATAATAATCAAAACAGCAAATGCACTAAACAAAGAAAGAATATTAAAAGCAGTAAGGGAAAAAAGGAAAGTAACTTATAAAGTAGACCTAATCAGAATTACACCAGATTTCTCACCTGAGATGGTGAAAGCTAGAAAGAAGATCCTGGGCAAATCTCATACAGACCCTAGGAGAACACAAATGCCAGCCCAAACTACTATACCCAGCAAAACTCTCAATCACCATAGATGGAGAAACCAAGATAATCCATGATAAAATCAAATTTACATAGTATCTGTCCACAAATCCAGTCCTACAAAGGATAATAGATGGAAAACACCAACACAAAGAGGGAAACTACACCCTAGAAAAAGTAAGAAAGTAATCTTCTTCCAACAAACCCAAAAAGAAGGTATCCACACAAACATAAAAATATCAAAAATAACAGGAAGCAACAATCATTATCCCTTAATATTTCTATCCCTTAATAGACTCAATTTCTCAATAAAAAGACATAGACTAACAGAAATATTTTTCATGTAAATCTTCAATTTTATCAGAAAATATTTGTAATTCCTCTTTCAATTAATTTAGTAATGTTTTTATGTCTATCATTTTATCTGCATTATTTTTCACGATAATCTTCAATTTTAACATGTTTTTCTATATATTTCTTCTATTTTATCAGAAATGTTTTCCATGTAAATCTCTGATTTTATCACAAAATATTTTCAATTCCACCTTCAATTAATTTAGAAAGGATTTATATATCTACCATTTTATCTGTATTATTTTCCTTGATAATCTTTAATTTTAATGTTTTTCTACATATTTCTTCAATTTTATCAAAATATTTTCCATGTAAATCTTCAACTTTATCAAAGACTGTTTATAATTCCACTTTCAATCAACTTAGGAATACTTTTATGCCTACCATTATTATATCTATATAAAAGTTTCATGATAATCTTCAATTTTAACATGTTTTTCTACATTTATCTACAATTTTATCGGAAATATTTTCCAGGTAAATCTTCAATTCTATCATAAAATATTTCTATCTCATTTTTCAATTAATTTAGTAATGTTTTTTATGTCTACCACTTTACTCTTTAATTTTCCTTGAAAACTGCCAATTTTTTTTTACATTTTTTTTATTTTATTTTTTTAATTTACATTCCAAATCACTTCCCCTTTCCCGTTTCCTCCCTCCCCGAAAGTCCCATAAGCCCCCTTCCCTCCTTCTTTTCTCCATTCAACCCCCTCTCGTTACTCTGTCCTGGCATTCCCCTACATCCAGTCTTTCCAGGACCAGAGGTCTCTCCTTCCATCTTCTTAGAAATCTATTGATATGCGGATTGTGTCTAGGGTATTCCTAGATTCTGGGTCAATATCCCCTTATCAGTGACTGCATACCATGTGTGTTCTTTTGTGATTGGGTTACCTCACTAAGGATGATATTTTCAAGATCTGACCATTTGCCTAGGAATTTCGTGAATTCATTGTTTTTAATTGCAGAGTAGTATTCCATTGTGTAGATATACCACAGCTTCTGAATCCATTCCTCTATTGAGGGACATCTGGGTTCTTTCCATCTTCTGGCTATTATAAATAAGGCTGCTATGAACATAGTGGAGCATGTGTCCTTATTGCATGCAGGTAAAGCCTCTGGGTATATGCCCAGGAGTGGTATAGCCGGATCCTCCAGGAGTGTCATGCCCAGTTTTCTGAGGAACCGCCAGACTGCTTTCCAGAGTGGTTGTACCAGCCTGCAATTCCACCAGCAGTGGAGGAGTGTTCCTCTTTCTCCACATCCTCAGCAACAACTGCTGTCTCTTGTGTTTTTGATCTTAGCCATCCTGACTGGTGTGAGATAGAATCTCAGGGTTGTTTTGATTTGCATTTCCCTAATGACTAAGGATGATGAACATCTCTTTAGGTGCTTCTCAGTCATTAGATATTCTTCAGGTGAGAACTCTTTGTTTAGCTCTGTACCCTATTTTTTAATAGGGTTACTTGCCTCTCTGGAGTTTAACTTCTTGAGTTCTTTGTATATATTGGATATTAGCCCTCTGTCGGATGTAAGGTTGGTAAAGATCAAGACTGGACCAGACCAGAAAGTCCTCTCAGCACATAATAATCAAAACACCAAATGCACTAAACAAAGAAAGAATATTAAACGCAGTAAGGGAGAAAAGGAAAGTAACTTATAAAGGCAGACCTAATCAGAATTACACCAGATTTCTCACCTGAGATGGTGAAAGCTAGAAAGAAGATCCTGGGCAAATCTCATACAGACCCTAGGAGAACGCAAATGCCAGCCCAAACTACTATACCCAGCAAAACTCTCAATCACCATAGATGGAGAAACCAAGATAATCCATGATAAAATCAAATTTACACAATTCCTTTCCACAAATCAAGCCCTACAAGGGATAATAGATGGAAAACGCCAACATGAGGAGGGAAACTACACCCTAGAGAAAGCAAGAAAGTAATCTTTTTCCAACCATCCCAAAAGAAACTACCACACAAACATAAAAAGAACATCAAAAATAACAGGAAGAAACAATCACTATTCCTTAATATCTTATAACAACGTCAATAGACTCAATTCCCCAACAAAAAACATAGTCTAACAGAGATGTTTTTCATGTGGATCTTCAATTTTATCAGAAAATGTTTGTGACTCCTCTTTCAATTCACTAATGCCTTTTGTGTCTACCATTTTGACTGTATTATTTTCCATGATGATCTTTAATTTTAACATTTTTTCTGTGTATTTCTTTGATTTTTTCGGAGGTGTTTTTCATGTAGATCTTTGGTTTTGTGGGGGGGGTGTGGTGTTTGTAGTTCCACTTTCAATCAAGTTAGGAATGTTTTCGTGCCTACCATTTTGTCGGTATAATTGTCCATGATAATCTTCAATTTTAATGTTTCTCTGTATTTTTCTTCAATTTTGTCAGAAGTATTTTCCATGTGGATCTTCAGTTTTGTCAGACAATGTCTATAATTTTACTTTCAACCAACTTAGGAACATTTTTATACATTGCATTTTATCTGTATAATTTTCCATGTTATAGTCATTTTTAACATGTTTCTCTATATATTTCTTGAATTTTTTCAGGAATATTTTCCTTGTAGATCTTCAATTTTATCAGAAAGTGTTTATAATTCCACTTTCAAAAAACATAGGAATATTTTTATGCCTATAATTTTTCCATAAAATACTCAATCTTAACACGTATTTTATATAGTTCTTCAATTTTATCAGAGATATTTTCCAGGTAAATCTTCTATTTGATCAGAAAATGCTTATAATTTCACTTTCAATCAACTAAGAAATATTTTTATGCCTACCATTTTATCTGTATAAATTTCTTCAATTTTATCAGAGATATTTTCCATGTAAATCTTCAATTTTATCAGAAAATGTTTTTACTTCTACTTTCAATCAATTTGGGAATATTTTATGCCTACTATATTATCTGTATAATTTTTCATGAAATAGTTTTAATGTGTTTTTCTATATATTTCTTGAGTTTTATCAGAAATATTTTCCTTGTAGATTTTCAATTTTATCAGAAAATGTTTATAATTCCACTTTCAATCAACTTAGGAATATTTTTTGGCTACCATTTTATCTGTATAATTTTTCCATGAAATAGTCAATCTTAACGTGTTTTTCTATATATTTATTCAATTTTATCAGAGATATTTTCCATGTATATTTACACAATGAAATACTACTCAGCAATTAAAAACAATGAATTCATGAAATTCTTAGGCAAATGGGGAACAGGGGTGGGGGAGGAAAGAGAGTTTATGGGACTTTCAGGGAGAGGGGAACTGGGAAAGGGGAAATCATGTGTAGTGTAAATAAAGAATATAGAAAATAAAATAATAATAATAAAACAAAAAAAAGAAATCTCAACAGTGAGGTTATGTAAACAAAATCTGATGCAACAATACAACTTGACATGCCAACTTGAAATGGGGAAACACTTCTACTTTTTTCTTATTAATCATTTTATTCACTTACATTTTAAATGATATCACCCTTCCTGTTTTTTCTCCACAAGCTCCCTATCCTACACCCTCCCCCCCCCCCGCTTTGCCTCTCTACAAGAGTGCTTCTGCACCCACCCAACCACTCCCTCCTCACTGCTTGTACTGGCTGGTTTTGTTTGTCAACTTGTCATAAGCTGGAGTTATCACAGAGAAAGGAGCTCCAGGTGAGGAAATGCCTCCGTGAGATACAGCTGTAAGGCATTTTCTCAATTAGTGATCAAGGGAGGAGGGCCCATTTTGGGTGGTGCCATCCCTGGGCTGGTAGTCTTGGGCTCTATAAGAGAGCAAGCTGAGCAAGCCAAGGGAAGCAAGCCAGTAAGAAACATCCCTCCAAGGCCTCTGCATCAGCTCCTGATTCCTGACCTGCTTGAATTCCAGTCTTGGCTTCCTTTGATGATGAACAGCAATGTGGAAGTGTTAGCTGAATAAACCCTTTCTTCTCCAACTTGCTTCTTGGTCGTGATGTTTTGTTCGGGAATAGAAACCTTGACCAAGACACTTCTCTAGCATCCTCCTACTCTGTGGCATCAAGCCTCCATAGGACTATACAAGGCTGCCCTCTCTCCTCATATCTTTTCAATATAGTACTTGAAGTTCTAGCTAGAGCAATTAGACAACAAAAAGAGGTCAAAGGGATACAAATTGGAAAGGAAGAAGTCAAACTATCACTATTTGCAGACGATATGATAGTATACATAAGCGACCCAAAGAACTCCACCAGAGAACTCCTACAGCTGATAAACGACTTCAGCAAAGTGGCCGGATATAAAATCAACTCAAGCAAGTCAGAAGCCTTCCTATACTCAAAGGATAAGCAGGCTGAGAAAGAAGTAAGAGAAATAATACCCTTCACGATAGCCACAAACCATATTAAGTATCTTGGCGTGACTCTAACCAAACAAGTGAAAGATCTGTATGACAAGAACTTCAAGTCTCTGAAGAGAGAAATTGAAGAAGACCTCAGAAGATGGAAAAATCTGCCATGCTCATGGATTGGCAGGATTAATATAGTAAAAATGAGCATCTTACCAAAAGTAATACACAGATTCAATGCAATCCCCATCAAAATCCCAACTCAATTCTTCATAGAGTTAGAAAGAGCAATTCAAAAATTCATCTGGAATAACAGAAAACCCAGGATAGCTAAAACTATTCTCAAGAGTAAAAGAACCTCTGGGGGGAATCAGTATCCTGGACCTCAAGCTGTACTACAGAGCAATAGTGTTAAAAACCGCATGGTATTGGTACAGTAACAGACATGTAGATCAATGGAACAGAATTGAAGACCCAGAAATGAATCCACACTCCTATGGTCACTTGATCTTTGACAAAGGAGCTAAAACCATCCAGTGGAAAACTGCCAATTTTAACGTGTTTTCTATATATCTCTTCTATTTTACTAGAAATATTTTCCTCCATTGAGATCACTGATAAGGGGATATTAACCCAGAATCTCGGAATACCCTAGACACAATTCGCATATCAATAGATTTCCAAGAAGATGGAAGGAGAGACCCCTGGTCCTGGAAAGACTGGATGTAGGGGAATGCCAGGACAGAGAAGTGAAGCGAGAGGGGTTTGAATGGGGAAAAGGAGGGAAGGGGGCTTATGGGACTTTTGGGGGGGGAGGAAACGGGAAAGGGGAAATGATTTGGAATGTAAATAAAAAAACTTAGGAAATAATAATAAAAAATAAATATTTTCCACATAATCTACAATTTTATCATAAAACATTTTTACTTCATTTTTCAATAAAAGAACATGCTTTTGAAAAAAAATCAGTTATTTTTCTTAAAGTGCACGATTATGGTAGTGAGGAGACTGGATGTTTAAAAATATAGCTGTTATCATTTGTTACGAAAATATCTACAGATGAATGGAAGAAGGCAATGCTAGTGTTTTCAATATATATATTTTGAATTTATTTATGACTTTTCCTGCAACCTGTATCATGTCAATATCAAATAATTCAATACCTCATTCTCTGTAAATAAAAGGAAGACAAACAGGACTAGTATATATTGATCTACTACATGTCAATTGCAATATACAAAAATCAGAAACCTGACTAGACAAAAGCCAGTATCCAGGGTCCATGAAAGAAAGGGGTGAGAGATATAATTTAGGTTAGTATCTACTCCTAAAACTGAAGATAAAATCATACTAGTAGTTTATTAAATACCTGTTTAAGGGTTCATAATTTGCATTTATTATGAATATGTTAATTATCTTATAAACAAACTGCATAAGTGAATGTTGTAATTAGTTTTCAATAACTTTGAACATAAATCACGTGTCCAACATACTCAATGGCATGACAAAACCATATCAATATTTAATGCTGATAGTGTTTCCCAATAAGAAATTTAGATATTGTTTATTGATAAAAATACAGATAATTGAATATGTGAAAGAAAAATAGAAATACTTTGAAAATACACACATGTGAATAATTTTGTTTGCATTTATACATACAAATGTATGTATATTCATGGATTTTGAAAGATGAATGCAATCATAATATTTCTATCAAATCAGCAAAATAGATCACATGTGCAATGTGTTCATAGGTCATTCTTGTTCTTGAGGCTCATGCTTCATGTAATGATATTATGTTCTATCTTAAATGAGCAATTTTTAATCAGAAGTATAAAATAAATGGAATGGAGTGAAAATTCTGCATAATGAGTTTTCTCAGTTTTATAACACAGATCTATTAAACATAGGTTTTTCAAGAATTCTGGTAACATTGCCAGGTTTTGGTTTGGTTGACAGTATCATAGGGATCCCCCAAATCCTACAGATTTACGAACAAGGTGGCATCTGGCACAGTCAGAACAGAAGAGCAGTTCAACTTGCAGAGGAATAAATGTTTTCTAATGTAGTTTGTGAAGAATTATCTTTCCAGTCTTTCTACAGTAATTTGACTTCCCTTCATTTACAAAAAATTCTAATAGGTTAAAAAAATTCTATGACAATATGAGAAATGACAAAATGAGAGATCTAATTTGAATCAAGTCATCTTCTGTTTGTTTTTTTTTTTTTTTGGACAATATCTTGATGATTTCCTCTAAACTATTGTTACTTTTTCTTCATAATCATGATTATTAAACAGTCCACAAATCCTTAGTTGCTCTAAAGAATGTTACATCTATCTTCTACAAGTCTGTCATAATATTTGGTTTCAGAAATCACATAATACACTCTACCTGTTATTGGAAAAAAGTGAAAATATCCTGATCATATTTCCTCCTCCCAATTCCATTTAGATCATTCCCAACTTTATGTTCTTTTTCTCTATCTTTAAAAAAATCAATCCCACAGAAAAGAAACACTCACAAAAAATAAAGAAATATATCTATCACAAAATAGAAAGTAAAAGAAACAAATCAAAGACCAAAAAAGATAAACTATGCCCAAACACAGCAAAGTGAGACAAAAAATGTTTACAAACACACCCTTTATTACTGACTAACTCTTGGGCATGGGTGTGGTTAATACACCGTATGAGACTTTATTGGAGAAAACTGGGTTTCCTTTGCCAGTGCATATCAATTGCTTTTAATTAGGGCTCTGCCCAGCTGTAGCCATCATAGGA
This sequence comes from Tokudaia tokunoshimensis, assembly GCA_036184795.1. Classification (NCBI taxonomy): domain Eukaryota; kingdom Metazoa; phylum Chordata; class Mammalia; order Rodentia; family Muridae; genus Tokudaia; species Tokudaia tokunoshimensis. The sequence goes on from BTHU01000015.1 coordinate 67,621,821, forward strand.
ACCTGGAAAGGAGGGAATTGATGGACAGAGACACAGATTCTAGGTCCATTTCAAGTATGAACAATTTATTATTTCCCACTGTTATTTATATATTTTTAGCTAATTAATGCTGATATTATTGCAAGTATAGCTTTATTGAACAGTATCTTGACTGATTTATCTGAATAATTTTTCCATACTTCTCAACTTTCCTGGTTTTGTTTTTCACAGAGAATATTAATCCCAGGCTTTACCACATGGCTGCAGTTTTTTCCAATCGTGGATTCATATCAGAATCTTGGTTTGTACTTTAGAAAGGGACTGCAGAGCATCTGGACCCTGATTGCACTGGGAGACCCTGGCTAAGTCTTCCTTTTATTCTGGAGACACTATCTGCCTTAAATACATACGGGCTCTTTTCCTTCTTCCACAGTCTGGTAAGTTTATGTATTCACAACCAGTCCTTGTGACTGAAAGATTTCCTGGGCTCCATCCATACCCTCTGGTTCCTCTTCTACATATGTCCTGAGCCTTGAGGAGAGAGCTATGCTGAAAACATGACATTTAAGACTGAGTACTCAAAAGTATCTCATTCTTGGCATACTGTCCAACTGCAAGTTTTCATATACATACATACACACAGTTTTTATATTTTAGGAAGCTTCTACAGGAGTAGGCTTACATATGGATTGTCATTGGCCTTTAGTATGGTTGTCCTTGTTTCTATTCACTATTTACACTTTTCTTCTATATCCTTTACCATATAATCCTTTTATACTTTTCCATCTGAATCTCCATAAAAACATATGCTATTCCTGTTCTGTGTAGACCTTTCCGTTCCCCATGGTAGATTACTAATTACTTGTACTGGCTGGTTTTGTAGGTCAACTTTATACAGGCTGGAATTACCACAGAGAGAGGAGTGTCAGGTGAGGAAATGCTTCCATGAGATCCAGCTGTAAGGCATTTTCTCAATTAGTGGGTGGTGCCATCCCTGGTCTGGTAATCTTGGGTTCTATAAGAAAGCAAGCTGAGCAAGCCAGGGGAAGTAAGCTAGTAAGTAACATCCCTCCATGGCTTCTGCATCAGCTCCTGCTTCCTGATCTGCTAGAATTCCAGTAGTGACTTCCTTTGGCGATCAACAGCAATGTGGAAAGTGTAAGCTGAATAAACCCTTTCCTCCCTATCTTGCTTCTTGGTCATGATGTTTGTGCAGGAATAGAAACCCTGCCTAAGACAGTACTTAACCTCTCTGGTTATTGAACAGTGGCACATATATTGAAGGCTAATAAGCTAGCTTCTACACATTAAAGAAAGATATATTTGTGTTTTGGGGTCTGTGTGGCCTCATTCATGAATATGATTCTAGATTCATCCATCTACCTGAGAACTTTACGATTTTATTTTCCTAACAACCAAATAACATTCTATTGTTATACATATACCACATTTTCATTATCCTTCATCAATTGTTGGATACCTAGGCTGTTTCCAATTTCAGGCAATTATGAATAGAGGAGCAATGAATATTGGTGAGGAAGTATCTTTGAGGAGGATGTAGAGTCATTTGTGTATATACCTAAGAATGTGTAATCTAGGTCTTGAGTTAGATTTATCCCCAGCTTCCTGAATAATATCCACCCTGATTTCCACAGTGACTCTAAAATTTTGCACTACCATCAGCAAGGGATGAATATTTTCCTCTTTTCACATCATCACCAGCCTGAGCTGGCTGAATCATGTGTTTTATTAATCTGGGCCATTTTGAATGGTGTAAGATGGAATCTCAAAGTAGTATAAATTTGCATTTCCCTGAAGGCTAAGGATGTGAAAAAATTTTAAGTGTTCCTCATCCACACACTGAAACTAATAGAAGGGAAACTAGGGAAGAACCTTGAACATATGGGCACAGGGGAGAATTTCCTGAACAGAACTCCAATAGCTTATACTCTAAGATCAAGAATAGACAAATGGGACCTCATTAAATTACAAAGTTTTTGCAAGGCAAAAGACACTGTCAAAAAGACAAAGCGGCAACCAACTAACTGGGAAATGATCTTTACCAACCTTACATCCGACAGAGGGCTAATATCCAAGATATACAAAGAACTCAAGAAGTTAAACTCCAGAGAGGCAAGTAACCCTATTAAAAAATGGGGTACAGAGCTAAACAAAGAGTTCTCACCTGAAGAATATCTAATGGCTGAGAAGCACCTAAAGAGATGTTCATCATCCTTAGTCATTAGGGAAATGCAAATCAAAACAACCCTGAGATTCCATCTCACACCAGTCAGGATGGCTAAGATCAAAAACACAGGAGACAGCAGTTGTTGGCGAGGATGTGGAGAAAGAGGAACACTCCTCCACTGCTGGTGGAATTGCAGGCTGGTACAACCACTCTGGAAAGCAGTCTGGCGGCTCCTCAGAAAACTGGGCATGACACTTCCGGAGGATCCGGCTATACCACTCCTGGGCATATACCCAGAGACTTTACCTGCATGCAATAAGGACACATGCTCCACTATATTCATAGCAGCCTTATTTATAATAGCCAGAAGCTGGAAAGAACCCAGATGTCCCTCAACGGAGGAATGGATTCAGAAGATGTGGTATATTTACACAATGGAATACTACTCTGCAATTAAAAACAATGAATTCACGAAATTCCTAGGCAAATGGTCAGAACTTGAAAATATCATCCTTAGTGAGGTAACCCAATCACAAAAGATCACACATGGTATGAAGTCACTGATAAGGGGATATTGACCCAGAATCTCAGAATACCCTAGACACAATCAGCATATCAATAGATTTCTAAAAAGATGGAAGGAGAGACCCCTGGTCCTGGAAAGACTGGATGTAGGGGAACGCCAGGACAGAGTAATGAGAGGGGGTTGAACGGAGAAAAGAGGGAGGGAAGGGGGCTTATGGGACTTTCGGGGAGGGAGGAAACGGGAAAGGGGAAGTGATTTGGAATGTAAATTAAAAAAATAAAATAAAATAAAATTAAAAAAAAAAAAAAAAAAAAAAAAAAAAAAAAAAAGATTTTTCTCCTTAATTCTATGCAAATTTTTTTTTTAAAAATGGGGTTTTTGTTTTCTTGACACCCAGTTTAATTTTTGTTCTTTATATATTTTACACAATAAGCTTCTATAAGATGTATATTTGATTAAGGTATTTTTCCATTTTGTAGTCTGCCACTTTGTATGAATGATGATCTCCTTTCCCATGCAGATGCTTTTCAGTTTCATAAGGCCAATAAATTAGTTCTCAATATAGAAATTAAGATAACATTACTCTCTTAAGAAAGGGTATATAACCAAAAAATGCTCCAACATATAACAAGGACACATGCTCCACTATGTTCATAGCAGCCTTATTTATAATAGCCAGAAGCTGGAAACACCCCAGATGACCTTCAACAAAAGAATGGATACAGAATGTGGTACATTTACACAATGGAGTACTACTTAGCTATTAAAAACAATGACTTCATGAAATTCTTATGCAAATGGATGGAACAAGAAAATATCACCCTGAGGGAACTCAATCACAAAAGAACACACATGGTATGCACTTACTGATAAGTGGATATTAGCCCCAAAGCTCAGAATACCCATGTTACAGTTCACAGATCATATAAAGCTCAAGAAGGAAGACCAAACTGTGGATTCTTCAGTCCTTCTTAGAAGTGGGGGAAATATTGACAGGAGGTAGAGGGTTGGGAGGGACTTGGGAAGAAGAGAGGAGAGGGAGGGTAAAAGGAGGGTAGGATCAGGTATAGGAGGAGACAGGGATGATATACAGAGGGTCAAAAACGTGAACAGAGTTGTGTAGCAATGGGGGATGGGGAACTGGGGATCACCACCAGCAAGTCCTAGATGCCAGGAAAGCAAGAGGCTCCTAGTACCTACCGGGGATGAGATTAGCTGAAAGACCCAACAAAGGGGAGGAAGAACTATATCCAGAGGTTAGGCAAGGCCCCTGGTTGGGGCATGGGGCCATCCACTCTCTCCAAATTTTGAACCCAGAATGTCTCCTGTCTAATCGAAATACAGGGACAAAGTGTGGAGCAGAGACTGAGGGAAAGGTCATCCAGAGACGGCCCCACCTGAGCATTCATCCCATATAGAGACACCAAACCTAGACACTATTGCAGATGCCAAGAAGTGCTTGCTGACAGTAGCCTGTTATAGCTGACTCCTGAGAGACTCTGCCAGAGTCAGATAAATATGTAGGCAGATGCTCACAGCCAGCCATTGCACTGAGCATGGGGACCCCTATGGATGTATAATGACTGAAGGAGCTGAAGGGGTTTACAACCCCATGGGAAGAAAAAAAAAAGAAAGAAAAAGAGAAAGAGAGAAAGGGAGAAAGGAAGGAAGGAAGGAAGGAAGGAAGGAAGGAAGGAAGGAAGGAAGGAAGGAAGGAAAGAGAAGAAAGAGAAAGTCTTATTATCCTAAATACAAAAGGACCTAACAGAAAAGGAAATTAAAAACCAACATCCCTTATGAACAAATATGTAATAATTTCTCAAACAAATACTTACAAATACTTTCAAATCATTTGTATACAAGAAGGCTACATATTTTTGTGTGTTAATTTTGTATCCTTCTATGTTGCTAAAAATATTTATCATCTTTAAAAAATTCCCTATGAACTCATTAAGATCTTTGATAAAGATAGTTTGACTTCTTCATTTTCTATTTGTATCCCCTTAGTTTCCTTAAGTTTCCTTAGCTAAGACTTTAATACTATATTGAAAAGACATGAGGAAAATGGACAAAGTATTACAAGATACTTAAAAAAGAAGTCAAAGAGATTATTCACCATATCAAGCTAATTTATCACAGAAATGCAGGGATGGTTCAACATGTGTAAATCAATACATGTAATCCACCACAACAAAAGACTGAAAGACAAAAGATTATCACATTAGATGCAGAAAAAAACCATTTGATACAACCCAATATCCTTTCATCATAAAAGTACTAGGGTGACTAGGGTTAACAGGGACATAGTTTAAGAAGGTTAGACATACACAAACAAATAAAGGCAATGTATAGGAAAGCCACAGACTAAATGGAGATAAACATATAGCATTTTAAATGAAATTAGAAACAAGATAATGATGCCTACTCTTTCCATACTTCTTGTATATAGCATTTAAAGTCTTAGCTAAGACAACTGAAAGAAACCAAGGGAATAGGAGAGTGTTTGAAAGTAAGAAAAGAAAGAATGGGATGATGTAATTGCATTACAATCTTTATCTATCTATCTATTTATCTATCTATCTATCTATCTATCATCTATCTATATCCATATCCATATTCATAACCATATCCATACATATCCATATCAATACCTATATCTATATCTACACAAAATACACAAAAGCTTTATTTATGAAATGTTCAATATAGAACGCTCGGCTTTAAGGTGACTTTTTACTAGGGTGAGCCAAACACCTTTTATTATTTTGAACTGTATGATTCACACTATTCTGTATCAACTTACTTTAACAATAATGCTGTTTACATATATTGTACCATATTCCTCATTCTTTTATACATAAATTTTCAATGAATTATATTTATTAAGCATTTATAAGTAGTCATCTGTAGAGGATTCACTCATTTTGAAACAATTTTTCAACAACATATGTTCATATTACAAAATAAAGCAGACTCAGTGGACAGCTGGCCAAATGTCATATTGTTCTTAGTGTATACAATAGGCATTGTCTTTTTTAACTATCATTCTGTTTGTTTACATTTCAAATGATCACCCACTTCCTGTTTACCCCTTTACCAATCCCCATCCCACATGCACCCACCACCCTCCCCTTTGCCTATATGAGGATGCTCGCCCACCTACCCACACTCTCCCACCCCACTGCTCCAGCATCCCCCTACACTGGGGTATCAAACCTTCCTGGGATCAAAGTGACCACTGCTGTCAGGCAAGGCCATCCTCTGCTACATATGTATCTGGAGCCATGGATCCCTCCAGGTATACTCCTTGGTTGGAGGTCTAGTTTCTGAGAGAACTGAGTGGTCAGGCCAGTCTATGTTGTTCTTCCAATGGGGTTACAATACCCCTCTGCTCCTCCAGTCCTTCTGGCAGCTCCCCTACCAGGTTTCTTGAGCTCAGTCTGATGGTTGACTTCAAGCATTGCTCAGTTGCTGGCTGGACCTCCCAAGGCACCGCCACACCAAGTTCCTGTCAGCAAGTGCCTCTTGACCAAGACAACAGTGTTGGGTTTGGTGTCTATAGACATGATGGATTCCCTGGTGGGGGCAGTCCCTGGGTGGCCTTTCCTTCAGTCTCTGCTCCTGTTCTTCCTTCAATTTTTAAGACTTTTTTTATTTTTTACACAATGGAATACTACTCTGCAATTAAAAACAATGAATTCACGAAATTCTTAGGCAAATAGTCAGAACTAGAAAATATCATCCTTAGTGAGGTAACCCAATCACAAAAGAACACACATAGTATGCAGTCACTGATAAGGGGATATTAACCCAGAATCTCGGAATACCCAAGACACAATTCACATATCAATAGATTTCCAAGAAGATGGAAGGAGAGACCCCTGGTCCTGGAAAGACTGGATGTAGGGGAACGCCAGAACAGAGAAGCGAGAGGGGGTTGAGTGGGGAACAGGGGGAGGGAAGGGGGCTTATGGGACTTTCGGGGAGGGAGGAACCTGGAAAGGGGAAATCATTAGGAATGTAAATAAAAAAATATAGAAAATTTAAAAAACAGACTTTTTTTTTAAAATTATTATTACAGTCTATAAATTTTTCTTTGTAAAACCACTTTGTAAAACCACTGGGTTTTAACTATGACAATTCTGTTTGTGCATCAATCGCTGGCTACACTCTACTATATTCTCTCTCTATTAAAAATATTTTTTGTTGTGAACCTAAAGAAATTTGTTGTTGAGCTTCAGCCTCAGACCCTGCAGCAGCCACGATGTTGATGCCTAAGAAGAATCGGATTGCCGTCTTCAAATTCCTTTTTAAGGAAGGCGTGATAGTTGCCAAGTAAGATGTCCACAGGCTCAAACACCTGGAACTGGCAGATAAACTTTATGTAAGGAAGGCTATGCAGCCTCTCAAGTCTCGAGGCCACCCGAAGGAGCAGTTTGCTTGGAGATATTTCTTCTGGTACGAATGAGGGCATCCAGTATCTCCAAGATTACTTGCACCTACCTCGGGTATTCATGCCCACCACCCTGTGCTGTAGCCATCCTGAGACTGGCAGGCCTTGGGCCAAAGGTCCAGAGGGTGAGCAGCCTGTAAGATTCACAAGATGGTAGGCAGACAGAGACACCTACAGAAGGAGTGCTGTACTTCTTGG